>CAWUFW010000010.1:6447500-7727328 GCA_963921515.1 Calotriton arnoldi
CCGGTCCCACAGTACTCCAGCGGGACCCTTCAAGGCTTCCTCCAAAACCTTGCAGGAGTCCCGTTGGACTCAGCGATTCCCAATCCTGTCGTCCCGCATGAGCAAATAAAACACCGTTTTTTTTTCAAATGGTGGGTGGGTGTTTGTGGGGAGTTGTGCCACCACGAGAGATTGGCCACCTCTGTGGGTGGGTTGGGCCGACTTCAGCTGTGCACAGCAGGAGATTGGCCGCCTTTAGGGGTTGGCTGCAGTGCCTGACCCCAGCTCATACCTGCGCCCAACCCTCCCCCCCCCCCATGCATGACGAGTGGGGGGGTTGGAAACCCACGGGAGGTTGAACCAGGCCATCTCCTCTATTAAGCAAAATGGAGTGTCAATCAGCACAAACCTTTCTTTAAGACAACTATTCATGGCAAGCATGATAATTCACTCACTAGTAATGAGGAATCTAGTACAGTTGACCTTTCTGCTTTTATTCCACTCTAGGTAAATTTAGCCTTATGTTTTATCTCAAAATGAACCTACTGATTTGGAGCAAAACGTACTTTCATACATGTGTTTGCAGGTTTGTGTGTATACATATGTATATACCATTTATAGATGTTCCTTGAGTAAACTTTCGCTAAGGTTGCTTTGTACACATAATGGCTTAACTGAACAAAAACGTAGCTGTTGCAATGCAACATGCATGACACAAAACGTGAAAAAATGTAAGATAACTACGCAACACAACTCCCAACTCAGGCATGCATAGCTCATGACCTTTGGCTGTGCACAGTCACTACTAAGTAAAGGCTGTGGGCTGGTCATGTTCTCCTCCCATGTTTAATGCCTAAAAACCTCTACACCCAGCTTTTGGTCATATGCAGCAGTCACTGGCGCAGGCATAACTAGATTCTAGACATCTCTTGTGCTCGCGACTCAACTTTGTCTTCTTTTACCAGATGCCATGGCCTGATCCCACTGAGCATGCCCTTTAACTGCGCTCAGCTGGAGTTGTGGCCTTTGTTACTTAGTTGTTGTTCCCCTGAACCCCTGTAAACAACCTTCTGCTGTGTGCAGTGACATTGGATGCTGGGCATGGCTAACAACCACATTCTGCTCAAAATATTCATGTCCTTGATCCCACAGCGCACAGCCCTTGCCCATGCACAGCAGAATGAAGTGGGAAACAAACCTCACTAGGAAAGTCAAGAAAACAAAACGAAAAAGATATAGAGACCATACAGCAGAAGGGAAGCAATCTCATTTAGGTAGACAGCAAAAGGGTGGGACAAACTGGATGAAAGCAAAATCATTTGTTATACATTAAACAATCATCGTGTTTTTCCCAACAGTTCCTGAATCGCTGTCTCTTGACCCCCAGTCTGCTAACTCCTTCCTGGTCATCTCAAAAGATCGGATCAGTGCCAGATACTCGTATGCCTCACAGCCTTCTCCCGACAGCCTGGAGCACTTTGATTTTTGCCCCAGCGTGCTTGCCTCTGAGAGCTTCTCCTCAGGACGCCACTACTGGGAGGTGGATGTAGGAGACCGACCAGATTGGGAACTGGGCGTGGCAGAGGAGTCTGCCAGCAGAGATGGCTGGATCATCATCACCCCTGAAAATGGCTACTGGACCTTTGGGCACGTGGCCTGCAGCACGGTGGGTGTCTACCTAGACTATGAGATGGACCAACTCTCTTTTTACGATGCAGAGACATCCAGACATCTCCACACTCTTGCAGGATCTTTCACCACAAAGCTCCATCCATTCTTTTTCCCTAGTGCTGATTCTAGTGCCAAACCTCTGCGGCTTTTGCACTCCGGCTTTTAAAGGGACAGACGCTAGTCAACAAACCAGCATGCATCTTTGTCAACTCCAATTGCTTCCGCTTCTGTTCTTGAGCTTGTGGCTGAATACGGTCTGTTTAAATCAACCTTAAATCAAGGGAGGCAAATGCCTATCCAAGGACACCCCCAGTCTTATAATTGAAAAAACAGTGATTACAACCTAATTCGCATGTTCATTTGTGCATCTGAATACACAAGTGTGTAAGGAGAAATGTCATTTTAGGTCTGGCTTGACAGCACAGCTGTTTGCAAGATCTATTGTTACCAATTAGTTACCTGTTTTCGCCAAATATATAGAATGGGCTTTAGCTCCACCCAGTGGTATTACTCTCACATCATGCTTATGGCTGTGATCATTCGAAGTTTGGGAAGTGTTTCCATTTAAATACACAAAGGACTGTTCATATCTGAAAGTCACACTCAATCATCTCACTGTTTGTCACTTCCAGTTCTTTAAATACTATATACGTTCTATATACATAGCAATAATTGTTTGCTACTTCTTTGCTATAGCATTGACAAAGCCTATATGGTAGGCCTTAAAGTGTGAAACAGAATTTGTGCATGCAGTTCAAGCATGTAACATTTGTGCATGCCTGTGTGTGCATGCATTAGCTCATTAAAGTAAGACCTAATGGCTTTGCCAGCGCTTCTTTTTCTTTTGTTTCTTCAGGTGGGAATTATATTTCCTATTGGAGCTATACGTTCTCCTATACTCCATCAGTTTTTAAGATGTTCTCTTCTCTGTAACACCTGGAAAATTATTTTCTCCTACCCTTGTCAAGAGTAAACCTCCAATTATTTCCAGTATGGTAATGGGTACAGAAAAACGTGTAAATCCCCACAACTCTGGAGTTTGAACATTTGGATGTTTTCTCATTTTCTAGGATTACTACGCTCTGGAACACCTTCTCCTAGCCGCTGCAGTGGATTTGATTGCAATATTAAACAATTGTTGGGTATTGGTGCATAGGAGTAAATTGATTTACAAATGCGCTCATATATTGAACTATTTGCATAAGTAAATTGAATTTGCACGTGCAATTAGTTTTATGATTTGGGTTCTCACTGTTTATGAGTAGTGGTGATGCAATGGTGCATGTCGCATTCCCACACAACAGCATCAAAGAGAACAGTAGCTAAAGATTGCGAACTACGAGTAAGTGTACAGTAGATGAGGGATCAAGACGGTGCAATGGCGAGTTGGCTACTAAGTGACAACACCGAATGGTCAGTGTTCCAGAGTGATCTACAGGGCAGAACACTTCAGGGGCCAGATGCATCAAGCATTTTTTGCCTTCGCAAACGGCCGATTCGCAAAAAATGCTTTTCTGATGCAGCAAACCCTATTTTGCGATTCGGTAACCTGTCACCCAATTGTAAAATGGGTTTGCGAATCGCTATTAGGAAGGGGCATGTTTAGGGCGTCCCTTCCTAATACCGAATCGCATCGGTATGCATGAATGTTTTGTGACCGAAATGCGGTTGCAAAACATTTGCATTTTACCACCTACTTCAACTAGGTGGTAACCAATTCGCAAATGGTAAGGGGTCCCCAAGGGACCCCTTTCCCTTTGTGAATGTCTGTAAATGCATTTTCGAAGAGCAGGCAGTGGTCCCACAGACCACTGCCTGCGCTTAGAAAATGAAAGGAAAAGTTTTCATTTTCTCTTTTGTAAAGCATCCCGTTTTCCTTTAAGGAAAACGGGCTGCTTTACAAAAAACAAGATTGCTTTATTTAAAAGCAATCACGGACATGGTGGTCGGCTGACCCCAGCAACCCACCATCCCCGTGATTTTTGCAATTCCTAGGGGGTCGCAAATTGCGACCTACCTCATTAATATTCATGAGGTAGGTCATTTGCAATCCCCTAGGAATCGCAGAAAGTGTTAAACACACTTTCATGCATTCCATTTTGCGATTTTCAAATTGCGAATCGCAAGAATTCACAATTAGGAAATCGCAAAATGGATTGTTGATGCATCTGGCCCCAGATCTTTCTCCTCCTATGCCCTTGGGAGGAGAGCACTTGAACAAATTGTAGGTGCCAAAATCTAAATTGGAACCTTAGTATGATGGTCTGGAATCCACTCCACAGAACGAGAAGGTGGGAAGGCAGTGGGGAATTGGTGACTAGATAAAGTATCCACCAGAAAGAGCATTATTGAAGGTAAGTAACTCGTTATTCTGATTTCTCACATTTATAGTGGATACCACAGAAGAGCCTTCCAAAGGTAGAGGGTCTGTGGAATGGTTCATACCAAAAAGTCCTGAAGGAGCAGACCAGCGAAATGCCCAAACCGTCGGACCTGGCTGTTGGGGCAGTAAGTCTGCACCTGCTTTATGAACGTGAGCAAAATGCCCATCCCGTCGGACCTGGCTGTCGAGGCAGCAGGTCCGCACCTGCTTTATGAACGGGCATACCAAAGCCCACACCGCAGCCTCAATCATTCCGTAGGCTGCTTCTTAGTAGCAGATATTAATGCAGTGGACCATCCATGTTGACAAAATACTTGTCTGTCCTGCCTTGCCTTTCTTTACCCCAGTAAACCCTACACACACAGCTGTTCGTCCACCCAACGGTCTTTGGTGTGATCGATGTAAAATCTTAAAGCTCTTTCGGGATCCTTGATAGAGTCTATTGTCTTTGGAGGGGTAAGCAGGAGCAAAGAACGCTTGGAGAATGATGGATTGCCCAATTTGAAAAGCAGTCACAAGCATTGGCAAAAAAAGGCGTCCTGGTCCTCAACACCACTTTATAGGGGGGGAAAAAGGGGCGTAAGGCAGCTGAATCGAGCAAACTGTGCATTTGCTCATGCGGCGTGCCAAAGTTACAGTGACTAAGTAGATAGTCTCCAGCATCAGGAGGTGTAATGAACAGCTAGGTATGGGTTTGAATGGCATGCACATGAGAATTGGGAGGACCAAATTAAGATCCCACTGTTGCATCACAAAGGGTTTTTGAGGAAACAAATGAGTCAAATCTTTGAGAAACCTCATCACAAAGGTTGGTTTAAACAAGTCCTGTAAATGTTAAAAGGCTGAAAGCGCCGTCCGATAACATTTAACGGCGCCCAGTGCACATCCTCGCTTGGCCAGAGCTAAAACAGACAATAGGACACCCAACAGTTTGGCCTCTAAGGGTTCAGTATTGCGGGTGCCACACCAGGCTATAAATTTGTCCCAGAACCCGGTGTAACAGATTTTGTAGAAGGATGCTTGGCAGCCAGGATGACAGCTACAACTTCGGGAGGAAGGTTGAATGCAGTCAACTGCCTTTGCTCAATCTCCACGCATGGTGGTACAGATTGTGCCGTTCGGGTATCAGACGCTGCCCTACTGCTGTGACAGGAGGTCCCCCGTAGCGGTAGCCTGATCAGTGGACAGACAATCATGTCCAATTTCTGTTTACCACACTTTTGCCCAATCGGGAGCCACTAGGATGACTTGGGCCCAGTTGTTCATGGTCTTCAGAACTCGAGGCAGTGGTAGATAGGTGTATGAGAGTTCTGTGATTCACTCTATCCAGAGAGTGACTCTGAGAGAGAGCCTTCTTGGAAGCTCCAGCACACAAACGTTTTGACACTGCACATTCTCGATGGTGGCGAAAAGATCTAGCCAGAGTTCTCCCTATTGCTGATGCCCTGTATCGCCTTAGAGTGTAACTGACATTCATGATCAGCCAGGCATCGCCAGGAGGTTCACAACCAGGCACAGGACCCCCCACCAGCCCTGCTTGTTGCCTTATAACATGGTGGTGGTGTTGTCCATGAGAAACTGAACCAGCGTCCCTTTGATGGATGGTAGGAAGGCTTTCAGCACCAGGTGAATGGCCCACAATTCGAACAGGTTGATGAGGAGACGAGTTTCTACCGGAGACCAGATTCCTCTGATCTCCACCGCTCCCAGACGACCTTACCAATCGCAGCAGTGATGCATCTGTCATTACTGTCAGCTATGGGTGGGGCAGAGAGAAGGATCTGCTACCAGTCCAACTGTGAATGAGCCACCACTGCGGGTCTTTGGCAGTCTCCTCCGAAACCTGGATGAAATCAGACAGGTTCTGTTGGCGCTGGGCCCACTGAGAATTCGAGATGCACCGCAGAGCTGGAATATGCCACTTGGCATAGTTGACAAGCAGAATGCAAGATGCCCAGAAACGTCAGAGCCACTTTCACCAAGATGCAGGACTGAGGCAGAAACATAGCCCGAATGTTCTGGACTCATGACGGAGGGAAGGCCTGAAAGAGGAAGGCCTGTAACATATCTGAGATAATACCCAAAAATATTGAAGACATATTTAAAGTAAAGTACTAGGAAGCATGGGATAAAGTTTGTAGTCTACTGGATAAACATCTTAAAATTGTGTTGGAAGATAATACTTTTGAATTCAACGGCAACCTATACAAGCAAGTAAAAGGTGTAAGTACGGGAGCATCATGTGCACCAACCATAGCCAACATCTTCACGGCTAAATTCGAGAACTCATTTATCTATAACGAAGTGGCTCCTTTTCAGAATTAGTCACTAGATGGTCACGCTGTATTGATGACATTTTTTTCATATGGATTGGTCTCCTGAAATTTTACAAGAATTTTTAGCTTGGCCCAACCTATGTGATCTAAACATGCACTTTACATCAAGTTCTAGTAACGTCCAAGTAGAATTCCTTGACATACCCTTTGTCCTGCCCTGTGGAGTCCCGCAGGGGTCATCATTGAGCCCTACTTTGTTCAATGTATATGTTTCATCCCTGGCCCCACTCATTAGCGCCTTTGGTTTTGGCCTCACCTCCTATGCGGATGATACCCAGATTGTGGTAGCTCTGTTGCCAGGACAGGAGGCTGGAATGGACAAACGTTTCCAAGACTGTATGGAAGCAGTCGGTAGTTGGATGTCGGAAAATTGCCTAAAACTTAATTCAGGCAAAACAGAAGTCATACTGTTTGGGAATGATGCCAATTTCTGGACTCCAAACTTGTGGCCGACCTCCATGGGCACTCTTCCTACGCCCACAAAAAGGGTTAAAAATCTAGGAGTGATAGTAGACGACAGACTTGACTTTGGAGACCAAGTAAATACAGTGGCATCGAAAACAGCCTATGTTCTTAGAACAGTTAAGAAAATACTTCCGTATTTACCACCTGAGAGTCGGCAAACAGTGGCCACTGCATTGGTACTGCAAAGACTGGATTACTGTAATAGTCTCTACTTAAATATTCAGGAACGCTTTATGAATAAACTCCAAATGCTGCAAAATGCGGCCGCCAGACTACTTACTGGTACGTCCAAGTTTTCTTCAATCTCCAAAGGAATTAAAAAATTGCATTGGCTACCGGTAAGGAATCGAGTGCGTTTTAAATCTCTCTGCACCGTTTTCAAAGCCCTTCAGGGAAGAGGACCGGACCATCTAATAAGACAGTTTAAATGGTACACACCGAAAAGAACCCATAGCTCATCAGGAGCCAAGTTGGTTATAGTTCCACTCACACAAAAGGTAAAGTGGGGTGGTAGAAGCTTCATCTTCGGTGCGGCTAAAGCCTGGAATGGCCTTCCCTTCCACCTGAGAAATGCCACTGATCTGCTGGCTTTCAGGAGGGGGCTGAAGACATGGCTTTTTGATGAATAATTCATTCTCTTCTGTGTTCAGCTCAAAAGACAGGTAACTAGTGCCAGGACACCCTTGGGTAACCGTGCGCTCTAAAAATGACCATAACATAGTCATCAGCCATACAGCCGGTCAACTTGAGGTTGATTTGTACATAAAACCCACGGCCCACAATACACCCTTTTACATTTCAACAGTTTTCACCCCATAATACAGAAGAAGAGCGTACCCTTTGGACAATTCCTTAGGCTATGCCGGAATTGCACCAATCTGGAGGATTACGATGTCAGAGCCAACGAATCCCAAGACCCATGTTCACGCATCGACAGATAAAAACCTGAAAGATCATGTGGTTAGATCTAGAATGCCATTGAGTAAAGGTTTTATTCAAAAGACCATAGATGGTAGCATTCCTGTGGTAGGAAACTTCAAATGCACCACATGCAAAGCATGTGACTTGGAGTTAGAAACAGATAACGTGTTTCAATGGCTATAAGATCAACCTTAATGTTTTCACCAACTGTAAAACTAAAGACATCATATACCTTCTTATTTGTCCCTGTAAGTTAGGCTATGTAGGACAAACATCACACTCCTTAGCCACTAGACTTACTGAACACAGATCAGCCATACGCACAAAGAAGTTGTCAGCCCCTCTAGACCAACATTATGTGGACCATAACCATAAACCGGATGACATTCACTGGATCATCTTGGAGAAAATACAAGCACGTCCAGGGATAATCCCAGAAGCAGTTCGTAAACGTAGGGAAGTTTTCTGGATTTTCAGTTTGAACATATACACGGGGTCTCAACAATGACATCCCTTGGCAACAACCAATCCGGTTCAATTATTAGACTCATTAATGTGTTGGGCCATAATGTAACCACCTTGACACCACAGATTTCTGTCACATGGGGCACCAATAACAATCCCTAGTGTATACCTTTGCCACCTTTTCTCTCCACTATTGGAGCATTTGTCCACCTCCAGGTAGTTCCTTCCTTCTGTATATAACATTTTCACCTATGTCAAGGACTTCACATAGAGCCAACCCTTCGGGATTCCACTTTTCTGATATTAGGCCCGATCGCAGGACTGCAGTCCACCGATTTTGGAACCTGGGAACCCCCCTTGTTCACTTACGCCACTTATTCTAGGTATCATTGTGTTTGTTTACCCTTTGGCTGTATTAACTCAAAGCAAACACAAGGAGAAGATGGACGGAGTGCTGCAACCTTTCAGACACTCACCCCCAGTCACAGATCTGGGTTGAATCCATAATCATTCTTTAGCTCACTTCGCCACCCCAGTTCAGACACAGCTATATACAAATCAGTTTTGACCCTGTGCCTCATGGGAACAGTCTAGTCGCGAACTGCCAAGCCATGTCTTCCCTGGACCGGAATCAAGCATCCTGGGACCGGTTTCAGGGTAACACCCCATATCAGCCAGGTTAACTTGAATCCAGTGGCAAAGTGAGCAAGGGACCCACGTCTGGGCATACCCTGCCAACTTAGGGCGAACAAAGCAAACACAAGGAGATGATGGACGGAGCGCTGAAACTTTTCAGACACTCACCCCCAGTCACAGGGTATGCCCAGACGTGGGTCCCGTGCTCGCTATGCCATCAGTTTCAAGCTAGCCTGGCTGATAAGGGGTGATGCCCCGAAACCAGACCCATGATGCTTGTTTTCTGGTCCAGGGAGGACCTGGCCTGGCAGTTCAGCCTGGACTACTCCCATGGGGCACAGGGTCAAGGCTGATTTGCATATGGCTGGGTCCAAACTGGAATGGCGTGGCAAGCAAAAAAAAAAAAAAAAAAAAAAATCGATGGATTAAACCCAGATCTGTGACTGGGGGGTGAATGTTTGACAATGTTCAACATTCCGTCCATCATCTTTTTGTGTTGCATTTTCACCCTAAGTGGGAAGGGTATGCCCAGACGTGGGTCCCGTGCTCGCTACGTCACCGGTTTCAAGCTAGCCTGGCTGTTGAGGGGTGACGCCCTGAAACTGGTCCCAGGATGCTTGTTTTCCAGTCCGAGGACCTGGCCTGGAAGTTCGGGCTGGACTGTTCCCATGGGGCACAGGGTCAAGGCTGGTTTGCATATGGCTGGGTCCAAACTGGAATGGCGTGGCAAGCAAAAAAAAAAAAAATAATCGATGGATTAAACCCAGATCTGTAACTGGGGGGTGAATGTTTGACAATGTTCAACATTCCGTCCATCATCTTTTTGTGTTACATGTATTAACTACCAGGACATCCATATATACATTTGTCTTTATGTGGATTTAACCTCTTACTCCATTTCTAAATAAACACTTTTCTTATATCTTTGGTCCATTACGTTCTTTCGCCTGTACATACTGTTCTCTTACCTAACATCTCTAAGCACTCGGGCCTCCTGCATCTTTGCAGCTCAGTTTACACATATTATGTATTCTTCTGCCTTGCGATATTTTTGACCCGTTCTTCTTTTTACCGGCATGCAACCATTGACACATATTCTGGACCATATTTTCATGTTGAGTGCACCATGCCGTCCGCTAAGTCAAGACTCACCACAGGCCTCTAAATTCTGTGCCTTATTCGGACACTACCATTTTTTCCATCACTTACGTTGTCCACTGGGCGTTCCCACACCCGGACGACGTTTCCCAGCATCCCCGGCTTCCATACAGGAAGTTGGGTCCCGCATTGCATTGTTGCAATAAAAGCGCGTCGTCATCCATATGCCCTCCCCCCTGCCTGATGGACGTACGCCTTGACAATCCATGCTCGCTATAAGCGGTAAGAATGTTTTCCGGACACTATTGCGTACCTCCAATGCAAGCGTCTATTAACGCTTTTTGCTCCTGCCCCCAGCTACCCTCACTCGGCAGCTCACGAGATTAGACACGCAGCCTCCGCTACGTACAGAGCGGGCTATTACAAACGAGCCTTTACGGCAGTGTTTGATTGTAGTACTGACCTCTTCTAGCTCAGGTTCCAACTAAGCCTTTCTGATACGCGCACCACCTTTCCCCAACATTGGTAGTTATGCGCATCCACAATGCGTTATTGGCAGCTTAATTCTTGCTCCGCAGTTATACTATTTTTTGCTAGGGATGTTTTGCGGCATTCCCCCCCTTCCTATGCTCGGTTCACAAGATTAGACACAAAGCCTCTGCTACGTACAGAGCGGGCTATTGTAAACGAGCCTTTACGGCCAATGTTTGATTGTAGTACTGGCCTCTTCAAGACCAGGTTCCGACTAGGCATTTCTGATACGCGCACCTGCTTTCCCCAACATTGGTGGTTATGCACATCCATAATGCGGGATTGGCAGCTTAATTCTTGCTCCGTAGTTATACCATTTTTTGCGAGGGATGTTTTGCGGCATTTCCCTTCCCCCCCTTCCTACGCCCAGTTTATATTACACATGCGCTACTACCAATGCTATCACCGTCTGCGCATGTACTGTCCTCCCATGGACTAAGCCTCACAGGCGCCACTCGTGATACTCATGCACGTTCATTTTTACCGTGCCTCCACTCTTGCACAGACCAACATTGGTGGCACACCTTCAGCATATGCTGGCCTACATTTACACACACCCCGCATTGCTGAGTGGGTGTTTGTTTTTCCCAGCTCCTTATCTATGTTAGGACAGCTCACATTCCGCTTGGTCTGTTTGAACTCTTCTGAGCAAACCCTCTGTTACTTTTAACGACACTCGTACTCTCTTCTCTTCGTGACCTTAACGCCACCAACTTTATTCATTAGGCTGGTTGGCGTATGTACCTTTGGCTCAAAGCCCAGGACAGATGCAGTAAATTCCCTGACTGTTGTAGGCGAGTCTCGCATTTATAACCACTCATTACCGTTTTAGGGTGGTTTGATTGTTTACATCATGTCTTTTGTGCAGTGGCTCTACCATGCGTTATATGGTTTTCTACCACATTATAATTGGCGCAGTATGCTGCCTTTTGTTTCACTACAGGTTCCACCGTTGATTCTACTGAACAACTGGTTCAGTATTACATACCGTTGTCCATTGTGATTTCGCTCACTATTGTACAATTCACTGATTGCAGTAGCTGAAATTTGATCCTGATGAAGGCCACAACACTTTTATAGGTCTTGAGGCCGAAACATGTTGATCGTTTCCGAATGCAGCTGTCTCTAATGTTGGCAGCTACATTGCAAGCTATCTGTTTTTAATCCTGTCACAGGGTAGCAGAATAAAGTTCGCCTTAGCTAACCATTGTAGTCAGTTTTAAACCACTACTCACTATAGCACTGCACTCCACCTATAACACACCATGCTCACGTAGGGTTTTAGGACCACCCTCTTTCAAAAAACATCCCTGAGCTCCTCCTTCGTAGCGAGGGGGTTGTAGCCCGCGTCACGACTAGGTTCTTGACGCGAGGAGGCACCCCTATGATGAAGCATGACACCTCTGGTGTTTGAGGGGAACCGTCCTTAAAAAGGGATTACCCTCCTGAGCATGGTAGGCATAATCCACACGCCCTTTAGACTTACGATTGGGACCCGTGGGCTCTTTCTGTGTTTGGCATACTGTTCTCTTCACATCCTTTAGTAAGCAGCGCCCATTCCAAGATGGCGTGGGGGTTTCCAATAATCCTTTCCGGTTTTTATTCCGGGTCATGTCCCTAACGAGGGTATTTTAACTGCCGAGCGAGGCCGGGCTGTGTGTAAGCACGGCCAAACAACCGGATTATCGGCAGTGTCGATTACGGCTCTACCTTGCTCACTGGTAAGTTAGGCTTGGGTGATTAGGGCATCGTTTACCAGCCATACAGGCGGTTGCTATAGTTGTATATTTTTCACCCCGCAGTCGTTTTGTCGATACTCGGGTCTGCAGCATTCCGAGGGCTCCCCTCACAGTTTTTCTTCTTTATGTAGCAACAAGAAAGTGTTTTTAACTTCTTCATTAGAATCCGCCTCTCCGTTGGCGTTTTTCTTTTTGGTTCAGTTTACCTCAAGCAACTCCTTTGTTTCCCTCAACTAAGACACAGTACGATTGTATCCCTGGTTTCTTTATCATGTGATCCCAGTTAGATATCCCTGTGGTAAGCTATGTAGACACTTTATCTAAGTGTATTACTACATACACAGGCAGAGTTTACATCTTCTGTATTCTTCTTCATTACAGACCACCGTATTATAAATGTACCCCATATTACGGTTGGTTATCGTCTTTATAAACTATGTATCGAAGCCAGATAAATCTGTAAGAAAACTTTTGCTCCACTTAAATCGCTTTCCTGTAGGACACTCTTCACGCTACTGGCAACGATTGAGAAGTTAATCTATCTCCACACACAACCAGTAAGTGTAGCATTTGAGTACATAGTCTGCCAAGCACAGATACCTTTTTTACTCGTTGGCTAACATACAATTCCATTTTATTTTAGGATGTGCTCTTCATGCTGTAAACGTCTTACTGACATTGCTGCATAACCTAGTGAGCATTTAAATACATTTAGGTAAGAAATTCAATAGAGGGATGTCCCCTAAATCTTGCACAGTAAAAAGCCCCAGCAAGGGGTACAGTGCATAGGCTTTGCCCATCATGTTGTTAGCATTCAGCAATTGTTATTTCTTTGTTGATCCTTTTGTTTTTGATAGTGGGTTTCCTGACAGTGTATGACATTTTCACAACGGTGGTTACACTCCCACTCATTTCCTGCCTACAATTGCAGTTTGCTCGCCAGAGGGATTGGGCCACCACAACTGTGGGCCAGCATAACCCCCATGCTAATATTAAGGTACCTTTCCATCATTCTAGGTTACCTTATACACCTCAAACTTATGGCATGGTCCAACGCTAATTTGGCATGAATGTTTGCATGATTAAAGCTCATCAATCACCTTTCCAGGATACATTCTGCTTTTTATGCACTGGGTATCAATGGCTCGTCTGTTCTTACGTCTCCTTTTTTTTTTCACAACTCGCTTTTTGCTATATAAACACGTTTACTGCGGTGGTTAATCTGGTGGTAAGCACATCAACTGTACTTTAAAATATCTTTTCCATCTACCTTGATGACAAATCAATTATATTTTTACCTGCATTTTATATATGAAAACTACCGGTATACTCCTTTGCTTTTTTACAGATATTAATGTGACGGCTTCCTGATGAAGGCATTTCACCGAAACGTGCGTAGTAATTACATCTTCAAGCCTTCCATAATATGATAGTTGCACAAGTTACTACTTGTGTAACGATATATCTGTAAGAGACATTAGTTAGTGATAGATTCCTTACCTTAGAATATCCCCATGCGTCAGACTGGATCCGGAAAGTTTTTCGTCAGCAGTACCTCTGCGCGTCGGTAGGTGGCGTCGTGTGGCTCCACGTTCGTCGCTGGCGTCGTAAGCGCCGAGATGACGTCACGGAGACTACTTAGGCGCCACCCATGCGCGCTGTCAGTTCTGTACACGACTTTCCGCGCCAGGAACGCAGAGCCATGCAAGAAACTGACCACTGGTGCCATGAAACTAGGGCCCTGAAAGGGATGACCTTAACCCTAGAATCCGTTCGCAGAACGGGGAGGATGGTGGGGCGGTAGGAATCTATCACTAACTAATGTCTCTTACAGATATATCGTTACACAAGTAGTAACTTGTGCATCTGAAAGAGACACGTTAGTGATAGATTCCTTACCTTAGAATAGATACCCAGCAATACCAACCCCGGTGGTGGGTCTGCGAATAGATTACACCAGAAAGTCACGGAGAACAGAACGGCCAAGGAAGCCGTCTCTCCGGACTTGACTGTCAAGGCAGTAATGCTTGGTAAATGTGTGCAGCGAGGCCCACGTAGCTGCCTGACAAATATCCTGCAAGGGAACGCAGCGTCCCAAGGCAGTAGTGGCTGCCGTTGCCCTGGTAGAATGGGCACGCAGCCCCACCGGAGGCTCCTTTTTAGCCAAGGAGTAACACGCTTTGATGCACAAAACGACCCACCGAGAGATATTTCGTTTGTGCACGGCTCGACCTTTTTTGGCGCCTACGTAGCCAACAAAGAGCTGGTCATCCACCCGGAACTGTTGTGTGCGCTTCAGATAGAACGAGAGCGCACGTTTTGGGTCGACGGTGGAGCCTCTCTTCCTCTTTGGAAGGATGCGGAGGCGGAAAGAAGGTGGGCAAAGTGATGGTCTGCCCGATGTGGAAGGGCGTGACAACCTTTGGCAAGAAAGAAGGACGGGTCCTTAAAACCACCTTGTCCGGATGAACAGAAAGGAAAGGAGGAGTAGAAGAAAGAGCCTGGAGCTCACTCACTCTTCTGGGGCAGAGGTGATAGCTACCAGGAAAGCCGTCTTGAGAGTAAGACGACGTAAAGGACAGTTATGAAGGGGCTCAAAGGGAGCGCACATGAGATAGGTCAAGACAAGATTTAAGTCCCATTGAGGCATTATGAAAGGCACGGGAGGAAACGTGTGTGCAATGCCTTTCAGGAAACGGTTAACAACCGGGGACTTAAAGAGAGAAGGCTGATCTGGAAGCCTGAGAAAGGCGGAGATGGCCGAAAGATAACCTTTGATAGTGCCCAGAGCAGAGCCCTGCTGGGCCAAGGAGAGCAGGAACAGAAGGGCCTCAGAAAGAGGGGCAGAAAGGGGATCCACAGACTTAGCTGTGCACCATGCCACAAACTTGTTCCACCTGCAGGCGTATACCGTCTTAGTGGAGGGACGCCTGGCTGCCAGAATGACATCACAGACTTCAGGAGGAAGATCGAAAGCTGTCAACTGTCGCCGCTCAATCTCCACGCATGGAGGTGGAGGCTGGACAGGTTCGGGTGGAGGACCGTCCCCTGCTGCTGCGACAGAAGATCCTCCCGAAGAGGCAGTCGGATCGGGGGATCGATCGTCATGTTGAGTAGCTCGGGATACCAGTATCTTCGTGCCCAATCCGGAGCCACAAGGATGACTTGGGCCCGGTCGCGCCGAATCTTCTTCAGCACTCTGGGCAGAAGTGGTATAGGCGGAAAGCCGTACAACAGACCGCAGCTCCACTCGTGACGAAAAGCGTCGCCGAGCGAGTGCCGCCTTGGAAATTCCAATGCGCAGAACTGATGACATTGCGCGTTCTCTTCGGTGGCGAATAGATCTAACCAAGGCTCTCCCCACTGCAGAAAGAGACCTTGCGCCACGTCAGAGTTCAGACGCCATTCGTGATCCATCAAGCACCGGCGGCTGAGTTCGTCCGCCCTGGCGTTCAGAGAACCTGCCAGGTGTTGAACCACCAAGGTAATGCCTTAATGTTCCAGCCATGTCCAGAGGCGCAGAGCCTCCTGACATAGGGTCCATGACCCCACCCCGCCCTGCTTGTTGCAATACCACATGGCGGTGGTGTTGTCCGTGAACACCTGCACTACACTGCCCCGGACAGAGGGAAGGAATGCCTTCAGTGCAAGTCGGATTGCCCGAAGCTCCAAAAGATTGATATGGAGACGGGACTCCGCCGGAGACCAGAGGCCTCTGATCTCCGCCTCTCCCAAGTGGCCACCCCTTCCCAGGAGGGACGCATCCGTCACCACTGTGTGCTCCGGTTGGGAGAGGGAGAGGGATCTGCCATTGACCCAATCGCGATTCGTGAGCCACCACCGCAATTGTCGTGCAGTGCCCTCCGAGATCTGGACATGAGCGGACAGGTTGCCCTGCTGCTGTGCCCACTGGAACTTCAGGTCCCACTGCAGAGCCCGCATATGCCACCTGGCATGTTGCACTAGCAGAATGCAGGAGGCCATCAGGCCCAGGAGCCGAAGGGTCATCCTGACTGAAACCCAGGATAGAGGCTGAAAGATCGGAATCATAGCCTGAATATCCCGGACTCGCTGCTCGGGAGGATAAACCCGAAACCGCGTCGAATCCAGAACCGCTCCGATGAAGGTGAGCTTCTGAGAGGGACTCAGGTGCAACTTCGGCACGTTGATGGAGAGCCCCAGCGAATGCAGGAGGTCGGCCGTAGTCTGGAGGTGGGAGACGACTGCCTGGGGCGAGCCCGCCTTCAACAGCCAGTCGTCGAGATAGGGGAAGACTGGGACCCCTGATCTGCGCAGATGAGCTGCGACCACCACCATCACTTTCGTGAACACCCGAGGGGCGCTGGTAAGGCCAAAGGGGAGCACGGTAAACTGAAAATGCTCCTGGCTTACCGTGAACTGCAGGTAACGCCGGTGGGCCAGCAGGACGGGAATGTGAAAATATGCGTCCTGCAAGTCCAACGCTACCATCCATGGTCGAGGGCAGCCAAGACCTTAGCCAGAGTCAACATCTTGAACTTCTTCCGGAGGAAGCGATTGACGTTCCTGAGGTCCAAGATGGGGCGCAAGCCCCCTTTGTCCTTCTTGGGGACCAGAAAGTAGTGGGAATAACAACCATGTCCTACTTCTGGCCCAGGAACGCGCTCGATGGCCCCCTTGGCCAAGAGGGCCGTGACTTCCTGTCGGAGAAGCGCCAAGTGATCCCCCGACATGCGGTGGAACTGAGGTGGCATGGCCGGGGGGGCAGACTCGAAGGGTAGGGAGTAGCCCCTTCGGACGATTAGCAGCACCCACCTGTCCGAAGTGACAGAACGCCAGTGGGGGAGGTGATGTTGAATCCTGCCGCCCACTGGCGTGGGGTGCACCCCAAAGCTCGGACTAGGAAGGCTTTGAGGCGGATGCTGCGGGAGCAGAGGTGGACTGACCCGCACGCTGGCCCCCTGTGCCGCCACGGCGGCCACCACGCCCGCGCTGAGGTTGGTTCGGCGCAGGCCTTTGGCTGAACGGGCGTGTAGGGGCGCCCCTTCCGCGGCCACGAAAGGAACGAAAGGTAGACGTGGCCGGGCGTGTGGCGGAGAGACCCAAGGACTTGGCTGTAGCCCGAGAGTCCTTAAAACGCTCCAGCGCACAGTCTGCCTTATCGCCAAATAGGCGAGTACCATCAAAAGGCATGTCCATGATGGAACTCTGGACATCCCCCGAAAACCCTGTGGACCGCAGCTAGGCGTGTCGCCGCAAGGCCACCGTGATGGAGATGGCTCTCCCCAAAGAGTCCGCGGTGTCCAACCCACACCGAATGGCGAACTTCGCGGCATCCTTTCCTTCTGCAACAGCTTGGGAAAGCACAGCCCGAACCTCCTCCGGGCACTTGGGCAGAGTTTGCGCCACCGTGTCCCACACAGCGTGAGAATAGCAGCCCAAGAGGCATGCGGTGTTGACTGACCGCAGCCCCAAGCTGGCAGAGGAAAACAACTTTTTGCCAAACTGCTCCAGCTTTTTTGATTCCTTATCCGGCGGAGCGGTAGGAAATGCAGTTTGGGAAGTGGAGGCCTGAATGACCAGGCTCTCCGGTGTCGGATGAGTCGTCAAAAAGGCAGGGTCACCCGGTGCCGGGCGGTGATTCCTGGCCACGTTCTTATCCACAGGAACCCCTGTGGCAGGCCTAGACCAGGTACTTATCAAAACATCCGTCAAGGCCTCATTGAACGGAAGCAGAGGTTCCATAGAACTTGCCGCCGGCTGAAGCACTTCAGTAAGGAGGTTAGTCCGGAGGGTAACAGTAGGCAAGTCAAGGTCAAGAGCCTCAGCTGCCATACAGAGCACCACAGTGTATGTGGCGCCTTCCTCCATGACAGTGGGAGGAGACACAAACCCAGGCTCAGAGGAGAGGTCAAGGCCACCTGCATCCTCCGAGTCTTCTGCCCACTCCTGTTCAGACTCACACTGCCATGCAAGAGGGTCCTCCGACCCCTCCCAGTCCTCCCCCTCCACACCGGCCCGAGGCACAGGCTGCAGCGGCGGGGGAGGCACAGGGGAAAACAAATGCTGCGCCGAGAACGACGCCGTTCCGGCTCCAAGCCACAATCAGGGTCCCAAGCTGGAGCAAAATTGCCCGGGAACTCGGGCAAGGGCGGAGGTGGGACGAACGGAACCCAGGGCGGCGCCGGGAAGGGAGCCGCAGGGGGTGCCGGGGCCAGAGCCACCGGATTCTGCGGCGCCGGAACCGCTGGCAGAGGACCTTGCGGCGCCGGAGCCGCCGGCGGCAACCAAGGGCCCTCAAGAGGGACCGCGGGGCCCAAAGGCGCGCCGGCGGGAGCCCTAGGCCTGAAAAGGCGGTCCATGGCAGCAAGAAACTCTTGCACCTGGGCCGGAGTCGCCGACGGACCCGTGTATGGCGGGTAGGCCGCGGGACTGACAGGCTCCAACGGAGCAGCGGGGGAGGGACACCGTGCCCCCCTCGTCCGAAGACCGACGGGGGGAGGTCGGAGAGCGAAAGCGCTTCTTCGACTTCTTTTTGTGACGTCGCTTACCCGATTCCGAGGGTGAAGACTTGGACCCCGAAGAGTGATGATGATGACTCCGCGGCCGGTCCCTTGAGCGACCCCTGGACCTCCAACGGCGCGGAGACAACTGTCGGGCCTCCAGCAGCTTTCGGGACCGCTCCCGCAAAGCCTTCGGAGCCATGGCCAGACAGTCGGAACATGACCGGGAGTCATGGTCGCGCTCCAGACAGTAGACACAGACGCCATGGGGGTCGGCCACCGACATCGTACGGCGGCAGGCCCCGTAGGATTTAAACCCAGGCATCCCTACGTGGCACCAGGAGTCAAGATTTTAAAGAAGTAGAGACAAAAGTCTCAAATATAAATAGTCAAAAAGTGACTAAGGTACGTGCTCTAACCGGATCTGCGCTTGCTGGCGCGGAAAAAGAACTGACGTCAGCGCGCATGGGTGGCGCCTAAGTAGTCTCCGTGACGTCATCTCGGCGCTTACGACGCCAGCGACGAACGCGGAGCTGCACGACGCCACCTACTGACGCGCAGGGGTACTGCTGACGAAAAACTTTCCGGATCCAGTCTGACGCCTGGGGATATTCTAAGGTAAGGAATCTATCACTAACGTGTCTCTTTCAGATCATGAATTATAATCAATGATTGATGACAATATGACCTAACATCTTTTAATCACAGACAATATCATGATTATTTGAGAACATGTCAAATTGATTGTATTTATATCAAAGTACCCTATTGTATGTTTATAATATGTAATTTTGCTTGATTTATCACAAAAGACAATTTTTGAACAGTTGCACGGATAGTCTCTTAAGAATATTTTAGCTCTCTTATCAATTGCACATCAAATAAATATTTTTGATATTTTGAATATAAAATATTTTGGATTTTGTCCATGTTTATATCAAGTTTATCACTCTAGATTTATGTGTTGATATATGCCCGCAATTTATATGTAATAGTTCTTGCTTAAGACATTTTTTCCAAGCCATAAACATCTATTTCTGCCTTTACCTATTATTGGAAGGTGGGGCTTCCCTTCAATTTATTTTTGCCCCATATAGATGTTTGAATAATATTCCATATTTGAGATTTCAAAGATGAAATGTGATCTTGCTACACCGGAGGTTTTTTTTTGTAAATCTGAAATATGTGGTTGAAGGTCATATGAGCCTTGCATAGTTCTCTTTTTACAGAGAAATTATTTCTTGATTCTGAATGAATACAGAATTGGATAGGAAACTGAGAAGGGCTAAGAACTATTAGGGATCTTTGCCATGTAGAGTCTTGGGAGATCTATTTATTGCCATGCTTACTGTATCCAGGATGGCTCCAATGAAGGCAAGCCTCTACAAAGGAGTCAGTTGCGAATTTAGCATGTTTACAGTGAACTTCAGTAATGTCAAGATGTTTGCTGTCATCTGAAGGTCGTCTATGGCTGATTGTTGCGAGCCCTTCCACAACAGCGAATCATCGAGGTACGGGAAAACTGGAAACCCCTACCTGGCAAAGTGCGCTGCGACCACAGCTATTACTCTTGTGAACACTCAGGCACAGGTGAGGCCAAAGGGTACCACAGCAAATCGAAATGCTCCTGGCCCTCCCTTGAACCACAAGTAGTGTCTGAGACTGCAAGACAGGAACATGCAGGTCCAAAGTCACCATCCAGCCCCCTGGAACAAAGGCAGACAGAACCTGGACCATCGTGAAAATCTTGAATTTTTCCTTCTGTATGGAGAATTAAAATAGTACGAAGACCTTCATGCTTCTTCAGCACAAGGAAACAGCAGGAGTAGAATCCATTCCTGATGTTCAGGGCTGGGACCCTTTATGGCCTCTTTGGCCAAAAGAGCCTGCACTTTTTGGAGCAAGATGGACAGATGCCTCTCTAAAAGATGCTCCAATGTAGGTGCGAGGTACACAGGCAACTCCAAAAGGAATTGCGGAGCATAGCCTCGTTGAACAATCTGCAAGACCCACCTAACGGATGTTTCTTAGAGGAAATGTCTAATCCTGCCTCCCGCAGGGTGGTTGTAAGCCACTAAGGGCAAACTAAAGCAGCTTGGAGGCTGATACCATAGGGGTGGAGAACTAGGAAGTGAGTTACCCCTCATGGCCAGGGTGTTGTCTGCTTGATCCTCACCAGACACCGAACGGACTGGGGTACCTGTTGTGGGGGTAGTGGGATTTGGCGTTGCCAGTATGCCAACCTTCTGGAGTACTCTTGAAAGGGGCAAAATTGTTGAGAGTACTGTTACTTAGGGGTGGAAAGGCCTAAGAAACATGCCATGGTCCGCCTTTCTTTGAAGCGTTTCTGTGCTGAATCTGCCTTTTCGCCAAACACACACGACCTTTTGAACAGCATGTCCAATAAAGAGGCTTGCACATCACCTGAGAAGCCCATGCATCTCAATCATCTGTGGCGCTTAAGTATCACACTAATGTCAATTGATGTGCCAAAGCAGTCGGTAGTGTCCAGCCCAGACTTTGCTGCATTCTGACCATTCTGGATGGTTTGAACCAATTTTGCCTGGAATTCCTCAGGGACTGCTGGCAAGATCTCATGCACCATGTCTCATAAAACATGGGTCCACCTCCCCAAACAGCTGATATTGACTAACTGGAGGAACACATCCACTTCCCAAATACCTCTATTTGTTTTGACTCTGTCAGGTGAAGTCATACGGAAAGAATTGGGGTTCACCCTACTGGAAGAAGCCTGCTACATCAAGAAATTAGGGTCACCTGGAGCCAGTCTATGCATCTAGCAACCTGCATGTTCACTGATAGATAGATGCAGGGTTTAGACCAGGTGCCCATAACGGTATCAGTCAGCACTTCATTAAAGGGAAATAAAGGTTCTGATGAAGACTGTCCTGGTTACAGAACTTCTGTTAGTACACTAGTTTTGACTTCCATGTTGGCAGCTGGAAATCCAATACCACTGCAGCATGTCTCATTATCATGGCTAAGAAAGCACACTCTTCCATTTGTGGGCCAGGGGGAGAACAAATCCCAGTGTTCAGGGTAGTGTCCAGTCCATTGACACAGAGTCGGACTGAACTGGGGTCTGGTGCTTCAGGAAGCGACCTTGGTCGGGCAGAGATGAATTTGGCCAAAACTATAGAAAAGGGGTTTTCCTCCAGAGCCAGCAGCATTGGTGCAGGCATCAATCTTAAAAGGGACCAGAACAGATTTTGGTGCCAAACTAGGCACTGGCGCAGGTGTCGTGGTAGAACCAGAGGTGGGTTCAGGAGGCACAGACAGTGTTGGAGGTGGACCTGCCAGTGGTAACCCGACTTGAGGCCTCCGAAGATCCTTGGGGCCTGAAGGCAAGTCAGAGAACAAAGAGTATCAAATTTGCAACTTGGCCTCTCGAAAGGCTTCAATCTGTTGCAATTTCGCTGATGGACCCGTAAACTCTGGGTGCATCAGGATCATGTGCAGGATCGCCTCCTGAGCTGGGAAATGGAAGCGAGTCTGTCAGGCACTTTGATATCCTTGCAACTTCTCAGGTTAAGAGTGGAGAGACTAGTCGAATTCTACTTGACCTTCTTGTGCGTCTGCTTCAACTGATTGGAAGCCTTGGACAGTGACAAGGACCTGTCGCAAGAAAGGCCTCAAGAGTGGGAATGGGTCCGTGCTCTTGACTTCATTTGGACGTCTGAGAATTCTTTTAGAGTTTATTGATGTACAGCTATGCGTTTCCTGATCGCCTTCGGGTTCATAAGAACACTCCTCGCAGAACTTGTGCACCAAATCCAAACACCCGAGGCACACCTAGTAAGGGTCTATCACAGACATTTTGTTTGCTACAGTCCCAAAAGGCGTAAACCCTGCAGTTTAAAAATAAAAAGGGGGGGGGGGGCCGCGGGGGTATTGTTCCCTTGCACACTGGAAAACAATTTTGTAAAAAAAAAAAAACAACAAAAATAAAAAAACTTATCAAGTGACAGAAAAGTTTGAAGTGACCTCTGGATCCACATATGAAGGTGCAGTAAGGAAGGACATGACAATGCACAGGAGTTGTGCTTATATGCGGCTCCATCACCACTTCTGGAGAAGTCAATGCAGAGCCCCACGGCGCCACCAATCTGCGGCTAGAAGTATCCATAGAATTATATGATTTTTAAATGTTGTGAACTGGAGTACTCATGAACATCTACAACTGCTGTTCGGAATGCAGTTTGTCAGTTGGGGTGTTAATTTGCAATTCTTCACACCGTTTCATTTTCAGCTTGTATGGCCACTCCTACTCCCCGCACTTGGCTTCTGGGAACTTGTTGTTCTGGTGTTACCTAACAATTCCTCACATCTCCTGTCAGTACCTCGTCTGATCCATTCCAACATGCTTGTACCAACTCCCAAAATTGAAAATGGACCCTCCTCTTAACCACTGCTCTCTTAGACTCATGGCCTAATATACTGGCTGTGATGCTGCACTCCATTAAAAATGGTGGCACTGTGAAGATGTTGCTGATTGGTTTCTTACTACCCTGCTCTAGAGCATAGTGTTGATGTCTTTCATGTTAAATAGTTCATAGAATGGTCTGTGTGACAAAACTGAGCAAATAGATATGTGAATGAAAGGATTTAAAAAAATCAAAATAAAAAAAACAACGAAAAAACAAAATCAATCGCGCCATGGTCAAACGTGTTATTGTATCACAGTATTTATCATCAATGTTAGCTTTGCAATCATGGTTTTAAATGGTAAATAACATGGTAAAAAAAAGTCACCATGACATTTAATCAATCACCAATGCGGACATCACATTTATGGTTCCGTAGCCAATCATATTCAAGTGCAAACCACACGAGTTTTACGCAAGGTGAAATAGAGCCAAAGAGCTTCTTCAAGGCTTAACAGACAAATTGTAATGAAAACAATATAGCAATCATGAGCCTAAGATTGATACAGGTTTCATTTCCACATCCCGCCATCGTCAGAAGGTATCGGAAATAATTCTTCCTAATACTACCTTTGATCATCTATTTCGCTTACAGAGAGATTAAGAAACATTTCTTTACGAGGATTCCTGATGAGGTGAAGACAAACTAGAGGCTAACAGATGTATGAAAGAATAATTACTTATAATACCTCATGACGAGGGGGGTGTATATGTGCAGAATCAGCGGGGCTAGAGCACAGGCTGTCAAAGTCAAACAAGCACTGGCATAGGCAATAAATGTGGTGTTGGCCTCCAATCTTTTGACTTTGGCAATTCTTGTTTTGTTCTGTCATGATTTTTGCAAAACGTTATGTTGGGAAAGCGGACAGGCCTTCATCAATATAAAAAACACTGTATAAAGGACAACATTTGTTTTTGGTCCACAAAGGCATATATTACCATAGTAGTCCCTGGCACTAAAGAGAACTACTTTGTGTGTGAATTTGCTCATTTTGAAAGGGAAGCATTTTGTATCTCTCAGTGAAGTCAGTCATTGGCTGAAGTGGGCTGCGGGTGGAAGAAAAATATGAATGACACAACAGACTACTGGATGTTAACCTGTGTAATAATGTTATACACATCATTTTAGTAAAATCAAAAAAAGTCTAACACCTGACCTAAAAAAAAAGCCAATCCCTCTCGTGTTGGCTACCAGCCTCTTGCCTTTGCTAATGCTTTTTGGTAATGTTTTTTGTAAATCTTTATTACAAATAGATAGGTTTGAAATTATAGAAAAACAGAGTGGCTTCCAAAAACAATCAGAGTTGCAAAGTATAGGTAGATCAATAGATTGCTAGATAGGCTTGCAAAGAGATAGATAGACTCACAAAGACAGACAGAGAGAGAGAGCTAGACTTGCAAAGATAGGCCAGATAGGCTTGCAAAGACAGATCGGCAGAGAGGGATTGAAGGACAGACAGATAGATAGACTTGCAAAGATAGATAGACAGATAGACTTACAGAGATAGATCTACGTGCATAGATAGATAGATAGACAGGTAGATAGACACAGACAGACAGGTAGAGTTGCAAAGATCGAAAGGTAGATAGATGGCACAGATTAATTAGTAATATAATAGTTAAATAAGCGCGACATACAATTGCACTGAAAGCAAACTAGAAAGACATACAAGCAGGACATCAAGACTAAATTGGTTTACAAGTCTAGCTGTAGTCCTCAATTAAAATAGACAGGATTTCAGTTATACATTTATTCTATTGTGTGCATTCTAACAAAAGGATTAATTTATAAACAGATTAAAATGGGCACAATCTGTTAATTTCTGTTAAAGGCAGCTCCAAAAGGAATTTACATCATCATTAGCAGGAGACAGGAACTGATAAAAGCTGGAATGTGTCCTGTGAAGAGCTGGTAGAAAGCGTCCTATCACATCAGACTCTAAACACAAAGGCAATAGTACAGTAATAATTAAGGACAAACAAAAACACTGGCACTTAAGGGAACTATCTTTTGTGTGGATGTGCTCCTTGTGTAAGAGTAAAATGCAGTCACTCAAAACGAAGTTAGCCAGTGGCTGAAGTAAGCTGATCCAGTGCCCCTTCCTGTATGCTGTAGTAGGCGTAAGCAAAATGTGAATGACGCAACAGACAACGGATGACGAGATCTGGTTGAACACCACTGTAAGTATATTTATACATGTCATTTTGTAAAATCTAAAGGTTTTGGGTAGCGCCAGACCTAAAAAAAACATTTTTCCGAGATATCATGCAGGGGTCATTAGTAGGAATGAATGGAAAGGCTGTCAGTGAGAAAGCGTGTAGAAGTGTTAGGAAGAGTGAGTGCAGAAAATGTCAATGATATAGCGCAGAGGCTATTGGTGAGAATACGTGCAGCTAGAATGCACTAGTTGGCAGAAATGGAGCCTGCAGAGGCCTACAGCGAGAGAACAGAGGCTTTCAGCAATGGAGCGTACGGAGGCCTACAGCGAGTACAGAGGCTTTCAGAAATGGAGCCTGCGGAGGCCTACGGCGAGAGAACAGAGGCTTTCAGCAATGGAGCCTGCGGAGGCCTACGGCGAGAGCACAGAGGCTTTCAGCAATGGAGCCTGCGGAGGCCTACGGCGAGAGCACAGAGGCTTTCAGCAATGGAGCCTGCGGAGGCCTACGGCCAGAACACAGAGGCTTTCAGCAATGGAGCCTGCAAAGGCCTACGGCGAGAGCACAGAGGCTTTCAGCAATGGAGCCTGCGGAGGCCTACGGCGAGAGCACAGAGGCTTTCAGCAATGGAGCCTGCAAAGGCCTACGGCGAGAGCACAGATGCTTTCAGCAATGGAGCCTGCGGAGGCCTACGGCGAGAGCACAGATGCTTTCAGCAATGGAGGCTGCGGAGGCCTACGGCGAGAGCACAGAGGCTTTCAGCAATGGAGACTGCGGAAGCCTACGGCGAGAGCACAGAGGTTTTCAGCAATGGAGCCTGCGTAGGCCTACGGCGAGAGCACAGAGGCTTTCAGCAATGGAGCCTGCGTAGGCCTACGGCGAGAGCACAGAGGCTTTCAGCAATGGAGCCTGCGGAGGCCTACGGCGAGAGCACAGAGGCTTTCAGCAATGGAGCCTGCGGAGGCCTACGGCGAGAGCACAGAGGCTTTCAGCAATGGAGCCTGCGGAGGCCTACAGCGAGAGCACAGAGGCTTTCAGCAATGGAGCCTGTGGAGGCCTACAGCGAGAGCACAGAGGCTTTCAGCAATGGAGCCTGCAAAGGCGTACAGCGAGAGCACAGAGGCTTTCAGCAATGGAGCCTGCAGAGGCTGTGAGGGAGTGGCTGAGTGCAGGGTCAGTCAGCGAGGGTGGGTGCATAATGGCTCAGTAACAGTATAAAAGCAGTTAGTGAGAATACAAGTCAGAGGAGCTCACAGAGTCAGTGACTGAGTGTGAAGGGGGTCAGCAAAGGAGCATCAGGAAACGTCAGTGAGTGCGCACAAGCGGTGAGAAAGTGGGTGTTCACAGGCTGTCTGTGGCGAGAGAAAACATAGAAGTGATGTAAAGTAAGAAGAGTGCATTGTCTACCAAGGAGAGAGTGTGTGCAATTCCGGTCATGGAAGAAGAGACTAGGTGCTGTTAATGAAGAAGAGAGTGCAGATGCTGTTGGTGAGAGTCCAGATGCTCTCAGTGAAGAAGAGTAAAGGGTCTGTCAGTGAGGGAGAGATTAAAGATGTTTTTAGTGAATGAGAAAGTGCAGATGCTGTCCATAAGGGAGAGAGTGCAGATGCTGTTTGTGAGGGAGAGTGCATGTGCGGTCAGTGAAGACGAGAGTGCAGCATCTGTCAGTGAGGAAGAGAATACAGATGCTGTTAGTGTAGAAGAGTTCCAGGTCAGTGAGTAACAGAGAGGGTGGAGATGCTGTTAGTAGAGAAGAGAGTGAGGGTCTGTCAGTAAAGGGGACAGTGCAGATGTTCTAAGTGAAGAAGAGTGTAGGGTTTGTCAGTGGGGGGGGAGAGTGCAGATGCTGTCACTGAAGAAAAGAGTGCAGCATATGAGAGTGTAGATGCTGTCAATGAATAAGAGTGCAGGGTCTGTCAATTTAGTACAAAGTGCAGATGTCAGTGAGGATGAAAGTTCAGGTGCTGTCAGCGAAGAAGACTGCAAGCTTTTTCAAAGAGGGAGAGATTGCAGCTGCTGCCTCTCAGTAAGGGCGAAAGTGCAGATGGGGTCAGTGAATGTAAGACAACATCTATCAGTGAGGAAGAAAGTACAGATGTAGTCAGTGAGGGTAAGACTTTAGCATCGGTCTGTGAGAGAGGCAGTGCCTGGCAATGACATAAAGCTTAGCATCTTTCAGTGAAAGAGTGCAGCTACCGCCATTGAAGAACAGAACAAGGTCTGTTGGTGAGGGCAAGAGCGCACATGCCACGGAGGATGAGACTGCAACATCTGTCCATGAGGGAGAGAGTGCAGATACTTCCAGTGAGTGAGAGAGTGCTGGATTGGTAAGGGAGAGGAGAATGCAAGTGATGTCAAAAAAGTGTGTAGGGTCTGCCAAGAGAGGGAGAGACTACCGACCCTTGACCTTGCCAGGTAGGTCGCTCCCCCACCACACAGCTCCGCCTGTGTTGTCTGCCCGCTGCTCCTGTAGGTAAGATCGCCCTCCGCTTGTGGCCCCGGTGCCCGTTTTTGTCTGCTCTCCCCGTTTTTCCTTTTTGTGCCCCTCGCTGCCCCACTGTTGTTGTGCCCGTGATTTTGTCTGCTCTCCCCCTGTTTTTCCTTTCTGTACCCCTCGCTGCCCCACTGTTGTGCCCGTGATTTTGCCTGCTCTCCCCCTGTTTTTCCTTTCTGTGCCCCTCGCTGCCCCACTGTTGTTGTGCCCGTGATTTTGCCTGCTCTCCCCTGTTTTTCCTTTCTGTGCCCCTCGCTGCCCCACTGTTGTTGTGCCCGTGATTTTGTCTGCTGTCCCCCTGTTTTTCCTTTCTGTGCCCCTCGCTGCCCCACTGTTGTTGTGCCCGTGATTTTGTCTGCTGTCCCCCTGTTTTTCCTTTCTGTACCCCTCGCTGCCCCACTGTTGTTGTGCCCGTGATTTTGCCTGCTCTCCCCCCGTTTTTCCTTTCTGTGCCCCTCGCTGCCCCACTGTTGTTGTGCCCGTGATTTTGTCTGCTGTCCCCGTTTTTCCTTTCTGTGCCCCTCGCTGCCCCACTGTTGTTGTGCCCGTGATTTTGTCTGCTGTCCCCGTTTTTCCTTTCTGTGCCCCCGCTGCCTCTCGCCACTCCCGCCGCTGCGTTCCCTGCGGCCCCGCCCCTGACTGCCCATTCGCTGCCCCTGCCTCCCGCCTCCCAGCTGCTCCTCCCTCCCACCTCCCCATAAATGGCGGCCGCTGCACGGTGAGGAGAGCGACCCTTGACCTTGCCAGGTGGTCGCTCCCCACCACACAGCTCCGCCTGTGTTGTCTGCCCGCTGCTCCTGTAGGTAAGATCGCCCTCTGCTTGTGGCCCCGGTGCCCGTTTTTGTCTGCTCTCCCCCTGTTTTTCCTTTCTGTGCCCCTCGCTGCCCCACTGTTGTTGTGCCCGTGATTTTGCCTGCTCTCCCCTGTTTTTCCTTTGTGCCCCTCGCTGCCCCACTGTTGTTGTGCCCGTGATTTTGCCTGCTCTCCCCCTGTTTTTCCTTTCTGTGCCCCTCGCTGCCCCACTGCTGTTGTGCCCGTGATTTTGTCTGCTGTCCCCGTTTTTCCTTTCTGTGCCCCTCGCTGCCCCACTGTTGTTGTGCCCGTGATTTGTCTGCTGTCCCCCTGTTTTTCCTTTCTGTACCCCTCGCTGCCCCACTGTTGTTGTGCCCGTGATTTTGCCTGCTCTCCCCCTGTTTTTCCTTTCTGTGCCCCTCGCTGCCCCACTGTTGTTGTGCCCGTGATTTTGTCTGCTGTCCCCCTGTTTTTCCTTTCTGTGCCCCTCGCTGCCCCACTGTTGTTGTGCCCGTGATTTTGTCTGCTGTCCCCGTTTTTCCTTTCTGTGCCCCCGCTGCCTCTCGCCACTCCCCGCCGCTGCGTTCCCTGCGGCCCCGCCCCCTGACTGCCCATTCGCTGCCCCTGCCTCCCGCCTCCCAGCTGCTCCTCCCTCCCACCTCCCCATAAATGGCGGCCGCTGCACAGCCGCGCAGCGGACGTGCGCAGCGGGCGCGCCGCTGGCGCGCCGAAGGCGCGCCTAAGGCAAGCCCGTCTGCGCCCGTCCGCGACTGGACCGCGCCCAGCGCCAGAACCCCTGGAACCCACCAACACAACACTACTCGACGGACCTACGACGCCGCCACACTCACCGCACTCAATGCCGGCCGGAACCCTGCCTGCTACCGAGCCTCACCGAGACGCACCCACGGACCCTTCGCCTGCCAAGCCTGCCGATTCACCTGCCCCCGGACGTGCACCACCTCCGCCAAGTCGAGCAACAGCAGCAACCACCTGAAATGCATCCTGCTGAACACCCGCTCCGTCCACAGGCACGCCGTGGAACTCTGGGACCTGCTCGACGCAACAGCACCGGACATCGCCTTCCTCACCGAGACCTGGATGAACGCCTCCTCAGCGCCCGACATCGCCATAGCCATCCCGGATGGATACAAGATCACCCGGAAGGACCGCGTCAACCAGACGGGAGGAGGCATCGCCATCGTACACAAGAACACCATCCGCATCTCGACTAACTCCGACGAGACCTTCTCCGCCGCCGAACACCTACACTTCCAGATACACACTGACCCCAAGACCACCCTCCGAGGCACCCTCATCTACAGACCCCCGGGACCACGCACACTATTCAGCGAAGACATCGCAGACTTCATCAGCCCGCACGCCATGCCCTCAGCCGACTACATCCTCCTAGGGACCTCAACTTCCACCTGGAGAACAACAACGACAGAAACACCACCGCCCTGCTGGACAACCTCGCCAACCTCGGACTCAAGCAACTGGTGAACACGCCCACCCACTACGCCGGCCACACGCTTGACCCCGTCTTCTCGTCCAGCAAGCACATCTCCTTCAGCCACGCCACCGGACTCCACTGGACCGACCACAGCTGCGTCCACTTCAGCTTCAGAAAGACTGCGACCCACCACCACCCGCAACAGGCTCCCCGCCGGAGCTGGAGCAAGATCACCGCTGAGCAGCTCACCGCCTCCCTCAGCCAGAACACACCCACCAACACAACGGACCCAAACGAAGCAGCCAGCAACCTCGCCAAGTGGCTGACCGCCTGCGCCGACGACCTCGCACCACTAAAAACCCTCCCAGCAGACCCGGAAGCAAGAAAACCCCTTGGTTCACCAACGAACTCAAGGAATCCAAGAAGAACTGCCGCACTCTCGAGAAAACCTGGCGACTCGACCAGACCACAGACAACAGGACCGCCCTCAAGCACGCCACCCGCAAACACCACCAGCTGATCCGTGCCACCAAGAAGTCGGCACTCAAAGAACGACTGGACAACAACGCCCATGACAGCAAGGAACTTTTCAGCATCGTCAAAGAGTTCTCCAACCCCAGCGCGGAAACAACGACATCACCCCCTCGCAAGACCTCTGCAACTCACTCTCCGCGTTCTTCCACCGCAAGATCACCGACATACACAACAGCTTCGACGCACAAACAACGCACCCTACCGCCGAACCAACGCCCGCCACCACCACCCTCTGCAACTGGACCCCGATCAGCACCGAAGACACCACCCGCACGATGAACTCCATCCACTCCGGATCACCAACCGACCCCTGCCCACACCACGTCTTCAACAAAGCCGACGCCACCATCGCACCCCATCTCCGGGACATCATCAACTCCTCCTTCCACACCGCCACCTTCCCGGAGAGCTGGAAGCACGCCGAGCTTACCGCCCTCCTGAAGAAACCAACGGCGGACCCCACCGACCTCAAGAACTACCGTCCCATCTCGCTCCTTCCGTTTCCGGCCAAAGTCATCGAGAAGACCGTCAACAGACAGCTTGCCGCCTTCCTCGAGACGAATGGATCCCTCGACCCCTCGCAGTCCGGGTTTCGGGCCAACCACAGCACCGAGACCGCCCTTATCGCAGCCACCGACGACATCAGAACCCTAACCGACAACGGGGAAACAGCTGCCCTCATCCTCTTGGACCTCTCTGCGGCGTTCGACACCGTCTGCCACCGCACCCTAGTGAAGCGCCTCAGCAACATCGGAATCCGAGAGAAAGCACTGGAATGGATCATCTCGTTCCTCGCCGGAAGAACCCAGAGAGTCCGCCTCCCCCGTTCAGATCCGAAGCCACCGAAGTCATCTGCGGCGTTCCACAAGGATCCTCACTCAGCCCAACCCTCTTCAACGTCTACATGAGCCCCCTCGCAGCCATCGCACGCCGACACAACCTCAACATCATCTCCTACGCCGACGACACCCAGCTGATCCTCTCCCTCACCAACGACCCCACCACCGCCAGAGCCAACCTACACGACGGGATGAGAGACGTCGCCGACTGGATGAGGAACAGCCGCCTTAAACTGAACTCAGATAAGACGGAAGTCCTCATCCTGGGCTCATCACCCTCCGCCTGGGACGACTCCTGGTGGCCCCCGGCCCTGGGCACCGCGCCCAAGCCAACGGACCACGCACGCAACCTGGGCTTCATCCTGGACTCCTCCCTGTCGATGACCAGACAAGTCAACGCCGTCTCATCTTCATGCTTCAACACCCTGCGCATGCTCCGCAAGATCTTCAGATGGATCCCCACTGAAACCAGGAAGACCGTCACCCAGGCACTCGTCACCAGCCGACTGGACTATGGGAACACCCTCTACGCCGGAACCACAGCCAAACTTCAAAAGAGACTCCAGCGCATCCAGAACGCCTCCGCACGACTCATCCTGGACATCCCCCGACACAGCCACATCACCGTGCACCTGAAAGACCTGCACTGGCTCCCCGTCAGCAAGAGAATCACGTTCAGACTCCTCACCCTCGCACACAAGGCCCTCCACGACCTGGGCCCAAAGTACCTCAACGACCGCATGACCTTCTACACGCCCACACGCCAGCTACGATCAACCAGCCACGCCCTCGCCACCGTACCACGCATCCGCAGAACCACCGCCGGAGGAAGATCCTTCTCCTACCTGGCAGCCAAGACCTGGAACTCCCTCCCCACTCACCTTCGGCGAACCCAGGACCATCTCTCCTTCAGGAAGCAGCTCAAGACCTGGCTGTTCGAGCAGTAACTTACACCCTCCCCCAGCGCCTTGAGACCCTCCCGGGTGAGTAGCGCGCTCTATAAATGCCGTGATTGATTGATTGATTGCTGTCACAGAAGAAAGGGCAATTTCTGTCAGTGAGGGAGTGTAGATGCTGTCAGTGTGGAGTCCTGGGTCAGTGAGACAGAGAGCAGATATGGTCAATGAAAAGAGCAGTGTCTGACAGTAAGGGTCAGAGTGTAAACACTGTCAGGCAAGTAGAGTGCAGGGTCTGTCAGTGGGCGAGAGGGAGCAGATGCTGTTAGTGTAGAACAGTGAAGAGGTTAATGTAGGTGAGTGTAGATGTTAGTGATGGCGAGCATGCAGATCCTGTTAGTGAGGGAGAGAGCACAGATGCTGTTACTATAGAAGAGTGCAGAATCTGCAGTGATTGGAGAAAATGGAGATACTGCCAGTGAAGAAGAGAGTGCAGCATCTGTCAGTGAGGGAGAGAGCGGAGATAATGCCAGTGAAGAAGAGATATCAGGTGCTGTCACTGAAAAGAGTGCAGTGTTTGACTGTTGGAGTAGAATGCAAACACTGTCAGGTAAGATGACTGCAGGGTCCATCAGTGGGAGAGGGTGCAGATGCTATTAGAGTAGAAAAGTGCAGATGCGGTTAGTGAGGGTGAGAGCGGAGATGCTGTTACTGAGGGAGAGTGGAGATGTTACAAGTATAAAAGGGGTAGGTGTTTGTTAGTGAGGGAGAGTGTAGATGTTGTTAGCGAGGGAGTACAAAGACTGTTAGCATGTCATTGAGTGAGAGAGTGCAAATGTGGTCAGTTAAAACGAGTGCAGCATTTATCCATGAGGTACTGTAGACTCTGTCAGTTATGAAGAATGCGGACTGTGTCAATGATAAAGAAAAAGCAGATGCTGTCACTCAAAAGAGTGAGGTCCGACAATGAGGGGTAGAGTACAAACACTGTCAGACAGGCAGGAAGAGTGCAGGTTCGGTCAGTGAGGATGTTAGTGTTGATGCTTTTAGTGCAGTAGAGTGCAGGGTCTCATAATGAGGGAAAGAGTGCAGATACTATCAGTGTGTCTCAGCAATGAGACTGTTTGGCCATCAAAGCAGCCTTGCCAACACACTCGCCATTACAGGTTGGCGCTCACTTGCAATTATTGCGAGCAGCATTTTTTATCCATATGGAGACACACCTTACATTTGTACACCCAGCTAGGTTGTTTACAAAAACCTGTTTTTAATGGCCCAACAATGCCACACACAAACAGGAGGATCTCAGGGTTTGGATAGTATTAAGTAGGGAAACCCTTCACTGATCCTGCAAGCTTAGTTTCACAACTCTTAATATATTTACGCCTGTATTTTTAATCCAAATTAGTGTTGGTTGTAGAGATGATGTGTTCTCTAGATTTTCTAGAGCTGCAGGGTTCCGTTTTCTAGACCCCCCTGGCTTTAAGGACTCACCCAATGTGCTAACGTATTAAAAAAAAGAAAAAAAACTGTTGGACTGCAACCCATACATAACCCACCAAACAATGCATAAAATGTGTTTTAGGTAGCAGTCAGTCTCATGAGACATGAAAGGGACAGTTATTGGAACGCCTTATCCTCTTTCATGAATGAATAACACACTCAAGGATCACTAGAAAGTGCAATATACATTTTAAAATATTTATTGTAAAACGTAAACACTAATCTAGTGCACACAATAGGAGTTGTAACCCCAATGAAAATAAACATTAAGGTAGTAAGAAGTTTATGAGCAATGTAAAAAGAAAAAAATACTCCAACATTTACTACTTCTAAGCACTATGAAAGTTCTAGTACGTTAGAAAATAAAAGCCTATTCTGAGTTTCAGAGAGGATTCACACCTGCACACCTGGTTTTAGAACAATAAGTTCTGTTCTTGGTTCACAATAGTAGCTGAGTGAGCGTGATAAGCACATCCAGCAATGTGGTCAGCCAGACAGCCAGTGAAGGCCGCTGATTGCCTCCCATCAACGTTCAGTTAGGGTGGGTTGTGGGATTGTGCCTATACCCCTCTGTGGCCTGGAAGAAGATACCTCGGCTCTCTATGCACAGTTTTTATAATATTATTTTGAAGCTTGTTAAAGACTTTAAGGATAAACATTTAATAATGAATGGCACAATGCCCTTTTAGCTATTTTCAAGGGTCCTGCCAAACCCAGTAAACAATGTAAATTCTCAACAGTGATCTAGTGACTGTTTACAACTGTCCACAACAAATGTGATAAGTCACTACAAGTTTAATCAACACTTTTGCATATTTTTTCCTATTAATCTTCATGTAGTAATATCTCCAAAATTGATTCACACAATGTATGTTTGTCCACAACCATTATATTATCAAAGCCCAACGCTTTTCAGCCATAATAACCATCTTCAGGGGCCAGTCTAAAAGAAAATTAACCAAAAAACCTTCATTGAGTCACTCCATCAACCCGGTTCACAAGTGAAAAACCAGTGATCAGTTTTTTAAATGCCTTCTGTTTTAGGAAGAAAAAAACCATCTCCTTCCTTAAAAAGGACTCAGAAAACAAGGTTGTCACTACTATCTAGCGTCTTTCTTTCTCCGATCTACTGACAGCATGTGCATCCTCCAAATATGGGATCACCCATGCTGAGATTAACAGAACATCACAAAGGATTATTGAATAGATGGCAACCCAATATGTACAGAAAGCCTACTAATCGCAATGCCTATTTACACTTCTCCCAGTTTTCAACCCAACCACATCTAAAAGACATCTACCATTCTGTTGTTTCCAGCTCGAAACAGCTGGAGCTGAACTGGGTTTCCAGTTTATTGAAATTATATGCTGGTTTGCAGTGTGCCCAAGTTTATAATCTGTTTGCCGATTTGGACTTTGTGGGCCACAACATTATCCAGGACCCCAGGAGACCAATTTCTGCTTCCTCTGCACTGCCGCTGGGACACCACGTGCTACCTTCATATATCTCCCTTGATCATGTGCTCAGAGCGCTAGGACACAGGCCAAAAAACTGGCACAAGCTTGAAACTCTACCACAGAAGCTAATTGCCATTGTCTTTGCTGACTGACTATTTGCAGAAACCAAATTAAGATATTGGGAAAACTAGTATAGAGGGATCCTGAATCTACCACCACTTTTATACTACACCATTTCCACCTGTAGCACAAAAAGGTCTGCTCATGCCTCCACAACCTACCTGCAAAACATTCTCAAACTTCTGAACCCTCGTCTGATTAATCCATTTTGCAAGCTACGAATGTATTGATGCTTTTCTTGTTAAAACGTACCTTGTTAGAAGCATGGAGATATTGCCCCTTTTTATTGCAAAACTGTGACAGCAGGCTAAGGCTTAAAATTCCCTAGATGATTTCTGGTGCCACTCCACTAGCATTCCAATGTATTTTCTCTTTGCCCACCTTTCCATTGTGAACACCATACACCAAATCACCACCTTTATCTTTTAAGGCCATTTCCTTTGTTATACCCGACAGCCTTTGGTGTGGTCTCCTAAACGTTTTGCCTTCTCCGCTCTTGTACGCTGAAATTTGTTTTGTTGGCCTTAAGACTCTGTGAATTTTACTATTGCTAACCATTGCTAAAGTGCTTGTGCTCGCTCCTTAGAAAATGGTAACATTAGGTTACAACCAATTGGCACATGAAATTTACTTATACGTCCCTAGTAATGTGGTATTACATGTACCCAGGGCCTGCAACTTAAATTCTACTGGTGGGCCTACAGCACTTATTGTGCCACCCATCTATGTAGCCCTTTAAAACATCTCAGGCCTGCCATTGCAGCCTGTGCACAGTTCTAAACTGTCATTTCGACCTAGCAAAATAAACCTTTTGCCAGGCCTAAGCCGTTCTTTTTAATACATATGTCACCCCTAAGGTAGGCCCAAAACAGCCCATAGGGCAGGGTGCGGTGTATTTAAAAAGTTGGACATGTACTGTTAAGTTTTACATCATCCTGGAAGTGAAAAACTCCTAAATTCATTTTTCATCACTGCAAGGCCTACCTCGCCCATAGGATAACATTGAGTTAGCTTATTATATTTAACACGTGATAACTTGTGACTGGGAGCAGGTAGGAATTTTATGTTTACACTCAAATTAATTGCAATTTAAAACCTTCTTTAATAGTAAAGTCAGTTTTTAAGTCACAATTTTGAAAATGCCACTTTCAGAAAGTTGGCATTTTCTTGTCTTAACCATTTGGTGCCTGCAGCCTGTGTCCTGGGTCACATGGCTGGGTGTAGGTGGCTTTTGTGTATTCATCCCAGACAGTGAGACAAACGGGGGCTAAGTGTTGGCAGGATGGGCCATCATGTCAGGATGGGAGGGCAGAGCTGTTCCCTGCCCCACTTACAATTCAAAGGACGGCTTCCAGCACACTCAATAAAGAACTTGACCCCAGTCTTTTGTCACCAAAGACCTCCTGCAGCCTGGGCAGAGGGTGGGGTGGGGGGGATTTCCAGAACCAGATGTAGAAAGGCCTAGAAGTTTCTCCCACTTCGAAGTCTGCCACCAGGTACAACTACTATGTACAACTACTAAACCATCAGACCAACTCTAAATCACAGACCTGGTCCTGTGGAAGACTTTAAAAGGTTTGCCTGGCTTCTCAGAGGACTGAACTGCTACTTGAGGCCTGCCTTGTTCTTTAGAGGACTGCCCTGCTACTTGAGGCCTGCCTTGCTCTTTAGAGGACTGCCCTGCTGTTTGAGCCCTGCCTTGCTCTTTAGAGGACTGCCCTGCTGTTTGAGCCCTGCCTTGCTACTTGGACCACCTTCTTGAACCCAGGATTACCAGAGTGACTCTAATGGTCAATTGGCTGACCTCCTGTTCTTAAGACAACAAGCTACAGCTAGTCAAAGAATCCTTGTGCCTTCGCATGAGTAAACATTCTACTACACATGGCAAACAAGTTCTACATTCCAAATATGACATTACAATGAGATGAAACCCAACACACAGGCACACCCACACCCTACAATAACAGTTACAATCCAAACACACCTTGATATTCACCTCTACAATCCATCTTCATGCACTCACTCATAAATGCACTGCCCTCTCCTGCACTTAAACTAGCATATCTCTCACTCAGCACACCACTCATTCTACATTCCGGCACATTGCTTACTGAGCACTCAAACAGGCTCTTGAAATTTCCAATGATAAAATTGGCTCCTGAAGTAAACAAAGAAGAGACAGGAGAGATGCTTGAATTAATCTCAGCCAGTGGTAATTAATAAGGGCTGCATCCCAGTCCATGTTTTTTTTGCCAACAATACCACCTTAGATTAGACCCAGCCATATGTAAATAAGCCTTGATCCAGCTCCAGCAGGAACAGTCAAGCCTGAACAGCCAAGCCAGGCCAGGCACTCGGAACTGGGACACAAGAAACCAAAGACCGGATTAAACTACAACCGACGGTGAGCCCCAATCAGAGCAAAACCAGGTTTGGGCTGTTTGTGGGCCGTTTTACGGAAGACTTAGTCTGGCATTACGGGCTGGACTGTTTCTATTGGATATGGCTGGTTCCAAACTGAGGTGTCATTGTGGGCAAAAGAACGATGGTTTGGAATGCTTCCCTAGCGATTATCAGTGGTTAAGACTTATTGCAAGCATTCCTTCCATCACTTGTGTGTGTTTGAAAATGAGCTCCTAAGACATATGTGGTAATTTGAAGTTATCTAGATGTATTATGTTTTAACTGTGCTCATGTGTCTGCATGAAGCACTGCAGTTTCCATGAAAAGCTCATCCCACATGGAGAGTTCTGAGTAGACTGTTTATTATTAAAGTTGAAGGAGAGTTATTCTGGGCTTTCTTGCAGAGACTGTGGCTGGAGTTTTTTTCTGTACATTAAACTCATCTTTAGGTCTACAACCCTGCGTGGAATTCTTTGGAGTCACAGGCTTTACATTGGCTAAGAGGATGGGATCAACACTACAGCAGTCATCAAATTCTTGACTGAGATTTTAGTGAGAAAAGGCAATCCCAGAACTATGCTAACGGATAATGGGTTGCAATTGACCTCGAAGGAAATGGAAAAGGTTTTGAGTGGTAGGCGCATTGCTCATAAAAAGTTTTCCCTATAACATCCAGAAACAAACAAAATGGTGGAGAGATTTAATAGGACACTAAAAGAAATCATTCAAATTGGAAGGAATAATGACTGTGATTGAGTTTAAGCTGTCAAGAGGCGTGTAGAGGAGTATAGGTCTACTCCTCATTCTACTACGGGGGTAAGTCCTTTTCTACTGTTCAAGAAACATAAGCCGTATACTGTGGCGGACCCTCCTTGGGTGGAAAGGTACTATAAAAATGACACTAGGCCAGATAATGTGATGGAGAAATCAAAAGTGAGAGAATCACATCTACAGATAAAGAGATGTACGACTGTCGCAAGGCTGTTAAGCCAATGCTCATTAAGGTTGGTGATTTTGTCAAAATAAAGTTGCCCGAGAGAAGCAGAGGTGTCTTGCAGCTTAGCAGGTCATCAAATGAGACAAAGGTGTTCAAAAATGGATGATTGCCGCATCTGGAATTTCAATATGATAGTTGTAGTGAATGACAAATAGTTTGTGTGTAACATTTACAGTTTTGATTTATTGGTTAAAAGGGAAGGGTATGTGGTAATGTGAAGTTATCTAAATGTGTTATGGTTTAACTGTGCTCATGTGTCTGCATGAGACACTGCAGTTTCCATGACGAGCTCAATCCACATTAGTAGAATGTTTATTGTTAAAGTTGAGGCTGTGAAGGAGAGTTATCCTGGGCTATCTTGCAGAGACTGTGGCTGGAGTTTTTTCTGTGCAATAAACTCATCTTTATCTCTACAACTCCGTGGAATTCTTTGGAGTCACTGACGTCACACCGCCACTTACAGCACTACACTACATTGCACACTTTACCAGATGCTATGACCTTAAACTGAAGCAGAACACCAGGAAAGGAGACATAAATGCTCCCGGTACATCAAGTTTTAGCCAGAGATCACTCACGCAAGCCAACTAACTCAATCCCAGCTATAAAATGTGTTCAGCTCCTGGGTACATTGGGCAGACATCCTTAATTTAGGTAATATAGTGTTTAACACAACAACACCGTCTCCAGGATGATGGCATTATCATATAAGAAACACACTGTGCCTCAAATGGGCTTTATGTCCAGTTGTAGGCTATCGCGGCTACATTTTACATTTTAATGTTGCCAAAATGCACAATAGCCTTGCCATTCTGAAATGCAAGATGCTAGTGAGAACACACAAAAAGTCAGTCGATGATTGTAAATCATGCTGTAACAGAACTCTTTGAGAAGGTCCAGAGAAATCTGGCTTACGAGAAGGGCGTGGCTGGCTGCAACTGTTGTTTCTCCTGTTAGTAGGGCAACCTGCCTGCAGACAACTACCTCTGGGTCTGGATGCATGGATTTATTTTAATATAGCACACGTTTTCCATACAATACCAAGCTGTGATCTCTGCTTACCACACACAGCACTGACACTACTGGGCAGTGACCTCTGGCTGAGACATGACCAGGCGTCGGTGAAATGGTCGTTCACATGGCTGCAGAAAATGATCAGTGATTAGGACTGTGCTACATATCATGAATCACCTCTCACCTGCGTGATTCAGGAGTCCAACTCCCTGCCTGAGGGCATGACCACCAAACTGCATGAGGTTTCAACACAGCCATAGCAGATTCATTCCCTTCCATGCTAGCTTGTTCGACCAACCTGCAGCAACAACAGCAGCAGATAGGAGCCCACAACCGCTGCAGATAAGCAACAGATCACCATAATATGTTAGGATGGCAGTATTACAGTTACTCTTCACACTAACAAACATGGTGACAACTCCTCAAAATAAGCAACCTTTGGTAAGTAGGAGGGAGGCCAGTATCAGAAAGAAGTCACACATGGCAGTTTTTAAGAGTGAACAAGTGGGGATCCGGTGGTGTCCAGTCCCAAAGTACTCTGCAGATACCACTCTGGTGCCCCGAAACTCACTTAATGTTTTTCGAGTCGCCAACCCTGTTTGGAGTGTGGGGTGCAGGACACTCCCCTGCTCTAGGCAAACCTGCCAATGTCACACACTTCAGCTCCCACTTCCCTGCCATGGCGAGGTTGGTCTTAAATGTTTGCTTCTCGGTGTATGCCCCTGCCCGAGGCAAAATGCCATCACCGAACACAACTGACATGTCATGTATGGCTAAGCTTTTGTGGTAATACATGCATGTTACATACAAGCCAGGCCTGATTGTACAGCAACAGGGCATGATTTAGAGTTTGGCGGAGGGGGTACTCTGTAGCGACAGAGTACACTCTCTGCCAAACTGTAGTTTCGCCCGCCTCATTTATAGCTGGTCAGAACTTAAGGATGTCAGCAACGGAGACTACTCCATCTCTGCCGCTGACTTACTCCTCCGACAGTCCAACGGGATAAGGGCCGTCAGAGGTTTGGCTATTACCCACCGCCCTACAGAGTAAAGAGGACAAATGACCAGTTTTTACTTTTACACACACAACCATCCAAAATGGGGTGGTAAGTGAAAGTAAAAACATTTCGGTTACCTCAAAGCCATGGGGGGAAACTCCCATGGTGAGAAGATATATTTTTTTTCGCAAAAGAAAATTGTGCTTTAATATTTTCTTTATGAGAATAAAAAAGGATATTGAAAGTGTGCAGTGTGGCACCACCATGTTGATGGAGCTGCAGAGCACACTCAACGCATTGACAGGAACCACTGTAACGACGGTTCCTGCCAATATAAGAGATGTCGCTAAGGCAGCAGACATCTCCAAGTAATTTACTCTGTTGCCTTGACAAAGTAAAAACCGTTCTCTGAAGTCTAAACCAGCCCCTAACTCTTTAGCATGCAAGTGTAACTGACTAACATCCTTGAAAGCATTTTGATAGCAGTTGTTTAATAAAGCAGAAAACAGATAATTCTCTGCTCTCTTGAAGTTGCAGTGTATATTTAGAGATTAAAGCTGCAACACCATCTGCCTTGATAAATCAAACTTTGAAAGATAGTAAAGTAACACTTGCTTCTGCAAAAACAGAGTTGTCGTTGCGAAGTGGCAACATGTGAGCAGGAAGTGACTTATCCACTCTCCATTATACATTTCCCTGCAGATTCTCAATGAATTAGGGAGGGGTGGAACACACAGACACTGATTGCTGAGAGGGCAACCTGGGAGACTGGCGCTTAGCTGCAGACGCCACGCCCAGTAAAAGAAGCGGGGTAAAACTAACATGACTCATCATAAAAGAAACCTGGCTAATGTTGGAACCAATCCCAAGTGGGGAATGGTAGGACTAGAAGAAATTAGGCAATTTACTTAAAATAAGGCAAACAGAGCAGGATTGAGAGGTGAAATATGTTGGGTGGCATTTTTAACAACTGTTCAGATTTTTGTAATGATTGCCGAGGTGTAAGAAGCATTATTGTTCTGACACGCGTGAGTTGTAGACGAATCATGTATAATCATTAATTAATAGTTGCAAGATCAGTGTTCTGGGCAACCAGGGAGGGCTTGTCAGCTTTATAAATAACCACTGCAGATGAGAGGTACTCTGACAAGTTGCCTGAGTGAAAATATTAAATATTCCCTTTAAAGGAGGCTCACACCTTAGAGAGTGCAGTGAGACATACCTGCCAATCCTCCTTTTCTCTGAAGGGGGTATAATACACATATTTCCTCTTGGGGCTAGGGTGATCTATCCGGGTATGCCCCCCATAATAGGAGGAGACCACAACTGACAATCCAATCACCTGTATGCGGACCCAAAAATGTAATGACACTAAAGCAATAGGTGAAGTGTCCTGACTGCCCCTTCTTTGTATGCTCACATGCGGGCTGACTTGCAGCTGACTGAACACAAACGGACTGACAATGCACTGGAAAAGACTGAAAGACAAAAAGTTGCAATCTATTTCTAATATGTACAATATATTTCTCTTCTTCAACAACATTCCAGGAAGTAACACAATATTCAACAACTCTTTGAATTGCATTTTAATCATTGCAACAAGTTCAATTCATTCTCCTGTGATTTGTCAGAAGCATTCCCTTCAAGTTTACCATGTATAATTTATTCTGATCTTTTTAGCTGTAAAAAAAGTTACAAACATTCTAGATGACCAACCCGTGGTCAAATCTGGGGAACCTGAAAAAACATCCCTTTGATGAAAGAGTGGAGGTCTTTCTCCCTTCCTGGGTGCAAATATGTTTGTGATATATGCCTCTAAATTTGACACAAGCAGAATGTTGAGCATGCATTTTAGCAGCCTAGAAACACACTGCTGCTAAATAAGTCTCAGCTGTTATTCTAGAGATGAATATTCCAGATAAAGACCTGACACGTACCCAGCAGAAGGTTGTTTTACGGACATTCTGTGCTACGGCTAGAATGAAAAACTGGAAGTCTATCGGACTCCGATATGCAATTGGGATTTCAGGAGGGTTTCTGGCTATCTGGCAAATATTTTACGGTCTTTGAGCAGGTGCCATACTTCTGGAGTAATGGTGTGGGAGGACCCCACTTGACCGGCTCAGTAGCACTGGCCATGCTCCTTATGGGCATTTCTTTGGTTTGAAGATCAGACGTTTTGTAAAACAAGGCTCAAGGAAAGTGTAGATGCTTTGGCTGGAGGATGGATTGTGAAAGCACAACTATGACTCAATTTGGAAAGGCGCGTACTCTGGTAATTTGAAGTCTTTATGAATTTTACTTACATGTCAATGCTGGTATGACCTCATGGTACTATTTGTTTCTCTGTCTGTGCATTTTATGTAATCCGCACCATATTATGTCATGTTTCAACTAGGATTGGTTTATAAAATGGCAGAATTCAGATTCCAATACTGGTGCAATGGTGAGTATAAGGTAAGAGTTAACTATTCTACAGGGAAGTTTGCCTCAGATTTGTCCTATATAGGTTCTGACTAACTATTTGGCTTACTTGTCTCTCAGTGCAATGTAGATTTATTTAACTGTTTTCAGAAAAACAGCATTAAAAAGTTACTGAATATGTCCAGTAGGCACACTTACCAATGACTGGGAATGCTGACCGCACTACCTTTTTATACCTTGAAGCCGAACTTAAGTTTCAAGGTTCTCCCCCGATTCGACTACACAATATCTACCACCCTCCTGGTGATCCTCTTACCTTCACTGAGGAATTATCTGAACTTCCTACTCAATCCTCACACTCTAACTCAAAAAATCTCTTCCTAGGAGATTTCAATCACCACTGAAATTAGACAGATGAGCCCACAGTCAACCTCCTCACTAATCTTCTAGAGATCAGTGACCTCAAACAACTCTGCCATTCTCCAACCCACACCAAAGGGGCCACCCTTGACGCCATCATTGCAAACAATGACTTGGCTTCCCTTTCCAACATCATCCCCATCGACTGGTCTGACCATCACCTCATCCTGTTCTCAATCGCCACCACTGCTCCACCTCCCCCCCCCTCCACCAACATCATCAAATCCACGAAATGGACCAGAAATCTTAATCGTATCCCTCATGGCGAACTGGAGTCTAAACTCCAAGCACAACTTCTTCTCACCCCTCTCTCCCAAAATGCTAACGAACTCACCGAGCATTTCAACAAAACGGTCACTGATGTCTTAGACCAAATTGCCCCATCCAAACTAAAAACTCTAAGAAACACTCCATCCAAATCGTGGTTCAACTCCAATCTCAACAAAGAAAGACGTGCACTTAGACTAACTGAAAGAACATGGAGACAACACCCTTCACCCGCCCATCTTGCCCTCCTCAGATCCGCTAGAGCTACTTACAAGAAATGTAATACAATAAGGAAGGGACTTCGGGCTATATTTAAACAGGTCCAGCATACAAGCCCATGTAGAGTTCAAGAAACCGAATGGTATGCTGTTCCTAAAGAATACAGTAGGTTGATATCAAGTCAGTGATACATAGTTTCTTGCCATTGATTCAAATAGAAGGCAATTCTTCAGGACCATTTAGAATCTAACTACACTTTTTTGGTGGTGGACCCCAATGGTATAATAAAGTGTCCACTCGTACAGCACCCAAAAAAAAGTGGTACCTGTTAGATTAGAGTCTCAACCTATGAAAAAATAACATAAAAAGTTAATTCAACATCAATTATAATCATTACATTGCTGCTGTGGTGTTCAGTGAGTGAAACTTACTCGTGCTACTAACGCATGCATCACACAGACTTGTTTGTGACCATGCTAGTTGGCTATGATTCAAGTAAAAACATTTATTGAAAATGTATATGTAAATAGCAACCAAAATTTCCAACTTATTTTGTATAAGTAAACACTCACCCTGATAGGGTCAAGTTATTGCTTCATCGTGTACCGGCAGAGTCTAGAACACTGAATAGTACAGTGCCCTGGTCACGAATAAATGAAAAAGATATGAAAATAATTTAGTATTATTATAGTCTGCTATACAAGAGGGCTCACTCTAAGTTAGGCCGCCCCGGTGTGGGGGTATCTGCAATGATGTAATGTGGGCACGGTCCGTCGGAGCGTCACGGTACCGAGCACAACCCAGTGAAAGACCTTGTCCGTAGAACCTGGATGGGCGGCAAGAAACATGTTGACCTGTTCAGCGCACATCCCCAATACTTTATAAGAGGGGTGTGCACTAATCACGTTTTTTAACTAAGAGAGCGACCACGTTCATTAAAATAATTCTGAGTGGATCGCTTCCTCTTATTTTTAACTTCACCTTTACACTTTCCACATCTACACTTTCCACAGAACCCTCAAACACACTATATCTTACGGCATTAGGAATAAAGATCTCCGCTAAAAGGCCCCAATTCGGGCGCCGATCGGGTATTGCAGCGCCGACCCGATAAGGAGCAGACCCGATGATGAGGCAATACATCCTGTGACTTGGGTGTGTGAGGGTCTTTTTCCGAAAGGAGGAAATGTTCTCCTGCCTGTCGTGATTTTATAACTATGTATCACTGACTTGATATCAACCTACTGTATTCTTTAGGAACAGCATACCATTCGGTTTCTTGAACTCTACTTACAAGAAACACATTTTCACTGAAAAGGCTTCCTTCTTCCGCACACAACTCGATCGTGCCAAAAATAGACCCAGAGAGCTGTCCAACATAGTTCGAAACCAAACATCCTCTGCCACCCCAAAACTGACGGCCACAACTGATAGATGCGAAGAAATTGCTAACTTCTTCTCCGAAAAAATAGCCAAAATAGACCAATCCTTCCTTGTATCTCAGGTCCCTCCTTATCCCCTATTTTCCACCGACTCTTCTTCTAAACCTCCCTCCCTATTAACTCTCCCCCCTGACTCCTCCTCCCACCTTCTTGCCACTACCTCTCCGGATAACAGCCTTTCTAACTCACAGCTTAAAAACAACGCCTCCTGGCACAATTTCCACCCCGTAACAGAGCTTGAAGTCTCTAACATCATCTCTAAACTCAAACCGTCCTCCCACACCAAAGACCCTCTCCCTTCCAACCTGGTCCAGGAGCTTAAGTACATCATTGCCCCTTATTGGACCACTATCATCAACTCCTCCCTTACCACGGGATGTGTCCCTGCCTCCCTCCAACTCGGACAAATCACTCCCATTCTTAAAAATCCCAATGCCGACCCCAACGACCTTAATAATCTCCGCCCGATCTCCAACCTCCCCCTGCTTTCTAAAGCCCTTGAAAAATGCGCCCTGCTTAAACTGGACAAACACATTGACACTTTTAACCTACTTGACTCCTTACAATCCGGCTTCCGAAAAGGCTGCAGTACTGAAACTGCCATGCTAAACATTGTTGACGACATCCACCACTCCCTAGATAATGGCGAGACCTGCCTACTTATTCTCCTCGACCTCTCTGCAGCATTTGATACAGTTAACCACCATGCCTTACTTAACGCGCTCAAAGTTCGCTTTGGCCTCAGTGGCCCTGTCCTCAAATGGTTCTCCTCCTACCTCTAACATAGAACACAACAAATCAAAATCTACAACTGCCTCTCAAACCCCACACCCGTCTCCCTTGGTGTCCCCCAGGGTTCTATTCTCTCTCCCTCTCTCTTTAACCTCTTTATGGAACCCCTTACCCTCATTCTAAAACAAGTTGGAATCAACTACCACCTCTATGCTGACGACACCCAACTTTACTATAAGATTACATCCCACTCTGATGTTCTGCACCTTAACAACACCCTGGCAAAAATCCAACCCTGGTTCCACTCCAATCATCTCAAACTCAACCCTAAAAAAACTGAAATCATTCTCTTCTCTCCAAATAACAACCCTCTTCCTATCCAAACATGGATCTCTGACCTTAATGCCCTCAACTGTCTGCTCTCCCTTTCCAACTCAGTAAAATCTCTTGGTATCACCATCGACAATAGCCTTACCCTTCAGGACCACATAAAAAACTCGGCCAAAGGAGCACTCTTCTCTCCGTCATCTCAAGAAAATTAAACCCTTCATTCCAGCGGACGACTTTAAATCGGTTGTCAAATCTCTAGTCCTCTCGAAAATAGACTATGGTAACGCTATCCTCTCTAGAACCCCTAAAGTTCACCTTGCCCCTCTCAAATCTGTGCTCAACCTAGCGGCCAGACTTATCACTGACTGCAAACGTTTTGACCACATCTCCCTAGCCCTCAAAGCCCTTAAATGGTTACCCATCGAAGGGAGATCCTCCTACAAAATTGCATGCATTACGCACAAAGCCCTTCATCAAAAGACCCCGCTGTATCTTACTAACAAACTCAACAAAGCGGGCTGCTCCTGACCGTTGAGAAGCACCAATGCCCTCCTCCTTGTTTCACCTCTGTTAAAAAAGAAATCCACACAATCTCGCTCTTTCTCCAGAAACGCCCCTAACATCTGGAATGCCCTCCCTAAAGACCTGCGTTGTAACCCCTCTTACATCAGCTTTAAAAAAGACCGCAAACTGCACCTGCTCAACAAATATTGGGGTCCTTAAGCCTTTAATTTCGCTCCTTTTCTACTCTCTACCTTCCCCCTCCTTTCCCCTCCCTCGCCTTTTTCTTTCCCATCTCCTTCCACACTTCCTTCCTTTTAGTTACTCCCTCCCCTTCCTTAGTCCATTCTTCTTCTCCCCTACTCACTCCTAACCACCCTCTACCCTCCTACCTTCCTCCATCTCGTTACTGTTTAATTCAATTACCTGTACCCATTTTATTTATGTAGATAGTTCTTTCTTGCCACTCTGACACATGTAAAATGTATTTTGCTATTTGTTCTCTGTATTCTATCCTGTTTGAATCCTATGTTATGAAACTCCTGTACTATATCCATACTCTTGTAAAGCGCTCTGATACCCCCGGGTCGAGCCAGCACTATATAAAACCTTTAAAATAAATAAATGCACTGGACCTCAGCTGAGGCCATACAATATAATAACCTATTATTTAAAAAGTGAAGGAGAATCAGCATCACAGATCTAAAAAATGCCTTCACTTAACTAATATGAGCAGTGCTGTACCATGCGGAAGTTAAGATTTAAAACCAATATTTGTCACATTAATTGAAGCTTGGTTTAAAATGCATCAACAAGATTAGCAAACATTCTAGCAAATTTGGCGCAAGGAAAGAATAAATGAAGCAGCATGTCATTGTTTGGTAGGTTTAATACAGTTTAGACTAAAACGGTTTGTGGGTGTAGTTAGTAAAGACACTCAATAAAAATATACGAGTAGACTGTAAACCTCTCGATACTTTAACAATGACCTCATAAAATTTTTAATAAACTGATACTTTGTAATTGATATTTACATCTCTGCTAGGAACAGCGCCTTTTGGGAGTGGGAGTAACAAGGTGGGAGGGTTAAGTAAAAATGTATGCACTGCAGCAAGTAAGGTGAGAGAATAGGCTTGCTACAGTGAGGTGTGATGGTACTACATGAATCCTCTCCGCATACGAGTAAATGCTCCTTCCGGAAGTAGATGAATATGAGCATACGGCAACAGACTGCCTGCCTTAGATGTGACGTGGCGTGCTTAGGGGTACCTAAACATTATCATTTGGCTCCACGCCGGAGCAACACAGGTGCACGTGCACAGATTTTCCTTTCACAAACTACTTTAAAGGGATTGACTGAATGCACGAATCAGAGTGGAATGTAAAAGAAAAGGCCTCCTGAGAACCACTGATGTGGTCATTCTGCAACCAGGCTGATGCTGCAGAGATGGAGTACCCTGAAAGACACCAGAGACCACACAAACAGAGGGCAGCTCTAACGAAGGGGCACATGTGCTAAACCGCCTCGGCAGCATCCCTTCTACACATCTAATGTTCTGATGTCACCGGACTGTAACACAGAGTCGCTGGTGATGCAAAGCCAGCTGGTTTCCAGAGATCACCAGATCTATGTAATTACATTATAGACAAATTGAAAAGCCATTTGATTACAAACTAGAGAACATCAAGATGGAAACCAGTAATGAGAGTTGAATTGACAATTCAGTGGAATGCATTATGTGTAACAATAAAATGTTAGATTGCAATTGGCCTGGCAAGCCAAAGAAAAAGGAGTAAACTAGACAGTGATGAAGAATCTAAGCTGTAAGCGACTGAAAGGAAAATTACCGATTGGAGGACAATCACTTTACTGTTTAAATGAGAAATGTATCCAGAGCAAGAGTTCAAACAACTTCCACCCCTAAATTATTAGCATAAATCTTAAATGCTTTGAACCAACAGGGGATAGATAGGTGAATGCTATGGCACAAAGTGTCAAAAACAAACAGAGCAGTAACCAGGAAAATGTCTGCCTCAAGCTGTAATAAAACATTTGTTTTTAAAGATATGTTGTAGAACAGACTCACAACGTACTCTGCCTCCTATTGATCTGCCAGAACAAACTAACATCTCAACAATGACAACTATGCATCCTACCCCTTCTTATAACCATGCCAAAAAGCCAACGTGCTTAAGGCAGGAATTTTTACAGAGCAATAATACAAAGATATAGAATAAGAGGCCGCAGAAGGAAGCGCGAGACTCACTATAGCATCATGCCACAGAATACGAACCAAAAAAACAGAGGCGGCTTCACTATGGGCCAACTACTTCCAGCTGGCCAGCAAGACAAGAGATGGTAGAAAATCTAGCACTGAACCGTCCAGATGAATCTTGAGGAACACAGGTAGGCTCGTCTTCTACTGGCTGTCAACGTTGTCAACTTTAAGACAGCCTCAGAGAAGATATGAAACTCCGTTCAAGAAGTAAACATACCTGGAATGAGAAAATCCTGAACTTTGCCAAGCAACTGGGTAGGATCCAGGGACAAGTCGTTCTTACCCTCTTCTAAAATGTGGCGGATGCAGTGCCCCAAGGAGTTGATATGATAAAGCCCCACTGTCTGGGTTATAGAGCTGCTCCCATAAACTCAGACCACAAAATGTCATTCTCTTGCCTTGTAACCTGGTCTTTTCACCTTAAGTAGTTGTAAGCTGTCCAAGCTTTCTGTGAGAGACTAGAGTGAGAATAAATCGAGTCTAATTGGTAAAGCTCTTTAAACTTTGTGGAATGCCGCAAGGCCTGTGAACCTTGCCCATCATCCTCTGAGAATAAATATTGAAGATTCGTTCCCTGCTCTTTATTAGGGAGGCAGAGGAAGGGAGAAACAGTTAGAACTTAGAGGTAGACTTGGCTAGCAATTAATAAGACCAGTGTTAGGGATATTTCTGTTATGTGAGAGTCTGCGGTCTGACCTCTTCGGCCCTGGATGACACACTGTCATCCTGGGCCACCTTTAGCAGCTCCTTAGCTTAACAAAGAGGTCCAAGAGTAGCAGATATCCTCGTACGTGGAGGTATTATTGCAGAGTGGGCCAAGAAGGTCTACAAGAATGGAAAATTAAGTGTAGGTCAGAACCAGAGAATTTTAGTATACATTTCTGGAGTGAGGTTATCCACAGTAGTACGTACCCAGTACAAGCCATCAGGCAGCTAGAAAGGAGACATCACAGAAAGCTGACTCAGTCATGATGGCCCACCCCTACTAAGGGGACAAACCCCCATTCCCCACCCCCCCCCAATTAAAAGCCACCAAATCAGAACTTAAAGAATTTTCTTTCTTGAGATAGTGGGAAAAGAAGTAAATAGGGGGAGGCATCTCTTCATGAAGAACTCAACACTTCACTAGTTTTGTGAAAAATCTTGGTCATCATCATGAACAAGGTGTAAGAGTCAGAGGCCTTAGGTCATCTTATCATGAGTATCATCAGTTTGCAAAACCATTTCACTCCTACAGGTGCTTTTAAGATGATCCGAGTGGCCAGTATTTTTGCCATTCAAGGTAGAGTTCACCTGCTCTTCTGATGTATATGAAGGACCAGCCTGATGGAAGCAACGTAAACCTCAGAACTCTCTGTGGGACACCCCAAAGTAATGTTACTTTGGGGTGTCCCACAGAGAGTTCTGAGGTTTGTCCATATGTATGTGGTTGCTAAATGCTACTCAGTCAAGTAAATCCCTTAGAGAGCATGAGAGCCTCAAGGGGGTCTGGAGCTCTGGAGCAACCATCTCATCCTCCAAACACACCAAGTCACAACTGGAAGGATATGGAACTTAACGTCAGACAGTGTCAGCCCCACAGGGAATGACACTGCTGGCCATATTATCACATGCACTGCAATCAACATACAGACATATTACTTGCACTTCAATCAATAGACAGAGCTAGGATGGTAAGAAAACCACAAGTGAAATGCTAACAGGCAGTAACGACAGACCTTTAGTGCAATATTGCCTAGGGTTCACATTAAAGGTTACCCCCTTGGCTTTAGCAGGCAATCACTAAGGAAGCCTCGGATAAGCAATTCAGTGAAAAATGAGTGATGTCCTATCAGTAAGGTTATTTCGCTACAGCCTCTGCAGGAAAGAACCACATCATGCAAGTTGCCAAGAGCACATCAGTGAGGCATATCACACAGTCTCTAAAGAAATATAGGTCTACTACATGTAAGTCTGGAGGGATGCAGACTAGTGACAACCCAGTGAGGCAGCTTCGGCAAGTGCCCGGTGCTGGGTGGCAATGGCTGTACACAAACCCACAGAAAAATTCACATGGTTCATCAGACGGCCAGTGATATGGTCAAAGACAGGAACCCATGTGACCAGCCACTAAGGTCACTTTGTGGCTGCTACTTGGGAAAAGAATCTTTTATTACATGAACTAGAGAAAAGACACTGCAAAAGTGGTTCAAGAATCACAGGCTAAGGATTAAATATAGAGGCTAAAGATTAAATACAGGGACTAAAGAGGACATCCGAACTGCAAAAAAGCTTGAGCCTGTAAAGGAGAAAACCTCAAATGCAGCAGGAAGGCAGCCTACAAAGCTATGCACAAAAAAGTGTCAATTTTAATAAAGTTCCATAGAAGGAGGCCAAGAAGAAACTCTTGGCTGTTATACAAATACACCTACATATGGCACCACCAGAAACCAAGGGATACAGAGGCAGCCGTAATGTGTGAAGCTTCACCAATCTGTTTTATGCTGCGCTAAGGACATCCTACAAATTAGGAGGAAGGGCAAACTATATATCAATAGCACCACCTATTATTTCAGCATTTCTTAGCTCCACAGTGGGTGCGATAGAAGTACTACATCCCCAACATTCTGCTCTATTTAGACACCTTTATACCTTGGACAGCAAGTGGTGTACAGACAACGCATATTTATAGGACAATTGATCATTTTGTGGGTCTGCCAAATCTGGAAACTTAGAGTTTGCTGCACATCTTTTGTACAGAGCATGAATCAATATCAGGTTATTGTTTTCACACAATGGATCTATTATCTTGAATGACAATCCTTGTCATGCTTTAAATGCGCTCTCTATCATCACCTCCCAACCTTGTCCTCCCACAGCACCTCCATTATTACCACCAGGCACTTTATCATTATTGACATAGTCATCACCAGCCATCATCACTGCTATTATCGCTATCAGCAGTGCCATCATCATTGCTATAGAAACTGTAATGATCACTGCCATAATCATAGGTAGTGCCATTATCATATTCATCGTCCGGATCATAGACAGTGACAAAGTTATTGATATCAAAGGCCTCGTCTTCGCCATTGACACTGCCATTGCTATAGACACTGCCATTATCATTGCCGTAGACACTGCCATTATCATTGCCATAGAAGCTGCCATTGCTATAGACACTGCCATTATTAATGCCGGAAGGACTACCATTATCATTGGCATAAGGACTGCCATTTTCATTACCATACAGGCTGCCGTCATCGTTGCCAAACAAACTGCCATAATCATTGCCATATACACTACCATCACTATTGCCATATACACTACCATCACTATTGCCATAGACACTGCCATCATTGCCATGGTCACTGCCATCATTGCCATGGTCACTGCCATCATTGCCATGGTCACTGCCATCATTGCCATGGTCACTGCCATCATTGCCATGGTCACTGTCATCATTGCCATGGTCACGGTCTTCATTGCCATGGTCACGGTCTTCATTGCCATGGTCACGGTCTTCATTGCCATGGTCACGGTCTTCATGAGAAGCACTGTCAACAGGGGACAAACTCTGTCTACTAGACTGCCCGTGAGAGAGAGTGCCATCGTGAGAGACGCTGCCATCACGCGACACGCTCCCATCATGAGAGACGCTGCCATCTTCATTATCATCGTCATCATCATTGTCCTCTTCCTTCTCTTCACGATTACTGGACTGTGGGTGGTTCGGTGTCATAGTCCCAGACCTTGGAAGAGGAGAAGTGTTATATTGTGAGATCTTCAGCAGCACAGATGAGAATGCAGTAGCATTATTGACTATGTATAGCAAATTTACAAGACAGCTAAAATATAAAATAAGTTCATTATTTTAACATAGACTATATGTATCTAACAGATCAAACCACAATCAATGTTTCCAAATACACTGAATGGTACAGCCTAGTATAAAACTGATTATTAAAAAAAAAAAAAAAATATGCCACTAGCCACGAATTTAAAAAAATACATATTGAAACTACTGTAGGTAGAACTAATCTCAATGGTTTTCTACCACCCAAAGATGTATAGTGCCAAGCACACACAAGCATACAAAGAGGATAAGAAAATGATGATGAAAATACCCAAGCAAAACTATTTGTCAGCTCACAGACGTCTAGGAGGGGTTCTTCATACTTTTCGGTCAGCAATGTTTCTGACTCACATGCCACACTCAAGAGAAGCATCTAGAGTCGGATATTTCTTCTAGGACCACCACTGCTGAAATGCCAAGGGAAATGGCATGCACTACATACCTGGTGTTCTGTTTAAAGAACAAGGGTCTCAACAATTCCTTCTGATGCATTAATTTAGGGGCGTCGAAAAGAAAAGTGAATTCATATTTTATTATAATGCAGAAGGAAACACTAATAAATCTAGAGATCTGGAATCTCTTTGTTCATGAGACTAAAAATATGGCAGCACGAGCACTCCTAGCATAATCTCAGACCGCAGTTCCATACATGACTGAGTTCATATATTTCAAATATGTATGATACCTAGGAGAGCGCTGGTTAACAGTCCTTCGTTTTATGAGAATGGAGGTAACTTTTCTTAAATGAAAGGGTGGATCAGAATCAGACTGGCCATTTTGACACCTTAGCCCTTTATTTGCCTTTTCTGGGCAGTCTCAGATATCAGTCAACTATATCTTCTGAAGCTACAATGTGACATAAATCAATTTGGGGAAAACTTCCAATATGATCAAAACCTTTAGAGCCTCCTCGCAGACCTCAACTGTTACAGTTGGTCTGATACTTACAGTAAGAGAGGCTCCAATATGGCAAACCCCTCAATTAATTTTTGTAGAACAATCGTAGGTGTGACATTTAGGATGCCACACCTGTATTGCTTTACCCTAATTTTGAGAAACTGCTATTAGAAGATCTCTCCCTGGACCGTCTTGCCTGACAATCCAAGCTCGAATCATGCAACCGGGGAAGCAGTGTGCATTCTTCCTTACCTCGATTATGGGAATGCATTATATCCGGGTTTGATGGTGAGAAGTAGGTTTCCAATTCCACAGTCCGCTTGGCAAAACAACTAAGAAAATGATTCCATGTCAGTGAGACCTGTGGGACTCTGTATTAGCTGCTTACTGAGCAAGGGATCTTTTTCCAAGATGCTGTGCAACATCCAATCTGTGATTTGTGCCACTGAACCCTCCTTTCTTAAAAAATCTTTACTAGCTATGCCCCTTCCTCAACTATACCCTGAACACATCCGTCATGTTTATCAGTGATCCGTTTGCGAAGAGCCTAATATGGTGACCTCTGCTTGACAGGTTTCAAAGCTAAATTCTACATCTGCCTTTCACTTCATTTTCAGAAAACTGCTTGTATAAAATGAAAATCAGCAGTGACGTATTAATTACTTAGTGGCATTATGTGTATCGATAAGCCGCTGTATGTGAAGCTGAACAGCTGATATGAGGTGCTTCTGTGTCCAGAGCAGACTAATTACAGGAAACGTAATGACAAACTGGCCAGTTTGCTAATGGACCCAGAACGTTTCCAATAGAGGTTTATGGTACTTAATCAATGGAATGAACCAGTTTACAGAATCTTTGGAAGACATTTGCCATTGAACCCTCTTTTGTTAAAGAAATATTACTACCTAAGCCAATTCCTGAACTCCCAGAACTTTCAAATCTCTCAGAGGACCCTTTCCAACGACTGGTTTGGAAAATGAGAAACATTAATCCATAGCACTAACGGTGCATTCGCAATTTACTAGTGTAGAAAAACCCAAACATGAAGTTTTGCTAGACAGTGCCCTTAAATATACATTCGTAGGGGTACAGACATGCAAGATAAAAAGTGTCCGAATTCTTCATCTGCAAAAATGTGTGCCACAAGAGACAAAAGTATCACAACATGCATGACCTAATGCTACATGCACCGAAATAAAAGCAGGTGCATTATCAACTCTATGTTTTATAACAAGAGCATTCGATCAAGTAATACTACAAAATCTTTTTCTGAATGAAGGTAACCTAAGGATATACAGTGTGGGGCAAAGTTCTTATTAGCTGAGTCCGTGGACTTCATTTGCGAGTCGTAGAACACAAGTACATTTTGGGATCCGCGAAGACGCATAAGATTTTAAATTCTTTATCATTTGTATTTTCGCCTCTTTATTCCTTGGAACAGCCGAAGGCTCTTACAATACATAATCATCTCAATTAGTATGAAAAACGTAGTAAGTGCACCATCTTACAAAATGCTCGCATGTAATTGTCCTGGTCACGCCGCAGCGTGGAAGGTGTACTAGCACGAAGTCATGAAAAAAACCAGCGAGTAGCAGGTTCTCACATCTGGCTGAATGTGAACAATGAAAAACATTATTAAGGTTCAAGGTTATTAATATTTATGCGCTGTATGCAAATAATGAAACCAGCATAAAATCATTCCAATATGAATTCATTAGTGTGTAACCATTTCAGGTTAACCTACCAGGGAGTACATTTTGATACTTGCCGATATTTGTGTGAGGGGATTTACTGTGAGGTGAATGAGGGACCTCTGAGGGGTTAGGGTGAATAGAGGGTCCAGACTGGAAGGGGAATGATCAGTGACGCGCCTCCTGGGGTAATGGAGGAGGGGGTTCTCGACTGGAAGTAAATTATGAATGCGAGATTTCCCAAGAGCAAACGCGGGACTTTAATCCAATGTAAATCGAAAATGAGATCCCTCTCGAGGGAAAGGGTGGCAGGAGCCTCCACTGTGAGAGTAAACGAGGAAAAGAAGCCCCAACCTCCCCCCCTTCGTGGATGAAAGGTGCACAGGAGCCTTATTGAGAGGGAGGAGAAACTTAAAGGGATCCTGAGCCCTCAACCATGAAGTGAATGAATCATAAGAGACCTACTAGGCAGAATGCATCAGTGGCAAAAGGTAGTCCAAAGTAACAAAAGGTAGTCCAAGAGAAAGTGGATTCATATAACAGATAATCAGAGGATATTAAGCCCACCCAAGGGGTAAGAAGGGAAAGACCGGATTGCAATCTGTGGAAAATGTGTCCTTTAGCATAAACTGTGCACCGAGCTGTAAGGCAACTTAATGTCTTTCAAATGGTAACAGAGGATCTTACCTGGTTAAAGTGCTCCGCGTGCCCTACAAAGAAAAAACAGGAATAAGTCTGAATTCAGCTCAGCAAATGAGGTGCAATAGATAGAACAATTATAAACAAACTATTACTTTGTCAATACAGTATAAAATACTGTGGCAACCATTACAAATATATTCATTTCAAACAGATTTAATAATTAAAGCACAATTGTATTACACGTCTTTGCAGAGGAGTACAGTATTTTGCACAGATGTGTTTCGACTGTCCCTTTATTCCCCACTTTTGCCCGTCCCAGCAGAACCCCCCTTGCCGCCTCATTCACTTATCTCACTCAGGCTTGATGTACAGTTGAAGAGGTTCTGATGTCATGCCCTGGGACCCGAGTAGCAGACGCCTGTACGGTGCTTGTATGGGGCTCACACAAACCACAGGAGGTTGGGAAATGGGACACTTTCAAAAGCCAAAGTGCCCCATTAAAATCGCTTTGTTGCTTCACCACAAGGCACCATCACCCAGGATCCTTAGGGGGTGCATGATGCAAAGTATAGATACTGATTACTTTTAGAAGCATTGAGTTTCACGACTTATGCACAAGGTGGACTACTTTCTTCAGTTTTTATTGGAACTATATAATTTATGTATTACTATGGTGATGTTATAAATGTAACTCAAAGACAATACTCACAGTGAACAAGAAACACCACCTAGGTTGTCAGCTGTGCCCACGGATCCTGGCAATCAAACAGGAACACGCAAGGCAGTAACAGCAAAGGGATAGAACTCAATACAAGCACAATAGACAAGGAGCTAGCAAGGAGGAGGGCATTAACACTGCAAAAATATAGAGGTTTGTTTTATTTAGCTACTAGTAGGCAGCATTTGCACCTCTGTAGTCAGAGCCCTCTTGGACAAGGTGATGGGGACACCAGATACACTATGCCCCTAACGTAGACCAACCTGCATTTCTAGCGCAAGTCTCACGAACACTAGCGTCAGTATTAACAGGGTCCGTACTACTAGGGGGTGACTTTAACTGTATTACTGATGTTAACCTGGACCGCTCCCACCCACCACTCCCAGACGCTCCCACACAGACTTGCAGAGGTCAGACGTGACTGGCAACAACACTGGGGGCTGACAGATACTTGGAGAGCCCAAAACCCAGAAGAAAGGGATTATTCCTATTATTCTGCATTACACGAGCTACGCTTTCGATTATACTCGATCCTATGCTCCCCGGATGTGCATTGAGGGGTCAAACTAAGTGAATACTTGACTAGAACGATTTCGGATCATAACCCATTGCTGGTGTCCTTAGACTGGATCGGATTAGACCTAAAATACCTAGCTGACATCTGCGACCGGAAGCATTGGAAGATCAGGTGTTTCGGACCACAATAGGTTCCGCTATTGAGAATTACTTTTTAGATAATGCCGCTACAGCGACAAGTCCACTCATCGAATGGGATGCCTTTAAAACTGTTATAAGGGGCCGCTGCATTGGGGAAGTGGTAGGAGTACGGAAGGTTCTTATGCGGGACGTACAAAGCGCAGAGCACCGGCTCCGGGAGATAGAGAAGGAGAGGCCGGAGCAGGTAGATAGGCAAGTCGACCTTCTCGCAGCTCGGGAGGTATTGGTGACGCGAGTAGAACAGCTGCGCTGTTTCGATTATAAGGCCTACATTGCCCGGGCCCATGCTGAGAGAGATAAATCTGGGGCACTGTTAGCCTGGCTGGCCAACACAGCGCCCAGAGGGGCGACGATACTCGAGCTGCGGGGGCGGGAAGACGAGGTCTATTATAGTCAACAGGATATCAATGTCCAGTTTTTGGAGTATTACACTGCCCTATACCAGAGTAGGCTTGACCCTGGAGCCGAGGAAGAGCTGGGCTTCTTGGCAGACGTGGAACTTCCTAAGGTTGATGCGGAGGCAGCAGAAGCTCTAGGTAGAGAGGTTGAGATTGGGGAGGTACGTGGTGCCATCAAGCATATGGCCAGGAATAAGACCCCGGGGACGGATGGGCTCCCAATAGAGTTTTACTCAACGTATATAGATATCTTGGTTCCACAGCTAGTGGCGTTGTATAACAGAGCAAAGCGGGAAGGCTGTCTACCTGCTTCAACGAGGGAGGCGGTAATCATTCCACTTTTAAAACCTGCCAAACCGGCCTGGGATCGAACTGCGTATCGTCCCCTCGCCATGTTTAATTTGGACTATAAAATATTAAGCCGTATATTGGTCAGCCGACTGCTAGTCCACATGTCGACGTTAATACACATAGATCAGGCAGGATTTATCCCAACCAGGAACACAGCGATGAATATACGTAGGCTACTACGAATCTTGGAAGCGGACACTTACCGAAAGGAGGAGGCATGCATTTTGGCAGTCGACATCGAGAAAGCTTTTGATCGCCTCGAGTGGCTGTATCTTTTCAGAGTTCTGAGAGCGTTTGGACTGGGGGAACGCTTCGTGGAATGGACGGCAATTTTATATAAAAATTCTACTGCCAGAGTTAGGACGGGAGGGTTGATTTCGGATGCCTGCATGGTGGGCAGAGGAACGAGGCAAGGCTGACCGTTGTCGCCCCTGTTATTTGCGCTGGCAATGGAACCTATGGCCGCGCACGCTAGATCAGGCCGCTATTATCAGAGGTTGGAGGTGACGGGACAACTCCAATATATAGCGCTATATGCGGACGACCTACTAATGTTCCTGGCTAACTCAGGAGAAGCCCTACGAAGAGCCAAGGATCTACTGGGTGCACTGGGGAGAGCCGCAGGGCTTAGGGTAAATTGGGCCAAGTCGTGACTTTTTCCTGCACACTCGGAGAGGGTTGGACCACTAGAAACAGAGGGCGTGTCTTGGGAAATCAGATGTTTGCCCTATTTGGGTATTCAGATATACCATGACCCTGTAGATCTGTTGGAGGGCAACATAGGGCGTGCAATACGCAGCACCAAAAGCAATTTCGAGTTCTGGGGAACTCTCCCGCTATCTGTAGCGGGCAGGGTGGCATTATTAAAGATGGTTACGCTGCCCCGACTTCTCTATTACTTCGGGTCGCTCCCACTCTGGATTCCGCACAGAATATTTGCTCAACTCAATACACTGATTACAGGGTTCCTGTGGGGCACCGGAAGGCGGAGAGTGGCACTTACCACTATGATGAGGCCCAGGGCGGAGGGGGGATTTGCAGTGCCAGATTTCGAGGCCTATTATCATGCAGCACAGTTACAGTGGTTCACGAAATGGATAGCAGGGCGTCTCAAAAATGCAGAGGACCTTGGAGGTCCGGATCAGAGTTTGCGGCTCCTGTCCCGGGTGCTATTACGTCTCCCCATGAGAGAGCGGACGACCCCCTTGGACCTACAAACGGTGCGCAAGTGCTGGAACCGGGCATTTGGGCGGGCGCAGATACGATCCCCCTATGCGCCAGATATCCCGTTAGTGGTGTGTGAGGCACTGCCCCATGGGGGGGATTGGCATAGATTGCAGATATGGCAGGAGGCAGGGATCTCTACTATAGGGGATTTATATGAGGAAAATACCTTGCTCCCTTTTAATGATCTTTTAGAGCGTACGACCTCCCAAGAGGGGATTTCCTTCTGCATGCCGCCCTGACAGCAGCTATCCGAAAGCATTGGCAAGAGGGGATAGTGGAACCCCAGACCTCTATGGTTTGCCAATATATAGTGATAGCGGCTGGAACCTTTAAGGCGGTCACCTGCCTCTATAGACGCCTCACGCAGGAGATACGCCGACCCCCAACAACCCTACGTCTCAAATGGGAGGAGGACTTAGGTGAAACCATCGATGAGAAACCATGGGGAGAACTTGTGGAGAGGGACTGGAAAAGCACTAGAAATGCGCGCTTCCAAATGATTCACCTCTAAATCCTACATAGGGCGTACCTTACCCAGAGTAACATTAAGGAATATTTTGGAGCCCTGACTGCCTGCCCGAGGTGTAATTTGGAGGGTGCGGGGTCTTTACACATGTTCTGGGATTGTCTGCATCTGGGAGAGTTCTGGAGAGGGGTGACAACGAGACTGGCGACCACGACGGAGAGAGAAATAGCACTCACACCAGGGTATTGCTTACTACACTGGTTCCCTCACACTGCCAGGAATAAGGTCACTAGCAAGTTCATAGACTTGGGGTAGGTGCTGGCTAAAAGGGAACTCACTAGCCATTGGAAGGCGAAAAATGGCCCTAGCGTGCTAAGGTGGACGAGGGAGCTTGGGAAGTGGGCAGAATGCGAAGGGACCTTCCGACTGCAAATGGCCCAACGGACTGGGAATGAAAAGACGTTGGAGACAGCAAGGGCATGGGTGGCATTAGTAGACCTACTGAAACAACCGAATGACGACGACGATAATAACCCTGATGGGGAAGACCCTATTGCAGGAGATTGATCTCATGATACATCTGATGACCCTGATTGCGGACCACATATTAGGACTGACCGGTATGGTGAGCATCCCACACAACCTCATCAATAGGGTGGGTTCAATGGAATAGAATATACTGTGCACTGTCGGACTGACCAACACCCATATATGGAGGTTTTGACAATTCAGCGGCATGCCTGGAGGGGAGGGGTGAGTGGTTATTTGGAAGGGGATGGGAGGGGGCTTTGTGTTGGGTATTAATTGAGGAGTAGAACTCTGAGGAGATTTATGACTAATAGAGTGCCTAGCGACGCACTACAGGACAAAGGGCTGAGGGTTGTCTTAGGGCTAGGATGAACATTCACTTTCTCGCTCATAGGTGGGACTGACGACTGCTAGCGGATGGACATCCTGAGAATACTATGATTAACTACATTATGATGTAAGATGGAACTCATGTATTTACAACAAGCTTTGTGAGATGTCTTTATATGGCTACTAAAATTAATAAAAATGTGTTTAGTGATGGGGACACCAGATACACGTCCCGCTCTTGGGTAACAGAATACCATTTCACCTTCCGCAATGTGGGAGATGGAAGGGGGTCAAAGTTCGCCCTCTTCCCCATGGGAAACGTGCGGGCGAGCCACCACTGTCCCTCATAGTCCTAGGCCTGGGAAAGTACAGTACAATCACTTTAACGTTAAGGCCTTTCGGTGTCACTATTGATTGCCTTTGCCAATGATGTTACATCTTGGGCCAGTCTGAACTACGGGGCAGGGCCTGGGTTTGGGCCCGGGTTTGGGCCCATACAAAACAAAAGCTTACGGTCAGGTTACATTTCTGACCATAAGCTTTTGTTTTGTATGGGCCCAAATTTCAATTGCTTCCGGCTGCAAACCCCAAAATAAAGGATATACAACAGATAAAACAGTAATTTAACCTTAACTCCCACCCTGTGAAATATGGCAAGCTTATGGCGATTAAACAGTGAGCATGTCGCTCACTTTAAAACATTTTAAAGGATTCGGCTATAAAGTTGGCGAAGTGATAAATGTAATGGCTAGCTGCATTTATGTTCTCTTTACATACTGCTATTTACTAAAAACATTTCTTATTGAAGAGATGATTTTCTCTGTTTCTGTGTATGCCGAGTATTCATCTTCCTACATAATTAGTGACCTCTCTTGTAACATTGATGATTATAGTCTCACCACTGTATGTTAGTGGCTCGCTGTCTATCAGTTTCAAAGTGGCATCCTTTCCCATTTGAAATGTTAATCAAATCCTTTTACTAGCTCCATAAACAGGATGTTTCACCATATGACAAAGTTGCAAGACTGTCACGTTCATCTACGGTGTCGTTTATGATGCTTTCTGCAGTGGAAGACTCAAAGCATTGCAGGGGGACGGAATCATGCTTGAGTAACTTACCACACTTCTAAGATTTCTGTGATTTTGCACTGTATTAAACAGAGTACCATAATAAGAGCAGAGAAGCGTAAGTGAGGAGAGTTTTAGATTGTTATTTGTATTAGTTATTGAGGAAAAATGAACTAAAGTGAGTCTCCCGTTATAGAACTGATCAGCCTCTTATGCAGTCGCCATATCATCTGGGAACACAAAAGAGAACGAGCTTGGGTTAGTCCTGGCTTACAAGACTTGGTACTCCATTTAAGAATGATGCTTCGTCTCCTATTCTTGGCAGGATGGTAAGTAGCATTGAAGAATCCCAGTAGGACTAGGTCATACAGGAGAAGGACAGAGCAGGCTAATCTGCCCCGCTCAGATTGCTTTTGTGATCCCTCACCTGCCGCTCTTAAAATCACATCACTGACACTTACCTTGCTTTGCAACCCATGCTGTATACTCTGCTGGGGCCAGTCTTCATCTACCATCTCCAGTCTAGATCCATACAACACCTTCTCTTCAGAGGGCATCTAGTGCATGAAGCACCAGGTGGGACAGCCAGAGGCAGTGGGGAATGATGGGTTTGTATTAGAAAGTGCCCTTTTTAGGTCGAGCCTCGAGTAGCGCGCAAGCGCTGCCCTGGCGAGACTTTAAGTTAGGGGGTTTCGAAAGCTGACCAGACGCTCGTGCGTCATGGCCTTTTCCCTGCGGTTACGCGCGCGGCAGACATCGGTTTCCAATTATCGTGCCCAGACGCGGGCGCGATAATTAGAAACAGATCTCTCGCTGTGGCGCGCGCACACCACTCGCGTCGCCCCCACCTCCTCCCCGCTCGTGCCTTCAAATGCTTGTTCTGACAGTGAAGATGTAAAGCGTGCATTGCACTGTGTAGTTCCGCTGTATTGCTTTTTTCTCACAGTGAAGTTGAAATGCGTGCGTTACACAGTGTATTGCTGCTGAAGGGCAGATGAAGCGTGTTGTTCTCACAGTGAAGTTGTAATGCGTGCGTTACACGGTGTAGTGGATGCCCCTAGTGTGACAAGGGGCCCTCCTCCTCGGGGTCCCTTTACTCCTGTTCTAGGGCTGCACTCTTTGCTGATACACAACCCCCTTCCTTGCCGAGGGCCCCCTGGCCTCGCCTGCGGGAATGGCTGGATGGAAGGGTGCGGGTTCATTGTTGTAGTTCACCAAGCCTGGGTTTGCACGACTTTGCACCCGTGCGGTTTTATGTGCTTTCTATTCTCACCCTACATAGGGGCTCCATATTTCATCCCAAGAAGGCGCGTGCGTCCTGCTGCCTTCAGGGATCGCACCCGTGCTCTTACCGGGCAGGCTGACGTCATGGTGTTCCCTGAGTGACGTCAGCGGCGCGGCTCTAACGTCACGTACCAGGTTTGCCCCGCCCCGCCTGCTGACGCGCACGCTTGCCCAAATGATTGACGTCTTTTCCTGACTGCTGCTTCACACAGCTCTCAAAACCACAGCGACCCCAAAACAAAGCGCTCTTCACGTGTGTCCGGGACAGGATTGGGAGCCCTGGCGGTGGCCCGGAGGACTGACGCATCCACGCCCGGATCCTGCGACGGGCAGTGCAGCCTTTCATCCTTCCGAGTCACACGAACCAAGAGCAGCCGGCGGGAACCTGGGCACATACACAGAATAGGGGCTCATCCGGGACTTCTAGGCAAAGACCTCATTCAGTGCATGCACTTCATGTAATAATGAACATTATCACCTTCGGGAGTGGTTTTAATGCACAAAGAAGACATGAGCCCGAACCAACGACAAGTGCAAGCAGTGCTCGTAGGATGAAAGACTGAGTCACCCTGCCTTGTAGAGATTCAAACCTGTGACCATCAGGATTCAAATAGAACCTTAAGGAGGTGTGTGGACCATTGAGGTGTCCTGCCCCTAGTGCTGCCACTGCTACCTGGAACCCTACAGCAGGAAGGTAGAAGGCCAGAGGGTGTCCTGGGGAGGGAACTCCTTTAAGGTGTGAGCAAGTGGTTAAGACCCGGTGCCGCATAAAGGTTGTCTATAGAGGATGACCAGATTCTCCGAAACCAAAACCGAAACGACCCCAGACAAAGAAATAGGACTGTGTGTTTGCACATACCGTGGATACTAATGGACCATAACGGCAACACCCACGACATAGGCCTGCAAAGGCACCCCTGCCCCCCTTTGCCCCCTCCCCCACCACACTCACACACACAGACTGCATATTAGAACAAGCATTGGCATAGCCAATAGGTCTCGCCTTTGGAACCTTATACGTTTTTAGCCATGCAACAGTTGATGTTATTGCACCAAGGATATTGTGCTGCATAACTAAATACACATAAGGTCCCAAAAGCGAGACCTATTGGCTATGCCAATGCTTGTTGTCATGGTCACCCCCCCACGTTTTGCTCTAGATGCTGTCTTTTTAGGTCTGGACGTGCACTGGGACCAGTCAACCAGGCCCCAGTGCTTTTTCCCTTAAGCTATAACTGTGAATTGGTACACCAATTATCACTCCTTGTAAGTCCCTAGTAGATGGTACCAGTGGTACCCAGGGCAAGGGTGATGAGGGTAGGGTGGGGGGCACCGACGCTGCAGCACTTTATTGTGCCACTCTGGGAGACTCAAGTAAAAGTGTGTCTGCAGGTCTGCCATTGCAGCCCTGCATAAGCAAGCCTGTTTGCTCAAGAAGAGCTTTGGACACCCCATGTGCTGCAGCGCCACTTCACTGCCTTAATGTAAGTAAGCCACTCTTAAGTTTGTCCTCCTTAGCCCAGGAGATAGATTGCATTATGTTAAGGTGTGGATATACGTGTTTCCACACATATATATATATATATATATATCCCTACAGTTACCCTGTAAAACAAGATTTTACTGTAAGTGACCAGCAGTCCATAGAGTAACACAGGCTGGCTACCGGGCAAACTCGAGATAGCCAGCTCCACTATGAATCGGCTGAATTGTGTCATGTTTGGTATCAAACACTGTGCCTTTTCACCCTCAACACAATTCTCGTGTCGAGGATGAGCTAGCATGCATAGGGGTGCCACCCTGCATGGGTACCCTCTAGGATACAATGCTCCAGTGCCTTGGCGGGCTTCCCCAAGCCAGTTGCTGCCAAGACAAGAGTCTGCCCTCCTGGTGAGATGTTAGCACTTCCCCAGGACGGAGACAAAAGGCCTGGGCAGAAAGGAGGTCACACCTCCACCCTCCCAGGATGGCTAGTGATTACAGTCATCAAGGGGGTGAGCCTCAAAGGGTTTCAACGCTCATGATGTGCAGATACCTTGTCACCCACTCAAGGACAAATCTCTTCCCGCCCTGCAACTCTAGCAGACGGGAAAATGAGTTATGCAGGTGGCGTACACTCCCCAAGACCTAGCCACACATTTAGGTTGTGGGCTAGGGGGTCTGTGCAGCAGAGGAAGGGTTCTGCCATTTTGACATATATTTGGAATATAGAGTATTCTGGGTAGCATAGTGACGTACACCCACAGGATGTTGTCACTACAGGGTGGGTTAGCAGCAGGGACCAGTAGCCCATTGGCCACTGCCCCCGACGTCCTCTACGACCCCTAAACCAGGATTTAAGGGGATCCTCTGGTACCAAACCTCAGTTCTACTTTGGAATCAGAGAAGAAGTACAAAGAAGATTCCGTCACCAAGATTAGGACTTTGGACTCTGCCGCAGCGCAAAGAGAGGACACTTAAGTGCCCTGAAGAGACCATTTGCTGAACTAGAGTGCCGACGTGCATCCGTGGTGAAATCTCCCTGCTCCCAACAAGAGGGACATCTGTGGACACCAGAAATCCGAGGCAGACTCCCCTGACTGGTGGGACCAGTCGACTGCAACCTGCAGAAGAAGCAACGTGCTGCGTCACAAGATTTGCGACCTGCTTGGCCTGTCGAGAGTGAGCCCGAAGAGAAGTGGCGTCCTCAAGCCCGGAGTGGTAACCAAGCTCCAACCAAGTTTCTAGCCGCTCGACCACTCCTGTCGTCCTCTAGCCGCTGAAGTATCCGAAGACTACATTTGCTGCAGCCAAGTCTTGGTGATCACCAGTCGGGTGATATACCCCGGCATCGACCTCTCCAGCCCGAGAGCATCTCACGGCGACAGCGACTGACGTAGTCAACGACCCAGCTGCAGTGTCCCTGCATCTTGAAGTTGGTGCAGTTGAGTGTACAGTAAAGCATCTTTGGCGCGACTTGCCCCCCCGGTGAGTGACAGCTGCCAGCTATCCTTTGCATCCGGTGCCGCTGAGCAAGGTAGAAGAGATCCAGCTATTGCACCTGGGTCCTAGGACCCCAAAGGCCTCTACTTCCCGAGGGTAGAGTTCATCTTCACCGACAAGTGTAGTTTTGCCAAGTGCTGCATTTTGACAGCTACCGGGGATCCTGTCAGCACCAAGGACAGCCAAGTAACTTCTGCCCCGGACTCCCTGGGCAAGGTAAGGGAAGAGGGACTGTCGAGTCTTGGTTTAGGGGCCCGCAGAACCTTAACCACAAGAAAGCTCCGCTGAGCTCGACCTGCAAGTATCATATTGCCAAGTGTGTTTTCCCCCCGAATTGACTTTAATGGTGATCGTTTGACAGCTTCAACTGCATTCATTCTATACAATACAGTCTATTTTTATAAATTGATGTCAAGGTTTCTTTCTAGTCGTGTCACGTATTGTCAAATGCCCGACTGCTCAAGCTACACTACCAGGACAGAGCTAAGAATGCGGGTGAACCAGAGGTCCACTTTTGTGTATTGTGGTAGTGTGGTAGTGTTACACGATAAGGCCCCAAGCCATATCATAGGATACTTCAACCTTGCAACAGTTTGCTTCTGGATTTACTACTGGCAGCCATGTCCAGCGCAGACTGAGCACAATTCAATGGCATCCTCCTGGTGGGTCATAGCCAAACTCCTTGGGCCAAACTCTTCACACCAAATTCCCTGTGGGTGGGTCTTCCACGCGAAATACGTCTGAGATCTATATTTCAATTCTGGACTAGTCCCTGTATGCCAGCCTCGAGGAGTCTTCTGATGTGTGTTGTGGGAGACCGTTTTGAAGGCCGCGGAGAGGTGAGCAGGATGAGGGACACAGTCTCTCCTCGGTCCAGGATGTTTCAAATGTCACCGGTGGCCGCGATGAGTGGTTTTGGGGCTGTGTTTTTTTCTGAATCCTGACTGAGTGTTGTCTAGAAGATGGTGAAGTTCGAGGTGGGTTGTTCTTGTTGATGACTTTCTCAAGCACTTTGGCTGGATAGGGGAAGCAAGGAGATGGGTCGGAAGTTGCTCAGTTGATTCAGGTTGGCTGTGGGCTTCTTGAAGAGGGTGTTGATTTCTGCAAGTTTCCATTCATTTGGAACAATAGCGGACATAATGGAGGTGTTGATGATGTGGGTTAGAATGGTGCTGACTGGTCCTGTTCCTGGGTTGTAAATATGGTGAAGGCATGGGTCCTTTGGGGACCACAAGTGGATGGTCTGCATGATGGTTGATGTGTCGTTTCTGGTGAGGGTTGTCCATTCAGTAAGGTGGCAGTCTTGACTGATGGTGGGTAGGTTAGCGATGAGTTCTCAGAGGACGGGTTGGTGTGCAAAGTTGCTATAGATCCATCTATTCTATAGATTTCTGTGAAACTGTTGGACAGGTTGTCGCAGAGTTGTTGGGAGGCAGCGATGTTGGCAGTGGCTGAGGTGAACTCCTTTACAATTGAGAAGATCTCCCTGCAGCGATCTGAGCTTCCATCGATGCAGTGAACTAGTGCTTTTTTCTTTTTAGCGTCTGAGTGCACTCTTGTAGACAGTTTTGTCGGTGGTGTCATTGCTGGATCTCGATTTCCTCTCTAACTGGTTACAGTGTCGCTTGGTGTCTACGAGGTCTTCTGTGTACCAGCTGTAAGGAAATGGACTCCTCTTGCTTAGCGTCTTCTTCTGAAAATGGTTTAGCGGGAAAACCAGCAATGCCACTTTCTATCCAGATGGATGATGTGAAATTCAGTGCGGTTACTTCCTGAGCAAGTGGATGATGGAAGAACCAGTGATGTCACTTCCTGTGCTGATGGGAAATAAGTAAAATTCAGAAAGTCCTAGGCAAGACCTCACTTCATTCTTGGATGTAGGAGGGGGTGCATCTTTTATGCATAACACGAACACTTTTGTTTAACTGCTAGACTCCACTTATCCTGAGTAAAATGGTCTTTACTCCCACAACGATAACATACAGAACGGTTGTCTTGATCTCTTGTAGATCCTCAACTTATAAAATGTTTAAATTCACATCCATTACTAGACTTTTGGTCTTTCTTCCTGGGTCTGCCTGAAAGATATTGCTAACAGTAGCATTGCATAAAGAAGCCCTGTTAGTTCAGCCTCTTTAACCATCACAACAACTTTTTTCAAGTTAGAATTTTTTGGGATCCATAACCATTTACTGTACACTTGAATCATTAGTGTGTATGATTATCTGATCATGAATTAGCTCACCTTGCAGACTGCCAATTTACACAATGCTACATAATCATCTACAAGTATGGAGCCACCCCTCTTCAGTCCCTCAACTGTGATACAACCAGTAGGATGGAAATGACTGTCAAAATCAGCCTTTTTAGAAACATACATCTCTTCTTTATCTGCATCAGATTGTAAATGCTTAATCCTTCGTGAGCTAGAGTGCCCAGAAGATCTTTGTTTTTCATGAAAGGAGTAAATTACTCTGATGTGTCATCCTCAATTGTGGAAACACATTAAAAAAAATTACTCCATCTTTTCAGACCACATCATAGAGATAAAAATATTGGAAATTTAATATTGTGACACACAAATATCGAGTATTGTCTTTTTTAAAAAAAGAAAGTAATACTGTTTTAAATAATATTGAGGTTTTGAATAAAATAAATTAATTATTGAAAATGTGTTTTAGTTGATATATTAATTGTATGTGTTAAGATTGTTTATATAAACTTTAATAATTGTTTTCAAAAGAGCTTGTATTTCTAACGGATTAAGAATTTCGGATTTAATTTTTAATAGTAATTATTAGGGTCATAGCTAGTTGTTGGTTTTGCAGGGGGATAGGGTGGGAAGTTAATTTGGTTATAATTAATTAGGAATTTATCAATAAATTTCAATTGATTGTATAATTGATATTTATGTAATTTATGTAATACTGGTTTATTTTTGCTATGTTATTTGCTGGCTGTTAGGTTTGTAGGGGTGTAGGATAGGAAGTAATAATTAACAATTTATTATGAACTGTTAATTACTTAATTGATGTTTAATTTTGTAAACTATGGAACACTGATTTTACTTATATTTTAGTTGTGGGATGTTAGATTTGTAGGGGTGTAAGATTTGTAGAGGTGTAAGATGGTAAGTTAAATAAGTAATAATTAACTATTAATAATTATTAGCAAATTAATTTAAAATATGTAAATTGTAGGCTAATTTATTTTCATTTTATTTTAGTTGGGGACTGCTAGGTTTGTAGGGGTTTATGGTAGGAAGTTAAGTAATAATTATCAATTTTTAATTGTTAATTACATTTATTTTAAATATGTAAGTTATGGAATAGTGTTTTTTGTTATATTTTAGGTGCAGGCTGTTAAGTTTGTAGAGGTACAGGGTGGAAAGTTATTCAATAATTAAAAAAACGTATTTAATTATTGAATAGTAATTATGTAAATTGATTGTTTTTAGTTTTTTTAATACAGATTTTGTATGTTAATTTATATTTTTATATTAAGAGTTTAATATTTTTCTACATTCATCAGGATACTCATATATGTAATGTGTTTGAAGTGAAGTACTTTACCTACTCTTGCTTAGACTGCAGTAGGAATATTAAAATGAAACTCTTCATAGGTCAACACATTCACTACTGTTGCGCTGTTTGGAGTGGGAATAGGAAATCTCACCTGTCCGAAATCCAACACTTTCCCTACTGTTGCACAGACTGGAGTTGGAATAGTAAATTTTACAACTCTAAAGTTCAACACTTTCTCTACTGTTGCGCTGTCTGGAATGGGAATATTATTATTATTATGAATTACTTTTATTTCTGCCATAGGCCATAAAACATTTCACAATAAAACAAATTTTGTAGTATTCCACATCCATCTATACATCGTCCATAGTGCAATGACATACATGGCATTTCTATTTACATTTCAACCAGAGTGTTCGGACCAGAAAAAAAGTGGCGGTCCTCAAATCTATTGTTAGATCCTTGGAGGAGGCCATACTTTGCGATGTAGAAAAATAAACTTTAAAATACAAAAGCGTCTAAAAATCAATCAGAACAATATATACAATATTCACAGTAAAACTAGCATCAATCTTAGTACAAATATTCAAGGTGGAGAGAAGAATGTACTGTTCACTACAGTGTCACAATTAAAGCCCCGTCTTGCTTATGTATATAAAAATCAGTTGGAGCAATATTAAAAATGATACAGAGTATTTACAATAAAAGCTAGCATCATTCGTGGTGCAGAATTTCAAGGGGGGGTACGTATTATTCAGTACAACATCACAACTTTAGCCCCATCTTGCTTCGTATACATCCTACTGCTAGCAGGTATTTAGATGTAGCAAATATTACATACGGTGCTGTATTGTATTTCAACACCCTTCGGGCATCTTGGTGTTTTCTGAATCCCAGCCTATTGCACAAAGGGCGAATCCATTTCTTCCTTGCCCTGGCGTATGCTGGGCAGAAGAAGAGGATATGCGCAATATTTTCAGTAAGGCCTAATATGCATGAAGTGCAGGTTCGCTCTCCCTGGGTTTCCCAACTTGTGGTATAACTTTTAATCTGGAGAGTATCGTACATTAATTTCAGGTATAGGATTCTCGCCAGATGTGGCTGGATGTGGTCAAGGAACATTTCAAAGCATGGGTTAGGTTTAACATTGAGAAATTGCATTGTTAATCTGCCCAGATTAGGGTCTCGATGAAGTACATTTACGGCATGTCCCCAATATATTCGCTTCAGCGTGTTCTTAGAACTTTGCACTAGCTTGTGTGGATCAGTCCAATAAGACAAGAGACCAAGTTCTATGAACCATGTCTTGGCTAGAAGTTCTTTGATGCCTTCTCTGTAAACCGCCAATTCTGGCTTTGTCCATAACCTGATCCAATAAAGCAGCGGGCGTAGTGCTGCGATTTGCCTTATACGTTTTATATTTAGGTCATGGAACATTGGGATGAGTGGTGTTGCCAAGGGTAACCCCTGGGAATAGTAAATTTTACCCCTCCGAAATTCAATAGTTTCCCTACTTTTGCACTGTTTGGAGTAAGAATAGTAAATTTCACTCCTCCGAAATCAAACGCTTTCCCTACTGCTGCACTGACTGGAGTAGTAATAGTATATCTAACCAATACTTTCCCTACTGCTGCAAAAACTAGAGTATATTCTTAGACTCCAATAGTTTTCATAATATTGGTTAAATAGATTTTATAGCATTAATTCTTTTATGTTTATTATAATCTATATTATTTGTTTTTAATTTTTACATTTACTTTAAGGTTTGTAGTATTTTTAGTAAATGTGTTTTGGGGATTTTTCAATTCTTTTATTTGTCTACATTAATTAATATAATCTTATTCAATTGTTTATATTTTTTATATGATTTTAATGTGTATATATTTTATATGCACACACGTATAGTGTAAAACAATGATACAAATATGTATGCTACATTATATTAATTTTATTCATATTTTAAATGAATTACTATGAAAATATATTCATGTATTTTCATATTGATACATTTAAAATATTTAAAAAAAGAATGTTAAATAAGTATTTTATTTAATAAAATAATGGGGTGGGTCTTCTCCATCCTACCATCAGGCCTCACCCTCGCCCCAAAAACCTCTGTCTTTCTGCTTTCCTGCGGACTAAAGCATTCCATCCCAATGACAAGCAAAAGCACATTTGATTCTTTTGGATGTTGTTTTTACATATGGGCCAGGAGATTTTGGCTAACTCCCAGTATCATTCCACTTGCAATGGTGAAGATCTGTACTTTTTGGGCTTGGGTAGGCTGCAACCAGGAAAAACCTACCAGGCCCGGACAGTTCTGAAAACTAGACATCTTGGGAGTCCAGGGTGGTGTGCTTCACATGCATCCGCACCATTTTCTTACCCACAATGCCCTGCAATGTTCAAGCGTGGACTAAAAATACATATTTTCTTCACATTTCTGTGAGGAAATCTTCTGTAATTTGCAGGAAGCCCCACATTTCCTACTACACAGCATTCCCCCAAATCTCCCGATAGAAATGGTACCTCACTTGTGTGTGTGGGCCAAGAAACCTTGACACTAAAGGCCCTAAAGTGCTACATGGAGAGATCAGCAATAGGGGTTTAGATTTGGGGACATACTTGTCCGCCACCCATGGAAACCTACCAACGGCAGACATTTTTTTTTTTAAAGGAGACAACCAGGGGATTCTAGGGTGGTGTGCCTTGTGTGAATCCTATGAGGTTGTGTTACCCACAATGCCCTGCAAACCTCAAACTTTGCCTGAAATCACACATCTTTTTTTACATTTCTGTAATGGAAGCTTACGGAATCCGCAGGGATCCACAAAATTCCTACAACCTAGTATTGCTTCACTTGTGCCGATAAAAATGCTGCGCCGCTTGTGTGTCCCCACGCAACAGCTCTCATTGACCTTGCTATGATCCGTCCCTGTCGCGGGCACTAGGCCCAGCCACACAAGTGGGGCACCGACTTTTCTAAACCTAGCCCTGGGACCAGTTGACCGAAACAGGTTGAACCTTCTAGAACAAACGATTAGGTAACTAGGAGGACATATACATGAACAAACGGCAATATGAACATCCTACTACTAGGAAACGTGGCACTCTGTTTACCGTTACATAAAAATAAAGTAACATTAAACACTTTTGCCCACTGTTTGAAGTGTTAACAGCAATTAACGCCATCTGCAGATCACTCCATAATCACGGGCTAGAGTTGAAGTCAAGAACGAAGGAAAATACACTTAACAGCTGTTAATACACCACAGAATGTGGGCAATAAATCTTACCAGTTGTCTCCTAACCTCCTCTAATACAGGCAGATCAACATGCCAACTTTAGCCTGTCTGATCTATGCCCTTGTTTCACACACTCAATGAATTTAGAAAGTTGTAAATGTCAGCTCTTTAAAATTTCATAAAGAGTGCGAAAGGAAAAAAAATACTTATTAATAGCAAAAAAGAAATATAGCAGTAACGGGAGTAAGGGGGTTTAAAAGGGTAAGATGAACAAACTAGGGTTTGATGGGGTCAGGTGGAGGTTAGGAGTTACACTTAAGGTTAGTATGATTGAAGGTGGTTGAAATGCATTTTATTCAAGAAGTAATTTCTTATAGAACTTCCACTATTGCAGCACATCTAATGTAAATTGAAATTTTCTTTTGAGGACTGCTCAAAATGTTTTTGATCACACTATTTCTGCATTAGAGTATAAATCATTCTATTTAAGTTAGAGGAGTGGTTAAAGTACATATTCTCTTGGTTACTGGCCGAGAATATGGAATCTCATGAAGAAAAATTGTATAATTTACTTAGTTTCAAATGATGTAAAGACAGATTGAAAGCGGTTGCATATTTGAAGTTTTTATGGCTATACTATTTGATAGATATGAAAAATGAAATGATATCTATTATAGATATATTGGGAGAGTGTCTGAGAGTTATGTTTGTATTGTTTTAAAAAAAAAAGAGAATTAAAAAAAAAAGTATTTATAGCTAGTTAGAAGTCTAGATTGAGTGCGCTAGATCTCTCAAGGAATGGTGTCCTAGTGGAATGATAGAAATGTATGGAGACTGGTCTCTGCCAGGTAAACCATGGGCATGCTGCAAACAGCAAAGTAGTGGTCCAAAGGCATATGGAGTCCCTTATTATACATACACATTTTTTTTAATCATTGTTCATTTACCTCTCGTTTTGCTACTTTTGCTTTTTGATTGGAGTTTAGCTGATCAGTATCATCCATCTTCCTTTTTCTAGACTGGAGGTAGCTCTGGAAAAAAAAGCAAATTTTCTAAGTGAGATATATATATTATAATATTTAAAGCATGTATTTAAGCCACCCATTTTAAAGAACAATGCTGAGCTTTTATAGTCCACAGACAAATTAGGTACAGTTTTTTTCGTTTGAACTCAGAAGAGAGCATCTTGTTCAGCATTGGAATAGTCAATAGGTCGCGCCTTTGCAACCTATTGGCTTTGCCAATTGTTTTTAGTCATTCTGCACTGCATCCGCCAATGCTGTGCAGCAGGGCAAAAGAAAGCCTTTGACGTAGCTGCCGGTGTCATTTTGTATATGTGCCATCTGCAGAATTATTACGGATATATTAAAGAAATGGTGTGGAAAAAAAATTGGATTCAGTATGAGCAGTTATGAAAAAGGTACTCCTGGTAGACAGCCTTGTTTTATGTAATGCCCATGCAGAATAATATGAAAGATGCTTTATTTATCTGTATACTAAGCATGTGTATTATTATGAACGTTTGTTATAGACTAGAGAGCCACTCATCTCGTTAAATATCTGTAGCCATAAGTGTGTAAAATGTGTTTCAAGCAGACTGCAGAATAATGTACGGCGAGGGAGACCGAGAAAGAGATTAGACCGATATTTAGATCGAAAGATGGACGAATGTATAGATAGAGAGGCAGACATGGAGAAGCAAGGGAATGCACCCTTTTTAGGTCTCGCCTAGGCAGCACGCATGCGCCGTCTCTCCAAGACATCTAGTAATCCATATGGGTGTTGAAACTCCGCCCATTGCTTGTTACTTTCTCGTGGCTTGTGATTCGTTAACTTGTGCATTTTTTTTGTTATCAGCCTCATTATTGGCTCTTCATGCCATACGTAACTTCCGTTCATTCCGGAAGCAGCACGGCCTAACTTCAGTATCCTTAAGCTTACACAGTGTAATTGTTTTTTTGTTTTTTTAAATAGTGCGCATTAACATGCGCGCGCATCCCGGCCGCCAAACGCAGTCCCGGACTTTCTCGTGGCTTGCGATTCGTTAACTTGTGCATTTTTTTTGTTATCAGCCTCATTATTGGCTCTTCATGCCATACGTAACTTCTGTTCATTCCGGAAGCAGCACGGCCTAACTTCAGTATCCTTAAGCTTACACAGTGTAATTGTTTTTTTTTTTTAAATAGTGCGCATTAACATGCGCGCGCATCCCGGCCGCCGAACGCAGTCCCGGACTCACCCCTCCCCGCCCCCACTGCTTCCTTGTTTACCGAGCGCCCTGTTTAACAAGCGCCCGTTGTGCGCTTTTATGTAATGGCGGACGCGCCACTTTGTTTAACAAGTGCCCATTGTGCGGTTTCGTATTTCCGATCTCTCCCCGCCGCTCACAGTTCACTGAATCTCCCACCTCCCACGCTGTTCCAAGAACAACACCTCCCGCCTCTCTCAGCTTCTTTGCAGTTTGCAATTGTTCTGTGATCGGGCCACTAACTGGTTTACAGCTTAAGCTGGCGGCATGTTAGTTTTAATTGCTATTTCTTCTAACCCCCTCCCATTCCCCTGCCCTCCATTTTCATTATTTAAATGTGTCGCAAAGCACTTCCAGCGTGGCACACCGCGCTGTCAAGGATCTTCTGGCACCCGTTTCACATGGGTGCAGTTTCTCTTTCTTTTCAGTGCGAGGCAGCTCCGAAAACAACCTCGCCTTCCTTTTCAGCGGAGGGCTTGTTATCTAGACTCTGCATTTTCTTTGGCGCTGTTCCGGGGAGATGAAGAGATAGAGGCCGCTTGCCTTGCACGGGAACAGATGGTTTGATAAATGTCACGCTGCTGGACACCAGGTAGTTTGAACAACTCCGGTTCAAATCCGAAGACCATGTGCATAAATATTTGCAGGCGCGAGTGGGACTGTCATCAAAAAAGCCTTAGGTCGCAAAATGTAATGAGGAGAGTCCATTGATGGAGGCCGGAAAAGCCGTTCCACTTTACCAAATGGTAAGGTTAATCAGTCCGGCCCGCATACTTCTCCACGCTAGCTCTATTAATAATAGACGTCCAGGCCTTGGTAATGCATTCCCTGGTCCACCGCAGTCAGCGATTTCCCAGGGATTAGGTGGTTTTTAATGGGTCTAGGTGGCATTTAATGTAGAGAAAATGTCCAGCCCTGCTAAAGCTTTCACAACTAAGCATCCACAATTAAAGGTATTAGCACAATATTTACTGCTCCACCCCCACAAGCCCCCCGCATGGCTGTGAGAGGTGGTAGGGGTAATAGGGAAGCTTGAGTTTATAGACCAGATATCAGCTGGGAGGTGGCAGCCTGCACCCTTATCCTTGGCGCTATTGCAATGCCCAAAAAGAAACGAACGGTTTCCAGCCCATCATAATCTATGGAAATTTACACATAATTTCGGTTTATTTGTTCTTCCATTTGTGGGACTTTGTTTGTGTTTCTGACTTTAAAATGTTTTCTGTGCCTTAAAATGTTCATTTATTTTGCTTTATTAACCACCCCACTCTCCAGACCCCTGCCACAGGATTCTGTTGACGTACTCGCACACCCTTATTCTTTAAAACAAATGTGGGTTTGTAAAATAACTTAGCTAATTTTTCGTTATCGGATTCGCTGATAGGAAGTACTTTTATTTAGGTGCCTTTCTGTGTGTTCTGCCCCAGGCTAAGTATATTTCCCTGTTTAGTCATTTACAGACATTACTACAACAACAATAGAACTGTGTGCCTCAGTGCCACCAATGTATGTTTGCAGTTCCTCTTCCGTTGCCCTAGCTGCTCTACTCCGGTTTTAGTTTTGCTTACTTGCCCCCTCCTCTCCTAACTTCTGCTTACTGTTTCATAATCCCTACCCTCATTTAGCATCTCGTTTTTAGCACCAGCTGAGTTTCTTTATTGTGTGCCAATGCCTTCTTCCCTACTCACTCGTCTGCATTATTATTAAGCCATTCTCGTTCTTATCTGGAACAATTAACACCACCCCACCTCACCTCACCTCACCTCACCTCACGCTGCTCTTCTCCTCCTCAATCTCCTTCCTTGTGCTTCACGCTGCTGTTCTCTGCCTCAATCTCCTTCCTTGTGCCTTACGCTACTCTCCTCCTCACTCTCCTTCCTTGTGCCTCCAGCTACTCTTCTCACTCTCCTTCCTCATGCCTCATGCTGCTGTTCTCCTCTCTCTCCTTCCTTGTGCCTCACGCTGCTCTTTTCCTCACTCTCCTTCCTCATGCCTCACACTGCTGTTTTCCTCTCTCCTCCGTTGTACCTCCTGCTGCTCTTCTCCTCGCTCTTTTTTCCCTGTACCTCCTGCTGCTCTTCTCCTCGCTCTCCTTCCTTGTACCTCCTGATGCTCTCCTCCTCGCTCTCCTTCCTTGTGCCTCCTGCAGCTCTTCTCCTCGCTCTCCTTCCTTGTATCTCCTGCTGCTCTTCTCCTCGTTCTCCTTTCTTGTGCCTCACGCTGCTCTTCTCCTCGCTCTCCTTCCTTGTACCTCCTGCTGCTCTTCTCCTCACTCTCCTTCCTTGTACCTCCTGCTGCTCTTCTCCTCGCTCTCCTTCCTACCTCCTGCTGCTCTTCTCCTCACTCTCCTTCCTTGTACCTCCTGCTGCTCTTCTCCTCACTCTCCTTCCTTGTACCTCCTGCTGCTCTTCTCCTCACTCTCCTTCCTTGTACCTCCTGCTGCTCTTCTCCTCACTCTCCTTCCTTGTGCCTTACGTGGTTCTTTGCCTCACTCTCCTTCTTTGTACCTCCGGCTCATCTTCTCATCACTCTCCTTCCTTTTGCCTCATGCTGCTCTTTTCCTCCTCAATGTCCTTCCTGATACCTCATGGTGCTCTTCTCCTCCCTCTTCATCCTTGTGCCTCACGCTGCTCTTCTCCTCACTTTCCGTCCTTGTGCCTCCTGCTGCTCTTCTCCTCACTCGCCGTCCTTGTGCCTCACGCTGTTCTTCTCCCCTCCCTCTCCAGCCTATTGCCTCACGCTGTTCTCCTCACCACTCTCCTTCCTTATGCCTCACACTACTTTTCTCCTCGCTCTTCTTGCTTGTACCTCCTGCTGCTCTTCTCATCAGTCTCCTTACTTATGGTTCATACTGCTCCACAACTAACTATCCCAATACAACACACATAATTCCACTACACACCACATACACACAACTCCATAACACATAGGTAAAACACATTCCCATTTACAGCGCCAAAAACTAACTCAAATAAATGCGAGGCCTGTTGCATTTTCAATGCTTGTTTCAATATGCCGGTTGTTTCTCTGCAGATGGAGTCAAAGAGTGAGGGACAGAAGGCAGTATTCCTTCTCAATCTTATCAGTTATTTAAGTTCCCCTAATATTACAAAGGCTCCTGCATGTCTCTGCAAAACATGTATTTGAAACACTGTGCTCTACAGTGAGCATTTTCTTTGCTGTTGCAGTTCTGAGAGTTATCACGTCCCCTTGTTATATTCCATATAGGTACCACAATATCGGCCCGGGTAACATCCAAACCTTTCACCTATATTCATCCCTACATTACATACATAACGGGCTGCTAGGACTGACCCTTTACCTAGTAACAGTACTCCTTACAAAACGTGGGGTTTTCCCTGAACAATAGCCTCATACATTATGCATGAGGATCCTTGGATTCTTGGACACTCAGCAGGACTACCATCTCCTGCATAATAACTATGTACAAGGTTCATTCCCGACATCATCCTAAGTCGGGCAGTGGCACAGCAGGGTAGAACCCCTGGGGATACCTTCGGGTATATAAACATCACATCTTGCTGAGATAGTTAGAGGAGATCACGACTTCCATGCCGACACACTGACGCAAGACGCTGAGGTTCCTGCATGCAGACACTCCAGCTCGCAGTGGTCTGAACATCCCTTGTGGGGTGTCCAACTAGAGACCAAGACGGGGTCCCACAGTCTCTCACTTCAGGTAATGGGGTTGACTTTATCCTAGAGGGATTCTTGGCTTAACAACTACACACATGCTAGGTACACTTAGGTACATCTAGTTAGGATTGCATCGTAGGAGTACGCATTTTATTGTCATGTATTTTATACACTTGCCTGTAATCATGATTATAGCAAAATGGTAGAAATCTACCATCCTTTTACTTTCTTAGTGCTTCTCATCATTTATATCTGTTACGGTCTAGTGGTTGTTTCAGCACACCTATTTTACACTAGAATGACGAGTGTTCAATAAATGCTTATTGAAAACGTCCATATCGTTTGTTCTGTGTATCTCTCTGAGACGAAGTGAGCACGAGTGACTGAGCGAAAATTATTACACTGTTTCCACAGTTCTGAGGGATCAGGGTGGTCATGTTTGATAGTTGCCAAGAACTATTCTCTCCTTGATAAGAGGAGTTTCTAGTGGCACTGTGAGCTAGCTGGTATACAGGCCAACATACCCGGTGGGGGTGTCTAGAATCAGTCCGGACACCAAGCCTGCAGTGTATGTGGTCTAAACGCGCAGATCCTGTATAGGTTTTATAAGAACTACACGACACCCTGGTGGGACAGCATAATATTTCTAGCTTCATTTTTCAGAGGCAAAGAGGGTGCTGTTAAACAGGTATCCCCGCAGGGCCTCAAACTGCCAATTTAGTATAACTGATCTATGGAGAGAGAGAGAGAGCTGTTTTTTTTAAACAACCCCTCTTTGTGGTACCTGCAGGGAGGTTTATAACTTGTCCTGCCTGACCAGGAAATGGTCATGTGTTAATTACCATTGTGTTTGCAGCCAGCCATTAAACTGACTTCCTAATTAATCTCAGCTCAATTTGCAAGGAGAGATCGGTTGGGATCAACATCTGAGAGGGCTGTGCCATCCTTCTAGACTGCAGGCTAAATGTTACTCCCCCACAAAAGGTTCGAATTTCAGAAGTGGCCACCTGAGAGATATCTCGGATTTGTCAGTTTTACTTTTAGACATGCTGCACATCAGTGTGGCATAAATACAACATGGCATAAAGTAACAAAAAAAAAAAAAAAACACAATGACACGGGCAGTGTTGACTGCGTCCTAGCATTTTGTTTTCATTAAGCCATGTTGCACAGCAGCCTGCATTTGTAGGAAAGTGCCCCTTTTTGCAAGGTTACCCCCCTACATTTTGCCTGATTTCTGCTGCACTTTGACTGAAAGTGCACTGGGTTCAGGTTCCTAGTGGCTGTGTTCTTTCCCAAAATGGTACCTTTGTTTCCACAATTGGCACACCTCTGGCCCACATAGTCCCTTGTAAAAGGTACCAAGGGGCTTGTGACCAGAGAGGGTCTCTAAGGCCTGCAGCATGTATTGTGCCACCCTCAGAGACCCCTCTCCTAACACATATACGCTGCCATTGCAGAATGTGTGTTTTGGTGCAGACAAAACTTCTGAGTCGACATAGCACACATCCCTGTTCGTCATGCCCAGAACCACAGCCTGTGGCAGAGGTAAGCCACCCCTCTAGCAGGCCTCACAGCCCTAAGGCAGGGTGCACTATACCCCAGGTGAGGGCATAGCTGCATGAGCAATGTACCCCTACAGTGTCCAAGTCCATTCTTGGACATTGTAAGTGCAGTGACACCATATTAAGTACATGGTCTGGAGTTTGTCATTACGAACTCCACAGCTCCGTGATGGCTTTACTGAATGCTAAGAAGTTTGCTATGAAACTTCTCAGCATAATAAACCCACACTGAAGCAAGTGCTGGATGTATTTCAAAATGCACTCAGAGGGTTAATGACCAACTCCCTAGTGTCCAGCTCACTGGTCTGCACCAGCCTGCCACACTCAGACATGTTTCTGCCCCCCCGAGGTGGAGCCTCTGTGCTCTCTGGGTCAGGAAAAAAGCCTGTTTGGGGCAGAGGTGCTTTTCCCCTACCCCCAAGCAGGAAGAGCAGTCAGGGTGGTGAGCCTCAAAGGCTTCCTGCCCTTTGTTATGCCAGTTAGGGCCTCTCCAACTAGTGGAGATACTCACCCCCCCCCCCGACCAAGCCCCACTTTTGGCAGCAAGGTCGGCAGGAAAATTAGTAGTCAGGAGAGGTGTGTCCCCTTTCAGCCAGGACCACCCCTAAGGTGTCCCGAGCAGAAGTGACCCCCTTCTTACAAAAACCTCCATGTTGGATGGAAGGATTTTAGCCAATAGGGTTAGGGGATGCCCCCTCCCCAAAGGGAGGGGACATATAAAGGGTGTAGTCACCCTAAAGCTAAGTAGCCCATTGGCTACTAGCTGCCAGTACCTGTAATGCCCCTAAATTCAGTATTTAGTGGCACCCCTAAACCTTGATCCTTGGATTCCTGCGACGGAAGGACACAGAAGATGCCGGGCAGTCAAGCCTGAAGACGACTGCTGATTTGGGCCCAGCGCTACCGGCCTGTCTCCCGCTTAAAGGCTCTACAAAGTAGACGACGCCTGTCCTGCAGCCAGCGACTTCCAGAAACCCAAGGAAGACCGCCTGCTCTTCAACAAAGACCAGATCTCTCGAGGACAGCGGCCCTATCCACAAGAAGCCCACTCCAAGGACTCCGAATCCATTTGGAACCGCAACACCTGCCACTCTGCACCTGACACCCATGACCAGAGTCCAAGTGGCTCACCTGTCCAGTGAAGTCTCTGCAGCAATCTTGGCCTCAAAACCGTTGGTGGCTGACGCCTGCAGCCTAATCTCGAAAGGTCCCCCTGACCGTTACCAGCTCCGGTAAAGAAGTTCTGACGTCCAAAGGCACCCCTGAATCCGCAGCCCCCGACTCTGGGGAGCCCAGCTGCCGGTGGCCAGACATCCACGGACACCTCTACTTACCAGCCCAGCCGTTGGTCAGCTTCGTCCAGCCTCCTAGTCAGAGCCTGCAGCCTCTTTGTGCGACCGAGATTCCCCATCCTCTTGCATTGGGCGCCCGACGCTGGGGGTGTATGGTTGGTGCTGCCTTGTGGATCCCCCCTGTGCTTGCCTAAACCTCCAGGGGCCTGTGCCCTGAAACTGTGCGTGGCTACCTGCAACCAGCACCTCTGTGGGTGCCCCCAGTCTCCATTGACTAACACTGGGCTCAGTGAACTCTGCACCCGGCCGCCCCAGTGCCGCTGGCGGTGCAGTATCTACCTTGACCTGACCCTCGCCCAGTGTTGGTCTGAACCCTCGAAGACTGGATGTGTAAGTCAAGTACTTACCTGTAAATGTGCATAACTGTTTTCCTCCCATAGGATTGCATTGCATTGCATTTCTTAACATTACACTAAGGGCCTGATTACGATGTCGGGCAGACTTGCATCAGCCCAACACAGTCGCGGTCCAGGGACCGACTGACACCCGGTCAGCGGTCCCGACCGGCCAATTACAGTGCGACCGAACACTGTTCGGTCACATACTCCCATTTCTCAATGGGAGCTCGTGTTACGGCCGTAAACTGGACAAAACACAAGCTCCCATTGAGAAATGGGAGGTGATGTTCATCCCTGCACCCAGTGGCAGGCACCTCAAGGTGCCTGTCACAACTTGCAGGGATCAACAGGGGGGCACCATAGGTGCCCCCTCGGCCCCCAACCGGAGGCTGCACGCACAAGGGGGCCCTACTGGGGGCCCCCAAACACGCTTTCGGACATGGTTTCCATTTCAGACATGCCGGCATGGAAACCATGTCGGAAACCGTGACTGTTTTCTCTGCAACTTTGGCTGCGAAGGGGAGGAGCGAGATGGGCCGATAGTTCTTCAGGTCGGTGGGGTCAGCTGTGGGCTTCTTGAGCAGGGGTCTGACTTCTGCGCGCTTCCAGTTGTCTGGGAAGGTGCTCGTTTTGATGGTGGTGTTGATGGTGCGTTGTAGTTCGGGTGCGATAGCGGCCGCAGCTCTGTGGTAGATGTGAGGGGGGCAGGGGTCGGTGGGGGCCCCCCCGAGTGGATGCTTTTCATGGTCGAGGCGGTGTCTTCGGCCGTGATCGGTGTCCAGTTGGAGATGGTGGGCTGGCTGGTGTTTCTGGCAGGCGGGGGGCCGTCTGTGACGCCTGGTGGATGGTCAATGAAGTTGTTGTAGAGGTTTTTGATCTAGAGGTGGAAATAGGTTCTAAACTTGTTGCAGAGGTCTTGGGATGGGGTGATGTCTGTGGCTTCGCTGCATGGGTTGGTGAATTCTTGAATGGCACTGAAAAGTTCCTTGGAGTTGGTGGAGTTGGCCAGGATTTTGTTGTGGATGAAGTTCCTCTTGGTGGCTCTGATCTGGTTGTGGTAGTCAGTCAAGGCGTCCTTGTAGGTGGTGTGGTTTTCGGTTGTCTTGGTGTTTCTCCAGGCGTCTGCAGGTGCGTCTGGCTTCTTGGAGAGCGGTGGTGAACCAGGCGGCTTTCCTGGGGCGTTGTCTGTCGGGGTTGCGTAGCGGGGCGAGCTCGTCTGCGCAATTGGAGATCCAGGTGTGGAGTTCTCTGGCTGCGTCGTTTGCCCAGGTGTGGTTGTCTCGGGTGAGGGTGGAGTTAAGTTGCTCATCAGTAACCTTGCTCCAGTTCCTTCGTGGTGGGCGTGGGGCTTGTTTGGGTGCCTTGGGTTTGTTGATGGCGAAGTGTACGCAGTGGTGGTCGGTCCATGGCGCCTGCGTTGTGTGGCTGAATTGTACGCTGTTTCCTGCCGCGAAGATGGGGTCGAGGGTGTGTCCTGCTCTGTGGGTCGGTGTGTTGACGAGTTGTTTAAGTCTGATGCTGGCGAGGTTGTCACGAAGGATAGTGGAGTTGGGGTCGCTGGGGTTGTCGTGGTGGAAGTTCAGGTCTCCAATGAGTATGTAGTTTGTTGAGGCGATGGTGTGGGGTGTGATGAAGTCGGTGATGGTGGTGGCGAAGTGTTCGGGGGCCTGGGGGTCTGTAGACGAGGGTTCCTCGGAGTGTGGCTTTGGGGGTGGTCTGGATCTGGAAGTGCAGGTGTTCGGCGGAGGGGAAGGCTTCGCTGGAGGTGGTGAGGCGGAGGGTGCTCTTGTGGGCGATGGCGAGGCCCCCTCATGGGTGGTTGGTGCGGTCTTTCCTCTGGATCTTGTATCCGTCTGGGATGGTGGTGCTGATGTCGGGGGCGGAGGATGCGTTGGTCCAGGTCTCTGTGAAGAAGGCGATGTCGGGCGAGAGAGAGTCAAGTAGGTTCCAGATTTCCATGGCGTGTTTGTGTACGGAGCGTACGTTGAGGAGGATGCGTTTTAGGGTGTCGCCGGTGCGGCCTCGGCGGTGTTGGAGGCCGGGGTGGCGGTGAGGGTCTGGCGGCAGTGGAGGCAGGAGAACTGGCCTTGGGTCGTGTTCGGCGAGGCCTGTTGGCATTCTCCAAGGCTTCCAGGGTTGAGTGCGAGGAGGGTGGTGGTGTCGTAGCGATGGGTAGTGGCCGCCGTTAAGTAGGGGAGGTGGGAGGGAGGAGAGGCTGGGAGGCGGGAGCGGGGAAATTCTGAGGGGGGGGGGAATTACCGGGGGAAATTCCGGGGAGGGGGCCGCAGGGGCGGCGAAAGGAACAGGCAGGCACGAGAAAATAAAAACAGTGGTGGAATTAGAGCAAGACACAGATGGGCACAATAACAGTGGCACAACAGGGAAAAATTAAGGAAAAAAAACGGCTGAGAAAGGTTACAGTGGTTGCAGGCAGTCTAGTCCCAGTTGGAGCGGGCAGCAGGAGCGGGCAGCAGCCTCGAACCTCCCAAGGAGGAGGTCGGGGTCTGGAGGCAAGAGACGGCACAGTGGAGCTGCGGGGAGAGAGTGGACCTAGGCCTAGACATCTGGCCCCCTGGGGGGGGGCAGAAAGACTTATTATGCCACTTTTTTATGGGGGGAAGCAAAGGCCCTTGCCCAAGTGGCCGCTCCCCCCCTCCCTGGTGCCTAGTGGGTGGATTGCTGCTTGAAGGATTGCCCTCCTGGGGCAATGCCCAACAGGGATCCACTAGGGAAGGGTACCATTGGAAAGAGGAGATTCTACCCTTTCCAACGATACCTCTCCCATGTAATTCGGTGCTCGGGGGCTGAGATAGCCCCACGAGCACTGAAATAATGAAACTGAAACAAAGTTTCAGTTTCATTTTCAACGTAATGATGTCAGTGATCCATGCACGCGATCGTCATTACATTGGGGGGAGGGGGGGAGAAAGCCTCTGGAGGTTGGGGAAGCTCTTCCCACCTCCAGAGGCAAAAACAAACAAGCATTTACAATGCACTAGGTCTCGCCTTTGCGAGGGTTTAAGCTATTGGCATTGTAAATGACAATGCCTTTTATTTATCGGTTTTGCTAATTAAAACATAAAAGGCATTGTCATTTACAATGCCAATAGCTCAAACTCTTGTAAATGCGAGACCTATTCAAAAAAGCGGCCGCCATTGTCCCGGGCTACTCGGAAAGTTAAAGCGCGTGTAGGTTATTTTTGGACTAATTCTGTTTTGGGGTTCCCATTTTAGTGCGGGCAGGACGCGTAGCGTCCATGTTGCCCCTACGTGTCACTGAGCTCACGCAAGGGCAGTAAATGTAAGAAGACCGCTTCTAGGGTAAGGCATTTCTACATAAAAACCTCCGGCACCATCAGAGGGCGCTAGACCGTGCCTAAGAGCAGAAATGTGGCCTAAAATAAGGGTGTGGAAAACTTGCATAGTTTGCTGTAGAACAAATTATGCGAAATTAATGTGAAATTATGCATAATTACACAAAGTGCATCTCGCACTCAAAAAATGGGTAAAAATTCAACTCAAAAATGTAATTTCAAGATTATTTCTGGTTGCTTGTGTTTTTTTGTGTCTGATACGACCGCTTCATAGCCTACCAGAAAACAAAACAAAACAAAATCCTACAAGAAGGCTCAAAAAATTGTTGATTGCATTTGGATTTGTAGTTTTGCAGTAAAAAAATTACCAAAGCGGTCTGGTTGGATAAGAAATCTGAGATCTTTGTTGACCGCCCACGTTAAAGGAACTGGCCCTTGAGTTGAAAACACTGTCGTTTGTGTTCAGATTTGTAGCTTCGAGCTCAAAAATTACACAAATTGTTCACTCAACAAAAAAAAATCTACCTGAAATGCCACTTGCGCTCAAAAATCACCTTAACAGTACATCTTGTGGTACAATTTTTCCCTGAAATTATGCAACGTGGCATAATAGCGTAATCTCAACAATATCACGTAAATGTTGTTACATGAAATTACCGAAGTCACGCTGGCGTAATTAAAATTTTGCTCAGGCCTATTCTGGACGTCAGATGGAGGAGGCAAAGCATGGCTTCATCTAGGAAGAGACGCCTCCCTGAAACTTTCATTATATGGAGTGGGAGAGACACCCGCCCTGGACACTTGGAACAAGTAAAATAAAGTTAACAGCTAAAGCGCACCGCTCCAAGTAAAAATGCTGTATTAGCTCTTCTAAGGGAAGGAAGCAGATGTGAAGCGAAATCCGCGCCAGAACCTATTACGCCATTTAACACAACTGAGCCGGCTCGGCGCGGGGGCGCGCGGGTTAGAACAGCACTTGTGTTTGATAAATGTGTCGCGTCACACCCTCTGAAACGAGGCAGCTCTGTATGAAGGACATGAACCCGGCGGGCTCGGAAAGGTAGAAGAAGCGGCCACTGCATCAAACTGTCTACAAGTGCGCGCGTCGAGCGCCTACACCGACTCTGGGCGCTTCACGGTTCCCGGCCCTCCCTGAATCTTAATCAGCGTCTGTGGAACAGGCAGTAATTACTACCCAGGAGGAAGAGGATCTCAGTGAAAAAGATGAAAAGCGATGATTGCGGCATCACACAGCGCTGAGACGACACACGACAAGGCGCCAGAAATTATGAAAAATCTGAACATCACTCGCGCAACAAAGGCGCTTTCAGTGAGCGCGGGCCTGTCCACGGCAGGAGAAGGGGGTGACATCCGCGGCGCTATGCCAAGAAGGGCCCCCAGAACCGGCTCACATCCAGATAAACCGCGCTTTTCCTTCATTCTCAATAGAACTGCTTACAGCAGGTGATGCAGGCGGCGCCTGCTACGTAAAAACACATTCTACGCCCGAGGCCCTCTCATCCCTACAAACACCTGTGTGCTAGTGATGCGCATCACTGATTGTATTACAATCACCTGGGCACTGCTCCCTGATGCCAGCATGGCGCATCACTGCTTTTAATCAACAGGAAAGGCTGAAGTTCTTGGCCTGCAGTGTTATGTCCCTGTTAGTGGTGTGCGAAATCACGTCGTGAAAGTTTCAAAAAAGCACTCTTTTGTAGGGAGATGTGATTTTCTGGTATCTTGCGTCATCTTTTTTTACCCGGGCGCAGCACTTGTGTAAACAAGCGAAAGCACGGCGTGGCGTGTGCAACCTGAGACACCAGGAATGCAGCAGCTGGCAGCCTGCGCGCCCCTGCTTGCTCCCGAGACCCATAGGCCATGGGAGTGAACGTTCACAAAAAAGGCGGGACATACCCCCGCCTTTGGCCATTTGCGTGCTTTCATTATTGAAAGCCACACGCAAAGGCCAATGGGATGTGTGGGAGGAGGAAGACCCACACGGAGAAGTCTCTTGGAAGTCTGAAGTGATTCCAAGAGGCCCTCTCCTAGCAGCGCATGCGCGCTGAGCTAGGCGAGACCTAAAAAGGGAAATCCCTCTGCTGTCTGCAGCAGGAGGATTTTGTGCGCTTGTGCACATGACGGAATGGTTCCATCATGAGCCCAGGAGAACTGGTGCTCATGATGGAACCAATCCGTCATGAGCACAGAAGGGGTTAAAGATATATATATCCAATAGTCTGGACTAAAACTTCAAATCCTTGTTTTCCCTTAATATGTGGATGAATAGATGCATGGATGAATGAGTGAAAGGATGGATGCAAGGCGGCGTGGGAAGGTGGATTATTAGTAGGGGTAAGTATGCATCTACCACTAGCAATAAGGCCACCAGCGCACTATAAGGTCCAGTCAAGATCTCAATACATTAGCCCCTGGCTCAACCCTTGGTAGCTGGCTGCGAGCATAAAGGCTTAACTCAGGAGACAGGTATGTAAAGCATTTAAAAACACCAATACATTAAATAAGTGAGACACAATACACAATAAAACACCAACACCAATTTATAAAAATAGGAAATATTTGTATCTGTAAAATGACACCAAAACGACAAAAATCCAATATAGGGAAATTAAGATAGGAATTTTTAAAGAATGAACACTTTCTAGTGCAAAAACATATAGAGCCAACTTGGGACATCCGGTCGCGCTTGACCGGGACAAAGTCAAAATTTTACCTTAGGACTTAGAAGCTTTTCTCGACGTTGTGCGGTCCCCTCCAGCTGGCTTCTTTTCACCCCCCCGACCCCCATACCCCACCTACTGTAAAGTGATCTAGGCCTAAGCCTAGGGCGCCGATCCCCAGGGGAGGCGTGGAGGATTAATCTAGGGGGACCCCGCGGTCTGCTGAACCCGAAAGTGACAGATGTTTTAATTTTATTGCATGAATAAAACAAGCATTTGCAATGCAATAGGTCTCGCAGTTACGCGAGTTTAAGCTATTGGCATTGTAAATTTCAATGCCTTTTATTTATGTTTTTAAAAAGAAAACAAAAATAAAAGGCATTGTTATTTGCAATGCCAATAGCTCAAACTCGCGTCAATGCGAGACCTATTGCATTGTAAATGCTTGTTTTCATTTTTATGGAGGCATTTGCGGCTGAGACTGATTTTGCTCGGGTGAAATGCTTTGGGCTGTTTTTGTTTGCTTGCACGGCGTTACTTTGCTAGCCGTAGATTTAATGCATTCATTTTCTCCGTTCCATCTTTCGTGCTTCTATAAGTCTTTTTTTTTTAATAATTACAAGGTGTACACAAACTCGTACAGTATGTGTTATTTAAGGGGATGCTGTAGGGCAGGTATGCAGGTTTGAGTCCCGGCATCACCTCAACATACTATGATTCTGGGCAAATCACTTAACCTCCTCCCCATGCCAAGTTAAAAAAATATGAATCCGACTGTTGCTTATATAAAGCGCTCCAATCCCTTGGGCCGAGTTCGCGCTATATAAAACCGCAGCACTTAACCTCCTTAATAAAGTTTTGTTGCGAGGTTGAATAATCCTTTTGCAGCACATAAGAACATTCTTCTAAAATAGAGTTTTGAAGTTCTTCTCTTTTGAGCGCCTGGAGCCAAACTTTTATTGACCGGTTTACATGGGAACTGAAGCCCACACAACACACTGAGTGGAGCAGAGGCCCCCACATCCTGGCGTACTCTGCTGCTTTTTATTAGTTGATTTTGAATGATACGTTATAGTTTCCATGTGTGTCGGCCCAGCTCGAGCTGTCCCTCGCTCCTCACTCTGACTCACCCCTAGCACTCTCTCTCACTCCTGCAGGCGCCGAGGCTCTCACTCCTACTTGCCAGGAGGAATGTAACCTCCTCACTCTCCCTCTCCTCAGCGACCCTTGGTATGAGTGTAGCTGCACCTGCCGCGGTGCTGTATGTATGAGTGCAGCTGCACCTGCCCCGGTGCTGTATGTACGAGTGGAGCTGCACGTGCCCCGGTGCTGTATGTATGAGTGCAGCTGCACGTGCCCCGGTGCTGTATGTATGAGTGCAGCTGCACGTGCCCCGGTGCTGGATGTATGAGTGCAGCTGCACGTGCCCCGGTGCTGGATGTATGAGTGCAGCTGCACGTGCCCCGGTGCTGTATGTATGAGTGCAGCTGCACGTGCCCCGGTGCTGTATGTATGTATGAGTGGAGCTGCAGGTGCCCCGGTGCTGTATGTATGAGTGCAGCTGCACGTGCCCCGGTGCTGTATGTATGAGTGCAGCTGCACGTGCCCCGGTGCTGTATGTATGTATGAGTGGAGCTGCAGGTGCCCCGGTGCTGTATGTATGTATGAGTGGAGCTGCACGTGCCCCGGTGCTGTATGCATGTATGAGTGGAGCTGCAGGTGCCCCGGTGCTGTATGTATGTATGAGTGGAGCTGCAGGTGCCCCGGTGCTGTATGTATGAGTGGAGCTGCACCTGCCCCGGTGCTGTATGTAGGAGTGGAGCTGCACCTGCCCCGGTGCTGTATGTAGGAGTGCAGTTGCACCTGCCCCGGTGCTGTATGTATGAGTGCAGCTGCTCGTGCCCCGGTGCTGTATGTATGAGTGCAGCTGCACGTGCCCCGGTGCTGTATGTATGAGTGGAGCTTCACGTGCATCTGCCCCGGTGCTGTATGTATGAGTGCAGCTGCACCTGCTCCGGAGCTGTATGTATGAGTGGAGCAGCACGTGCCCCGGTGCTGTATGTGTGAGTGCAGCTGCACCTGCCCCGGTGCTGTATGTATGAGTGCAGCTGCACGTGCCCCGGTGCTGTATGTATGAGTGGAGCTTCACGTGCATCTGCCCCGGTGCTGTATGTATGAGTGCAGCTGCACCTGCTCCGGAGCTGTATGTATGAGTGGAGCAGCACGTGCCCCGGTGCTGTATGTGTGAGTGCAGCTGCACCTGCCCCGGTGCTGTATGTATGAGTGCAGCTGCACGTGCCCGGTGTTGCATGTATGAGTGCAGCTGCACCTGCTCCAGTGCTGTATAGATAACTCACGATGCCCGGTTGCAGACGGCCGTTTTGAACAGACTTTTCCCTGGGAGGTTGGGGGGAGGGGGTGGGCATGACCCCCTTCTCGCCTCCACTTCCTGCTCCGGGAGGAGCTCTCTCTCCGCTCTCGTTGCCAGTGCTCCTGCGGGCGGCAGAGTGCGCTGCCCTGAGCCCCTCTGGCAGACGCTGTCACTCCTGAATGAGTCCCTCTGACGAGGTGCTGTGGCGTCTCCAGGTTCACCTCCTGCACTCCCGCAGAGCCGCCCGCCCGCCGACCTCACTCCTCTCCTCTCTGAGCCGCACTCTGGCCTGCGCCCTCCACTGACTCCGCATTTCCTGAATCACTGCTTTCACTTTCCAAGATCACAAGAGAGCGGAGAGGAGACGCCGCGGCAGAGTTCCTTCCTCAAAGTTCGCTCTGCAGTGCACTCCCTCTCCTGCCGCCCCGGCCATCCCACCCTGTGTTCCCTCTGCAAAGTTCCGCCCTCGGTCTCCAGCATGCAGAGGTCGCCCCTCTGTGCTCGTGTCTCTAGCAAAGGAGTCTCATCCACTGAGCGCCCCCTGCACATCTCCCCCCTCCCCATACCCCCGGCTTTCCTTGCAAACCCGACCCTCCGAGCTCCCGTTTCAGACTGTCTTCACCAGGGAAGTCTCCTCGGCTGAACTCCGCCTGGAGAGTTCTCCTCGGTGCCCCCGATGAATACCCCTTGATCACAACAAATCGCCACTCTGCTGTGAAAAATTGGAGATTGGGAGCAGAAAAACCAACTTCTCACCACTATCTGACCTCAAAACATAAACCATTACAAGAACCTTAGTTTGCAGCACTAAGGCACTAGAACGGCGAGTGGGCGCTACATAGAAAGCTGTCTCTCCATAACCGGCTCTAACATCTGTGCGGCCATCGCCTGGTAACTTTGTTTTAAACATGCATAAATAAATGTCGCTCTTCCCTTGCAGCTCAAGATTGCATTTGATCTGTCATTTTTGGGAACTAAGGTACGAGGAGATGGAGTAATGTTGCCCAGGGTCACACGTGAAGCTCAACTATGAGAGACGAGATCATAACTCAGGTGTTTGATTCAACCGCCCACCATTAACCGACTGTAAACACAAACATGCGCGTCCGTAAACTTCCACGCACCCACACACATGCTACTGTGACTATTATGTCTCTAAGCACCTTCAGTTTTGGAAGCTACGAGAATTCGGGCACACAGATAAAGTGATTTGGCCAAGATCATAAATGTTAAGATGTTAAGAAAAACAAAGTAAGAAAAAGCAGCTACGCAAGCCATGCACACCTTGGAAGGACGCCCAAAGATGCGGAAATCCTACTAAAACAAGCCTGTTACCATATGAAGAGCGTTCTCACAGCGCCCAATCAGAGAGCCGGACTGGCGCGTGCAAGGCAGCGTGACGAAGCTTCTGATAAGAAACTTCGTCACGACAGCCGTAATGCAGGCGAGCCAGTCCGGATGGGCCGGACAAAAAAGCAAAAAGGAGGCACCCCAGAAACCTTATTTCCAATGGCAGCCCACCGTTTAACATAAACGGTGACGCAAGCCAATGGGAATACGGGGCGGGGCTTCAAGCCCTTTTCTCAAAGTCCTCATCTGCAATACATCTCGCCGAGCGAACTGCGCATGTGCGCAGCAACGCTAGGCGAGACCTAAAAAGAGAATGCATTGCCCTAAACTGTCTAGCATGAAAGATCACGCGTCTCCATGAAGTTTCCTAGTGGTATAACAAACAGTAAGAGATAAAAGAGCGGAAACTCCTGCCTTACCTCAGCGCATCTCGGAGCGCTAGCTCACCGTGGATACTGCGGCTGGAGCCAGCGGTGCTGTGCGCGGATCCTGCAGCCGCTGTTACCATAACGCGCAGGGGAGGCAGGCATCTGAGGTGGCTTCAGAACACAGCAGGGCTCGCAGACCATAGAGACCGCCTGGGCGAGGGCCATTTACTCACATTGTTTCTCTGCTGCAAACGAGCTCTATGGTTTCCGTGTGATCACATGGCCTCGAAGGCAGGGAATGTTGGGAAATTGTTGGAAAATAGATCGGATTACTGCTGGGTGGATTTTAGCGAGCGGAGTCTTTGGTGAGCTGTGTAATTAGCTGTGTTAGGTTCGGCTCCTGGAGAATATTGGAGTAGAGAATCCAGTTAGCATATTTCAATATAGTAAGAAGAAAGTTAAACTCATCGGAAAGGGGAAGTGTGTGGCAGAAAGAAAAAATTGCGAGCGGCAAGCCCACTGTGCATTTTTTTTGTCTATTCACTTATTCAAATATACGTCAGTAGCCTATAAACATTGTTAAATCCACTAAAACATGTCTGTTGTAATCATATTGGGTTTGACCAGTATGTTTGAAATACAGTTTAACCACTATATTTTCAAGTATTGGCTCTAATGATAGCAACACCCCATTGTTTTAAGACCTAGCCCTGCCTCCATTAGTTGATCTTTCAGCCCCCCCTCCCTACTCCCTTCCCCCATGTTCGTGTCTAGTTGCACCCCTGGTATGTTTAGAAAGGTTAATCTTTAAGCATGGCGAGTAATTGTAGTCATTTACTCTGGAAAGCGTTTGCTTTTTATTTGCTCTGCTCGAGCTCTTAGAGTTAAACCTGACCTCTGGTTCGGGTCTTCCCTTGAATTCTCCGGTTTGTCCAGAGAATTCTCTGACCAGCACACCTCCCGAAGTAGAAGACGACGTCGGCGGCTTGCATACTACTTCAACAATAAACCTCAAACGTGTAGTTTCTGCTCTCAGGAGCCGCAAAAACAACTCTGCTGCATGATGCTGAGTTACGACGGCAAGACCGCCAAACATATTGCTCCCGTGTTAGTGCACAACTGCGTGGTCTCCCCAGCTCTTCACCTTGTGTTTTTTCCGCTTCTTTGACTCCTCTGAATATACCATGGCTGTCACTGCTTCCGCCACCGAGCTCTCGTCGTCCCCGAAGGTCCTGCTGGGCATCCTTTAAATCTCCCAAATCCAGGAGCAGACACGCCTGTCCTGGGATTAGTGTGAAAGGAAAAAGCTAGGGTCACCGCTTCCGGTCCACGCAACAGACAGTAGTAAACACAAGCGCGGTGCGCGCGCACTGCAAGGAATGCGAGGTATGCAGCTGGTACCCGGCCGCGCTGCTGCTCGCTCCCGAGGCCAGGGGAGAAAGAAGGCGGGACATGCACCCGCCTTTGGCCAATTGCGTGCTGTCTTTCTTAGAAAGACGCACGCAAAGGCCAATAGCGTAGGAGCCAAAAAAAAAAAAAAACACGCACAAGCGTGTGGTCCCAGTTGGAAGCCCTTACAAAAAGCCTTGCAGAGCAACGCATGCGCGCTGGCTCAGGCGAGACCTAAAAATGGGAGTGCACAGGGCAAAAAGGATGACTTTCTCACAGGATTGATGAGTGGATGGGTGGGGTGAAAGTGGATAGATGAGTGAAAGGATGAATGGCTGAATGAAAGGGTGGATTGATGGCTGAGAAAAAGAGTAGATTAATGGATGGCTGAGTGTGGGCGAATGGCTGGAAGGATGAATGGATGGCTGGAATGGTGGATAGTTAAGTGAAAAGGTAGATGGAGGTATGAGTGAAAGGGTGGATGGATAGATGAGTGAAAAGGAGGATGGATGGGGTGAAAGTGTGGATGGATGACCGAAAGGATGGATGAGGGATGAGTGAAAGGATGGATGAGGGATGAGTGAAAGGATGGATGAGGCATGAGTGAAAGGATGGATGAGGCATGAGTGAAAGGATGGATGAGGCATGAGTGAAAGGATGGATGAGGCATGAGTGAAAGGATGGATGAGGCATGAGTGAAAGGATGGATGAGGCATGAGTGAAAGGATGGATGAGGCATGAGTGAAAGGATGGATGAGGCATGAGTGAAAGGGTGGATGGATATATGAGTGAAAGGGTGGATGGATATATGAGTGAAAGGGTGGATGGATATATGAGTGAAAAGGAGGGTGGATGGGCGAAAGGGTGGATGGGCGAAAGGGTGGATGGGCGAAAGGGTGGATGGGCGAAAGGGTGGATGGGCGAAAGGGTGGATGGGCGAAAGGGTGGATGGAGGGATGAGTGAAAGGGTGGATGGATATATAATTGAAAAGGGGGATGGATGGGGTGAAAGTGTGGATGGATGAGCGAAAGGCAGGAGGGATGGATGAGTTTGATGGATAGATTTGGAGATGGAAAAATAAGTTTGGCCAGGGGTGTTGTGAAGCCACCGCTTTAGCAGCTACAGAGGGTTGAAGCTCTTGATGGGTCTCTTCTGTCTGCAGCTCGGCAGACAAAGGCTGTTAATAAATGTGAAAGGGTGGGTGAAAGGATGGATGGATGTGCGGGTGAAAGGGCAGATGGATGAATAAGTAAGTGTGGCTGGATAGATGGATGGATCGATGATAGAGTGAAAGGATGGATGAGCAACAGGGATGGTGGACGGATGATGGATGTGTTGAAGGAAAGGGTGAATGGCTGGAAGGGTTACAGGGTGGATGGATTAGAGAGCAAAAGGAGGGATGAGTGAAAGGGAGGGTGGATAGATGGATGAGTAAAAGGATGGGTTGATGGGCAACCGAAAGGATGGATGGGCGGATGGCTGAAATGGAAGGATGGATAGGTTTGGAGATGAAGGAGTAGGTTTGGATATGGATGGGAGGACGGATGGATGGATGGACGAACAGAATGGTGAAAGGCCGATGGACGAAAGAATAAATGGATGACAATGTCAAGGTGAAATGGTAGATATCAGGGGTGAATGAAAGGATTAAGGAATAGATGCTTGGATGAAAGATGAGAGATCTCTTCTGGAGAGGGATGCAATGACTTACTTTGCTTGCTTGATGGCGTAAGAGCTTTGGTTCAAAGTGGGGGGTATTTTAATTTCCTGGTTACTCACTTGGCCTGGACTATGCTCCTTTCTCTACCTGGGGCTTATCTGGTGGGTGTGGTGCTGTTTGCCAGCACGTTCTTCCTAGACAGCCAGTAGTTTCTGGTCTCAAAAAGCCCACTGTCATGACCCCAATCCTGAGGACGATCCCAAAGACTGGGAGTGTCCCTAAAACTGAGAATACCAGGATTGTTCTCTTTGTATGTATGTGAACAATAGGATATGGACAATGCTTATGTACTGTATAGGCAGGACAGTACTACAAAATGCATGAGCATACAAAGATGCACTACAGTAATTTAGTGCCCTGCACTGGACACAGGTGGCCAATAAACGAGGTGCCTTGCAGTCATCACATGCACAGGTCAACTATGGCCAAGAAACAGGATTTACCTTGGCTAACTGCAGGAAAAACCAATACATACAATATTGCAGGAAAAACCAATATAACAATTGAGAAATCACCAAAGAGGGTGATTGTACATGTTTTGCCCTTTGTTTTCTTTTTCTTTTTAGTTACAGTTTGTTCGCGATCCTTCTCGGTATTCTGGCAAGTCGCGGCCACCCACGCTCAGCCGCAACAAAAACAACCACACCCACCTGCTCAACGCGGATTATTCTTGGCAGTAGGCGGGAGTGGTCCTTCGTTCCTGGCGGCTCCATGTCGGTTGGTGGATGTCGGAGAGAGCGCTTCTCTTCAGGTAGAAGAGCGGCTTTCTCGATGGAGTTTCTGTCTTTAATATTAATGCCGTGCATTTTCATTGTTAGAACAATTTGCCCACTTTGAGATGCACGTCGAGTAAACGTGCGGTCCATTGGAACTGTGCATAAGAAAACTTACAAGGATATTCGCACAGGACATGTTTTGAGACTACACATTAAAACGAATTGTTTAATTCATATTAAGAACATTGATCCAGGCACAGGATAAGAGCATTTTTTGGTTAACTGGAACCTTTCTGTACATTACCTTCTTTGTGGAATCTGAGAACCCAAGACATGAACCATAGACAATGTGATATAGTTTACAGTCAAGAATCGCAAAACTCACGGGCACATAAACAACGTTGGATAGTATTCCCTGCGAGTGTCTCCAATTGGGAACAGTTAATCACTCATGCCTCACAGCTCTTTATTTTTCTTTCACAGTTAAAGACTGTTTTACATTTTATTCATTGTTGCATAGTGTGATCCAAGTAGGAAGTAGCCCTTACCTGTTGAATCTTCTCTGATCTCCCTCCCCGCAGTACCCTCCCTAATTCCCTTTCCCTCGTCTGGCCACTCTGATCCTCTGGTTGTTATTAAGCAGAGTCGGAGATGCCGGAAGGTGGGCTTCTTGAGGGTACTGCGCCTGAGGAACCAACACAGACTGCCATAGTAGTTCCTGGCACTGAACAAAACTTCTTTGTGTGCCGATATCCTCCTTGTAACAAGCATTTGCAATGCAATCGGTCTCGCATTTGTGAAAGTTAGAGCTATTGGCGTTGAAAATGGCAATGCTTTTTACTTTTGTTATTGTGTTTGTAGTGGAGTGATGATATTTGCCTAGTGCTATTGCCATTCGTATGCCCTGGGCGCAACAAGATTAAACATATGACAATGAAATGAAACTGACTGGTTACATTTAAATGTCTTTAGAAAAAAAGTCTAGTTTCTTTGCGTTGGAACAGGCAGGTGCACATTGCTAAGCTCGTGACCGCCTCTTGAAAAGCGAGTTACAAGTATGAGCAGCACTCACAAACAGACAGGTGCAGGGGGTTGGCCTGAGGTTCATCTTGCACAGCAGTGGCCTCACAAACAGACAGGTGCAGGGGTTTGGCCTGCGGTTGATCTTGCACAGCAGTGGCCTCACAAACACAGGTGCAGTGGGTTTGTCCTGCGGTTGACCTTGCACAGCAGTGGCCTCACAAACAGACAGGTGCAGGGGTTTGGCCTGCGGTTGATCTTGCACAGCAGTGGCCTCACAAACACAGGTGCAGTGGGTTTGGCCTGCGGTTGATCTTGCACAGCAGTGGCCTCACAAACACAGGTGCAGGGGTTTGGCCTGCGGTTGATCTTGCACAGCAGTGGCCTCACAAACACAGGTGCAGTGGGTTTGTCCTGCGGTTGACCTTGCACAGCAGTGGCCTCACAAACACAGGTGCAGTGGGTTTGGCCTGCGGTTGATCTTGCACAGCAGTGGCCTCACAAACACAGGTGCAGTGGGTTTGGCCTGCGGTTGACCTTGCACAGCAGTGGCCTCACAAACACAGGTGCAGTGGGTTTGGCCTGCGGTTGATCTTGCACAGCAGTGGCCTCACAAACACAGGTGCAGTGGGTTTGGCTGCGGTTGATCTTGGAAAGCAGTGGCCTCCTTTATGCATTCAGTAACAGAACACTAAGGCCCAAGCCCCACTTCTTTATCACCAAAATGACAGAAGGAGTGGGCGGTGGCGAGGCAGAGAATCCTGCAGTAACCTCCCCTCACCTCTCTTGTGGTAGATGAGGTGAAGACCGAGAGAGATTGCCTTCAGGCACTACCAAGTGCCATCTTCTTGGGGTTCAGTCTTTTTGCTGCAGTTAGGTGCACATATCTCTACGATTCCATCTTCCCTGATGTTTATTACTCCTTATTTCAATTACTTTCCACTGGAAAGTTCTCATTCTTTCAACCTCTGCTAAAGGCAGGCATGATCTGTGTAATCACCATTTGAACCTTCAGGGCTTCATTCGGAGACCTCCCTCGGCGTTCCCAAGTCGGAGTAGTTCATCCAGATCTAGTTTGGGCTTTGAATTCCGTTACTGCACTCGCAGTCCTGGATTTTGAGCAAAACGACAAGAAGCAGAGCGCAAACAAAAAACAGGACTGGATGTGGTTCTCGCGGTGGAGAGTGGGGCACTTGAGAGCAGCTTAAATACCGTGGTTGTTGTGTCCAGATCAGTGATGTGATTGGACCTCTTGGCTGATGGGAAGCGGTGCATTTTGTAATTCTTTGCGCGTCATGGACTGGAGGAGTCATAGAGCTGTTTTTGTGTCTGAAGTTTGACTATGAAATTAGTTGGTTTAGCGCTTTGAAGCTGGGTGAGTGCTGACTTAACCCAAGGTAATGAAGGCAATCAGTACCATTGTTCGTTGCCACATTTGGTTGGAACGCTCATCGTAGCAGTAAACTACTTGAGAAGAAGTCCTTACCGCATTGGCACCTGAAAGGATTACAAAATGGCAAAACGCATCAGTAATTTATTCTTGTAGTCCAAATAACCCTATATTTAGGAAAGTTGTGCGTTGGGGCCCAGGTTCTCAAATTCCTACCATGCTTCTTTTAGTTAGCATACAAGTTAATATTGATAGAATCTGTGGTATGCTCAAGTGATAGGAAATTGTGGATGTGACCAGAGATAGGAACATCTGGAAAAGAAGCATCCCAAATATGCTTTGGGATGATAAGGCTTCCACGCTTCCCAGTGCAGGGGAGCTCAGATCTGGGTAATGGCATGCAGTGGCAGGTAAGAACTGAAGGAGATGACGGTGTGCTGCCCAGAACTATCTGGGGTGTGAAAGGCATTCAACTAATTCACAGAAGAGGCTGCAGCTAAAGTCCTGTACTAAGGCCCTTATGTAAGCAACTTTGTTATTGAAGTATTTTTTCTCTGCCCACAAGTGTATCATGTCTAATACTGCACATGTATGGAGCCAGGATGACGTTCGAGCTTCTCTCCAGGTAAGATGCCAGAGCTCCAGCAGGCTGGGTCCTCGGAACATCTGCAGCTCCTGTGATGCATCCTCTGGACAGCTCTCGGTCCTCGGAACATCTGCAGCTCCTGTGCTGCATCCTCTGGACAGCTCTCGGTCCTCGGAACATCTGCAGCTCCTGTGCTGCATCCTCTGGACAGCTCTCGGTCCTCGGAACATCTGCAGCTCCTGTGATGCATCCTCTGGACAGCTCTCGGTCCTCGGAACATCTGCAGCTCCTGTGCTGCATCCTCTGGTTAGCTCTCGGTCCTTGGAACATCTGCAGCTCCTGTGCTGCATCCTCTGGTTCGCTCTCGGTCCTCGGAACATCTGCAGCTCCTGTGCTGCATCCTCTGGACAGCTCTCGGTCCTCGGAACATCTGCAGCTCCTGTGATGCATCCTCTGGACAGCTCTCGGTCCTCGGAACATCTGCAGCTCCTGTGATGCATCCTCTGGACAGCTCTCGGTCCTCGGAACATCTGCAGCTCCTGTGATGCATCCTCTGGACAGCTCTCGGTCCTCGGAACATCTGCAGCTCCTGTGATGCATCCTTTGGACAGCTCTCGGTCCTCAGAACATCTGCAGCTCAAGTGATACATCCTCTGGACAGCTCTCTGTCACTGTTATGACAAGCATGCAACATTCTCATTACAGGATTGAGTTGACCTCTGACCTCACATCTCTGTAGCTGGCACTCCAAGTCCTCGGCCATAACCCCTGTTACAAACATTCTTGGTAAGGCGAGGCTGCTCTTATTAGAACTAGTAGAGTGATCCTCACCCCAGTAACAACACCCGCTAACATTTGAAACCCAGAGTTGAGTGTGTTCAGTCTACCCCTCACCTCCTTGTAACACCACCCATCACCTAACCTCATGTCCCTTTTTCATAACAAATAATCAACAGGGCCCTACCTCCCTACGCCCTGTGTGCTTGGAGCACAGCATCTGGAACGGAGTCACGGGATGAGGGGAGAAGCGCGGTCACCATTTGTGGCTCTTCTTGACATACTTTGCGACTGTTTAACACAAAATTCAGCTAATGTAGAATTTAGAGGTGACTTAATATATGCACTCTGATTCCAAACTACCCAGTAACTAGTGTGTTACTGTGAAAATGACTTATAAAGCTAAACTACCTTCAACTGTGTAGGATACCTTCTACAAGGGTGGGCAAAGTTTTAAACTACGCCCTCGTGGTTGAGCAAAGTTGGCAAACGTCGTCCAGTTCCCAAAATGTGGCAAGTTTGCTAAATGTATTCAACTTCCGAGGTTTTTCACCCCTCAAAAAGTTAATATTTGTGAGGGTAACACATTTTGCTTATTTTTTTAAACAAATAGTGGGAAAAATCTTTCACTAGAGGTAAGGTTTTGTAAAATAATTCTCACATTAAAACTTTTTGAGGAGTGGAACACTTTCCTCGCACACCTACAGTTGGTATTAGTTCATTTCTGAAGCTTGCCCATTCAAGATAAGGTCTTATCAAAGAGAGAGAAATGACTGTTAGAGAAACCGGGAATTTATTACCTCGTTTCGCAATAAGGGACGTACAGCTCTTCAAAAACGCTATTACTTTTTCCATTTTAAGAAAAATAACTCATGACTCCCAGATGGCCAGGACTTCCTGCGGAGGTTGCCGTCAACCCGAGCAACGGAAAATGCAACAACATTAGTTTGCTAAATAGAAACTAACATGGAGTTAAACGAACCACAAAGCCCAGGCTTTGAGTTGAAACACCACGGAAACTACACACAAAACACTGCCTTCTTAGGTTTTAAGACATACCCGCTACCCTAAAAATATTAATTACCCTGTCTGCCTCCAGGAGGTTAGGGAAGGGCTCCATTAGGTCTGCAGCACGGCTAGCACTGTGAAATACATAGGATAGGACAAGGGTGAGCGTATACGGTGCACTGCTGCCCTCGTGTGTTTATTTAGGAAAACTACAGCAACAGAGAGTTAAAATGAAATAGAATGAAGAATCAAACAAGCAATGGCATAGCCAATAGGTCTCGCTTTTGTGACCTTATAAGTAGTTATGCAGCACAATATCCTTGGTGCAACAACATCAACCGTTGCATGGCTAAACACTTATAAGGTCCCAAAGGCTGAGACCTATGCTTGTTCTAGAAAGACTTGAAGTGTCAGCTTCGTTTGATAGGTAATAAGCATATTTATCCAACAGTGTACTGATTTAGCTCCTCAATAAATGAAACATAACACGCTGACCTTTGGAGTAATCTGGGAGAGAGAAAGACACCCATCCAGTAGCTGAACTGCACAATGTGTAATCTGGAAACCTAACATCAATCCCAGCTTCTTCACTTGACTAAATCGTGTAATTCTCGGAAGTTACTTTACCTGGCTGTGCCTTCTTTCCTTGATCATCACATTTGAGATCACCTTGAAATGGTTCTGTTCAGGATGCGCGCTTTACAAAAATTTCTCTTGCATGCACTTAACCGAATATGTTATTCCATCTTCAATAAAAACTACACACCATATATTGGGGCACGTGACAACTGACTTGTTTCTTGGTTCACTAATAGCATCGCGTCAGGGCTTTCATGAACGCTTCGAAGTTCATGTTTACATGCCACTGAAGATTGTGCTGTAATTTAATGTACTACAGGAACAGAAGATATTACATTTGTGTTGCAGCAGTAGCATCACAAACACAAAGGAAGAGAATGTATGGGGCCCTGCTGAGGAGCCTACAGGAACTAGAATGTAATCTGGAGGCCGGAAATGGGACAGCATTATACTTGATTTTACGTATTCACATGCTTGCAGAGAGGCTCTGACTGCACATTTGTGGTCAAAACAGGACAAAAACAGAAATTAGAGCTCTGGTTTCCTGGTTAAAAATCAGACCAATGTATAAACTAAGCCACCTTCTCAATAGGTGGTAAGTGGGTCGGTGAGTTCTATATGCAACTCCAGCTTGGCCACAAAACAATTTTACCTGCCAAGTTATAACGCAAGTAAAATAATGCATAGAAACCGCAGCTAAAAAGAAGCCCTCCCCATGATTGTCGACTAACCACACACACTCGTGGCCGTTTAGGAAACACATGGAATTCGTGGGAATGCTTACTCTGAGTCCGACTATGGAATAATAAACTTTTCCTGTGCGCTGTGAACATGTCAGCTGGTAGCTTTGCATTCCTGTTGGCAAAGCTCCAAGGCTGACAGCCGAAGGCGGCATGAATGGTTGAAGGAGGTTTGGGCAGCGCGAATTACACTCTGGACGCGTTTCGGAAGAAGCAGCTTATGACGAGGTGGGGATCTTCCAGTCGTGCCTTCCACGAGAACATCGCTGGGGCCATCGAGGGCTTAAGGCACACAATCAATAGTCACGGAGAATCGTGCACGTGCACCAATACATATTGAGCAATAATTACAAATGGCTGCTGTACACCGCTAAGGTGCAAGATCACCCAGATTGTGAATGATAAGACTCCAGCCTGGCTCGGTTTCGTTTGCGGTACTTCCTTCGCGTAGCTCCGCTCACGCACAGCACGCATCAACACGATGCTCTACTACTAGCCATGTTATTGGGGGGGGGGGGAGAGCGTGAAGGGTCTCCAGAATTTTCCTTAACAACACTCTTCGCAATAAATGTATTCGCTCTGAGGTCACAACAGAAAAAACAAGCGCGGCCAAGCTAATTGTAAACAGATGGCGCCGCTGCTCGCTCCCGAAAGCACAAGTGCCTGAAAAGTGCAGACGCGCGCGCGGCCACGCTAATTGCAAACAGATGGCCCCTGCGCGCCGCTGCTCGCTCCCGCAAGGTGGATGCCAGCACAAGCACGAGTGCTTGAAAAGAGCTGACCGATTTCTAAAGGTCATCTCCTAAAGCAGCGCATCCGCGCTGCGCTAGGCTCGACCTAAAAAAGAAAGGGTCCGTGAATGTCTGGCTTGCATTTCTTTGTCTTAGCTGTGTTATCTGATTTATTATTGAACTGTTCGTGGTTTTATATAGTGCCAAAGTGGCCTAAGGGCACTAGAGCGCTTTACAAGAGAACAGGAGTTCAATAACGGATAACAAACAAATAAAGGGTCGTCTGCTGGTCTTGGACAGTGCCACACCGCAGCTGCTAGCCCGGCGCTGCTTTCCAGACAAGGGGCATGAAGGCTGGCTTCACATGCACTGCTGCAGCGTGCGCGTGGCTGCTCGTCCCTGAGCCAATACTCCATGGGCGTTAACTACAGAGAAAAGGTGGGACATGCTGCAAATGTTAGGCATTTGCAGGCTACCATTTTTTAATGACAGAAACAAAAGACAATCCTAAGCAAAGGAGGAGTCAGACCCCACAAAGTAGATATAACAGATCGCCTACAGCGCAAGCACTGTTTAGGTTCGACCTAAAAAGGAGCTGACTGATGTCACACACAGTGAAGCCAGCATTTTAATAACAAGCATTGGCATAGCCAATAGGTCTCGCCTCTGGGACCTTATAAGTGTTTTGCTAGAGGTGTTTGGAAGTTTGGTAAGAGATGCAATTTAGCATAAAGGGATATGAAAAAGGAAACCAGGAAAGTGTGATGGGGGAGGGAGGGAGAAGCAAAGGGATGAGAGAGAGTGAGATACAGAAAAAGCAGATGGCGAGAAGAAGCGAGTAGGGGGATGAATATAAAATGGGTTTGGTAAATATCGAAAAACTTTTTAGTGGTCGCAAATCCCTTTATAGATGAGGAAAAGGTAAGGGAGAGGATCGATGTGGGGTTATATCAGAGCTGCTGACTTTGGTACTGGGGAACCAGGATCGAATCTCGGCGTCATCTCAAAAGCCTGTGATTCTGGGCGAATCCCTTAATCTCCCAATGCCTAAAAATAAAAAGTGAATGTGGCCTTGTGTAATGTAACTGGTACTCATGCAAAGTGCTCCAAAACGTTCAGGTCGAGTTCGTATTTTATAAAGCTACAAAAAACTAGGAAGCTTTAAAAAAAACAAAAAAAAACGAACTTGTTAATAATTTCCTTACATTGCTACGTTCGTGGAGCTTGTTAGCTCCGTTTCTCTACTGGTGTGAGTGCCTAATAGTGCTTACAAAGAACCACTTCGGGTGGACATGATCCGCACGGGGGGTGGGAAGCCTCAGCACCGAGGATCCCTGGAGAGCATCTTCTGAGAGGAGAAGGTGTTTGGGTCACAGTAATGTTTGTCACATACGCTAACATCAAACACGTGAACCCTGCAGACGTGGAGAGGAGGGGGTGTAGGCATCACCTCTGAAAAACAATTTATAAATCACCGCCTATGCGATGCCTGGGCGCTCCCAAACTCCCGCCCTCCCCTTCGGATTCAGAAATTAGAACAAATAAAGGCGCGTGTAAAATCCAGCGGCCTGCCCAGGGTCACAGGGTGCGCAGAGCAGCTGAACAAGTTCCTCGTTCTAGTAAAGCAAGCACAAGACACCGGAGCAGACAAGTCCTGCACAAAGCAAACACTGCGGTGCTTGGTGCGGGCCCCACCCGCACGCACAAATCCGTGCCCTCCAGCTAGGGGTGGAGAGGGAGTGATGCACGCACCGATCCGTGCCCTCCAGCTAGGGGTGGAGTAATGCACGCACAAATACGTGCCCTCCAGCTAGGGGTGGAGAGGCAGGGTGATGCACAAATCTGTGCCCTCCAGCTAGGGTGGAGAGGCGGAGTGATGCAAGGCAGAGACAACACAGCAAGGGGGAAGTACCGGAACCATCTGCAGACGACAGCTCCACCCAGAGCACCACCGGGGCAGGTGACTGGAGGGCCGGGGAGAGGCGGAGAGAGAGTCAGATGCAAGGGGGCGGGTAATAAAGAGTGCAAGAAAGGAGAGAAGAGGGGGAGAGAGAGTCAGACGCAAGAGAGCCAGAAATACAGTGTTAGAAAGTAGAGAAGAGGGAACGAGAGAGGGAAAACGTGCGAGTGGTAGTGAGAGGATTAAAAGGGGCAAAAGGACACTGGATAGAGGGAATATGAAGTGAATGTAAAGGGGGAGAGAACCTCAGGAAATATCTATGACGGGGAAAAGATCCGAGGTGAGAGTAATGACGTCAGAGAGGGGGGTGAACGGGGAGGTGAGGGAAGAGCTGATGTAAAGGAGGAGAAAGGACTGAAAGAGGAGTCCTGGTGAGTGATGGAGGGACGTGAATAAGAGGCAGAGGGGTGGGGGCGGGGTAAGGAGGAAGCAGAGGGTGGAAGGGAAACATCCGGGTGAGAAAATAGGAAGCGGGAAGGAAGTTTTCAAACATTGAAAGCTCGAAAGTCTCAGATCTAACTACGTGGCCGAAGTTCAAAGTACGAGGGTTACCGTTTCTAGGGAAGGTGTAAATACAACCATTCACACACAGCAAGATTAACCACCACAAAAGAAAGCGGCTTGTGGGTACAGTCACTGCTGCAAGGCGCTGGATAACACTACACTGGTGGCGCCGAGGTCGGACCTCATCAAAACAAAGTACATAAGGAACCTGATCACACATCAGCAGCCCAGGGTGAAAACCATCATCTACCCGCCCTTCAAGCCTCTGACAAGTCTGAATGATTGAATTAATGCATCAACAATGCTGGTCTTTGCGCGGAAGCACCCTGGGGAAAAAAACTGATTTTACACCACTTTCTCTTTCTTTATCTATGTATTGAAAATATTTGAGGAAGGTGAGGGGGCAAAATAAAGTAGTGTCACAAAAAGAAAACCAAACGAAAAGCAGACAACCGTAAAAAACAAGCGCAGGAACGCAGAGCGTCATTCGCCGGCGAAAGAGTGGCCACTGCTGCGCATGTGCAAGCAAGCCTATTAGACAAGCGCTGAAAGACAAGCACAGCCCCGAAAGTTAAAGTCCATCTACAGCGTTTACCTTACGGGAGCGAGCAGCGGCGGGCGCGATAATTGCAAACAGATGGCGCCGCTGCTCGTTCCCTCAAGGTAAACGCCGTACATGCACGAGGGCTCATTGGAAACAGTGCAGTACATGCACGAGTTTCCAAAAAAGTACGGAGTGATTCCAAAAGGTCACTCCAAAGCAGCGCTTGCGCGCTGCGTAGGCAAGACCTAAAAACAAAAGGTCTCCGTTAACGCCAAACCAAATTAGGGGCTCAATTGTTACAGAAAGTCACAATAGTGCACCCATGATATATGTCCTTACAATAATGCAGATTTACGTCTTTCAGGAATTCACATGAATTTCCTTAAGTAGGCCAGGAAATCGTACTCCCAGAAAATATCTGTGAACTACATTTTAGCACAAGCAAATACGAATGTGTAGTTTTGCCCCTGCGAAAATCTGTTGACTGTTTACAAGTTCACTTTTTCTCCAAACACATTTTCCCAGCCCTTGAAGAAATTTTACGTCTGCTGTTCTCAGGAGTACATTTCCAACCTTTCTCAATATGGGAAAAGATTAGAGACGGCTGATGAAAACCCCCAAAACATACAAGTTAGTAGTTTGGCACAGACTCAAAAAAGCGTTCTTACCCTGGAACTATTGCTTACTGCTACCTCCAACCAGAGTATGTAGATCTGCAGAAAGGAGGTAAAATAAGGGAATTGCTAGTATTAAAATCCTTCTATACTATGAGCCTGACATAACCAGAGAGGCTATTATCAAAGCTCTTCTATAATGAGATTGCTGCTAGTATTTGATGGTGCACTACATGGCACCAAAGGGACAAGTGGATTTTATTACAGGACAAGTAGACGTATGAAGCTTCCTGTCCCATGGTCAAGCAAATATTTTAATAAATTCCACAACCCTGAAAGTTAAAAAGTTCCTTCACGGTGTTCCTATAAGGGACAAGTTTCTCAGTAGACCAAAGTCTCAGAGTATAGCTAGATCAAAAAACATTGAGATCAGGGGGGTAATCCTAGGGAGATGCAACAGAGAATGAATAAACCTACTCTCACTCAGGATCTCGCAGTTGGCAAGACCCCAAATTTCGGCACCATAAAGAGCCGCAGGTTGTGCCTATAGTTTATACACTTCCATAGCAGGGAGTGTGGATCTTGTGAATAATTCCTGATGTCTTTTGTGGATAGCCACTGCTTGGTACTGAAGCACGTCCCTCTGATTTTGAATATGCGGGGACCATGAAGCCTTGCTGTCCAGCATGATTCAGAAGTATTCGAAACTAGAGACTCGCTCCGTTTCTCCTTATTCAAAGTGCATATCACCTCTAAAGGACTTATGGGATCTGACTACCATATATTTTGTTTTTGATATATTAATATCCAGCTCCTTGGATGAACAGAAGTCGTAAAAGTTCTTCAATAATTGTTGCAGACCCATAGGAGTTTGGGAGATTAACAAGGTATTGTCTGCGAAAAGCAGAGCTGGCACACAGACCATGTCTAAATTGGGAGCGTCTACGTTACCTTTAAGTAGGAACTCTATGACATCATTTAGGAAGAGCGACAAAAGAGTAGGGGCCAAAACACAACCTGCCTCACCCCTCTACATAGGGGGATTCGGTCAGTTAGTTGCCCCTCACAACCCCAGCGAACTTGAGCAAAGTTGTCTTGGTGAAGTCTTATTTGCAGGGCAAGCAACGTTTTGGGAACCCCTAACCGTTTAAGCGAGGCCCATTGCAGCCCCCTTGAGACTAAGGGGAAGGCAGCTCCCCTCAGCTTAGTGTATTTCCAAATAATTATGATGAGCCTTAAGACTTGATCTATGATGCTGACTTCGCTCTAAACCCTGCCTGGTAGGCGGTCAGAATTTTCGGAACATCAATCCACTCTAAAAGTTTGAGTATTTGTCTAGCGTAGACTTTCTGTACTATGTCTCTTAGACTTATTGGTCTGTAGTTCTAGGGATCCTTGCAGTCCCCGACACACCCTAGTAACAAACAAACAAGGAACTTTTCTCACTGCATTATGAAATGTTTAGAGAACATTAGGAGTTGTTTATTACTCATTATTAGCCTTTCTTTACTTTTTCGAGTTGCATCAGTTTGTCTTCGGCACTGGAGACGCATTCATTTAAAAAAAAAAAAAAAAGCCTCCACCCTAATCTGCTAGTGAGGTTTGTTTGGTAATTTCTTGCATTACCATTATGACAGATTGGGAGGCGCCTATTTACACAGAGGAATGTATAGCAAAATGTATAAGTGCTCCCTCTTATTTTCAATACAATACTTTCAACTACAGAGCCAAAACAGGTTATACTCGATAAACTAGAAAAAAATTTAAAGAAAAAGCATGCCCGCGCAGAACATGCACCCATGCTTACAGAATACTTAAAAGCGGGGATAATCCCATTAGACTTACAAGTAAGGAACGCTCTTGCTAGTTTTAGAGGGGACAAAAAATTCAGAGGGGGTTTCAGCAAAATTGCACCAACCTGTTCCCACCACTGGATAGTGCTAGCTATTGATACTGCACTTAAAACACTCGAGGGAAGGCATGAAAATTTAGGATTTCGTTAAAGAACTTGTTGGGGCCGATGCCCTCTCAGAAACCAAAGTAGCTCTTGATAAACTTAACAAAACCATTGCTGACTTCATAACATTGAATTAAAAAAAAGTAGACAAGGTGACAAAGAATATAAAAATCTTTTCGAAAGAAAAAGCCTTCCCCCATCTAATAGACGATCTCTTCACATAGAATTTCACTTTCAACAAAGACCGAACCTGGGTAGATGTAAAATCCAAAGAAACAGACGTTTCAGATTCATCAGTAGATTCAGAGGATTCCGATCCTCAGGAAGACCCAGCAGTAGCTTGAACTCCGTACAACAGACTTTTTTTTTTAGGGAGGGGACCACAAAGAGGAAAAGGAGTCAGAGGGAAACAATGGCAGACCCCTGGGAATCACCAAACCAGAAAGAAATATTACAGGTGGGGAGCAGAGGTCCTTTAAATAATGCTGAAAGTAATAACACTTCCCCCGTGGTTAGCTTATGCCCCCACAAACAGTCCATACTCAACTTTAACTTGTCACGTCTTTGATCCTCTGCTAAAATTTCACTCCTTAGCAAAGGCTTATCTTTTATTATTATGGAGAGGACAGACTTTTTTTTCTTTACAAACTGAAGTACAAAAGTTATTTTGCAAAGTTCTATCTCAGTCACAGCATCAGGGCTCAGGCCACTCTCCTCATTCTTTCCACCTACCATAAGGGTGACCACAGAGGTACTTACATTTGAAAAATTACTACTCAGATTTGCATCTGCTCCAAGAGAAAAGAACATTTATACTCTTTAATATAACATTAGCATAAAGACGGGCACTACAGAACCTCAAAAAAGATACTACCATCATTGTGAAGCCCGCTCATTAAGAGGGTGGTATAGTAATTCAATCTGTTGATAACTACAGTGCAGAAATTCAAAGACAATTGTCTAATCACAAGCATCATCTAAGATCAACACATAATCCATTAGAATCCCTAAAATCTTGGATCTAACTACAAAAGCAAAAGAGGAAGGTTTCCTTTCCACGAAACAATTTGAATTTTTCAACAAAAAACATCCTAGAACACCAGTCCTATATACGCTTCCCAAAGAGCACAAGACAAACCAATTCTATCCTGCTGCAGTTCTATTTTAGAGCCTCTAGGCAAATAAATTAATCTATTCAATTAAAGATATAGTCCCCACACTGGAAACATATGCATGAGACAGCACATATATGATTAATCTGGTAGAAGGCCTTCCTGTCGACCAACAGAAGGAATTGTTGGTAACTCTGGACATCATTTTTCTTTACACTAAAATACCACAACAAGAGATCATACAAATCATCAAACAAGTGCTTAATGCACGCCCTAATCCCAATGAAGAGCCCACCCAGTTTATTCTTGACCTTTTGACAATTGCTTTGACTAATAATTATTTTAAATAGGAGAATCAATACTACCAACAGTGTGCGGGCCTTCACACACAGCCCCTTAGAAATGGCCTGCCTAATATTCAAATTTTAAGACTCGGACAAAACTGTACCCACAAAGTAGAAAATGTTAGGGTAGCATACGTATTGAGCGAGATTACAGCAAAGAGGCTACCCACGCAAAACTGTAAAAGCACTAAAAACAGCCTGTATAATCATATTGAAGATCACCTAAAAACCAACAAAAAGGAAGATTGTAACAGACTTACACGTGTCACCACTTTCTGCCTACAGTCTAATAAGATCACAGCGTCCATCAGGAAACATTGGCATATTCTACAGAGTTCTGACCTTTCAATTGATGTACCGTTGTTTTCCTTTAAACGAGGTAAAAAAATTCTAGACCATTTACTTCATGCTGCAGGCCCATTAGGTACGAAGACTAATGTGGGGTCGCCCCACTTTGAGAGGACATTATAAATGTGGGAATTGCATTGTGTGTCAATATACATCCAACACAAAAGGTTTTGAACATGATTCAATAAATGTAGTAAGTACTAAAGGAATTTTCAAACTGTAATTCCAACAATGTGGTTTATTGCACTTGGTGCCCTGGTCTCTGAATTTACAATGGAAAGATGACCCAACAAATTAAAGTCTGGATCGGACAACATCAAAGCAGGATCTGCTGGGGGGTGACCACAGCCCCCCTGGTATCACACTATACAGAACAACAACATCATACGGCCAATGACATCAGATGGCAAGTGCTGGATGTAGCAAGGATGCCCATGAGAGGAGGGGACATCTCTCCTGTCCTACAACGACTTGAATGCAAAAGGATCAGTATGTGCAGTTCCATTACAAAAGGGATAAACTTGCTTGAGGAATTGAGGGGTTTTATTTCCCGACTTCATGATTAATACACTCCATTAAGCATGGATCTAACAGAGTGCTGCTCAACCTACTATTTGAATGGGCTGCTGATAGGAGCACCTTGATCTCTGAACTTTGAATCTAGTTATCATTTGTAGGAGAGTAGGATCTGCCTATTATGTTGCCCCCACTTTTTTTCTGATGTTTACACTGGTTTCTGGCTATAGTCTGGCTGGGACCCTGCCAATCAGGGCCCCAGCCTCTCTGTTCTCTCTAAACGACTTGGAGTGCACTCTAGGTGCACTAGTGATTGGATACTGTGGTACCTTCTGAGTCCCTAGTATATGGTACCTTAGGTACCAAGGGCATAGGTACTTCACAGGCCTACCAGGGGCTGAAGCATGTATTATGCCACCCCTGGGAAGCAGACTCAATCTGACACCACAGGCCTGCTACTGCAGCCTGGGTGAGGAGGTGCTAGCACCCCTCACTGAGATATAGGTTCCCTATATCTCCCCTGCACACACATTTAAACCTATCAGTCACCCCTAAGGCAGGCCCTATCAATCCTGAGGGCAGGGTGTTTAGTTTCTATGTGAGAGGGTGCCTCTGCCTGAGCAGGGCTCCTCTGCAGCTCAGAGCCCATTCTCGGGGGCTGTTTGTGAATGCAGCCAAACCATATACTCTTAAGTGCATTATATCCTCGCGGTAAATGCTAACTTTGGAATGGCTGCATCAAAACATGTCGTGTTTGGTGTCAAACACTTTGGAATCATACCCCCACACCAGTAACTGGTGTGGGAGTATGATCCCACCCTTCTAGAGGGATAGACATGTACCTACTGTGGAAACGCGGTAGAATCCCAAAGAGCCCTGGCATCACAAAATTAATGCCACCAGTCACAGACACTGGGCTGCCCTCCTGCTGATGACCGACACTCGCAGTAGAGGAGGCCCAACAATAGATATCCTGTCCCAATGGGGTGTGACCACCTCCCAGACAGGGTTTAGTGTATTGGGGCTGGGTGGGTGCACTCCTAGAGTGCTTTGAAGTCCTGCACTGGGGGAGCAGAAGGCTCCTCTGTTCATACCCCAGTTCAAACCGGCTCAGGGGCTACCTGCCCCTGCTCTGGCGCGAAACTGGACAAAGGGAAGTGGGTGTAGCCACCCACTCCCCTGACCCTCCCAGAGGTGGGGTCATTTTATTTATTTATTTATAAAGTTTTATATAGCGCAAACAAGATCCCGAGGGATATCAGAGCGCTTTACAAGGACGGAAAGTAAGTCAACATTCAAATAATGACAACAGATATGGAAGCACACCCGGAGGTTATCGCCTTCATTCTAACCACCTAACCGAGTATTTCACAGACAAAAGAGACACAGATAGTAGTACAATAACCAGGTATGAAGCAGGCTTAGAGAGGAGATATAACCTACGGTGTGGAAGGGCCTAATTCAGTATCGGTCATAAGTAGGGATAAACAGACATAATACTCGCACACTTCGGACCAATGAAACACGGGGAGTAATACGCTATGCAAAGATAAGACAGGCTTCTAAATGCGGTGAGGAAGCATAACAACAAAAGAGTGAACAATGGCTGCAGTCAAAATGTGGACGAGCACGTGATCATAGAGCTAGTCCCTCCCTTCTTTCTAGTATAAGAGGGGGAACCTGTGCATTGCAACCTAGATACCCCTGGATGATGCTCTAAAGAAGAATCCCGGACCTTCGACGTTCCACTACCTCTGGAAGACTGAAGAATCTCCCTTGGAGTCAAGGAGTGACTCCCCTGCTTGGCAGGCACCAAAAACTACAATGACGGTCGCAAACTACGCCGCTCCCGCCGGAGCCCGAAGTCCCTGCAGCCCAGGAAGAGGATTTCCTGACTTCTCCAAGGCCATCGTGAGTCCCCAGCGAAGCTGAGGCAAGTGGACCCCACTAGCGACGAGGAACCGCAGCCCCTGGGTACCGTGCACTATTGTCGAGTGCAACCCCTTCACGACGTTCTACGACCTTGTGCTTTGGACCACGTGTGGTCCCAGCCTCTAGCAGAGATCCCTCCCAAAATCAGAGGCCTACACCGTTCCGAGTGACCATGGGCCCCTGTTGAGTGAATCCTCCCGAGGCGTCTTCGCGATCCCTTGCCAGCCGGCTTGTGGGTCCCCAGAAGACTTTGTAACGAAACCAAAGGGCTCCCCTGGTTGCTCCAGGCCTGCCCTGACCTACCCTCGCTGGGTAAGTCCCTCAGACCTTGCTGGTCTGCACCATTGACTTTTCCTCTCCTCCACGAGACTTGCTGCTACCAAGGCTTGTTGGCTCCAATCGGGTCGCCGACACCACAGTCAGCTGCAGACTTCGTGGGACACGCTGAATCCAGCTCCAGGCCGTCCTCGACGCCTCCTGGACCTCGTGGTCGAAGAGTCAAGACACCCGTGAACGACCTGAATCTGTCGACGACGGTGGGCATTCATCTTCCTTGCCCCGGGTCACTGCCAAGTGACTTTGAACACTGTCCCCTCTGCTTTCAGGTCTTCCTCCTTCCGAATCCAGGCTTGGATTCCGCCGGACACTTCTTCTGTCGTCGCAAGCAGCAAGTCTTCACTGGCTCCCACTGAAAACGACGCCGCGACCCAACACCAAAGGACACCTATGCACCCGGCTCCCCTGGGTGAGGTAACTTCAGCACTACGGTGCTCCTGTGGGTGTTGGCCCTAGAACTACTTACCCTGTAAGTGGCTTGCTTGTGGCTACTCTAGAAGTGCCCTAAAACTCCTATTTTCCAAGTGCGACTATCGCATTGACTCGTACAGGGCTCGCGTCTGTGTTAGACACACCACGTCCTTCTCCCTTGCAAATCTACCCGTAACCGTGTCCTTCGACTCGTACTGGGTTCGTGTCGGTGCTTTCGCCTCGAACACGCAAGGGACCTTTAACATTGATATCTCAATCACGTCCTTGCGCATAGACTCGTACAGGACTCGCACCGGTGTCTGAACACCGCGTCCGTCCCCTGTGGGGCTCCTACAACTACCTGGGGTGGTTCTTTGGGGTCCCTCGATTCTATATGCTCTAGGCCTAGGTCTAGCCAAGCTAAGATTGTGATATTTGATTGTGCTAACTTATTTTTGATAACATTTGATTTGTACATATGTTCCTGACTTCTAATCTCATAAAGAGATTAGTAGAGAGTTGTTTAGTAATAAATACATATATATTTGATATATATACCTGTGTGGTGTCTTTTCATTTGGTGATTCAAGAGATTGTGTGGTAAAACAAGCTGCTTTACATTCCTCCAAGACTTAGCCTGAAGGCTGCTCTCCACAGCTACCACTAGGATAGCTTTCTATAAAGGTTGTCTTAAACCTACCTACCATAAGAGTCGAATTGAACTGGTGCAAGGTGTCCACTTTAACTAGTGGACAGCATATACCAGGCCAACTTCTCACATTGGTGGCAGCGGTGGGATTCCAGCTTGCTATTGTTTTACCAGAAAATCTCTATTTGAATTACTAACTGAAAACCACTATAGGTACTCAAGGTACATATAAAGTCAAGCTTAGTATCAATAAGTTCTACTGAACTTAGAGCTGTGTGCCAAGGGATAGCACACCCTTTCTACAACTCAAGCTAGTATCAGTAGGCCACAAACTAGTGTAGGTAGTACAACACTGCACAACACTAGAATGTCCTTAAGGGTTGGACGCAGTGGATCCACTCAGCTTCAGTATAAGGACATGACTTTCTTTGACTTGAAAGCCATGTGTGCTGCAAGGCACCTGAAGATAGGACAGAGTCCCTCCACACTACACCTGATAGATTTGCTGACAGCAGATGATCTTAGATTAGCTCTAGGGGCTAAGGGGTCTGAATCAGTGGGTGGGTCAATTACAGTGTCTGGGTCAGATGATGAACATCAGGATGACCAAGACTCTGTGGTTGTAGGGCCAGGTCCCAAGGGGTCTGAACAGGACAGAGGAATTCTCCCTAAGAGAACTGACATAGTGGAGGTGAGGCCTAGGTCCCTTTCTAGGGAATCTGACCACTCCTATCACTCTGGCAGAGAAACTGTCCACCAGAGAGACTCCTACTTCCTAAGAAGAGAGAGTTCCTCTGAAAGACTGTACAAACTGCTGCAGTATGAGGAAGCAAGATTTGCCCTCAAAACCAAGCAGTTGGCATTAGATAAAGAAGCCTTTGAGTTCCAGGGAGCTTCTAGAAGAGAGTGGTTAGAACCCCCTGGTGGCAGCAACAGTGTCCCTAGAGGCAGAGAATATATTCCAGACCATAGGAACCCGAGCAAGGTTGTTCCTCCCTACCAGAGTGGGGATGATATCCATAAGTGGATAACTGCTATGGAAAGGGCCTGTAGAGTACAACAGGTCCCCCAAAAGCAGTGGGCAGCAATCTTGTTGCTCTCCTTTTCAGATAAAGGTAGCGACAAGCTCCTCACTGTTAGAGAAGAGGATGCTGATGACTATGAAGTCCTGAAAAGTGCACTGATAGATGGGTTTGGCTTAACCACTGAGCAGTACAGGTTGAAGTTCAGAGACACCCAGAAGGCACAGACTCAGGACTGGACTGACTTTGTAGATTGTGCAACCAAGGCTCTGGAGGGTTGGCAGTAGGGTTACTGATTTCAAGGGATTGTATAATCTAATGATGAGAGAACAGATCCTTAATAATTGCCAGAACCAGTTGTTGCATCAATACCTGGTGGACTCAGATCTGACCTCTCCCCAAGAATTGGGAAAGAAGGCAGACAAGTGGGTCAGAACCAGGGTGAGGCAGAAAACTCAGAACCAAGGGGGTGACACAAAGAAGCAGGATTCTAAGGCTCTGAGAAAAGTGGGGATAAGTCAAAAGACCAGAAGTCTTCACAAGGGCCCCAAAAATCTGCATCTGGTGGGGAGTCACAATCCAACAAGGGAAAAGGCCAAAGGAAGCCCTGGTGCAAATTCTGTAAACAGAAAGGGCACTGGACTTCTGATTGTAACAAGTCCAAAGACCAAACCACCACCACTCCTGCCCCTAAGGCAACTGTTCCCCCTAGTTCAGCTACTGGTGGAGGTGGTACTCAGAATAAGGGTGTGGTAGGGTTGACCCTGGGTTCTGAAGTGGACTCTGGCCTAGTCAGAGTACCCACTCAGGCAATGCTGATTTGTGATGGAGACATTGACATGTCCTTCCTGGTAAGCCCCAGTAATCTGGGCAAATACAAACAGCAGCCTGTAATAAATGGCAAACAGGCTTTGGCATTTAGGGACACAGGTGCTAGTGTCACCATGGTGGCAGAGGATCTTGTGGACCCTGGACAGATCATCCTGGGTGAAATGTACCAGGTGACCAATGCAAGCAATGCCAGGACCAACCATAGTCTGGCAGTTGTGAATTTCTCCTGGGGAGGGGTAACTGGCCTCAAGAAGGTTGTAGTCAGTGCAGACCTCCCTGTAGAATGTCTATTGGGCAATGATCTAGAAACTTCAGCCTGGTCTGAAGTGGAGTTATGGACTCATGCTGAGATGTTGGGCATCCCTGCAGAGGTATTTGCTGTGACCAGGCTGTGAACCAGCTCTGGATCCTGAAATTATGGACCAGGTGCTTCCCAAGAAGAGGAGCAGTAGGGTTAAGGCAGTGCCTTCCCCTCTGTCTCAGATCAGATTCCCCTCTTGAGGGAGGAGAAGCAGATCCTGAGGCAGGAACTGCCCCAGAGGGACTTGAGCCTGACCAGGTTGAGTTCCTGGGGGCAGGGGGCCCTTCTAGGGAAGATCTGAGTAAGGAGCAACAGTGCTGCCCCTCTCTTGAACCCCTCAGACAGCAGGCTGCTGCGGAGGCTGCTGGGAGTGCTAGTGGGTCCCATAAAGTTTATTGGGATGAGGGAGTCCTATATTCTGAAGGTAGAGATCCAGCCCCTGGAGCCACCAGGAGGTTGGTAATACCTCAGAAGTTTAGGGGGTTCCTCTTGACCCTAGCACATGACATCCCTTTGGCAGGTCACTTGGGCCAAAACAAGACCTGGGACAGGCTTGTTCCACATTTTCATTGGCCACATATGTCAGAGGACACAAAGGAGTTTTGTCGCTCCTGTGTCACATGCCAAGCCAGTGGCAAGGCCGGTGGCACAACAAAGGCCCCCCTGATACCACTACCTGTGGTGGGGGTATCCTTTGAAAGGGTAGGGATTGACATTGTTGGTCCCCTTGACCCTCAAACTGCATCTGGGCACAGATTTATCCTGGTGGTAGTGGATCATGCCACCAGGTACCCAGAGGCACTTCCCTGAGGACCACCACAGCCCCTGTGGTGGCAAGAGCCCTCATTGGAGTTTTCTCCAGAGTGGGTTTCCCAAAGGAGGTAATCTCTGACAGAGGTACCAACTTCATGTCAGGATATTTGAAAGCAATGTGGAAGGAGTGTGGTGTAACTTATAAGTTCACCACCCCCCATCACCCACAATACAATGGGTTGGTTGAACGCTTCAACAAAACCCTTAAGGGAATGATTAAAGGACTCCCAGAGAAGCTTAGGCGGAAATGGGACCTTCTTCTTCCCTGCCTGTTTGCATACAGAGAAGTTCCACAGAAGGGGGTTGGTTACAGCCCATTTGAGCTTCTGTTTGGGCATCCTGTAAAAGGTCCATTATGTTTGGTAAAGAGGGCTGGGAGTTACCTCTCAAACCCCCAAACAAGATGTGATGGACTATGTACTTGGTCTCCGCTCCAGGATGGCTGAATACATGAAAAAGGCAACCAAAAACCTGGAGGCCAGCCAAGAATTACAAAAAGCTTGGCATGACCAAAGGCTGTGCTGACTGTATACCAGCCAGGACAGAAAGTGTGGGTGTTGGAGCCTGTGGCCCCAGCAGCCCTACAAGACAAATGGAGTGGCCCCCATACAATAGTTGAGCAAAAGGGAGAAGTCACCCATCTGGTGAATCTTGGAACTCCCAGGAGCCCCCTGAGGGTGCTCCATGTCAACAGATTGAAACCATATGTTGACAGGGCTGACATGGGCTTGCTCATGGCAACTGATGAGGAACAGGAGGAGGAGAGTGACCCTCTCCCTGACCTGCTCTCACAGAACCCTGATGATGGGTCAGCAGATGGTGTTGCTTTGGCAAGCAGCCTCACTGACCATCAGCAAACTGAGTGCAGACAAGTTCTGCAGCAGTCCAGACATATGTTTAGCCTGACCCCTAGTCAGACTACCTGGTGCACCCATGAGGTGGACACTGGAGACAGTCTGCCTGTCAAGAGTAAAATCTACAGGCAACCTGACCATGTCAGGGACTGTATCAGGACTGAAGTCCAGAAAATGTTGGAGTTAGGTGTGATTGAGCCTTCAGATAGCCCTTGGGCTAGCCCAGTAGTCCTAGTACCCAAACCTCATACCCAGGGTGGTAAGAAAGAAATGAGGTTTTGTGTAGACTACAGAGGCCTATCCCATACCAAGGGCAGATGAGCTGATTGATACTTTGGCCTCAGCCAAGTATCTGAGTACATTTGACCTAACAGCTGGCTACTGGCAGATCAGATTAGCTGATGATTCAAAAGCCAAAACAGCATTTTCGACCCCTGGTGGGCACTACCACTTTGTGGTGATGCCCTTTGGATTGAAAAATGCACCTGCCACTTTTCAGAGGTTGGTGAATAAAGTTCTGGCAGGGATGGAAACCTATTGCTCAGCTTATCTAGATGATATTGCTGTCTTTAGTTCCTCCTGGCAGGATCACCTGGTGCACCTCAGAAATGTTTTGGAGGCTCTGCAAAAAGCAGGCCTCACTATCAAGGCCACCAAGTGCCGGATAGGGCAGAGTCAGGTTGTGTACCTGGGCCACCTTGTGGGTGGAGGCCAGGTTCAGCCTTTACAGAGCAAAATCCAAACCATAATGGAATGGGTTGCTCCAACCACCCAGACACAGGTGAGAGCCTTCTTAGGCCTGACTGGGTACTATAGGAGGTTTGTCAAGGGATATGGATCTATAGTGCCCCCTTGAATGATCTGACCTCAAAGAAAATGCCAAAAAGGTTCAGTGGACAGCTAGCTGTCAGAAGGCATTTGAAGACCTAAAGCAGGCCATGTGCACTGCCCCCATCTTACAGAGTCCAGACTACACCAAAAAGTTCATTGTCTAAACAGATGCTTCTGAGCTGGGTGTGGGAGCTGTACTGTCTCAACTGAATGATGAAGGTCAAGACCAGCCAGTAGCTTTCATTAGCAGAAGGCTGACCCCTAGAGAGAAACGTTGGTCAGCTATAGAGAGGAGGCCTTTGCTGTGGTGTGAGCCCTGAAGAAGCTGAGGCCATACTTGTTTGGCACTCACTTCATAGTTCAGACTGACCACAAGCCCCTCCTATGGCTTAAACAGATGAAAGGAGAAAACCCAAAACTTTTGAGGTGGTCCATTTCCCTACAGGGGATGGACTATACAGTGGAACATAGACCTGGGACCCAACATGCCAATGCAGATGGACTCTCAAGGTATTTCCACTTAGAACACGAAGACTCAACTGGTCACGGTTAGTTTAGTGTCCCTGCGTTTGAGGGGGGGGGTGGTTGTGTAGGAGAGTAGGATCTGCCTCTTATGTTGCCCCCACTTTTTTTCTGATGTTTACACTGGTTTCTGGATATAGTCTGGCTGGGACCCTGCCAATCAGGGCCCCAGCCTCTCTGTTCTCTCTAAACGACTTGGAGTGCACTCTAGGTGCACTAGTGATTGGATACTGTGGTACCTTATGAGTCCCTAGTATATGGTACCTTAGGTACCAAGGGCATAGGTACTTCACAGGCCTACCAGGGGCTGAAGCATGTATTATGCCACCCCTGGGAAGCAGACTCAATCTGACACCACAGGCCTGCTACTGCAGCCTGGGTGAGGAGGTGCTAGCACCCCTCACTGAGATATAGGTCCCCTTATCTCCCCTGCACACACATTTAAACCTATCAGTCACCCCTAAGGCATGCCCTATCAATCCTGAGGGCAGGGTGCTTAGTTTCTATGTGAGAGGGTGCCTCTGCCTGAGCAGGGCCCCTCTGCAGCTCTCAGAGCCCATTCTCGGGGGCCGTTTGTGAATGCAGCCAAACCATATACTCTTAAGTGCATTATATCCTCGCTGTAAATGCTAACTTTGGAATGGCTGCATCAAAACATGTCGTGTTTGGTGTCAAACACTTTGGAATCATACCCCCACACCAGTAACTGGTGTGGGAGTATGATCCCACCCTTCTAGAGGAATAGACATGTACCTACTGTGGAAACGCGGTAGAATCCCAAAGAGCCCTGGCATCACAAAATTAATGCCACCAGTCACAGACACTGGGCTGCCCTCCTGCTGATGACCGACACTCGCAGTAGAGGAGGCCCAACAATAGATATCCTGTCCCAAGGGGGTGTGACCACCTCCCAGACAGGGTTTAGTGTATTGGGGCTGGGTGGGTGCACTCCTAGAGTGCTTTGAAGTCCTGCACTGGGGGAGCAGAAGGCTCCTCTGTGCATACCCCAGTTCAAACCGGCTCAGGGGCTACCTGCCCCTGCTCTGGTGCGAAACTGGACAAAGTGAAGTGGGTGTAGCCACCCACTCCCCTGACCCTCCCATAGGTGGGGTCATAGAGCTAGTCCCTCCCTTCTTTCTAGTATAAGAGGGGGAACCTGTGCATTGCAACCTAGATACCCCTGGACGACGCTCTAAAGAAGAATCCCGGACCTTCGACGTTCCACTACCTCTGGAAGACTGAAGAATCTCCCTTGGAGTCAAGGAGTGACTCCCTGCTTGGCAGGCACCAAAAACTACAACGACGGTCGCAAACTACGCCGCTCCCGCCGGAGCCCGAAGTCCCTGCAGCCCAGGAAGAGGATTTCCTGACTTCTCCAAGGCCACCGTGAGTCCCCAGCGAAGCTGAGGCAAGTGGACCCCACGAGCGACGAGGAACCGCAGCCCCTGGGTACCGTGCACTATTGTCGAGTGCAACCCCTTCACGACGTTCTACGAACTTGTGCTTTGGACCACGTGTGGTCCCAGCCTCTAGCAGAGATCCCTCCCAAAATCAGAGGCCTACACCGTCCCGAGTGACCGTGGGCCCCTGTTGAGTGAATCCTCCCGAGGCGTCTTCGCGATCCCTTGCCAGCCGGCTTGTGGGTCCCCAGAAGACTTTGTAACAAAACCAAAGGGCTCCCCTGGTTGCTCCAGGCCTGCCCTACCCTCGCTGGGTAAGTCCCTCAGACCTTGCTGGTCTGCACCATTGACTTTTCCTCTCCTCCACGAGACTTGCTGCTACCAAGGCTTGTTGGCTCCAATCGGGTCGCCGACACCACAGTCAGCTGCAGACTTCGTGGGACACGCTGAATCCAGCTCCTGGCCGTCCTCGACGCCTCATGGACCTCGTGGTCGAAGAGTCAAGACACCTGTGAACGACCTGAATCTGTCGACGACGGTGGGCATTCATCTTCCTTGCCCCGGGTCACTGCCAAGTGACTTTGAACACTGTCCCCTCTGCTTTCAGTTCTTCCTCCTTCCGAATCCAGGCTTGGATTCCGCCGGACACCTCTTCTGTCGTCGCAAGCAGCAAGTCTTCACTGGCTCCCATTGAAAACGACGCCGCGACCCGACACCAAAGGACACCTATGCACCCCTGGGTGAGGTAACTTCAGCACTACGGTGCTCCTGTGGGTGTTGGCCCTAGAACTACTTACCCTGTAAGTGGGTTGCTTGTGGCTACTCTGGAAGTGCCCTAAAACTCCTATTTTCCAAGTGCGACTATCGCATTGACTCGTACAGGGCTCGCGTCTGTGTTAGACACACCGCGTCCTTCTCCCTTGCAACTCTACCCGTAACCGTGTCCTTCGACTCGTACTGGGTTCGTGTCGGTGCTTTCGCCTCGAACACGCAAGGGACCTTTAACATTGATATCTCAATCGCGTCCTTGCGCATAGACTCGTACAGGACTCGCACCGGTGTCTGAACACCGCGTCCGTCCCCTGTGGGGCTCCTACAACTACCTGGGGTGGTTCTTTGGGGTCCCTCGATTCTATATGCTCTAGGCCTAGGTCTAGCCAAGCTAAGATTGTGATATTTGATTGTGCTAACTTATTTTTGATAACATTTGATTTGTACATATGTTCCTGACTTCTAATCTCATAAAGAGATTAGTAGAGAGTTGTTTAGTAATAAATACATATATATTTGATATATATACCTGTGTGGTGTCTTTTCATTTGGTGATTCAAGAGATTGTGTGGTAAAACAACCTGCTTTACATTCCTCCAAGACTTAGCCTGAAGGCTGCTCTCCACAGCTACCACTAGGATAGCTTTCTATAAAGGTGGTCTTAAACCTACCTACCATAAGAGTCGAATTGAACTGGTGCAAGGTGTCCACTTTAACTAGTGGACAGCATATACCAGGCCAACTTCTCACATCATTGCACTATGTGTTCTGTTTAATGACTGAATACATGTGCGTCTTGGCCTTTGAGGACATTTTATGATCATTATTATATTGTTGTAGCTCTGCATATATTTATACCTGTAACTGTACATTGTTCGACTGAGTTCCCGCGATTGTGAACTAACCTCCTCTTTATCTGTTCACAATGAGGCTTGGATTGCATTCTACTTTCAATCCCTTCTTCAAAGTGCATCCCGAGCGAGTGTTTGTGTTCCCATTGACAGTGACGGGGACACTGCACTGCCTGCCGCGGCATTGGAGCACCTGATACTCCAAGATTCCGTTATTTTCATGGAGTTTAGTTGACAATTAAGGCTAGGTTTCTTTTCAATCCTTGAAGCGCGCTTCAAGTGCATGCTTACATCAGACCGTTCCGTTCCTCTGCGCTGTCCTCAGTTATATTGGCACCTTTACTACAGTTGCCGCTCTTTATTCCTTCAGCCGATTGTGGTTCTGTTCGTGCATAGGAGCTGACTCCCAGAGGTGAGTAAAAGGAGTAGTAAAAATTTACGGGGCCCGTTATGTGTAATTCTTTGAAATTTTGACTTATTATCTCTACGTACTTTGTTTTTGTGATTACAGGCTTAGGCTTGCACCGTGAGTGAGTACTTACTTACCTTTCAATTTTCACATCAGGGTGTGCATGTGTGCCGCTCTGTATGACTTTGAATTCTAATCCCTGTAATCCAGGGACTTTCAGGTAACGCCTTGTATTAAATATCCTACTAGCCACACCACTTAAACCACCATAATTTACCAATTCTTTCTATCCGTTCTTACAGGATGTCACTTCTTAGTTCTGAGGAGACCCTAGTATCGGGTCGAAATGTTGCAGATACCCCCGGTAGCAAACAAAGAAGTTTTCTCACTGCAAATTGGAATGTTTAGAGAACTTTTGGAGTTGTTTGTTACTCATACATTAACCTTCTTTTACTTTCTGATAGTTGTATCTGTTTGGCTTCAGCAATGGAACACACTGCACTGTGTTGCAATTTGCAATGTGACTTCGCATGGACTTTGTTTAAAATGTGAATATATAAATAGCTATTAATCTCAATTAAGATGGTTTAGTGTGATTTTATTTTTATATACTATGAAGCGTATAGGCTATTTAGTCTTTTTATTGAAAAATTATCTTACCAAAAGATACCAATTGAGAACCACAATTGCCTTAAGATTGTATCTTAACCAGGTTTCCATAGGTTTATGGGTTGCTCTCGTAGCCTGATAAGAGAACTCAGTTGCTTGTAGCAATGCACCTCCGGCTACAAAAGATGCAAATGAAGTGGATGCTTCGAGGTGTCTGCAGAGAAAGGGGTGTGGTGTGGTATGGGCTGCCAGCAAATGCTGAATCTCCAAGACCATTGTTCTCAAAGATTCAGCAGGGTTTAACTAAAAGAAGTTTCTGATGAGCTCGTGTGCCTGCTATTGCATTTGTAATCACAATAAAAATTGGGAGGGCGATGCTGTAGTGACTGAATACGAGGATGATATTTGCAGGAATGTGTCGGTGTTCTTTGTCTCCTAGTTTAGTCTTGCCGTGCAATAGATCTGCTGACATACAAATATTAAAGTACTCCTCTTTAGAGTCATACCGTTCGGGTAGTGTGGAACCCATTCACATGGCAAATGATTGTAGCTGCCTCCTTTTGTTGGGGGTGATGCTGAGGGAGCCGTGGGTTATACGGGAAAACTGAGGGAATTAAAGGAATGACTGGAACTGTCACTGGAGGCAGACTTGCGTCACATACAGAAAGTATTTGAGCATGGCTGCCCTCCCCATGGCCCCATGTAAATGTCATGGCGAGGCTGCTCCTGCTGTGAACACGGCTGCTGCAGCGCAGGTGGCTGGGGTCTCAGCATGTGATGGAATGGAACCATGTGTGTAGACAGGAGTGAGGCAGCTCCTTAGTGCGCTGTAGCAGCCCTCTCAGCTTCAGAGCTGGGACAGCCTCGCCATGGCTTCAGACTTGCCACGAGCGCAAATGATTTACATGAGGGCTGTTGGGACAGAAAAGTCCCGGACATAGTGATGAACATGCACCCTTGCCCTGCGTGCCCCACCTGCAATGATGTCACTCCATGGCAGTGTTGTGTGTGCTTTCAGATTTTTAGTTGCTCTTGCTGTAACAGACGGCTTTCTGGAGGAAGGACGGGGCAGAGGAGTGGGTACTTCAAAATTAAGTAGACTCCCCAATGCAAACTTGAAAAGCTCAATCCCTAATCACATTTGGTGTCAGGAAAGACAAACAGGGGACCTCGTGACCCCCAAACTTGTGAACTGTCAGGCAGTCAGACGGCTGTGTGAGGAGGGGAAGCTCTGTAAGACTTCTGCTTGTCACGATGGATGGAGAGTAAGGGCTGCCATTCTCCCACATGGGTGAGGGGGCATCACCCAGGGACATCCAAAATCACCTGCCCCTGGAGCTCAGAACAGCACATGCATATTTGGTTGGCCAGTGAACCCTGTGAGGAAAAGGAAAGCTCTGGAGGGAGCTAGTTCCAGTTGGGGATCTTGGCGAGTAGATCCCTGTAGCGAGGTGTAAGGGTACTACTTCACTGATCGGGTTTTTGCCTGTGTGCAGATTCAAGTTGGCAATACTATATGCCTGAGGAAACCGCCAAAGTTAGCTGTGATCATCTTCACAGCCCTGGCGATCAGGTCATCCTATGCCTAAGGAGGCCGCCGTGAAGTTTACGATGCCAATTAGGCTGTTGCACGTGTGTGGTGTGCAAGTCGGGGACTCCCGTATGTCAGAGGGGGCTTCAGTGAAGAGGAACCTGCTGTTATACCGATCAGGCTGTTGCCGAGTGAGGAGCAGGTGGGTGACCCTGTATGCTACAGGGGGCCACCGGAAAACAACAAGGGTAGTAGAGTGGTGGATGTCACTGTGACGTGGAGAGGCCGCTGTGGTGCGCCATGCAGGCCAGAGGCCTAGAAGCAGCTGTGGGGAAGACCAAAGAAAACTTAGTGTTGCATCAGAGGAGCGCTAAGGCTACCCAGCCGAGCTCCCTGCAGAGCCATATGTGTGATGCTCACCGGAGGCAGTCACTTCACCCATGAGAAAGACACTCTCGGAGACTCTGGTGGACAATCCCTGCTGGTCGTGTAAGACTGATCGAAGGGCAAGACAAGACCCCCTTGGGAACTCGTCTGCCAGATAGCGCTTCGGTACTGGAACACTTTTGATTGTTCTAACCGAGTCGGAGTGGGACTCCAAAGTCTCGGTCTGCAAATGGGGCCGGAGCTGAATGGCTACAGTGAATGGGGAATAACCACTACTGCTAGTGAGAGGGAAGTGGGCCTGCCTATTGAACACTAGAGCCCTGACCTCAGGGGGCTGTGTATATAATTTGTGTATCCTCTATTTCACCTTGTGTATGTGTATAAATACTACTTTTGTCATAAAAGGCAGAATTTGACTAGAGAATTATTTATGGCTGCTGCTGAACTACTTTCAATTGTGAGCCTGTGTTCAGTTCCCTCTACCAAATTCCTCCCACAGTTCCACTCCCCAAGAAGCATTGGACTGCTTGAGCCACGCTACCACTGGGAGTCAAGTGCTGCAGGGTTACTTGGCCCAGTTATTTAGGATCCATAACAGGTTGGGCCCCGGGACAACAGGAGTGAAAGGTCCAAACCCCAACGGTCGGGCCCAATAACTCGTGCTTGCCCCGTGGCCCTCTGACAGTGGCATGGGCGGGACAACCAAGCATGCAAATTCTTCCTGTATGGGACGAAATTCTGTCCCTGGGGAAAGCGCCAGGCTTTACTGTAACTGCCTCGGTCTTGCTGTATAAACCACAACTGGAAGCTGGGCATCGGCACGCTCTCGGTCATGTTGACACTCTTCTTCCTGGGTTTGTTACCATCGTTGTTGCCTCTAGTACTGAAGGCTGATCCAGGGCGATCTGGAATGCCTGCTGCTCCTCCAGCGTGTTCCTGTGCTGCCATCACCACCGCTCACTCCTTCCAATAAACATTCTGTCCAGAAGCTTTACGCACACCTCAACCGATGGACCAAACGAAGAGCAAATTACATATTCCAGCAGCAGTGTCCGGCATTGAAGGAAGTAAAAGATGCAGAAACACAACAAACTACAACTTCCTTACATGCAGTGGCCTACTACAACTCCCAGCATGCACATGGCTTTTCAGCCTTGGCTTAACACCTTCTCTCCCTCTTCCAAATAGCAGCTCGCTAACACACAAGGGCAAAGAGACAGACCGCTGGAGTACAGTAAAACAAAGAACGAGGAGATAGGGGGGGGGAGGGGGGGGGTTGCAGGGGACAAGCAACAACGGAGCAAGCTAACTATGTAGGAAGCATCGACGATAGGGGAAGAAGAAGAACAAAAAGGGGCATCAATCTGAGCTGGAGCAGTGGAAGGACGCCAATAAAGACATTAATCAGTACCTGGTCCATGCTTGATCGAAGGGACAAACACATGAAGAGAAAGTGAAGCATGCACGCCCTGACCAATGAGAAGCAATGAAAAGAGAGTGGTAATGAAGCCAATCAGTGGGCAAGCAAAAGCCCCTTTTTTAATAAACAAAAGTGCGTCATAATTGAAAGTGCATCAGCGCTTTCACAGACGAGACCTAAAAAAACAGAGTGCCCGAAAAGCAAGCACTTGTGGAAGAATAGAAGTGTTGCAAGTTCCCTGTGAGGCCCACTGTAGTTTGCCCCTACGTTAGCCTAGATGCAAACGTTGTAGGCCGCTTTTGTTTTGCACACGGTACATACCGCACATTTGTTTTTGTGCCACGATATTATTCTAGAAATATATTGCACATGATTTATTATTCAGTGCTTCTTCCTGGGACTCAGTCAGAAAATTTCGTACAAGGTCGAACACCACCAAACTCGGTTTTCCTCTGCATGGCATTTCTTATCATATAAACCAAGACTTGCCATTTTGAAAATAGAGAGGAGAAATTCTTGCAGAGAGAAGGTCCCGAGACGGGCGCGCCAGTGCTGCCCAATCTAGGATGTTGGCCAACTAACTACAAATGCAAGGTATGGGGTTCGGTTCTAATCCCAGAGATCTGATATATCACTGTGCTCACATAGTGAGGGTAGGCTTAGGCAGATTTGTTATTCACCATAACAGGGGGTTTCATTGTATACAGTTTATCAGTCATGCCAATCACACTGCTAACTTGCATATGTTTTCCGATTGCAGCACAGTTGCTTCATGATAGAGCACAATAGTTCCAATAAATAGAGTAAAATTTCATTGTGACTTTTCAGTTTGTTGTGGATATACATGAGTGAGAGAACGAAAGGTGATGATCTGTTATCACAGCTCCCTGGGAGGGGCTTGAGTGTTATGTTCTGGGGCGCCAATTTACCTGTTACTCTGGGAAGGTTAGGAGGGCAGGTAAGGCTGGGCTATTCAGGATTTGGGCCCATAGGTACTGATGTGGTATGGTGACTCAGTCCCTACATGCTGACGTTCTATGATCCCAGGCATAGTTCTGTTTCGAAACAGAATCCCTGCAACAGAAGGAGCCAATCAGAGAGGCTCTAAAGAGGCTATGCATCATGGGCGGGACAAAGACATGATTGGTGGGTTAAAACAAAAGATGAGCCAGTAAATAGAAACCAAGCAACTGTGAATAACAATGCACAAAGCCAATGGTAAGGGAAGGGCTGAATGCATTTCTAGGTAGCTGTCACCATGTCCCCAATATGCAGTTGCAACCAGACAGCTTTGCTGTCTGGCATGCTTCGAATTAAAAATGAAATCATGCTGCTTTGTATATATGTCCGTAATATGCTTGTAATACAAATCACAAATTTTAAAAAAATTACTTACATATGATATCAATAAAACAGTACAGGTGCTTCAGAGTAGGCATATATAATTTGAAAATGTACAGAACCCATTTTTAGCTGTAATGTATCATTCTTATTGGTGCAAAGCAAAGGTAATATTGGCCTTGAATTACTGTAACCTCAACATACACCTAGGACTACACCCAGGACTACAAAATGGAAAAGGGACAAAGAAAGGAAAGAAAACGCATTGGTATGGTGAAGTATTGGCCCACCAGCACTGCTATTGAAAAACATTTCTTTTTAAGCAGATGTGCACCTGCTCACTCACAGTGAAGTGAGCCAGTGGCTGGAGTGGGCTGGCCCCATTGCCTCAAGATGTATATTGCTTTGAAGGGAAACAACAAATAAAGCCAAGTATGAGAGACCAATGGATGAAGAGGGAAAAACCAAAGACACAAGACTAGTATGACAACTAAAGCCATCTCTAGGCCAGATCTAAAATTTAGATTCAAAAGGAATAGGAGACAGGGGTATGGAATCCCTGTGACTCGACACTCAGAACATATTGTTTGTAGACAAGGACATCAGGTTTATTTTGTCCTTTTGGCCCAGCCACCTGCAGCACAAACCCTTTGGCTGCCAGTACCACATAGTTTATTAATGCAAAGGCTTTACTAATAGTGTGAACAAGAAAATGCTGTGAGCTCGGCTTGCACTGTTGACAGTGGTTTCAGAATAAAAATGTATACACACATTTGCAAAGTTTAACAATTTGAAGCTCCCTATAATGCTCCCACAAAGCTCTCTGATTAGATGCAAATGTTTGCAAAAGTCTGAAATCATGATTGACGAGTCTTTGCTGCCACAAAAAACAAAGCAACTAGAAGAAAAACGTTTTACTTAACTGTGCTATTTTAGGTACCATTTCTTTGAGGCATAATTTCGAAAAATCTATTTAATACATGCAAGTATTTCCCAAAAATGCGAAACATGAAAATAAACAAGGATTGACAAAGACAATCGGTCTCGTGGCGATTGCCAGCTTTTTGTTTTGTCAATGCATGTTTTGCTTTGGCATAATTTTTATAAGACGTTATTGTTGTGGGAGCTGCTGCACCCTCTTCAATGTAAAGAAAACATTGGCTAAGGGTGAAAATGTTTTTTGTCTGAAAAAACACACATTGTCATAGTAGTCCCTGGCACGGAAGAAAACTACTTTCTGTGGCTATGTGCGCTTTCTTTTTTTAAGAACATAAAGTCTTCACTGAGTAAAGTTAGCCATGTAAAAAGATATATATTTAAATAATTTTAATTAAAAACAAAAGATCTCAGTTAACGGTAGATGTAATTAGGGTCCCAAATATTAAAGAAAGTCCCAAAAGGGCACCCATGGGATATATCCGTGCGTCAGTGCAGATTTACAACTTCAATTAATTCACAGGAATTTACCGAAGTAGGCCTGATAACTATACTCCTAGTAAACATTTGTGAGCTGCATTTTAGCGTGAGCAAATATGCATTAGTATGTTTGTGCATGCTAAAATCTGCTTACCATTTGCAACTTTCCCTACAATACAGTACCTTATTTCCCCAGCCAGGAAAAGGTTTTACTTCTGCTCTTCCCAGGAGTAAATGTCTAACCTTTCCCAGTGTGGGAGGAGATTAGAGAAGAGCTGGTGGAAACCCTTCAACATCCAAGTTTGTATGTGTGCACAGATTCATAAGGTTATTCCAAACCTGGACCTACCACTTCTTGCTACATCTAGCCACAGATGTAGATTTGCTGAAAGGTTGCACAATCAGTGAATTGCTAGAATACAAACCCTGCTATAATAGGATTAATGGCATAATCAGAGAGGCTATCAGAGCTCTGGCATAATTTGCCCCTTGCATGGGACCAAAGCGACAAGTGAATTTTTTTTTTACAGAACATGTTGATTTATGATGCATCCCGTCCCATGGAAAAGCAGATATCTTATAAAATTCCACTCCCCTGAGAGACCATAAAACTAACATGCAAAATAAAATATTTAAACATTAGCAAAGCGAAATAATGTGTCAAATCTCAGATTTCGTTTTATAAATCATTACTTTACCCTAAAAGAGATACTGAAGATAGATACCTTATGCTCCTGTGTTGCCTCTCCGATTGGAACCACATTGTGACTCTTGTGGTCCTTCGACATGCTGCACACCACACAGATGGGTTTCTGGTCATTTTGACAGAACAGTTTCAGCTTCTCTTCATGTAGGCGGCACAAATTCTCATCTTGGCAAGTTGTGCTGGGATTGTGAAGCTGTTTTGCAATTTCAACCATGCGCGTCAGCTGCCTGACAGGCCTGAGCGTTACTTTCGGAGAGGTTTTTCTGCATTGTGGACAGGGGAAGTTTGTTTGCAATCGTTCCCAGCATCGAGTGATACAAGACTTACAGAATGCATGCCCGCACTCCACAGACACAGGCTCTTTAAAATAATCCAGACATATGGAGCAGGTGGCTTCTTCTTCCAGACTTTGTAAGTGGTTTGTTGCAGCCATGTTTCTGTTGAGGGTAAACAGAGGTGAACTTGAGCACACACAATAGTCATAAGAAGCATAAATGTACCAAAACAGACCCATCCCCACAACATAATTGGTTACCAATGAGCACACAGTAAAGACACAAAATGCATTTAGCATACATACACATTATAGCCACGAGTAGTGATGATTATATTGATTAGATGAAGGTGAACAACTATGTTTCTTTGAACAGTGACTACCCTAAACTGCATTAGGACATAAAGGTCAGCTTAGAATGCTTCCTGTTTGGGGTCCTGCTAAGAACAGAGTGAGGGTGGTCTAAAACGTCTGTGAAACAGATGGGGTATGGACTGGGTGAAGGTTACCACTGCACCTGCAGGTTATGCCTTTGTGGTGCGTTTTAAAAAATGAGCATACTTCATGAACATCAGCGTCCGTCCCTTGATTAGTGAGTGATACCTATGGAGTCAGGGGATGTGGGAAACAGATACAGCCCATATTGCTCTAGTGATGCTTCGAGAAACTTTCATGGTAGAAGAAATACATGTAAAGGGAAACTTTCATGGTACAAGAAATACATGTAAAGGGATATGTTTGAAGAGAAAAACTACCTTGTCAAGGCTTCCTAGAGCTAACTCACCAACTCGGAACAAGACAGCACCAATCTAGAACAGATATGTTTTCAACAGTTTCCTGAACTTTACTTCTGACTGTTCAAATTTCAGGGATATAGTGAGGCCATTCCACAGTTTCGGTACACAATAATAAAAAGAACTGCTCCCATATCTTGCTCTTCTGATCACAGGGACTTTCAGAAGTTCATGAGAGAGTGACCAAAGTGTTTGTGTGGGAGCATACGGGGAGATCAAAGTTGAGATGATTGGAGGACTGCTGCTATGAATTATCTTATAGGTTATACACAGGGCTTTGAATTGAATCCTCTTTTCTATGGACAGCCAATGTAAGGCTGCCAACGCCAGGCTTGCTGACTGATATTTGGGTATTTTGCATAAAACTCTAGCAGTGGCATTCTTGACTACCTGTAGTCTTTTAATAACATACTATAGACTTTCAATGTACAGGGTGTGTGCATAGTCTAGCTTAGAACACACAATACTCTACAGCACTACTTTCTCCGTAGACAGAGGAAGCCATTCAAGACATTTCTTCAAGGATCTAAGGAGCCAAAGCAGACTCCTGAGAGTTTGCGGGCCTGAGTTTCAATATTAAGCCTGACCTCAATCCAGAATCTCTTTAAGGCCTGTGTTGGTTTGGGACGATCGAATTGCTCTGGCCAATCAATTTCTAACCATTTTGAGGGGTTGTTTTCCATAAGGATGACTTCAGTCTTTCCGCCATTCAATTTAAGCGAATTAACACGCCATCCATTCAGTGACCTTTGTTAAGCATTGGCCAAGCTGGGGCTGGGTATGATTAGGGATGTTATGTTAATTAAATTTCTTAAGCGCGACACGTTCCCCAAAGCTGTCCTGGCGCTTAGTGCTGCCTTCCGGTTATCAGGGAGTGAGTTGGCCTAGGAAGTAAAAAGCCAGGTTTTAAGTCCCTTCCTCAATGTCAACAGCTCTGTAGTGTTCCTGTAATGGAAAGGAAGCTCATTCCAAGCCCTGGCGGCGCATGTGGTGAAGCTTCCCCCCCCCCCCCAATTTGCTTTTTTAAATGTGGGTACTACCACAAGTCTTGCTCCGGTCGATCGGAGTGCTCTCTTTGGAGCATACCATTTAAAGCACTGTTTTAGATGTTCCGGACCTCTTCCATGGAGGGCCTTGAAAACTGTGCATAAGGATTTGAATTGAATCCGCTGTTTGACAGGGAGCCAATGCACCTGTTTTATTCCTTTTTTAATTGAAACAAATTTTGGTGTTCCAGTCAAAAGTCTTGCTGCTGCGTTCTGCACAAGTTGAAGCCTGTTTAGATGTTTCTTCTGGATGTTTAGGTATAAACTATTGCAGTAGTCCACACATGATAGGATTAAGGATGTTATCACTACCTTGTGGCTGTCTGCCGGCAAAAAGGCCATAATTTTCCTTATCATCCTAAGAAGATGGAAACTTGTTGTGGTAACCGCATTCACCTGATCTTCAAATGTCAATTCGTTATCAATTAAGACTCCAAGGTTTTTCGCCTTCCTAGATGGCTCCGGGAGCGTCCCTAGTTCTTCTGGCCACCAATCTGGAGTCCAAAAGTTGGCATTGCTGCCAAATATGAGGACCTCCGTTTTGCTGGAGTTCAGCTTCAAGCAATTCATGGTCATCCACAGCCTGACTGCTTTCATGCAGTCATGGAACTTTTTCCCCTTCTCTGCCTCTTGTCCAGGTCGTAGTGACATCACTATTTGCGTGTCATCTGCGTAGGACGTCAGCTGGAATCCAAAAGATCTAATTAGCGCAGCCAAGGGTGTCACATAGACATTAAAAAGTGTGGGACTAAGGGAGAACCCCTGTGGTACTCCACAAGGCAGAGAAAACGGTTGTGAGCGAGCTTTATCAAGGTCCACGGTTTGAATCCTTTCGGTAAGGAAGGATTTTAGGATGCTCCAGGCCTTGCCGACTACCCCACAGTCTGATAGACGGTCCATTAGGACATCGTGATGGACCGTATTGAAGGCCGCGGAGAGGTCCAACATGATAAGTGCTGCATTGCCTCCTTGGTCCAGTGCTTGTTGTCCGCATATGATACTAGGTCCAGGCCAAATGATCTCCGCCAGAGGGTGGACATAAATATTGAAAAGCATGGGGTGAAGGGAGGATCCCTGAGGCACCCCTAGGTAAGTGTTATGTTATAATTTTGTAAAGCGCCTGGTTACTCCATTTCAGAGTGTCCCCGCGCTGGATTCCAGCTAAGAGCCTGGTGGAAAAGCCAACCTAGACTGACTAATGACCCAAGGATTGTCGACAGAACCAGGTTTCATATTTTTCCTAAATAGTACTTCAGAAGGTTCCAGTTTAAGATTCAAAGGGAGTAAGTTCCAAAGTCTTGCAGCAAAAAAAACTAGAGGAGCTACAACCCAGACGTACTCTACGGATTATAGGAATCACTGTCCGGGCAGTTCCTGAAGATCTAAGGCATCTTCTAAGAAGATAGGGTTTAATCAGAGGGAAAAGGTTGGGAGGACCTCGATCGGAAGTCAATGGAGCTTAGCAAAAGTGGTGCACATGGACGAGCGTCTTGGATTGTTCAAAATCATACGGGCAGCAGTATTTTGCACCCGCTGAAGCATTTTTAGCCCTTCCCTTAGAGGCCCCTAGATAAAGCACATTGCAATAGTCAATACGTGACACCACCAGTGCTTGGATTAAAGTTTTTCTGGCAGAATCAGGCAGGAGCCCTAGGATTTTTCATAGCATCTTTAGTATTCCAAAGCAGGTTCCAGCATAGGCGAAATCTGTTTGTGAAAAGACAAGCTGGCATTAAACCAGATGCCAAGGATTTTTACCTTTGATTTGGGAGTGGGCATAGGGCCTAATTCATTCGGCCACCAGGCAGTAAACCATATGGACGGTTCCTTTCCTACTACCAGAAGTTCTGTTTTACCTGCATTTAGTTTAAGGCAGCTGGAGTCCATCGATTGGGACAGATCCACCTAACATGCCTTAAAATCGGCTGCAGCTTCACCATTATCCTGTGCCAGAGTTATAATCAATTGGGCGTCATTTGCGTATGATAGTAATATAACACCATGGCACTCAATTACGTCCGCAAGGGGGTGCATATACAGGCTAAATAAGGTCAGGCTTAGAGCTGAGCCCTGTGGCACTCCCTGCTGCAGAGGTAGTATCTCAGAGGTATAAGACGGCTGAAATACTTGCAAGGTCCAGCCTTGGAGAAAGTCTGCAATCCAGCCGAGTGTGCAACCTCCCGAGCTTACAAAGCCGTTCTAATAACAGACTATAGGACACGGTGTCAAAGGCTGCACTTAGGTCGAGCATGGCCAAAGCAGCTGTCTGGCCCTCATCGGCATAGAGGCGTAATGACACAGAAGCAAGTAGAAGGGCTGATTCTGTACTAAAAAGCGGTCTAAAACCGGACTGGGACTCATGAAGAAGTTTCTTCTCTTCAACAAAAATTTTCAACTGCTGATGGACATGCTTTTCGGCAACCTTAGCAAAGAAAGGTAAGGGAGATATTGGTCTAAGATTCTCAGGCTTAGAGGGATCTAGTGAAGGTTTCTTTAGCAGAGGTATTACCATGGCGTGTTTCCAATCATGAAAAAATATCAGAAGAAAAGGCTTCCTCACATACTATAAAATTTCTGTCTGCCAAAAAGGCTGTAAGCCAATTTAAAGCACAATCCTCAATTCCCACTTCTTTTAACCTCTGTATAAGAGTGATATGAGAAACACTATCGAATGCCGCACTTAGCTCTAACATGATGAAGGCGGGAGTGCCACCCATTCCCAGAATCCTCCTTACCTCTTCAGTGGCCACAAGTAAAGCAGTCTCAGTACTGCTCCCCTTCCTAAAACCTGTGTGGGGTCCAAGATATTATGGGTTTCCAGATAAGCAGATAGATGTCTATTAACATGCTTTTCTAGAACTTTGCTAGCCACTGGGAGAAGAGAAATAGGTTTATAGTTTTCTAGTGAAGCTGGGTTGGCTGTAGTTTTTTTATTTAAAGAAGTTTAACAACTGCCTGCTTCCAGGCCATGGGAATGTCACCGTTCTCCAATGAGAGATTCAAAACATCCATTAACATGGGGGTAAGTATGATTCCACCTTTTAAAAGCACATCTGGAGGAAGACGGTCTAATGGAGACCCAGACTTAATAGATTTAAGAATTGCATCCAGGGATTCAAGATCGAGTGCCGGAAAAGAAGTAAGACTAGGACCATTTTCTAGCTGGCTCCCATATTTTCTTCCTGACTAAAGCTGCAGGCAATACTTGGAGTGAATTGATAATGTTCCTAATGTCAAATTGTCAAAGAATTTCACAAACCTATTGCACCTCTCTGTCAATGAGGGGCAGTTCATAGAACTATAAGGGGGCTTCAATAGTGAACTCACCATCTTAAATAGTTCTCTCGTAGAGTTCTGTGAGGTATCCAATTTTTCCTTAAAAAATGTAATTCGTCCTTCTTTTACCAAACGTTCGTAGTCTTTTATAGCTATTCTACAGCAAGTTTTACTAGCGTCATCATATTTCTTTCTCAATTCCCGTTCCTTTTTCTTAGTGTCTTTTTTCATTATGGAAAGCTCCACAGAATACCAGGGGGCTTCTTTTTAGTTTGATTCCCTTTAGGAGCTTTACAAGGGACCAGAGTAGCCAGACATTTGTTCCATCAGCTTTCCAACATGTTATACCTCTCCATAGTGTCACCTGTCAGAGTGGGTGCAGATTCGATTAACACCTATACCCACTCCCTCTTATCCAATCTTGACCACGGTCTTCTAGGCTTATGTTGTAGAGGCCTCTTCGAGCTCATATTAGTCAGTTCAGGCTTAATTGGGACTATGAAATGATCTGACCAAGGAATCGGAATAGCGTCTGCAGTACTAAGATTGGAAACGGTTGGAGAAAAATGGGTCTAATAAATGACCAGGACTATGGGTCGAACCCTTAGCAATTTGTTTTAGTTGTAAAGCCTCTAAATCCTGGCCTAGCCTAATGGCTACCTCACAATTTGTGTCATCAAAATGAATATTCAAATCCCCCAAAAAGGTCAAATAAGCCTTTGTTAAACAGCATTCTGCCACTATATCAGGGAGTAATGTGGCAAAATGGGAAGCTGCCCCAGGAGTTTTATACGACAACAGACCAGATAATGTGAGGGTTGGGGAGAATTCCATTCTATAGAGCATTGCAGGTGCTCACAACCTGGCAAACTGACAGGGTTGAATATTCCTTTCCATTCTTCCTTGAGGATTACTGCCACCTCACCTCCTCTTTTGCCTTCCTGATTAAGGTTCACTATTGCATATCCTGGGGGGAGTGCCATTACTACATCGGGTGCCGAATCCTCTGTTAACCTCGTCTCTGTCAGAAACATCACATCAGGAATATAGTCTTCTATAGACATATGTATCTCTGTGTTGTGCTTTGAAAGCGACCTACAGTTCAGCAAATACAAATTAATTGTTCAACAGTGCTCCCGACTCTTGGTTTGCTTAGGTTTAAAAGTCTAAAAAATTAATCCACAAAATTGTCAAAGGGAAGTCTGTTTGGACAAACAGCAACTCAGATGGAGGAGGTCAATTCACACATGCCTTGACTTAGAATAACACCAATACAGGACACAATCCTCAGCTATTCCACATGTACACATATACTTGCCTTCAAATCAAATTAAACAGTTCACCTTGGATCAATGTGTTGAAAAACTGTTCGAATGTGGTAACAAGTATGTGGCCTAACCGCTAGAGCACTCGACCTTGAACCTGGGGAACCGGGTTCGAGTCTCGGCAGGGATGCTCAACATCCTGTGATTCTGGCCAAATCACGTACTCTCCCCGTGCCTAACAAAATGAACATGTCCGTCTGTAACGCAACTGGTGCTCATGTAAAGTGCTCTGATACCTTCAAAGCGAGTTTGCGCTATATAAAAACTCTAAACAAAAAAAAGGACTTACAGGACAGCCTTGAGGTGTTAAGGGATATTATATCCCAGACAACTTTTAGTAACTGTTGGGTTCTAATGCAAACCCTATTCAGACGACAAATAACCGGTGCTTCTCTTCAGTCTCAAAGATGAACTTATCATAGTGCTAGCCAGAGTAACAGAGTTACTACAAAATTTTGATGAAGAGGCCTTGTCTTATGTCGATGACATATATCAGATGGATGATGACCTTATGGAGCACTTGACCAGAGTGGACAGCATAATCCTGGGGTTTGCTCACGTGAGCTACAAATTAATTTTTTTTTAAATCAAAAATTGCCCACCTCAATGTCCTGTTTTTGGAATACGAGTTGTCAAGTGAAGGCAAAAGCCTGGCGAACCATTTTTTTTGTGTGAAAAATGTGCGTTGCTCCAACCTCCAACAACTTCAAAAAGACTACAATCCATTTTGGGATTTTCAAATTTTGGCAGAACATAAATTTCAGATTACGCAGAATGGGTAGAAAACATTCTACAACTTGAAACAACCAGACTTTAAGTATACATTGGACACATGAACATACAAACATTTTATGTTCCGGGCAAGCTGACATGATAGCTTCCAAACATTTACAGGCATGTGTAAACACAACAAACCTGGTGATCCGCATTGTCGCTTGACCATCAGGGTATACTTACATCACGTTCAACGCAGGTGACAATACCAATTGAATACATATTGCATTTATACACCAATGCTGAAATGGGTTTGCACAGACTGCTGCAGTGACAGAGCGAGCACTGGCTCAGGGTAAAGGCACAATTGTCGTAACCCTGGTGCCGACCTTAGAGGCCGTCACCAAAGCAAGCGTTCTGAACGCTAAGGCTTTACATTCATGATGGATACAATGGGCTAACTCACTCGCTGCAACAGATGTAGACTACAGGTTTGATTCTAGAGTACAAACACAAGCCTTTCTGCAGTATGAACAAGAATATACTCTGACAAATGAAATATTGCCTCTAGATCGCTATTATTATATCATATATACTGATGGGTCTGCCCAGCCTGCGGTAGGGACAAATCACCAATACTCAACTGCGTGCACCATTATAAAAGGGTGCATGTATGATGAAAAATTCCATCCTGAAAAAACCTACATGCAGTCACTGGGTGACTGCACAGCGCAGCTGGCAGAACTGAAGGCTCCAATACTGGAACTAGAGAATACGGATCATGGATTCCCCACACTCAGGGGCCGATTCAGATTCAGGCCGGAAATCACTCCGACCGAGCCGGACCCGGAGAGATTTCCGACCGAATCGGACCCTAGCAGCCCGACCGAACGAGTACGATGCGTACGCATGCAATCGGACTCGATTCGGTCGGACTCCCATTGAAGTCAATGGGAGCCGGTCGTACAACGCGTACGCGGGCTCCCATTGACTCAATGGGTGCGAGGCGAACAAGGGCGCCCCCACAGCGGGTACGCGTCAATGCGACTCGCGCCGTACATGCACAGGTAGGGGGGACCCATGGGTCCCCCCTGTGTGCGACTCACGCGGCTACGCGTACAGGGGGGTCCGACACGGACCAAGTCCGGCTCCGACTGCTCTTTCGAGCCGGACGGCGCGAGTCGGTCGAACTGCTAGCGGCGCGCATCGCACTTGCCCGGCCGGGGAACGTCTCCATTGCGCGGTGCGAGTCGTGTCCGTGCGAGTCGGTCGGAGCGGTTCGGACCCGCGAACGAGTCGGTTGTCGATTTCGCGTGCGCTTGCATCGTACTCGCTCGGACGCACATTCGAATCGTTCGGGAAAGAGGGCTCCGAATCGGATCCGGTTAAGCCGAATCCGATACGGTGCCCTACCGGCCGAGATCGGAATCGGCCCCTCAGTGTGGGATTTGTGTTACTCTGTCCAGTCCTATAATGAATACCTACACTATTGGGGCCAGAATGGATTTAGAGATTCAAAGGGTTGTACAGTTAAGCACAAGATGCTTTGGGAGCATGCGGCAAAGCTGAAAGATTGTTTGCCATGGACTCATAATACAAACACGTTGAGTCATCAACGTGTTGGCACTCAAGCTGCAGGGAATTCCATGGCTGATGAAGCCACTAAAGCAACACTCTACACTGCTGCAATCACTCGCTCTAGCACGAGGATGGAGACATCACGGTGGCTGTCATCGCTGAACGCGACAGCACCCACCTGCCTAAAAGCTTTCCGCTCAAGTATTCCTACAAGTTAGATGCACGAAACATACCATATACTCGCATTCCTGGAGTGGGGGATAGAGTATTAGCCAACACTGATTGCAGACTGGGTTTGATACTAGCTGCACACATGGGTCTGGCTTCTGCACATGCAGGGTGGCTGCTATAATTTCATTACTGCAGCAGCTGTATTCTGAGGAAGGTAGACAGGGGTACCACTTTTATGCCTGGCACTATCATGTGGATAGCAAACACTCCCTGACCAATAAGAGTAAAATTACCACTGGCAACATTATCCACTCTTATATCACTTCCTGGGCATTTGGCACTGAACAATCCCACGGTTCATCTCTGTGCCCAAATTCAAGATGTCAGAATTTCCCATCCCTGGGTCAGACCTACGGGCACACCTATAAGGCATGTCTAAGGAAATAAGGAACTTCCCCTGCAAAACCAGTTCTGGAACAGAGTTTTCCCGCATTGATGCAACTCTGGCTACTTAGACAATGGCAGGCCTAGGTGTGAGGCATATCTGCCTGTGACAGGGGCTGCCCGTTGAAGTTTGTAAAGTTGGTGGCCACATCCCCCAGGCCATCATGTCGAGAGGAGGTCTCACCTCCTCTCACCCAAGACCCTTTTGTTCCCTTTACAGAGAGCAATTTACACCTCCTAGCAGGCTGCCAGGCGACAGCAGGGGATTAACTCTGCAAGTGCTACTAGAAGCTAAAGGCAGAAAAGTGCCAACTTTCTAAAGGTGCCATTTTCAAAATAGTAATTTCAAATCCAACTTTACCATCAGTTTGGATTTTAAATTACTATTAATTTGAGTCCTTTAACCGTGGTTTTAGCTATTCCCAAACTGAAGGTATACATGATAACGTGTTCTAATGTAACCCAAAGCTTTTCTATGGGAGAGCCAGCCTTGCCACAGTGAAAAACACAGCGATACAAAAGGGGATGATGGACGGAACGTTTGAGCCAATCAAACACTCACCCCCAAAACACAGCTGGAGATTTTTTACTGTCAAGACATTTAAAACTTAAATACTTAACTACATTTTAAATACCATGCACCCTACCCTATGGGCATGTAAGACCTACCTTAGGATTGACTTATAAGTATATATAAGGCAAGTTTTGGCCTGGCAAAAGATTTATTTTGCCAGTTTGAATTTGCAGTTCTAAAACTACACACTCAGGGCCGAAGATATGATTTACACTGTCCTTTTGTGGTGCAACAATGCGTGCTGCAGTCCACTAGTGACATTTAACTTACAGACCCTGGGTACATAGGGTACCATATACTAGGGACTTATAGGTAACTTAAATATGCCACTCAGGGATTAGCCAATAGCACATATACTTTAGGGGTCAGAGTACATACACTGTGCGCTGGACGTGATCGTCCGAGAGTTCAGAGTGAGTAAACCAGCACCAAACCTAGCAAAAAGTGGGGGGAAATCCTGGCCCTGCAAAAAGGCTATTTCCTCACAGAATCTAAAAATACAATTTTGAATCAGGACCCAAGTAAAGTGTGCAAGGATATATAGTAAACAGGAATAAGTTATGTTAACAGAGATTTGTCAATCTCTGCGTTGCTATTATTCTAGCCCTGTAATGCTGTATGGTTCAAATATATTGTACTGTTGTATTTCTATAACTCTTCACGCTCCTTACGAGATGTTGAAGCTTATTTACGGATGAGAAGCTTGCTGCTCTGTGACAGTGCTATTGGTGGAGTGTGTTTGCCATGCTGCCTATAAAGTTGTGTATATCTTGTGTGCAATAAACAGGTACTCTCAACCGATTCTGATGTAAGGATGGATAAAAGTGTGCGATTCTACTGCGGACTATGGTTGGAGCATTGTGGTATGAGAGGAAGGAATATATCGTTCGGAGGTGCAAAGCCAGTGATTCAAGCAGTCAAAGGGCCTGGAAGTACACCAAATCACCCCTAAAAGCAGCCTCGGTGGATAGAAAATGCCATATGACTCCATAGTACAACAGAGCCTATAGCATACAGCACCCACAATACACTATGCGAAAGGAAACAAACTCTTAGAATGAAAAGAGTGGATACACTTGGAGGTCTAGGACATTAATTAAAATCATTGATGAGGCCCCGAGAAATCTACTCGCCCACTCATTATGGCGAGTCAGATTTTATCAGGGTGAGCTATATTTAGGGCCTACTTGCCTGTTCTGGCAAGCTGACAAAGAATAGGTCTTCTGTTCACCCAGAAAGTGAAGAAGCAATAAAGTAGCCTTTAAATCCAGTGGTTTGTGGGGAACGATATCTACTCCACTGTAATGCAACAGCACACTGAAAGCACAGTTGTATATACCGTTACTGTAACCACTGTGTTGTTTTAAAACCTAAATTTTAAAAAACGTAAAAAAGAAAAGAAGCCTTTAAATCTGGGTTTTATTTTGTCACATTTGCTCTGTGTACAGAGACAGAGGCCAGAAGTCAGTTTACATCTTGTTACAATTACTTTTCTTTCTCCGACTGCAGAGTTTCAGGATTTTGTTAAGTGAACTGTCTGATGTGCTGTACAAAGAGTGTGGACTGAAAGTATGTAGGATGGCAGGTTATTTTTCTCGAACACATAACATTTAAATAGCTAATAAGTGAACTGTACAAACATTTCAAAATATATTTCAGTGGTTATGATAGCCCAATTTTTTTAATTCTGTGTGATGAAAAAATATTGAAATACGATGAAAACAAACAAGAACACTTTACTTGTTGATGTGCAAATGATAAATATGTTTGCTGAAACAGAATTTTTACAGATTATTGTTTATACACTATATAGTTTTTATCAGGAATACCGTATGTTAATAGTAACGTTTTTGGCCATTTCCATGGGACGTTACTTTCTGTATATGACTGTGCGCTACCACATCATGCTTTAGTAATACAGTTATTAAAAGTGAGTTTTTAAACATGAACTGAGAAACACTCCTGTCCCTGCCTTAATGGCAATGCTATGAGTGAACTTAGAGGCAAGTCAAAGATCATGTGCACAATACATGTGGGTAGATTCTTATCATACATGGAGCAAACCTTTAGTTTATTTAAACAAACAAAAGAGGTTTTTTTTTGTACAGCAGAAATGCTGAACTCGCATATTTGAATGTGCTCTCAAATGTGATAATAAAAAAAAAGGTGGCTCTGTAAAATGAAATATTTACTTATGACCATACAATTTGAGACCAGTTTACAGGTTAAGTACATTACAGTTAGGTCGACTAGATTTTTCAAGTTACTAGACCTGCAGGCCTAGTAAAATTTTTATGATTTTTTGAGGCCTGTTGATAGAACCGGATGTCAAAATATACAATTTTTTCACTCAAGATTCTGTTTAAACAGCGTGCTATGTTATCAATGGTTTCAAGGCACTAAGAAAATAAAAATAATTTAATAACATTTATATTCTTATGTCATGAAGGTGTATTTTACTTTTAATTAGAATGCAAAATCCTTCTTATATTGTTTCTGCTATAACGGCACCTTGGGCCTCGGAAGCGCTATAGAAATTACAATACAATATCACTGCGTCATACATGCCAACATTTTAAAAGGTGAAAGTGGGAGATTTTAAAAAACAAATAAATAAACAAAAATCGGGATATCCTATTTTCCCCATTGACTAAAATAGAAGCAATGTTATGCGGGAGGCAGCTAAAATAAAACCATCAGGAGTCTACCGCCTAAATGGGGTCTGTTGGCATGTGTGCTGTGTTGCTCAACTACATTTTAAAGCAAACTTGTATAATCTTTCCTATGTAGTAGTTTAAGCCTTTGACAAGATACCACTGCAATGTCTGTCAATATAGAGAATATGCTAATATAACCATTCAATCCGGTTTATGTGACCCAATCAAATCTTTAATTGATACCTTGCAAGTGAGCTTAAGAGTGAGCGAGACCCCATGGGGCACAAGAAACAATAAAAACAAAAACCACAACCACAACGCCTATGTTTTTAATAATCCTTAAAATCTGAATGTTTTATAAGTATTTAATTCCAACAACCATGGACACACAGCAACCTGCTCCAGCCTCCTCGCTCTCTTTTCATTCTAGAATATTGACTACATCTTAAACATATCCTGGGGCAAGCCATTAGGACTGGTACATTAGCGTTACACTAGAACTGATTATAAGCAAATCCACAGCCCCCTACACTTTTGAAAGTCCTTTGCAGGGCCTGCGAAGCAGTATAGACCAGCGCGCACACCAGCTAAAAGAACCTTGTGTATCCCGAAAGCAGCAGCCAGGACTACAACAGACGACATGGTGACTGAAGTCCTTTTAACCCAAAGGGCCTGCGAGCCTGTACACTGTCCATGTACATACATCCCTGGACAAACCCAACTGCTGGAAAGATGGCCGGTATACAGCTGAACAAGTGCATAAAAAAGTTCACTAAAATATTCTCCAGTGCGTGGGGAGGGTATAGCCCGTCTCCGACAGGGTCCTCACCTTTAAACGAGCCACCTCTGAACTCCCCCGGCGATGACGGAGGAGCGGCGGGAGCCAGAAAGAGCAAGAGGTCCTGGCTCCTAGGGTCTCTCTTTCGTTTACGAATCCGAGATCAGACTCAGCCGTAAGCTGATTGGCTGGCGGCTCAGTGTTAACGCAAAGGAATATGATTTGCTACTCAAGAGCAATGTTTCCTGACGTCAGGGTTATTTGGTAGCCATCTTTGAACGGGCAACAGGTAATACCTAGTGGTTTGAAGCGGCGGAACTAGTGGGCGGGAAGAACAAAAAAATGGGCGGGCAATCGGGGGCCAATATACGATCCCATTGACTGCACGAGGCACGATCAAATCAAAACATTACGTTTTTTCTCTTTTAAACCGGTTTCGAGTGATTTTAAAAGGCTCTACAAATTCACGTTCCTCATAATCTGCGGCGCTCTTTAAATATGTGTGGGTGGCCTAATCGAGCGGGGCGGTATTTTACTAAATAGAAAATGTTAAACTACGGCAATACTGTAACAGATTCAGGGGGTCAAGCGGGATGCAAAAAGTAGGGGGCGGGGTGTCTCTTAGAAGGGACGTGGCATGTGTATTAAGGGTGTGGTCTAAACATGTAAACTAAACGTGATTCCAGTTGTCTCTCGACCAGGGTTGCCATCCTTACAAGTGAAAAATACCTGCCTCCTGTTGAAGTTTTAAGATTATGCAAGGGCCTGCACATAATAAATATGAATTTAAACAGAATCACATTTATTTATGTGAAACATTACTTTTCTGCCTTTGTTTTGTTTAATTATTAGTCAGGGATCATTAACGAAGCTCTTGGACACATTTCAAAGTGCTTTCTGTTTATATTTGCTGTTTGAAATATGTGCAGAAAAGGGCTAAAAATCCCGGCTTTGTGTGATTTTGCTTACTTTTGTGCTGGAAAGGGCATCAACATTTGCGCGCTTTATAAGTTACATCATTTATTCATTCAATAGCAGAAAGCTCAGAGAGGAACGAAAATACCGGTCGGGTAGCGTGGCCACCTGACCAGTTTTCTACCAGCACATCCGTATACCGGATGTGCTGGTAGAAAACTGGTCAGGTGGCCACGCTACCCGACCGGTATTTTCGTTCCTCTATGAACTTTCTGCTATTGAATGAATAAATGATGTAACTTATAAAGCGCGCAAATGTGCAGAGGCGTCTTGGCGCTATAGTGACCAGGGTAGAGCTGATGAAGGTAATAGAAATAAATCACTGATTAAAAAGCCAAGTTTTGAGATTCCTCCTAAAAGCAGCGAGAGAGGATGCTGATTTCAACTCCAAAGGGAGACGATTCCAGTTGAGGGCAATAACTCCTAAGAAGGTTGGCTAGTTTAAATGGGGCAACTTTCAAAAGTCTGGCTGAGCTGAAGCGTAGCTTTCTACCTGGTATGTACCACACACAATTTTCCTTAAAATAGGCAGTGGCTTTCCCATGGAGTGATTTATAGGCTAAGGAGAGAGCCTTAAAGGTGATACGATGTTTAACCGGCAGCCAATGCAGTTATCTGAGGCTTGCCCTAGCTGATTGAAATGTAGGAATTTTTATAAGAAAGCGTGCAGCCGTATTTTGAGTGGTCTGCAGCTTTTTAAGCGGGCCATTCAGAAGCCCCAATTGTCTAGTCGAGACAGGACCAGAGCCTTCAGCCGGGTCTGGTGGCTCAGTGGACTAATGCATCCACTGCAGGGGCCTGTGTTCGACCTCATGGTCACAGGTTAAAATCCCGGCGGGTCCACTCAGCCTTTCATCCATCTGAGGCAGATAAAATGAGTACCATTGAGTTGGGTAACAATAAACATCTGTTATTCAGCGCCAAGAGACCTATGGGTGAACGTGCGCTTTACAAATACACGTTATGTTATTTTTTTTTATTTTATTCAGTAGATCGGCCGGAATACATTTTTCAATTTTTTTTACAATTCTAGGCCAGTGAAAGGCGGAGGATGTACCCGCATTGACTTGATCTTTATATTTTAGCTCCATGTCCAGTAGGAACCCCAGGTTTTTTACTTTGAACGTGGGTGTTGGTGCCATGCCTAAACCTGAGGGCCACCAGCTGGGTGACCAGATGGATGGATTATTGCTGAACTGGATGACCTCTGTTTTTGTAGAATTAAGCTTCAGGCACTTATTAGTCATCCGTCTGCTTATGGCACTCATACAGTTATTGACTGTGTTTCCTTAGTAAATTTCATTTTTCACTAGAGAGACTATTATTTGTGTGTCGTCGGCATAAGATGCCAGAGACAGACCAAAGGATTTAATAAGAGGAGCGAGTGGTGCAACATAAGGGTTAAACAGAGTAGGAGACAGAGAGGAACCCTGAGGGACCCCGCAAGGCAAGGAATAAGAAGCTGAATTAAATGAGCCAAGAGATACCACTTGTCGGCGCCCCAAAAGTAAAGACTTTAATAAGTCTAGTACAAAGTCATCAATCCCCATGTCCAGCAAGTGGTCAGCCAGTATCTTGTGGTTGACCGTATCGAAAGCCGCTGACTGGTGCAGCAGAATCAGAATTGCATTACCCCCTCCATCGAGGGAGGTTCTGATTTCTTCCGTTGCTGTGACCAGGGCGGTTTCGGAAATATGATTTCCCCTAAAACCGGACTGTGAATCATCTAAAAGATGATTAGTCTCAATAAAAGAGAAAAGTTGGAGATTCATGATCTTTTCCACTAACTTAGTCAGGTAGGGGAGTCAGGCTATGAGTCGATAACTGACGGGATCTAGAATGTTAAGATTCGGTTTCTTTCGAAGAGGCAGCACTGAAGCTGCTTTCCAGGAGATAGGAAAAATCCCTGTGTTAAGCATGGTGGAGAAGATAGTAGATAGGTGGCATGCTATAATTTCTGGGACCAGGTGAACAATCTTAGGAGGGCAAAGGTCTGAGGGAGACCCTGCTTTAATCTTCGGGATAGGTTCAGTGATCTGTGCCACTGAGGGAATCACAAATTGTTGAACCTGGCTGAATTAGAATTTGGCCCTATATACGTATTCGTGGATCAATTGCTACTAAAAATTAAAAAAATATTCAGAAGTTTTACCTTAAAGGAACACGCTAGAGAATCACAAAACTCCTGGTTGAAAATTGCTAGATTAGACCCCATTGGGGTGATCAATTTTTTTATAGTTTGAAATAGTGTTTTAGGAGCATTGGAAGCTAGATTTATTTGTGATGTATAATATTTAGCCTTGGCCACCAAAATTGATGTCTTATAGTTGCTTAAACAGGATTTGTACTTGTCCTGCTCCTCTCTCTTGTAGCCTGAGTGCCACTTGAGCTCTTGTCTTCAACATTCCTGTTTGATGGCTCTGAGAGAGTCATCGAACCAAGGTTGAGACATCTTTGTATTTTTAATTTTTACATTCCTAAGGGGAGCAACCTCATTGATGGCTGAGGAAATCCAGTTATGGTAACCCTCTGCCATCCGATCAGGGACGGTCTCAATAACAAGTGAGTGTGATAACCGCGTATCCAAGTCGGAGGTCTGAATTTTATGCCATGCGCGGTTTGCCTGATGTAATTTATGAACCCTGGCGAAAGAGCAGCTTTGTGGCTTAAGAGTCCACAGAATCATGAAATGATCAGTCCAAATTAAAGGTCGCGTGTGAGTGAATTTGACATTGAAATTATTAGTAAAAATCCCATCTAGCAGGTGACCAGCCTGGTTAGTGGGTCCCACTGCAATTTGGGATAGGCCCAGACCTTAAAAAGTGTCTAAGAGATGTTCTGTTTCTACATCAGAGCGGTTTTCCAGATGGAAATTAAAGTCCCCCAAGACCGTGAAATCCGTTTTTAAAAGAAGGGGGCTTCCAGTAATTGACTGATTTTTCCTACAAAGGTTGCCCTGGGCCCCGGAGGACGATAGATAAGCAAACCATTTAATGATTAGGATTTTGTGATTTCTATATTGAAAATTACTGCCACCACACCTTCCACACAAACAGGGTTAAAAGCAACTTGCAGATGTTCTTTATAGAAAATTGCCAGCACCCCCTCCCTTTTGCTGGGTTTACCAAGATGATAAATCAAATAGCCATCAGGTATTGCCGCTGTAATCTCTGGGCCTGAGGAAACATCTGCCCACGTTTCTGTTACGAATACCAGATCTAGATGTTGGTTGAGGATAAAATCAGAAACCTCCATATGGTGTTTTACCAAAGTTGATAAGGGCACAAAGAATGGATGGATGATTGTCTAACAACTCCAAACCATTAACAGGGGTTTCACAGATAGCACCCTCCATCAATGGATGCAGCCTTAGAATAACTCTGTAACCGGTAGTACAAGTATTAGTCAAAGGACCCATCAACTCTGTTATGCTAAAAGGAGAACAGGGGACTAGCTTACCAGAGCTGTTCAGGTTAATTAAAGTGTCCCGTGTATAACTGAGCAGTTGACAACGGTCAGAAGACAGACAACCAGGGGGACTGGCGCTAGGCGCGGTCCAGGCGTGGACGGGCGCAGACAGGCTTGCCTTTGGCATGCCTTCGGCGCGCCTGTGGCACGTCCGCTGCGCACATCAGCACCATCCTCCGTTTTTATGCTGGAGGAGTGGGTCAAGCGAGCAACTAGACTGCCACCCACCAAAAATGGCGTCTGAGGGTGAGAAGGCAGAATAGGCAAGACTGCTGCCCCTCCCTCCACTCAAACAGCATAATCACACTGCGGTGGACCGGGGAGGAACAAACGAAAGACTAAATGTCTAAAAAAAACTGCCGGTACGCACAGCACCCAGAGCCAGTAAGCAGGCAAAAGCCCTAACAGTGTCCCATGAATTTCTCAGTTAAGAACTAATAATTAAGAAAGCATCAAAGTATAAAATTAGTAAATATAACAGTTGGCTAGTTAAAAATCACCTCATCTGAAGCTTTGCTAGTCCATCCAGATCATGCATTGCATCCAGATCATGTGTAACGCAAGTGACATACACCTAAAACCAGCCAGGATTATTGGCTTTGCCAATGTTTGTTCGATGTTTAAGATTTTGTTGGAGATAATATTGAAAATGTTTCAATTATGAGACTGTGACTTAAACATTACTGCAGCATAGCTGCCAAGGTTTCACATTGCTTATGTGTGACATTTCCATGGTGTCAGTGTACTTATTAGTGACATTGTACAGCAAATGTGTGACACTTCAATTGACACTTATTATACATGAAGTACAGTTTCAAAATAATGACTTGCATAGTCACAATGCTTTATCAGTTGCAGTCTGGGACCTTGTAGCACCATGAATACCAAGTCACTATTTTCCACTGCACCAAACAGGATGCAATTCTGTTTTTTTCTTAATACACACACACATCTGCAGAGATGGTATTAACCAAGAGAGGTTTCACAAAGTAAAAGACTGCATTTTCCACCTGTGCTATTTCATGAAACAGTACTTTTTTTGCTCATTTTATGGCAGCATCATATGCTGTGTTTAATACAATTACAACAATAATCATTTGATATTTACTGTGCCTTTAGTCACAGGCTGGGACTTGGTAGCACTATCAATACAGAAGTCAGTAACACCGCCCATCTCACTCGCGTCAACCAGGATTCGGTTCCTTTACTTTCTGGTTTCTAAATGCACATAGAGACCTTCAGTAGTTTCATTAACTAATGTCGTTCCTGTAAAATAATGCATTTCCAACCAATTACTTTGACTTGAGTTTATTGTTAATTTTATGTGTGCAGTGCGCCTATTTTTATAAACAGTTACCTGAAAGTGAAGCCCACCAGGCAAACCTATTCTTTCGTGTCCTTGGTCCAGATGGTGATTACGGTCTCTCGCAGTCTCAGCATGTTCTAAGATGCCAGCTGCCTGCCTCCCTCTGTGGTTGCTGCTGAGGCATTGTCACCGACGTGTAGTCACAAGTGATTCCTGGATGCAGGCAGTGTCACTTGTGGTGCTGGCCAGGGCAGACAGTGGTGCTTTTAATATCTGGCCTGGGAAGTTGCAGAGGAGGCATGGGCCGGACCAGAGGACCTAAGATAGAAGCTCAGCTGCCAGGTTAAAGAAGCATTTGCAATGCAATAGGTCTCGCATTTGCAAGAGTTTAAGCTATTGGCATTGTAAATGACAATGCCTTTTATTTATGTTTTGCGAATTAACACATAAATAAAAGGCATTGTCATTTACAATGCCAATAGTTCAAACTCTTGTAAATGCGAGACCTATTCAAAGAAGCGGCCACCATTGTCCCGGGCTGCTCAGAAAGTGAAAGCACGTATGGCGCACTGAATGTTGCAGGAAAGCATGTCGTACCTGCAGTCGGAGAAACTCATTAAAGAAAATGGTGCTAACAGACTAAAAAAGATGTACCCTGTAACAACCGAAGTAATAGGGCCAGTCCTTATGGGAGGTTACAAATGAAGACAAGTCGGTACTAAGGAGGGACTAACAAGCCTATTAACGAATCAGAAGCCAGCATTTACGAAGGGCAATGACACAAGCTAATGACAAATATGAGCGGAGAATGGGTGGGGCTTCTATTCCATACTCCAATACAGCATGCCGCAGAGCAGCACATGCGCTGCCCAGGCTCGACCTAAAAATACACGCAGCGAAGTCGGATCTCCTTTATAGCAGAGAGAGCACTGTGAGGGGTCGCAGCAGCACAAGGTGCTAATTGTTTCTTTTGGGGCAGGCACGGCAGGGGAAAAACAAATCTGCCGCCTGCCGACACAGTGTCTTCCTGGGCCAATCATCGTCTCATGTCAGTGAGTTGCCTCAGTAGGGTGGTGCCTGGCTGGAAAACAACTGGCAAGGCGCTATCTTGATACATGTGATGCAGAGACACAGTGCTGTTCGGATAATCATCCAACTGTGTTGTTTTATGTTGTTCACACCCAAGCCTTGCTTAGACAGACAACGTGGCTGCCCAGAGAGATTCAGAGGCCAGTCCAGGCTCCGCTTGATTGGAAACAGGCAGGCTCTGCCTTCCTTTTAACAAATGTCACTGTAAACACAAACACCTGTGCTCTGCCCTGTTTGAATTAATGTAATTTCAGACAATTTTGGCAGACCCAGAGCTATAATAGCAGCGCAGGTACTGCCAGAGCAAGCTAATTACAGCAGTGGCTGCCTTAGTTATGCAGCTTCATTCAGCGCCCTTTGTTGTACTGCGGTGGTCCCAGGAGCACTATTATGCGTGACTAATGCATTTTAGTGCGGTGATGTGGACACCGGCACTAAAATGCCTTAGTCTAACCCCTGATGCATGGTACTTGGCAGGGCTGCTGAAGCACTTGGAAGTGGTACTGATCTTCCGAGTGTCACAATCACTCCCGTTATGTTCACTCTATGTTAGACATGCACACAATTTTTCTCCCCATATCTCACCCATCTGCATATCTTGCAACTCATCTTTTCATTCCCTCGTGAACTCTAAAAAGTATAAAGTCCAACACTGGATAATGTAGGAAAGTGAAGTATTATGTAGTGATCCTGGTTAGGCCTCACTATGTAATACTCTCACAATAGCCCAAATATGGTCCTTGGATTCACAATATTAAATCTTTAGCTCAGTCTTGGTAGTGTGGCAAAGAGCAGTCAGGCTTTACTAGAGAATTAAGCATTTCAGAGTACCAACATGGACGATAAGTAATTGACACAACTCGAAGGAATCCGACACCATTTTATAAAAATAAAGCAGATTTTTATATTAATTTAGACACCAAAACAAATACGATAGGATGCATATATCGGAAGTTATAGATTTTAGAAGCAATAGTAAATCAGTACAATTCACTACAGTAAGACTTTACCATTACGGTCAATGGGAAAAAGCACTAGGGACAATCGGTCACTTGCAGGTCAAGTTACATGGAACTCATGGGGTGTTTAGGTGATGCGGGTCCCAGGTCCAAGCCACAACAGTCAGCTCAATTTAACTGGCCTGAGATGCCGGGTGCAACATTGTTCTGGCTGTCCTTGGTGCTGAAGCAGGAGCTGCGGGAGAGCTCGGTTTACCGCTTAGACAGTGCTGGGGAGAAAACAGATGCAAAAGGTTGACAAAGGGGCCACTTCTGTGGTCAGTTGAAGGTGCTGTGGAATTCCCTCATGTTGTAGCGTCGAGCAAAGTTGGTGGTAACCGGACTGGTCACCAACTATCCTTGGTAGCAATAAGGTCAGATAGATGATAGTTCGGCATACGGAGGTTCGGGGTAAAATTGTAGCCACCTGAAACTTATTAATAATAATTCCTATTTGTAAAACACGAACATATCACCCTCTTAAGGGTTTCAAGGCGCTGGGGGCCATTGGGGAGATTAAGTGAGCTATTGCCCAGAGTTACAAGATGCTGAGCTGAGCTGCCGCCATCGCCGGGGATCGAACCGTGAACCCCGCGCTCAGGAGTCAGCTGCTCTGGCTGCTGCGCCACACCTCTCCCACTTGCTGAAGGTCAGGACTACGTTTCACACAACGCACTGAACCCTCTACTTTTGGGTGATCCCTGGGAGAGCCCAATGGCCAGCGATTCTTTGGTTCCGGAAGTCAGTTTTTACCTGCGGGATGCAGGGGACTTGTGCCACTAGTCGTTTGGAGTTGCCTTTGGTGCGTAAAGGGGTTCCTCTGTCTGGGGGAGACAGTCTTTGGTCCGGGACGAGTCGCTGTCATGCAGTTGTAGGGTGGTTGCCACAGGTGCAGGCTATTGCGCCTTTGCTTTGTGCAGGTCCTGAAGTAGAAGATTGGAGTCTCTTCTTTGTCCTTGGTTGTAAGTCTTCACAGATCTGAGGTTCTGGTGTCGGGGGTGCCCCTTAAAGTCTAGATTTAGCGGTGTTAGGGATGTGGGTGCAAGTGACAAATGGGCTACTTGCCCCAGCGGCTAATCTGCTCCTGAGGTGACCACATCCGGGGTGTGTGTCACCTTTTCCACCCAGAACCTTATATTCTGCCACTTCTAAAAATGTCTGAAACCTTCCTTGGCTGTACAGCCCAGTACCTTACCCTAGGGGTGTGGCTAGCCTTCTGGGGGTGTACAACTCCTGACTAATTTTCCCACCTGGCAGGGTGCAAATGTGCATAGGGACATGGTGGCTGCCTCCTTTGGGAGTCAGCCTGCGTGTATATCAGAGGCAATGCATGCTTTAAACTCACCGCCTTGATGTGTTACTTCATTAGCCATCCTGTCAGGCAGGGAGGTGATACCCCCATCTCAGGCAGGCCTTTGTTTCTGACTCCTGGGAGTGTTCACAATACCCGGCAGGAGGTCAGATTCCTGTCTTGGCAGTAGTAGCTGCAGGCTGCCAGACAGGGCACAGTAAAGGCTGGGGCAACCAGGTGTGCCACCTCTAAAGTAGACCACTGGGTGCATGCCACATCAAACCCGACAATGGAATCATGTCAGTGGTGATGAGGCAAGTTGTTTGATACCAAACATGACCATATTCAGCAGAGCCATAATGGAGCTGGCAACCATGGGGGTGCCAGGGTGTCAGCCCAGGTTATCCTATGAGCCCCATATCACTTATAGTAGTCCTTAATGGAAAGAGGCTACTACAGGGACATATAAGCTTGAACTTATATGCCCACACCTTTAATATAATGCACCCTGCCTCCTGGGTTTAGGAGGCCTACCTTAGGGGTGACTGGCATATATTAAAGACAGCGCTTTGTCCTTGCCACTCATGGTGAGGTAAAAGTCGAGTTGGGTCAGTTTGCACTGTTCCTGCTGTCTGCAATGCCTGGCCTGCTGACAGCTGTTTACATGGGTCACTCAGGGTGGCACAAACACTGCTTCAGGCCCTGGTGACCCCTTTCACACCTATGCCCTGGGTATCCTTGGTACCATTTCCTAGGGACTCAGGGTTAAGGTTAAAGTCCTTGGCAATTGGGAGTACCAATTTTCTCTCATCGAGTTTAAGGAGAGAACACTGGCACTGGGGTCTGGGCAGCAGACTCCAGTGCCCTTTCAGAGTCGTAACCATCAGCACTGGGGCAAAAAGTGTGAGGGTGACCTTACAAAAAGCTCACTTTCCTACAGATAACGCAATACAATATATGTAAACTAACATAATTATAAGTCTATGTAAAAAAACATGTAGGAAGTACAATATGCCCTTTGATGGATAGAGAACAAAAAACATTACAGCAATATCCATAAGAAGGGCACCACAATACTATTAGTTGAACTTCACAATATACTCAATGAACAAAGCAGAACTTTCAGATTTTACGGAATACCCCCAACTCAGTAACTGCTCTTTCTTGTTTATGCCATCTGTTCTATCTGCCCCTGTCTCTGTTTAACTGCTCCTTTTTGCATCCCTTGTTCCTCTTAACTGCCCCTTTTTGCATCTTTTGCTCCTCTTACTGCTCCGTTTTGCATTTTGGTCTCTTCTGTCAGTTTTTGCCCTCCGACTTGCTCCACCGATCACGTTTTCCCACCTTGCCGCTCCTGCTGAACTTTCCCGCTGTCCCCACTGGACTATCCCACCCTTGCATGGATTGCCCACCACCCAACGCACTCCTTCCACTCTCCAAGGTCCTATTTATTGGAGGCCACAGCGTGGCAGTGCAGCAGCCGCGTGCAGTGGGCACACGAGAGGCGAGCCAAAGGAAAGCCTGTCTGCGCCTGCACTGCGCCCAGCACCAAGAACCCCATGTCCAAACACCTCCTGCAGCAACATTGCCGACGACTGCTCAACCCTGGACGTCGTCACGAACGCTGCTGCCGAGCTGCACCTCAATCCACGGTGGGCCCCTTTGCCTGCTCACATTGCCACTTCACCTGCCTCCACACACCTGCTCCCACCCCCCCACACACACACTGCACCCCTCACCAAGTCAGAACTCAAGACCCACACTTATACAGCACCACACACCCACCCAGTACAACAACACTCACTCGCATGCTTGCTTCTCAACACATGCTAATTCAGCAAGCACTCCACACAGATTTGGGACCTCATCGAATCCAATGCACCGGGCCTCTCCTTCCCCACCGAAACCTGGCTGAACCGCATATCGGCATCAGACATCGCCACAGCCATCCCTACTGGATGCAAAATCCTGCACCAGGACCGATCCCTTAAACCAGGCGGAGGGCTCGCCATCATCCACACAGACACCATCAAGTATACCTCTCACATTGACCCAGAAGCCACTTTTATGGAACGCATGCATTTCAGTAGTAAGTAGGGCTACCATTGCTCATCAAACTCGTATCCTTAAAAGTGACAGGTCGTTTTTGTCCTTAAAAGTGACAGTTTGTGCGCAAAAATATGTGGGCATGATGTATGTGTGACAGCCCTAACCAGAGCTGAGCTGGGGGTGTGGCACAGGGTTTGTGTCAGAGTGTGAGCCTGTGTTGAAGGCTGTGTTAGGTTAGCAGGGCATTTAGGGTTATGTAAAGAAAAATGTGTCCCTAAATGTGTGCGCAAAAGTGTCTTCATGTAAGAGGGAAATGCCTGGGCATGTTTTAAAACTGTGACCTCAGTGCTGTGACAGAGGTTGCCTGGGCAAGCTGAGCTGAAGCTGTGAATGAGCAGGCAGGCCCCAAGTTCCCCACCCCCAAAGCAGCATGGCTGTCTAACACCGTGGTTTGCTGCGCAGAGGTGTTTTTTAAAAAGTGTCTTTCTTTAGAAACAGCTGTGGCAATTTGAATTGCGTCCCCGCCAAAGCTGGTGGCAGAAAACTAGCCGTGATGGGTCTGAAAAGGGGTGTGGTGCAGCTGTAAAATGTTAGAGGGGGAAGCCCTTGTAAGCATCACAAGACACGAAGTAAAAGGCCAGATTCCCAGGCAGGGCTCTGGCATATAGGTGTCACAGTGATAAAGTGACAACAGTCCTGAGCAGAGCAGGGCTGAAGTTTGGGGACATGACGAATGACCAGTTCCAAACTTCCCAGGGACAATTCTCAAAAATAGGATGATACAAGGCCTGTTATAAAATAACAAACCACAGCCCCCCAGAAGGGTGTGAGAAGTGAAAAAAAAACCCAGGCCGTGTGTAGAGCCAGAGCTTCCCATGAGAACCTGAAACCTGGTAACACATGTCCTGTTATAAAACAGGCAGCCCTTACACATAGGACAATGCTGGGAAGCCAAAAACTCAAAACATTGAAAGTGCTCCCCAGATTCCCAAGCAGGGGCTCAGTATGATTAGCAGATGTCAAATGCTAAAGGTACACAGGCCCAGAGCAGGGCTGCGAAGGGAAAAAACTAAACAGCGCAGTCCCAAACTTCCCATGAGTCTCAAATGATATAGTACACTAGGGGGTTATAAAAATGTTACCCACAGCAAGAACGGTACTGGACATTCGTCATGTCCCCAAACTTCAGCCGGAGCCATCCTTCCCAGGAGATGGGTTTAAGCAACTTTTACGCAGCTCTTCCCAAGACAGGGGCTCTGACAAGGTTAGCAGATGTCAAATGATAAAGGTGTATCTAACAAACAAGGCAATGGTCAGAAAATGTTCCCTCCAATGACCACACACTACCTGGTTCTAAACCCTACCCACCCTAAAGGTTGAGGGTCTTCTAATTAGCATGCTAGGACAAGTATAAAAAGCATACTTTAGGGACCAGCAGAAACAGACATTCAAAAACCCATTTGGAACGACATGTTTGGATTGTTTGCTGCACAGGCCCAGCCCAGGACTTTAAAGGGAAGAATGGAGCAGATAAACTTTTCACAGATTGATGCTGCATGCTGCGCTCTAATAGAGGTAAATAAATAGGGGGATGGCACAGTGTTGCAGTCTTAAGGATTTAAGGGTTTATTTAAATTATTGGGGAATGCATTTAATGTGAACAATGTTGTAGTTTTAAAAGGTACCTAGCGCCATGTAGGATTGTATCCTTGATGTTTTAAATAATGTTTAAAGCGTTGTGGGCTGTTGCTTAATGTGAATATTTTAGAGGCATAGGGTTGGAATAATGTTGTAGTTTTAAATGTTACTTAATACAAAGGGGTTTGTATTTAATGTGAGCAACGAGGTTGTTTTAAATGTATGCCGTCTTGACATTTTAAATAATGTTTAAAACATTAGGGGCTGTTGCTTAAGTTGAATGGTGTTAGAGGCCTTGAGGTGAAATGTGGCTGTCATTTTAAGTTTTTTAAATGGCGCTAAGAGCAAGGAGGACTGTATTTAAAGTGTATAAAGGATGGGTTTGAGGATGTACAGGGCTGTATAACCCATGATGGGTTGGTATTTAATGGGGGTAATGCTAGAGGCTTTGAGACGGTAATTGCTCGTAACTTATGGCTTTAAAGGTTGTTTAAAACACCTATGGATTGTATTTGAAGTGAATAACGGTGTTTATGAAGCATTGAGTTTAAAGCTATGTGTGCAGGCATTTAATGTGAATACGGCTGGGGGTGTTGGGGTGGCGTAGAGGTTGCAGGGGTGTGTATTTAAGGTGCATAATGCTAGAGACCGTAGCAGGGTACATGCAGAGGTAACCATATATTTTACAGCGCCTAGAAAACATTTTTTACATGAAGAACAGCTGTTTTAATGGTTCCAGAACATGCAAAACATATTAAGCAATTTACAAATAAAAAATAAATAAATAATACAGTTTTGTACTCACCACACCGATGTCCTGTATATGCTAGGGTGTCTCAAGGTGGAGTGCTGCAGGGTGGTTCTGGACGCCACGGCAGGGCTTTGCTGGTGGTGAACTGTCTTGGCCAAGTCTTCTGATGGTAGTTGGCCTGGGGCTTATGCTTGAGGGCCAATGATGGCACGAGGGCGCTGTGGGCAGGATGCTGTACTCTGGCGGGGGCCGGCACGGCCAAGGCATGTGTGGTCCAGAGGCCCAAACTTGCTGGGGGGCGCCCCAGAGACCTCTGAGGGCCGTGAGGGCTCCGGGGTTATGTGCGCAGGGTCTTTGTGGGGATCGCAAGGCCCAATTGCATTTAATTAGGCCCCAGAGCCTCTGGTGTTCCGTGCGTGGCCCTGGGGTGGCCCTGGGGTGGTTTGTGGCAGGGTCGGTGTGGCCTTCAAGGCCAAAGCTGTTGAGGGCACCCAGAGCCCTCGGTGTTCCATGCGGGGCGGGCTCTGGGGTCAGGTATGGGTGGTTCCGTTGCAGTCCCGGCGGCCCAAAGTTGAAGTTACCACAATCCAGAGCCCGTCCGTGCGGCGCTCAGGGTTATGGTGTATGCGGAAGTGTTGGGTGCAGGCCTACGGCCCAAACATGCTGGGGCTAGCGGCGTCCAGTCCGAGGTCCCAATATGAATAAACAGCCCCCACAGAGCCCGCTTACCGTGGGCGCTGCTCTGGGGGTGCCCTGGGGCCGATGCACGCTGGGCCGAATGATCGGCATGGTCCGGTTTGATGGTCAAGTCCCCCAAGCATTTTAAATCCTGGCCCCAGAGTCCGCTTCGGGCAGGGCAGGACTCTGGGGTTGGGGTCCTGTGTAGCGTTGTCCAGGGTCTGGTGGAATGAGTCCCCAAGCATTTTTTTTCAAATTATGTTTGCCGAGTCCGCGGCTGGTAGGGGGGATTCTATGGTGGTGGGAGCAATTGGCGAGGCGCCCCCGGGGGCCCTTTGACCCCATCAATGAATTTTCCGGCCCCAGAGCACGCTGCAGGCTGCGGGTAGGGTGGGATTCTGGGGGTGGTGGGAGTAATTGTCGAGGCGCCCCCCGGGGGTCTGTTGACCCCATCAATGAATTTTCCGGCCCCAGAGCACGCTGCAGCCATGCGGTACTCTGGGGTGTGGCATGTGTGAGGCCCTAGCCATGGGGCCCCAGCTGTAAGGGCGGCCCATTTCACCCCCAGAGTACGCTCAGCCATGCGGTGCTCCGGGGGTTGTTGATTGTGTGTTGGCGGTCCCGGTGTGGGCGCAAACATGGGGGGGGGGTGGGCAGCACCAGAGCCCTCTGAGATCCGGGCGGGCTCTGGTGCTATGTGAGGTGCTGGTGCGATGTGTGGCCCCCAGCGTAATCGCTAATGCCCACAGGGGACCCGCATACGGTTGCTGCTCTGGGGGCTGGGCGGATGGCGGCGCTTCCCTGAACCCACGTGGAGCTGATGGAGGCGGCATGGCCGCCGCGAGCTTCCTCTCCACGTCGGCGTGGGAAGGGCATGCCCCCTTCTGTGATGTCATCACTGGGCCACCCCTGACATCACGGAGGGGCGTGCCCTTCCAGCGTCGACGCGGAGGGGGTTCCCAGACAGGGATTCCACCGTAAATATTGTGGAGGCCGACACATAAAATAATAAATAAAATAAAAAACGTATTTACAGCCGCTCGGACCGGATTAGCAGCGTCCCTGCGGCTTTCATTTTTTATTATTTTTTGTTTGTTTGAATATTTATATAGCGCGAACACGACCCGAAGGTCTTGGAGCTCTTTTACTTGAACAACGGTTACCCTACACAAGCACACATTCATTTTAGGTGTGTAGGGGGTAGATTAAGTGATTTACCCAGAAGCACAGGTTGTTGAGCAGGTGTAGAGGTTCATTAACAGAGCCCTAGGCTCTCAAATTATAATAGGGGGCCAACGTACAGACCATTTCTATCGTTTTAGAGCTCCTTGCCCTGCACCTACAAAACGGATGCTGACGGCCATGGGGCTCCGGATTGGTTATTTATTTATAAAACCACTGCTGCCAAGATCATTGTTACCCCTGCTTCCAGGGGAAAAATAAAATAAATAAATAAATGTCCAGATAACTCCAGTGAATAATGCTCTTTCTGGAGAGGGATATGTGATTTTGTCTAGCGGAGAGGGTGCATCAATTACCACAGAGGGTAAATATGTATGCTGTAAAGAATGTGTACCATGTAGACTACAAAGAGCATTTAGTGTAAAGTAAGCAGATTTCCTCTTGTTACTAGCAGTTTATAAGTTAATATCCTAACCTGGCGCGGTGTTTATTAAATGGTTACAAAGAGCAGTATGCACAAGCGTTTGTATAGATATGTGCAACGAGGGTGTGTACCGGTAGGTCTGAAATATTGTGCCTAGCTCTACAGGTCTACGGCCTATGTAACATTTTCCTAGATTCTGTTTTACGTATGCCCTATGTAGGGATACATGTCTCTATGTAATATGTATTTACGTTTTCTAAGGGGTAATGCAATGTTTATGAGCGCTAGTTTTAAAACAGTCGCTTTTGATTTAACCCCAGCCACAGGCCCTCCCGGAATTAACTATCACCGATGAAGAAATGCGTGCCCTGCTGCCAGGTATATGTATTTAGAGTTGTATAGTTCTGCGTCGTTTTTGTACCCTAGTGTCTCAGAAACCCTGTTTTTCTAATGGTATTTTCATGTGTGTATGATTTTATAGATTATGATGCCGAACTACAACTAACTCTTGACGGTTTAGAACGGTACATGGAGGCTCAAGGCGCGTCGTCGAGTGTGCCGGATAACACAGTTCTTACAGGTAAATTTAAAAAAATGCCCGGGTTCTTTAAACTGTCTAAGACTTAGGCGCTGTTAGTCCAAAAACCATAGCTGTGAACTGTAGGAGCGCTCCTCAGAAGGGACTGCTAAGGTCTGGTTTATACTGCAAATGTGATTATTTTTTTCTTTACAGGACCCTTGGAGTCATGCACGGACGGCGGGGATGTGCAAGAGGCTGCAGAGTTGCGAACAAAAGAAAGGTCGCTAAAAAGGAAAGCTTCAGCATCTAGAAAGGGATCGTTGCCAAAGAAAGGAACGGGTAAAAGACCTCTAACAGGTGTGTTTTTCACAAAAGGGTGTGGAAAAAAAAGAACTCTCTAGGTTTTATTCTCTCAAGCAGAAAGGGCCGTCGACATGTAGTACCGGGTGTATAAAGTGGAGGTGGGGTGTCTGTGGGTCCTTATTTTTTCTAATATATAAATTTTTATGTTACATTCTAGGAGCCGTTCATAAGAGCACTGGAGAAGAAACGTGTAAGGCTAAGAGGTCTGCGACACCGTTAAGGGACATCACAAAGACAGTCCAGATCATCGGGCCTGCGGCAAAATGTGTGAGTAGGCGTGCACGCCAAGATTTGATTTGTTCTTACTATACACACATCCAGCAGAGAACAGGCACAACGATGAAATGCCGAATCAAGCCAACCTCCAACATGGTGAACCCTCTCCAGGTCTCAAAAGGGAATCGCATCTCAAGCAAACCCGCCCTTAAGAAGAAGCAGATGGACTCGGAGTCCCAAGCAGCCCCTTTAGACCTCAACAAGAAACAGGTGGTCCCTGATTCCCAAACATTGCCTTTAGACCTCAAGAAGAAACAGGTGGTCCCTGAGCCCCAAACTACTCCTTTAGATCTCTCATTAAAAAATGTTGTGACGGGGCGTGGCCGGGCAAGATGGCCGATCGGACGTAGACCGTCTCGGCTCCTGGTCCACGCACTATCCCGGTGTCCATCCTGATGACCAGCAGCAATGCGGAGCACTGAAAACGACATGTCCCGTCAGGGGAATGCACGGGGCACAATATGAGCCCTTTCTGTCGCCGCAGCGACGTCTGAATCGGCCCTGTCGCGCCCTGTTCGGCCTGGGGGATAGGCCACGGCTGCAAACAAGATGGCCGTCAGATCCCGACTGAGGAGAGCGGAGCCCGAGTACAGCCGGTGAGGAGCGGAGCGGTGTCTTGCTGCAACCGGAGGGAACAGATGTTGGTTGGGGCTGGTCCGGTACTGGCTCTGCTCGAGGGGCGGCCGTCAGAGGGAGTGAGACGCAGCGGAACCTCCTCGCGCTCCATGCCTGACCCCATCATGGCGCCTGGAAGGTGAGGCGCGCCGGCGGAGACCGAGGCCTGGAGCTCCGAGCCCTGCTGTGCCCTATTCCCTCCTCACCCCGCCACACCGGGGCCCTGGTGGAGTACTGATTCGAGCGGTTGCTGACCCCCGGCTGCGGGGGCCGTCTTGTGGCACCCCTGGACATAATTTTATTCCAGCTGCCCTTCTGCACACATCGGGAGACCTGGCGGAGTCCTGTGGCCACAAGAACGAGGGCGGCTGAACTTGCCTGATCTGCCTCCATTTGACCTCGTCCTGGCGGCGGAGCCTCACGGGGCGAGGTGCTGCGTGGAGGCCTGGCCGAGAGCCCCGGTGACGCCATGACTGGGCTGGAGTGGCGGAGGTGAGGTGCGCGCCGGAACGTTGGCGGGGGGCCCATTGAGCACAGTTGGCATCGCAGGCGCCGCCGATCGGGCTTAGTTGGACGATACTTGGAACCCTATCTCCCGCTGCTGCTCGCCTTGGGGGTCCCCTCGCAGCCTTACCGGAGCTATACACAGCAACGAGCCTCCGAGACGGAGAGCCTCATCTGCACCGTTGGGGGACATCGCTGGGGGCCTCACATTGGGACGCGCGGTGACTCTGGGAGACTACGCCTCAACGCCAAGTACGGCGGGATCCGGCGCGCGCTGGGTCTCTCGCTCTGCCGGGCTGTCTGCCCCATCACCACCTGAGTAGATTGGGCCCCCGGGATGATTCCTAGATGTGCTACAGCTGGCCACAAGTGACGGCGGACTCCTGGTGAGGGGCCCGGTGTACCCTGGGTGTCCTCGTGCTTCTCGGGGCCCACTTGTATCTCTTCATTTTTAGGGCTGCGCAAGCTGCATTTAGACCAACCTCTGATTTTTCTGGAAAGAGCGCTCGGGGTCAAAGAGGCCTCATCTCTATGCCGCCGAAGAAGGTATCGAGCAAGACGCCCAGCAGAGTATCGGACTTCTTCATAGCCCCTGACGCGCGTCGACCTCCGCAGAGGGGCACGGGGGAGGTAGCCATGGCCTTCACGAAGGCGGACTTGCTGTCCCTACTTCAGGACTTTAAAACTGAGCTGCGCAACGATCTCCGGCAGGACTTCACAACATCACTGGAGCAATTACGCGTCGACCTCACGGGGCGTCTGACCTCCCTCCAGCAAGACGTGGACTCGGTGGGAACAAGAGTGTTGGATCTGGAGTCACAACACCAGGAACAGGCACGGCTCACCACCAAGGTACGCGAGGAGTACCAGACACTTAAGGAGCAGCTTCACCAGGTACAGCTTAAGGCGGAGGACCTTGAGAACAGGGCTCGAAGAGAGAACGTACGCATCAGGGACTTAGAGGAGGGAGCCGAGGGGCCCGACCTAGAGGCATTTGTGGAGGGACTGTACGCTGAGATCCTGAGTCCTCAGACCTTAAAAATAAAACTGGACAGGGTTCACCGAGTGGGCGCAAGACAGGGCGACGAGACACTGAGGCCCCGCGACATATTAGCGAAACTCCATTCATATAAAGTCAAGGAGGCGATCATTCAGGCTGCCAGAGCGACAAGCTCCATCTCCTTTCAGGGCCATTCCTGTGCGATATACCAAGATGTGGCGCCGTCCACGCTGGCGCGGCGCCACGCATTTAGAGCCATCACCACCAAATTAAGGGAGGAGAAGATCAGATATCGTTGGACCTACCCTTTCGGACTCAGCTTCGACTTCCAGAACAAACGTCGACACATCACGGAGCTCCGAGAAGGTCTGGACCTACTGGGCCTCACACCCGAAGAGGCCGACTCCGCCGGAGGTGCAACTGGGGGGCCCTCCCGGGGTATGGCCCTGGCTTCTGCGTGGTCAGTGGGCCCGCGCAGGGGCCGTCGCTGACCTTCCTCTGCTGACGCTCTGGAGGACCCTTTCTTGAGCCGGACTGTAACCCAGAGCCCTAGGGACACCTTGTTTGTCCTTGATTTCTTGGACCCCTTTCACTTCTGCAGAGACAGTTTTGCTCCAGCCCGTGGCCCCACTTCCTCCACATGATGGCAACCCCTTTCTTTCGGACTCCAAGTACAGATAAGTGACTTGAGGGAGCTGAGTATCACCTGATCCTATGTGTTTGAATAGCCGGATCCCCTGTCTTGCGCCTGCGGGGGAGGGGGGTGGAGGGTGGCAGGGGCTATTGGAGATACCGGGGATCTGAGGCGCTGAGAGAGGGACGCATTCTGGGTCCAATCAAGGCTACATATAACTATGGGTGGCGCTCCCGCAGTAGAGCCACAGCATTGGGACATGTTTTTTAGGCAACCTTGAAGATTCTTTGCCAAACGTTAGCATTATGCCGGGATGGGCGTGGACGGGGTCCTCGGACCTTCCATCCCCCCTGATCCCCGTGGGGGATCTCCCTTTTGTACAACCAAGGGAAAGTTATTGTCGTTAAGATATTGTTTTGTTTTTGATTCATGTTTGTTCACGTTTTTTTGGGAAAGGAAGGGAGGGGGTGGGTGGGAAATGGTGGCGGCTTTTTAATGTTTGACGCTTGGGGGCGAGCTGGCGGCTGCAACAACAATGGGGACACGATTCTGAACGGGCCGCTTATTTGGAGACAGGTGATGGACGTGCCTCGGGAGATGGGTCCATGGCTACTATGGGCAGGTAGTTCTACCTAGTACAGATGATGCCCATCACGATTGGAACATGGAACGTTAAAGGTCTTAACTCCGCCCAAAAGCGCCAGAAAGTACATACTAGATCACCATCTGGATATTGTAGCGCTGCAAGAAACGCATTTGGCCAGGGCCGACGACACCCGACTTAGGCACAAACACTTTCCACTGATCTACAGATCCTCGGCGCACACAAAACATAGAGGGTAGCGCTCATGTTCCGCTCTTCCACCCAAATTCAGCCCTTGGGAATGCACACGGATAGAGATGGCCGTTGGGTCATGGTTAAAGGCGCCTCAAAGGGAGGCTATGTACCTTAGTAGCAGTTTATGCTCCCAACACTGGTCAGACGGCCTTCTTACACACGTTTTGGGGAAATTATCGGATTTTGCAGAGGGGCCACTGATACTTATGGGCGACTTCAATTTGACGTGGCAAAAGAATTGGACAGCACACACTCACACCGCTCAGAGGTGGGCTCCTTCTCTCAGGAGACGCAACGACGCTTGCATGACATGGGGCTCTTGGACGCTTGGCGCACTCTATTCCCACAGACGCGGGACTACACATTCTACTCACATGTCCACCGTTCTTATTCCCAACTGGACTACATTTTTATCCATCAATCCCTCCAAGGGGCGCTTCAAGCTGCTAAGATATTTCCCCTTTCAGTCTCGGACCATAGCCTACTCTCTATCTGTCTCTCTTGGGAGGGGAACACCTCGGCGACACCCCGATGGTCCTTCCCGACGTCCCTTACCCGGGACAAAGACGCCTGCACCAAACTGAGGGAAACCATCACGGAATTCTTTGCTAATAACAAGCCAGAGGATACCTCTGACTATATTACTTGGGATGCATTTAAGGCAGTCTTTCGGGGAAGATGCATTGCCCTCAACTCGGCCCTAAATGTGCAACGGACGAAAGAAAGGGAAACTTTAGAGGATGAGCTATCTAAGCTTGAGCGCATACACAAAACGAACCCCACCAGACAGTCCCTTCGTAACCTCACAACGATACGGGGGAAACTTCGGGCGATCTACGATAATAGGGCAGAGTTCACACTCCTTAAACTACGACACCTATCCTATACACAGGGCAACAAAGTTGGTAAACATCTGGCCCGACAATTACGAGACAAAAGGGAACGAGAATATATAGGAGGTTTATGGGGCTCCGACAGGGAACTAATTCATAGAGAAGAGGCTAAAGCAGACCTCTTCGGCACTTTTTACGCGAAACTCTACAAAGGTGACGCTTTGGACTCGGACGTCCAGAGGGACTATCTCCAGTCCCTAACACTGCCCCAGGTATCAGATGCGTGGAATGACCAGCTTACGGCTCCTATTTCGGTGGACGAGGTCAACACCGCGATCGCGGCTTTGAAGCCTCATAAAGCGCCTGGCCCAGACGGGTACACAGCCCTCTTTTATAAGACGTTCGCCCCCAACATTAGTCCCCACCTGACTAACCTGTTTAATAAAATGGCTCACGAAGGCATGACCACTGGCACTATGTCCGAAGCAGTGATATCTGTCATACCCAAAGCGGGGAAGGACCCCCAACACTGTGCTTCCTATCGGCCCATAGCCCTATTAAACTTGGACGCAAAGCTCTATTCCTCCATTATAGCCAAACGGCTGAATGACCTTATGCCTGAATTGATTCACGCTGACCAGTCTGGGTTCATTAAGGGCCGGCAAACACACGACAATACCCGGCGAATTATCCACCTGATAGAGAAGGCCTCTCGGCGTTGGGTTCCCGCGGTATTGGTGGGGCTCGACGCGGAGAAGGCCTTTGACCGAGTGGACTGGGGGTTCCTTTTTCACACACTCTCGGCGTTTCGGGTTTGCAAATAAATTCCGCACTATGATCCGGGCTAATTATCTCCACCCCAGATCTAGGGTAGTGGTCAATGGGGTCCTGTCATCCTCGTTCCTTCACTCTAGGGGCACTAGACAGGGATGTCCCCTGTCTCCCCTTCTTTTTGCTCTAAGTATTGAACCACTAGCGTTAGCGGTTAGGGCTAACCCCAGTATCCAGGGTCTACAGTTTGCGGGGGAGTCGCATAAAATTTCCCTCTTTGCGGACGATGTCCTCTTGTCCCTCTCCAGTCCGTCCACATCCCTCCCGAATATGCAGGCTGAACTTGAGCGGTTTAAAACGGTGGCCGGCTTTAAAGTAAATCTCACCAAATCATACATCCTCAACCTCACTCTTCCACGAGCAGAAGTTCACATGCTCCAGTCTCTTACCCCCTGCCATGGGCCTCGTCCTCCATTCAATATTTGGGGTGCAGCTGACTCCGAAGCTAGAAGGACTCTACGCTGCTAATTTCCCTGCTCTTCTCAACAAAATCCAACTGGATCTCACGAAATGGAAGCCTCTCTTCCTGTCATGGCTGGGCCGGATTCATGCAGTGAAGATGACGCTTCTCCCCAAACTTCTCTACATGTTTCAAGCTTTGCCCATAGAACCAGAGGGAGACCTTTTTCGTCGAGTAAAATCCATGATTCTTCGCTTTGTTTGGCATGGGGGAGGGCGCGCTTTTCTTTCTCTCTCTTACGTCGCTCCCGTAGGGAGGGGGGCGTTGGTCTACCGGACCTCCAGTTGTATTATAAGGCGGCACAACTCAGAGTCTTGGTTGAATGGTCAAAGCCAGAGTCCGATAAACACTGGCTCCATATGGACCGCAGCGTGGCGGGGAGGACAATATGGGACCTTGTATGGCTCCCTAAGAGAGACAGACCTAAGAATGCTTATATTAGTACTCCCACTCGCACTACACTGAGAGTATGGGACTCACTCATGGGCGATGACAGATGGACCTCGTTCCCCTCACTGTTTACGTCCCTCCATTTTAACCCGGCATTCCCACCGGGCCTACATGAGGGACCCTTTGATGCCTGGAGAAGAGGTGGATGCCTGGCTCTAACACACTTGTTTCAACACTCTGACCCCCTCACGTTTAGCGATTGTAAGCAAGACTAAGGACTGGGAAACACGGAGGGCTACCACTATGCTCAGTTAATGCACTGGGCGCTCACTCCGCAGGTTCGTGAGGCAGCTACACGCCCCCTCACACAGTTTGAACGCTTCCTCACCAAGGCTACATCAATGAAGGGGACGATCTCATTCATGTATAACTTCCTGCTCACTACTGTGAGCTCCCCGCGGCCCCGATACATGTCCATGTGGGAGGATATGTTGCAACGGGTGGTTTCGGATGAAGAGTGGTCTCATCTGTGGAATAACCATGCTGATGGTCTTTTTATACATTTTTTGTATTTTAGATGCCCATGACGAAGGGAACATTCCCGAAATGCATTGGGCATTTTTAAATTGTGACATGCGGAATTGTTAACTCTCCCATGCTACTGAAAAAATTTGAGAAGAATTATTGGAATGAGTAAAACGAATTGAAAAGTGTGGAGAAAAAGATGTAAAGATACAGAATAAATAATTGATGAACTGAAGGATGACATTGATACTTTGATTCATTTGATTCATTCGCATACATGGCTGTGCAGCTTGTACGGGGACCAGAACAGGTTCCCTTCTTGTTCATCATTATCATGCGCATTGGGCGGAGCGCCTTTCAAGCTTGCACGCCTTCATAGCTCTAGAACAGTTGAGCAACTAAAATTGGAGTACATCGGTGTGCAGTCTACCAACTATGTTTCTCATCTGTGGACCGACTTCACCCGACTTAACCATTCCACGGAGCTTCGTGAGGCCCACCTGAAGACTATGATGGACTGGTACCTGCACCCGTCCAAGCTCAAACAAATTTTTCCCTCCACCTCTGATAGATGCTGGAGGGGCTGTGGACTGCTTGGGGACTTTCAACACATCTGGTGGGATTGTCCAACCATTCGCCCCTTTTGGGAGGAAATACTGGCCCACATTAAGGACATATTGGGATACCCTGTCCCCTCCACGTTGGCAGGTGTCCTTTTGGGACTTCGTGACCCTTCCCTAGAACACCAGACCCGAGCTGACAAGACAATCATGTGGCTATGTATCGGGGCGGCTAAGACCACTCTGGCGGCCGCCTGGAAGAGGAGGGAGGCGCCAGCTATCTCCCTCTGGCACTCACGACTCTGGAGACTGCTCAGCCTGGAGCGCATGTCTGAAATATTTAGAGATGATTATAAAAATTTTGAATTTCGTTGGGGTCCCCTGGTCCAATTCCTCTCGCGGGGTCTCCCATCGGCTGTGTGCCCCCCTAACGTTAGAGCCCTCCATCTCTTTCAGTACTGAGCCAAGTGTCACTACTGCTAGATGAATCTAGGAAGCGAGTTTAGCCGCCGCCACCAATGGGGAGGGGGGTGGGGAAAGGGGGGGGGTCTTTATTTCCGTTAATGGGTGTTTTTTTTTGTTTTTTGTTTTTGCTTTTCTCCCACTGGGAGACGTTTGGTTCTAAGTGCCACTTACATTGTTCTGTAACACCCTTCGTTGGGAGACCACAGGACAACTGTCATCACGGAGGGATGAAGAAGCACGAGTGGTAACACGAGCCCACATCGCTCACACCTACGAATGTGTTTTCAACTCCATGACTGTCAGAAACTGTAACCTATCTTAGTGCTTTTTTCTTTAGCTCGGAGATGGACCAGTAACCAGGGGGCTGCTTTTCTACCCAGTTGTAATTAAGCTTAAACCTGTTATCCTCCTGCGAGGGGTACTGTGTTGATGATATTTTCCGAAATATTTTGGAAACCCTTAATAAACATAACTTTGAAAAGAAAAAAAATGTTGTGACGCCGGAGACTGAACCCTCTACCCCCACGATCTCTAAGGGGCCAGCGGCTGTGACGCCGGTTGCAGAAGATCTGTTGCAGCCCCAAACCCCTAAAGTGAACCGCCTCTCAAGAAGATATCTTAAGAAGAAGCAAGGGACCCCGACGCTACAAGTAGAAACAGGCAAAGGGCCCTTAATCAAGCCCATTACACCGCAGGACCCTTCCCATCCTCTGAAGCCTTCTGTAGTTTCAAATAAACTAGCGGCGCAGGTAGAGGAGAGCCCCCTAGACCAGCCCCCCAAACCATCTATAATCATTCCTGACGGGCTTAGGAACTCAGCGCCTGAAAATGCTCAACCCTTAGGAGCACCTTATACCAGCAGCAACGGGTGTCTCTAGGCCCTGACAGGGTTGGTAGACAGCCTTGGTAGACCCACAGAAGCAGCGCACGAGGGGCCTTCTAACACATACAATAAGGATTTGCATACACCGGTTACACATTCACCCGACCACATCCCCGACAATTCCTTCACCGCTAGGACCCTCGATTATTTCGACTGCCATTTACACTCCCCGTGCCCTATGTCCCCTATCCCCCCTCTAGGAGCGTACGACCCAACCAGCCCTGCGTCCAGTGTAAGCCCCACAGCACCCCCATCAATATACGCCGTACGGTCGGGGGCGACTGTCCAGATCAGAGTTTGGAGGCCGGATATAGTGAGGACCCTTCCGCGGCCGTCCTAGGGTGTTCGCACTCGGACCCTGTTTCTATGGACCCTCCGTTACAGAATGGTGTTGTGGCGGTCGGTGTGAGAGAGGGCGTTATACAACCCAGCGGGGTGTTCATCCCTAATCCGCCGCAATATGATTCTGTAAACCCAAAAGAGGTACTAGGGGCTCATGTGAAAGATATACAGTGGCAGTCAGAAAGCTAAAACGCCAAGCGAACGCCGCAACCTTAAAATTGGGGATGGGTGGTAGCAAGGACAGGGTCAAGATGGAGGCGCAGCAGAAGATACTGCAAATGGTTGACCGGTGTAAAAGGGTGATCCTCCAAACGTGTCAAACAACTGTGTCAGACATATGGGGTATACCGGCGTGACTAGGCCTACGCCGCCCCCTAAAGACCCCCCATGCCCCGGGTATTAATAAAAGTGCACACAAATCAAAATATAGCAGTAAGGTCCATACTGTACTGACAAAGTCCCTGCGCTTCTTACGTTTGCTCAGGCGTAAAAAGTACATAGAGCCCCGCAAACAAAGTCATACAGTTTCACGATCAGCGCCTGAAGCACATACATCAGTACCACGCACCCAACAATACATAAGTTCAGGAGAGAACATCCCGAGGGTCGGGCGTTTGAAGGGCTCGAGGGGTAGAACGGCGATACTCCAACACCCGGAACACACAGAAGGTCCGAGGGGTTGGTCTGTAGCAGAGGCCTCCATGAGTACGTCGCACACAGGTACAAAACATACTGTTCAGATAGGAGGGGGAAGGCTGCCTAGAAAAGCCTGGTCCCGTAAAAAGCAAAAGTGGGCTAATAGCGCTAAGCAGCGCAGGCTTTTAATAAGTAAACTCAAGAAAGCCAGAATATGCGCTACACGTCAGCTTAAAAGCCCCACAGAGCCCGTGCTAAGCCAGAATCCCCAAAATGATAACACAGCGAACTCCGCAACAAGTCAAATTCCTCAAGATGAGGATTCAGAGGACGTCTTTTTAGAGAGTGTTAGAAGCTACAGTCGTACTGTAGAGAGATTTAACGCTACAGAACACCACGAGGAGTTTAGGTTTGTTATCGTTCATCAGATAAGGTCCTCCGTTCATGGGGTTTTAGCCATACATCAGGCTATGCAAACACTCATAGAAAGGTTGTTACGCGATGTGGGTCCTAATGATTTTTTCCAACTACGCTTCCAGGGGCAGGGTTTTGACAGTCCTTTGTTCACCATACGAAAGTCACGCGCTGTGTTTGACGCCGTGGAATTTTTAGAAAACCTCTTGAGGCTTTTACAGAGTAAGGCTGAACTAGTCGCCTATAGCACTTTCAGAGTCATAGCCCTCATTGTACGGGGTCGTGAGGGGGGTGTTTCCAGGCCTTTAAAGAGCGTGCTATACAGCAAGATAATTGGTAAGAAACAACGTTGGTTGCTCAACTTTAACAACGGAGCAGCCAACACGTGTCTGGCGGCCAGCATCGTGGGGTTGTTGATGGGGCGCAACACCACCGACGCTGTCATCATGTCTAGAGCGGCTGAAGCCCATGAGGTTCTTGAAATACCTCCAGACCGCATGGTCGGCTTTGGCGACATAGGTCTTTTTGAGAACTATTTTGCCGTTACGGTGAAAGTTCTTTATCACAACGGTTCTTGGAAGTACTTTACAACTGGGGAATGTGTGAAAAACAAGACTGTATATGTCCTTCACCATGAAAATCACTTTTACAGTATCTTGAACCTTAAAAGTTTTCTGGGAGTCAAGTACGTGTGCACACACTGCGACCACATATACAACACTATGGCACATCATCAGTGTGTAATGCACTGTAAGATGTGTCAGAGGGACGGTTGCATCGTAGATGCCACCCTGAAGGTGAGGTGTCGCACCTGTAAGATGTTTTGTCGCTCGCAAGACTGTTTGAGCATTCACAACAAAGCTGTTAAATGCGTCCCTAAAATGGATTGCTTTGAGTGTGGTCGGTATGTGGCATCAGATCACAAACGCAAAGGCATGAAATGCCCAAGGTGTCAGACTCCTTTTAGGGCAGGAACCAATGACCGTTGCTACATGGTTAAAGGCAGACCACAGACCAAAACCGAAGACTACATAGTGTTTGATATACAGTGCACACAAGAGACGGGGGTACACCAACCTAACTATATTTACGCCCACCATCTAACTTCCGATGACAGCTGGGAGTTTGAAGGACGCTCGTGCGTCGCTGACTTCCTTAACACGTTCATTCAAACAAAATTCAAAGGGTATACCATGCTGGCCCATAACTCAAAAGCATACGACTCATTCTTTATTTTACAAAATATGATTCGTGAAAAGGTACAAGTAGAACTCATCACTCAGGGTTCCAAGCTGATGTTGCTAACGGCCGGCCAGTTACAAATAAGGTGCATAGACACCCTGAATTTCCTGCCCATGAAATTGAGCAAGCTGCCAAAAGCCTTTGGTTTCCCAGGGTGTAAAGGTTATTTTCCACACTATTTTAACACCTGGGCGAACCAGAATTATGTGGGGCCCATGCCGCCTCCGGGCAGCTACGGGGTTGAATATATGATGCCTGCTGAGAAAGAGGGCTTTCTGCAATGGTACTCTGAAAACCGTGAAAAGGAGTTTCATTTTCAAACAGAGTTGAAAGCTTATTGTCAGGCTGATGCAATGATCCTACGCCAAGCATGCAACCTCTTCAGAGACGTGGTGGAGATGACTAAGAAAGTCAGGGTCTTGAAACCCAAAACCCCTCAAATGACAAAGACGGTCGAATACATCGACCCTTTTCAAAACATCACTTTGGCCTCCATGTGTATGTCCATCTACAAACACATGTTTCTAAGACCAAAAAGTATTGCTCTAGTACCGACAGACCTCTATAACGGTAAACAGAAACGTTATTCAACCCCCTCTATCCAATGGCTCATGTACGTCTCTGAGAAGGAAGACATACATATTCAAAACGCCTTACAAGGGGGCGAATACCACCTGAGTCCCTATTACCTGGACCGGTACGCCGTGATTAACGGGGTGCCGACGGCCTTTGAATACAACGGCTGCTTTTACCACGGCTGCCCCAGGTGCTACAAACCCCACGAGTTTAACAAATTGCTGGGTGCCAAATTTGAGCACTTACACCGACGTACTCTGATGAAGGCCCAGTATGTTGAAAAATGTGGCTTTGCTATGAGAACACTATGGGAGCATGAGTGGCTAGATATGTTAACATCCGACACAGACCTCTGCTCTTTCCTTCAGAGGGCCCGATTCTGATGCGGGTTGGAAAAGCTTCCCGACCGATGGCCTGGTTCTGATGCGGTTAGGAAGGCCTCCTAACGGCATTTGCTCCTTCCAAATCGGATCGGGAATGTGTCTTCCCGACCGAGGGCCCAATTCTGATGCGGTTAGGAACAAATGTTCCCATAGAAGTCAATGGGAGTTCAACCAAATCGTATCTGGAAACATCCGGATGCATCCTACTCTGCCGGTTGGACTTTCCCAATCCGAGTGGGTCGGAAACCATTTCCCAACCGATTCGGTCGGGAAGCTTTTCCAACCCGCATCAGAATCGGGCCCAGAGTCGTGATTTACCACAACCTTTGGAGCCCCGCGACGCATTATTCGGGGGGCGTACAAATGCCATACAACTGTACAGGGCCGTTGGTGAGGGTGAGAAAATACATTACTATGATTTCACCAGTCTGTACCCATTTGTGAACAAAATGAAGGTATACCCCTTAGGGCACCCCACCATCATATATAGAGACTTTAAGCCCCTTTCCGAATACTTTGGGCTAGTCAAATGCGAACTCTATACTCCAAGGCAGCTTTACTTTCCAGTGTTACCATACAGAGTCGATGGTAAGCTGATGTTCCCCCTCTGTCGAACATGTGCAGTGTTTAAAGAGGTTGGCGGGTGTAGACACACTGATGAACAAAGGATGCTCCCAGGGACCTGGTGTAGCATCGAGGTGCAAGCTGCCTTAGAGAAAGGCTACAGGCTCGGGAGAGTACACGAAGTGTGGCATTTTAAGAGGACCACAACACGATTCTTTTCACGCTACATTAATTTGTTTCTCAGAGACAAACAGGAGGCCTCAGGGTATCCCGAATGGTGTACTAGTCAGGCTGCAAAGCAGAAATACATCGACGCCTACTAAGCTCACGAGGGTATACGTTTACGACCCCATTTGATAGAGGTCAACCCTGCCCGCCGCCAGTTAGCCAAAATCTGCCTCAACTCATTATGGGGAAAATTCGCACAGCGTACAAACCTGTCAAACACGACCTTAATAACAGATCCTGACGAGCTGTTTAAGTACCTTTTTGCCCCTTGTTACAAGGTGTCCAGCTGCGAGTTTATCGATGACGAGACCGCGGCTGTGTGTTGGAAATACACAAAAGAGTACCCCACAACGTGTAACAACATAAACATCTTCATAGCGTGCTTCACGACCGCACACGCCCATCTAGAGCTTTACGGGGTTATGGATAAACTCCAGGACCGCTGTTTGTATCATGATACTGACTCTGTGATTTTTCTGAGTAAACCGGGGGATGAAGACCCTCCTCTTGGGGATTATCTGGGTAATCTGACCAGCGAACTCGAAAAGGATGAACATATAATAGAATTCACCGCCTCCGGACCTAAGACCTACTCGTACAAAACAAACAACAACAAAGTGTGCATGAAGGTCAAAGGTATAACGTTAAATGTCAGCAACACCCTAAAAATCAATTTTGACAGCCTGAAGGATCTGGTGCACGAATACTCTGCATCGCACGACCGTGCGAATGATAAAACCATAGTTGTGAATCAGCCCGGCATAGTCAGATCCAAAAAGAAGTGGGAAATTACAACCCAGCCCTTACATGAAACCTTACGCATTGTTTTCGACAAAAGGGCCCTGACTGCTGACTATAAAACACTGCCGTACGGCTATTAGACACATTAGAGAGGTCGCCACCACACTATGGACACCCCATTACAACATCCGTTCTCCTGCGTTTTAGCAGGCCCCTCAAACTGCCGTAAAAGCTACTTTATAAAAAAGCTCTTAGAAAATGCTGCCGGTGTTTTATCCCAAACACCTAATAACATTGTGTGGCTTTATTCATGCTGGCAAGATCTTTATACCGACCTGTCCCGTAGTTTCCCGCATATTAGATTTATAGAAGGCATCCCTGATAATCTCAACGACGATGAGCTGCTGCCACCGACCCTTGTAAACATGGTAATTGTCGACGACCTTATGCGTGAAGGTGGGGATCATCCCGAGCTAGAGCGAGCTTTTACTCAATATTCCCATCATCGCAATCTAAGCATATGCTACATTGTGCAGAACTTGTTTTACAAGGGTAAGAACAGTCGCTCTATAGCTCTCAACGCCTCATACCTTGTTTTATTTAAAAACCCCCGTGACAAACAGCAAATATCCGTCATAGCTAAACAGATGTACCCGGGAAACACTCACTTAGGCCTTTAACGACGCTACAGCAAAACCCCACGGCTACCTGCTGGTCGACTTAAAAAATAATACTCTAGAAGACTACAGACTAAGGGCTGACATTTTTCCCCCTGATCTCCCAGTCGCTTACACACCTAAGACCAAGTCCCCGGCCTATAAAAAGCCGCGCTGAAGACCTTTAGAGACATTTGCAGTCCGGCCCTTATAACACCCGGTGTTGACCATGTCTGACCGCCTACGCCGCAATTTAGCTCTCCTGAAAATGCTGGTTACAGCCAGTCCCCAGCACAGAAAGGCCATCCTCTGCGCTGCTTCTGACGATTTAGTGGTGGCCATTTCAGAAATAGCCCTAAACACCCTAAAAGATAACGTCCCTATATCAAAGAGTCAGTTACAGGTGCTGAAGAAGAAGCGACATCTTATCAGGAAGCTCAGTAATAAAAGGGCCTCACTCATTACCAAGAAGAAACTGGTGAAACAGTCTGGGGGTTTTATAGGCTCTTTGTTGGGCATAGCTATATCCATAATTACAAGCCTCCTCTCGGGACGTTGATGGAGCATGCCACAAAGATGTATTTGGTTCCTAGACAGCAGTTGGAACAGCTGGGCTCTTCTGCGGACAATGCCTGGGATATACGGCGAAATGAAACTCTACGACTGGATGCTCAAATTAAAGACATTTTGAACCGGACAGATCTAAACCCGTACGACAAAGCTAACCTTTACACCAGCACCCTTAAAAACGTTTTAAGTTACTACAAGCAGTGGGATATCGAAAAAAATAAGCTGACTCTATATACCCCGGACTCTGAACAGCCACCCACGCCAACGCCTGCTCCTCAGCCCCAGCAGCCACCGCCGGCCCTTGCACCACCCTCAGATATCTTTGTTGACGATCTCTTAAAAAATATAAGTCAGAGGCACCGGGGGGCAGTGCAAATGTTGATGAGTAAACTCGCAGCTTCTAAAGACGTAACAACGTGGAATGAACTAGGCGAATTTCTCTACAAGGGACAGCCGGTTGTTGGTTCACACATGTACAATCTAGTCAAAGGTCTCACGCACCCCAAAACTCTAACGCCGCAAAATGCTCCGCGAGGCTGGGATCAGTTTCTGCGAGCTGCTGCTGAACTCAACATCCCTTCCACACTCGTGGGTAATAACGACCACCGCCGTATGCTTGAAAGTTTGAAGGCACCCCTCCCTCCATCGCCAGCCGCATCTGATGTTCCACGGCTATCCCCCTCTTGGAGCATCCCACCTGCGGCGGCCGTACAGAGAAAAAGGACACTAGCCAAATCCCATACGTGGATTACGCCTTAATGTTTCTACAGACTTTCTGAATAATTGTACCTATTACGTGTATCTATAGCTATGTCTAATTTTTCTTCATATATTTCTTTAGTAAAGGTTGTCAAGGTAATGCACACCCTACATAACTGTTTGTAATAAACACTTTTATAACTTTTCAACCCGTCTCACTCGTCTTTTAAAACATTTTTAATTATGGTGCATGTGTAAGCATTGAAATACTGAGTCCGAATGCGTGTTTTAAAAATGCCTTTATTTTAGACGCTCATCATTAAGCACACACACACGTTACAAGCCCTTACAATTTTGAGAAACGACATATTCTGTTTTCACAGGTCTGACCGATGGCCGTGTGTTTTCTTTTACATATTTCACAACTAGACGGTCATTGCTAACAAGGCAAAACCAAAGGGGATGATGGACAGAGTGTTGAACATTGCAAGCACTCACCCCCAGTCAACTGATCTGGGTTTAATCCATCATCATTCTTTAGCTCACTCCGCCACCCCAGTTCAGACATGGCCATATGCAAATCAGTCTGACCCTGTGCCTCATGGGAACAGTCCAGCCCGAACTGCCAAGCCATGTCTTCCCTGGACCGGAAACAAGCATCCTGGGACCGGTTTCTGGCTTACAGCCGTCATCAGCCAGGCTATCTTGAATCCAGTGGCAAAATGAGCAAGGGACCCACGTCTGGGCATACCCTGCCAACTTAGGGCGAACATAGCAAAACCAAAGGGGATGATGGACGGAGTGTTGAACATTGCAAGCACTCACCCCCAGTCAACTGATCTGGGTTTAATCCATCATCATTCTTTAGCTCACTCCGCCACCCCAGTTCAGACATGGCCATATGCAAGTTTGAAGGCACCCCTCCCTCCATCGCCAGCCGCCTCTGACGTTCCACGGCTATCCCTCTCTTGGAGCATCCCGCCTGCGGCGGCTGTACAGAGAAAAAGGACACTAGCCAAATCCCATACGTGGATTACGCCTTAATGTTTCTACAGACTTTCTGAATAATTGTACCTATTACGTGTATGTATAGCTATGTCTAATTTTTCTTCATATATTTCTTTAGTAAAGGTTGTCAAGGTAATGCACACCCTACATAACTGTTTGTAATAAACACTTTTATAACTTTTCAACCCGTCTCACTCGTCTTTTAAAACATTTTTAATTATGGTGCATGTGTAAGCATAGAAATACTGAGTCCGAATGCGTGTTTTAAAAATGCCTTTATTTTAGACGCTCATCATTAAGCACACACACACGTTACAAGCCCTTACAATTTTGAGAAACGACATATTCTGTTTTCACAGGTCTGACCGATGGCCGTGTGTTTTCTTTTACATATTTCACAATTAGACGGTCATTGCTAACAAGGTCACTCGAATATAGATTTAAGAAATTTCTAAACGGCACACCCTCCGACATTTTACTGATAAAATAAATACAGTGTTCCCTGCATGTGATGGCTAACGAATCCTGGACCCTCAGCTTGTTATACTCCAGCCGCGCTGCAGCTTTTTTCACAAACTTGAATATGGGTTGTGTATAGAAACTGTGCTCGGGGAACTCAGCTGTACTGTCAAACACTGTAACCTTGTCACTATCTATAAACACGGCCGCCCAGTGTGTTCCACCCTTGTAATGAGGATCTGTGTTAAAGACTAGGGTACGTGGTCTTTCAGCCCCTATTTCGACTGGTAACCCATCGCTAGGGAAAACACCTATAAAGTATTTCCTAGCGTAATTATGCCTGCTTAAGAAGTCCCGTATCTGCACAGTGTCCATTTCACAAATGCTTTAAAGATAGTCAAACAAAATCTGTCTGGCGTGGTTGATCTGAATGACGCTGTCGAATACCAAGAATACGACCATGTTCACATTCACAGGCAATGGATTACTAAATCGTACTTCAGCTTTTAGATTTCCGTTTTTGATCAGGTTGTAGTCGGGAGTCAGGTCGAATGCGAACAGCGTGTATCCGGACCCATAGCCTTCTCTTGACATGACTACACCGCAGTCCCGTAGGTGCTTTCCTGTTATCGAAACCAGCCCCTGATATTCCCTGATAAAGTTGGAAGTTATAAAACTGGGTGTGTAGGGTTTTGCAGGAATCACAGCACCCTCGTGGACCAGAGCCGCGTAGTTGATGTTGTAGTGCTTAAAATTGAAGGGGTTTGAGGCGTAGACGCCGCTAAAAGCTGTATTGTCCACAAAACCGATGATGATAAGCTTGGGTAGTTGGCCCAGAAATAAATTCTGCTGCTGAGTTAACCGGGTACCCGCTGGGATGCTGAATACCTTCAGAGCTACTCTTTCCACAGCGTACTTGGCGTTTGATATTTGCAAAGCGTCGGCGTGAGCTAATCTGGCGCTCGGGGACACTTTCACCCTCTTTACAAACAGACTCGCTGACAGTATGTCCAGCTTGTACTGGTCCGCATCCCCGCTGATGAGACAGAATGAGTCTTTGTTGCGGGTGAGCTTGATCTTAAGATCAATTCCATTGTTGAGCAGTTTATCTTGGAAGAAGAGGTCTGAATGTATGTGTTGCCTAGGAGGTCAAAGTGGCGACTGCCTGCTGCAAACCTTGCTCTTTTTACAAAACCCTGATTGTCACCGTCCAGATCCGTGTCTTCAAAGTGCCCGTATGTGTCCTTGTGGAAGAGCCCCGCTGAAAGCTGCATGTCGAGGGCGTCACTACTGTAATTGAGAATGCTCTCCAGGTAGACCCTGTAGGCGTACATGTTATCACTCTGTGTGATGAGACGGTCGCCCAGGGTAATGTCCACCTGATTAAACATGGTTGCGAGGGGGTAAGCGACCGTCGCCACTTTAGCGGTTGCTGCTATATCGGTGCCATCCGCTTTTACGATTTTACACACAAGATGCAACAACGTGTTATTGAGATCCAAATACATATCCGTGGACCCCGATACAAAAAACTCTATAGGGGCCAGAGGCGTCAGAGCGGCTAAAGGTGATACCTCCATGAAGAAACTGTTTTCGATGCTTGTCTGCGTGGGCTTTAGAGTAAACAAGTCTAACTCTGATTTGGCGCACTCCCCCGATGCACAATGTACGAAGGCCATGCTTCAGGTTACGCCGCTTTAAAAAATATTTACTTTAGAGGCGGTTCTCTTTTTCTTCGAAGCTCTCTTCCTTCTTGGCGTTTTTCTTTTCTGAGCGCGCTTTGAAGAACTCCTCCTTTTTTTATAGGGGGCAGGCGGTACTCTGCGTCTCGAAGCGCGGCGCTTCCTTTTAACACTCACGTGCGGCTTGTACACCAAACCCGTGCCTTCTTGCGGTTGTTTGTTCATGCGCGTGGCAACCGCCGAAGTAACAGAGCCAATCACATCCTGGGCAATGTTCGAGGCCGCGGCCTTAACATGTGGTTTTGCAATTTCATAGCCTCTTCTCAAGAAGGGCATAGCTCTTCTAAACAGACTGCGGAAGAAACCCCCTAGACCAGCCCCGTACATAACCGGTGACCCTTGAAAGTACAGAGGCCCTCCATATCTGGCCTGGTTTCGGTAATAGTCCCTGTACATAGACGGGTCCCCGTATGTTTTCACAACCACCATGATGCCTGCTTAATAGCCTCTGTCGAGTTTTGGCCTTAAATGAAGCTTAACAATAACTTTCCCGTATTTAAAGGACACCGGCACGGACTGATCATCGAAGATCATAATTGAAATAGTGTCAAAATGGTTTTTAGAAACTGCGACGTAGTCAGGTTTGTTAAATTGAATATTGACCATCGTATTATTTTCGCCCTGTACATTGACCCAGCTTAACAGCGGCGAGTAACTATCGCCGATCCTCTGGGCCTCTACAATATTGCTATACACATAGAGCATATAGAATCCCCCGTTAATATCGGGGCACGTGTGATCATGTTCGACATGACTTTTCACATGCTGTACTGTGCCTAAAACTCTTCTTAATTTACCAGAGCAGTTAAACGTCGTGTTGCGACTCGGGGCTTTAAGAAACACCTTCCTTCTGACGTTATCTAGTGACAGATGAATATTTGAATATGTTTCGATGCTGGTTATGGATTTGTTGATGGCGTCGACAACACTTGAAACGGTTGGGTAGTAGCCGTATGGGATGCCCGCGTGTATGCTCACCGGGTCCTGCTCACGCTTTATGTAAAACTTGGCATCGCTCGGTGTGAATGTATTCCAGGTTCTAGGGTATTGGATTTCGGTTAGGGCTACCTCCCAATCCCCTTTCAGATCCACAGGCTTAGCCAATTTCACGGTGTAATTAGAAATCTGGTTGTCGGGGAACATGTCCTTAGAAGCGTTCGACGGCAGGGTGATATAAAAGGGCGTTGTCTCCATCGTATCAACAGCTTTTAGACGCTCCCTTGCTCACACACCCTTCAGGGAGCTGGCCAACACCCAACTGTTAAATTTCTCCTGCCAGCCCCTCCATTTGACATATGCCTGGCTGTTAGCCCCTCTACCTTTCCTTTTCAGAATCTTTTCAGCCCTATACACCCTGTGCGGATCGTCGGGTACCCTTTGTAACTCTTCCTTGTAAAAGACCCCCGACACCGCTTCCCCATCGTAGTCCTTTAACCTGTAAATATACATCCCTTCTTTAAGCTCCACACTTTCCACTATAAATATTTCGTCGCTAAAAGTCTGTTGGTAGCCCTTCGTAAAGACCCCTTTCAATTTTTAAATCTTACGTGATCACCTTTTTTTAAAATAGGCTTCTTCACCTTTGTAGCGAAATTACGCCCGTACACCGTTCTCAAAACAGTTAACGAATTACTAGGAGTTACCTCTAAGGGTGCTGTTTTGATGGTCCTGTGATAACTGGCATTATATACATCTAAAAAAGCCTGTAGAACATCAACGTATCTGTAGGTGTTGTGGGCCGTAAAATACCTCCACATCTTAGACTTTAAAGTTCTGTTAAACAGCTCTACAACCGCCGCTTTTACCTCCATTTACAAAATGTTGAACACCGTGGTGCTTTAATAATTTCTGAAATGCCTTGTTTAAGAATTCTTTACCAGGTTCTGTTTGTAGTTTTTGAGGAATTCGACCCTTCTCGAAGATGGCTTTAAAAGCGGCCGTGACGCTCACCCCACTTTTATCGCGTAGCGCTTCTGCGAAGACGTACTTGGACAAGACGTCTACGACGGTTAATATATAACGAGCGCTGTTGTTATGTTTTGCTATATCTTGAAGGCTGATGATATCCGCCTGCCATTGATAATCTATTTGCGCATTAACGATTGTAGGGCGCCTCTTAAAGCGTCTTCTGGCGGGTTTGTGGTGTGAATACGCCTCCTCTCCCGATAACCATGTCTTCACCAGGTCTCTGCTTACCGGGTCATTTTCATCTACAGCCCTTCTATACAGAGCTTCAGCGCTTCCCAAGCTGCCAACCCCCCTTGTATCGTAATAAAGTTTTCTTAACCGGGCCCCCGACATGTTATCATCCGCTACAACCCATGAAATGAAAGACTATCGTTTTGTGTAAGGACATTTTATTAAAAATAAAGAATATTAGCAAAACATAAACAGAAGGTTCTTCACATTTTCATAGTAAGCGTAGTAAGGGCAAATTAACACTTAGCCACCTTGCAGTGTAACATTCTACTGTTTTGTTCTAAATACACGCTAGCATGTAACGTTAAATAAGACCTTATTTATTTAAAATAGTCTTCGTGGTGCCAAAGCATCTATTCTTCTATTTTTTATATACAGATTACACATGCGCCTTTCTATGAGTCTTTCTATCATCTTTCTATCACAACACGCACATGCCCCTGGCATACCACTTAGTTTTGCGCAGGGATCGCTGGCATAGAGTATCTCCTTGAGTGCCGCCGCCAAGATCTTCAGCATGTCAGGGTGGACATATTTATTTTCAGTGCTCAGACCGTGCACCACCCTTAGCAGCTTATACACCTTGTACGGGTCTAACAAACTACATATATACCGGATTGTTCGTTCTCTGTATGATTCGCACAGACACGCGTGCGCAGCCTGTTGAGGATCCTTAATTTGGTGTCTGAAACATAGGCTGTAATAGTCCCGTTTGACACAGGGGCGTACAACCGCCGCTGCGAAACCTTTAACAGCCACTACGGCGTCGCTGGGTAGTCCCGGAGTTTCCTTTTCACAGCCTTCGTTTTTAGCGCCACCGTCACAATTCATTGGAACATCTGCACTCTGACTTGTGGAACTTTCAGTCTGGTTTGAACAACATATACAATACGAATTTACGCTGTTCGCTTTTGCAGGCTGCCCCGGTGCACCGGATCTTTTCGGTGTTGCTCTCTAGGGTTCAAAAGAGAAAGATTGACAGACCGTTAGCTGAAGAAATAAAACAAACCTTCATGTACGCTGTCTGCTCATAACATTTTTACTAACCTCAGCATTTTCACCTCCCTCGGCGGCGGCTCTGAAATCTTGAGAGTCGCTAATGTCCTGCGATGCCCCGTCATCTTCGACGCTTGTACCCGGCTGTTGTACAACGACCTTCTCAGGAACCGTATCCTCCTGAAAGCCCATGTCTTCATAGACGGGGGTGTTAGGTGGAACTATCGATTCTTCATCCTCGTCCATCTCCAAGAAACTGCTTCCCTCATGCGCGCTGCCATCACTAGAGCCCTCACTCTCGTTGCTGTCGCCCTTAATCGGGGACACCCGGCGAACGCAATCCTTGAGACTGAGTGCTTCCATACGCCGACAAATGTCATCGCCAAAACCAGTAACGTCGCAGCCCATATCCTTAGGTGTTTCTTGTTGAGCATTCTCGTCCATTACCAGGGGTGATAACCTCCGGTAATATCTATCGATAGTGGGCTGCTCTCCAGCCAGCACGGACCTTTTCACCTTCGGGCTGCATCTCTTCATTTTGCTATTGGCAGCTTTCCGTATTCAGGCGCCTGCTTGCTGTACAAGGCTCTTAAGGAGGCCTTATATGTATCCTAAGCAACCCCTAAAAGGGGCGTGCACCTCTACAACACAACTTGGACATCGCACGTCATAGGGCTCTGGTTCGCTGATGTCTCCAAAAACAGCCCTGCCCTGTGGCAGGCCGACCCTTTGGGTCAAATGGTCACCTACATCAATCACTAGGGTTTGGGACCTGGCACTTTCAGTTCATTCTCAAGGGTGTGGCACATGTCACTTTTAAGGACACATCGAGGGGCGGGTCACCTGTCACTTTTAAGGACACGAGTTTGATGAGCAATGGTATCCCTACTTACTACTCATTTCAAACTTCAGACAGACAGTAAAACCACTATCAAAGGCACCCTCATCTACCGGCCCCTAGGACCACGCAACCACTTCAGCAACCTCCTCACCAACCTCACAGTACCCCTTTCCATGGCACCAAAGACTTCATATTCCTAGGCAATCTCAACTGTCATGTGGTCGACCCCATGGACTCTAACTCCATGGACTTGCTCGAAAGTCTACAGAACATCGGCCTCACCCAGCTTATACAAGGCCCTACGCACATTGCCGGACATACCCTGGACCCCATCTTCTCCAGCATCAAGGTTAAAGTCAGCCACATCACTTCATTCATATAGATGGACCACTCCATCGTCCACTTCCACATAAAAGGGCCACCAACCACCTCAATGGAGTCTAGCAACACACCAAGCCACTGGTGGTAGAAGGTTGCAGAAACAGAATGGTTCAACGCTCTCCAACTAAACTACCCAGAACCCACCAACAACCTTATCAATAACACAAACAACTTCAACAACTGGTTCACTGCCTGTGCTAGCACCCCTGAAAAACACTGTAGTAACCAGGCGGACACAGGAAGAGCAATAGGCTGGTTATTTATTGGCTACATGGGTGGCAGAACCAGAAAGACCAGCTCTGCCAACAGCTCCAACAGGAATGTCCCTAGGTTCATGCAGTTGCTAAGAGACACACATTCTAGAGCCTAAGACATCATCACAGGTTTAAAGGTGAACAACATAATAAAAGTGAACAACATAAGATACACTACAACAAACACCAAACCCAAAAGATCCAACAAACACGCTAGCTGGTACAACGCTGATCTCAGAGAATCCAAGAGAGTTTGCAGACAACTCGTGAGGAAATGTAGAACCACCCAAGGAACCACAGCAAGAATCACTTACATGGTCGCACTTAGACACTATTACCATCAAATAAAAGAGACCAAGACAAAGGCCCTGACATTAAGATTCAAATTTAGCTCCAACAACGGCAAGGAACATTTTGCCATCATCAAGGAATCCACCAACCCAACAGCTGCAACCCAAACCATCACCCCTACTCATTGACTCTACAACAACCTCTCCAACTTCATCCATGAAAACAAAAAAAATCACCAAGATCTACAGCAACTTCGAACCCCAGCCACCCCATCAACCTTCCCAGCCTGCTAACCTTACCAACCAAAGACTACCAACTGACAGCATAGAACCCTCTATCCATTGAGGACACTGCAACAATAATAAGAACAGTCGACTCAGGGGCTCCCATAGACTTCTACCCCCACCATATCTACAACCTGGGAAGAGCCACGATCAGCGCTGCACTCAATTCCATCATCAACACCTCCCTCAAGACAGCCACCTATCCAGATAGCAGGAAACATGCCGAAGTCACTGCCCTCCTCAGCAAACCCTCAGCTGACCCCGAAGTACTCAGCAACTACCGACCCATCTTGCTGCTCTCCTTCCCACCCAAAGTCGTTGAGAAGACCATCAACAGGCAACTCTCTGACCACCTAGAATGCCACAAACTCTTGAACGACTCACAATCAGGATTCCAAAACAACCACAGCACTGAAAGAGCCCTCATAGCTGCCACCCATTGCTCATAAACTTTTTCTGGATAGAAGCGGAGCTCAAATGCAATATCAGGTGGGCCACCTCTCTTTTTACTCCAGCTCCGCTTTCTCCGCTCCAGCCATACTTGGGCTCTCTTATATTTCCTTCGTAAGAATTCTGTCAGATCTGCTTTCCTCTTTCTGTCCATCACTATGGTCAGCGGGGCCTCTAAAGTCCGCATGGGTTTCTTCCTCATCCTTCTGTCTGCAGTACTCGTCGGCAGAGTGCCGCTTAAGGCTTCATCTCTCTGGCTTTCTCAGGTTTCCTGGGTGGCAGGGAGGATAGCCTTTTTATACTCCTTCGCCCATCCTCTTACTGTTTGTTCTTTATTTCTCATCTTCTCCTCCACTCATGCTCTCTTTCTCTTTATGCATGAGAGATGGTTTAGAATGGGAGTGGAAGGCAAGTGGACTCACCATACACTTGAAAGTATGGGTCCTAAATGCAACACCCTGAATTAGGGCAAATGCAGTGCGAATGCTAAACGCAGAGGTTTCACCAGGTGTGCATCTGCACCCGGTGAAACTGGACCAGTGTCTCTAGGCCTGGAAATCCTCAATCTAGAATTGTCAGACCTGTAATTAGTGGGTCAGAATTTTGCAGGCCTGGTAATTCCAGACATGGAGCCACTCAGAATTGCAAGTGGTAGAATTCCACTGAGAGTTACTGCTGTGGGTGGAATACACTCGTTCTTAATGAGGGACAAACATGAGTATGAAAACAGATCAACACAAACAAAAGTGAGAGCCAGGAGAGGCCAATAAGTGTGACAGGGAACCCAGAGAATGGAGGATTGGAATCCAGTGTGGCAGGGAAGATGCCAGGCCTTGAACTCACTGTGACGGGGCAGACACCCAGAGAGAACAGGCCCGGCACCAAATGTGACAGCGGTTGCATACACCCAGTGGCATAGGGGAGAGGCCAGGCTCTACATGAAGTGTGTCAGAGACAAGCCACAAGCTCTGCACTTAGGGCATGACTTAGAGGAGAGGCCCACAGAGGACAGACTCTTTACTAAGTGTGACAGAGGACAGACCAGGCTCTGCTGGAAGTAATACCAACAAGCATTGGCAAAGCCAATTGGTTTTGCCTTTGGGACCTATATATTACGTTGTACAATTTAGTTATGAGATAGGTTATGGAAAATCTATTGGCTTTGTCATTATCCCTGTCATAGCGCTTTTTTTTTTCTTTAAGATATATTGCACAGCAGCTTAACTGCTCTGCAATATGTAAAAACATATTGACAACAACAATAGAATTCAAATCCCAAGTGCAAATTATAGCAAAACTGTGCCACTTTTACAAATTCTTTATAGAGCAATACCACTAAACCAAGATCCAGACGGATTTCCACAGTTGAAAAACTGTGTTTCCAGGACAGGAATTCCCTGAGGGACTTTTATTCAACATCACCTATCACCTCCAAAAAATGGTCAACCTGAAAATGACATAGGCCGGGGGCTGAAATGCTTCTGTACAACCAAAGCACACTTCAGACGATTGCTACATGTTGTTAGTGACTACATACTACCAGCATTGCTGTAGACAGACAAACGCACATGCAAACAATAAATCAGGAACTATATAGTGGGCAAGGGTATACTCATATAAAGATCTTGAAAGCAAAATAATGCTTTGTTTTGCTCTGCTCTGGCTGCAAGCCTGAGGAAATCACTCATGTCCTAACTAATGTGGCAATAATTACAGAGCTGCAAGAAAGCTGGCCAACTTCTATCTAGGTGCTTAACAGGTGAGGTCACCTACCACACCGATGACTGCCTATAACAGTCACTCATGATGTCTTCAAAAAGTAAATGCTTTGGTTGGGTTTCATTAGCATTCAGCTGCTTTGGTGGTGCTACTGCTGAGTGAAACTGCAAAACTTTGTCCACAATAATTCAATATAAAGTTTACTAACTATTTCCTAAGCTTTGGATATACAGGCAGGACTACTCTGATGGGTTTATGAATAGATGAGTTCACCTGGACAGTCAGGAGGTCAGAATATTGAATCTTGGAAAATTATTGTTTTTCGTGCAAAGCCAGATCTTATCTTACTCCTGTATATCACCGAAACCTACGACCTTTGGTAACGTACCTCTGCAACGTCTTTAGTCCTTTAGACTCAACTGTCCAAAAACTAGAGGTTTTGAAAATCAGCAAAGCCAAGGAATATGCTTAAATAAGCGATGAACAGCATTACAGGCTTAATTTTCGGCTTTATTAATTCCAGAATGCAGCACTTTGCACAATCTTGGCGACTCCTCCGACCCACTGTCCCCGTGAACACTAGACGCATGGTCTGCAGAGTGTGTATATTGGCTGCAGATGCCAGCTGCACAAGGTCACCATGAAGCCCATTGTAGATTTAATGTATGTGCTGGAATGTGTCAGGGATTAATGCACAGTCTAAGCGACAACTGGTTCAGGAGGAGATTGGGCACTATAAACCACATTTGGTGGCTCTGACCGAGACTCACCTGGCATATAAAGATAGGGCTCTACGTAAGCAGCTGGGTTATAATATAGTTGCCTGTACATCCCAAACTACATCAATTTGTGGGGTAGCAGTTCTCTCTTCTAAAACATTTCAGGGTCAGGTGTTAAAAACTGTGGCTGACTCTAGGGGAAGGTGGGTATTGGTACAACTGACTTTACATTCATTTAAGTTCATGCACTGTGATGTCTACGGACCAAACACTGATGATCCCGAAATATTTGACACACTGTCACTTGAATTATTGAACTGGGCAGGAGAACTGATTTTAATGGGTGATTTTAACTGTGTAATGAACTACAGTATTGACTCCACCAATCGCAGTGCCACTCCGCACAAACCTAGAACTAGGGCTTCACTCAATGATTTGGCTAAGTTACATGGCATTTGCGACGTTTGGCGGACTCTTTACCCAGTAGAGCCTGTCTATACATAATATTCTTATCCGCATAAGCATTATTCAATGATAGACATGGTCTTTACTAAACGCATGCTGCTGGATAATATGGAAATGACTGCATGTCCAAGGGTAGTCTCAAATCATAATCCGATTTATTTTCATTTTTCACCTGATGTGAATTGGGACAAGCCTATTAGTTCTAGGTTTACCTTTCTGCGTCACCTAATAACTAATAGTGAGTACACAAACTCTGTCTCAGGTTTACTTAGAGAATTTTTCACTATTAATAGAGAATCGCCCTCGCCTACAATAATATGAGACACTATGAAAGCATATGTCCCTGATACAACACTACAATATGTGGTTAAGCAAATTAGAGCCATCTCCGAAGAATCTTATACTTTACATCAAACCGTTCGCCAGCTCAAACTATTACACACACCCAAAATTACCCAAGGGGCTACAGATGAACGCAAAGAATTTTTTCAACTTTTAGAAATGCGATCCTGCGTTGGAAGCAGAATAAAGGAGCAGGTAACTGCTAGATTTGTTAAATACAGGAAGCTCCAATACGAATACGGTGAAAGGGTTGGCTGAGTTCTAGCACATCAAATTACAGAACAACAAACCAAGGGTAAAATTCAGGCAATTAGGGGAACAGATGGAAGGCTCTATACAAATACCACACACATTCTGGAACAATTCTCTCACTTTTATAGAAAGTTGTATAGCCAGTCGCAAAAGTTTGATCAGTGTGAGTGCTTAGAATATATTCAACAGTGTCACTTACCCTGTCTTACGGAGGAGCAGGCATTTGACTTGCAGACAGAAATCTCAAGGCTGGAAATTGAGGTTGCACTAATGGCCCTACCCCCGGGCCTGGCAGCCGGGAAGGATCTGTTGCCTATTGAGTTCTAGAAGACATTCAAAGAGATATTGAGCGTGGAATTTTCCTTCGTTATTCAATTTATTCAGGCAGGGGGGCTATCCCAGAAAGCTGGAAAGCAACTAATATTGTGGTCTTTTAAAAAAAGGACAAACGGGCTGATGATCTGGAATCATATAGGCCCATTTCATTGATTAATACACATGAAAAATGGTTTGCCAAAATCTTGGCCTGCCATCTCGCTCCAGTAATCACAGCCTTAGTATCCCCTCAGCAACATGGATTCGTTCCAGGCAGAGATACCACTGCGCATACAAACACAGCAATCGCTGCATTTGATATTACTGGAGAAAGTAATATAAACATGGGCATGATACTACTCGACACGGAGAAGGCATTTGATTGTGACACCTGGAACTGCTTATGGGTCACTCTGTCTGGCTTTAGTATAGGGGAAGATTTTATTAAGTTGATTCAGGCACTATATAAGACCCCACACGCCTGGGTTGCACATGCTGGGAGCTTCTCGGATCTCTTTCGGATCTACCGCGGGACAAGACAGGGGTGCCCACTTTCCCCCCTCCTTTTTGCTCTTTATATAGAGCCTTATCTACAGTCTCTCCTTAGAAATAAAAGGAATTCAACTGTTGGCTCTTGGTGATCAACAACTGAAACTGACTGCATATGCAAATGCCATGTAACTTAGCCAAATCATTGAGTGAAGCCCTAGTTCTAGGTTTGTGAGGAGTGGCACTGCGATTGGTGGAGTCAATACTGTAGTTCATTACACAGTTAAAATCACTCATTAAAATCAGTTCTCCTGCCCAGTTCAATAATTCAAGTGACAGTGTGTCAAATATTACGGGACCATCAGTGTTTGGTCCGTAGACATCACAGTGCATGAACTTAAATGAATGTAAAGTCAGTACCAGTAAAGTCAGTTGTACCAATACCCACCTTCCCCTAGAGTCAGCCACAGTTTTTAACACCTGACCCTGAAATGTTTCTAATCCAGCAACAGCAGTCACTTAGATCATCCTTGAAGCACGTACTATTGGAGAATTGTCTGGCTACAAGGTGAATTTATCTAAAACTCAGGCTTTTTTGAATTTTATTCCGGATTCTCCGATTCTAGGGGCTACTATCTCAACGGTTTATTTAGGCATTAGGCTCTGCAGTCTCCAATAGTGTTAAATTAAATTACGCAACTTTGCTATCTACAACAGTCCTTAAATTAAAATCATGGAATAAGCTACCACTTACCATTACTGGACGAGTAAATATTATTAAAATTAATATTCTCCCCAAATTTCTTTATTTGGTTAGGGTGAGAGGGTCCCGGATTCTTTCTTTAGATGGTTGGAAGGCGCTATTGGAAGTCTTATCTGGGGCTACAGGCGGGCAAGGTGAGCCAGTCGATTTTTGAAACTTCCCTATAAGAAAGGAGGGCTTTCACTTCAGGATTTTAAGTTGTACTTTTGGGCTGCTTTTACTGGACGTTTGCGTAGTCTACTAACTTTAGGGGAACCAGATCCAACACCATTCTGCTACCAGCTCGTTCTTGGAGCAGAAGTTAGGCTCTTTTATTATCGGCTATACAATCCCAACTACCATAAAAGGGTTCGTTTTAAGGTACTTAAAGATATTATCTGTATCTGGAAGGGGATTTGTAAGAAATATTCTGTTGGCTTTATAAATAAAGATACCCCCATATGGGATAAACCTGCTTTTCCCTTTATTTTTCAGGATCTAACCTGTAGAGTTTGGGCAGACTGTGGAATTATAACAATGGGCCAATTATTTGATTTGAATGGCTTTAGATCTTTTTCTGATTTACAAGATGCCTTTGATCTTCCCGTCATTCTTTTTTCAAATACCTGAAACTGAGGGACTATATGCAGACAAGCCATGAACATGCAAAAGACATAGATAGCTCAGCATTTTCTTCATGCGATTTTAAGCCTGGTATTAAAACTACTATAAGCATTATGTATCAGGCATTTTCGCAGTTCTCTGTAGAAGACACCCCGCTATGAGCAGCAAAATGGAGCAGGCTCCTCTCTTCTGAGGTTTCGGTTGGAGAGATTCAGATGGCTTTAGATTTGCTGGATCGCTCTGTACGTTCTGTTAATCTTTAGTTACAACAGTGGCGCACGCTGTGTCTTTCATATTATACCCCAGACATAATCTTAGAATGGGAAGCAACTGCCTCTACAGATAGAACAAGATGCCCTTAGTGCAATCAGTTTGCTGCTGATGTCTTGCTTATGTTCGCACCATGCCCCTGTTTACAAAAATTCTGGGAAGGGGTGACGAAGTGTCTGTCATTAAGTCTGGGCTTTCCAGTACAGTTATCTGTTACAGAGAGAATGATGAGTGTTAAATATGAACTCGAAGGGGGCTTTCAGAAAATAATAATTATGCTGGTATCTGCCTGACCTTGCTTTTCATAGGGCATGGGTCTCAGGGAGCGCCCCATCAAGATTCAGAATGGTGTTCCCTTATCTGTCAGATATATATATTTTTTATATGTATTTTTATTAACATTTCAAGTAAGTAGTAACATTGTATACATTACATTCAAGACATCGAACTATTATCCCGACCATACGAATGTATACATTATTTGACAATTCCCCCCCAACCTCCCCCACCCCCCACCTCAGGCTCAGTAAACTTAGTGCTATGCAGGTGACTCTAGACTAGCTATTGTGAAAGGGAATACTCCAGCAACCACATCCTCCGTTAATATGCCTGCATATGCGAATATCGAGCAACTGGTGCTTTCTGTCCACCCAGATACTCTCGGTGGGGTGCGACCATGTGTTGTGGCACAGAGTTGTACCTGCCCCTTACTCTCTACGGGGGCAACTCATCTGGTGGCGTAAGCAGCTTCGTGAGCATTGTCGCCCACATCCTCAAGTCGTCGCTCCCTTTCTCGTCCCTTTGGGTTGCCTTCATATGGCATCCTTCAGCGCTTATCCACTCAGCCATGTCTTTCAGCCAATCCTCTGTCTTGGGGCGTCTAGGGGACAACCATCTTGTTACAATCCTGCGTTTGGCCAGCAAAAGTCCCAGCAGCACAAAGCGCCTGCTTAGTTTCTTTTTCTTATGAAACGGTATTAAACCTAATAAACACTGCAATGGTTCCCTTGGTATCTCCCACCCCGTGACAGTATTAAGTTTCGAAAGGACGGTCTGCCAGTACTCATCAATATCAGGACAGCTCCATAACATGTGTAAAAAATCCGCTGGCTGCCCCCCACACCTTGGACATTCCGGTGAGCGCTCCGGGTATATAGACTGCAATCTACTGGGGGCTAAATACACCCGATGCACCACATTGTATTGGAGAAGCTTAAACCTCGCATTTGTAGATGTGCCTTTGACCCCTTCATATATCTTCTCCCAATCTTTTTCTGTTATAGGTTTATCTATCTGTGCCTCCCATTGCTCCTGTATTGTCATTTTTTTTTTGGGTGCGTCCTCCCTCAGGGCTCTATGTATATGGGAAAGCAGCCTTTTGCCCCCAGCCATTACTAGGAGAATCTCTAGCGTGCGGGACGGGGCGTTTGGGAACGATGGCCGGAGCTCACGAATGGTGGCCGCTATCTTGGCATAGTGTAAAAATTGTCCAGGGCCCAATTGAAATGTCTCCAGTGCGTCTGCTAATGTTATAAATCTATTATTGGGATAGAGGTCTCCCAATGTCGCAAGACCGCCTCTTCGCCATCTTTGCAGAGACATAGACTTCTCTATAATACAGATAGGACGTAATGCCCAGATGTTCATTTCACCTGCAAATGGGGCCTGTTTTATCACTGCCCGTACAGTTCTGTCCAACGCCCTACAAACCACACGGACAGCATAGGGCAGCCACTCAGGGGCCCCCGCCCCCATCAGCAGAACTTCCGGCAACGGAAGTCCACCATATGTGCCTCACAGCAATCTACACTCCCAGCTGTCCCCTTCTTCCAACCAGTACACCACATGCTGGAGCTGGGCCGCCAGGTAATAATACTCCATACAGGGTACCTCCAGTCCGCCCCCGCCATTCACGCTTCAAGGTCATCAAACTCACTCGCTTCCTCCCGGTATGCCAGAGCAATTCCACCAGCAATTTCTCGAGTTCCAGGAAGATACGCCTAGGAATATTGTGTAAGGTGCCTTGGAAAAAATATAAACACCTAGGGAGCATTACCATCTTAACAAGGGCTATTTTCCACATCAGGGACAGTTTGAGTGAGGCAAGCGGTTCCATAGCTATCGCAAATAGGAGCGGGGACAGTGGGCATCCCTCTTGTGTCCCCTACGCAACACAAAGCCACGCCATACCAACCCACCTGTGCGTACCCTAGCTAGGGGTTCCTTATACAATAGTTGCACCCATTTTATGAAGTATTCACAAATTCTCATCTTACACAGCGCTTCCCAGAGGAAGTCCCAGGAGAGTGAATCAATTGCATGTTTGATATCTAGTAATGCCATGGCGTACTACCCTTTGCTTTAGCCAGGAGAAAGAAGAACCAGCGACACCCTCCTGAGGTTGCACTGTGTGTTCCTATTGGGGATGAATCACACTAGTCCTCCGCTATCCGTTGTGATAGGAATCCCAGTAATCTCGTGGCCAGTACCTTACTCAGGATTTTCAGGTCTACATTTAGTATTGACAGTGGGTGGTAGGAGGAGACCACCGGGCCGACTCTATCAGGCTTCGGAAACATCACAATGATCGCCTCCTGCAAGGATTCCGGGAGCACCCCCCTTCTCATAGGCCTCCTGATACACTTCAAGTAATCGCTCAGCCAGTTTTTCTTGCTGGCATCGATAAAACTCAGCTGGGAGGCCATCTCCGCCAGGGGCCTTAGCCGACTTTAAGGCTCTGATGGCTGTCAATATCGTCTCCTTAGTGATAGGAGTGTTCAGGAGCGCTCTGTCTTCCTCAGATAGATGTGGCAGTCGTATCTCCTCCAGGTAAGACCTGATCTCCCGGTGGCTAGTTGTCTCAGGGGCTCCATATAGGCCCTGCAGGTGTTCGGTGAAAACTATCTATCAGATATATGAATTAGAGCTCACTTTGGCAAAAGCAAGGGGCCCCTCCTCGCTGCTAAAGTTTGATGAGATTTGGAAACATTTTCGATGGGATTTTATCAATGTCGATTGTGATTAATTGTATATTGCAATTGATTCATTACGAATAAAAAAGAGACTTTATATGTGTTTAATCCCTTTAATATAATCTTGGCTAATCTATTAATGAATTTATTAATTAACTAACTGTAATTATCTCTACTTGGGCTGCTTCTTTCTGATGTTCATCCTGTATGAATTGTTTATATATATATATATCTGTCTTATACTACGACCTGAGGAAAATAATAATAATTAATAAAAAGAAAAAAAAGAAACTCATTGTACAGAACAACCACAATTGTGGACTTTATTCATAGGTTGCTCTATGGCTTCAAGGTTGGAAAGGATTTATTCCTAGGGCACCGCACTGCCCTCCACTGACCCTCGACAGGGACTTTACCTGTAGTTGCTGGAACTCATCCTCCAACTCCCCCTTAGTCTACCCAGAATCTCTCCAGAGAGATGGTGGGGCTGCTGCAGGAGGACAGCCTGCACTGCTAGCACCCGGTCTCCACAACAGTTTCTTCAGTGTGCACAAGGTGCGTCACCATCACTCGCGTGCACACCCCGTCTCATCAAAAGAGATGATGCACAACATGACGGTGCAGTGTCTCAGTAATGCATAGCGCTGCCATGTTAGAAACATTGCTGGGCTGTTAGTTGGGACAAGGCCTCTCACTTGAATCCACATTTCTTAGTGTAATTTTCATTTTGTCAATCCACTGACATATATAATGATTTTTATTTTAAACAGTAAATTGAAAGGCAATGTAAGAAACGTAATAAAAGGATGCAGGGTTTAATATAAATATTTTTTATGCCAAGGAGACATTGTGCAATATTGAAAAGTAATACATTTCCTGTTCGACCAATGAAGCATCTTTGAGGGTGTCCCAATGAAATGAGGAAATGGTGTCGCCTTTCAAGAACGGCCGAACATTTTGTGAGATCAAGTGAGGATTTATGGGAAGGCTGCGTGCTAGCCTTTTCGGCAAGTTTTTATAGACCCAATAAGAACCTAGTTTACGAGGGGGAGAATAAACAAAGATGAGTGCTTGTGGGAGGGGTAGAACAAATCCTGTTGTATCCTGTTCAACACAAGCTCCTTCCACAAACACGCCATGGAGATCTGGGACCTACTCAGCTCCGGCCACCCCGACATCATGGAAACCTGGATGAACTCCACCTCCTCCCCGGACATTGCCACTGCCATCCCAGACAGCTACTAGATCATTCACAAGGACTGCATAAACAAACTGGGTGGAGGCATAGCCATCGTACATAAAAGCACCCTCTGCATCACCACCCACTCAGACGACCATGCAACCAACATGGAGCACCTTCACTTCCAGGTTCAGACCAACCCGAACACTACCCATCACATCACCCTCATCTATACACCTCCCAGACCCTGTCCACCCTTCAGTGACTCCATCCTCAACTTCATTGCACCCCAAGCTCTCGCCTCCTCTGACTACATCCTCCATGGCGACCTCAACTTTCCCCTGGGCAACCCCAATGACAAGAACACATTGTCGCTGCTGGAAAACCTCGCCGCTGTTGGACTCAGACAACTGGTCACCTCTCCAACCCACTCAGCAGGACACGCGCTCGACCCCTTCTTTTCCGCCAGCAATAACGTCTCCTTCAGCCACACCTCCGAGCTGCCTTGAACCGACCACCGCTGCGTCCACTTCTCCTTCACCAAACCCACCGTACACCACCACGTCCACTGCTACCCTTGCAGAAGATAGAAAAGGGTCACAGAAGAACAGCTCACCACCTCCCTCAGCAACACCCCACCTCCGACTTCCGCAGACACTAATACCTCAGCTCACAACCTCTACCAATGGATCTCCAACTGTGCTGACGCACTTGCTCCTATCAAGAAAGTGCCAGGCGAACCACACTCCAAAAAAGCCAGCTGGTTCTCCCCAGCCCTGCATGAGTCCAGATGCTCCTGTAGACGGCTCAAAAACCCGTCGAGCAGCAAGACTGTGGAAGTCCGCTCAGCCTTCAAAACCGCTGTCACTGCACAATACCACCTCATCAGAACAACAAAGAAAGAGGCCCTACAAGAAAGGATCAACGCCAACTCGCACAATAGCAAGGAACTTTTCGCCGTTGTCAAAGAAATTGCCAAACCCAGCACAGGGACAGTAGACATCCCACCCTCCCAAGACCTCTGCAACAACCTCAGCACCTTCTTTCACCGCAAGATTAAGGAGATCTATGACAGCTTCAATTACCTCGATACCCAAGACCCTCTCACCCCACTCGCAACCACCGCTCCCAGTGACACCAGACCCCAGCAGACTCTGATCAGTTGAACTCCCCTCACCACTAACGACACCCTTAAGATCGTGAAGAGCATCCACTCAGGATCATCCTCGGACTCCTGCCCGCACCACATCTTCAACAGAACGGCACCTCCATTGCCCCCGAACTCTGCCGCACCATCAATTGCTCCATCAACTCCGCCACATTCCCAGAAGGCACGCTGAGATCAACCCCTTGCTGAAAACACCCTCTGCCGACCTGAAGGACCTCACGAACTTCAGACGCATCTCTCTGCTCCCCTTTCCAGCCGAGGTCATCGAGAAGTCATTCAACACCCAACTTTCTGAGTTTATCGAGGCGAACCACATCCTGGACCGCTCTCAAACCAGCTTCCGAAACAATCACAGTACGGAGACCTCCCTCCTCGCTGCCACCGATGACGTCCACACCCTCCTCGACCAAGGCGAGACTGCAGCCCTCATCCTCCTGGACCTCTCGGCCACCTTCAACACTGTCTCCCACCGAACCCTATGCACAAGACTCCATGACACTGGCATCCGTGAAAATGCCCTGGAATGATCTGATCCTTCCTCACCTGCCGAACACAGAGAGTCATGCTACCACTGTTCTGCTCGGAACCCACAGAAATCAGCTGCAGAGTGCCTCACGGCTCCTCCCTGAGCCCCGCTCTCTTCAACATCTACCTGGCCCCGCTCGCAGCCATCGTCAGGAAGCAGAAACTCAGAATCGTCTCCTACACTGACGACACCCAGCTGATCCTCTCCCTCACCAACGAAACCACAGTCACCAAGAGCAACTTCCATGATGAAGGATGTTGCTACCTTTATGAAGGACAGCTGCCTGAAGCTAAACTCAGAGAAGACCGAAGTCCTCATCCCTCCACTTGGGATGACTCCTGGTGGCCCGCAGATCTTGGACCTCCCCCCACACGCACAGAACACACACGAAATCTCAGCATCATCTTGGACTCCTCGCTCACCATCAACCGCCAGGTCAATGCCGTCTCATCATCCTGCTTCAACACGCTACCCCTGCCCCGAAAGATCTTCAAGTGGATCCCCACCGAGTCCAGAAAGACAGTCACCCACGCACTCATCAGCAGTCGACTCGACTACGGCAGCGCACGCTACACCGGCATCACCCAGAAACTCCTCAAGAAACTGCAAAGCATCCAGAACGCCTCCGCCAGATTCATCCTCAACATCCCCCACCGCAGCCACATCACCAACCACCTGAGAGACCTCCACTGGCTCCCAGTTAACAAAAGGATCACATTCAAGCTCCTCACACATGCCTACAAAGCCCTACATGACACAGGACCTGCATACCTCAACCACTGCCTCTCATTCCACGCACCCACCAGAGACCTCTGCTCTGCCCAACTGGCCTGGCTGCCCTCCCACATATCCGCAAGACCACGGCCGGGGAAGATTCTTCTCCTACCCAGCAGCAAAGACCTGGAACACCCTGCCTCTCCCTCTAAGGCAATCACCGTCACTGCCCCAATTCAGGAAGGACCTCAAGACCTGGCTCTTCGACTGAACCACAGTGCCTTGGGACAGATCTGCAGTCCCTCCCCCCACCCAGCAGCTTGAGACACTTACGGGTGAGTAGTCGTGCTTTACAAGCCACTTGATTGATTGATTTATTGAACAAATGGGCACGGGGGAAGAAGAAACAGGATTTGGGTGGGTGGGGAGAAAGTAAACAAGAAATAATGTTTTAAAAGGCTCACTTCGGGTGAACGCGTTTTGTTCTGAAAGCGAGTTCAATGCACTTTTATGAAGCAGTTTAAAATTTGTTTGATAAACAACACAGAGATACTTGATGTTACCTGAATTCCCATCAGGGGAGAGTGTTTAAAACAAAAACGAACAACACAACTGAGGAAGAAAAGGCTGCATGCCTAAAACACGGGCAAAAGGAAAAGGAAAAAGTAGTGCGCCAAAACTAACCTAATTGTACAGAAATTAAAAGGCTACAAGTAATAGGGGCATGGGAGGGAGCAACACACAAAAAGGAGGGACAAAGAAGACTGATTAACCACATGGAAGCAAGCCTTTTTGAAGGACACTCTATGTAACAAATCAAAAGCGATGAGCGGGCTGTAATCCCACAGAGTGGATTCAGCATATTTCGAAAATACAGTGCATGCGCTGCCTAGGCGAAACCTAAAAAGGGAGTGCAACTGAATACTCAAAAAACACACAAAAAACTCTAGACCTTTATGTAGGTAAGAATCCACATGATTGTTGTTTCTGTTCCATGTTTTCCATATTGCAAGATATGTAAATAAACAATACTACTCTGTTTACCTCAGAATAAAAAAAAAGTTTTCTTTTTTCAATCTCCAAACAATACGCACTTTCAATTGATGATGTACATCTGTGTAGTTACACCTTTATCACAAACTAACAAGCATTGGCATAGCCAATACATCTTGCCTATGGGACCTTATAAGTATTTAGCCATGCAGCACATTATTCTGGGTACTACAACGTCTACTGTTACTTCACGTGCCGCTGGTGAACGGCCATGCTGTGTGTGGCTAGGAGCAGTGCAGCCTGTGGGCCTTAAGCGTGACAACTATGCCAACAATATGCCCTTAAACGTTCCGTTCAATAAAAGTACTGGTCACGTTTCACGATTGTTTCTGTTCTGGCTTGCCCTGAATAATTTCAGCCACTGGTGGATGTTATTTGCTGACCATTTTGTTATTTGATTTATTCTATAAACGAGAACACAATGCGCAAAGTGAATACATAGTTGCACAGCTGATAATCTTTTTTATTCACATATATATTTTTATATATGGGCCGCTTTTTGCATTGTAAATAGAGTGCAGGCACAGCATGGTTCAAGATAGCTCATACTGAGGCTGTGTTTAAACACATAAATGTTGACAGTTTCCTGGACAGGCTGGAGGCCTCTATAGCTTTCTGGACTAGACTCCCTCTGTCGGTGTTGGGCGGGGCAGCGGTGGCAAAGATGGTCTTCCTTCCTCAAGGCCTCTATTTATTCCAAAACTTGTTCTTCCCACTCAGGCACAATTCTTCCCTCAATTGGATAGTCTGCTCGTTAAGCTGGAATGGGCGGGGAAGGCAGTAGAGTGGCATTATCAGTTCTCAAACCTGACATGGAGGATGGGGGACTTGCCCTCCCAGACCCGCCTGTTTATTATTATGCAGCCAGGGGGAAACAGCCTTTACAACGAGGTAAATACATCGCATGCCTTTGCCTCGCATTTTTTAGCACACATAGTTTTACATGCGAATATACATTTACAAGGCATGCCAACACCACGTATTTAAGGTAAGTTGGGAGTGTTGGGGGTCTCCCCCCACAAATACATTGTTTTTAAATCTAAAAAGAATGCGTGGTATAGGCTTGCGATGTAAATGCATAATCGCGGTAAAAACATGCGTGCTAAAAAATGCGAGGCAAAGGCATGCGATGTATTTACCAGCATTGTACCATCGTACAACCACAGTGAGGTGGTTGACTGACTCAGACAACTGGAAAAAGGCACTCTATACTGGAATGCTGGGTGGGGATACCCTGGCGCGTTTATTGATGGAAGGGGGCCGCTCCGAGCATCCAGTCCCCTGCTTGATGCGACAGACAGCGACGGTGTGGGAGACTGTGGACAAGAGGGTGTTGGCAGAGCCCCCTTTGACAGGCAGCTCAATCTGGGGGATTTGGCACCCTTCCGTGTGATCGAACATGATATGTCCAAGTAATAATGGCGGCTGGCAGGATGTATAGTAGCTGGTGACTTGTACCCGGGGGAGGTTTTTATCACCTTTGAATAGGCACAGGAGACGTTAGGGGTGAGTCGGGGTCCCTTTTTCCACTATAACAAATTGAGAGATACCGCCAGAGAGGTGTGGACCGGGTTTCCGGTGGGACCTCGGCCCTCCTGAGGGCTTAGTGGAATGCTCCAGTGGACCCTGTTTTATGGAGCAGGCGGATGGAGAGGGTGTCGCATATGCGGCACGTGGGGCCTGGGCTGGGGAATTGGGGAAGCCCATCTCGGATTCTGACTGGGCCTGCACTTGTGAGTTGGTGAGGCAGGTGTCCTCTAACCACAGGTTCAAGTTACTTCATTTTAATTCCCTGCATCACACCTACAAGACCCGCAGGCAGATGAATAGAATTGACCCTTTGAGAGGGGCCGGTTGTGCGTGTTGTGGGGAGGCGGGAGCCTCTTTCTTGCCATTAGCCTGGTCCTGTGCTGGAATACAGGATTTCTGGAATGATGCGGTGCCAGCCATAGTTAGGGCGATCAAAAATTGCAGTCTCCCTTACTCCGCTGGCATGTCTCCTAGGAGTGCTGGCGAGGCCCAAGGGATGCAAGATCCCCTACAAGCTCACACAGCTAGAATTGCTCTTAGCAAAAAGGAGAATAGCCATTGGCTGGATGGGGAATAGACTGCCGCAGGGTGACTCTTGGTTTAGGGACCTCTGTGAATGGGGTGCAGTGGAGGAGGCTCACGTGCGCCTCTCACGGACGGATGAGAGGGCTGACGATGCGATTATGCTCTGGATGCTGCTTCTTAATAAATGTAATGAAGAAGGCGATACCAGCTCAGGGGATGACAGTAAACAGAGATGTGAGACATTTGTTTATACTCTGCTATCTAGTGCTATAAATAACAAACAACTGAGACAACTGAGACATCTGTGCATTGCTCACAGAATTTTTCATGCCCAGGCCCCCTCCATTCTAACCAACCTTCTCACTCCCTATAAACCAGAACGTGACCTCCGCTCATCACACCAACTATTGGGGTGCACCCCCCGTGTTAGAAGAGCACGGGCGGGAGGACGCTCTTTCCGGGCTCTAGCTGCGTCTCTCTGGAATGCTCTCCCTAGTACCATCAGGAACCTACAAGACCATAGGGTGTTTAGGAAGGCAGTCAAGACCTGGCTCTTCCCCTGATTGCTCCCAGATGCATCTTCTCCCACCTTTCTGTTTTTTGCTGCGGATCTAGCGCTGGGACGCCCCGTCGCTGGGGCAGCCATGCGCTCTACAAATCTGATAACATAACAGTTCATATATGCGTATCTTTTGAGCACCTGTTTGTATATTTTAAGCTCTTCTTTCTACTATCACTAATGAATGTTTTTTGCCTCCTCTGCCTACATGATGTTCTCGTATTTTATTATTCACGTCATCATGTCACTGCCTGTATATATGGATGCGATATTCTCAGCGGTCTGTATCCTGACTAATGTGCTGCTTGTTTTGTTTCTGTTATGTAAAAAACTCAATAAAACAAAGTTCAAAATAAAAAAACAAAGGTTGGCAATGCCACATCTTCTAACGCCAAACACTCGCTACTAATACATGGATAGTTACGAAGCAGGCCCATCTTCCTGCACTCCCGGAAACTCCACTAAAACATAAAAAGGAGGGACAGATGGGTATGGCAAAAATTTGAAAAAAGAGCTCCCCAGTGTTAGACCTTAGTTGGAGTGGATTTGTAACTAGATCATTTGAACAGAAGTAACATGTCCTATGTTCCACTAAGCTGTCCACAGCTCCTGCTTGGAGGATTCAGTTAGATGGACAGTTCTTTACTTAGAAGTCTTTGGTCGGAGAGTGCCCGTGCCTGACTGAAAGTTGCTGTAAGATGCTGGCTCTCTATAGAGTGCATTAAAATGAAGTACACTGTGCAGAGAGTCCAGTGAATCCCCACAGGTAAGCAGAAGTAAAAGCAGATAATTCTAATGCTCTTTTTGTGGTAGTGTAGGCAAGCAGTTAGGCTTATCGGAGAGTAGTGCTAAACATTTGTTCTACTCACAGAGGCAATATATGAGACACACACTCAAGATTAAATCCAAGACCAATTTATAAAAATAAAGTCGATTTTTATGCAATTTATAAGACCAAGAACACAGTTCTAATGTAAGTACTTTCGGAGTTACGATTTTCTCAAAGTTCGGAAAATATATCACTTTAGTGTGCAATTACGGACCATAGGAAACAATGGGAAAATAGAAAATTGTATATAAAACCATACAATGCTTTCACGAAGTTCACCTTCCTGTTTTAGGTTGATGTCGGGACCAGGTCCAAAATTCTAGCAGGAAAGGTTTGAGAGTGTCCCAGATCGGCCGGGAGCAGAGTGCTGAGGTCTTGGAAGCTGGTGCGCAAGTACCAACGGGGCCGCTTGAAAACACACTGCACAGGTGGACTTACAGGTAAGTCCGGTGGGTCTCCTTGGAGGGAGGAGGTAGCAAGGGCCTGGGGACCACAGGAGCACAGCAGGTAATCAGTGCCGGGGCCGGTGGGGCAGGGTGCAGAGCAAACAGGTCAGCCGGGCGTCGTGTGTCTTGAGGTCCTCGCGGTCAGGAGCAGGCAACTTGGAGAGGCAATCTAAGGAAGTGGGTCTCACATGTCTCAATGTCCCTCAATGGGTGCTTGCTTCTGGTGCTTTGGGAATCCAGTGTGGACTCTTCTTCTTAATTTTTACTTTGGGGGTCCGGTACCCCGGGTATTGATACACCGAGGCTCCGGTAGGTCCTGGTGCCTCCAAACTTGGTGGAGAGGCAGATCTGAACCTCCAGAGCTGTTGTACCTCTTCTTGCTTTGGTGCTACGTCGAAATCGTCGGTGAGCAGGAAGTCGACAAACCAAACTTCACAAGGGGAGACAGGTAGTAGCCAATGGGATACTTACCTTTAGAGTGCCTACACCCCTTAGTGACCTCTTCTGGTGGGAGGGGGCTCTAGCCCTGATAGGAGATTTCTCCACCATTCCAAGATGATGGAAATTCAGGAGAGGGATTCAGCTCACCTGCCCGGCACCTAGGGGTGGTGCAGGCTAAGTGGGGACCCTCCTTCTCATCTAACTAATTTTCCTGCTTTTCCTCCTGCCAAAAGTGGAGCTGGAAAGGGGGCTCGGCCTCCCCCACTGTCTGGAGGTTCCTGGGTTGGATTTCAAAGGCGGCATTGCCTTTGAAGGTTCCTGCTCCGGAAGACCATCCTGTCCTGGGGGAGGTGTGAAGAACCCCTGCCCAGGGCAGGCTTCGCCTCTGTCCTCTGAGAGTACTGGCTCTTACCCAGGGCACAAGTCCTAAAAAAAGAAGTGGGGGGACTAACCAGGTTAGGCAGTATGCAAGGGAAATCATGACGCGTGCCATCACAGCGCATGATGTCACGACGTGTGACATTGCACATGACATCACAGGACGTGACCTCACTGGAAGTGACATGACAAGAAGTGACATCAGACATTAAATTAAGACCTCACACATATAATTATTAGGCCTGGGCGGTAAATTCCGTTCCGCTCGCGGAATTTGCGGAATTTGGGTAATTTCGCGCTCCGCGGAGAACGCGAAATTGCCAAAAATTCCGCGACCCGCGACTTCGCGGAGTTTTTTGCTTGTTCGCGCTTTCAAAATGCGTGTTCGCGAGATATTTCTCCACGAGCACGCAAACAGCGTTCGCGAACAGGAAAAAGCATCGCGAACGGGCGGAACGAGCAATTCCGCGTGTTCGCGGAACTTTGCGTGCTCGCGGAGATTTTTTACCGTTTCGCGGAGCTTTGCGTAACGCGATTCCGCAAATTCCGCCCACCCCTATTTAATTATCAGGTATATCATGATTACATTTAAGTGCATTATGAGATTTAACAAATGAGATTTGGTGTCGGGGTTGTGCCACAGAAGTGGCGCAATCCCGACGCAAAATCTGGGCCTCAACTAATACATTTATTTTTTCAAGCCCTGCCACAAAGGAATTGGCAACAAGGAGAAGCATGACAGTAGATCTGTTATCCTTAATTGGTTGCAAAGTCTACATTTTAAAATATTTGATTGGGTTAAGGCATCTGCTGTAAAGGTGGCAGTAAATCTCAGGGAATAGTAATAACGGTGAGATAACTCTGGAGTTTAATGCATTTGTTGGAGAGATCTGTGTTTTGTGAAGTCCCAGATTTGTATCAAAGTAGTATAAGGTTAATGTGCCTCCTGCAAAGCACATCACGTAACATGCAGATTACAGATTTTTATTTTATGTTAGATAGTAAAGTGGGTTGCTGCTTTTAACACAGAGATCCTTTTGTTTCCTGCCGTTCATAAATTGTAATCCTTGTAATATAGCACAGTGAGCTATGAAGGACATGTGACTCCTACACCTTGTAACCATGTCTCATGTACCTCATCTTGTACATTGATTTACACATGTACATGATTTATTGTCAATGTATAATGAGTATGTTACGTAAAGAGCTCTGACACCCTGCATTGGGTTAGGTAGCGCTATAAAAGAAATTAAATAGTGCTATTGAAATTGTTATTTGTGTAAATACTGGGACAGACCAACACATCAGACATTCTTACAGTGCATGCATGCATCTCTTATATACAGGGACTGAACAAAGGCAAAAGCATGCCTCTCTTAAGTACCTGTGGCATTTACACTTAAGTGTGAGGTTCCAGGCTGCCTCCAGTTAGGATATTCAAACAAAAGGAGGCCTGATGGCCCCTTAACTCCAGCCCAGCTGAAGGTGAAAAGAAAGCTCCCTCGCTGCCTGCACGTTGCTGCTGGGAAGTGAAAGCAGACAACGTACAGGCGCTGCTGAACGTTTCCCGGTGTCCGGGACAAGTTCGGCATATTGCTGTGGGGCCCAACTTCTTGGCAGCGGGGATGGCTTCCACCCTGTGCAAATAGTGGGTGGACGCCGTGTACCTGCGTGTACCCCCGACTTGTCTGGTGGCAACAGACTGATGAAAACCAGTCAGGAACCACACTAGTGCTTGGTAGGTTTTCAGGGGACCTCTAAAGCAGTGATACTCAAAGTGCGGCCCTCCTGACTTATAGATACGGCCACCTGGTCAACAGCAGTACTCAGCTGCTGTTTACTCGAATCAGCCCTATTATTAAAAGAATGTAAAATAAAAGGGCAAGCATTTGTTTTCAGGTTAGTTGCAGATATGGGAAAAAGTAACTAAGGCTTCCCGCACCAAATAACGTTAGGAACACTTTAAGTTTTAAAGACATCTTGCAACAAACCTATGAAAATATGATAAAGCTTCTTCAAAATTCAAAAAGTGTATTTCATTAACATGCAGTTCACCTTACTACATCAGATTATATCAGTGCATTGAGAAGTGTTTTTTTAAAGAGATTTTTAAACATGAATTTGAGAAACATTCATGCTTCCTTCCACCCACACTGACAACAATCGCAGTAGTGAATTAAGAGGCAAGTTACTTGTTAAGTGCACTCTTTGGCTGGCCTGGGTTGCTATTATACATGGACAACATTATAGTTTATTAAATCATACACAGGAGAAGGTTTCGTACAGCACACATTCTGAAGTCAAGAGGTCCTCTTATATGTGATAATGAAGAAAAAGGAGGAAAAGTAAAATTAAACAATTACCTAGAATCACACAAATTGGGAAAGCAGGGATTGAGCCCAGGTTTTCTGGTTTCACATTACGCAGTTCAGCCACTAGATGGACATGCTTCACTTCCCCTACACCCACCTTCCAGTCCCCAATACCACCACCGCCCCCTCCCCTCGCCACCCTGCTGGCATCAATGCGGCCCTGGATCACACCATAAGCCAAACTTTTTGTGAGTACCTATGCTCTAAAGGGTCTCCTGTGTGAATGTATTAATAAATCTCACACTGGCATCAGTGAGGATTTATTAAGACAAGATGTTTGGTACCAAAAATCTTAAAAATCAGTGAAGCCATCATGGAGCTAGGAAACCCGTATTGACAAGTATTTAGCCCATGTGCTCTTTATGGCTTCCCTGTACACTTACAATATCTCAGAATAGACTCGACATTGTAGGGGCATATCTGCTCATGCTGATATGCCAACACATAGGGGTCGATTCCAATTCGGGCCGGAAAAAGCACCGACCGACTCGGATCCGGAAATTATACCGACCGACACGTACCTGTGGCGCCCGACACGCCAAGTACGATGCAAGGCGTGCAAAATCCGACCGACACGTACCGAACCCAAGTCGAACGACCGAGCCGCACGGAAAACAGCAATCCGGTCGGAAAAACACGCGAATCCAACCGACCGACACGCACCCGGAACAAATCCGACAGAAACGTACACGCGAACTCCAAACCGCAAAGTACGATGCAAGGCGCGAAAACCACGAGCGAGTCGGACGGAGGACAAGCCGTACGACCGACACGCATACAAAACCGAGCCGAAGTAACACAAAACTCCGCGACCGACGCGTACGCAGCATAGAAAACTGCACAAACACAGCGTGAACGAAACGGAGAAGACCGTACGAGACAAATGCAGGGTCCGACTCGGTCACAAGAACGTTTCCAACATGCACAGACAGTACAAAGGAAAAATCACACAAAAAAGGCCAAACAAGCAATTACTAAGCCAATAAATACTGGGGGGTGGGGACAGAGAACAAAGACACACCCACAACTCCACCCATATAAAGGACACAAATCACAACCATGATCCTTTGCAAATGCCATTCCACTGCCAGCACCCAAGAGAAAGCAACCACACACCCACAGCTCATCCCTCACACAAGCCACACACCATCAGCACACCAACAAATACCTACCTCACATACACCCAGCAAAACACACACTCACACACCCTCACCTGCACACCAACACACACATCACTCACCATCACCACCCATCACCATGCCCCCCAAGAAGAATCCCAAGTTCCTAGATTGTGAATTGGAAGTCATGGTAGACGAGATCCTCAGGGTAGAGCCACAGCTGTTTGGCACACTGGTCCAACAGACCCCCATCTCCCAGAAAACCAAGATGTGGGAGAGGATCATCAACAGGGTGAACGCACAATCACCATGTCGGCGCACAAAGAGCGACATCCAGAACAGGTGGTATGACGTGCGCAGGAGGGTACGGGACCTGCTCAAGAAAGACTACATCAACAGCCAATACACCGGCAGTGGCCCTCCTGCCAAGCCAATATACCTCAGGCCCTGGGAGGAGAAGGTGCAGGCCATCCTTCCGCCAGTGAGCATATATGGACTAGAGGACATCCCAGAGCCTGGTGAGTACACAACAAATGTACACAATATACTGCCACAAAACACACACACATCACTGTCAAGGGGAGAGTCAAACAATGCACTCATAGCAATTACACAGCAACCAGAACAGAATCATCCCAAAATGAGTATGTCAGTCAGATAAACACAACACATGCCATCAAAAAAGTCACATCCAACTGTGCCATCACATGTACAAACACAACTACAACTACAGCTAGGCAGTGGCACAAATAGAACTAACAAACACATCCAGACATGTAACCACCACAACAACACCAACACACAGTGAAGACCACTCAAAGGAAGGAATTCTGTGTATGCTGGCCAAGTCAGTGTAGCCAATAGCATCATGGGAGTCGCAGTCACACATATTGCCCCCCCCCCCACAACTGTCCCATCAACACCACCATGAACCATGCGCACATCACAGGGAGTGGAGAAGGACTCACAAGATGGCTGACACTGGCTACTGCAGTGGGGAGCACAAGGCCCTGCTGGCAACTGTGCACCAACAAACAGCAGGACACCACTGACTGACATCCTGAGAGACAACTTCCACTCCCTGCAATGCAAGCACGTACCATGGTGGGATATCTGGCTGGCTGGGTGGGAAGGAGGACTTGCAGCACTGACCATAGTCACAAGCACCTCCCCTCACACCCCCTCAACACAAACTCCACAGAACCCACCTGGTAGAATGCAATGCCCCCATCCTAACACAAGATCCCACAAAGAACCACCACCCTGGGTTATGTTGTGTGAAGCACAGGGACACTCTTGGGACTCTTAGCCAAACAACTGCCAGGACAACACTCCCAGCCATCCTGTCAGCACAGCCAGCCCACCCCACAGGGAAGCAGAGTCAAAGGAAGGAAGCATGGGCATGCTGGGAAGGGGGGTGGAGGCAATAGCATGATGGGAGTCGTAGTCACTGATATTGGTCACCCCCACAACTGTCCCATCAACACCACCCTGAACCATGCTCACATCACAGGGAGTGGAGAAGGACTCACAAGATGGCTGACACTGGCTACTGCTGTGGGGAGCACAAGGCCCTGGCTGGGAACTGTGCACCAACAAACAGCAGGACACCACTGACTGACATCCTGAGAGACAACTTCCACTCCCTGCAATGCAAGCACGTTCCATGGTGGGATATCTGGCTGGCTGGGTGGGAAGGAGGACTTGCAGCACTGACCATAGTCACAAGCACCTCCCCTCACACACACCCCAACACAAACTCCACAGAACCCACCTGGTAGAATGCAATGCCCCCCATCCTAACACAAGATCCCACAAAGAACCACCACCCTGGGTTATGTTGTGTGAAGCACAGGGACACTCTTGGGACTCTTAGCCAAACAACTGCAGGACAACACTCCCAGCCATCCTGTCAGCACAGCCAGCCCACCCCACAGGGAAGCAGAGTCAAAAGGAAGGAAGCATGGGCATGCTGGTAAGGGGGGTGGAGGCAATAGCATGATGGGAGTCGTAGTCACTGATATTGGTCACCCCCACAACTGTCCCATCAACACCACCCTGAACCATGCTCACATCACAGGGAGTGGAGAAGGACTCACAAGATGGCTGACACTGGCTACTGCTGTGGGGAGCACAAGGCCCTGCTGGGAACTGTGCACCAACAAACAGCAGGACACCACTGACTGACATCCTGAGAGACAACTTCCACTCCCTGCAATGCAAGCACGTTCCATGGTGGGATATCTGGCTGGCTGGGTGGGAAGGAGGACTTGCAGCACTGACCATAGTCACAAGCACCTCCCTCACACACACCCCAACACAAACTCCACAGAACCCACCTGGTAGAATGCAATGCCCCCATCCTAACACAAGATCCCACAAAGAACCACCACCCTGGGTTATGTTGTGTGAAGCACAGGGACACTCTTGGGACTCTTAGCCAAACAACTGCCAGGACAACACTCCCAGCCATCCTGTCAGCACAGCCAGCCCACCCCACAGGGAAGCAGAGTCAAAAGGAAGGAAGCATGGGCATGCTGGGAAGGGGGTGGAGGCAATAGCATGATGGGAGTCGTAGTCACTGATATTGGTCACCCCCACAACTGTCCCATCAACACAACCCTGAACCATGCTCACATCACAGGGAGTGGAGAAGGACTCACAAGATAGCTGACACTGGCTACTGCTGTGGGGAGCACAAGGCCCTGCTGGCAACTGTGCACCAACAAACAGCAGGACACCACTGACTGACATCCTGAGAGACAACTTCCACTCCCTGCAATGCAAGCACGTTCCATGGTGGGATATCTGGCTGGCTGGGTGGGAAGGAGGACTTGCAGCACTGACCATAATCACAAGCACCTCCCCTCACACACACCCCAACACAAGCTCCACAGAACCCACCTGGTAGAATGCAATGCCCCCCATCCTAACACAAGATCCCACAAAGAACCACCACCCTGGGTTATGTTGTGTGAAGCACAGGGACACTCTTGGGACTCTTAGCCAAACAACTGCCAGGACAACACTCCCAGCCATCCTGTCAGCACAGCCAGCCCACCCCACAGGGAAGCAGAGTCAAAAGGAAGGAAGCATGGGCATGCTGGGAAGGGGGTGGAGGCAATAGCATGATGGGAGTCGTAGTCACTGATATTGGTCACCCCCACAACTGTCCCATCAACACCACCCTGAACCATGCTCACATCACAGGGAGTGGAGAAGGACTCACAAGATGGCTGACACTGGCTACTGCTGTGGGGAGCACAAGGCCCTGCTGGAAACTGTGCACCAACAAACAGCAGGACACCACTGACTGACATCCTGAGAGACAACTTCCACTCCCTGCAATGCAAGCACGTTCCATGGTGGGATATCTTGCTGGCTGGGTGGGAAGGAGGACTTGCAGCACTGACCATAGTCACAAGCACCTCCCCTCACACACACCCCAACACAAACTCCACAGAACCCACCTGGTAGAATGCAATGCCCCCATCCTAACACAAGATCCCACAAAGAACCACCACCCTGGGTTATGTTGTGTGAAGCACAGGGACACTCTTGGGACTCTTAGCCAAACAACTGCCAGGACAACACTCCCAGCCATCCTGTCAGCACGGCCAGCCCACCCCACAGGGAAGCAGAGTCAAAAGGAAGGAAGCATGGGCATGCTGGGAAGGGGGTGGAGGCAATAGCATGATGGGAGTCGTAGTCACAGCTCTACATCCCCCACCACATGGCCCAGCAAGCTCACACTCACGCATGCACATCCCACAGAGAGTGGAAAGGCCCATCAAAGATGTCTGACACTGTTGCTGTGTCGTGGGGAGCACAAGGGCATGCTGGGAACTGCACACCAACCAACAGCAGGACACCACTGTCAGCCATCTTGCCATTGCTCTCACACCCACACACACTGAACTCCCCACAAAAGCAAGTAAGTATGGGAATGCTGGGAAGTGGGGTGGAGGCAATAGCATGATGGGAGTCATAGTGACAGACATAGCTCACCCCCACAACTGTCCCATCAACACCACCCTGAACCATGCTCACATCACAGGGAGTGGAGAAGGACTCACAAGATGGCTGACACTGGCTACTGCTGTGGGGAGCACAAGGCCCTGCTGGCAACTGTGCACCAACAAACAGCAGGACACCACTGACTGACATCCTGAGAGACAACTTCCACTCCCTGCAATGCAAGCACTTTCCATGGCGGGATAACTGGCTGGCTGGGTGGGTGGGAAGGAGGACTTGCAGCACTGACCATAGTCACAAGCACCTCCCTCACACACCCCCCAACACAAACTCCACAGAACCCACCTGGGAGAATGCAATGCCCCCATCCTAACACAAGATCCCACAAAGAACCACCACCCTGGGTTATGTTGTGTGAAGCACAGGGACACTCTTGGGACTTTTAGCCAAACAACTGCCAGGACAACACTCCCAGCCATCCTGTCAGCACAGCCAGCCCACCCCACAGGGAAGCAGAGTCAAAAGGAAGGAAGCATGGGCATGCTGGGAAGGGGGGTGGAGGCAATAGCATGATGGGAGTCGTAGTCACTGATATTGGTCACCCCCACAACTGTCCCATCAACACCACCCTGAACCATGCTCACATCACAGGAAGTGGAGAAGGACTCACAAGATGGCTGACACTGGCTACTGCTGTGGGGAGCACAAGGCCCTGCTGGAAACTGTGCACCAACAAACAGCAGGACACCACTGACTGACATCCTGAGAGACAACTTCCACTCCCTGCAATGCAAGCACAGTCCATGGTGGGATAACTGACTGGCTGGGTGGGTAGGAAGGAGGGCCGGCTGTCAACCAAACACAACCAATGCAGACCATGTTCACACCCCAAAAAATACATAGAAATGCCCAAATAATGCAGGACAATGTGCCACACCAATATCAACCCCTGACTGTGACCACTTAGGACAATGCAATGTACAGGCCCGCACCCAGAGGCACAGTCACAACTGTCATGTGTGTCAACCATTGATGCCTGCAGAAACATAACATACATTGTGTGTGTCTCCCAAAAACAGGTGATGATGGGGACACAGCAGCAGACGCTGAGGAGTCCCAGTCCCAGGCTCAAGAGGATGCGGAGCTCACTGGCGTCGTACAGCCTCTGCCCTCATCGGACGAAGAAGACCAACCTGGCACATCCGGTGCAAGTCTACATGCAGCACCAGCAGGACCACCAGCTGCAGCACCAGCAGGACCACCAGCTGCACCCCCTGCACCCACCCCTCCAACGACTGTCACCACAAATACCATCCCTGCCGACATGGACAGAACAAGGAGCAACACCAGCACAGGGACCCTGGACCAACCTGGGGCCATGGACACCACCACCACCAACCCCCAAGGTGGACCAGGGTCATCTGTGCGTGCCACTGCACGCACTGCACATGTCAGCAGGGGTGGTGGGAGGGGTGGGAGACAGAGGTCGCTGCTTGCAGAGGTTGCTGGTGTGCATGATGACCCACAACTGGTACGCATAGCTGATGCGTACCAGTCCAGCACCGGAGACCTCAGCCAGGTAGTGGGGCTCCTCAGAGACATGAAACAGCAGCAGGCTGCCCATCATGCCCGCTTGGACTCTCACATGTGCCACGTGGAGTCACACATGTCCCGCGTAGACTCACACATGTCCCGCGTGGAGTCCAAGTGGGATGCACTGCATGAGATGACGGCGGTGCACAGGGACATTTTACAATGCCTCCGCCAGATGAACAGCAACCAGTCCACACCTCCCTGTGTGCCAACAACATCTGGTGCCGAACAAACTGCAACTGCCACACGGAGGGAGGATGACTCTGGCGGAGAGTCCCCTGCACCGCAGCAGCCTGTACTTGAGGGCCCCCCCCAAGAAGAGGGGTCGTCCGAGGAGGGGCAAGTGAGAGGCCGATGGCCAAGCGCAACTCCCAGGAAGCCTGAACTAGTTCTGGATGTTCACCTTTGTGCACAGACTGTTCACCCTGTTGACGACAACACTACTCCCACACATTGCATGGGGAGTACAAGTTGGACCAATGTGTCAGACAACTGTGGCCCCGATACTGGGGATTCTGTCTACCAGGACTTTCAATTCACCTAGGAACTTCGGATTGCAAGATTTATGTACTGCACTATTCACACAAATGTATCACAATAAACACACTAATACACCATACTTGCCTCTGTTGTGATTCCAACGTGGGTGCTGTTATGGGGATGATGAACTGCAAAATTACACTGTGTATGCGAACTGCAACAGCAAGGACAACACAGGCATGTGAGTAAAGGCAACGTGACACATATGAGGGAGACACACCACCAGGGCTACACAACACATACACACCTAGGCCATCTGACTCATTGCCTACACTGATGTTGCCAGGGAAGACGGTGCAATGCACAAACACCACACCCATTCCCAGTTGTAGTCAAGTAGCCCACAGGAGCAGTAAGCAAATGGCAGTCAAATGTGTGACCACAGACAACGCACATCACAAAGTGAAGCACAGGTTTATTACACAGTTGCAACATGTCGTAACCACTACATATGCAAGGTAATCCCACCTGGCAGCGGGCACACAGTCAACAACTGTAGACGGAAGGAAGTCCATGGGTGTGGCGCACATCACCTGTAGGGACACAACAGCTACCAGCCTGGAAGTGCAATCACGTCGTCGGTGGACACAGTTGACCAAACGAATCTGAAAGTACCCTGTGAAGGACAGAAATGACACACAGTCAAAAGCAATGGAGTACAGGACAGAACAGCAAAACTCATGCACAATACATGTTACAAGATACCCACCCAGAACCAAGTTAGCATGTCAACACTGTTGGGGAGTACAGCCCACCTGTAAGCACACATCGCAACACACATCCAGTCAAGTAGCCCATGGACACACTCCAACAGCACCAGAGCACCACCTACACATCATGCCAACTCACATCATTGACATGACACCTCAGGATACTCACATTCAGCTAAAGAAGTTGGTGATGAGCTGTGTGCGGACATCACCCTCATCATCATCATCATCGTCACTGGCATCGTGGTCCAGGCCAGGATCCTCCACAGGTGGCGGATGTTGGTCATTGTCATCCTGGATGAGAGGCAACTCCTTCCGCACTGCCAGGTTGTGGAGCATGCAGCAGACGATGATAATCTTGCACACTTTCGCAGGGGCATATGGGAGGGACCCTCCGGTCTTGTCCAGGCAGCGGAAGCGGCTCTTCAGGAGACCAAATGTCCGCTCAATCACTCTCCTGGTCCGACCATGTGCCTCATTGTAGCGCATCTGGGCTGGTGTCACAGGGTTCCTGAGGGGTGTCAGCAACCACGGCATGTTGGGGTATCCCGAGTCACCTACGGACAGACAAGTGCACATTAGCTGACTTGGAAAAGTGGGCGGAATACTACAGATCAGATCACACACAATGGCACAAAGTCAGTACACACCGACAAGCCAGGCACGCATCCTGGGGATGCGACTACTCCTCATCACAAAGGCATCGTGTGCTGAACCAGGGAAACGGGCACACACGTGTGTGATGGTCATGTCTGCAAGACACACCACCAGTGCATTGACCGAGTGGTAGTGCTTGCGGTTCCTATAGGCCTGCTCCTGGGCCTGTGGTGGTACCAAAGCCACATGTGTCCCATCAATGGAGCCAATGACATGCAGCATCCTCCCCAGGGCATAAAAGTCACTCTTCACGTCAGTGAGTTGTCGCAGTCTAGGGAAATAGATGTACCGGTTCAGGAATAGCAACATTGCCGCAAACATCGCGGAGCACACGGCTCAACATGGTCTGTGACATCCCACCAGCAGTCGCCACAGTATGTTGGAAGGTACCGGTGGCAAAGAAGTGTAGGGCTGCCATCACCTTCACCTTGGGGGTCAGCGCTGTAGGATACGGCCGGCCAGGCTGCAAATGTGGGGACAACTGCACTGCCAAATCCTCAATCAGCTGCCTGGTGAAGCGGTACCGTCGGATGCTGTCCCGTTCCACCATCGTTGCCAGGTCTGGGAATGGTCGATGGACAGCAGGAGCCCTGCAGTGCAGAGGAGAAGTAAGCAAGATTGTCAGTCACCCCACATATGCGGCATTGAACACACTCAATATCCCAACACACATCATTATGAGGCACAACTACATGAAGTGTGCAGTTCCGTAAGGACATGTATGGTACATACATGGCCAACATCTGTCAACACGGTCCAACAGGTGGCATCAATTAGTCCCAGGTTGGCCCATTGGATATCATGAGGCCGTGTCACAGTTCCCATCTCCTGCTGCCGTGTCACAATCACCCCCACAGTGACATGTGAGGACAGATGTGCCCCAGGCACCACAGCTCAACGACAGGTACATTCCCAGGGACCCTGTATTGCCACATGGACACTGGCATTACATGGAGTATCATGTATACACCACAGCAAAACAACCATGACCCCCACAGGTAGTGGTCCCACTTGCCACGGCAGGACAGACATGGACGTCTGTGACACACACACGCACAACATCAAAGTCCATGCACACACAACGTGGATGTGGAGACTGTCTCCCATTGTGCACATGAAATCAGAGACATTGTAAACACTACATGCACAAAGACTGTGGAGGACCATCACTATTGTGCCACTGGGACACCCTGGCTCAAACATACCGTCCCACATGGGACTCACGGGGTATGTGACATGACATACACATACACCACCTTGAAATGTGACCATGGCACATGCACAGATATGAACAGTTGCACATCACAGTGGTCATGTACACGTAACACCCAGGATCCTGTCCCCATGAACACGTGCACAGCCTGGGGGTGGCTGCCCACAGGTGACACCCACAGGACAACATGTACACCAACATACACACAATAGGAAATGCAGCCTTACATGCCTTATGATAAAGTTTGGACAGGCTGTCGTGATGTAGGTGTGCCCCTCACTCCCTGGGAGCTATCTGTGGCTGGCATATGTCCATCTGAGACAGGCATGCTGACATATGCCAGTCACATGTACAGTGACGCGTTGAACAGCAATGGACCGATCGGTGTCCCCGGCCGGCCCATTGCATTCAATGTGTGCGGGTACGCGTTGTACCCCTGTACGCGTTGAACTGCAATGGACCGATCGGTGCCCCCGGCCGGCCCATTGCATTCAATGTGTGCGGGTACGCGTTATACCCCTGTACGCGTTGAACTGCAATGGACCGATCGGTGCCCCCGGCCGGCCCATTGCATTCAATGTGTGCGGGTACGCGTTGTACCCCTGTACGCGTTGTACCCCTGTACGCGTTGAACTGCAATGGACCGATCGGTGCCCCCGGCCGGCCCATTGCATTCAGTATGTGCGGGTACGCGTTGTACCCCTGTACGCGTTGAACTGCAATGGACCGATCGGTGCCCCGGCCGGCCCATTGCATTCAATGTGTGCGGGTACGCGTTGTACCCCTGTACGCGTTGTACCCCTGTACGAGTTGAACTGCAATGGACCGATCGGTGCCCCGGCCGGCCCATTGCATTCAACGTGTGCGGGTACACGTTGTACCCCTGTACAGCGTTAGTACCGCAATGGACCGATCGGTGCCCCGGCCGGCCCATTGCATTCAATGTGTGCGGGTACGCGTTGTACCCCTGTACGCGTTGTACCCCTGTACGCGTTGAACTGCAATGGACCGATCGGTGCCCCGGCCGGCCCATTGCATTCAATGTGTGCGGGTACGCGTTAGTACCCCTGTACGCGTTGTACCGCAATGGACCGATCGGTGCCCCGGCCGGCCCATTGCATTCAATGTGTGCGGGTACGCGTTGTACCCCTGTACGCGTTGTACCACAATGGACCGATCGGTGCCCCCGGCCGGCCCATTGCATTCAATGTGTGCGGGTACGCATTGTACCCCTGTACGCGTTGTACCCCTGTACGCGTTGAACTGCAATGGACCGATCGGTGCCCCCGGCCGGCCCATTGCATTCAATGTGTGCGGGTACGCGTTGTACCCCTGTACGCGTTGTACCGCAATGGACCGATCGGTGCCCCCGGCCGGCCCATTGCATTCAATGTGTGCGGGTACGCGTTGTACCCCTGTACGCGTTGTAACCGCAATGGACCGATCGGTGCCCCGGCCGGCCCATTGCATTCAATGTGTGCGGGTACGCGTTGTACCCCTGTACGCGTTGTACCGCAATGGACCGATCGGTGCCCTTGGCCGGCCCATTGCATTCAATGTGTGCGGGTACACGTTGTACCCCTGTACGCGTTGTACCGCAATGGACCGATCGGTGCGCACCCATTGACAATGGCCTTGCCTGGCAACGGACGCGTTTTCGAATTTCGAACGAGTCGGTTGCTGGAAAATCAGTTGGTCACCCACAACAATGTTGCAAAATCATGTATGTCATGAAGTTGAAGATTTGAAGGATGCTGTGGGCGTGTTTTGGTGCTGCTATTCCATGGATTGGCCAGATTCACAAGATGCAAACGACTTGGACCTATCACTTTGGACACAAGGGACAGTATCTGCCTCTCCAGCACATATATATTGCTGGCTGTTCCCCTGAGAGCTCACTTGCCTGCACTACATGCTCCAGGACGACATCTGCCACTGCACTGCTGCTGTCTCTGCCCCTCTGGACCCTGCAATGGCACGTACTGTGGAGAGAGCCCCAGCCTTCAGCCTTGAGGAGAACCAGGCCCTGCTGGACAGCCTACTTCCACAGTACAGCAAGCTGTATGGGACACCAGGGGAGCAGGTGAGTGTTCTGTGCACTGCCTTTCTGAATGTGCATATTGTCTGACTAGCAAGGCTGAAAGTCTGCACGCCACTGGCTAGCAGGCTCACTGAGTAGTTGTCACCCCCCATAGTGTGTAGTGACATGCACTGGACAGGTATGGTGCAGTGACAGTGCATTTGAACAAGGTTTTACTTCCCATGCAATGATACCATGTAGTGACGTCTGGCAAACTGTCCATGGGCAGCTTTGCACTGCCTGTGTACATCATGTGCCCCTGTGATTGAGACATGTATAAACAACTGTGTCATGCACGGATATGTTGCATGTGTAGTAATGGCCTTTTCACTTTGTCATCCTGACAGGTTAATGCCCATCGGAAGCAGGAGATCTGGAAGGACATCGTCCGGGCTGTCCGGTCCGTGGGGGTCTACAAGCGCCGGATCCGCAACTGCCAGAAGAGGTGGCAGGACCTTCGGGGCTGGACCCGGAGGATTGCACGGGTCCAGCTGAAGCTGTCGCCTCCTCGCAGGAGGGGCGGAACACGGACCCTGACCCCCACATGCTCCAGATCCTGGCGGTGGTGTTTCCAGACCTGGATGGGCAGCTGAAGGCCAGACAGCAGCAAGGAGGGGGTGAGTCAAAGACTGCACTGTGAACTCTGTATTACATGCTGTGTGCCCTCCTCTGGCCTGGTTCAACTGCCACAGTGCAGCAGTCATGTTGTCCAGGAGCCATGTCCCTCTATTGTGCACTGCCCACTGCTCATCTGATACCCAGGTGTGGCCCTTACATTCAGGGAATTGTGTCACTTGGGACTGTGTCCTTGCAGTTTGCTTCACTAAAGGTGGGGGACAGCATATGTTTCCCTAACTCTGTTGTGGGCATCATGGGTGGGTCCATTGTTCACACTACGCCTGTGTTCGGACATGTAATCTGCGTGTTGCTTTGATATGCGGTCCACTTGCTGTGCTGAGCCACCACATGTGCCTGGGGTATGTGGCACACGCCCATGCAGCGGGTGGGAACAATGTTTGGGCCCCAGGAGTGTGCAGATTACGTGTGTCACACATACATAGCCAGCTATCCACTGTCCAGGGCTCATCCCTCATTCATGTGGAGCAGGACAGTCATGCCTACTCCAGGCCATGCAATGCACTCTGTACTCCCACTCCCGTGTATCAGCTGACACATTGTGCGCAGTGATTTGACCCCTCAGGTGTCTGCCTCTGTGTCAGTGTGCTGTGGATTAGTTGCCAGGACTGCTGGGGTGTTTCTTGGTAGGGGCTCAGCATGCCCCTGGAGATGTGACCATAGGAGACGATACTTGTGTGTCACATAGGTGTTTGATCAGCTGCCCGTGCAGACTGGGGTATGCGAATGTGAAGTTCAGGCAGCTGTTCCCCATTCACAGCAGATTGTGAGGGGCTCAGGTTCAGAGGGTAGTGTCACAGGTCTCCCATATGTCCAATAGGTATGACCTGGACAGATGAGGGTTAAGATGATGTGTTGTGTGGGGGATGTACATGTGCACTTGTGCAGCTCCAGGACTTGCATTCCCCATGACCTACTATTGTGACACAGTGCATAGTGTTGTTGTCTGGCTGCCAAGTCATACATCACTGAGACAGTGATGTATGACTTAGCAGTCATGCCTCTGCCATGGCATGTGTCTACTTATTGGTGGTCTTGCAGGGGAGTGACATGTGCTACATGCACACCATTGTGGCGATGGCTATCAGGACATGGGTGCATCATGGTGTCTGTCGCTGGTATGCATCACATGCATTTCCTATTTGACTCTGGGCATCCCTTTCATCCGGAAACCTGTACTGACTCAGTGGCAAGAGCTGTGATGTGTGCATGTCCACATGCCACACTGTGTCCTCTGCACTGTCCAACTACTGTGTACTTGGTGCATGTGTCCACACTGGGGTGTTGCAATCCAACAGACACCAGACAGATGGGTGCAAGGCCATGTGGGATGTGAGTGCCATGCTTGGCATCAGACTGACAATTGGCTTCTCCTGTTCAGTTAGGGCACTTTTAGCAATGTACAACTAATGATGCCAGGGCTTGCTCTGTAATGTGCTGTGCTCACAGTGGTGTGTGCGTTTGGTGCAGGTGACTGATGTCTGTCTGTTTCCCCATTGTTTGCAGATACATCCACGGCCACGGAAGGGGACAGCTCCACGGACCAGGAGGAGCCAGAGAGCCAGACTGGGTCAGCAGCCGAGGAGTGGTCGGAGGGACCCAGTGGCACGGAGGGCGAGGGGAGCCACACCGAGGAGTCCTCAGCACCATCCACCTCAGCTGAGGACCAGAGCAACTCGGAGGATGACTCCCTTATGGAGGCGGGTGTCAGCAGCCACCACACCCCAGCTAGTGTTGCTGTCCCCGCCACCACCAGCACCACCACCGCCCTCCCATCGGCTCCCATTCCCCAGGTCCGTGGAGGCTCCCATGTTCGGGAGCATGTCTCCTTTGGGCCAGGCACCGCACCCCCTGCCCCTGTGTCCCCTGCTGCCCTGAGTGAGGAGTCTGTGTACCTCCTTCGCCAGCTCCATGTAGGGCAGACAGCCATGCTGAGTGTCCTCCATGCGCACACCGCTCTGTTGACTCAGCTGGTGTCGTTCATGGAGGGCATCTCATCGGGCATGTCTGACCTACAGAGGGGCAATAGGTCCATGGACTCCTCCCTGACGGCAGCAGTGTCCCTCCTCAGACAGTCCCTCACCCCTCCTGCCTCTGATCCATCCACACTCCCCAGCACCTTACCCGTCCCAAGCACACACACACCGGCACAGGCACACACCAGCACACACACGTCCAGCACACAGACACACACGCCACAAACAAAACGCACACGCACGCACAGTCAGGGGACTGAAACCAGACTCACAGGGGATGGGGCCCTGGTACACACACACGCATCCACGGGCACTGCGCAGTCCTCAGTTGCCTCTCCCTCCAAAACACCCTCCCTTGCCTCACCTGCAACCCCAAAGACCCAGCGCCTCTTCCTCAGTGACCTCGGCCTCTTCCCCTCCGATCCAGCTGCTCCAGCATCCAGGGGGAAGAGGAAGCCCCCACACGGAGCAGAGTGCCCCTCGCCCCCGGACACCCTCCCCCAGGCGCAGACAGACTGAGGCCCCCACCCGCAAGTCCCCCGGAGTGGTAAGAGCAAGACCCCGCCGCCGCCCTGCAGCTCAAGCACCAGGTCTCCTTCCTCCATCCCTCAGGCCCCCACTCCACAGGTGCCCCCACCACACCCTGCCCCAGGTTCCCCCACCCACAGATATACCATCCCCAAGAGGATCCGGCCTTCTCCCCCTGCCACTTCCTCTCCCGGCACCACACCCCCCGCTGCGCTTGTCTGTGCCACTGATGTGGTGAGGGTGTCCTCCCCTCTGTCCAGCCCACCTTGCCTGTTCCCCATTCTCCTCCCCTGGTGGTAGGCACTGCAGTGGAGTCCACTACCACCCTGTCTGACTTGGGCACTGCAGTGGCGGACCTGTCCACTCCATCTGCAGGGTCCACTGCAGTCGTGCCGGCACCCACAACATCTGAGTCATGCCCCCCAGTTGTGCCGGCACACACCATGTCAGACACCTCCACTGCAGTTGTCAGTGGCTCTCCAGCACCCACCACCCCTTCCCTTCTTCCTCCTGGTGAGCCCTGATCCTGTCCCTGCGGTGCCTGGCCTACCCCCCGGTTGCCCCTCCTAGTGGATTGTCCCTGGTTTTGTGCAGGCATGTGTAGGGTGGCATCTGCCACTGTCACCCACTTGTGACTTTGTTGATGGACTGGCCATTGGCCTTTGTTTATTTTCTACCGGACTTCTACTTTTAATGCCACATATGCTGAATAAAGCAACTTTCTGTTCTCTAGTGCTTTTGCTTCTGATGTACATGATGTTGATGATGCTAACCATGCCCTTGCTGCAGTGATGGTGATATTTGGTCTCATGATAATGAAGTGTTACTGTGCAGGAACCCATGTGGTCCAGGGGAATGTGTCCTATCCTGTGGTGTATCCATGTCATCCATAGCAGCATCTGAGGGTGTCATGTGTTCAGTATTTGGCAATGGGATTTCCTACTTAGATTGCCTATTTCACATCTGTGGCTTCCACCCCTGCACATCTGTTGTGCCTGCCATTGTTCAATTCGTCTACTTCCCTGACCGTGTGGCCATCTCCAGTGGACATGCAGGTTTGGGCATCAATGGGGAAGGACTCATCTGTGTTGTCAGTGCAACATTGCTATACAAGTGTGTTGGATCTGTGCTGATGATTCCGTTGGCACTTCCATGACCAGGCTGATGTTACGGGAGCCCTCATTTGGTGCTAATTGTTGATTGTGTGACCAAGTGCTCAGCTGACATGATGGGGCCCTACTGAGGCAACATATGGCACAGCTTTCCTCACACAGGAGTGGAGTCCCCTCATGGCAGTGTGTACTCCTGTGACATTGCCTGCGCCCAAGGTGTGTGTTGTATGTGCATGTCTGTGTGTTCACTTCCGTTTAGCTGTGCATGCTGTGATCCCTAGTGTTGTACCTGTTTGTGATGCTAGCTGAGTTGACCTATGTTCCCCCAAAGTCTTCGCCCTGGGTTCTCTGTGATGTGGGTGCATGGCACATTACTGGTCATCAGGGTGTCACCCATAGGTGTGTTTGCTGTCAGGGCTGAGTTTGTGTGCAGACGCAGATGGGTCACAGTCAGGTTTCCCCTTGGCACTTGTTGTTTGCCCCTGTCATGTGATTTCCAGTTTGTGTTATCTTTCAGTGATTGTGACACGTTGTGTGTGTGACTGCTGGCACTCCTCAGGGTCCGGGCTGCAATGTTGGTTGTTGTCTATGTGTGTTCTTTGTGGGTGACCTTGGCTTCTTCATTGGTGTGTGACTGTGGCTGGGATCCCATTGGTTGGTGTGGTATTGCCGTCATGTCCATGTACAGCGTAGTGTGCAGAGTGTCAGACATTCAGGGGTCTTGTTGAGTGGCCATGTGTGATGTGTTTCTGCACCTTGGTTCCCACCCACCACCCTGGAATAGTCATGGGTGCATGTGCAATGTCACCAGTGCATGTGTACTTCACTGCTGCACATTGTTGGAGGTCGAGGGGTGTGGTGTTGAGTGTGTGCAGATGAGAGTTGTTGCCCGGCTAGGCCCCTGCCTCCATGTTGGCCTTGGCTTACTGGCCATGCTGTTTGATTTGTGCTTGTGTAGGTGTGATGGTAGTTAGTTGCTCAGGACACATGACTGTGGTTCACAGTGTGAACCACATTTAGCTTTGTCATCACAGTGGGATTGTAATGCAGCCCAGGGTCACCACATTGTGGGGGCCCTGGGGGTGGTGCTGTGGTGTGTCTGTGTCTTGCTGTGTCAGTTGCTGTCCCTACGTGCCTGTGTGACATGTGTGATTTGTGCTCCCTCTCATCTGACAATGCCTGCTTGCCCACATAGGGGATTTGGATCCATGAGTTACCTTTGTGTGGCACTGTATGCACATCTGTATGATTGGTATTCAGGTCTCCTCATGTGTTGTGTGGTTGCCTGGGGACACTGGCACCCCCCCTCACCTGTTGTGTATGATGTGCAGTGTGGGTCTGCCTGTTTGTGTTTGTGCATCTGCACCACTGCATTGGCATATCTTGGGTGTGCCATTGGCTGTATGTAGTTTGGTGGGTTTCCCCTGCTGTCCCTGGGACTCCTAGGTCATCGGTCAGCACAATGATCATGGTTTGTATGTCCCATTGCTGCCATGGTATGGTATCTGTTCACCTCACATCTGCAGTCTCCACAGGGTATCTGCATTTGTGTGCCCATTGGTGCAAATATGTGGGTCTGCATTCTGATGGTCACTTCTGTCATTGTGTCATTGATGATTGTTGACGGTGTCAGCCCCCATGGGTGTTGTTTGTCTGCACATGGCCAAAGGTATGTCTTATTTGCACTGCAGTATTTGGCTCCCCCATTTATGTTGCAATGGGACACATACACTACTTTGCCACTGATGTGTTTGTTGTTCTGTGACCAGGAATCATCCATGCAGTTTGGCAGTTGCAGCTTTTTCTTTGTCAACACTTACATTTTGGTCACTGTGATGATGGGGGTTTGGACCCCATTGCCACAATGTTCAAAATGTGCTTCAGCTATGGACCCCACACTTACCTTTTGGTCACTGTGATGATGGGGGTTTGGACCCCATTGCCACAATGTTCAAAATGTGCTTCAGCTATGGACCCCACACTTACCTTTTGGTCACTGTGATGATGGGGGTTTGGACCCCATTGCCACAATGTTCAAAATGTGCTTCAGCTATGGACCCCACACTTACCTTTTGGTCACTGTGATGATGGGGGTTTGGACCCCATTGCCACAATGTTCAAAATGTGCTTCAGCTATGGACCCCACACTTCTTTTGGTCACTGTGATGATGGGGGTTTGGACCCCATTGCCACAATGTTCAAAATGTGCTTCAGATATGGACCCCACACTTACCTTTTGGTCACTGTGATGATGGGGGTTTGGACCCCATTGCCACAATGTTCAAAATGTGCTTCAGCTCTGGACCCCACACTTACCTTTTGGTCACTGTGATGATGGGGGTTTGGACCCCATTGCCACAATGGTCATGGCCTGCTTGCATTGTGGGGGCCACACACATATATGTGTGGCACATGTGATAGGGGGTCACATTGTATGTTCAAAGTCATGTTCAGTGTTGTAGGCATTTGACACAGTCTACACACGCTTGTCATGGTGTTGGGGGATGTCTTTTTCTTGCATTCCCTAGGTTGTGGTGTGCTGGTTGTGTCATGCATTGTCCATCCTATGAGTGGGGGTGGTGTTGGTGGTAGGCATCCAGCCCCCCATGGGTAGAGGTGGTAGTAGTGACAGGCATCCAGCCCCCCTGGGTAAGGGTGGTAGTAGTGGTAGGCATCCAGCCCCCCTGGGTAAGGGTGGTAGTAGTGGTAGGCATCTGGCACCCCCTGGCTAAGGGTGGTAGTATTGGTGGGCATCCAGCCCCCTGGGTAAGGGTGGTAGTAGTGGTAGGCATCCAGCCCCCCTGGCTAAGGGTGGTAGTAGTTGTAGGCATCCAGCCCCCCTGGCTAAGGGTGGTGGTAGGCATCCAGCCCCCCTGGCTAAGGGTGGTAGTAGTGGTAGGCATCCAGCCCCCCTGGCTAAGGGTGGTAGTAGTGGTAGGCATCCAGGCCCCTGGCTCAGGGTGGTAGTAGTGGTAGGCATCCAGCCCCCCTGGCTAAGGGTGGTGGTAGGCATCCAGCCCCCCTGACTAAGGGTGGTAGTAGTGGTAGGCATCCAGCCCCCTGGCTAAGGATGGTAGTAGTGGTAGGCATCCAGCCCCCCTGGCTAAGGGTGGTGGTAGGCATCCAGCCCCCTGGCTAAGGGTGGTAGTAGTGGTAGGCATCCAGCCCCCCTGGCTAAGGGTGGTAGTAGTGGTAGGCATCCAGCCCCCCTGGCTCAGGGTGGTAGTAGTGGTAGGCATCCAGCCCCCCTGGGTGAGGGTGGTAGTAGTGGTAGGCATCCAGCCCCCCCTGGCTAAGGGTGGTGGTAGGCATCCAGCCCCCCCTGGCTGAGGGTGGTAGAAGTGGTAGGCATCCAGCCCCCCCTGGCTCAGGGTGGTAGTAGTGGTAGGCATCCAGCACCCCCTGGCTAAGGGTGGTAGTAGTGGTAGGCATCCTGCCCCCCCCTGGGTAGGGGTGGTGGTGCGCATTCAGGCCCCTGTGTGCATATGTGGCATTGGTGATGGGCATCCCGCCCCTATGGTGCTGCTGTTGCTGGTGTAAGTATATTCTGCATCCCTCTGTGTGTGTGTGATGTGTCGTGTACGTGTTGTATGTGTTTTGTGGTTGGTGTCTGACTTACCTTCTGCGCCGTACGCGTCCGTGCCTGTTCCGGTAGTAAATGTAGAATATTGGCATGATCGGGACGAAGGGATTCATGGTTGGTTCGTGTCGTTCGTCCTTCTCGTTGCTTCGCGTCGTCCTCGTCGCTTCGCCTCGTCCTCGTCGCTGGCGTGTTCGTCTCGTAGCCGTGGATCGTGTTGTGGCGCGAATCGGAGCTTATGTGCGCCTCTCCCGGATGCTTTGACGTGCCGTGCGTAGCGACGGGTTCGGCGCGTACGGAAAGCGCATCGTACTCGTTCGGCCGGACAAAGCTGTATTTTTCCTTCCGTGCGACTCGATTCGGCGTTTCCGGATTCGCCTCGGTCGGGGAACAGGACCTGGTTTGGGTGAGTACGGCTCGGCCGGATTATGTGCTGTTGTGCGCATCGTACTTACTCGTTCGGTGTGCTGTACGGATCGGTCGGGAAACAGGCTTTCGCATGGCTTTTTTCCCGACCGAATGGTATTGGGTGCGCCTCCGACCGAGATCGGAATCGGCCCCATAGTATACAGTGCACCCTGCCTTAGGGCTAATGGCCTGCAGTAGGGGTGACTTAGTTATCCCTTTTGCTGCGCATGGGTGGCATGGCACACAGGGCTGTGTGCCATGTTGACTCTTTGGAATTTCCTGCACTAAGACATACAGCCTGCAATGGCAGAGTGCATAGCCTTGGTGAGGGGTCCATGGGGTGCTACTATCAGTGCTGCAGCCCCTGAGAGCCCTAGGTGCCAGGGGTACCATTTACTAGGGACTTATAAGAGTAACTGAAGTTGTGCCAATCATGGTACAGTTTTGGGGGAAAGAACACTGGAACTGGGAACCTGGTTAGCAGGGAACCAGTACACCTCAGTCAAAGTTCCATCAAAGTCCAGGCAAATAGTGGGGGGTACTGCAACAGACACCCAGCTTCTCACAGTTGCTTCCGCTGCTATCATACGGTATGGTGGGTGCTTCTTGCTCCGCCGCCCCCACTCACAAAGACATCTCTCTCATGTCCCCGTAGCGCGATTCCACCAACCAGAAACACCACACCAACCTCTGTCTCAGTCCTAGTTAGCACAAGAAATCAGCTTTCAAAATTGCATGCAGCCCTGGGTAAGTGCCACCCAGCACAGCTTTATTAACAATGAGGACCCCCGCCCAGCCACAACACAGACAGAGTGCAACCGAGGGCAAAGGGAGCACAATTGCCCTATTCCAACTGCACACTCACCATTTCGCTTTAAGAATCTCCACGTCTTACCGGACTGATTGCTGAACATATGCAGTCAACGTTCGAAGTTTCTATTATAATTCGAGCTTTACATCATAGAATATAAAATATAATACATTTGAATTTTATGAAAAATATCATTTCATCTACTACTCTGATAAGTTGATTTGGAAATAACCCAGAAAACTTAGGGGGTCATTATGATGGCGGGCGGATCGCCACCGCCCGGCCGGCGGTGGCGATCCGCCCGCCATCACAACACAATTCACCTCGCCATATTACTATGGCGGGGGGTACCGCGGCGGACGGAAAGTCCATCCGCCGCTTTTCCGCCGGTCGGCCAGGCGGAACTCGGGCACAATATGGTGGCGGTGGCCGCCATCCATATCATGATGCCTAGCGGTTCCGGCCTTTTCATGGCGGCGATGCCGCCATGAAAGAGCTGGCGGGAATTTCTGTGGGGGCCCATTGCGGGCCCCCGGGGAGGTGGGGAGGTGGGGGGCTGCACTTGGGGGGTACCTATGGTGCCCCCCTACATCGCCATGCTCAAGGTGGCAGGCACAGCGCGGTGCCTGTCACGTTGTGCATGGCAATGCACAACATGCCTCTTTGGCATTGCAGCGGGTGCTGCATCCATCAGCGCCACCGTGGCGGTCGCATCCTAATTGGTGGTGGTGCGAAGTCCGCCCGCCATCCTAATAGGCCCCTAAGTATTTTTTGACAGTTTTTAACGTCAATACCCATGAGGATGAAGGTAATTCTTGGGTGGTAAAGGAATGGATCCTGGTTCAAAATGACCGTCACAAGTATGGGCAACTTTCAGTAAGTCCCAGTCATTTACTTAATGTTCTAACACTTCTTTTTCACTCGCGTTCTGAGGACTCCCGATATACTTTGCGTAAAATTGAAGCAAGAGAGGGTCGAGGATCATCGGGGGGTACTGAATAAAGCGCTCAGATACCTTGGGGTGGAGTTCACAATGTTGTACAGTTTTTTACATACCAAAAGCACATCAATTAAAAATAAGTTAACACGGATGAGGGGGCGCGGTATCTCCCATTGTGTGGAAGTGTTGCGAGGCAATTTAAAAAGACGCAGAATCGTGTCGGCTTAAGTGCGGTTGTTTCACCACCCCTAAAACCCAACAATCCACAATCCCGAAGCAACACAAACAAAAAATGAATCACTGACAAAATATCGACTACAACAATATCGAGGTACAAAAATATCGTGACAAAAATATCGAAGTCAAGAATATCAACATCCTATCTACATCATGGTAAGTACAAAAATATCGAGAAAAAAATATCAATGTCAAAAATATCGTTGTAAAACTATCGTTTTTTTAAAATGTTAAAAAAATAATGTAAAATAAAGTAAATAGTACATATAATTAAAAGAAACAGTTAAAAATATTTAAAAATGTTTAAAAATAATAAGTAATACATATAATGTTAAAATAAATTAAACATACATATAAAATATAATATATATACTTACTTAATAATATTCATAAATAATTATTATAATAACTTATACATTGTTAAAAACATTTTATAAATTATAAATACATATATACACATACAAAAATAATATAAATAAAATTATAAAAATATATATAACAAATTAAAAACCTACAATATTTTTAATGTTTTAAAAATAAATTATACACAACATTAACTAAAACAATACAGAAAAATATTGGATAGCGGAGGGAAAAAAATTACTATTCTCACTCCAAAGAGTGCAACAGTAGGGAAAGTGTTGGATAGCGTAGGGGTAAAAATTACTATTCCAACTCCAGAGAGTGCAACAGTAGGGAAAGTGTTGGATAGCGTAGGGGTAAAAATTACTATTCCAACTCCAGAGAGTGCAACAGTAGGGAAAGTGTTGGATAGCGTAGGGGTAAAAATTACTATTCCCACTCCAGAGAGTGCAACAGTAGGGAAAGTGTTGGATAGCGTAGGTGTAAAAATTACTATTCCCACTCCAGAGAGTGCAACAGTAGGGAAAGTGTTGGATAGCGAAAGGGTTAAAATTACTATTCCCACTCCAGTGAGTGCAACAGTAGGGAAAGTGTTGGATAGCATAGGGGTAAAAATTACTATTCCCACTCCAGTGAGTGCAACAGTAGGGAAAATGTTGGATAGCGTAGAGGTAAAAATTACTATTCCCACTCCAGAGAGTGCAACAGTAGGGAAAGTGTTGGATAGCGTAGGGGTTATAATTGCTATTCCAACTCCAGAAAGTGCAACAGTAGGGAAAGTGTTGGATAGAGTAGGGGTTAAAATTACTATTCCCACTCCAGAGAGTGCAACAGTAGGGAAAGTGTTGGATAGCGTAGGGGTAAAAATTACTATTCCAACTCCAGAGAGTGCAACAGTAGGGAAAGTGTTGGATAGCGTAGGGGTAAAAATTACTATTCCCACCCCAGAGAGTGCAACAGTAGGGAAAGTGTTGGATAGCGAAAGGGTTAAAATTACTATTCCCACTCCAGTGAGTGCAACAGTAGGGAAAGTGTTGGATAGAGTAGGGGTAAAAATTACTATTCCAACTCCAGAGAGTGCTACAGTAGGGAAAGTGTTGGATAGCGTAGGGGTAAAAATTACTATTCCCACTCCAAAGAGTGCAACAGTAGGGAAAGTGTTGGATAGCGTAGGGGTTATAATTGCTATTCCAACTCCAGAGAGGACAACAGTAAGGAAAGTTTTGGATAGCGTAGGGGTAAAAATTACTATTCCCACTCCAGAGAGTGCAACAGTAAGGAAAGTGTTGGATAGCGTAGGGGTTAAAAATAACATACTTATCAATTAAATAATTTTTTTAATTAAATAATGATTTATTAATAATTTAACAATAAATTAATTATAAATACCAATAAATTAAAATTAATAATTACTTTAACATTAAATTACTTCCCACACTATTCCCCAATAAACACACAACCCACTCCGCATAAAATTTAACACAATTAATATAATTATCAATTAATCAATTAATAAAAATTAATTACCAACTAATAATTAATTAACAATAAATTAATTATCAATACCAATAAACAATAATTAATAAAAATTAATTACCGATTAATAATTAATTAACAATAAATTAATTATCAATACCAATAAATATTAATAAATAATTACTTAATTATAATAAATTACTTCCCACCCTATTCCCCTATAAACACACAACCCGCTCCTAAACTAAATTAACACAATTAATATATTTATTAATTAATAAAAATTATTTACCAATTAATAATTAATAAACAATAAATTAATTATCAATAAAAATTATTAATTCATTTATTATAATTAATTTATTTCCCATCCTATTCCCCAATAAACCCACAACCCACTCCAATAAAAAATTAACACAATTAATATAATTATCAATTAATCAATTAATAAAAATTAATTACCAATTAATAATTAATTAACATTAAATTAATTATCAATACCAATAAATAAAAATTTCTTATTACTTAATTACAATTAAATTACTTCCCACCCTATTCCCCTATAAACCCACAACCCGCTACAGAACTAAAATGCAAAATTTAATTAAAAATAATTAATAATTTCTAAAAATTATGATTTAATTTACTATAATTAAATTACTTCCCACCCTATTCCCCTATAAACCCACAACCCGCTACGGTACTAAAACGCAAAATTTACTATAAAATAAATTACTAACTTCTAAACAATTAATGTAGCATACAGAACTACACTGGCTACCAATACAGAAGCAATGCCAATTCAAACTGCTCACCCACGCATACAAAACTCACCACAGAGGGGCCGAATCCGATTCGGAGCCCTACCGGCCGAGATCGGAATCGGCCCCTCTGTGGTGAGTTTTGTATGCGTGGGTGAGCAGTTTGAATTGGCATTGCTTCTGTATTGGTAGCCAGTGTAGTTCTGCGAGATGCTACATCCCCCATGACACCTCACTTTGTCCTGCTGGGATTGATGAAAGAAATCGATCTACGGAGGCATAAAGCAACATTGGGAAACAAGGCCTGTTGGACGCAAAAATGGATATTACAAACAAATAGGTGAACCAGTTGATGCCTAGGACGGGATGGTTGACTGGAAAGGATCAATGCAAGGTAGTAGTGTATGCAGTTAGGGGATGTCCCAGGAACTTAAGTGATGTGGGGGACTTGGAAGGACTACTTCGGACTGAGAGATGGAACAGATACAAGGCACATGAGCTAATCCTAGAGGCATCCCAGAGAAATTGTTACCTCGATAGATTAAATGAATACACCCTCCTCAAGGAGAAGGGACTAATTGTGCATTCACATGAGGCTGCCCAAGTGTACCAAGCTGGAGTTTAATATCCCAGTGCTCCTTAGAAATGCCTGTATTAGCTGTGCTTTTTAATTTCTCCTTGAAAAAAATTAATAAAACTGTTTATTAAAAGGTGTAAGGAGTATAATAGATCATGCATGCAGCAAAGAGCTACATCCTGCAGTAATCTGCTCCTCTTAGGACCTTTGTGTCATATTTGCAGACCTCATTCCAAATCTTCAAATTAACCTGAAAGAGGATATTTTGCAAAAACAATGACCAACTAATGCTCTACTGCTTCCCTAATCTCGTATACCATCCATGTGTCCTTACATCTACTGTTTCCCATGTTATACACTCCCGCTCCATAATACTAATGCTCTAGTGCTTTCCTAATCTCATAGATGGAGATCCCAGAGTATACTAAAGATCGGCCATTAGAGAATAAATACCAACACTTGTGTCCTTGTCCTCTTTCGTCTATTCATTCCCATGTTATAATCCCACACTCTATAATACTAATGCTCTAGTGCTTTCCTAATCTTGTAGAGGGAGATCCCGGAATATACTAGCAATTGTCCATTAGAGAATAAATGCCAACCCTTGTGTCCTTGTACTCTTACGTCTATTGATTTCCATGTTATATTCTCACACTCTATAATACTAATGCTCTAGTTCTTTCCTACTCTCGTAGATGGAGATCCCAGAGTATACTAGCGATTGCTAATTAGAGACTAAATACCAACCCTTGTGTCCTTGTCCTCTTAAGTCTATTGATTCCTATGTTAAAATCGCACACTCTATACTACTAATGCTTTAGTGTTTTCCTAATCTCATAGCTGGAGATCCCAGAGTATACTAGCGATTGGCTATAAGAGAATAAATACCAACCCTTGTCTCCTTGTCCTCTTACTTCAATTTCTTCCCGTGTTGTAATCTCACACTCTATAATACTAATGCTCTCGTGCTTTCCTAATGTCATAGACGGATATCCCAGAGTATACTAGCGATCCGCCATAAGAGAATAAAAACAAATTCTTGCATGCTTGTCCTCTTACGTCTATTGATTCCGATGTTATAATCTCACACCCTATAATACTAATCTCTGATACTTTGCTTATCTAGTAGATGGAGATTACAGAGTATACTAATGATCGGCCATTAGAGAAAAAATACCAACCTTTGTGTACTTCTCCTCTTACGTCTATAGATTCCTGTGTTATAATCTCACACTGTATAAAACACATGTTCTAGTGCTTTCCTAATCTCATAGATAGAGATCCCAGAGTATTCTAAAGATCAGCCATTAGAGAATAAATACCAACACTTGTGTCCTTGTCCTCTTTCATCTATTGATTCCCACTTTATAATCTCACAATCTATAATACTAATGCTCTAGTGCTTTCCTAATCCCGTCAAGGGAGATCCCAGAGTATACTAGAGATCGGCCATAAGAGAATTAATACCAATTCTTGCGTGCTTGTCCTCTTACGTACATTGATTCCCATGTTATAATCTCACACTGTATAATACTAATCCTCTAGTACTTTGCTAATCTAGTATATAGAGATTCCAGAATATACTAAAGATCGGCCATTAGAGAATAAATACCAACCCTTGAGTCCTTCTCCTCTTATGTCTATAGATTCCTGTGTTATAATCTCACACTCTATAACAGGGGTCTCCAACCTTTTCTGTAGTCAGAGCTACTTCTGATCACTGAAAATCATCGCAAGCTACTAAAGGCTGTGCAACTTTATTAGTATAAGATTGAAGATAAAAAAGTGCAAGGAAGAACAGCCAACTGGGTGAAGAAAAAAGGAGGATTTTAGTGCTTATGATATAGATAGCCAATAATTATTATTATTATTATTTTTTTTCCCTTATTCATTGAAAATAGAGGAATATAGTGAGGAAATATGCTGGCTAAATTGGGTAGAAGGTCGTGCACATAAAGGGTGAAGGGAGGTAACGCTGGGGACAAAGACAATGGATTTTGCCTATTACAGCGATGAAATGGCCATATGCCACGTAATGTGTATGTCCAGGTAAAGGACCTTCTACCCAATTTAGCCAGCATATTTCCTCACTATATTCCTCTATTTTCAATGAATAAGGGGAAAAAGATAATTATTGGCTATCTATATCATAAGCACTAAAATCCTCCTTTTTCTTCACCCAGTTGGCTGTTCTTCCTTGCACTTTTTTATCTTCAATGTTATACTTTTTTAGGTATTAAACAAGCCAAAATTGAAAATATTGATCTGGTAAGTCGAACTCGACCTTTTAAACTATGCCTCGCCCTATCATATTTAGTGTGACTAAGATCGTATTTTCTACTTACAATACTAGTTTTAACAACTACATAGTTCCTCGGGCACATACAGTGTCACTAACATATTTTGTATAATGTGCTACACCAGATGCTTGACTGACATGATTTCTGACCACAACGGCAAAATGAATATAATCATGAATATTGTTTGTTTTAAATTCAAATCTTAGTATATTAGTCAATTGATGAGTGACTCACTTATGTCACAAACTGTATAGGTAACCCTGAATTTTATTTGTCTCCTGGCATTAACACATCTGTTAAGATGCATACCAGTTATTATTTGTAATAATTGAATATTTTGTTGTTTAACCTAATCCGTTTGTATTTCACTTTATTCCCCCTTTTTTCATTGATATTCTTATTTCTCACAAACCTTTTATTGGCTTTGGGTACACGATTGATTCTATTTTGTTTCCTAATTACACGCACTCGTTTTTTCTTACTTCTGTCTAATACACTTTGTTGTTTTTTCTTTTGCACACATATGCCAATTTCTCCCTTATTTGTCTTCTATCCTGCACCTATCTCTTCTCTGACAACTCTGTGATAATGTATTTCTTGTACCTGGTATTTAACAACCACATACCATTTTACGTTTTGAATCGTTACCGATGGGGTTCTGTGTCTTTTGTGGCTCTTCTTCTCTGCTTTTCTTTCTTTTTTTCACCCCTTTTTCCACCTCCACTTTTTGAGATCCCTGTACATTTTAATTAGCCTTGAGAAAGCCCTGGCCTGTTGGCCTTTGGGCGAAACACGTGTCGGCTGTTCTCCTGTTCTTCACATCGAAATAAAAAGATCTTTTGAAAATCAAAATTAGACGCTATGCTGTTTCCATGATCCAAGCAAACTATTGAGGGATGTACTGACCCTCTAAAACAAACACTAAAAATACAGCACAGAACCACTCACCAAGCATTAGAATTTCGTTTTGGGTGGTATCTGGGTAAACCCACCGTTGTGGTTTGTGCTTCAACAGATTAGGGGTCCTGCCTAATTGAGTGTGAACCTTGGTAACACCCACCAAACTTTTGTCTCCCACCCAGTTGGCGCACCTCTGCCGGGTCCTCTCAAGACCATCGGGGGCATGGCTTAACAGCAAGCGGTAAATCACAGTGGTGCCCCTTTACCCAACCGCCCTAAAAAAACCTTTGCTTTCAGCGGACTGAATTCAGGTAGTGAGTCACTCGGGAGCTCATGAGCCTGCAGGGCGGGGCGTAATTGGAGGTAATGGAAGAACTGCGAGTTGGATAGGGTATACCTAGCATTTAGGTCTTGAACCAACACAATGCTACCTCCCTTGCAAACATCTCCCAGATAGGAAATCCCTATACAATACCAGGGGACAAAACCTCGAGGGTGAAAAGCTGACCAAGCCATGTTCCGCATCATAAAGGAGTCATCCCAGTGAAGCGGCTATTCCAACCCAGAGGCGCAACTAGAGCCAAATTTGGGGCGGGGGGCTACTAAAAATTTCGGGGGGGGGGGCTGATTCTTCCAGCAATATGCAGAGTGGAGATGCAGGGGCTCTAAGAAGGGGTGAAAACACAGCAAAGCCTCGTTAGCAAGTAAATGGTCTTTTAAAGACCTGTGAAGTACTCGGGTGCGGCTGTGTGTGTGCCCAGGAAGCTGTCTCATCCAGGCTGACACACACAACGGGGGGGGGGCTGAAGCCTTTTGAGCCCAATGGGCGTTGCGCGCCTGTTCCAACCGGTGAGCCGAAGAGCTGCCCTCCAACAGGTGAGAGACACCCACGCACAAGAAGGTAGTGTGGCGGGCAGTCGCGTTCCATACAACGGATTGAGCAGACCATCAATACCCAATGAATGAATTTCCAGGCGATACACCGGGTCATCACACCCCCCCTGTGAACCAGTCATTAACCGGCACCATGTGAGCTGCAAGGTAGTATAGGTAGATATCTGACATACCCAAGCCACCATCAAAAGAGGATCTACGCAGTGAGTGAACAGCCACCCTGCCCACACACATTTAGTGATCTTGGATGTCAAGGCATCAAACCACCTGCAGGGGTGGGGTAGGGATATTTGCCCAGCGTGTGCAAATAACATGGCAGGCATACCATTTTAAAGAGGGCAGTGCGTCCCATGGGGTTCAGTAGCAAATTGGTCCAACGGCCGAGGTCGCAGGTCCAGCTCCCAGAAATTAAGGGCCGAGGCCAGATCTGGGAGGGGGGACACGTGAATCCCTAAATACATGTAGGAGTTGTGTCGGGTAGGAATGTTGGGACACCAAACCAGCCCCAGGGCGTCAACCCTCACCTACACTAGGCAGGACTTGCCTTCGCTAACCCGGAGTCCGCACGCCTCACCGTAGAGCCAAAGAAGAGTCAAACACAGGGGCCGGAGCTCTGAGGATCCTTCAGAAACAAAAGGATATCGTCTGCATATAAAGCTATGTGGTCTTTGAACCCGCTTCCCCACCGCCAGCCCCAAACCTGGGCGTCGCAGCATATAAGCTGTGCCAGGGGTTCTATCACCAAGGCAAACAACAGTGGGGACAGCGGACACCCCTGGCACGTACCGCGCTCGATAGGAAACACAGGAGACAGAACCCCATTTACACAGACCTGGGCAGTTGGGCATGATAGAGAAGATGGATCTTTGGTGGAAACCCTCCATCAAACTGGCTCGCTGGAGGACTTCTGTCCATAAAATCTCAAGGCACTGTATCAAAAGCCTTGGTGACATCAACTAGCAAGAGGGCCAGGGTGCCATTGAGGTCCTGGACCGAGACAGCGCCACATGGACCCTTCTAATACAATCGTGCGTGCTGCATCCCGCCATAAATGCACACTGATCTGAATTAATCAGATGCAATAATTAGCTGTGTCGCTAGCAGTTTCGCATAGATCTTAATGTCAGCGTTAATCAGCAAACTCGGGCCATAGGTTGAACACTGGTCCCTGGGTAGACCCTCTTTGGGCAGGACCACGATTGTGGCACAATCTAGATCGGGTGGAAAGGACCTCTGCTGCAAAGCAGCTTCATAGAAGTTCAAAAGGTGTGGGCATATGATATTGCAGAAGCGCTTGTAATATTCAATGGGATACCCATCAGGGCCAGCCGTCATCACGGCTTGCAATCCTGACACCGCGGAGTTCACCTCCTCAAACCTGAGGGCTTGGTCCAACTCACGAGCCAGGGCACTGAGTACGGACGGGAACGGTTTGCTATCCAGGAGGGGATTAGCGACTTCTGCAGGTGGTGGGGGAAGTCGCAAGTATAACCCCCGATAAAAGTCAGCAAAGGTCTGAGCAATGTCTGGAATATCTACCTGGAGACATCCCCAGGAGTCCCGAATCACCAGAGCCACTCGGTCAGAAACACCACGAGTCACCAGCCAGTACAACTATTTACCTGATTTGTCGCCTGCTGCATACACCCTCTGCATAGAGGCCATCCACCACTGTTTGGCTTCCTCAAGGGAAACCTGTTGTAGTTCTGTGCGGGCTAAAGGCTAAGAGATGATGGGAGTGTTCAGTATCACAATGATGAAGGGAGGCCTCCAGGCGCAGAATCTTAGCTTCCAGGTCAGTCAGCCACACCACAAGGAGTGCCTCTGCCCGACGAATGTAACCCTTAAGACGGCCTCTCAGAGAAGGCTTCCTAGCTGCCCAGAGCGTCGCGGCCGATGGAACCGAACCCATGTTAAGCCTGAAGAACTGTTGTAGTTGCTCTTCAACAAAAGCAGCACATTCAGAACTTTGCAAGTACCATTCACTGAACCTCCAAGCAGGGCATAGGATGGTGGGTTGGGTTCCCCAGGACAACAAAAGCAGAGCATGATCTGAAATACCTCATGGGAGAATGTGCACATATTGGACTGAGAAGAGATCCGCCGCCAGTAACCACAGCAAGTCTATTAGGGATTCCACTGCATGTGCCGCTGATTGGTGAGTGTAAACCCATTGGCTAGGGTGCCAAGAGTGCCATGTATCACAGAGGCCCAGTGAATCAGCTCAGGAGGACAAACAAACTGAACGGGAACGCCTGGCAGGGTATGGGGCAGAGGGTGCATCCAAAACCAGATCGATGATAGCATTAAAGTTTCCCCCAACCACCGTAACTCCCTGTGGGAGAGTCAAGATAAAGAACTTCAAGGCTTGCAGAGAGGGCTACAGAAGGAGAGGAGGAACATAACAGGATACAAAGTTGTAGTGGCTCGCTTCCAGACGGCCCTCTATACCCACATTGCATCCCTGAGTGTCTGTGTGCTGCCCCTTGACTGCAAGGGGAAGAGATTTGTGCAGTAGTATGGTGACTCCTCTGGAGCCAAGTGTGAAGCCGGAGTGGTAAACCCTATTGTAGGTGAAATGGCCCAGAAAGGGGTAATTCCTACCTAGTATGTGAGTCTCCTGCAAGAAGACGACCACTGGCCTGTGCCGCCTGATATATCGCAACACTGCAGAGCCTTTAATTTGGTCCAACAGGCCATTCACATTCCAGGAGAGCACTGTTATTTTAGAGGGGTTCATGACGCAGCCGGGAGAGTGAGAGGCAATCCCTGCCAAAAGCTGAATTGGACATGATAATGTGAGGACCTGCAGTGCCATGCCATACACAATTAAAACTTGTGACATGTGTGCTCGCCGTAACCGACCTAAAGGGAAAAAACCCTGTTAAGACAGAACAGGGAAAAAAAAACAGGCCTGAAAGCCCAACTGTGGTACCCACCCCCCCACACTTCACCCCAGGAAGCATCTGTCATCCTAACTGAATAACCCAGAATCGCTAACTTGGGTGGGAACTTCCGTGATCGATAGACGCCCATGTAGCAGGATCTAGCACCTGATAACTTATGTAACCATGTGTACGTGACATTGCAATTAGGTACCAAACAGAAATAACGTTGAGAGCGGGGAGAGAGCAGCACACACAAGGCCCATCGCAGAGAGTGGGGGGAGCCAGTTATCATCACTATCGGACCCTTCTGGCCAGCCCCCATGCCAGCCCCCATGCCAAACCCAGCATGTTGAATAAAGAGTGAACAGCTGAGTCATGGCGTCGGGAAAAGCTGAAAGGAGGAACCCGTCCACCTCTGTAGAGTGAAAAATCATGGGGTAATTCGAAAGGTTCTCTACCTCCATCGGCGAAGCTGGATTTAAAGCAGTTCCTTCTTGAACCGAGCCAAAACCCTCCTCATCATCCCCACACTCGAACTGGGGTTTCTGAGAGCGGGAACTACCACCACTTCGCCTACGGGGGCAGCGATCCAGCAGGCTCCACATTGTTCCCCGAGTGATGCAGCCCAGGAGCCGGTCTCTGCAGCAGTCGCGACTCAGTTGCCTACTCCCAGGCCTGGTCCAACGTGTCAAAGAAGAGAGTGCAGGACTGGAAGAAGACCTTGAGATGGGCAGGGAACAGAAGCATGTACCGCAAATCTAGTGCGCTGAGTTTCTGTTTCACTTCAGCAAAGGAGCGCCACCGCTGTTGCACTGCCTTTGTATAATCAGGAAACAGGAGAACCTTCGAATTGTCATTCAGGGCAAGTGTGCCCTTTCGATGACAAAGAAAGCAGACAGTTTATTTTCTGGCACCCATGTTTTAAAACAGTCTTCCAGGACCCAAGGGAGGCACAACTGCTCCAGGGATTCAGGCAGACCGACAATTCAAAGATTATTACACTGCGATCTGTTTTCAGAAAGCCCACTAGGCACCAGGGATTGGTTTTTTTTTATACGTAGGGGTGGGGGCTGCCCAAAATGGGCATGCAAATGCCCCCACCCCCCAAAAAAGTGCCACAGTCTTTCTACCCCCCCAGGAGGCAGATGAGGGCAATGCTTCCCGATCTGCCCCCCCCCGGTGGGCAGAAAGCACATTTTTATGTATATAGGAGTGGAGGCTGCCCAAAATGGGCATGCCAATGCCCCCACCACCGAAAAAAAATCCCACAGTTTTTTTGCCCCCACAGGAGGCAGATGGGACAATAGCCCCTGATCTGCGCCCAGGGGGGTAAAAAGCCCACTAGGCACCAGGGATTATGTTGTTTTTTTTATACGTATGGGTGGGGGATTTCCACAATGGGCATGCTAATGCCCCACACCCAAAAACGTCTTTGTGCAACAGCAGAAAGCCCACTAGGGATATGTTTATGGTCATGTCAGGGAGAAGCCCTATAGGCACAGGTCGCTCCACTTTTTTTAGGCACACATTTTGGCTGTATCTGTGATATTTTTATTCTCATCTACCCAGAAGCGGGCCCCGAAAACCACTAGAAACCAGGGAGAGTTTGTGTGTGTGTGAACTGGAGTTTGGCTTACAGTCTGCGTGTACTGACCTTTTGCTGGTGGTGTGTGTGGGCTTGCACTTCGCTAATGGTATATGTGGAGTCGCGCTTGATGACCGTGTGTGTAGATTGGAGCTTGCCTGGTGGTGTGTGTGGAGTGGTACTTGGCTGGCAGTGTACGTGGACTGGCGTTTGGCTAGCAGAGTGCAGGGATAGCGCTTGGCTGGCAGAGTGCGTGGGGGGCACTTGGCTGGCAGTGCGCATGGATGGCGCTTGGCTGGCGGTGTACGTGGATGGCGCTTGGCTGGCGGTGTACGTGGATGGCACTTGGCTGGTGGTGTGCATGAATGGCACTTGGCTGGCGGTGTGCGTTGATAGCGCTTGGCTGGCGGTGTGCGTGGATGGCACTTGGCTGGTGGTGTGCGTGGATTATGGTGTGCGTGCACTGACTCTTGGCTGGTGGTGTGGCTTGCATGGACCCCCCAGCATTTTCTTACCCAGAATCCCCTGCAAACCTCCAATTTACTTACAAAGTCACATTTTCCTCACATTTCTGTGTGGGTAAGTTGTAGGAACACCGCGCCGGCACAAATTTCCTATCACCCAACGTTCCCCTTAGTCTCCCGAGAAAAATGATACCTTACTTGTGTGGGTGCCCAAAGTAGCGTCAGCCTAAAAACGGATAAACAAACTGCCCTTTAGAACCCCACTTAGGCCCCCCCCCTCAATCTCTACACGTTTTTGGCCCTGCCATGTCAGAGCCACACCAGTAAGGTATAATTGTTATCGGGAGACTGAGGTGAATGCTGAGTGGTAGGAAATTTGTGCCGTGCAGTGATCCCACAACCTTCCCACACAGATATTAGAGGAAAATTTGACTTTTTAGCTAAATTTGAGGTTTGCAGTGAATTCTGGAAGGAAAATGTTAAGGGATCAATGCAAGCCACACCTCCTGGACTCCCACAGGTGTCTAGTTTTCAGAAATGTCTGGCTTTTTAGGTTCCCCAAGATGTCTGCAAGCCCGGGACCAAAAATACAGGTGTCCACATATCTATCACAAAACAACCTGGTTTTTCAAGGGGGTAACCTGCGTTTTTGGTCCCAGGCTCAGCGTCCATCTAAGGAGACCTACCATACCCAAACATTTCTGAAAACTAGACACTAAGGGGAGTCCAGGGAGGTGTGGCTTGCATGGATCTCCCTACATTTTCCTACCCAGAATCCCCTGCAAACCTCAAATGTAGCTAAAAAAATCACGTTTTCCTCACTTTTCTGTGTGGGAAGGTTGTAGAATCACTGGACCGCCACAGATTTCCTACCACCCAGTGTTCCCCCGGGTCTCCCGATAAAAATGGTACCTCACTTGTGCAGGAAGGCCTAGTGCCCGCGACAGGAAACACCCCAAAACGAACTGTGGAGACTTCAAAATTATCGATCCCAAAACTACCTGGTTTTGTGAGGGAGTTACCTGCGTTTTTGGTCCCAGGCTCAGCGGCCATCTAAGGACACCTACCAAACCCAAACATATCTGAAAACTAGATACCGAGGGGAGTCCGGGGAGGTGTAGCTTGTGTGGTTCTCCCTAAATTTTTCTACCCAAAATCACCTGCAAACCTCAAATTTAGCTAAAAAAACAAACAAATTTTCCTCACTTTTCTGTGTGGGAAAGTTGTAGGATCACTGGACCACCACAAATTTCCTACCACCCAGCGTTTCCCTAGGTCTCACGATAAAAATGGTACCTCACTCGTGTGGGTAGACCTAGTGCCCCTTGACAGGAAACACCCTAAAACGTACTGTGGAGACATCAAAATTACCAAACATAAAATGACCTGGTTTTGTGAGGGACTTACGTGCGTTTTTGGTCCCAGGCTCAGTGACCATCTAAGGAAACCTACCAAACCCAAACATATCTAAAAACTAGATACCGAGGGGAGTCCAGAGAGGTGTAGCTTGCGTGGTTCTCCCTACATTTTTCTACCCCAAATCCCCTGCAAACCTCAAATTTAGATCTTAAAAACTAAATTTCCTCACTTTTCTGTGTGGGAAAGTTGTAGGATCACTGGACCACCACAAACATCCTACCATCCAGCGTTCCCCCAGGTCTCACGATAAAAATGGTACCTCACTCGTGTGGGTAGACCTAGTGCCCGCAACAGGAAACACCCTAAAATGTACGGTGGAGACATCAAAATTACCTAACATAAAACGACCTGGCTTTGCAAGAGGGGTAACCTGGGTTTTTGCCCCTGGGCTCAGCGTCCATCTAAGGACACCTACCAAACCCAAACATTTCTGAAAACTAGACACTAAGGGGAGTCCAGGGAGGTGTGGCTTGCATGGATCTCCCTACATTTTCCTACCCAGAATCCCCTGCAAACCTCAAATGTATCAAAAAAAAATCAAGTTTTCCTCACTTTTCTGTGTGGGAAGGTTGTAGAATCACTGGACCGCCACAGATTTCCTACCACCCAGTGTTCCCCCGGGTCTCCCGATAAAAATGGTACCTCACTTGTGCAGGAAGGCCTGGTGCCCGTGACAGGAAACACCCCAAAACGAACTGTGGAGACTTCAAAATTATCGATCCCAAAACTACCTGGTTTTGTGAGGGAGTTACCTGCGTTTTTGGTCCCAGGCTCAGCGGCCATCTAAGGAAACCTACCAAACCCAAACATATCTGAAAACTAGATACCAAGGGGAGTCCGGGGAGGTGTAGCTTGTGTGGTTCTCCCTAAATTTTTTACCCAAAATCACCTGCAAACCTCAAATTTAGCTAAAAAAACAAACAAATTTTCCTCACTTTTCTGTGTGGGAAAGTTGTAGGATCACTGGACCACCACAAATTTCCTACCACCCAGCGTTCCCCTAGGTCTCACGATAAAAATGGTACCTCACTCGTGTGGGTAGACCTAGTGCCCCTTGACAGGAAACACCCTAAAACGTACTGTGGAGACATCATAATTACCAAACATAAAATGACCTGGTTTTGTGAGGGAGTTACGTGCGTTTTTGGTCCCAGGCTCAGTGACCATCTAAGGAAACCTACCAAACCCAAACATACCTAAAAACTAGATACCGAGGGGAGTCCAGAGAGGTGTAGCTTGCGTGGTTCTCCCTACATTTTTCTACCCAAAAACCCTGCAAACCTCAAATTTAGATTAAAAAAAACAAATTTTCCTTAATTTTCTGTGTGGGAAAGTTGTAGGATCACTGGACCACCACAAATTTCCTACCATCCAGCGTTCCCCCAGGTCTCACGATAAAAATGGTACCTCACTCGTGTGAGTAGACCTAGTGCCCGTGACAGGAAACACCCTAAAACGTACTGTGGAGACATCAAAATTATCTAACATAAAACGACCTGGCTTTGCAAAGGGGGTCACCTGGGTTTTTGCCCCTGGGCTCTGCGGCCATCTAGGGAAACCTACCAAACCCAGACATTTCTGAAAACTAGATACCCAGGGGGTGTCCAGGGTGGTATGGCTTGCGTGGACCCCCCAACGTTTTCCTACCCAGAATCCCCTGCAAACCTCAAATTTAGCAGGAAAAAAAACACATTTTCCTCACATTTCTGTGATGGAAAGTTCTGGAATCTGCGTGCATCCACAAACTTCCACCCACCCAACATTCCCCAAAGTCTCCCAATAAAAGTGGTACCTCACGTGTGTGGGTGGACTAAGTGCCCGCAGCAGTTATTGGCCCAAAACGTATTGTGGATAATCAAAATTACCTATCACAAAACTACCTGGTTTTGCAAAAGGGGGTCACCTGGGTTTTTTTCCCCGGGCTCGGCGGCCATCTATGGAAACCTACCAAACCCAGACATTTCTGAAAACTAGACACCCCGGGAGTCCAGGGAGGTATGACTTGTGTGGATCCCCTAATATTTTCCTACCCAGAATGCCCTGCAAACCTTTGAGTTTGAGGTTTACAAGGGATTCTGGGTAACAGAACCTGTTGAGAGTCACACAAGTCACCCCATCCTGGATTTCCCTGGGTGTCTAGTTTTAAAAAATTTATAGGTTTGCTAGGTTTCCCTAGGTGCCGGCAGTGCTAGAGTACAAAATCCACAGCTAGGCACATTGCAAAAAAAGGGTCAGTTTTCACAGGAAAAATGTGGTGTCCATATTGCATTTTGGGCCGTTTCTTGTCGCGGGCACTAGGCCTACCCACACAAGTGAGGTACCATTTTTATCGGGAGACTTTAGGAACTGCTGGTTGAGTGTAAGTTTGTGGATCCACGCAGATTCCAGAACTTTCCAGCACATAAATGTGAGGAAAATGTTATTTTTGACAAAGTTTGAAGTTTGCAAGGGATTCTGGGTAACAGAACCTGTTGAGAGTCACACAAGTCACCCCATCCTGGATTCCCCTGGGTGTCTAGTTTTCAAAAATGTATAGTTTGCTAGGTTTCCCTAGATGCCGGCAGCGCTAGGGTACAAAATCCACAATGAGGCACATTGCAAAAAAAGGGTCAGTTTTCACTGAAAAAATGTGATGTGTCCACATTGTGTTTTGAGCCATTTCCTGCCGCGCCTACCCACACAAGCGAGGTACCATTTTTATCAGGAGACTTTGGGGAATGCTGTGGTGGTGTAAGTTTGTGGATCCACGCAGATTCCAGAACTTTCCATCCAGTGCTTAATTTGTAAAATATTAAGTGCCAGGGCTCTGACCAGGAGGCCACTGCAGCTTGCATCACCCAACGCCCTTGTCATTGCTGCCAAAACAACTACTAACCATCTCTCTCACATGTAAATGCGACAGTTCAGATTATTCCAGGTCCCAAAGCTAAAGGAATGGCTGGGGAGGCACGTATTAGGAAATTTAATGCATATTGTAGTCCTAAACTACCGTTGTTCTGCTAATCTCTAAATTAGATGAGCAGCGCCACCATGTGGTGGACTGTTCTAAGTATGGTGTTGACAATTAGATGCCGGTGCCGAGCACTGGAAACCAATTAAGTGCCGGTGCTAAGCACCAATTAAGTGCCGGTGCTGAGCACCGGCTCAAATTAAGCACTATTACCATCACAGAAATGTGAGGAAAATTTGTTTTTTTCTTTTTAAAACATTTGAGGTTTGCAAGGGAGTCTGGGTAACAGAACCTGGTGAGAGCCACACAAGTCACCCCATCCTGGATTCCCCTTGGTGTCTAGTTTTCAGAAATGTATAGGTTTGCTAGGTTTCTCTACGTGCCGGCTGAACTAGGGTCCAAAATCCACAGCTAGGCGCATTGCAAAAAAAGGGTCAGTTTTCACTGAAAAAATGTGATGTGTCCACGTCACGTTTTGGGCCATTTCCTGGCGCGGGCACTAAGCCTACCAGCACAAGTGAGGTACCATTTTTATTGGGAGACTTAGGGGAACACAGAGGGGTCGATTCCGATTCGGGCCGGAAAAAGCACCGACCGACTCGGAGCCGGAATTAATTCCGACCGACATGTACCTGTGGCGCCCGACACGCCAAGTACGATGCAAAGCGTGCAAAATCCGACCGACACGTACTGAACCCAAGCCGAATGACCGAGCCGCACGGAAAACAGCAATCCGGCCGGAAAAACACGCGAATCGAACCGACCGACACGCACCCGGAACAAATCCGACCGAAACGTACCCGCGAACTCCAAACCGCAAAGTACGATGCAAGGCGCGAAAACCACGACCGAGTCGTACGGAGGACAAGCCGTACGACCGACACGCATACAAAACTGCGAGCCGAAGTAACACAAAACACCGCGACTGACGCGTACGCAGCATAGAAAATTGCACAAACACAGCGTGAACGAAACGGAGAAGACCGTACGAGACAACTGCAGGGTCCGACTCGGTCACAAGAACGTTTCCAACATGCACAGAAAGTACTAAGGAAAAATACACAAAAAAGGCCAAACAAGCAATTACAAAGCCAATAAATACTGGGGGGTGGGGACAGAGAACAAAGACACACCCACAACTCCACCCATATAAAGGACACAAATCCCAACCATGATCCTTTGCAAATGCTATTCACCTGCCAGCACTCAACAGACAGCAACCACACACCCACAGCTCATCCCTCACACAAGCCACACACCATCAGCACACCAACAAATAGCTACCTCAAATACACCCAGCAAAACACACACTCACACACCTTCACCTGCACACCAACACACACATTACTCACCATCACCACCCATCACCATGCCCCCAAAGAAGAATCTAGTTCCTAGATTGTGAATTAGAAGTCCTGGTAGGCGAGATCCTCAGGGTAGAGCCACAGCTGTTTGGCGCACTGGTCCAACAGACACCCATCTCCCAGAAAACAAAGATGTGGGAGAGGATCATCAACAGGGTGAACGCACAATCACCATGTCTGCGCACAAAGACTGACATCCAGAACAGGTGGTATGACGTGCGCAGGAGGGTACGGGAGCTGCTGAAGAAAGACTACCTCCTGAGCCAATACACCGGCAGTGGCCCTCCTGCCAAGCCAGTATACCTCAGGCCCTGGGAGGAGAAGGTGCGGGCCATCCTTCCGCCAGTGAACGTCTATGGACTAGAAAACATCCCAGAGCCTGGTGAGTACACAACAAATGTACACAATATTCTGCCACAATACACACACACATCACTGTCAAGGGAGAGTCAAACCATGCACTCTTAGCAATTACACAGCAACCAGAACAGAATCATCCCAAAATGTGTATGTCAGTCAGATAAACACAACACATGCCATCTCAAAGTTACATTTAACCGTGTCATCACATGTACAAACACAACTACAAGTACAGCTAGGCAGTGGCACAAATATAACTAACAAACACATCCAGACATGTAGCCACCACTACAACACCAACACACAGTGAAGACCACTGAAAGAAAGGAATTCTGTGTATGCTGGGCAAGTCAGTGTAGCCAATAGCATCATGGGAGTCGTAGTCACAGATATTGCTCACCCCCACAACTGTCCCATCAACACCACCATGAACCATTGCACATCACAGGGAGTGGAAAAGGACTCACAAGATGGCTGACACTGGCTACTGCTGTGGGGAGCACAAGGCGCTGCTGGCAACTGTGCAACAACCAACAGCAGGACACCACTGACTGACATCCTGAGAGACAACTTGCACTCCCTGCAATGGAAGCACGTTCCATGGTGGGATATCTGGATGGGTGGGAAGGAGGTCTCACAGCACTGACCATAGTCACAAGCACCTCCCCTCACACACCCCCTCAACACAAACTCCACATAACCCACCTGGGAGAATGCAATGCCTCACATCCTAACTCAAGATCCCACAAAGAACCACCACCCTGGGTTATGTTGTGTGAAGCACAGGGACACTCTTGGGACTTTTAGCCAAACAACTGCCAGGACAACACTCCCAGCCATCCTGTCAGCACAGGCAGCCCACCCCACAGGGAAGCAGAGTCAAAAGGAAGGAAGGATGGGCATGCTGGGAAGGGGGTGGAGGCAATAGCATGATGGGAGTAGTAGGCACAGATATTGCTCAGCCTCACAACTGGCCCATCAACACCACTCACAACCATGCTCACATCACAGGGAGTGGAAAAGGACTCACAAGATGGCTGACACTGGCTACTGCTGTGGGGAGCACAAGGCCCCGCTGGCAACTGTGCAACAACCAACAGCAGGACACCACTGACTGACATCCTGAAAGACAACTTCCACTCCCTGCAATGCAAGCACGTTCCATGGTGGGATATCTGGCTGGGTGGGAAGGAGGACTTGCAGCACTGACCATAGTCACAAGCACCTCCCCTCACACACCCCTCAACACAAACTCCACATAACCCACCTGGGAGAATGCAATGCCTCACATCCTAACTCAAGATCCCACAAAGAACCACCACCCTGGGTTATGTTGTGTGAAGCACAGGGACACTCTTGGGACTATAAGCCAAACAACTGCCAGGACAACACTCCCAGCCATCCTGTCAGCACAGGCAGCCCACCCCACAGGGAAGCAGAGTCAAAAGGAAGGAAGGATGGGCATGCTGGGAAGGGGGTGGAGGCAATTGCATGATGGGAGTAGTAGGCACAGATATTGCTCAGCCTCACAACTGGCCCATCAACACCACTCACAACCATGCTCACATCACAGGGAGTGGAAAAGGACTCACAAGATGGCTGACACTGGCTACTGCTGTGGGGAGCACAAGGCCCCGCTGGCAACTGTGCAACAACCAACAGCAGGACACCACTGACTGACATCCTGAAAGACAACTTCCACTCCCTGCAATGCAAGCACGTTCCATGGTGGGATATCTGGCTGGGTGGGAAGGAGGACTTGCAGCACTGACCATAGTCACAAGCACCTCCCCTCACACACCCCCTCAACACAAACTCCACATAACCCACCTGGGAGAATGCAATGCCTCACATCCTAACTCAAGATCCCACAAAGAACCACCACCCTGGGTTATGTTGTGTGAAGCACAGGGACACTCTTGGGACTTTTAGCCAAACAACTGCCAGGACAACACTCCCAGCCATCCTGTCAGCACAGGCAGCCCACCCCTCAGGGAAGCAGAGTCAAAAGGAAGGAAGGATGGGCATGCTGGGAAGGGGGGTGGAGGCAATAGCATGATGGGAGTCGTAGTCACAGCTCAACATCCCCCACCACATGGCCCAGCAAGCTCACACTCACGCATGCACATCCCACAGAGAGTGGAAAGGCCCATCAAAGATGTCTGACACTGGTGCTGTGTCGTGGGGAGCACAAGGGCATGCTGGGAACTGCACACCAACCAACAGCAGGACACCACTGTCAGCCATCTTGCCATTGCTCTCACACCCACACACACTGAACTCCCCACAAAAGCAAGTAAGTATGGGAATGCTGGGAAGTGGGGTGGAGGCAATAGCATGATGGGAGTCATAGTCACAGACATAGCTCACCCCCACAACTGTCCCATCAACACCACCCTGAACCATGCTCACATCACAGGGAGTGGAAAACAACTGACAAGATGGCTGACACTGGCAACTGCTGTGGGGAGCACAAGGCCCCGCTGGCAACTGTGCAACAACCAACAGCACGACACCACTGACTGACATCTTGAAAGACAACTTTCACTCCCTGCAATGCAAGCACAGTCCATGGTGGGATAACTGACTGGCTGGGTGTGAAGGAGGGCCGGCTGTCAGCAAAATACAACCAATGCAGACCATGTTCACACCCCAACAAATACATAGAAATGCCCAAATAATGCAGGACAATGTGCTACACCAATATCAACCCCTGACTGTGACAACTTAGGACAATGCAATGTACAGGCCCGCACCCAGAGGCACAGTCACAACTGTCAGGTGTGTCAACCATTGATGCCTGCAGAAACATAACATACATTGTGTGGGTCTCCCAAAAACAGGTGATGATGGGGACACAGCAGCAGACGCTGAGGAGTCCCAGTCCCAGGCTCAAGAGGATACGGAGCTCACTGGTGTCGAACAGCCTCTGCCCTCCTCGGATGAAGAAGACCAACCTGGCACCTCCGGTGCAAGTCAACATGCAGCACCAGCAGGACCACCAGCTGCAGCACCAGCAGGACCACCAGCTGCACCCCTGCACCCACCCCTCCAACGACTGTCACCACAAATACCATCCCTGCCGACATGGACAGAACAAGGAGCACCACCAGCACAGGGACCCTGGACCAACGTGGGGCCATGGACACCACCACCACCACCAACCCCCAAGGGGGACCAGGGTCATCTGTGCGTGCCACTGCACGCACTGCACATGTCGGCAGGGGTGGTGGGAGGAGTGGGAGACAGAGGTCGCTGCTTGCAGAGGTGTCTGGTGTGCATGATGACCCACAACTGGCACGCATAGCCGATGCGTACCAGTCCAGCACCGGAGATCTCAGCCAGGTAGTGGGGCTCCTCAGGGACATGAAACAGCAGCAGGCTGCCCATCATGCCCGCTTGGACTCACACATGTCCCGCGTGGAGTCCAAGTGGGACACACTGCAAGAGATGACGGCGGTGCATAGGGACATATTACAATGCCTCCGCCAGATGAACAGCAACCAGTCTACACCTCCCTGTGTGCCAACAACATCTGGTGCTGAAACAACTGCAACTGCCACAGGGAGGGAGGATTACTCTGGCGGAGAGTCCCCTGCACCGCAGCAGCCTGTACTTGAGGGCCCCCCCAAAGAAGAGGGGTCGTCCGAGGAGGGGCAAGTGAGAGGCCGATGGCCAAGTGCAACCCCAGGAAGCCTGAACCTGTTCTGGATGTTCACCTTTGTGCGCAAACTGTTCACCCTGTTGACGGCAACACAACTCCCACACATGACATGGGGAGTACAAGTTGGACCAATGTCTCAGACAACTGTGGCCCCGATACTGGGGATTTTGTCTACCAGGACTTTCAATTCATCTAGGAACTTCTGATTGCAATATAAATGTACAGCACTAACCATCCTATGCACTATTCACACAAATGTATCACAATAAACACACTAATACACCATACTTGCCTCTGTTGTGATTCCAACGTGGGTGCTGTCATGGGGATGATGAACTGCAAAATTACACTGTGTATGCGAACTGCAACAGCAAGTACAACACAGGCATGTGAGTAATGGCAACGTGACACATATGAGGGAGACACACCACCAGGGCTACACAACACATACACACCTAGGCCATCTGACTCATTGCCTACACTGATGTTGCCAGGAAAGACGGTGCAATGCACAGACACCACACCTATTCCCAGTTGTAGTCAAGTAGCCGACAGGTGCAGTAAGCAAATGGCAGTCAAATGTGTGACCACAGACAACGCACATCACAAAGTGAAGCACAGGTTTATTACACAGTTGCAACATGTCGTAACCACTACAGATGCAAGGTAATCCCACCTGGCAGCGGGCACACAGTCAACAACTGTAGAAGGAAGGAAGTCCATGGGTGTGGCGCACATCTCAACAGCTACCACCCTGGAAGTACAATGACGTCGTCGGTGGACACAGTTGACCAAACGAATCTGAAAGTACCCTGTGAAGGACAGAAATGACACACAGTCAAAAGCAATGGAGAACAGGACAGAACAGCAAAACTCATGCACAATACATGTTACAAGATACCCACCCAGAACCAAGTTAGCATGTCAACACTGTTGGGGAGTACAGACCACCTGTAAGCACACATCGCTACACACATCCAGTCAAGTAGCCCATGGACACACTCCAACAGCACCAGAGCACCACCTACACATATCATGCCAACTCACATCATTGACATGACACCTCAGGATACTCACATTCAGCTAAAGAAGTTGGTGATGAGCTGTGTGCGGACATCACCATCATCAATCAATCAATCAATCAATCATGTCACTTATAAAGCGCACTACATACCCGCGAGGGTCTCAAGGCGCTGGGGGAAGAAGGGGTGGTGCTGCTACTGATCGAAGAGCCAGGTCTTGAGGAGTCTTCTGAAGGCCAGTAGGTCTTGGGTCTGTCGGAGGTTGGTGGGGAGGGTGTTCCAGGTCTTGGCGGCGAGGTGGGAGAAGGATCTGCCGCCGGCGGTCGTTTTCCGGATGCGGGGGACTGTGGCGAGGGCGAGGCTGGTCGAGCGGAGCTGGCGGGTGGGGGTGTAGAAGCTGAGTCGTCTGTTGAGGTAGGCTGGTCCGGAGTTGTGGAGTGCTTTGTGTGCGTGGGTGAGGAGCTTGAAGGTTATCCTCTTGTTGACAGGGAGCCAGTGCAGGTCTCTCAGGTGGGGTGTGATGTGGCTGCGTCGGGGGATGTCGAGGATAAGACGTGCAGAGGCGTTCTGGATGCGTTGCAGCCGTCTCAGGAGCTTAGCCGTCGTTCCTGCGTAGAGGGCATTTCCGTAGTCCAGCCTGCTGGTGACGAGGGCCTGGGTGACTGTTTTTCTTGTTTCGGTGGGGATCCACTTGAAGATCCTGCGGAGCATTCGGAGGATGTTGAAGCAGGATGAGGAAACGGCGTTGACCTGCTTAGTCATGGAGAGGGTGGGGTCGAGGATGACCCCTAGGTTGCGTACGTGGTCGGTGGGTGGCGGGGCTGTTCCCAGTGATGTTGGCCACCAGGAGTCGTCCCAGGCTGAAGGGTTGGAACCAAGGATGAGGACCTCCGTCTTGTCCGAGTTCAGCTTCAGGCGGCTGGTCCTCATCCATTCGGCGATGGCCTTTATTCCTTCGTGGAGGTGGGCTTTGGCGGTGTGAGGGTCTTTGGTGAGGGAGAGGATCAGCTGGGTGTCGTCGGCGTAGGAGATGATGTTGAGGTTGTGCTGTCGGGCGACGTGGGCGAGGGGTGCCATGTAGATGTTGAACAGCGTTGGGCTGAGGGAGGAGCCTTGGGGTACGCCGCAGATGATCTTGGTGGCCTTGGATCGGAAGGGGGCGAGGCGGACGCTTTGTGTTCTGCTTTGTGTTCTGCCGGAAAGGAAGGATGTGGTCCAGTCCAGGGCCTTCTCTTGGATCCCGGCGTCGTGAAGGCGTGTTCGTAGTGTGTGGTGGCAGACCGTGTCGAAGGCGGCTGATAGGTCCAGGAGGATGAGGGCTGCTGTTTCTCCGTTGTCTAGCAGGGTCCTGATGTCATCGGTGGCGGCGATGAGGGCGGTTTCGGTGCTGTGGTTGCTGCGGAAGCCGGACTGGGAAGGGTCCAGGATGTTGTTCTCCTCGAGGTAGCGGGTCAGTTGTTTGTTGACGATTTTCTCGGTGACCTTCGCGGGGAACGGGAGCAGAGAGATGGGTCGGAAGTTCTTGAGGTCCTTGGGGTCTGCCTTGGGTTTCTTGAGTAAGGCGGTGATCTCGGCGTGCTTCCAGCTTTCCGGGAAGGTTGCTGTCTCGAAGGAGATGTTGATTATTTTCCAGAGATGGGGCGCGATGGCTGTACTGGCTTTGTTGAAGATGTGGTGAGGGCACGGGTCTAGCGGTGAACCGGAGTGGATGGTGTTCATGATCTTGCTGGTGTCCTCGTCGTTGATGTTGGTCCAGGAGAGCAGGCGGTTGGTGGTTGTGGGGGCAGTGGTCTCGGTGGTTGCCGGGGCGGTCGTGGTGTTGAAGCTGTCGTGGATGTCGGGGTTTTTGCGGTGGAAGAAGGTGGCCAGTGAGTCGCACAGGTCTCGCGACGGCTGGATGTCGTTGGTGTTGGAGCTGGGGTTGGAGAGTTCCTTCACGATGTTGAAGAGCTCTTTGCTGTTGTGTGCATTGTTGTCTAGGCGGTCTTTGAGTGAGGCCCTTTTGGCGGATCTGATGAGGTGATGGTGACTGCGGGTGGCGCTCTTGTGGGCGGCGTAGCTGTCCGCTGTCCGTTCGTGGAGCCAGATCTTCTCCAGTTTTCGGCATGTTCGTTTGGAGGCCTGGAGGTCTTCGGTGAACCAGGGGGCTTTCTTGCTGGTGTGGCTGTTGGGCGGATTCTTGAGCGGGGCGAGGGATTGGCGCAGTCGTCGATCCACTGTCTGAGGTTGCGGGCGGCGGTGTCGGGGTCGGAGGGTTCGGCGGGTGGGCTCAGGGCTTGTGGTTAGCTGGTCTTCCGTGACTCTGCTCCAGCAGCGGCGAGGCATTTGTTCGGTGCGGTGGTGCGTGGTGGGCTTCCTGTAGGTGAAGTGGATGCAGTGGTGGTCAGTCCAGTGGGGTTCGGAGGTGTGGTTGAAGGAGACGTGTGGGCTTGCGGAAAAGATGGAGTCGAGCGTGTGGCCGGCGGCGTGGGTGGGTGTAGTCACGAGCTGTCTGAGTCCGAGGGTGGCGAGGTTGTCGATCAGGGTGGTGGAGTTGGTGTCCTTGTTGTTCTCGAGGTGGAAGTACAGGTCCCCGAGGAGGATGTAGTCCGTGGAGGCGATGGCGTGTGTGCTGACGAAGTCAGCGATGGAATCGCTGAACTGTGGTCGGGGTCCGGGGGGTCTGTAGATGAGGGTTCCTCTGAGGGTGGTGTTGGGATCGGTGTGGATCTGGAAGTGCATGTGTTCGGCGGTGCTGAGGGTGTCGTCGGTGTTGGTTGACACTCTGAGGGTGTTCCTGTGGACGATGGCGATGCCTCCTCCGACTCCGTTGGTGCGGTCCCTGCGGGTGATCTTGTATCCGTCCGGGATGGCAATGGCGATGTCGGGGGCTGAAGCGGGATTCAGCCAGGTCTCCGTCAGGAATGCGACGTCTGGGGAGGTTGAGTCGAGAAGGTCCCAGAGTTCGATGGCGTGTTTGCGGGCGGAGCGGGTGTTGAGGAGGATGCATCTGAGGTAGTTGGGTTCTTTCCTGGGCGGTGGTTTGGCGGGGCGGGTGCTGGCGAAGCTGCAGTTCCGGCAGGTGAAGGGCCCTTGGGTGCGCTTCGGGGTGGCCTGGTAGCAGGCGTGATCTTTTCCAGGGTTGAGTGCGTGGAGGGTGCTGGCGTCGTATCGGCGTCTGTTGATGTGGCGGGCGCGGGGGATGCCCGGACCAGGGGGTCTGGCGCTGGGCGCGGTCACGGCGCGGACGGGCGCAGACGGGCTTGCCTTAGGCGCGCCCGCTGTGCACGTCCGCTGCGCGGCCGCACAGCGGCCGCCATAAATGGGGAGGTGGGAGGGAGGAGCAGGGAATGGGGCAGCGAATGGGCAGTGAGGGGCGGGGCCACAGGGGCGCAGCGGCGGGAAACAGGCACAGAAGGGAAAACGAGCACAATCAGGGCATCAAGGGGGCACAGAAAGGAAAAAAAAGCGAGCACAATGAGGGGCAGCAAGGGGGCACAGAAAGGAAAAAACTAGCACAATGAGGGGCAGCAAGGGGGCACAGAAAGGAAAAACTAGCACAATGAGGGGCAGCAAGGGGGCACAGAAAGGAAAAACGAGCACAATCAGGGGCAGCAAGGGGGGCACAGAAAGGAAAAACGAGCACAATCAGGGGCAGCAAGGGGGCACAGAAAGGGGAAAAAACGAGCACAATCAGGGGCAGCAAGGGGGCACAGAAAGGAAAAAACTAGCACAATGAGGGGCAGCAAGGGGGCACAGAAAGGAAAAAACGAGCACAATGAGGGGCAGCAAGGGGGCACAGAAAGGAAAAACGAGCACAATCAGGGGCAGCAAGGGGGCACAGAAAGGAAAAAACGAGCACAATCAGGGGCAGCAAGGGGGCACAGAAAGGGAAAAAAAACGAGCACAATCAGGGGCAGCAAGGGGGCACAGAAAGGAAAAAACTAGCACAATGAGGGGCAGCAAGGGGGCACAGAAAGGAAAAAACTAGCACAATGAGGGGCAGCAAGGGGGCACAGAAAGGAAAAACGAGCACAATCAGGGGCAGCAAGGGGGGCACAGAAAGGAAAAAACGAGCACAATCAGGGGCAGCAAGGGGGCACAGAAAGGGAAAAAAACGAGCACAATCAGGGGCAGCAAGGGGGCACAGAAAGGAAAAAACTAGCACAATGAGGGGCAGCACGGGGGCACAGAAAGGAAAAAACTAGCACAATGAGGGGCCTCAAGGGGGCACAGAAAGGAAAAACGAGCACAATCAGGGGCAGCAAGGGGGCACAGAAAGGAAAAAACGAGCACAATCAGGGGCAGCAAGGGGGCACAGAAAGGGAAAAAAACGAGCACAATCAGGGGCAGCAAGGGGGCACAGAAAGGAAAAAACTAGCACAATGAGGGGCAGCAAGGGGGCACAGAAAGGAAAAAACTAGCACAATGAGGGGCAGCAAGGGGGCACAGAAAGGAAAAACGAGCACAACCAGGGGCAGCAAGGGGGCACAGAAAGGAAAAACGAGCACAATCAGGGGCAGCAAGGGGGCACAGAAAGGGAAAAAAACGAGCACAATCAGGGGCAGCAAGGGGGCACAGAAAGGAAAAAACTAGCACAATGAGGGGCAGCAAGGGGGCACAGAAAGGAAAAACGAGCACAATCAGGGGCAGCAAGGGGGCACAGAAAGGAAAAAACGAGCACAATCAGGGGCAGCAAGGGGGCACAGAAAGGGAAAAAAAACTAGCACAATCAGGGGCAGCAAGGGGGCACAGAAAGGAAAAAACTAGCACAATGAGGGGCAGCAAGGGGGCACAGAAAGGAAAAACGAGCACAATCAGGGGCAGCAAGGGGGGCACAGAAAGGAAAAAACGAGCACAATCAGGGCATCAAGGGGGCACAGAAAGGGAAAAAAACGAGCACAATGAGGGGCAGCAAGGGGGCACAGAAAGGAAAAAACGAGCACAATGAGGGGCAGCAAGGGGGCACAGAAAGGAAAAAACTAGCACAATGAGGGGCAGCAAGGGGGCACAGAAAGGAAAAACGAGCACAATCAGGGGCAGCAAGGGGGCACAGAAAGGAAAAAACGAGCACAATCAGGGGCAGCAAGGGGGCACAGAAAGAAAAAAAAAACGAGCACAATGAGGGGAAGCAAGGGGGCACAGAAAGGAAAAAACGAGCACAATGAGGGGCAGCAAGGGGGCACAGAAAGGAAAAAACTAGCACAATGAGGGGCAGCAAGGGGGCACAGAAAGGAAAAACGAGCACAATCAGGGGCAGCAAGGGGGCACAGAAAGGAAAAAACGAGCACAATCAGGGGCAGCAAGGGGGCACAGAAAGGGGAAAAAAACGAGCACAATCAGGGGCAGCAAGGGGGCACAGAAAGGAAAAAACTAGCACAATGAGGGGCAGCAAGGGGGCACAGAAAGGAAAAAACTAGCACAATGAGGGGCAGCAAGGGGGCACAGAAAGGAAAAACGAGCACAATCAGGGGCAGCAAGGGGGGCACAGAAAGGAAAAAACGAGCACAATCAGGGGCAGCAAGGGGGCACAGAAAGGAAAAAACTAGCACAATGAGGGGCAGCAAGGGGGCACAGAAAGGAAAAAACTAGCACAATGAGGGGCAGCAAGGGGGCACAGAAAGGAAAACGAGCACAATCAGGGGCAGCAAGGGGGGCACAGAAAGGAAAAAACAGAGCACCATCAGGGGCAGCAAGGGGGCACAGAAAGGGAAAAAAACGAGCACAATCGGGCAGCAAGGGGGCACAGAAAGGAAAAAACTAGCACAATGAGGGGCAGCAAGGGGGCACAGAAAGGAAAAAACTAGCACAATGAGGGGCAGCAAGGGGGCACAGAAAGGAAAAACGAGCACAATCAGGGGCAGCAAGGGGGCACAGAAAGGAAAAAACGAGCACAATCAGGGGCAGCAAGGGGGCACAGAAAGGGGAAAAAAAACGAGCACAATCAGGGGCAGCAAGGGGGCACAGAAGGGAAAAAACTAGCACAATGAGGGGCAGCAAGGGGGCACAGAAAGGAAAAAACTAGCACAATGAGGGGCAGCAAGGGGGCACAGAAAGGAAAAACGAGCACAATCAGGGGCAGCAAGGGGGCACAGAAAGGAAAAAACGAGCCCAATCAGGGGCAGCAAGGGGGCACAGAAAGGGAAAAAAAGCAGAGCACAATCAGGGGCAGCAAGGGGGCACAGAAAGGAAAAAAACTAGCACAATGAGGGGCAGCAAGGGGGCACAGAAAGGAAAAACTAGCACAATCAGGGGCAGCAAGGGGGGCACAGAAAGGAAAAAACGAGCACAATCAGGGGCAGCAAGGGGGCACAGAAAGGGAAAAAAAACGAGCACAATCAGGGGCAGCAAGGGGGCACAGAAAGGAAAAAACGAGCACAATCAGGGGCAGCAAGGGGGCACAGAAAGGGAAAAAAAACGAGCACAATCAGGGGCAGCAAGGGGGCACAGAAGGGAAAAAACTAGCACAATGAGGGGCAGCAAGGGGGCACAGAAGGGAAAAAACTAGCACAATGAGGGGCAGCAAGGGGGCACAGAAAGGAAAAAACTAGCACAATGAGGGGCAGCAAGGGGGCACAGAAAGGAAAAACGAGCACAATCAGGGGCAGCAAGGGGGCACAGAAAGGGAAAAAAACAGAGCACAATCAGGGGCAGCAAGGGGGCACAGAAAGGAAAAAACTAGCACAATGAGGGGCAGCAAGGGGGCACAGAAAGGAAAAAACTAGCACAATGAGGGGCAGCAAGGGGGCACAGAAAGGAAAAACGAGCACAATCAGGGGCAGCAAGGGGGCACAGAAAGGAAAAAACAGAGCACAATCAGGGGCAGCAAGGGGGCACAGAAAGGGAAAAAAAACGAGCACAATCAGGGGCAGCAAGGGGGCACAGAAAGGAAAAAACTAGCACAATGAGGGGCAGCAAGGGGGCACAGAAAGGAAAAACAGAGCACAATCAGGGGCAGCAAGGGGGGCACAGAAAGGAAAAAACGAGCACAATCAGGGGCAGCAAGGGGGCACAGAAAGGAAAAACGAGCACAATCAGGGGCAGCAAGGGGGGCACAGAAAGGAAAAAACGAGCACAATCAGGGGCAGCAAGGGGGCACAGAAAGGAAAAAAACGAGCACAATCAGGGGCCGCAAGGGGGGCACAGAAAGGAAAAAACGAGCACAATCAGGGGCAGCAAGGGGGCACAGAAAGGAAAAACGAGCACAATCAGGGGCAGCAAGAGGGGCACAGAAAGGAAAAAATGAGCACAATCAGGGGCAGCAAGGGGGGCACAGAAAGAAAAAAAACTAGCACAATCAGGGGCAGCAAGGGGGGCACAGAAAGGAAAAAACAAGCACAATCAGGGGCAGCAAGGGGGCACAGAAAGGAAAAACGAGCACAATCAGGGGCAGCAGCAGGGCACACAGACGGAGCTGTGTGGTGGGGGAGCGACCTACCAGTCAAGGTCATCTGGCCTGGATCACTGGCATCGTGGTCCAGGCCAGGATCCTCCACAGGTGGCGGATGTTGGTCATTGTCATCCTGGATGAGAGGCAACTCCTTCCGCACTGCCAGGTTGTGGAGCATGCAGCAGACGATGATAATCTTGCACACCTTCGCTGGGGCATATGGGAGGGACCCTCCTGTCTTGTCGAGGCAGCGGAAGCGGATCTTCAGGAGACCAAATGTCCGCTCAATCACTCTCCTGGTCCGACCATGTGCCTCATTGTAGCGCATCGGGCTGGTGTCACAGGGTTCCTGAGGGGTGTCAGCAACCACGGCATGTTGGGGTATCCCGAGTCACCTACGGACAGACAAGTGCACATTAGCTGACTTGGAAAAGTGGGCGGAATACTACAGATCAGATCACACACAATGGCACAAAGTCAGTACACACCGACAAGCCAGGCACGCTGGTTCTGCATCTGTGCCATCATCCTGGGGATGCGACTACTCCTCATCACAAAGGCATTGTGTGCTGAACCAGGGAAACGGGCACACACGTGTGAGATGGTCATATCTGCAAGACACACCACCAGTGCATTGACCGAGTGGTAGTGCTTGCGGTTACGGTAGGCCTGCTCCTGGGCCTGTGGTGGTACCAAAGCCACATGTGTCCCATCAATGGAGCCAATGACATGCGGCATCCTCCCCAGGGCATAGAAGTCACTCTTCACGTCAGTGAGTCGTTGCATTCTAGGGAAATAGATGTACCGGTTCAGGTATAGCAACATTGCCTCCAAAACATCGCGGAGCACACGGCTGAACATGGTCTGTGACATCCCACCAGCAGTCGCCACAGTATGTTGAAAGGTACCGGTGGCAAAGAAGTGTAGGGCTGCCATCACCTTCACCTTGGGGGTCAGCGCTGTAGGATACGGCCGGCCAGGCTGCAAATGTGGGGCCAACTGCACTGCCAAATCCTCAATCAGCTGCCTGGTGAAGCGGTACCGTCGGATGCTGTCCCGTTCCACCATCGTTGCCAGGTCTGGGAATGGTCTATGGACAGCAGGAGCCCTGCAGTGCTGAGGAGAAGAAAGCAAGATTGTCAGTCACCCCACATATGCGGCATTGAACACACTCAATATCACATCATACATCATTATGAGGCACAACTACATGAAGTGTGCTGTTCCGTAAGGACATGTATGGTACATACATGGCCAACATCTGTCATCACGGTTCAACAAGTGGCATCAATAAGTCCCAGGTTGGCCCATTGGATATCATGAGGCCGTGTCACAGTTCCCATCTCCTGCTGCCATGTCACAATCACCCCCCACAGTGACATGTGAGGACAGATGTGCCCCAGGCATCACAGCTCAACGACAGGTACATTCCCAGGGACCCTGTATTGCCACATGGACACTGGCATTACATGGAGTATCATGTATACACCACAGCAAAACAACCATGACCCCCACAGGTAGTGGTTCCACTTGCCTCTGCAGGACAGACATGGACGTCTGTGACACACACACGCACAACATCAAAGTCCATGCGCACACAACGTGGATGTGGAGACTGTCTCCCATTGTGCACATGAAATCAGAGACATTGTAAACACTACATGCACACAGACTGTGGAGGACCATCAGTATTGTGCCACTGGGTCACCCTGGCTCAAACATACCGTCCCACATGGGACTCACGGGGTATGTGACATGACATACACATACACCACCGTGAAATGTGACCATGGCACATGCTCAGATATGAACAGTTGCACATCACAGTGGTCATGTACACGTAACACCCAGGATCCTGTCCCCATGAACACGTGCACAGCCTGGGGGTGGCTGCCCCCAGGTGACACCCACAGGACAACATGTACACCAAGATACACACAATAGGAAATGCAGCCTTACATGCCTTATGATACAGTTTGGACAGGCTGTGGTGTTGTAGGTGTGCCCCTCACTCCCTGGGAGCTATCTGTGGCTGGCATATGTTCATCTGAGACAGGCATGGTGACATATGCCAGTCACTTGTACAGGGATGCGTTGAATAGCAATGGACCGATCGGTGCACCCGGCCGGCCCATTGCATTCAATGTGTGCGGGTACGCGTTGTACCCCTGTACGCAATGAACAGCAATGGACCGATCGGTGCACCCGGCCGGCCCATTGCATTCAATGTGTGCGGGTACGCGTTGTACCCCTGTACGCGTTGAACAGCAATGGACCGATCGGTGTGCCCGGCCGGCCCATTGCATTCAATGTGTGCGGGTACGCGTTGTACCCCTGTACGCGTTGAACAGCAATGGACCGATCGGTGCACCCGGCCGGCCCATTGCATTCAATGTGTGCGGGTACGCGTTGTACCCCTGTACGCAATGAACAGCAATGGACCGATCGGTGCACCCGGCCGGCCCATTGCATTCAATGTGTGCGGGTACGCGTTGTACCCCTGTACGCGTTGTACCGCAATGGACCGATCGGTGCACCCGGCCGGCCCATTGCATTCAATGTGTGCGGGTACGCGTTGTACCCCTGTACGCGTTGAACAGCAATGGACCGATCGGTGCGCACCCATTGTCAATGGCCTAGCCTGGCAACGGACGCGTTTCGAAATTCGAACGAGTCGGTTGCTGGAAATTCAGTTGGTCACCCACAACAATGTTGCAAAATCATGTATGTCATGAAGTTGAAGATTTGAAGGATGCTGTGGGCGTGTATTGGTGCTGCTATTCCATGGATTGGCCAGATTCAGAAGATGCAAACGACTTGGACCTATCACTTTGGACACATGGGACAGTATCTGCCTCTGCAGCACATATATATTGCTGGCTGTTCCCCTGAGAGCTCACTTGCCTGCACTACATGCTCCAGGACGACATCTGCCACCACCACTGCTGCTGTATCTGCACTCTCTGGACCCTGCAATGGCACGTACTGTGGAGAGAGCCCCAGCCTTCAGCCTTGAGGAGAAGCAGGCCCTGCTGGACAGCCTACTTCCACAGTACAGCAAGCTGTATGGGACACCAGGGGAGCAGGTGAGTGTTCTGTGCACTGCCTTTCTGAATGTGCATTTTGTCTGACTAGCAAGGCTGAAAGTCTGCACGCCACTGGCTAGCAGGCTCACTGAGTAGTTGTCACCCCCCATAGTGTGTAGTGACATGCACTGGACAGGTATGGTGCAGTGACAGTGCATTTGAACAAGGTTTAACTTCCCATGCAATGATACCATGTAGTGACTTCTGGCAAACTGTCCATGGGCAGCGTTGCACTGCCTGTGTACATCATGTGCCCCTGTGATTGAGACATGTATATACAACTGTGTCATGCACGGATATGTTGCATGTGTAGTAATGGCCTTTTCACTTTGTCATCCTCACAGGTTAAAGCCCATCGGAAGCAGGAGATCTGGAAGGACATCGTCCGGGCTGTCCGGTCCGTGGGGGTCTACAAGCGCCGGATCCGCAACTGCCAGAAGAGGTGGCAGGACCTTCGGGGCTGGACCCGGAGGATTGCACGGGTCCAGCTGAAGCTGTCGCCTCCTCGCAGGAGGGGCGGAACACGGACCCTGACCCCCACATGCTCCAGATCCTGGCGGTGGTGTTTCCAGACCTGGATGGGCAGCTGAAGGCCAGACAGCAGCAAGGAGGGGTGAGTCAAAGACTGCACTGTGAACTCTGTATTACATGCTATGTGCCCTCCTCTGGCCTGGTTAAACTGCCACAGTACAGCAGTCATGTTGTCCAGGAGCCATGTCCCTCTATTGTGCACTGCCCACTCCTCATCTGATACCCAGGTGTGGCCCTTACATTCAGGGAATTGTGTCACTTGGGACTGTGTCCTTGCAGTTTGCTTCACTCAAAGTGGGGGACAGCATCTGTTTCCCTAACTCTGTTGTGGGCATCATGGGTGGGTCCATTGTTCACACAATGCCTGTGTTCGGACATGTAATCTGCGTGTTGCTTTGATATGCGGTCCACTTGCTGAGCTGAGCCACCACATGTGCCTGGGGTATCTGGCACACACCCATGCAGCGGGTGGGAACAATGTTTGGGCCCCAGGAGTGTGCAGATTACGTGTGTCACACATACATAGCCAGCTATCCACTGTCCAGGGCTCATCCCTCATTCATGTGGGGCAGGACAGTCATGCCTACTCCAGCCCATCCAATACACCTGTACTCCCACTCCTGTGTATCAGCTGACACGTTGTGCGCAGTGATTTGACCCCTCAGGTGTCTGCCTCTGTGTCAGTGTGCTGTTGATTTGTTGCCAGGACTGCTGGGGTGTTTCTCGGTAGGGGCTCAGCATGCCACTGGAGATGTGACCATAGGAGACGATACTTGTGTGTCACATAGGTGTTTGATCAGCTGCCCGTGCAGACTGGGGTATGCGAATGTGAAGTTCAGGCAGCTGTTTCCCATTCACAGCAGATTGTGAGGGGCTCAGGTTCAGAGGGTAGTGTCACAGGTCTCCCATATGTCCAATCGGTATGACCTGGACAGATGAGGGTTAAGATGATGTGTTGTGTGGGGGATGTACTTGTGCAGCTCCAGGACTTGCATTCCCCATGACCTACTATTGTGACACAGTGCAGAGTGTTGTTGTCTGGCTGCCAAGTCATACATCACTGAGACAGTGATGTATGACTTAGCAGTCATGCCTCCGCCATGGCATGTGTCTACTTATTGGTGATCCTGCAGGGGAGTGACATGTGCTACATGCACACCATTGTGGCGATGGCTATCAGGACATGGGTGCATCATGGTGTCTGTCGCTGGTATGCATCACATGCATTTCCTATTTGACTCTGGGCATCCCTTTCATCCGGAAACCTGTACTGACTCAGTGGCAGGAGTTGTGATGTGTGCATGTCCACATGCTACACCGTGTCCTCTGCACTGTCCAACTACTGTGTAGGTGGTGCATGTGTCCACACTGGGGTGTTGCTATCCAACAGACACCAGACAGATGGGTGCAAGGCCATGTGGGATGTGAGTGCCATGGTTGGCATCAGACTGACAATTGGCTTCTCCTGTTCATTTAGGGCACTTTTAGCAATGTTCAACTAATGATGCCAGGGCTTGCTCTGTAATGTGCTGTGCTCACAGTGGTGTGTGCGTTTGGTGCAGGTGACTGATGTCTGTCTGTTTCCCCATTGTTTGCAGATACATCCACGGCCACGGAAGGGGACAGCTCCACGGACCAGGAGGACCCGGAGAGCCAGACTGGGTCAGCAGCAGAGGAGTGGTCGGAGGGACCCAGTGGCACGGAGGGCGAGGGGAGCCACACCGAGGAGTCCTCAGCAGCATCCACCTCAGCTGAGGACCACAGCGGCTCGGAGGATGACTCCCTTATGGAGGCGGGTGTCAGCAGCCACCACACCCCAGCTAGTGTTGCTGTCCCCGCCACCACCAGCACCACCACCGCCCTCCCATCGGCTCCCATTCCCCAGGTCCGTGGAGGCTCCCATGTTCGGGAGCGTGTCTCCTTCGGGCCAGGCACCGCACCCCCTGCCCCTGTGTCCCCTGCTGCCCTGAGTGAGGAGTCTGTGTACCTCCTTCGCCAGCTCCATGTAGGGCAGACAGCCATGCTGAGTGTCCTCCATGCGCACACCGCTCTGTTGACTCAGCTGGTGTCGTTCATGGAGGGCATCTCATCGGGCATGTCTGACCTACAGAGGGGCAATAGGTCCATGGACTCCTCCCTGACGGCAGCAGTGTCCCTCCTCAGACAGTCCCTCACCCCTCCTGCCTCTGCTCCATCCACACTCCCCAGCACCTTACCCGTCCCAAGCACACACACACCAGCACAGGCACACACCAGCACACACACGTCCAGCACACAGACACACACGCCACAAACAAAACGCACACGCACGCACAGTCAGGGGACTGAAACCAGACTCACAGGGGATGGGGCCCTGGAACACACACACGCATCCACAAGCACTGCGCAGTCCTCAGTTGCCTCTCCCTCCAAAGCACCCTCCCTTGCCTCACCTGCAACCCCAAAGTCACAGCGGCTCTTCCTCTGTGACCTCGGCCTCATCCCCTACGATCCAGCTGCTCCAGCATCCAGGGGGAAGAGGAAGCCCACCCACACGGAGCAGAGTGCCCCTCGCCCCCGGACACCCTCCCCCAGGTGCAGACAGACTGAGGCCCCCACCCGCAAGTCCCCCGGAGTCGTAAGAGCAAGACCCCGCCGCCGCCCTGCAGCTCAGGCACCAGGTCTCCTTCCTCCATCCCTCAGGCCCCCACTCCACAGGTGCCCCCACCACACCCTGCCCCAGGTTCCCCCACCCACAGATATACCATCCCCAAGAGGATCCGGCCTTCTCCCCCTGCCACTTGCTCTCCCGGCACCACACCCCCGCTGCGCTTGTCTGTGCCACTGATGTGGTGAGGGTGTCCTCCCCCTCTGTCCAGCCCACCTTGCCTGTTCCCCATTCTCCTCCCCTGGAGGTAGGCACTGCAGTGGAGTCCACTACCACCCTGTCTGACTTGGGCACTGCAGTGGTGGACCTGTCCACTCCATCTGCAGGGTCCACTGCAGTCGTGCCGGCACCCACAACATCTGAGTCATGCCCCCCAGTTGTGCCGGCACACACCATGTCAGACACCTCCACTGCAGTTGTCAGTGGCTCTCCAGCACCCACCACCCCTTCCCTGCCTCCTCCTGGTGAGCCCTGATCCTGTCCCTGCGGTGCCTGGCCTGCCCCCCCGGTTGCCCCTCCTAATGGATTGTCCCTGGTTTTGTGCAGTGCAGGCATGTGTAGGGTGACATCTGCCACTGTCACCCTGTATTGACTTACTTGATGGACTGGCCATTGGCCTTTGTTGGAGCATTACTGTTCTCTGAGTTTTTGGACACACATATGCTGAATAAAGCAACTTTCTGTTCTCTAGTGCTTGTGCTTCTGATGTACATGTTGTTGATGATGCTAACCATGCCCTTGCTGCAGTGATGGTGATATTTGGTCTCATGATAATGAAGTGTTACTGTGCAGGAACACATGTGGTCCAGGGGGAATGTGTCCTATCCTGTGGTGTATCCATGTCATCCTTAGCAGCATCTGAGGGTGTCATGTGTTCAGTATTTGGCAATGGGATTTCCTACTTACATTAGCAATTTCACATCTGTGGCTTCCACCCCTGCACATCTGTTGTGCCTGCCATTGTTCAATTCGTCTACTTCCCTGACCGTGTGGCCATCTCCACTGGACATGCAGGTTTGGGCATCAATGGGGAAGGACTCATCTTTGTTGTCAGTGCAACATTGCTATACAAGTGTGTTGGATCTGTGCTGATGATTTCGTTGGCACTCCCATGACCAGGCTGATGTGACGGGAGCCTTCATTTGGTGCTAATTGTTGATTGTGTGACCAAGTGCTCAGCTGACATGATGGGGCCCTACTGAGGCAACATATGGCACAGCTTTCCTCACACAGGAGTGGAGTCCCCTCATGGCAGTGTGTACTCCTGTGACATTGCCTGCGCCCAAGGTGTGTGTTGTATGAGCATGTCTGTGTGTTCACTTCCGTTTTGCTGTGCATGCTGGGATCCCTAGTGTTGTACCTGTTTGTGATGCTTGCTGAGTTGACCTATGTTCCCCAAAGTCTTCTCCCTGGGTTCTCTGTGATGTGGGTGCATGGCACATTACTGGTCATCAGGGTGTCACCCATAGGTGTGTTTGCTGTCAGGGCTGAGTTTGTGTGCAGATGCAGATGGGTCACAGTCAGGTTTCCCCTTGGCACTTGTTGTTTACACCTGTCATGTGATTTCCAGTTTGTGTTATCTTTTAGTGATTGTGACACGTTGTGTGTGTGACTGCTGGCACTCCTCAGGGTCCGGGCTGCAATGTTGGTTGTTGTCTATGTGTGTTCTTTGTGGGTGACCTTGGCTTCTTCATTGGTGTGTGACTGTGGCTGGGATCCCATTGTTTGGTGTGGTATTGCTGTCATGTCCATGTACAGCGTAGTGTGCAGTGTGTCAGACATTCAGGAGTCTTGTTGAGTGGGCATGTGTGATGTGTTTCTGCACCTTGGTTCCCACCCACCACCCTGGGATTGTCATGGGTGCATGTGCAATGTCACCAGTGCATGTGTGCTTCACTGCTGCACATTGTTGGAGGTCGAGGTGTGTGGTGTTGAGTGTGTGCAGATGAGAGTTGTTGCCCAGCTAGACCCCTGCCTCCATGTTGGCCTTGGCTTACTGGCCGTGCTGATTGATTTGTGCTTGTGTAGGTGTGATGGTAGTTTGTTGCTCAGGACACATGACTGTGGTTCACAGTGTGAACGACATTTAGCTTTGTCATCACAGTGGGATTGTAATGCAGCCCAGGGTCACCACATTGTGGGGGCCCTGGGGGTAGTGATGTGGTGTGTCTGTGTCTTGCTGTGTCAGTTGCTGTTCCTACATGCTTGTGTGACATGTGTGATTTGTGCTCCCTCTCATCTGACAATGCCTGATTGCCCACATAGGGGATTTGGATCCATGAGTTACCTTTGTGTGGCACTGTATGCACATCTGTGTATTTGGTATTCAGGCCTCCTCATGTGTTGTGTGGTTGCCTGGGGACACTGGCACCCCCCTCACCTGTTGTGTTTGATGTGCAGTGTGGGTCTGCCTGTTTGTGTTTGTGCATCTGCACCACTGCATTGGCATATCTTAGGTGTGCCATTGGCTGTATGTTGTTTGGTGGGTTTCCCCTGCTGTCCCTGGGACTCCTAGGTCATCGGTCAGCACAATGATCATGGTTTGTGTGTCCCATTGCTGCCATGGTATGGTATCTGTTCACCTCACATCTACAGTCTCCACAGGGTATCTGCATTTGTGTGCCCATTGGTGCAAATATGTGGGTCTGCATTCTGATGGTCACTTCTGTCATTGTGTCATTGATGAATGTTGACAGTGTCAGCCCCCATGGGTGTTGTTTGTCTGCACATGGCCAAAGGTATGTCTTATTTGCACTGCAGTATTTGCCTCCCCCAATCTATGTTGCAATGGGACACATGCACCACTTTGCAACTGATGTGTTTTATGTTCTGTGACCAGGAATCATCCATGCAGTTTGGCAGTTGCAGCTTTTTCTTTGTCAACACTTGCATTTTGGTCACAGTGATGATGGGGGTTTGGACCCCATTGCCACAATGTTCAAAATGTGCTTCAGCTATGGACCCCACACTTACATTTTGGTCACTGTGATGAGGGGGTTTGGACCCCATTGCCACAATGTTCAAAATGTGCTTCAGCTATGGACCCCACACTTACCTTTTGGTCACTGTGATGATGGGGGTTTGGACCCCATTGCCACAATGTTCAAAATGTGCTTCAGCTATGGACCCCACACTTACCTTTTGGTCACTGTGATGATGGGGGTTTGGACCCCATTGCCACAATGTTCAAAATGTGCTTCAGCTATGGACCCCACACTTACCTTTTGGTCACTGTGATGATGGGGGTTTGGACCCCATTGCCACAATGTTCAATATGTGCTTCAGCTATGGACCCCACACTTACCTTTTGGTCACTGTGATGATGGGGGTTTGGACCCCATTGCCACAATGTTCAAAATGTGCTTCAGCTATGGACCCCACACTTACATTTTGGTCACTGTGATGATGGGGTTTTGGACCCCATTGCCACAATGGTCATGGCCTGCTTGCATTGTGGGGGCCACACACATATATGTGTGGCACATGTGATAGGGGGTCACATTGTATGTTCAAAGTCATGTTCAGTGTTGTAGGCATTTGACACAGTCTACACACGCTTGTCATGGTGTTGGGGGATGTCTTTTTCTTGCATTCCCTAGGTTGTGGTGTGCTGGTTGTGTCATGCATTGTCCATCCTATGAGTGGGGGTGGTGTTGGTGGTAGGCATCCAGCCCCCCATGGGTAGAGGTGGTAGTAGTGACAGGCATCCAGCCCCCCATGGGTAGAGGTGGTAGTAGTGGTAGGCATCTGGCACCCCTGGGTAAGGGTGGTAGTTGTGGTAGGCATCCAGCCCCCCTGGCTAAGGGTGGTAGTAGTGGTAGGCATCCAGCCCCCCTGGCTAAGGGTGGTAGTAGTGGTAGGCATCTGGCACCCCCATGGCTAAGGGTGGTAGTAGTGGTAGGCATCCAGCCCCCCTGGGTAAGGGTGGTAGTTGTGGTAGGCATCTGGCACCCCCATGGCTAAGGGTGGTAGTAGTGGTAGGCATCCAGCTCCCCTGGGTAAGGGTGGTAGTGGTGGTGGGCATGTGGCACCCCCTGGGTAAGGGTTGTAGTAGTGGTGGGCATCTGGCACCCCCCTGGCTAAGGGTGGTAGTAGTGGTAGGCATCCAGCCCCCCTGGCTAAGGGTGGTAGTAGTGGTAGGCATCCAGCCCCCCTGGCTAAGGGTGGTAGTAGTGGTGGGCATCTGGCACCCCTCTGGCTAAGGGTGGTAGTGGTGGTGGGCATGTGGCACCCCCTGGGTAAGGGTGGTAGTAGTGGTGGGCATCTGGCACCCCCATGGCTAAGGGTGGTAGTAGTGGTAGGCATCCAGCCCCCCCGGGTAAGGGTGGTAGTAGTGGTGGGCATCTGGCAACCCCCTGGCTAAGGGTGGTAGTAGTGGTGGGCATCTGGCACCCCCCTGGCTAAGGGTGGTAGTGGGTGGGCATGTGGCACCCCCTGGGTAAGGGTGGTAGTAGTGGTGGGCATCTGGCACCCCCATGGCTAAGGGTGGTAGTAGTGGTAGGCATCCAGCCCCCCTGGGTAAGGGTGGTAGTTGTGGTAGGCATCCAGCCCCCTGGCTAAGGGTGGTAGTAGTGGTGGGCATCTGGCACCCCCTGGCTAAGGGTGGTAGTAGTGGTAGGCATCCAGCCCCCTGGCTAAGGGTGGTAGTAGTGGTAGGCATCCAGCCCCCTGGCTAAGGGTGGTAGTAGTGGTAGGCATCCAGCCCCCCTGGCTAAGGGTGGTAGTAGTGGTGGGCATCTGGCACCCCCCTGGCTAAGGGTGGTAGTGGTGGTGGGCATGTGGCACCCCCTGGGTAAGGGTGGTAGTAGTGGTGGGCATCTGGCACCCCCATGGCTAAGGGTGGTAGTAGTGGTAGGCATCCAGCCCCACAGGCTAAGGGTGGTAGTAGTGGTAGGCATCCAGCCCCCCCTGGGTAAGGGTGGTAGTTGTGGTAGGCATCCAGCCCCCCTGGCTAAGGGTGGTAGTAGTGGTGGGCATCTGGCACCCCCCTGGCTAAGGGTGGTAGTAGTGGTGGGCATCTGGCACCCCCCTGGCTAAGGGTGGTAGTAGTGGTAGGCATCCAGCCCCCCTGGGTAAGGGTGGTAGGTGTGGTAGGCATCCAGCCCCCCTGGCTAAGGGTGGTAGTAGTGGTGGGCATCTGGCACCCCCCTGGCTAAGGGTGGTAGTAGTGGTGGGCATCTGGCACCCCCTGGCTAAGGGTGGTAGTAGTGGTAGGCATCCAGCCCCCTGGGTAAGGGTGGTAGTTGTGGTAGGCATCCAGCCCCCCTGGGTAAGGGTGGTAGTGGTGGTGGGCATGTGGCACCCCCTGGGTAAGGGTGGTAGTAGTGGTGGGCATCTGGCACCCCCATGGCTAAGGGTGGTAGTAGTGGTAGGCATCCAGCCCCACAGGCTAAGGGTGGTAGTAGTGGTAGGCATCCAGCCCCACAGGCTAAGGGTGGTAGTAGTGGTAGGCATCCAGCCCCCCCTGGGTAAGGGTGGTAGTAGTGGTGGGCATCTGGCACCCCCCTGGCTAAGGGTGGTTGTAGTGGTAGGCATCCAGCCCCCCCTGGGTAGGGGTGGTAGTGGTGGTGCGCATCCAGGCCCCTGTGTGCATATGTGGCATTGGTGATGGGCATCCCGCCCCTATGGTGCTGCTGTTGCTGGTGTAAGTAAATTCTGCCTCCCTCTGTGTGTGTGTGTGATGTGTCGTGTACGTGTTGTATGTTTTTGTGGTTGGTGTCTGACTTACCTTCTGCGCCGTACGCGTCCGTGCCTGTTCCGGTAGTAAATGTAGAATATTGGTAGGATCGGAACGAAGGGATTCATGGTTGGTTCGTCTCGTTCGTCTTTCTCGTTGCTTCGCGTCGTCCTCGTCGCTGGCGTGTTCGCCTCTTAGCCGTGGATCGTGTTGTGGCGCGAATCGGAGCTTATGTGCGCCTCTCCCGGATGCTTTGACGTGCCGTGCGTAGTGACGGGTTCGGCGCGTACGGAAAGTGCATCGTACTTGTCCAGCCGGACGGGGCTGCATTTTCCCTTCCGTGCGACTCGATTCGGCGTTTCCGGATTCGCCTCGGTCGGAGAACAGGACCTGGATTGGGTGAGTACGACTCGGCCGGATTCTATGCTGTTGTGCGCATCGTACTTACTCGTTCGGGATGATGTACGGATCGGTCGGGAAACAGGCATTCGCATGGCTTTTTTCCCGACCGAATGGTATTGGGTGCGCCTCCGACCGAGATCGGAATCGGCCCCAGAATTGTAGAACAACTGTTATTACCTATTGACTTTCTATACATTTCTGCCTTCCAAATGTAAGACAATGTATAAAAAATAAGTCATTTTGAAAAATTTCCTATAATTCACATGCTAATATGGGTACCCACAATTTTGGAGATGTGCAAATAAGTTCTGCTTCTAAACTCTATATTTTGTTCCCATTTCGGAAATACATAGGCGTCCTTGATATATATTACTTACTCTTAATATTTTACCAAATGAATTGCTATATACCCGGTACACAATAAAAAACCATTGCAAGACGCAGCTCAGTTATTGCGCTGGGTTCCTCGGGTTCTTGGTCAACCTACAAGTCCTATATATCCCCACAACTCAAAGGGTCAAAGGGATGTAACGGTATATTGCTTTAAAAAATCTGTCATACTTAGAAGAAGTTACAGGTGAAAACGTTGGCACAAATGGCTGTTTTTTTCAACTCATTTTCAATATTTCTTAATTTCAACTGTTAGTTTCTATTAAAAAAAACTTGAAGGATCTACACAAATTACCCCTTGCTGAATTCAGAATTTTGTCTGCATCTCAGAAATGTATAGCTTTCCAGGCTCCATTATTGCTTTCATACCCATTTCTACCACTAACTGGAAGGAGGTTGAAAGCACAAAAAGTAGCAAAAATAGGCTATGTCCCAGTAAAATGCCAAAACTGTGTAAAAAAGTTTGGTTTTCTGACAAACGTCTGCCTGTCCCTGAAAGCTAGGAAGATGGTAATTTCAGCACCACAAACCCTTTGTTGATACCATTTGTAGAGACAAAAACAGATGCTTTCTTCTGCAGCACTTTTGCAACATTTTTCAAACAAAACCCAAAATTTAGCTCTATTTTGGCTAATTTCTTGGTCCCCACCAGTGGAATCCACAAACCCTGGGTACCTTTAAAATCCCGTGAATCAACAAAGGGGAGAAACGGGCTAATCTTTATCCAGGTCCAGCATACATGTCCGTGAATGAACCTCTACAAAAGTGGTATGCAGTTCCTAATGTTAAAAGCAGGAGAAAGTGTGTTTTCAAGGGCTCCACATGGAGGTGTGGAGTTGTAGAAGTGGGGAGAAGAATCCTCTCCTCTTGGAAAAAGACCCTCACACACCCAGCCAGCTAGATGTCATGCTTCATCATCGGGTCTGCTCCTTATCGGGTCGGCGCTGCAATCCCCGATCGGCACCCGAGATGGGGCCTTCTTGGCGGAGATCTTTATTCCATATGCCGGTGGGTGAGGTGCGTGTGAGGGCCCTAAATCACAGGGCCCTCACACGCACCTCACCCACCGGCATATGGAATAAAGATCTCTGCCAAGAAGGCCCCATCTCGGGTGCCAATCGAGGATTGCAGCGCCGACTCGACAGGAGCAGACCCGATGATGAAGCATGACATCTAGCTGGCTGAGTGTGTGAGGTCTTTTCCAAGAGGAGAGATTCTTCTCCCCACTTCTACAACTCCACACTCCCTGTGGAGCCCTTGAAAACACACTTTCTCCTGCTTTTAACATTAGGAACTGCATACCACTTTTGTAGAGGTACCTTTAAAATCCCCATGATGTTGGAAGAAAAGGATGCAAATATGGCTTGGATACCTTATGTGGACAAAAAAAAAAGTTACAGGGGCCTAAGCGCGAACTACCCAAATAGTCAAAAAACGGATTAGCACGGGGGAGGGAGAAGGCCTAGCAGCAAAAGGGTTAAAGGAACTAGGGCACAATGGACAACCTGGAACCCCTACTGACTGGACAGAAGATCAAGAGTTATTGTTGCACATTTCTACGTGCAGCTGCACTTTATAAAATGCTTGCTTAAGTATCGGCCATCCATTGACCCGTATCTGAGGTTTAATTTCCATTGGGCTGTCATCAAACTGTAATCATTTGGTCAACTCATTGTTTCATTAACATAATATCTAACTTCTGCCCAGCAGGCTTGTGCTCATGTTTTATTTATGTTGACTATAAGACAGTTGTCTGGCTTCCTAAAAGGTGTACTTACTTGGAGTAGGTAACTAGCAGACATAGACTCCGGTATCTGCACCTAGGTAGGTGCTTGTTAGCTGGTACGTTTTGTAAGATCTAATGACCGCTCTGTATAATTTATTGGTTTTAATAGTGATGTATGTCATCCGTTTGCACTTTAAATCAGATCATGCATGATGCGCAATGTGTAGTCTTTATATGAACTGTGCTTAAGTTGTTTTAAGTCAAATCAAATTGTGATTGTTTTATAATGTGCTGTAAATATCAATGTTTTTACTGTTATAGCATAAACTGTTGACAAACTTTTGACATCAAGTACCACACCTGCAGGAATGCTCATTGGGTTGTGCGGGGCTACATTTAACATGGACTTCCTTACTCAGTGATGGTGTACTATACTAAGTCCTTCAACCTGGGGGTTAGGAATCTAGACCCTCTAGACCTGGCCCCTAGGCCACAGGATTTGCAACATGCTCTTTACTCCTGTATGGGGTGAAGATCAGATCAGGCACAACTTGTGAGCCACCCCCTGTAAGGTGTCAAAACCCTTGTTTGATTCTTTTCTCCTGTATGGGAAAAGGATCAGACTACACATGGTGTCAATGTCCCTGTTGTGCCCTTTACTTCATTATGGGATGAGGATCAGACTACACACAGCTTGTGAGCCCCTGCACCCAAGGTTACATTTCCCTTCTTGTGCCCTTAATTCCTGTTCAGCGTGAGGATAAGACTAGACACATCATTTGTCCCTTTAAGGTGACAACACTATTCATTGTTCCCTTTACTCCTGTATGGGGGGGGAGGATCAGACTAGATACAACTAGTACCCCCCCTTACCGTGGCAATACCCTTGCTGTGCTGTTTACTCCTGTATGAGGTGAGGGTCAGACTAGACATGACTTCTGCCCCTCTTAAGGTGCAATACTCTTGTTGTGCCGTTTACTCCTATACGGGATGAGGCTCGGAGTAGACACACCATGCACCCTCAATACTGGATGGGCTTCACAATTAAACTATCATGCCAGAAGTCACCCTGGTTTGTATTGACAAACAGTCGGAGATAGGCTCCGGGAGTGGTGCAGAGAGGTGTCCTTCAGCCTTGCCCTGTTTATCATACCTGTGCAAACTGCGATAGAGGATAGCTAAACACCGAGAGAAGGTATGCTGTGCGATCCATCTAAAGAAACTCAATTAACAGGATTTTGATTTACAGGCTCTTTATTTGCTGCTTCTGCTAAGTTTTAGCATAGAGCTTGGAAACCGAGTGAGGGTGGCGGGGTGATTAGAAATGTTCATATTGTTTTCTCTAACCATGTAATACATTACTGCATTTATTTTCGTATTCTGTTTGGTTACCATTTAAATTTTATGCACTACACTTGGGTTTTTGAAGTCAACATTTCATTTTAAAGCATACCCCATGCTTCTTAATGCAATTTTGAGTGGGTCATTCACTTACAAAAGATGGTTCAGAGTTCAACTTTGTTCTTGAACTCATCTAGTGGGACTGATAACGACAAAGAAAACACTTCCTGCAGAGTACTGCTCAGTGGGTGGTGTATCGGTCGCAGTTCAACGTGGTTTCCAATTTGTATTGGTGCACTGAACTGAGACCTTGCACCAGGGGGATTGAAATCCAACCCTTGCTGGTCGGAGGGGGTGGGGGGTGCAAGATTGTGACACTTTCATCCTTAGAAGTTTGAACTTTGCCAGCATCAATCAACTATTCACATTAAAGGGCACATTGATCTGTCTATCCGATGAGTTATAAGTTTGAAAATCCCTTCTGCTGTGCACCAAAAGGATATTTCAAATCACCTCTGTGTTCCATGACCTTAACAAGGAGCTCGGTCTTCAGTCTTGTTCTTCTATATGGTCACAGAACTCCTTAGTGACTTGCAATATCCTTATTATGTATGGCAGAGGGGACTATATCCCTTGTATAGCCTACTTGCTTTAGATGTTCATCACTGGCTGCTATCAGAGACCATCAACACTCGCTTTGCACTAACACTGCAGCATTTATGGGGCACAAACTTAGCCCAGGTCGTAATAGGACGATTTACATAATGAGGAGAGATAGGAGCCTGGTTGTTTCTGGTTACAGAGTGCCACAATGTTGTTTACATGAGGAGAAATGGGATTGGCTGTTTCAATTATGAAGGGCATCGCACCCCAGCTTGGTTACAAAAAGAGGGTTGACGTGAGGCTGGTGTGCCTTGTTAGCGACAGCATACAGGCTTGTTTACTCCAGGAAGGAGTGTTAAGAGCCTGGTGCTGTATTACAATGGTGGGAGATGTGAGCCCAGTGATTCCTGGTTAAACAGCCCACAAGTTCACTTACACGTGGAGGGGACACACGGCAGTGTTGTTGCCGGGTCACAGATGGCACACAGGTTTACATAGGGAAGAGGGATATGAGCCTGGTGCGCATTCCATATGTAGGTGTTGTGAACCTGGTTACTGATTGCACATATTTATATAGGGAGGAGTCACTTTAGTCTGGTGCTCATTTACATACGTAGATGTGAGCCTGGTGGTGCTTGATTACTGATGGCATATACGTGTTTACATAGGGAGGAAACTAGCAAGTTATTTGGTTTGGAGGAGCAGACCTTTATTATTTAACTTAGTAAGGTCAATAATCTGTTTCCTAAATCCTTATTGCTGATGGTGCAACAGTGCTACACTTGCTGCCAATCCAAGTGTTAAAATACGAAACCGTTATTACAGGTATGGTAACCTGAGTGCACTGTGCACTGTTCACAGAGTCCCTATTTGAACTCTAAATGTTATGACACAATAAACAAATGTAATCAAATTTAATTGTCATTTATCAGACTGTAATTTTCATATAATCATGACATTGCAAATAGTTACAAAAATAAATCAGAAATGAAATACAAAATGTAATACATTGTCATTTCATGTATTTTAACAATACTACTGATGTCATAGTCATTAAAAACATTGTTCATGTGACTTTCAAATGAGTGCCCAATGCATTTCGGGACATTGCAGTCCCTTCTTCAGGGGCCAATCTACAAAAGGAAAATAATGTACTATATCAGTCATCATTGTTAACAGTTGATGCCACGACAGTCTCATTACCCAATTTTCAATGCATATAACAAATCTATCCAACTGTATTCACAAAACGATACAAAGTAATAATTGCCACTCTTGGCCTTGGGCAGACTAACACCCCCTCTGGTGATAATAATGTAGATATCGTGTTGTATAGAATCATGTCAGTTCCATGAAATGAAATAAAGACACCCAGTGCACCCGTGACTTAACATAACTCAGCATGCTGAACTCTAGCTAGTTACCTCAGTCACTGTGGCGAGAGTATGAAATTCCGTGCTGTCCGTCCTGTCAAAGGGAATTACATATGTCATCTAATAGTCCACATAACCATAGTGCAATTAAAAGGCGTATACCGCTGGTGTGCTCACCTGCACAATTAGCAATACGTGTGGCCAGAATGTCCTTAAGCTAAGAAGCATATACCCGTACCTGCAACAACACGAAATTCAATGTCACTGCTATAAAAACTCCAAAAACCAAGATGTATTCACGGACGCCTCAAGAGTTAAACGTCTGCTCACCTGCCAAAATGCGATGCCCTCGCGTAGCATTTATCAGGCTCAAATGTTAATCAGATGTGTTCCTACAAAGGAACAAACTCCCATGAATATTAACGAAATGGCAAGCACCTGATAATTTAAGCTACTCAATCTACCCCCGTGTATCCAGCTTACCGGCAAAACTGCTGAACCCGCCTAACGGCCGGAAACCTTCCTTCAGCGTGTACCTTAGACGTACCGCACGTACCAGCCAATGAAGACCCTGAGTGCGGTTGACATTGAGAACGGACTTCCAATCTACACATAACGTCTATGGCCGCCATCTTAACAGTGTAAAACCCTTTAGGTCAACCAGAACAATGTGTCTGGTATTCTCACTGTGAAATGTAACAGGCAACATTGAAGCACCTAAACAGCAAAAACCACAATAAACGGGTACAAACCGACTCGCAGGGCAGACGTTTAACTCTTGAGGCGTCCGTGAATACATCTTGGTTTTAGGAGTTTTTATAGCAGTGACATTGAATTTCGTGTTGTTGCAGGTACAGGTATATGCTTCTTAGCTTAAGGACATTCTGGCCACACGTCTTGCTAATTGTGCAGGTGAGCACACCAGCGGTATACGCCTTTTAATTGCACTATGGTTATGTGGACTATTAGATGACATATGTAATTCCCTTTGACAGGACGGACAGCACGGAATTTCATACTCTCGCCACAGTGACTGAGGTAACTAGCTAGAGTTCAGCATGCTGAGTTATGTTAAGTCACGGGTGCACTGGGTGTCTTTATTTCATTTCATGGAACTGACATGATTCTATACAACACGATATCTACATTATCATCACCAGAGGGGGTGTTAGTCTGCCCAAGGCCAAGAGTGGCAATTATTACTTTGTATCGTTTTGTGAATACGGTTGGATAGATTTGTTATATGCATTGAAAATTGGGTAATGAGACTGTCGTGGCATCAACTGTTAACAATGATGACTGATATAGGACATTATTTTCCTTTTGTAGATTGGCCCCTGAAGAAGGGACTGCAACGTCCCGAAATGCATTGGGCACTCATTTGAAAGTCACATGAACAATGTTTTTAATGACTATGACATCAGTAGTATTGTTAAAATACATGAAATGACAATGTATTACATTTTGTATTTCATTTCTGATTTATTTTTGTAACTATTTGCAATGTCATGATTATATGAAAATTACAGTCTGATAAATGACAATTAAATTTGATTACATTTGTTTATTGTGTCATAACATTTGGAGTTCAAATAGTGACTCTGTGAACAGTGCACTCAGGTTACCATACCTGTAATAACGGTTACATAGGGAGGAGCCACATTAGTCTGGTGCTCATTTACATATGCAGGATATGTGAGCGTGGTGGTGCCTAGTTACATGACACACAAGCTTGTTTTCATAGACAGGAAACATGAAACTAGTGATGCTGGGTTTACATAGCGAGGAGTTACATTAGCCTAGTGCTTGTGTAAATATGCATAAGTGAGCCGGGTGACAGATGGCACACAGGCTCATTTACATACAAGACTGGTGGTTCCTGGTTAGAGATGGCACACTAGCATGTTTGCACAGGGAGGATAGGAGCCTAGCACTCCTTTACATATGTGGGAGATGTGAGCATGGCGATGCCTGGTTACAGACAACGCACTGGAGCTTTTAAACAGGGAGAGGCGCTAGGTGACTAAGGAAAACCAGAGTCTGGCAATCTGCACAATGATGGATATTCAGTCCAACCGCCAAGATATATTATGTTTAACAGAATGTTCTTGGCCCCGGCATCAACCATAATCCTGCTCACATCCGAACCAGGTAATGAGGGAGTATGATCTCAGTCTTTCAACACACTATATACCAATCCGAAATACCATAGGCTCTTCCAGCCACAGCTCCAGTTGGTTACCAGCTCCACACCAAGTAATAGGAAGACCTTTTAGGAGAGTGCTTTGATGGGTCCGACTTATCTTGTCACAACATTCAATCACAAATTAACAAAACCAGACACAGACCGTAGCTCCGAACACACATTGTATGAGAGATGAGTGCTACTTAAGTGTGAACACATTTCACCTTATATATATATGTCCTATTAATATACCATGTCTATCGTTGAAAAGCATCAGAGCTTTGTACATGGTCCAAGGCAAAAACAGTCAACATGTGATGATAGGGGAAGCTGGTTACTAAGAGTGAGAGAGGACTGTTAATTCGTAATGATGTGGTAGTCTTTAAAGTGGTGCATTTCTGTCTTAATTTGCAGCTCTCTCAATTTCACATACGTCCGATTTATTATTCCTATAACATCACGTTCTGCCTTGAGAAGGCCCATCCTAGACCGGCATGAGGACAAAACACATGCTGACAAATTGAGGACAGAGGGAATTTGACATGGTCTAGGAACACTAAAAACAAATCCTATGACAAACCTCACGTCTTTAACTGATTGAAAGCAAAGAGCAATATAAAGTGATATACTGAGAAAAAAGTAACCTGAAGAATTGCTGCAAATTAAAGTAAATTTAGAAAGCGAACAGCGAACTACATACCCACAGCTGTGTGACTTGGAAGCCTATTATTTCTCAATATAGCCCTTGTTGGTGATTACCTTACAGTGTTCACATTATTATCTGCACTAGAAGAGATGGAAGCCTGGGGTGTGTGGTCGCAGAAGCTCATTTGCATACAAAGGGGGGTGACAGCCTGTTCACAAAGCACAACAAAACTTGTTTATGTAAAATGCTTGTACACAGCACAGGATAAAGTGATTCAGATAACTGCGAGTGTTGTTTGACATGAGCAAGCTGTCTTAGTTGTTGAGACCTGAATGTCTGAAGGGTGCATCTTTAGCTCTTTGAACTGTTTGAGAGAGGGTGGCAGACTCAAATTCTGGGGGCTCAGCTACCAACAGCTCCCCTCATGGTTTTTACTTTTTGCATCATCAGTCGATGCAGATTCCACCTAAGACAGTAACCTTTTCAGCTAGGTGTCTGCTTCCTGGAATCAGCCTGCTTAGCTTTTCCCATACTTCTGTCAGTAAAGGTAAATGTGTCTTCCACTAAAGTGTCCTACCTTGCATTTGGTAACGTGGCTTGAGAAGTAAGGCCTAAGGCACGCTCAAAGGTAAAGCAAAACAGTGGAAGTCACAAATTTCAATACCTTGTAGTAAAAAGAGACAAGGAACTTCACGATTCAAACCAAGTTTAGATAAACAAGAATATTTAATGATTACTCAGGAGCAAAATCAAAAGCAGGTCTGTGATTTAAGGATTAATATTTAGCAAAAAAAACAACTGTCTTAAAGAAAATAAACAATGCACATAGTCATGTATTCAACACCACAAAGAGGAAAATTCATTTTTTTAAAAACAAAAAAACAAATCTACTGAATCAATAATAAAGCCGTATGCAAAATAGAAGATGACCTCGCTAGCCATGCTCGAGGGGGTAGTGGTAATGATGATTAACACTGGAATTTGATGCGAGGTTTTGGGCTGAATCAGTCTCAGAAAGTCAGGAGCTGCACAGAAGTGGCTTGAAGTGAAAAATGCCCACAAAGTAGAGTTGGGTCATCAAGTTGAACCTGCTTCTACGGCCAGCAAAATGCATCAGGCAGTTACAACAGCTGCGAAGTCTTCAGAGCTTCCAAGTTATGGAGATGGGTAAAGGTTGATTATCCGAACCAAATCATGGAACGTTGTGTGAGTAATAGCAGCATACTGGAGCTCACACTGACAGTTCAAACATGAAACTTGTAACCGTCAAGGTCAGCAGGTTCAAAGGTTGATCAGCGATTCGACCCATATCTAAGTTATCCAAGTGGAAAAGGCAGATCAAGCTGCAGGAATCTCAGGTTTTGGACTCTCGGTGCCTACATTGGAGCCGTACAGCGGAGGTAAAAACTGTTCATCATATATAAATGTACATGAAGAATAAGAGTTCCTCAGAAGCAGTTACCAGCAGATGACATTTCAGCGCCAATGTGTTGGTAAATGCAACAAAATCAGGTAAAAGGAAGAGGAGAAGGGAAAATATAAAAGCAAATCATGATAACATGGTTAACAACATGGAGAAATTACCTGATCCTACTACTGCTATATCGAGTAGCCCGCTGCAAAAGTCCCTCAGGAGGCCCAATGAAGAAGCATGTCCAGGAAAATTACTTTGAGATATTTGTTGCCCCTCCTCAGTCAAAAAAACACATTGGACAAGTGCTCTGGTGTTCGCACAAGATCATCCCATTTGCTCTAATAACAGCCCTAGTACCCATGTCCAGTTTAGCTTTACCACAAAAATGAAACACCTCGGTCCAGTTGAACACCTTGAGGGGTATTCACAAAGGTATCTTACACCTGTGAGTAATCTATACATAAACCAAAGTGGTATGCAGTTCCTTTTGAGAGTAGCAGGTCGTTATATATGTTTGAAAGTACACACGGTGGTGTTCAATCAAAGAACAGGAGAATGATTTCCTCCTTTCGGAAAAAGACCCTCACACACCCAGCCAGCTAGGTGTCTTGCTTCATCATCGGGTCTGCTCCTTATCGGGTCGGCGCTGCAATACCCGATCGGCACCCGAGATGGGGCCTTCTTGGCGGAGATCTTTATTCCTTTATGCCGTTGGGTGTAGTGCATGTGAGGGCCCTTTGTCAGTGTAGGTGTAGTGTGAAGGGGTGTGAAATTAAAACAGGAAATAGTGGTCCACTCAAGACAATTTTAATGAAATGTGGCCACTAACCTGGTTAAAAATGGAAAAGCGCGCATACCCGCTCTAAGGTTGCGGGATTATACGCTTGTGATTCGGGTCAACATGTTTCTTGCCTTTTATCAATTTGATGGCAATTCCTCAGGACCTAAGTGAGATCTACCTACACTTTTTGGTGGTGGTCCGAACTACGTTGAAAAGAAGTCGTGACCACCCATACAGCACCCTAAAAAGTGGTACCTGTAGATCTACAACATAGCCCTATTTGGGTCAAATATGCGCGGCATCGTGTACCGGCAGGTGTAAACACTAAAGGTGTAGTGTCATAGAGAATTCCAGTGGATAAACGGTCGTCCTACCCCTCACTCTGCTGGCCCGGGTGGTAATCTATACATGCAAGGATGATCTTAGAGTAACTTTCCTACTTTTAGCTATTCACCTTTACGAGTGTAATGAGCATGGCCAACCACTGATAATGGAAAACCCAAGAACCCCATAGAAAATAAAAATAAATTTAAATCATTTATTTGGACTTTTAAAACTACATATACATTCAAAATAACGCTACAAAATTAAATATATTTAAAAATTTATTATTTCATGATAAAATATGTTAACCTTTAAATTTAAAAAAATATTGTAACTAATAAAATAATAATTTCAATTAGTTCTATACATACCTTTTTTTAATGCTGTGTCCCCTCTGAACAGAGGTGCATAAGCAATTCAGTAAGTCTGAGTACATAATAAGAAAATACAATAATTTTACTTTAGGTGGGATTTGTTTTAAAACAGATCTTTAAATAAAAAATGTTTTAACACGTTTAAAAATCAATTCAATATTTAACTAAAATACAAGTTAATAGTGTTGTAGCATTTTTAATTTTGTTCTACATTTAGAGTATATACAATTTAAAGTAATAGTTAACATAAAAGACTTCATTTGTTTTAAGTTTACTTTTTAAACATTCTGTATATTTTATTTTTATTTCATTTTTTACACAGGGAGAACTCCACCCAAGTTTAATATATTAAAATTATATTTTTCTTAAGCTTAAATTAAAAGTTTCCCACCTAAACTAAAAATTTTATTATGTATTAATAATTATTAAATGTGATGTACAGAATTAATTATAACAAATGCAATTATACTTTAATAAAAAGGAATGTTATATTAGTGTTTAAAATTAAAAACGTTATCAAAACATTTTAATATAATGAAATGTTTTCTTTTACATATTTTTCCATTAAATTACATTTATTTTGATTTTTAACTAGTTTAAAATATTTAATTTAACATTATTTCCTATGGGGTTTTATTTTACATCCCTACCTCCATTATTATTTATGGGAGGGTGTTGCAGTTCCAGTGGATGGCCATGTGTGATGTTGGGCTTACTCCCGCTCTGAGCTGGAACAAATTTATGACTGTTTTAGGTACATTATGGCTGTAGTAACTTTAGAAGTGTGGCTTGTAAATAGAAAAGGGTTTACTCCTTTGTGGGTGAGTGCTTGTCCTGCCCTAAACTGCTCCTTACTCATTCCTTAGCCCCTCTCTTTTATACATAAGTATTTCCCATTTTACAGCACCTTCCCTCTGTCCCTCCCACATTTACTACTAAAAGGTATACTAAGGCGTGCAGCAACTCTTCAGTCGGGCAAACAACTCCACACAGAAAAAGATGGGAGAGGCAGAAAGACCGCACATAGTTTGTGAACAGCATTTTGTAGTACTTTAATAGTACTAACAATGTACAACACAGATTTGTGAGACTCTCTTGTGATTCTAAAGCTTGTAAACTTTCCTCAGCAGATGGGAAGTAGGTTCAATTTGTAGCAAAATGGAAAGAGGCCACTGAAGTGGATCTTTGTAATACTGGGATGGGTCACCTCGAAACAGAAGTGATTAGGACTATCTAGGGTAGGGCCAAGAATGGTTTGCATATGGATGGCCTTGTCTTTAGTTGTACAAAGACGAAAGAATGATGTGGTGGATGTTGCTGAGATTAACTACCATTCCTTCCATCACCTTTAGTTTTCCGCAATGATCAGCCCTAAGTAGCACAAACATGAACAGACGTTGGTCCCACAGAGACCTAAAACAAAGAGACTCCTGCTGCAGCTACCTGGTGAGGCTCATTAAGGGTGAAAACAGTTTGAGGTTACTTACATTGCAGATCATAGGGGTGTGGCCTTAAAGTTAGGGATCTACTGGACCTTGTGGGTCAGAGCCATGGCTTATTAACACTCAGGAAGCAAAACAAACTGAGTGGAATGAGCCCACAAATAGTCACTAGGCAATTATGTTAATTCAAGCATTTCCATCCTTTGCTGTGTGCTTTTCTCAGTAAACAGATTGTTGGACAATCAATGGATTGATGTCTTTGTGGCTGCTTCCTGTGAAGGTTTTGCAAATCTGAACACGCCCCCCAGTGTCAACAGCGAGTTCCTTTTATTCTCCCACATTGTCTCGCTCATGAAGAGAGGTTGCATTTACAACTGAAGTTTTTGTCACATTTAGAGCACTGATTCAACATGAGAAAACACACAACGAGAAAACAAATTATCAAACTTAATCTCCAGCAGACGCTTCCCTGGCATTTAGAACATTGACAAGGTTTTGTCTAGCGTGAGTTCTTTCATGTTGAGAGAGAGCAGATTTCTGACTGAAGCTTATCCAGCATTCAGAGCACTGATAAGGTTTTTGCCCAGAATGTAAACGCTCATGTCGGGTGAGACAGGTTTTCAGTCTTAATCAAAAGAGAGTGAACTTAATGATTTCCTGGTGTCTTTGTGTACCAGTTGTCTACCCTAAACCCTCATCTAAAAATTGACGTTTAATATAAGTACAGTATAGAGGGGTAAGATTAATAAGTGAGGTGGTGATGTTGTTCAGGCATTTAAGTGTTCCTTAGCATCACACGAAAAAGCCAATTTTTAGATACAGGAGGCCATTTTTAATTTCACTACACAGATCCCACCAGTATTTTCCCCTCGAAAGAAGGCGGTATTCACCTAGGGAAGCGAGTACCTAGGTGTGAAACCCAATGATGATGCCGCCCGATACTACACCATAGTGGTGACCACTTAACACCACCAGTGGGAAATATTGGTTAAGGGTTTCAGGTAGACAACTGGTACACGAAGACACTAGTAAATCATTAAATTCACTCTCATTCGATTAAGACATGCTACACTTGTGGAAGCTGAGTGTCCTTTCTGCATGCTTCTACCCCCTCCCCCCCGCCCATTTGATTTTTCGAGACAGGTTTTCTGCCTGAACCTTTTATGGCATGCAGAACACTGAAACTGTATGTGCCCAATGTGGATTCTCTCATGTTGAATTAAACTCGCTTTCTCACTAAAGCTTTTTTGGGATTAGGGGCACTGATGAGGTTTTTGCCCAGTGTGAGTTCTCTCACGTTGCGTGAGATACATTTTGTGACTGGAGGTTTTCTGGCATTCAGTTCACTGATAAGGTTTGTGCCCCATGTGCGTTCTCTCATGTTGAGTGAGACTTTGTTTCAATCTGAAGCTTTTCCAGCATTCAGAACACTGATAAGGTTTTTGCCCAGTGTGGATTCCCTCATGTACAGTTAAACCTGATCTGTGACAGAAACTTTTTTGGCATTCAGAGCACTGATACGGTTTTTCTCCAGTGTGAGTTCTCTCATGTTGAGCAAGACCATATTTCTGACTGAAGCTCTTCCAGCATTCAGTGCACTGATAAGGTTTTTGCCCAGTGTGAGTTCTCTCATGTTTAGTGAGACTTGTTTTCTGACTAAAGTTTTTCTGGCATTCAGAACACTGATACGGTTTTTGCCCAGTGTGAGTTGTCTCATGATTAGTGAGAGTTATTTTCTGACTAAAGCTTTTCTTGCATTCACAACACTGATACGGTTTTAGTCCAGTGTGAGTTCTCTCATGTTGAGCAAGACTTGATTTCCGACTGAAGCTTTTCCAGCATTCAGAGCACTGATAAGGTCTTTGCCCAGTGTGAGTTCTCTCATGTTTAGTGAGACTTTGTTTCAATCTGAACACTTTCTGGCATTCACAACACTGATACGGTTTGAGCCCAGTATGGATTCTCTCATGCAGAGTTAAACCTGATCTGTGACAGAAACGTTTTTGGCATTCAGAGCACTGATATGGTTTTTCTCCAGTGTGAGTTCTCTCATGTTTTGCAAGATCAGATCTCTGACTGAAGCTCTTCCAGCATTCAGTGCACTGATAAGGTTTTTGCCCAGTGTGAGTTCTCTCATGTTTAGTGAGACTTGTTTTTTGACTAAAGTTTTTCTGGCATTCAGAACACTGATATGGTTTTTGCCCAGTGTGAGTTGTCTCATGATTAGTGAGAGTTATTTTCTGACTAAAGCTTTTCTGGCATTCACAGCACTGATACGGTTTTAGTCCAGTGTGAGTTCTCTCATGTTGAGCAAGACTAGATTTCCGACTGAAGCTTTTCAAGCATTCAGAGCACTGATAAGGTCTTTGCCCAGTGTGAGTTCTCTCGTGGTAAGTGAGACTTCTTTTCTGACTAAAGCTTCTCTGGCATTCAGAACACTGATACGGTTTTAGCCCAGTGTGAGTTTTCTCATGTTGAATTAAACTAAATCTCATACTAAATCTTTTCTGGCATTCTGACCACTGATCTGGATTTTGTCCAGTGTGGATTCTCTTGTGTTGAGTTAGAGTAGCCTTATGACTGAAGCTTTTTTGACACTCAGAGCACTGATAAGGTTTTTGTCCACTGTGAGTTCCCTCGTGTTTAGTGAGGTAGGATTGAGAACTAAAGCTGTTCTCACATTCATTGGTCTTATTCGGGTTGTGTGTATCCCCAAGTTGGATTTTTTCCTGGATACATTTCATCTTAGGACTGAATCTGATTCCAGAATCAGTATTACTTTATGTTACACTCAGCATTAACTTTTAAATACACTACACATACTCTGCCAAACATTTGTATTTGATGACTCATAGATTTATTGGGAGATCATTTTTCCTACGTTTAAAGGCAGTCTATCTAACTTGCCCAATACACTTTCACAGAGGATCACCCTGTTTTTTATTAAGATGTCCCTCATGGAATCATTTTCTCAAAGTTATGCCCAGGTGAGTTGTTTCAAGTGAATTTAGACTCATTTTGTGACTCCAGTTTATCGCATTGGATTTAGGAGTTTTAAAAGCACTGACAAGGTCTTTGGGGTTTAGTGCTTACATTTAAGCTAAATTTGTTCATACAAGTAATGATCAGGGATTAAGACATGCAACAATGATTTTTTTGAATTATCAATAGCATAACAGAGGGCTCTTTTAAGCTTCCTATCCCAGTACTAGCTTTTTTTGCTCTGTGGCTAAAGCTACAGTAGGTACATGATTGACTTTGGCAGTCTGAGACACTTTGAAACAACTCAGATCAACCCAAGAGACAGAGTTGCTGGAGAAAATGTTTCTATATTCAAAATGATAATCCAGCGATTTTGCTGTAGTGACAACAGGGAAAGCATTTTCACAATTACTTTCATTTAAACAATGTATTTTCTCCACTTGAATCACAGGAGACATAGACGAAAGATTGTTCTTTTAAATTGAGGTGATTGGTCATCCTCACAATTCGGTCACATCATGTGTAGGGATACTGTGTTGTTGGAGAGGTGCTTGGGTCTCCAAGACATTCCTTATAAACCATCAGATAGAATTTACAACACTGATTAGTTTGCTCTCAAGTGCACTGCGTGGATATCAATTGTCACCAATATTTTAGTTCTTGCATACTTTGAAATGGAAAATTTGGCAATTGCTTCTTGTCATTTTACTTTAGTGACTTGACAACTTATAATGAACATCCAAAATTTGTGATATTACTTTGACCTTCAGCAGTTTCTTCAGTTCCATGTTCTTCACCATTCCTGGCACAAATAATTTGTTTCTTTTTAGAGCTCTAAAAATGTAGAATGTTTTACTTTCTTCAAAATAAATCTTTTCATCATGTTTCACTAAAGTACATTTCTTTTTTGGTTCATGTTTCAGTGACCTGTACAAATAAAGTTAAGAGAATATAAATGGACACACAGAAATAATATTTATGACCGTTTACTTTGCAGAAAGAAGGCTTTTACAGAAATGAGGTAGGAAATCACTGTGAGCTGCATTTCTGACAGGGGAGAAACAGCTCTAGGACACTGTGTAGATATGGAGCTTGGAACCACTGGAACTCAAGGTTGCGAGAGCAGACTGAGGGGATATCGAAAAAGGAAACACAAGTTACACATACATTGCGACACAGATTTTCAGAAGCATCCAACACCAACAATTTACTCTTTCTGTGACAACGGCTGGCATGACAGTAAAATATTTTAACACCTTTAATGAAATATTAGATACTGTTTACTCCACTGCCCACTTAGAGGAGGATTCATCTATTCCTTATTTCAGCAATCTATGAAGGGACATTTCATTCAACAAATGAATTGGCCTTGTACTCAGTGATTTAAATGCCACTGTCTGCTGAGGCTGTGTCCAGTTAGCTCAGTGGAATTCACAGTTTCAAATTTTGGAAAAGATAAGGACTTACTTTGTGGCCTGAAAATTGTCAGACTCCTCCAACAGGATCCTGGTACTGCAACACCTATAACAAAGCAAAAAAAACATCACAACAGTAAAGGAAACCAAAAAGGGACAAGAAAAGACAAACAAAACAAAGAGAGGAAAGAGAATAAAAGACTATCTTCCACTCTCACGACAGGGACCAAGCTGGACCCCAGAATTGGCAGACAAGACAGAAAAGGACAGAATGAGAGGACATGATGAGGTGGAAGTGAGATGCAGAGAGAAAAGACGCGGAAAGAACCTGCCAAGAGAGGATAGTATCACTTGAGGTAGAAAAAGACACAGAGAGAAACGACAGAAGGAGCATAGTATCAAGTGGGTAGAGGAGGAGACAAATGCACAGATAGTCAAGGAACTGCTGGGCAACACGGGAGGCAAGCACTCACGGCCAGTGCATCGCAACCTGAAAAACAACTGGACCTGCACTAGGCCCCCAACATGTTCCAGGAGGAACGTGGCTCCATCAGGTGGGTGCCAGGGTACACAGGTGGTCAGCCAGAATAGCGGGAACACAAAAAGCTTAGGAGGACATTTGAAGGAACACAGGGAGGCAGCACGCCGCTACAAAACCTTGAACGGTGATGCACTTTGTCAGAGAACCCTTACTATTCATAAAGGCCCTAAAGTAAGAGGCAGGCAGACAAAAGCATGGTACAATTTATAAAATTGGGGATAATTAGCTGGGCACTTGAGTATACTATTATAAGGAAATATGAGAAAGTGGCTTGCGTAAAAGCAAATCTTTTTTTATTATCAGAAGTTTGATAGCAACAAAAATAGTGTAGGGAGGAAGTCAAAAGTGGAAGTTGTAGAGACATAAAAAAAAACAAAAAAAAACAGAGCTCGAGAGAGAAAATAGAGGAAAAAGAAACAGGGTAAAAGGAAGCCTTACCTGACAGTTATTTATTTTGTTCCTCCAAGAGTGACGGCCACACTGTAACGCACCCCGTGGCTTCCCAGAATACTTTGAAAGGAAGTAAAGACATGCTTCAACCAAGAGCTTATTTGCATCAGACGACAATCACGCTTCATCCCATTTTCCAAATAACCGTCCTGAACTTACAAAACAAACGGAACTCTTGTTCTCTGGAAATCATTGTCAAGCATCTATGGTTTAGAAAAAACACTTTATTCTCTTAGTATCTATGACCAAACCCACAAAACACATCTTCCTCCAAATACAAACCTTGTAGTACAAGAACACACCAAGAACCAGGAACCCTTGCTGAAAAAGGTCTGAATGAATACACAGTGTACACACAGGCTGAACAAGGTCTAAGTGTCTCACGCATGCTGCGACGTTATAGCACTGTAAATATACAAGTCACTATTTCCTAGTGCACCAACCAGGATTCAAATTAGCGACCTTCCAGTTTAACACAACAACAACAGAAACTATCACATTAACCAACTGAGCATTTCATACAGAATAGTTTAACTTGCATTTCCTCTTCATTTCAGGTGTTTAAATCATATTACAATTCCTTCCACTCGGACCTGATTGACACAACCCTTATCCAGCTCAAAGTTCTGCAGCAGTACATTATGATTTTACAACTGAAGGCTAAAATAAATAAATGTAAATATCAGAGGACAATTATTTTAGGGGAAGACAAAAATATAGACTGGTTTGGCCCTGTTTGCTCACCCTATCACGAACCTTGACTAAGGCCCTGTGTACCCTTGCCTTGAGAGACAGATCTGTAACTGAATCTGGTATCCTAATTCTATTTTGGCCTCAGCAAACGCAAGATCTTGAGTGCGCACTACATGCCTAGGCCCAAAGTTGACCCTAAGGCCCAGTGCCTGGCCGGGAGGACATAGATGGACCCTAAAAGCACACCTCGGTCTGTGTCCCTGGCCGCGTACAGTGAGTGGCGGTGGCAGCGTACCATGTCCTTAGAGGTCACCAGCTGAACAGGCTTTTTTACCTGTTCGAGGATGACCGCGATGCCTACAGGCCATTGAGTAAAGTTCCATTCACGTCATGACCAAACCCGGCATTGATATCCCTGTTTAAATTTCGAGTCATATGTATTTATAATATAAGGTAGCAGGACTCTATATTGTTTACACGTGTGTATGTATCTTGTTATCAGTTGCATCCATGTTGGATTGCCCCTGGGCTGACATGGCACAAGATGGAGTGTATTGGCAGCAATCCCAAAGAGAACGATGTAACTTTGGACACAAGGGTGGAGGGATGGAGTCAGGACTGCTTTTTAGAAAATCTATGTGACCTTTTTAGCAGAAGATTGATGATTGGTCTTTAATGAGCTCTCCTGTTTGGTTAATGGTGGAGAATGGGAAGAGTCTGCAGAGACAAACACTAGTGAAAGACATTTCTGGGGAGAGATGGATTCTTTGTTTTCCTTTGGGTGGCCCATCTGGGAATGATGCAAAGAGCTAGGTTCACACTTACTGTGCTCATGTTGCTAGTATTCCCACTTGGAGCTAGCATCGTCTCTACCTGCTGTGAGGAGCAATCACTTTGCACAAATATCCAGTTTGTGCTACAGAGGAAAATGGACTTTGAAATGTAACCAGGGAAACCAGTAAACCCAGACAGTGAAATCAAATTTAGGGTCTGAAAATACCACAGAAACGTGGGTCCCACACATATTGACTTTTTTCTAATTCAAGCTGCTTCACTGCCGACAAGAAGAGCCGCTGTTGTTTAAATATAAGTATTGCTGATAGTGACTCCCCCGTAGGCAAGGGAACATTGCCTGGTTTTTGCAAGTCTTCGGGATGAAACTGGGGGTCTGCTAGTGACCCTGTGAGCTGCCTACCTGATGAGAGGGAAGAGTTGAGAGCCTTGTCTGGCAGAAGTCTGCCTGCCCATTGAGGAGGACGAGCTGCAGAGCCTGTTGTGAGGAAGGGCCCAGAAGGAACAGAGGAAATGTGTATCGAGTGCTGAGAAGACGTGTGAAGTGCCCAGGGTCCCCCAGTCTCCCTGTCTGACTGCCAATCCAGTCTGCGTAGAGTTTGTGTCTCACTTGCCAGTGGCAACTGTTAAATAAAAACTGCCTGATTCGGAGACCACAGAGGAGAAAGAATGCAGACAACTCCTGCTGGCTCTACCTGTGTTGAACTTCTGCGATAACACCAGCTTCACAGACCCAAGGAAGAAGATCCTTTCACCATGACTACTGGCCCTTCCGCAGTGACTGCTGGAGTAGAATTCTTGAGGTGTCTTGGTGGAGACACTGCGCACCAGTGAGCTGCCCATGGAGAGGAGAAGGCAGCATTGCTTGTGTGCACGACAGTTTGCCATGTGCCCTATTCACTGACAAATCAGTGCTTGGTAATTTCGAATGCACACCACATCTGGAAATCCTAAATGCCTGAGAGACTCTGAACTTTTGTCTAACAAAGCAGGACAATTTATCGAACATTGCTATCCCTGCATAGGAAATTAATAGTCATTAGCTACATACTGACCTATGGATCACAGAATCCTCGAAAGCGAGCATGCACCTGAGCTTTAACCGTGATCACTTCCATGCTTTCATTCTTAGAGAACCCTGTAGAACACGCAGTGCATCCCTGTAGATCCCTGTCCGAGTGAACAGTATTTAGGTTTTTTGTGATTAAAAAAAGTCAAATTTTTATAAAAAGACGCACTTTGGGGTGCACATTACATTATTTTACCTATTGTGTGACAGTAAAGATCTGAGTCTGTGCTCCCCGCACCATCTCCCTGAAATGCCGTGGACAGCTCTACCCTGAGAGTCAAGTGTGGAAGGGGTTACTATAGGCCCAGTTTGCTGAGCAACAGTAGGCCGAACCCCAGGACACCGGTGGCAAAAGACCTCACCCGCCACTGTTGGGGTCCATTAGTTATCGTTTGCCCTGTGACCCACCTGAACGTGATGTGGAAGCCCCCTTACTCTTCATCCAGAAACCTAGGATTATTGCTAATTTCCTGCAGTCGCTGGCGTAATTAAACTTGAGGAGGACGCCCCTGCAAGGTACGTGAAGGGGCCCTCTCCGAACTCAATCAGGAGCTCTCTGGCCAGAGTACTGTGCTGAGGGGTCCCCATGCAGCTTGGGCCCCCCCCGCACGCGGGGGCTGTAGGGGCCTGTGTTATGCCACGGCCTGCAGTTATTCATTTCCCCACCACCACCATGAAATTCTAACTTCTTAACATCAGACACAAACAGCCTCAGCTCTAGCGAGGAACACATTGTATTATTGTAAGAGGCGTCTAATCAGCTTTCTAAAGGTGCCTTTTCTTCCTAGAAAAAGGCATCAGTTCTGCCTCTAGAATACTGTGATACCTGCCCCTCAGCCCATCACTTATGCATCACATCCCACATACATCAAGAAAGAGCTCTCCCTGCAGACTCCAGGTCCTTTACACATTACTCATCTTTACAAGGTTCAAAGCTACTCACAACATGACCCTATGTTCTGTACCTGCTCTGAAGGCACTGCATGCTCCTCTCCAAAAGATAATTTCCTCATATGAGTTGTGCCCAGACCTCCCGGCCTCATTGCACTGTGGTTTCTCAGATGCTTAGACCTCTCCCGACTCAGATAAGAGCTACCCAGTGTTTACAGAATTTAAGTTAGCAATGAAAGGTCACTTGACTGAACTCTGAAGTTCCGTCGCCCGACCATCTCAACTCTCTAGCCGCCTCCAGAGATGGCAACTGTAACTATAAACTGTAAATCTGTCTTAAGGGGCCGTTGCTAGTATAAATATTGAACAACAGGGTGCGTCCCAGCCCAGTGCCCCAGGCGATCTGAATGGCATCTGAGTTTAGCTCATTTACGTAAACTCAGGCTGTAGGCTGTGTATGCAGCAGATTCATAAGTGATCTCAAACTCCCTGAGATAACAAAGCGCCTAGGTGTCTCCACCAAAAAGGCTATTCCAGGGAGTCAAGCACCTTATCAGCATCAGCCACCTTCATGTGTGGGTTTACCCGATGCAGCACGGTGAATACCGTCCGTAGATGAACTGCTGTGGATCTACGTAGGACAAATCCTGACTGTACCGGGAGACACTTTTCTCTAGTATGAGGGACACCTCAGGCAGGAATTTATTATCACAGTTAAGCAGTGACAGAGGGCGATAAGAGGTACCCTTAGCCAGGCCTTTCCCAGGCTTGGGGAGTACTGATATGATTGCGTCTCTTATAGACAGCAGCAACACACCGCCTTTTAATGCCTCAGCATATAACTCCAGCAGATGGGGGGCCAGAATAGGTATGTAAGCTTCATTAAACCCTACATCAGACCTTCAGATCCTGGAGCCTTTCCTCCTGCTAGGGCGTCTACGGCTGCAACGATCTGTTCCCCAGAGATCGATGACTTATAATGAGATATTGTAGGAAAGTGTCCCTTTTTGACATGGCCACCCCCACTTTTTGCCTGGCATTTGATGCAATTTTGACTGAAGTGCACTGGGTTCCTGCTAACCAGGTCCCAAGTGCCAGTACTCTTTCCCTAAAAGAAGGCAACTGTTCAATTGTTCCCCAATTGGCAAGACCTTTAGCACCTCTTTCAGTCTCTAGTAAATGGTACCCCTGGTGGCAGGGCATGAGTACTAAAGAGGATCCTTAAGTACTGCAGCCTGGGGAGGACCAGGATGTGAGGTGGGGGGGCCTGGCGAGGACCAGGATGTGAGGTGGGGGGGCCTGGCGAGGACCAGGATTTGAGGCGGGTCCTGGCGAGGACCAGGACTTGAGGCGGGTCCTGGCGAGGACAGGACTTGAGGCGGGGCCTGGCGAGGACCAGGATGTAAGGCGGGCCTGGCGAGGACCAGGATTTGAGGCGGGGCCTGGTGAGGACCAGGACGTGTGCCTGGGCCTGCTGACAACCAGGATGCTGAGCCGGGGCCTGGCAAGGACCAGGATAATGAGTCAGGGCCTGAGGAGGACCAGGGTGTGAGCCGGGGGCTGGCGAGGACCAGGATAATGAGTCAGGGCCTGAGGAGGACCAGGTTGTGAGCCGGGGGCTGGTGAGGACCAGGATAATGAGCCAGGGCCTGAGGAGGACCAAGGTGTGAGCCGGGGCTGGTGAGGACCAGGATAATGAGTCAGGGCCCGAGGAGGACCAGGGTGTGAGCCGTGGGCTGGTGAGGACCAGGATGCTGAGCCTGCTCTCGCTCCCTTCAAGAGACCAGAATAAACAGGTGGCTTGTTCTCTTTTGCAGGAGCAGGCAAGGGCCAGTAGAGAGACCCATGAACAACAGAGACTGGGGTGCCGAACTTGCACCCCCTGAACAGATAAAAAACTGTGTGAAATATCCTTGAAAGAGATTCACGCTATTCCAGATCTCACAATCTGCAGAAATATGCTGAGAATGAAAGTCCTTTAACATCTGTCATATTGACTGGTCTACCCTTCTCTGCCACGATGCCCCGGGTAGATACCAAACCAAATATTTCCGTATAATGATCTTCTGAATATTCCTGCCTGTACTTTCATTGAATACGTGAGTGCATTCTGGGAGCTGTAGTCTTCGTTACTTCATTGAAAACAGTGGTTTGTAAAAATAAACACCATTATTGGAGAAGATGTGTAACTTTGTCATGAGCCATCTGGGACCCTATGGTGACTCCGGATACTTTTCAAAAACTCAGATTATGAGCACTTAAAATAAAACAATTTTCCCGGAAAGGAGCATCTCTGGGTGGTGAGAGCAGTGGCTGAGGCAGGCCACACTCCTCACACCCAGAGGGCAGCGCTCTCCTCTGCACCCCTCCCCCCTCCACCCCCCAGCACAAGACAGGCCTCACCTCTTCTGCACCCCTGGACAGGCCTCATCTCTTCTGAACCCCCCTCAGCACGGGCCAGGCTTCACCTTCTACCCCCACAGGACAGGCCTCGACTCACCTCCGCTCCACACACCGCATGGACAGGCCTCACTTCCGCTCCACACACCGCATGGACAGGCCTCACTTCCGTTCCACACACCGCATGGACAGGCCTCACTTCCGTTCCACACACCGCATGGACAGTCCTCACCTCCTTTTCACCACACTGGACAGGCCTAACCTCATCTGCACCCCCAATGCACAGGACAGGCCTCCTCTCCACCCCCTGCATAGGCCTCATCTCATCTGCACCCCCAGCACACGTCACAGCACAGGTCAGGCCTCACTTCCTCTAGTCCACCCCCAGGACTGGCCTCACCTCCTCCGTACCCCCCAGCACAGGAGGAGGCCGCACCTCCTCTGCACCCCTGGACACGCCTCACCTCCTCTGCACCTCTCCCCCCCCCCCCACAGGCCCCATCTCCTCTTTACACCCTCCCCCCCTCCCTCCTGGACAGGCCTCCTCTCCACCCCCTGGACTGGCCTCACCTCCTTTGAATCTCCCCAGCACAGGAGGGGGCACCTCCCACGTACCCCCCAGCACAGGAGGAGGCCGCACCTCCTCTGTACCCCTGGACAGGCCTCATCTCATCTGCACCCCCTGGACAGGCCTCACACCCCCAGCACAGGAGGCCGCACCCCCTCTGCACCCCTGGACAGGCCTCACCTCCTCTGCATCCCCCTGGAAAGCCTCCCCTCGCCCCCCCTCCACAGGACTCACCAGCACCCCCTTGGACAGGCCTCTCCTCTGCAACTCTTGGACAGGTTTCTCCTTCTCTGCACACCCTGGACAGGACTCTCGGTGCTGCAGCGACTTCTCATACGAGCTCCCGGTGCAGGATTCTTCTCATTAAGGACAGAGGAGCCGAGAGTTCATTGCACCCGAATCAGCGCCTCTGACTCCGCACTGAGCCTCGGTGCGCTATGCACAGGCCCCAAAGAGAGACACTGCTCCCCAGGACCTGCACAGAGGCGCAGGACTGTGGCTCGGACCGGAGGCGCTTTAATATCACACACCAGATACTAGGTGCTACACACGTGACACATATGAATCCCTCCGAATAAGGGAAATACCAGAAACGTCCTGGTACATTTTTCATCTTTCCGCCTCGGTACCTGGTTCCGTTTATGCTGCTGCTGCCCCATCAATTATTCATCTAAAAAAAAAAAAAAGTGACCTTTAACCCAGGAAGTGCCCTTTCTTGGAGGAGGCTAATCTCCCCGAGGGTATTTCTGACTTCTGTGGTAATGATGTCTGGTGCAGCTGACACTGCGCCCCACTGTACCCTACTACTAAAGTCTGTACCTCTAGGGGGTATTATACTACTGTATCTCTTCTTGTACATAACTTGTGATAATATAAATAAATAAATAATACAGGGCGTCCTGACTCCCTCAGGCCTCGTTCGCGCTTTATAAACATCCTAAAATAAATACAGAATAAAATCCATCCATGGGGAGACTGCTGCTGCCTCGCTCTGGTGAACCCTTGTGGTAGGGGTGGGGTGGGGGGAGGTGGAGGGTCTGTTGTTACTTGTGGGAGTGGAGATGTGTAGTAAGCAGGGCCGGCTGGCCTTTTATTCCACCGGGCATTTCCCAGGCGCGCCGGAGCCCTAGGAGGCCGCCCCTGGAGGAGGGGGGGGGGGGGGAGAAGTGGGGTAGAGAGGGATGGGAGAAGGGGAGAGAGATGGTGGGGAGGGAAGGGGAGGTAGAGAGAAAGAAATCAGAGAGGGAGGAGAGAAGGCGGAAGCGAGTGATGAGTGAATGGATGGAAAGAGGGGGAGATAGAGATAAAGCAATTAGACAGGGAGGAGAGAAGGGCAGAGAGAGATGGTAGAAAGAGAGAGAGGAGAGGTAGAGAGAAAGCGATTAGAGAGGGAGTAGAGAAGGGGAGAGAGAGATGGATGGATGGATGTGGCACGATGGAAGGATGGATGGATGGAAAGAGAGAGATTGTACAAGGAGGTGAAGGGACCGGGGCTGGTTTGAAATTTTTGCTGGGGCTGCTTTTGTTTCCCATTCCCGCCCTGGTAGCAAGGACCACGCGGAGGCAGGAACCACTAGCACCACAGAGTCCTATATGACTACCACTGGAGCGGGGGGGGGCATTTCCTCTTCTTTTCCTAATAATCCCCCTCTTTCCTGCCCCCCCCCGCAGCAGAAGTAATGTCCTGGTGTACGGGGAGGGGTAACTCCCTGTGGCTGCATGGCCCTGCTGTCCTGCGCTGTACACAACATCCAGCGCTTAATTTGCAAAAGAATGAGTACCGGGCCCAAAGTTGTGCTCAGAAACCCACTGTCGGCGCTATTGAATGTCAGGGTGCCGAATACCAAGGTGGCATAGTCTTGATTACACCTCATGGCTCTTTAATCCACCACCAGACACCCCTTGCTCTTTTATCTCACTCTTGCAGGCTCCTGCTTCCTCCCTTTGTCACGTTTTTACGTCTTTCTCTTCCTCCCTCTTCCCCCCCTTGTGTGTTTTTCATAGTCCCATTATTGGCAACACACCCCACCCAACCATAACAGAGTATGCATGCATAAATAAATACACAACACAACTTTTGTTTGGGAAAATATTGCTGCAGGTTTATTCCATACAAAAGTATGCAAATATGGTGGGTTATCTTACGGGCGATCCAAGGGCAGGCAGCTGTACCACTCTACGCTGCCCTGCCCGCCTGATGAGCCAAGCACTGTGGAGAATCCAATCAGCGCTACCCTTATGGGGGTGATCCCCTTACTGGATCACGTGACACATTGGTCCCTTATTACTCACGCCCCTTTCGGGGTGGAGCGTAGCAAGGCAAGCCCCCGGTTGTTCAGGCCCACAACCGCCTGAAGGACTAACGGGCGCCGACGTAATTGTTCCAGGACCCTCCCATGAGGCTCCTGGGATTTGGCTCTGGCACCCCTATTGTGCCCACGCAGAGGTACCCTTCTGTACCCATCTGCTTCCAGATCGCCCTGTAACTCCGCCTGCAACGACAAAAGAAAAACATTACAACGTTCTATGTACTTCGCCTGCCAACCCCACGCCGGGTAAGCGGTAGGGTGGGAGACGGCGTGTCCGGCGCAAAGAGGACGCCAAGATGGCCAGGGGAGGTATAAATACCTCCTCTGCGTGCCGGAAGTGACGCGTCTGGAAGGGGGCTCCTCCTCGAGACCCGCATTCTGAGTGGGGGTGGAAAAGTGCCCAAATGGCACTAAAGGGGCCGCCCGTTTAGGGTGGCCCCCTGCGGGGGCCGCGGGCAGCCGCATAGTCCCATTATTGACAACACACCCCACCCAACCATAACAGAGTATGCATGCATAAATAAATACACAACACAACTTTTGTTTGGGAAAATATTGCTGCAGGTTTATTCCATACAAAAGTATGCAAATATGGTGGGTTATCTTACGGGCGATCCAAGGGCAGGCAGCTGTACCTCTCTACGCTGCCCTGCCCGCCTGATGAGCCAAGCACTGTGGAGAATCCAATCAGCGCTACCCTTATGGGGGTGATCCCCTTACTGGATCACGTGACACATTGGTCCCTTATTACTCACGCCCCTTTCGGGGCGGAGCGTAGCAAGGCAAGCCCCCGGTTGTTCAGGCCCACAACCGGCTGAAGGACTAACGGGGTGCCGACGTAATTGTTCCAGGACCCTCCCATGAGGCTCCTGGGATTTGGCTCTGGCACCCCTATTGTGCCCACGCAGAGGTACCCTTCTGTACCCATCTGCTTCCAGATCGCCCTGTAACTCCGCCAAAGCTCTGGAGGCGGCCCCCGTCGCCTAAAGAGCCCCCCACTAAAACAGTTACTTTCTCACTGCAACCTGCAATTTCCCGGGCCTCATTCATGTCCAGCAGGAACAGATCCAAGCCCACTTGTGCCAAGTGCACCCCACTTTGTCAAAATAACCTTTGGTGTTCGCCCGGCCTAGCCCATGCCTGATGAAGCCACAGCCCCTTGCTCTGCGAACTTGCGCATGGAGCGGTTTATCCTTCTCTGGGAATGTACCAGTGCCTCGCATTACCTGCAATAATGTGATGGCCTCCCAGGAGGGGAGCTCTACTTTTACACATCGCTATATTACCCTTCAAGCTGATGTGGCTCCCACCTCCTGCAACCTGTAGTTGCAGTCATTCTAGCATTTCGTGCTTCCTAACACCTGTTTCCCTAATTTATGGAACAGCAGCACACTTGCTTAGAAGACCGCTTCCACAACCAGCCTATATGCTCTGGCTATGCGGACGGGCATTTCCAGCATCACTGAAGCAACCCGTAACCTGCCCTGGGAGCAGAGTGCACCTACTTTGTTGAAGTTGACCAGACATGTGCACAGACCTTTGCAATTAATAAACCCTCGCGAACAAGACTGTTCGCATTGCGCACACTATTGCAGTCACAGAAACCATTTGGAGTAACAACTTACGCCACCTACCAGGCTTGCTAACTAAAGCTCGATCACAGATACACACATACCTGCTAACCAGCTGTGACCCTTGATGCTCAACCCAGGTAGTGAACTAGTATTTTGATATACCAGGGAATATTGCCTTCCATAAGATCAAGCTGCACCTGAGCATATGGTCTTCACCTACTGGGCTGAGGTGCAGTGTGTGCTCTGAAATGGTCAGCGATAGAGCTCCAACACATTTAAAGCCGCTCTTGGAGCCACGGCACACATTCTGGCCTAACCAACTGACGCATGCCACCTGGCTAACTTGCCGCTGCGAGATTTTGATCTCAACACCACCCTCTTGGGGTTACCGGTGCACACTGTCTGTAGATACTTGCCCCCACTCTAATTGTGCAGATACCTGCAATGTACCCTTCTGCCCCTGTATGGGCAGGAAAATTCCTGTAACATTGCAAATCCCACAGCACTCACATTCTCGGGCAGTCCGGTGGGGGAGAGAGGTCCTAGAATTGGTTCTGCTACATTGCCTGGCCTCCTAGCCCGCAAGCACCCTCGTCTGACAGCAGACTGTCTGCCGTGTCGCCCGCGCAATGTCCGCACCCTGGCGCAAGACGTCACCGTTCTATACCTCTGCTAACAGACTACCTTCAGTGAAGCTGGAGTGAACGGTTGTATGTTGTGCATCTGACCATAAGAACCTAGGTTTGCTTTGGCCGGGATCAAATTGTTGCATCTGTCGCACTCACAATGGTGGCAACGTGCAGTTCTTTTGCATTCTACACTGCAGAGTGTGCCTGGACAATCCTAGACACCCCCGGTGTGCCAACCCGCTTTGACCCAAGATGCAAAGCACTCGACCCGGTACACTTGGTTACCCCGGACTTAATTGCCCTCAACCGAAATACATGTGTAAGAGTAGCTGGTCCCCGATTTAATTCCTGGTGGTCTATGCGTTATGCCATACTCCTTTTATGCCTTTTTCAAAGCAGTTAACCCGCTCACACACTAGACCCGCTGGTAGCAAGTTCAGTATAACCTGTACATGGAATTTAAATTCTTCTAACAACTGCACTGTGGGCAAACCACACTCACTGCTACTGGTGTCTGACTATTCGGCCCTTGGAGGCCGTAGCAATACTGCCCAGGTCAGCAAGTATGCCCACTGTACAGTTGTAATTTAGTAACTCATGGCACTGACAACCGCAGGTGCCTAGTACCGGGCTGTGTGTATGCAGCCCAGGAACCTGGGCAATAGGCTTGGTATGGATGGGTTGGTAATGCCAGGCATAAGTGTAATACCTTTGACAAACCTCTCCTGACCAGCATCTATATCATTCTTAAACATATTAACTGGTTTTGCCACATGGCACCCTTCTGGTTGGTGATACGGAACCACCTACCCAGCGTAAGCTGACAGTCCTGCGTTGCCGTCACACCACCTGTGTCCCTTTAATCACCCTCCATCTTCCTGTGTCACCTGACCTTGGTTCTAGAGTGCACTTACTTCGCCCGTTGACCAGACAATTCCACAGACCTCTGATTGCTAGACCCTGGTGAGCACATCAATGGTGTCAAATCTGGTTTGAAACAATATATGTATTGTGCCCGCTATAGAAGACAACTCACCCCTTCGTGGAGTGACCACTACACAGGAGCCTACACAAGGCACCCAACAGACAAGTTGACCCAGACTACCTTGTGTTCGAGTGCCATATTTGGAAGGAGCCTAGCCTTCACTTGCTGCCCCCTGGGAAACACACAATGCCCGTGCTCTGGCCGCAACGCGCGATGCCCTTGTGTAGCATCGAACCCCTGGTCAAATAAGAGTGCCAACTCCAACTACTTAAACCTGCACCTTGACCATGGGTGGAGTCTAGCTGTCCCCAAACTTCTGCTGGTGCAACCCACGGTCACGCCTCCTGTTCAGTTCAATTTAGTAATTCATGGCACTGACCACCACAAGGGCCTAATACTGGGCTGTGTAACTGCGGCCCAGGGTGACCTTAAACAATTGGCTTGGTGTGGATGGGTGCTAACATTACCTGGCTGAAGTGCAATCCCTTTGACAATCACTCCTGACAAGAAGTGCCAATGCAGTTAGAGGGTTATCCAGCCCGACTTACTTCCGGTCCCAGAATCTGAGTAAATTAGTGAAAGATGCACGTCTGAACTGGTAGCTGATACTGTTACTTACGCCTGCAAATGCTCTGCTCAGAGCAGCCCGTTAGACAATGGCTTCCATCGAAAGGCGGTGTCAACATACCTCCAAGCACTTAAGGCGGTACCTCTGAGTAGGGCTCCAATCTAACAGATGCCCCTTGCCTCGGATACCGCATCTGGCTGAAAGCCTCTCAGTGCTACTGATTCCTTGGCGCTTCCTGCCCCACAGCCAGCTCACCCTGATACAATCCGCTCGTGACTGGGACTAAACCGTGCGGCGAAAGCACGAGGCATCCTAGCCCGACCTTCGCTCTTCACCAGGCTCCCACACAAGAGCCCTCCACAAACCTTGTGCCCTACAACATTCGCCCTGTGGGGCAGTTGCGAACGGACTGCAAACAACTCCTAGGCATTCTCTACCAATGTTGTAACTGGAGTTTCTGGTTGGCTAGGGTATGCACCTAAGCCTGTCCGAACCCACCTCTCTAGTCAGAAGGGAGTACACTTAAGCTGCCACCTGCCCACCCCTAGGGGGCTAGGCAGAGACATGGCTTATCCCAGGGGCAGTGTAAATTTACTGTGCCAACCGCACATCCACAGTGGCACATTACAGAAGAGACTCCATACCATGTTATTTTGATTACCCTTCGTATCGTCCATACAAGAGAAACTAGTTCCATCTGCCCCTATTACCCTGTGCTACCAAACCTCGTCATGACATCACAGGGATTACATAACTCACTAGGTCAATCGGGCCACCGTCTTACAACTCAGCACAACCCCCGTAGCCCCCCCCCCGCAGCAGAAGTAATGTCCTGGTGTACGGGGAGGGGTAACTCCCTGTGGCTGCATGGCCCTGCTGTCCTGCGCTGTACACAACATCCAGCGCTTAATTTGCAAAAGAATGAGTACAGGGCCCAAAGTTGTGCTCTGAAACCCACTGTCGGCACTATTGAATGTCAGGGTGCCGAATACCAAGGTGGCATAGTCTTGATTACACCTCATGGCTCTTTAATCCACCACCAGACACCCCTTGCTCTTTTATCTCACTCTTGCAGGCTCCTGCTTCCTCCCTTTGTCACGTTTTTACGTCTTTCTCTTCCTCCCTCTTCCCCCCCTTGTGTGTTTTTCACTCTCTTGCTTTGGGGCAAAGTCTAATAAGTGCTGGTTACTAATGTTGTTTTCTGTTTTCTTGTTGCCATTATTTTGGTGATATATAACAAACAACAATGCTTAACTCTAAATTTATTCTGAAATGTCACAGTTTACAAACCATAGAACAAAAGTGGAGTGTTTATAGCGCCTGTAAGGCACTCGAGGAGTCAAGAGTTATACGTCTTCATTTTGTTTGAGATGCACCCCTCACTTCTTTATTCACATGACCACCTGTTCACATCTTGAGCACTTTATTTCACACGATCATTGCTGATTTAATTCATTAAATTCTCTGAATAAATTGAATCAAGTGTAATTGTTCTATTGTTGCTTTTAAAATTTATTTTCCAAATTGTCCAAGTCATGTCAGCAAATGTTAAAACTGTACATTTCCGGTTAATGGACCACTCGTGGAGAGCGGCTGCATCCAGACAGTCATCAAATTGGTATTTTTCATAAATAAGTCTACAATGAAGCATTGTTGTTTGTTATATGCTATTGCCCCAGGTTCCTGGTCTAGCAGATTGGGCATACCTTAGTTTTCATTGTAGCATTACTTCGTTGATGCACCTCAGTGAGTTACAGGCACTGAGCGTGTTGCTGCCGTTCACATGCTTCTTCCTGGAGGAATTATTCCTCAGAACTACATCGCCTCTCCTTCCAAGCTGGTGACCTCTCTCCCTCTGAGGCTATCTGTCACCCTTCCCACCTTCTACCCACCAAGGTTTATTACAACAGCTAGACCCCCAAACAGTGGTCATTTTTCATACTGACCATACATTTGTGGACTGTAGAGGCTACAAAAAGGGCACAGCTGCCCAGAAGAGGACCATATCTCATTAGATCATCTTATGCATCACAAAGGAACTTACTGAGGGAATCTGCACTCAGTCCTCCAGAGCAGAGTCTTCTGCATCAGCACTTGTCAGGGCCGAGATTTTCTGTGTGGCGACATGGGCTTCCCTCCACACCTTGGCGAAGCATTATTTCATGGATTCAGAGACGAGGAGGGATGGCTATTTCGCACGTTCAGTGCTTCAGAGTTTCCTCATCTGACCATTCCTTCAGGCCCACCACCGAGAGGAGTTGCTGCTTGAGACTCTATTCCACAGACTAGGAATCTACAGGTAGAATTATCCATCAGAAGAAACTCTGCTAACAATCTTTCTGGTGGATATCTGCAGATTCTTCACCAATCCCACCCACCTTCCCGTTCTGAGGATGGCAATAGATCATCATTAATAAGGTTCTAGTTTATATTTCTGTGTACACTGCCTGAAAATGATCTGTCACTTCTTTGTCTCTGTCTGTAAGAGCACAGGAAAATGGATGGGGATAATGATGTCAGTGAGCCGGGGTGGACGCTATATGGCTCCTGTGACATCATGCCGGCTTTGCTTCTGGCATGAGATGGAGGCAACGCCCCCTACATCGCAGAAGAGCCAGTCAGGTGCTGAGGACATTCAACAAGTGAGTAATCTGCAGGTAGGCAGAGTATCCACCGGCCAGATCATCACCAACCATGTAATGTATACCAGACTCAAGATAAGGCAGCACTATGTGCTGTGATGGATTCCTTTTTTCTTTACAAAGCCACTCAAATCGGGATTTGCGTTACTTTGTAAGTCCCAAAATGGATGTTGTGTCAGGGCTGCACCAAATAAGCGATGCAACCCAAACACAAAATCTTAGTAAATGTGAGCCTAGGTGTACACGAAGTGTGTGTGAGTGTTTTTACCCAGGTAGTTAGAAGAAATATAAATATAGTAGAATCCGTAGCAAAAGGGGAGTGTTTGAAGGGTGTTCCGCAAGAAGAAAATTTGTGGACCGAAGAGATACAGGATGCCTCTTTTAGAGAAGTGGTGATCAATGAAAACAGTCAAAGTAACAGCAGATTCTCTTGCTAGATATACTTGAGCGGCAAAAATATGACATAAGTATACAGTGGAGAAGAGCTTAAACCATGTGATGTAATGTTAATTTTATATAGTAAAAAACAAATTGAAGTGCTGGGCTGTTACAATGTGGCCATTTAATTCCTGAGCTGTACCATTTAATCCAAGTTGTATGTAGTCCAGAATAGAGGGTGTTTATTGGGTTGGCCACGACAAAGAGAATTAGGACTCATGTTATACAGTAATCATCCTGATTATCAAATGTTATGGGTCCGCAGAATATATAAAGATACATTGAAAAAGCGGAGTACTAAATATCCAAATGTATTCTGCCAAAGTCTTGGTTTATTAAAAGAATTTAGACATAAGATAATTTTGGGGGAGGGCGAGGGCCCTAAAGTACATAAAGTTTGCAGTGTGTCTTTTCTTTGAGAGGAGATGAAGTGAAAATTAGAAAGGTTATGCAAGAGAGGAGTCATAAGGCCAATGGAAGCCTCTGTTTGGCTTTCTCCCGTGGTTCTAGAAAGGAAGGCAGTGGATAGATTATCAATGTGTGTATCAACAGATAGCACTGGAACAGAGTTCTTCACAGTATAGATCTTTTGTCACCCCACAAGGTGCAAATTAGTTTGAGTACATACCTTTTGGACTTGTATATACAGTTTTTTGAAACAGCAATGCAACAATTGTTGGGGAAGATACAATTTGCGACCTTTTTCGAGGATGACTTTCTAGTATATGGGAGGGATTGGATGAAGCATGATTTGGCTTTGCACAGAGTATTGTATATTTTGAAGAAAAGTGGCCTAACTATTAAAAGTGAGAAATATAAATTGGGTTCTGATAGTGTGAATTTCTTACAGCAGCATATTAGTTGCAAAGGTGCGAGACTGACGGAGAGTTTGGTGAAAGCTATCAAAGAGACACCCAATCCAAGTTAGAAGGAACAACTTTCTTCATTTTTGCAATTGGATAAATATTATGCCAAATTGAAATATTTTCTGAAAAAGTGTAAGAATACAGAAATTGATAAAGAAGAATGCACTGTGTGTGGTGCGCTAGCTTAAAGAAAGAGATATGCGAAGTATTGTGTTTGAAGTCATTTGACACTAGATTACTTACCATCATAGAGACCGATATGAGTAATCATGGTGCTGGGGCAGATACGGCAAAGAACTCCATCAATAACTGCTTAACTACTCTGTAGCAAAAAAAGAGACCCTTTTCCTGTTACTGGAGTAATACTAATTTCAGGCAGTATGTCTTGGGCAAAGAATTTATAGTACTTAATGATCACAAACCGTTTGTTAATCAAATAACAACCGGGAGAGGGTAGAAGGGCATCCCTGCACATTGCAAAATGGTTATTTAGGCTTCCGTTGCTTCACCGACTCTGCACTGAGATAGATGAGGTTACACTGGTCATAAAGGGCATCATTTATAGGATGCAATGGCCCTCGTCCACCAGAGTGGTCCATGCTCCTCGCTGTGTGGGTGCTGCAATACCCAGCAAGCCTCTCATGAGGGCTCTTTGCCAGAGATCTTATAATCTCAATGCCTGGAATTTGCCAAACAGAGGGATAGTGCCATTTTCTGGGGTGGGGGGGTGGGGAGGGCAGAGATTGGGTGTTGTGTTAAAATTGGCTATAGGCAGTTTGTTGATTATTTTGTTTCCAAAAAATGCCCATGTCACGATTTAAAAAAATCATGTGAATCAATGGAGATGGCAATGAACCCTAGGTTCTAATGAAGGTCAACATGTTTCTTGCCTTGTGTGCCCAATGAGGGTAAGCCGCAATTCTTCAGGACCAAAATGTTTTACCCTAATCTAAACATGTTGGAACATCCCCTCAAATGTGGAAAGGAGTTTATCAGAATCCTGCCAAAGTTGAATTGCTCACAATGGAGCAATTTTGCGCCCTCTCGGACCCGAGTACGTGCCCCTTTAGAGACCCTCGGAGCTGCTGCTTATGTGCCCAGACAATTTTGTCCTGGAGAAGCGTTGCTGTTGGTCTACCCGCTTTCCAGGTCTCCACCAAGTGCGGAGCATGGCCCGATGAGCAAGCATGCCGTTCTGGTGGGTGAAGGCCAGTGTATCCTTGAAATGGTGCCCTTTATGACGAGTTTAAGCTCATCTACCTCAGTGCCGAGTCAGTGAAACAACAGAACAGCACACTACTGTATTGATAATTGTTCTGTCTAGGGAGTAAGTGTGCTGGACCATCAAATTCCTGTCCATCTCCTCTTTTTATTAACTGTGTTACACTGGGCCAGTTGCAGCCACACTGACAAGCTACTCGCGAGAGAAACCAATCTATATGATAGGGTTTGCATTAACTGCGCCTTAAGGGCTAGTGGTTAGAGCAAGGGGACATCAATCAGGCATTTAATCTTTGAAAGGCAGTTATAAAGTTTGTAAGCAAATAGTGGCAGTGGGAAAAGTAAGACGAAGGCTGTGTGAGGTCCCGGGAGGCATGGGAGCGTGCGGCTCCATTTTATTTAAGTGAGGATGCGATAAGAAAACTGCAAAACAGCCGAGGCTAACCATAACGAATGATCCATACGAACTGCACGGACCATATGAGACAAAAAATTGGTATCATATGGATGGGAGATCTCAGACTAACTTGCCTGTTTGATTTGAAGAGCGATCATATCTTCTCTGAGCAAGGCCGCCAACTTGTGCTGTTGTTGTGCTCCATGCAACAGTCTTTTCTCCCTGTTACTAAAGGTAGCTGGTGTTGTTGAGCTCAACCATGGAAGGGAACATCGATCGCAGGAAGGTACTTGCGGGGGGTGAGGGGGGGGGCACATTTCGGCCTTGCCCCACTCTAATGCCCTCTTTGGCAGTGCTGACAAAGTCCAGAGCGATTGCCGCTGCGGAGTCCATGGTCCTTCCCAAGCCGCACCCAGGGACTCCGGCCTTAATGGAGTTCTTGCGGGGTGGCAATCAACCAAAATCAACATTGACCCTCCCTCCGTTCCCGCCAGGCAATGAGCAGAGCAGCAGTTGAAGGTAAGTGTTGGTCTACCTGAAAATACTACCAAGCAACTTCCCCGTGGCTTGTCGGCACTGCAGAAGCACAACGATGGTGGTCATGATGGCAGTCATAATGTCAGTAGCATTCTATCGGTCCAGAATAGGCTCGCAGCTGGAGATCCAAGAAACGTCAGCACAGTGGAGATCGGTGAGAATGCAGGTGTCAGTGGTGCCAGGGGCTCCAGTTACTCACCCCACGGCATAGACTGCCCCAGTCTCAGGTAATGAGTATTGGTGTGGTGCCCCCTGGTGCAGGGAGGGTGGATAATGTTTCTCTCAGCAAGACCATTGGTTTTGATGATCTCTCTCTTGTTTGCAATATTGAGGAGTTGAATTTCTGCGAACTTAGTGTGACTAACCAAAACGGTATAGATGGTGGTGAGGTCGGCAATGCCAACAACAATAACTCTATACAGCCCTGCATGTCCACTCACCTCTCCCTCAGCCTTATCCAACTACTACTTAGAAACAACTTGTAGAGGGCTTGGCACACTCAACCAGTAAAGTATACAAGGCACACCTCATTTGGGTGCTAAGACCCTGGCTTCTCTAGCTTGTGACTGAAGGGCAGCCCATGTCATCTCTGTTACTCGAAATCATGCTTGGGACAGCTATGGGGTCGAATTCATTGACGGTCTTAACTCTTTGAATGGCAGACAGCTCTCGAGCACCTCCTGCTGCAGCAAACCTTCAGTTAGATCCCTGTGAGGCATTTTTTTCATTGCCTGATGCCTTAAATGTGTCTGACATCTTGGATGGTGATTCTCATATGGCCTCAGAGAAAGAAACTGACAATCCAAACCACTTATGTGCGCGAGTTGACATTGGACCAACCTGTGGCATGTTATGGAATCTCAAGACCCTGCTACATATCTTAATGCTTGGGCGGCCCCTGGCAGGGATGCCAGCATGCCCATCCGACATTTGCACAAAAGTGGCGCTCCCCATACCTTGACACCCACGAACATGATGAAGTATGATAGGTCACAATATGATAATTTTTCATGGGATGATACAGCATATCAGTTTACACCATCTGATAACACTGAAAATAGTCCAGGCAAAAAAAGTAATCCAGGCAGGATACCTCCGTGCTTGGAAGTTAATTTACCTGCTGCAGAATCAGCATTGACGCCTGCTGTCGGACCCTCATTGAGTTCCATATACACTCTTCTTAGCTCTCATCGAGAAGTATACCGTAAGGACTGCTCAGCATACGCTGAATCTCAAAACCCAATTTGCTGTCCGGAAAATTTTAAAACAGCGGCCTTGTTCAGTAATCGGACTGGGGCAGTAGAGCAGCGGACAAGCAAATTGGAGGAGGGATCACTGTTGGTGTCAGAACAGATGGCAGCAAAGGAAATGCAGTTGAGCGATTTAAAACTGAAACTAGAAGATATGGAGGATCGGCAATGTCCCTTCCACATTTACAATTAAGACGTATACTTAAGTGTACAGAGACTCCGCAGTCGGTGCCAGATCTACGCACAGAAAGCGATAGGAGAAGCAGAACGCCCATAAGTAGGTTTGTGAACGGCATTTTGTAGTACTTTAGTCATCCTATTGTAGTGCTCTAAATGTACAACAAAGCCCAGTTTATGAACAGGCCTTATTATCTGTGAGACTCTCTCAGCTATCTGATGTGATTCTAAAGCTCGTGAAACAGTCCTCAGCAGATGGGAAGCAGGTTCCATTTGTAGAAATGATGAAATGGAAAGAGATCACTAGAGTGGATCTTTGTAATACTAGGCTGTGTCCCCTTGGAACAGAAGTGATTAGGACTATTTATGATGGGGACAAGAATGGTTTGCATATGGATAGCCTTGTCTTTAGTGGCACAGAGACTAGAGAATGATGTGGTGGGATGTTGCAGAGATTAACTACCAGTCCTTCCATTACCTTTAGTTTTTCTCAATGATCAGCCCTAAGTGGCCCAGGCATGGACAGATGTTGATCCCATAGAGACCTACGACAAAGGGACTCCTGTTGCAGCTCCTGGTGAGGCTCATTAAGGCTGAAAACAGTCTGAGGTTACTTGCATTCCAGATCATAGGCGCGTACCTCAAAGTTCAGGATCGACTCGACCTTGTGGGTTGGTGCCATGGCTTATTAACACTCAGGGAGCAAAACACACTGAAGTGAATGAGGTCACAAATAGTTACTAAGGAATGAGGTTAATTCAAGCCTTTCCATCCCTCGCTGTGTGCTTTTCTCAGTAGACAGTTTGTAGGACCATCAATGGAGTGCTGTCTTTGTGGCTGCCTCTTGTGAAGGTTTTGCGATGCTGAAACCTTCCGCCCCCCGGGTCGAAAGTGAGTTCCTTTTATTCTCCTACATTGTCTCTCTCATGTAGAGAGGTTGCATTTACAACTGATGTTTTTGTCACATTGAGAGCACTGATATTTTTTTCTAGTTGTGGGTTATCTCAAGTTGAATCAAACCAAATCTCTAGCTGATGCTTCTTGTGTTGAGTGAGACCAGATTTCTGACTGAAGCCTTTCTGGCATTCAGAGCACTGATGAGGTTTGTGCCCAGTGTGGATTCTCCCGTGTTGAATGAGCCTGAACTCACAACCAAAGCTTTGTTGGCACTCTGAGCACTGATAAGGTTTGTACCCAGTATGTGTTCTTTTATGTTGTATACAAGTTAATAACAGAGGACGTCTCATATCCATCTTGAAGGAAGTTACACAACACAAAGAATCACAGCAAAGAATGGAACAGTTGGACGATTGGTATTGTGCTATGTAACGGTGGGTGAGGGGGTGTAGGGGAGAGCATGGGGGTAGCACTATCAATGAAATGCATATCATGGGCAGGGTTGAAGAGCCCAAGCAGACATAGCAGGCATATCGGCATCGGGTGCGGGGTGCCGACCCCAAGCATCAGCGGGCACTAATCTAGCAGGTCTTGGCTCTAGGCAGAGGAGGGGGGGGAGGGGATAGTAGTCCATATGATCTGATGCAGGACGCATGGGTGGGCGAGCAAGGTCGCCACACAGGGTGGGCAGTGCTATCCAGTACTGAAAACGTTTTAGCCCAGTCTGTGTTCTCTCATGTTGCCAGAGATGGTCTTTCCGACTAAAGCTTTTCTGGCATTCAGTGCACTGATGAGGTTTTTGACCACTATGTATGCGCTCATGTTGAGTGAGACAGGCTTTCTGCCTGAACCTTTTATGGCATTCAGAGCACTGATAAGGCTTTTGCCCAGTGTGGTTTCTCTCATGTGCAGTGAGACTAACTTTCTAACTGAAGCTTTTTTCGCATTCAGAGTTATATGGTTTTTGTCCATTGTGAGTTCTCTCTTGAAGAGCTAGACCAGAATCTTGACTGAAGCTTTTCCAACATTGAGAGCACTGATTAGCAGTTTGCCCAGTATGAGTTCTCTCATGTTTAGTGAGATTTAATTTCCGGCTGAAGCTTTTCTGGCATTCAGAACACTGAAACGGTTTGTGCCCAGTATGGATTCTCTCATGTGAAATTAAACTGGCTCTCACACTGAAGGTTTTTTGGCATTTAGAGCACTGATATGGTTTGTGCCCAGTGTGAGTTCTCTCATGTTGAGTTAAATACATTCTCTGACTGAAGCTTGTCTGGCATTCATTGCATTTATAAGGTTTTTGCCCTATGTGGCTTCTCACATGTAAAATGAGAGAGGTTTTGTGATGGAAGTCTTTTTGGCATTCAGAGCACTGATAAGGTTTGTGCCCAGTGCGGATTCTCACATGCTGAATAAAATAGCTTTTGTGACTGAAGCCTTTCTAGTATTCAGGTCACTGATAGGGTTTTTGTCAGTGTGAGTTTTCTCGAGTTCAGTGAGGTCGGGTTGATAACTAAAGTGGTTCTCACATTCATTGCTCTTATTCGAGTTGAATGTATCTCCAACTTGGGTTCCTTCCTGGATACATGCCATCTTAAGACTGAATCTGATTCCAGAGTCTGTACTTATTTATGTTACAATTCAGAATGATCTTCTAAAATAAACTGCAGACGCTCTTCTTAACATTTGTATTTAACTAATTAGAGCTTTCATCTGACTGGAGATCATTTTCCTACCTTTAAAGGCAGTGTATCTAACTTATCTTATAAACTTTCACTAAGGTGCCCCTTGCATTTATTAAGATGCCCCTCATGGATTCATTTTCTCCAAGTTATGCCCGGGTGAGTTCTCGCAAAATAATCCTTTTCGTTGTGTTTCACTAAATTAAAACCTTTCTTTTTCTGTTCATGCTTCAGTCACCTGTAGAAATAGAGTTAGAGATTGTAAATGAACACAAAGAAAAATAGTGGTTAAACAGCTCTTGGACACTTTGTAGATCGGGAGATTGGAACCACTCAAACTCAAGGCTGTGAGAGCAAAAGAAGTGAATATTTAAAAAGAAACACAAGTTACACAAATATTGTGACACAGATTCTCAGAAGCAGTCAACACTATCAATTTACACTTTCTGTGACAACGGCTGGCATCATAGTGCAATATTTGTAATACTTTTAATGAATTATCAGATGTTATTTACTCCCCTACCCACTTAGAGAATTCATTTATTCCATATTTCAGCAATCTATGAAGGGACATTTTACTGAACAAAGGAATTGACCTTGTTGTAATCACTGCTTTAAAAGCCACTGTATATTGAGACTGTGTCCAGTTAGCTCAGATGAATTCACCATTTCAAATTGTGAGGAAGATAAAGACGTACTTGGTGGCCTGGAACTCGTCACGCTCCTTTGGCAGGACCTGGGCACTGCAACAACTGAAAAAGAAAGAAAAAAATATGACAACAGTAAAGGAAACCAAAAAGGTATACAAGAAAACACCAACAAAACAAACAGAGGATATAGAACACTATTTTCCACTCTCACCACAGGGACCCAGCACGACCCCTGAAGTGGCAGACAAGACAGAAAAGGGCAGGATGGGAGGACGTGATGAGGTGAAAGTGAGATGCAGAGAGAAAAGACTCAGAAAGACCAGACAGAGGGAGGATAGTATCACATGGTGTAGAGGAGGATACGAATGCACCAATAGTCAAGGAACTGCTGGGCAACACCAGAGGCAAGCGCTCAAGGCCCAGTGACTCCTGACCTAAAAGGAACTGGACCTGCACTAGGCTCCCAACATGTTCCAGGAGGAATATGGCTCCATCAGGTGGGTAATGCAAAAACAACAGTTGATGGACAGAATGCAGAACAATGTCATACATTCACCCCAGTACAGAGATCTGGGCCTAAATCCATCGTTTTTTTGCTCACCATGCATTTGCAGTTTGAACCCAGCCATATGCAAATCAGTCTTGACCCTGTGCCTCATGGGAACAGTCCAGCCCGAACTGCCAAGCCAGGTCCTCCCTGGACTGGAAACAAACATCCTAGGACCGGTTTCGGGGTTTCACCCCTCTTCAGCCAGGATAGCTTGATTCCAGTGGCATGGAGAGCACGGGACCCACGTCTGGGCATACCCGTCCCACTCGGGGTGACAAATGCAACAAGCATTGGAAATGCAATAGGTCTCGCATTTTTTTAAGTTAGAGCTATTGGCATTGTAAATGGCAATGTCTGTTACCTACTAAGGGAGGATGGAGGGAGCAGTTGGTGTCGGAGTGCCAAAATGCTCTGTTGGAGAGTGACTGGCCAAAAGTAAAACAAACAAGCAGCGACTTTTAAAAAAGAAAGCATGTGTGGACCGTGTAAGTGTGTAGCCATGAAGCATATTTTTAACAACTAAGCTTGGGGAATACTTGGATATTACTTTGTGCCAGGGAACAAAACAGAGCCCGATAGAGACCCGTTTCAAGGCCCCCTTTTAAAAACTGCCGGTGCTCAGCACCAGTGAGACCTGGCCCACTTAAAGCCCTGGGTTTTGCACTCTAATTGTGGAAATAATCGTAGGTATTGGTGCTTGGGTACCAACTCATGCACGTTTTCCATCCTAACCAGGTGGTTTTCCCATTAAATGATTCCTCCTTGGGAAATGTGAATAGGAAAGAAGGATGGCAGCACAATTCAAACACACTACTGCAATTTCGGTGAAAACAGGTTTTTCTACCCACAATAGTATCATGAAAAAGCCCGGAAGACGGGCCCTTCAAGTATATGACCAAATGGTTGTGCAGTGGCTGCCTCTCAGACAGTGTGTTCTGGACTTGTAAAGTCTAAGTTGGGCAAAAGGCTTATCCTCTCCCCCAACAGACACTGCTTTCCATTTGTAACAGTGGTTTTTTTTGTAAAGGAAGAAACTCCCCCACCCGCAACTATTGTACTGCAGTGTCCTTACTGTATATTTTTCCTTGGCTTACCATAGCTCCCTCTCACTTGAAATTTTGTAACCAAGGATGTGACCTGATCTATGTTCTTGCTATCAATATTTTCAATAAAAATATACAAAAAAAAAAAAATCACTCAGTGTTTTTGCCTGTAAAGTTTAGGACATGACTATAGTCTCCAACAGGGACCCGCTTCAATGCCAGTTTTAAATTCTTCCGGGTCTGAGACCCAGACGGACCCAGCCCACTTAAAGCCCTGACGATTGATATTAGGTAGGTTCAGACGCCTTTAGGTATAAACTGTGCAAATAAACTTGGGATTCTGAGAGCGAACAATGTCTAGTGATGAATATGTAATGTCAAGTTTAACAATTTCGCTATGACATTTAATTTTTACATGTAAATTTATGTGTTGGGAATTTATTTTTTTTTAGATGGATTTTCATGTAACATTTGTATTGTGCTGTTTTGTTAAAACATTAATCACGTAACTATATATATATATTTATTTTTTTTACATTTATTTGTAGGTTGAACCAAATGCACTGTATCCATAACTTCATTAAAATTAATTAGAAAGGTACATTGTATTTTATTGCATTAGTACTTATTTCGCTATTTAGCACTTAACATACTCTTTGCAAGGCCTACAGCGTTCATTAGACTTCGAAACATTGCAGAAAGAAGTATTAGATACGTTTAGAAAGTAAAGTTTTTTGCGTGGTTAAGGTTTTCACAAAACAGCACAATCCAAATGTTACAAGAAAATCCATATAATAAAAAAATATATTTATATTATTTTTATTTATTTAAAGGTTGAACCAAATGCACTGTATCCATAACTCCATTAAAATTAATTAGAAAGGTACATTGTATATACACACGCGCACACATCCCCACATGTTAGTTTTCCATTAAGAAGAAATAAAAAAGTATGAGCAATGTACACAGGAACAAACTTGCATTGTATTGTAATTGCATTTATATAGTGCTTACTACCCCTGACGAGGCGTCGAAGCACTTTTTCGGCGAGTAGCACGCTACTCCGGGACACAAACAGGATTAGTGTTGAATTAGTATAGTGAAACATGCAAGTACATTTTAAGTGGTGGATAGGTTATACTCAGTTATTTGGATTCGGAAGGATAGCAGAAAGATAGAAGAGGAAAAAAAGGTTTGTATTTATATAGCGCTTGTTACCACTGATGGGGTGTTGAAGCACGCTACTCCGGAAACCCATAAAGGATTTGTGGTGAATTAGTATAGTGAAATATGAAAGTAATTTGAGTGGTGGATATTAGTTAGTTATTTGGAGTGAGAAGGATAGCGGAGGGATAGAAGGGGAAGAAAGGTTTGCATTCATATAGCACTTGTTACCCCTGATGGGTGTTGAAGCGCTTTTCTGGTGAGTAGCACGCTACTCCAGAACCCATAAAAGGATTAGTGTTAGTGTACACACGTCTCTCACATACATTCACAATGCACACACACACCTGTAAACACACACTCAGCCTTTCACATTCATTCATACCTTCACACAGACGCACACCAGTACATACAAACACACACCAAATACACACCTGTACACACACAGCCTCTCAAATACACTCACACTTGCGCACACACCAGTAAATAGAAACACACACCTGCTCGCGCACAGCATCTCACATACATTCACACAGGCAGACACTAGTACATACACACACCTGTAAAAACACTCAGCCTTTCACATTCATTCACACCTGCACACAGACGCACACCAGTACATACAAACACACACCAAATACACACAGCCTCTCAAATACACTCACACGTGCGCACACACCAGTACATACAAACACACACCTGCTGGCGCCCAGCATCTCACATACATTCACACAGACGGACACTAGTACATACACACACCTGTAAAAACACACTCAGGTATGAGCGATAAGGAGGCAGATGGCATTATGTGTGAGGGAGAGTCATTCTGGACTGTGCCTGAGGTATGAATGATAAAGGTGACTGACATTGTGTGTAAGTGATGGCCACTGCGGACTGTGCGTGAGGTATGAGTGATAAGGGGGCAGATGGCATTATGTGTGAGGGAGAGTCATTCTGGACTGTGCCTAAGGTATATCCGATGAGGGGGGTCTACATTACATAAAGTGCCCCTGGCATGTGTGCCCACTATCTGCAACCCTGGGGCACTTTGCAATTGCAGAACGGGATACAGATGCTGTAATTCAGATAGCATCACATTCGTGCAGCACTGACGCTATCCCAAAGGGGCGTTCTCTCATTTACAAATGAGGAAAACACTGTGCCTCTTTGCCTATATTACACACATTAGCACAGAGGCAAAGAGTCAGGATGCGCACTGAGTGTATGCCACCAAGAGGCAGTGCGCCCCCGTCGATCGCGCTCTCTGAATGGGGCTGTAGTGGATCCCTGGACCCCTCCCAGACTTCCAGCTGCAGATGTGAGCACTCATTCACTGCACCCGCCTGCAGGGGATCTCCGTCCGCCTTGAAAGTGCAAGGCGGATGCCGTCTGCTCTGAAAAAGACAGACTGGGTGCTTGAAACAGTCTGCCCATCTTTCACAAACGGGGCAGCGCAAGACCGAGCCTGACCTGGGGCCAGTGCATTACCATTAATAGGGCGCAATGTTCCTGTTTGCACCTAGTGAACATAGTTAAAGGAGTCCTGCAGTGAAAGCACGGACAGCGCACCCTTAGTGAAATACAGCGCCAGGGTACATATCATGGTGGGCTGTGCTGACTCAGCGGATACCCAAATAAGATTTTCTATGAGTTGGAGCTTGATTTTTAGGCAGTATAGGTAGGAAACAGCGAGCAAGCTTTTCCTCTTTCTGAGCTCTGCTGTTGAAAATAAGGTGCCGACTTGGAGAAATATTGAGTTAAACGACTTCCCACCATGGATGAGCTTAAAAACAGGCGCTAAGACTCCCACTGAGCCAGTGCAACCCACCTTACAGGGCCCCAGGAACTGCTGGGGAGAGGGAGGCAATCCGCTGGATATATGAGAGAGTGGGTCGGACCCGAGTTAACCCCCCTCCTGTTCACCCCCTCCTCTCCATTGACTGTTCACCCCAGTCCTTAGTTGGAAGGCTGCGTGAAAGAGCAGGCGCCGTGTCTGTCTCTGATGAGAACCAGGCCTGGCTGTCTGAATATACAAATACCTGGACAGTCAGGCGAACATTTACGCTCTGGACAAGCCAGAGGCTGGGCTGGGAGGCAGACACCCGGAGAGATCATGTGATTTCGATCGGTGGCTGGTGAGGAGGCCAGACCATGTAGAAGAGACGGGGGAAGGGGGCGGCTGGTCTGTGAGCTCAAGGCAGCCGTTCCGAGGGTGCTGGGGCGTCCCATGGCTGTGTCCAGTGTGCCAGGCTTACCCCCCAATCTCCCCTCGGGTGATTTAAGGTGATTGTTCATCTGTGACACATTTATAGCGCACTGAAGGCGGGTTGGCATCAGGCCCATGGAAGATGTGTCAATGCCACTACAGGAACGCACATGATGTTGGAATCTGCTGATGGGGGATGTGGTGGGCGCCGATGGACAGGGAGAGAGAGTGTTGCGTGATGCGTATCTTACAGACAAGAACTTCTAGTGACAGTCAAGATCTCAATAACTTTTCAGATAAAATAAACGTGTAGCACGGGCTTAAGGCAGTGCGTAGCTTGGGTATATCCCTCACACCGCAGGATGTGCTGTGTGTGTTTGCAGCACTTGGGACTGGGTTTCAAGGAATAAAGTGTTAATTATGTAAATGGGCACCGTGACTGACTTGTCAGGCGCCCACATTACATGTAGTGGTGTACATATACATGTTGTAAGATGCCACGCGCCCACCATTCAGGAAGCAGATACCGTGCACTGTGGTGTGTGCCGCACTGTCCATTGCAGAGTAGTGATTTAGTAAAGAGTGACAGTAGTACAAGGGGGCATATTTACCTGCTATTCCTGTTTCTTGGCCCCTTCTTTACAGTGTCATCAACGAACAGTGCTCTTTACATAACCCATACACGCGGGGTCAACATTCCCACAAAATCACAGATGCATTTGGGTGAGAATGCCCTCTCTAGAGCCAATCCTTGATCGATTTCTCTTTTAATTGGTAATCTCGGCCAGACCACTCATCATTGCTGCCTGCCCTTCTATAATCCTGGTCTCCATACCCTCTTCAGTTTACTGCCAGTGACATGTTGGGGAGCATGCATGGGAGCCTGGTGCGGAGGTTTAAATTCATGAACTCTCCCTCGCCCTGTGCCAATCCTCGTCTTGGCAGGGACTCTGGGGCTGCAGCCTCCCCTGGCACATGCTGGGGAGTGCTTGCTGAAATCTGCTAGGTTCTGGAAGCACTGAAATGTCAATTAGTTACAGCACATTTTGGCTGGTGATGGTGTGTGGTGTGCGTTCACATCTCCTCACCAGCGCTCATCTCAGAAAGGCCAACAGTGAACACAAACTGCAACCTTCTTCTGGATACCACCGGGGTGCTAAGTAGCGCTTTACAAATACTACTTGATAAATTGATTCTTCGCGGAGTTCGAAACAAAAGTTGAAAAAGAGTAGACTGCCCCAGGCCTGTGTGCAGGAGTGAGTACACTAGGTGTGAAGAGTAGTGACGTATTAGAGCGTTAGTAGTAGGCGGGTGTGCGCAAAACTGCGAGAGTCGAGGCGCTCATACGTACCTGTGTGATCGGAGCGCAGAGGGGGTGGCTGGACGTGTGGAAGAAAGAGTCAGCCTGTGCTGCGGACAAGCCACGCAGCCCAGAGGCCCCCCTTCAACTTTAAAGCCAGATGCCACGCTCCCTGCCGACATCTGCACCATGTCACGCGGCCTTCAGAGAACAGTGAACATGCTGTAGAGGCTATCAACTCACAGCGCGGCGCTTTGGGAGTTGTGTGGGGGGAGTGTTATGTACGCCGCGTGGTTCCTCCACGGACCTGGAACGGGGCTGCAGGGGTTGTCGGAATTAGCTCGCCCTACCCGAGGTTCCCAGTACCGGCGTACGCTCCTCGCGCTGCCCGCTGCCCTCTCAGCACCGGCGCAGTCCTGCTCCATCTTGTGGTTACAGCCGGCGCCACTGTCTGACGGATTCTTAAACAAACTCCCGCGTTTTTTACGCAGTAACCGGCTCATGTTAAGCGCTCCAATACATTCGGGTCGAGCTCGCTCTATATAAAACTGCAGGAGAAACCAGTGGTGCGAGCGCACCACAGAGGAGCGGGGGAGGGAGCGCGGCAGCGAGACGAACGCGCGCTGCTGCGCGTGCTGGCCACCGACGGGAATGGGCGTAGCAAAGGCGGGACATGCGCCCGCCTTTGCCCAATTGCGTGCTGGATTTTTTTTTAAAAAGCACGCAAAAACCAATGGCAGCCGCGGATAGCAAAACCGGGGCTGCAGGGGTTGTCGGACTTAGCTCGCCTTACCCGAGGTTCCCAGTACCGGCGTACGCTCCTCGCGCTGCCCGCTGCCCTCTCAGCACCGGCGCAGTCCTGCTCCATCTTGTGGTTACAGCCGGCGCCACTCTCTGACGGATTCTTAAACAAACTCCCGCGTTTTTTACGCAGTAACCGGCTCATGTTAAGCGCTCCAATACATTCGGGTCGAGCTCACTCTATATAAAACTGCAGGAGAAACCAGTGGTGCGCGCGCACCACAGAGGAGCGGGGGAGGGAGCGCGGCAGCGAGACGAACGCTCGCTGCTGCGCGTGCTGGCCACAGACGGGAATGGGCGTAGCAAAGGCGGGACATGCGCCCACCTTTGCCCAATTGCGTGCTGGATTTTTTTAAAAAAAGCAAGCGAAAGCCAATGGCAGCCGCTGAAAGCAAAACCACACGCACGAGCGTGTGGTTAGCTTTCAGAAGCCCTTTCTAGAGGCTGTCTTTACAAGCTGCATCGTAATCGGCCCCAATATTGTTGTAAATAATATTTTGTCAAAACATGGCTTAGCACAATATCGCGCTACTATACTTATAATGGTCAGAACAAAAATATCGGGAAAAAATATTGCTCACAATAATATTGTCTTAAAATATACAAAAATATAAAAAATGTATCTATGTACATTTTTCTAATCGTCAGAAGATTGTAAGTCTGAGTCGGTGGCATCTTGAGTTAGACACTTGACCAGTAACCAGCAATTTACTTACAGATGCAAACTTTAGGTGCAGTAACTTGTGGAGTGATGTTACTGGTTAGAAAGAGAGTTTTAAATATAAATGTCTATTTTTATATATTATTAGATATTTTAAAAACATAGTATTAGCTAAGAAAAACAGTAATTGCAAAAAATATGTTAGTTTAGAAGCACTTCTTTTCTACGTATACGTTCAACTCCAATATCGGAAAAATTGCGATATATGTGAATCTAAAAATTCAAGTAATCGTTTAACAGAGCGCTGCACAACGTCTGTCGTCAATTCGAAGTGCTGTTAAAACGTTTTATCATTTAATGCAAAATAAAGCTGCACACTTGCAAAACAACTGGCGGTCCCAATGTGATTCCTAATGTATTTAAAATGATTCCATTCGATGTCATTCTGTCTCAAAGGGCTGAACTGTGGAAAGGTCGCATGGCTAGCGCGTGGGTAAAACAGAGATAAAGTGGGATTTTCAAAAGATGAACCAGTTCTGTGAGACTGGATTTTAATGACTAGGGAGATTATTAGTCAGTGTTTTCTGTTTCATCCTACGCCCCAACCGGGTGCCCTATAGTACACAAAATGTAAAATAAAAAAATGCACTATTACTTTAAAAGAGGCATGTCTCTTTTTCAATTTTCTCAACAAGCAAAAGAAAAGCCCAGGTCTTAAAACTTCAAATGCACGTTCCCTGAATCTCGATTAAATGACTCTAAGGTGCGCACGGAGTCCGTTCTGAGCATAGCGCATCATGTAAGAATTCAGTTTTCGTTGTTTGAACTCCTTACAGTGCTATTGGTAGCTCACAGCCGCTTCAGAGCGCTAGTGGCAGGACAACGCATATATACATTCATTTTATAAATCAGACATTCCTAACGATTACATATATATGGGGGATGCGCATGCGTCCCCTGATAGACAAAACGTAAATATATACCTGAAAAGCGTCAGTCTTCCCCACCTGCCTGGTCCACTTGTGTCCTCACGAGTGCAGCACTCCCAGAACACATTTGTGCGCGCCCTGGTGCAAGCCTGGTCACTCCTTTTAACTCCTCGGAGATGCACTGTGATGGGCCAGCCCCTTTTCTTTCTTACATAACGGATGCATCAGAGGGATCGGGTTTCGAAACAGGTAAAAGTGCTTCCTGTCAGTCAGTGCAAAGGGTCAAAGGAGTTCGGCCAGAATGCCTGAGCTTACCTCGACTCTCATCAGCATTGCAGAACACGTCCCTGGGCCACTGGGTGGACTTGTTCTTTGCTTGCCGTCGTTGAACAACGGATGAACGGGGTTATCCTCGACTTACTTTAGCCTGACCTCAGAAACTCACAACTGGACGAACCCCCTGCCTTCGCTCTGCTGCGCGTTGAACCGAAATACTTAGGTCATAGAAGTTCGAAGCGCGCTAAGTGCTGCCGTTTTGCATATGTCGTGCGTAGCCATCCTCAAGCAGTCATAGATTTCAAGGAAGACTAATTATGTGCATGGTGGGACTTGTAGTTTACCTCTTCTCATTAGAAGTAAGGGATTGACACTACCGGTGCAGTCCTCCTGGCTAAAAATGCAAAAGTGGCTGGATGTGTCAGTCATGACTTGGTACCACGCCCATCAATGTATGAGGAATGTATACCATATCATAGCGCCCTAACAGATTTACATAGTGATTTACGTTACATCTATTGAATGCATATGGAACATTATCTTACAAATTTTATATAGCGCCAACTCGACCCGAAGGTGTCAGAGCGCTTTACATGAGCACGAGTTGTATTACAGACATGAAATACGTCGGCTCACTGCAGGGGTGATCGAGTTTCACGAGTAGAACCAGATTGTGGTCCTCGGGCTGTGGTCGAGTCAAACAAGCCCCAGGAGGGAATTCCAGATGACTATTGAGGAGCGCGAGAGGGAGCGGAGCGGTTAATGGTGGCCTTTGTCAACATTACAGACTTCTGTCACAAACTCCCGGTCACCTCCATGAGTCTCACCACTGTACATTTGTCAAATATAACACAGTGTGTGCACTCTGTGAATGTGCTTAATGTAAAACGTGATTGTGCTGTGTACTGTGTACTACTGTCCCAAATGCATGACCCCGCCTCTCCGCGTCTAAGCTTGATCTATATAATCGTGTGGATGTGACGTAAGGCCAGAGCTGCAGACTAAGGAGCTCGGGACCCAGGTTCGAGTCTCGGCGGACGCTGAACAGCTTGTGAGTCTGGGAAAATTACTTTATTTACCCGTGCCTAAACATAAATAACAATGCGCTTGCCGAAACCTCCTTAACTGTGCGTAGGTGAGTCTACTTACCGCACTGACGGAGCAGTCCGTTCGCCTCCAACTAATACTGATACTACAGTAAAAAAAAAAAATGGCGGCCGCGCGGTAAAAAAAACAAAACTGGTGCGCGCGCACTACAGAGGAGCGGGGGGAGGGAGCGCGGCAGCGAGGCGAATGCGCGCTGCTGCGCGTGCTGGCCACCGACGGGAATGGGTGGAGCAAAGGCGGGACATGCGCCCGCCTTTGCCCAATGGCGTGCTGGATTTTTCAAAAAAATGCACTCGAAAGCCAATGGCAGCCGCGGAAAGCAAAACCACACGCACGAAGCTTTCCGAAGCCCTTTCTAGTGGTCTCTAGCTGCGCGAGACCTAAAAACAACAGTTGATGGACAGAATGCAGAACAATGTCATACATTCACCCCAGTACAGAGATCTGGGCCTAAATCCATCGTTTTTTTGCTCACCATGCCATTCCAGTTTGAACCCAGCCATATGCAAATCAGTCTTGACCCTGTGCCTCATGGGAACAGTCCAGCCCGAACTGCCAAGCCAGGTCCTCCCTGGACTAGAAACAAGCATCCTAGGACCGGTTTCGGGGTTTCACCCCTCTTCAGCCAGGATAGCTTGATTCCAGTTGCATGGAGAGCACGGGACCCACGTCTGGGCATACCCGTCCCACTCGGGGTGACAAATGCAAAAACAACAGTTGATGGACAGAATGCAGAACAATGTCATACATTCACCCCAGTACAGAGATCTGGGCCTAAATCCATCGTTTTTTGCTCACCGTGCCATTCCAGTTTGAACCCAGCCATATGCAAATCAGTCTTGACCCTGTGCCTCATGGGAACAGTCCAGCCCGAACTGCCAAGCCAGGTCCTCCCTGGACTGGAAACAAGCATCCTAGGACCGGTTTCGGGTTTCACCCCTCTTCAGCCAGGATAGCTTGATTCCAGTGGCATGGAGAGCACGGGACCCATGTCTGGGCATACCCGTCCCACTCGGGGTGACAAATGCAAAAACAACAGTTGATGGACAGAATGCAGAACAATGTCATACATTCACCCCAGTACAGAGATCTGGGCCTAAATCCATCGTTTTTTTGCTCACCATGCCATTCCAGTTTGAACCCAGCCATATGCAAATCAGTCTTGACCCTGTGCCTCATGGGAACAGTCCAGCCCGAACTGGCCAGGTCTAAACTGGGGTGGCATGGTGAGCAAAAGAATGATGGATTTGGCCCAGATCTCTTGACTGGGGGTGAATGTTTTGATTTGTTCTGCATTCCGTCCATCAATTGTGTGTCTTTTGCTTTCTCACCCTAAGTGCGCCAGGTATGCCCAGACGTGGGTCCTGGGCTCACTGTGCCACTGGAATCAAACTATCCTGGCTGAAGAGGGGTGAAACCCCGAAACCGGTCCTAGGATGCTTGTTTCCGGTCCAGGGAGGACCTGGCTTGGCAGTTCGGGCTGGACTGTTCCCATGAGGCACAGGGTCAAGACTGATTTGCATATGGCCAGGTCAAAACTGGGGTGGCATGGTGAGCAAAAGAATGATGGATTTGGCCCAGATCTCTTGACTGGGGGTGAATGTTTTCATTTGTTCTGCATTCCGTCCATCAATTGTGTGTCTTTGCTTTCTCGCCCTAAGTGCGCCAGGTATGCCCAGACGTGGGTCCTGGGCTCACTGTGCCACTGGAATCAAGCTATCCTGGCTGAAGAGGGGTGAAACCCCGAAACCGGTCCTAGGATGCTTGTTTCCGGTCCAGGGAGGACCTGGCTTAGCAGTTCGGGCTGGACTGTTCCCATGAGGCACAGGGTCAAGACTGATTTGCATATGGCCAGGTCTAAACTGGGGTGGCATGGTGAGCAAAAGAATGATGGATTTGGCCCAGATCTCTTGACTGGGGGTGAATGTTTTGATTTGTTCTGCATTCCGTCCATCAATTGTGTGTCTTTTGCTTTCTCGCCCTAAGTGCGCCAGGTATGCCCAGACGTGGGTCCTGGGCTCACTGTGCCACTGGAATCAAGCTATCCTGGCTGAATAGGGGTGAAACCCCGAAACCGGTCCTAGGATGCTTGTGTCTGGTCCAGGGAGGGCCTGGCTTGGCAATTCGGGCTGGACTGTTCCCATGAGGCACAGGGTCAAGACTGATTTGCATATGGCCAGGTCTAAACTGGGGTGGCATGGTGAGCAAAAGAATGATGGATTTGGCCCAGATCTCTTGACTGGGGGTGAATGTTTTGATTTGTTCTGCATTCCGTCCATCAAATGTGTGTCTTTTGCGTCCATCAGGTGGGTGCCAGGGTATACAGGTGGTCAGCCACATTAGCAGGAACGCAAACATCTTAGGAGGACATTTGATGGAACACAGGGAGGCAGCACACCGCTACAAAACCTTGAACAGTAATGTACTTTGCCAGAGAACCCTTATTATTCATAACGGCCCTAAAGTAAGAGGCAAAAAGACAAAAGTATATCACAATTTATCAAATTGGAGATAATGTGCCTGGCACTTGAGTATACAAACTTTTATAAGAAAATATGAGAAAGTGGCTAGCATAAAAGTAAATCATTTTTTTACTATCAGAAGTTTGATAGCAACAACAATAGTGTAGAGAGGGGGTCACATGTGGAAGTTGAAGAGACATTATAAAAGCAGATTGAGAGAGAGAATAGAAAAAGAATAAACAGGGAAAATGGAAACCTTACCTCACAGTTATTTATTTTATTCCTTTAAGGTTGGCATCCGCACCGCACCGCCTGGTCATCACACAATACCTTGAAAGAAAGTAAAAAGACGCTTCAACAAAGAGCTTATGTGCATCAGATGACAATCACACTTCATCCCATTTTCCAAATAACCGTCCTGAACTTACAAAACAAAAGGAACTCTTGTTATCTGGAAGCCATTGTGAAGCAACTATGGTTATGAATAAATATACTTTTTTGCTTCACCAAAAACCATGATCCCTTGCTGAAAAAGGTGAATATGGCGTGCACCCACAGTCTCAGGGACAGACCCTATGAGCCCAGTCCACTTCTTCATAAACCCCATCTTTCCATTTACAGCTCATGAAACTTGTGAATCAAAACAATCTGGTTTACAAATGGCATGATACAGTCCTTGTACATAATTCTGCCCACACTTCATAACTCAGTCAATCACACTTTTAGATTTATAGAAACCATGCTGTCTGAGCAACAGCAATTCAAGTTCAAGCGGATTCGGTGTGTGCGAATGCTGAGAAATGGAAGCAACAATGCATCAATGTGTTGGTGCTTTTTATTTATAAATTATCTGAAGGGATGACGCACAAGATCGGAGTCCTGTTAGTCCCACAAGGAGGCGACCCAAGAACTTGAATTTGGAATCAAACCTTCACAAGACCAAGCTTAGAACACTGGAATGTTGAGATCTCCTTTGAAGACCATGGAGCAGCACCAGCCTATAAAACCTGGTATAGGCCCACCGCTGTCAACATTACAATGTCCTAATACACAGCCTATGCGTCGCTCTTTCCCCTGCCTCTCCAAAATATATGGATTTGGCAGGGGAAAGCAAAAGATAGAGCCTGCAGCAGGTCACACGGGAGCCTTCCCCCTTCCGTAGTTTGCAGTGTCACTGCTATCTCGGAACGAAGGGTGGTGGGTTCTGCTCAGCTCCTGTTTCTCCCTGGCTCACCTGAACAACGAAAAGCAGTTCAGTCGAGCCCAGGGAGAACCAAGGGCTGACTTCCTTTACAACTGTTGCTGTGAATTTTCAACAATTAGCCATTGTGGCCCTGTGTGCGGCTATTAACTGTTGAACATTCATAGCAACGGCTGTGAAACAAAGGTTTCAGAGCTGCATGAAGGTGTTTCAACCCCCTCGTGCTCCGGGGCGCCTTTGTTTTATTAATTAACACATTCTACCTTCATGGGGCAAATGTTGTAATAACCTTCTAGCCCGCTGTAGCAGGCTATACCAGCCATTAAAGGCTCGCTCCCTTGGTAAATGCTCTGGCCTTTGGGGCAACAACAAGCTGTAAGGCTATATTAACGATTTAAAATAACTATAGAAGGCAAAAACATGGTTACTCTGTCAGAGAAACAATCATCATAATATTTGCAAGAGGATTGTATAAAGGTAATTTCTAAAGTATATCAAAAGCCAGAATCAGAAATAACTCTAGACGTAAAGTCAATAGACAGACCAAAACAACAACTGTCTGCTAAGAAATGGGAAAAAAGTTCTTTTATAATATCAAATAGGTAACTGATAGAGTCTGCTTAGTTAAAAATCAAAGGAAAGTACGAGGGCGGACATGAAACCTGCCTCTTGGAAAAGAGTAAGAAAAATCCAGCAATTTTCCCAAAAACAGTACATTTTATAGGTTTTCAGACAGAGAGAACACATTATCAACATGGTTGATGATGAGGTAATAATGACAACAATCACAACATTTTCATTAAAAGCTAGCACAAAAAATTACATTTTACCAAACACACCTACAAAATACATAATCAATTGTGACTCTTCACCTAAAAGCAAGAGGATGGCATTGGATCTTGCATTTTCTACAATACAATACTCTTTTTGCATTTGTCACCCGAGTGGGACGGGTATACCCAGACTTGGGTCCCGTGCTCTCCATGCCACTGGGAATAGCTATCCTGGCTGATGAGGGGTGAAACCCCGAAACCGGTCCTAGGATGCTTGTTTTCAGTCCAGGGAGGATCTTGGCTGGCATTTTGGGCTGGACTGTTCCCATGGGGGGCAGGGTCAAAACTGATTTGTATATGGCTGGGTCTAAACTGGAAAGGCGTGGGTAGCAAAACAATGATGGATTTAGGCCCAGATCTCTGTACTGGGGTGAATGTTTGACATTGATCAGCATTCTGTCCATCAATTGTTCTTTTTGCATCAACATGAGATAACAATAGTATACATTTTTCTCAGGTCCTGAACTATCTTCCATTTTCCATTTGAGTTTATAATTCCCATGAAGTTACATGGGCTCCCTATCACTTCTTTTAGAATGTGCTGCCCAATCATTTTATCAGTGACAGGTAATATTCTCTCCTCTACTTCATGTGTAAGGTTACACTATGGAGTGCATGGATAAAATGCATTCTGTTTCACTGTGATTTGTACTGGCTCTGCACTTTTAATCAATCCAATTTCTTTTCCTGTAAAATTCCAAGCATTTTAATTTACTGTGCAATTTAAATCTGGAGAAAATTCCTCTTTTGTAAAGACTGAAACAAAATCTTGACAATGTAATATGAAGTCAGAGTCTTCATCTTGTGTTTGAATACCAACACCATCCCGTTACAGTATATTACACAATTCTATTTACAAAGAAGGTCACACCCTAGCAAGATAACTGGATGGATCTCACTAAGTATGAATTTGTGGCCATTCATTCCCAACCCAGTTTATACAGAAACATTTGCTGACAGCTTATTAGTTAGTTGTATATTAGAAATGCCTTCAACTTGGACTTCTTTTCCCTAGAAGTAGTGGCGGCTCCTCCACAAAGGCGTAGGAGCGTCACCCCACTGCTTTTTGCAGTGTAAAAAAAGGAAAAATAAAATGATAATAACTCAACGTTATTAACAATTTCTGTATTCCTGCTGCAGCAGCTTTGCTGTGTGGGGGCGGGGCTGCTCTGCTCTCAAAGCAGGGAAAGGAGTGGTGGGCACACTCTGTAAGTGTGCATGATTGTTTGGCCGGCCATCCCTGATCCATGCCAGTCGCCACTGCCAAGTGGGGTACTTTGGGAGCTTCCACAAGTCTGACTATGGAATGGGTAGCACCTTTATAGATTAAAAGTGATGTTGGATAGCCTTTTACTTATTCTTCCACAAAAGGGTCATTCTGTTCTACCTCTAGGACTGCACCAAGCATGGACTCCTTCTCTCAGGTACTGTCACTGTTTCTGCGTCTGTCCAGTAGAAACTCCAAGTGAAGGTGTAAATTGTGGAAAATCATTATTAATCACTGAAGGATTTTGTTGAAATCTTAAATTTGCGGAGAATTTGGCATTCTATTTGCGATTGAGCTGTCGGGCCATCGGGACTGAAGGCATGTTTTAATTTAATTGCCTTTGATTCTGCATGTTCGGCACAGAGGCCAGTTGGGCTGGGACCATTGGCTGTGACATCCCATTGTGTGCCATCTGATTCATGTTCCTGTTTCCCAGTTTCCCACAAGCATGGCGAAGAGCATGTCTTATTGTGTACATTATTAATATTTGAGGTATTTACATTGACATTGATAGTAAAACCTATACCATGAGGAACAACATTTCCTCCTTGCACATACTGAACATCATTACTCTGCACACTAACTCACGGCATATCCGAATGGTATGGACCAGGAAACTGCGCCTGGTCTTGCTCCTTTTGAGAGACCAGACTAAACATCCTTTTTGTCCTTTCTTGCAGGAATAGGCAAGGGCCAGTACAGAGATCCAAGGACACCAGAGACTGGTGTGCTGGACTTGCACCCCCTTGTTTTTCATTGTATTTCTCCCTGAAACAGATAAAACTGAGAAATCTCCTTGAGTGAGATTCACGCTATCCCAGATCTCACTGGAATCACAATCTGCAGAAATATGCTGAGAATGAAAGTCCTTGAACATCTTTCATATTGGTGTACACACTCAGGCAAGAAATGATTACACACACTCAAAGACTGAATCCAAGACCAATTGTTTTGTACTTACACATTTACAGGTATGTACTCGAGTTACACATACAGTCTTCAGGGTTTTGGACCAACACTGGGCAAGGGTCAGATCAAGGTAAGTACTGCACAGCCAGCGACACTGGGGCAGCCGGGTGCAGAGGTCACTGGACCCAATGTTAGTCAATGGAGACTGGGGTACACACAGAGGTGCTGGTTGAAGTTAGGTACCTGCAGTTTCAGGGCACAGGCCCCGGGGGTTTAGGCAAGCACAGGGGGGGGGGGCCACAAGACAGCACCAACTATACACCACCAGCGGCATAAAGGCAGCCGGGTGCAGGGTGCAAATCAGCATTGGGCCCCCAATGCAAGTGAATGGGGATCTCGGTTACACAAAGAGGCTGCAGGCTCGGACCAGGAGGCTGGACGAAGGTGACCAACAGCTGGGCAGGTAAGTAGAGATGTCGGTGGATGCCTGGCCACCGTCGGCTGGGCTCCCCAAAGTCGGAGGGGCTAAGGATGCAGGAGTCCCTTTGGACGTCGGAACTTCTTTACTGGAGCCGTCGTGGTCAGGGGGACTGTTCGAGATGAGGCTGCAGGTATATTCAGGGAGTCCAGGAGAGAACAGTCACAAATAGTTCGAGATCAGGATCGCTGGGAAGACTTCACTGGACAGGTGAGCTACTCAGACTCGGCCCGTGGGCATCGGGTGCAGAGTGGGCAGGCGTCGCGGTTCCAGCTGGATCCGGAGTACTTGGAGTAGGTTTCTTGTGGACAAGGCTGCTGTCCTTGGGAGATCTGGTCTTTGTTTAAGTGCAGAAAATCCTACTGGGGTTTTTAGAAGTCGCTGGCTGCAGGACAGGAGTTGTCTTCTTTGCAAGTTCTTTAAGCGGGAGACAGGCGGGTAGGGATGAGGCAAATTAGTAGTCGTCTTCAAGTTTGGCTGCGCGGCGTCTTCTTCGTCCTTCTTCTTAGGTTGGAGGAATCTGAGAATCAAGGTTCAGGCGTGCCCCAAGATACTGAATTTAGGGACGTTACCGGTACTGGCAGGAAGTAGCCAATGGGCTACTTACCTTTAGGGTGACTACACTCTTTGTATGTCCCAATCCTATTGGCTAAAATCCTTTCATCAAACATGGAGGATTTTCTACACTTCAGCTCAGGACACATTAGGGGTGGTCCTGGCTGAGAGGGGACACACCTCTCCTACTTATTAATTTTCCCACTAACCTTGTGCCAAAAGTGGGGCTTGATCAGGGGGGAGGACATCTCCACTAGCTGGAGAGGCCTTTGCTAGCATAAGAAAGGGCAGGAAGCCTTTGAGGCTCACCACCCTGAATGCTGTTTCTGCTTTGGGGTAGGTGAGAAGCACCTCCACCCCAAGCAGGCTTTGTTCCTGACCCACAAGAGCACAAGGGCTCCCACCTCAGGGGATCAGAAAGATGTCTGAGTGTGACACTAGGGAGTTGGTTGTTTTTTAGGGGGTATCTCTAAGATGCCCTCTGAATGCATTTTGTAATAAATCCAGCACTGGCATCAGTGTGGGTTTATTATGGTGAGAAGGTTGATACCAAATGGAGCCCATGTACTCAATATGGCTTCCCTGCACTTACAATGTCTAAGAATGGACTTAGCACACTGTAGGGGCATATTACTCAAGCAGCTATGCCCTCATCTGTGGTATGTTGCACCGTGCCTTAGGGCTATGAGGCCTGCTAGACGGGTGACCTACCTATGCCACAGGCAGTGTTTCGTGGGCATGGATCACAGGAATGTCTGCCATATCGACTCTTAAGTTTTGTCTGCACCAAAACACAGAGGCTGCAATGGCAGTGTGTATGTGTTTGGTGAGGGGTCTCTGAGGGTGGCACAATACATGCTGCAGCCCTTAGATACCTTCTCTGGTCACAAGGCTCTTGTTACCAGTGGTACCTTTTACAAGGCACTTCTGGTGTGCCAATTGTTGAAACAAAGGTACAGTTTTGGGAAAGAACACAGGCACTGGGAACCTGATTAGCAGGTACCCAGTGCACATTCAGTCAAAGTGCATCAGAAATCAGGGAGAAAGTGGGGTGGGGGGGTAACCATGCAAAAAAGGGCACTTTCCTACAGTAACTCAAAGCAGTGTTACTCAGTGGTGGGACTTAGCTGTAGAGAGGAGGCAAGAATTAGGCACAGGTGTGGATAACTCAAAGCAGTCTCACTGAGTGACGCGCCATAGCTGCAAGCAGGAGGCAAGAATGAGGCACAGGTGTGGGTAACTCAAAGCAGTCTCACTCAGTGACGGGCCATAGATGCAGGGAGGAGGCAAGAATGAGGCACAGGTGCGGGTAACTCAGAGCAGTCTGACTCAGTGACGGGCCATAGCTGCAGGAAGGAGGCAAGAATGAGGCACAGGTGCGGGTAACTCAAAGCAGTCTCACTCAGTGACGGGCCATAGCTGCAGGGAGGAGGTAAGAATGAGGCACAAGTGCAGGTAACTCAAAGCAGTCTCACTCAGTGACGGGCCATAGCTGTAGGGAGCAGGCAAGAATCGGGCACAGGTGCGGGTAACTCAAAGCAGTCTCACTCAGTAGCTGTCGGGAGGAGGCAAGAATGAGGCACAGGTGTGGGTAACTCAAAGCAGTCTCACTCAGTGACGGGCCATAGCTTTAGGGAGCAGGCAAGAATCGAGCACAGGTGCTGATAACTCAAAGCAGTCTCACTCAGTAGCTGTCGGAAGGAGGCAAGAATGAGGCACAGGTGTGGGTAACTCAAAGCAGTCTCACTCAGTGACGGGCCATAGCTTTAGGGAGCAGGCAAGAATCGAGCACAGGTGCTGATAACTCAAAGCAGTCTCACTCAGTAGCTGTCGGGAGGAGGCAAGAATGAGGCACAGGTGTGGGTAACTCAAAGCAGTCTCACTCAGTGACGGGCCATAGCTTTAGGGAGCAGGCAAGAATCGAGCACAGGTGCTGAAAACTCAAAGCAGTCTCACTGAATGACGGTCCATAGCTGTAGGGAGGAGGGAAGAATGAGACAGAGGTGCGGATAACTCAAAGCAGTCTCACTCAGCGTCTGTGCAACTTGGTTCAATGTCTTTTACAGCCCTTGGTTAAAAGGTTTTAAGCATTGCGGAGGCTTTGCCTTTGAGAATCAGTCTCTGTCCCTGAATGCCGCCTAATACCCGTGTTTTCCTGGGTGAGTTATAGTTCAGACTGTACACTGTGCACAGGGTCAGCCGCACTCTGATGGTGCTGGTGGTTTCTTTGCATGGGCTGCAGTGGGTATTTCATTCATTTCAGGGTTCGCAGAGCGAATTTGTGGGGCAGGTTTGTGCAGTCACACCAATCTTCGACAGTAGCAGCCCATGTGGCTGTGTGTGCACCAGTGACTGGCAGTTGCTACCTCCTGGTTGAGTTTCTTCACAATGATGTGGCCATGGCAGTTGTGCTCGCAGGCCGATCCTGGCTTCCCACTCTGGTGAAAATATGTTTTTCTTTTACTCCATCAGCAGTGGCTATATCAATATCTCATGCACAAGTCAGAGAGGAATCTCCATTCTGGTTCAATCATGATATAGTTCAGTCAGGAACGGCCGTATGTCTGATTGTATTTAGTATTTCCCAGTGCTTAATTTGTAAAAAAATAAGTGCCAGGGCCCTCGTTAGGAGTGCACTTCAGCTTGCACCATCCATTGCCCCTGCCAGCGCTGCCAACTACAGTACCAACACGACTACTAACCATCACACCCTTAAAAGTGTGACAATATATATTTTTCCAGGGCCCGAAGCTATCAGAATGGCTTGGATGGCACGCATTAGTCATTGTTAATGTATATTGTATTAATAAAGTGCTCATACCTAAATTAGGCAGACAGCGCCACCATGTGGCAGACTGTCATTAGCGCCAGTGCTGAAAATGAAGTGCCGGTGTCGAAACCAGAACCCACTGGCTCAAATTAAGCACTGCTATAGCAACATAGCCAAAAGGCAGCAGAGACAGGGGGATCCCTTGGCAGCACTGCTCACGTCTGGCTCACTCTCTTTGCCAGGTTCCTCTGGGTGTTTCACATGCTAAGAACAAGCTGGGCCTCTCCTCCTGGACTTTATAGCAGCTGAGCGGAGACTGGGCGATCCCTTGGCAGCACGGGTCACTCCTGACTCACTCTCTTTGCCAGCTTCCTTCTTCATTAGTGAAGCTTGTTCAATATATTTTACAACCTTTTAAGCAGCAGGAAGGCTTTGCCCATGAGATTCAGTCTCTGTCCCCGAATGCAGGGTAAACCCTGTGGTTTTTTGCTCTTGCTTGAGTTGTAGTTCAGACTGTACCTTGTGCGGTGCTGGACTTATTCCACCTTTGAGCTGGAGTACATTTACTACAATTTTGGGTCCTTGTTGGCTATAGAACTTCAGAAGTGCAGTTTGTGAATAAGAGTGGACTTACTCCTATGTTGGGCGGGTGCACATCAAACCCTAAACCCCTCACCCACCCATGCTCCATAAGTCCCTTCCATTTAGTAGTAAGCATGCCCCCTTTTTCAGCCACATTCCATGACCCTCCCATGTGTAACACTAAGTAGCCCTCTCTGGTCCTTCAAAAATTTGAGACTTTTCATTTATATTCTAGGCTTTCAGTTGGCAAATTAAACCATGAAATAATACTGTCAATTTTAGTAGAAAAACACATTTCTTAAACAACATGGAAAAGTCAGAAATAAAAACAAAAATATTGGTAAGAGTGACATTTTAATAAGGGAGATGCAACTAATTATAGACATTGGGAGCTTGTCCCGTTTCATAAATAACATTTTAACTTTAACCATGAGTTGGACGTTGTTATCATTGGAATTGGAATCTTTCATAAATCTACCCCAGATACATTTTGTGGATAGAATTATAGGGATCCCATAGTAAAGGGGGGAAAGATTTCCATATAGCTATTAAATGATAGTTTTCACCTCATTAATGCAGAAGCCCTCTAACTTTCCCTGGTGGCAGACAGTGCAGAGCACATATTGTCGGATTTTGATGCTAAATGCAGAATGATATCACTGACATTTGGTTTTATGAGGGGAAAGCCACCGTGGATGAATTGAAGGAAGGAAGTGAATAGGAGTGGCTAAGAATTCAATGACATCAATCACAAAAAGACAGGCGAGACAGGGAGCTTATAAGAGGTCCAGGACCCTCGCTCCCAAGATCAAGCATGCAAATTCTGAAAGGGTAACTGTTCCTCTAGTTGTGTGTCTCAGGGTGGATACATAGCGAACCCAACTTTTTGCTATATAAGAATTCAATGAACCATGTACAAAGCAAGATGGAGATGGGACATCTTTGATGGATACTTCTTTTGGGGATTACAGGACCAATAGATCTATTATTGATATTGGTCCGTGTTATAGCCTTTTGGTAAAGAGAGGCCAATTAACCTGGTGAGCTGGGCAGGAAACGTGCATAGTTAAAGAATTAGAAATGAGAAATTTCATACAACTGGTCAAAAGCTTTCTCAGTGTTATTCATTTTAAAATTATCAGAAAATATGCGTTTACTGCAGTACTGCTTCCAGGTAGGAAGCCCGTTTAATCGCTGTGGATTAGCATAGGCGCAACATATAGTAATTAATTATTGATAACTTTGTCCAGAATTTTATAATCTGAATTTAATAATGTGATTGGATGATGTGACCCAATGTAGGAGCTCTTACTGGGTTTTGAAAAACTTATGACACCATTGCTGAAAGAGGGGCAGTTTCTCACCAGAGAATAAGGGCCCCACACCCTGAGGTGAGGTTTCCCTTCGACTGCCATATTTTGTTTACGGCGTTCAGAAGAAAAACTGCCAGGGGATTCCGCTACTCTTCCAACGGGCTCTGTGAGCCCGTTGGAACAAGAGTGGAATAGTAATCCATTCAATGACGGCGGAGCCAGGCTCGGCTCCGCCGTCCGGATTACATTGTCGGTTTCCGACAGTCGATCCATGTCGGCCTTTCCGACATGGATTGGCTGTCGGAAAGTGAATTTGGGGACCTCTATCAGGGCCCCCTCTGCCCCTGGCACTCCACATATATTGCACCATGTGGCAGGCACCCTGAGGTGCCTGCCACTCAGTGCTGAGATGTTTACAAACTTCCATTTTCCAATGGGAGCTTGTGCTGTGGGTGTTTTCAGCCCGCCGCACAAGCTCCCATTTAAAATGGATTTTTCAGACCGCACTATGTGCGGTCGCATCCAAATTAGGGTGTCGGAACCGCTGACCTATGGTCGGTCGGTTCCTTCCCCGCAACGGTGTGGCCACCCAACATCGTAATGAAGGCCTACATGTTTTATAAGTTGTGTAAGGGTTGGAATGAGGTCGGAAGCATAGATTTTATAGAACTCAATACTAAACACATCTTCCCTGGTGCCTTTTCAGCTAGCAATTGCCAAATAGCAGTTTTTACATCGTCTACCCTTATAGGCTCAGAGAAAAAGACAGAATCAGAGGAGGAAAGAGTTGGTAGTTGGAGACGAGATACAAAAGAATTACTCTCCTCTTCAAGTGGGGAATAATCTTTTGTTTCATAAATTGATAGTGATGCAAAAGTAAAGAAAAACTTGTTTTTTTGCTGGGTTATAGTTTTAGTATCTGGATGGTTAATTGATATTATTAAATTTTTACTTGTGCTTTCTCTTGCCGATCATGTCAACAATTTGCTAGCTTTTTCAGCTCCTCGTAGGCTCTTGCCTTATATGTCTGTTCATTTATTAAGGCATTTTGCATGAGATGTCCTTTCTAGATGCCTTAATGGAGTCTACCTCTGCTTGAGTGGTGTCAGAGGTAGCTTTGATAAATTGTTTTTCTAACAAAGCCAATTTCTGTTGATAGAGAGAGACAGGATAACTTCTGCTTCGAGGAGATCACCTTTTTGGGCAGTGAAATGTGTCTGCATTGTTACTTTGAAGTGATGTCCTCCCACAGGCAGCAGTTCTAATAAAGCAAATCATGAAAAAGGCCTTACGTTTTGCACAGATTACTTTGCTTCTGCTGAGGGTTTAGGAGAGAGAAACTACCTGCAGGGAAAGTCGCTGCTAGAGCCACAGTCAGATGCTTTTGGATAGGGAAAGCAGCAACATTGTATCGATTTTGCACAGGTCGGCAGGAGGAAGCAGATTTCTCCCGGGCCCTATTCGCCACGTACCAAAGCCTAAAAGGAACAACATTTCACTTCAGTCTGCAGCACCTATTGAGACTACAGCAGCGTAAGACACACTGGCCATGAAGCAAGTCGAAGGTCAGGTCAGGTTTTGATTCTGTTTATAGTTTAACACTGCATTTTATCAATTCTCAGTGTTTGAAGCAGCTTTAATTTGATGAATTAACAGTCACAGTCAGCCCAGAGTGCCGGTTGCTGGTATATGGGGCTGAGCAGCTGGGTAAGTTTCGCCTGTGGGGCAATCTACCAGTAGCAGAAGGACTGTTCTGACATCTCAGTGGGTTGGCTATTTTTGGCTGTTTGTGGTATGTTTTATAATCTGGAGAGCTGTTTTTTCACAGGTAATTTCTGTGATATTACCACAACCATTGCCTGCAGCAAGCATAAATGCATACAGTCTCCCATACCTTGCAAAGCAGCCATACAGCATGTCTCTGTAAGCTCACAACTGCTCTGATTTGCAAATGAGGGATTTTCTAGCTATCTAATTCCCTAATGGGGCCACGTTAATTTTGATGCTCGGCCCTGTTTTCTGTCACAGTCCAACACTGGGGCTGAGAAGGGAGACAGTCTTAGAAAAAAAATTGTTTGCTGATTCCAACAGTTTATTGTAGAAGAGAAATACATGCTATTATGTCTTTACAAGTGTGCAAAACTACAGAGTTTACGGGTATTAGTAAACTCAATGAAAAAACAACTTTCAGTATTTTAGAGGGCAGCATTAAGATTTTGTGGATAGAGATGTGCAAGGTTAGTGCTTGCATTGGAAGGGGGAGGGACAGCAATATCAACTGCGGAAAAGACAGATTATGGCCTGGTACCAGTACTAAGCAGAAGTAAAGGTCAAAAAGTCTTTATATTGTAGTGATATAGCGCTTCATTCCCTTATCTAGATGCTAAAGGTCGTGCATTTTTGTGTCTGCATGTGTGTCCGCTGATATGTGTGCTGGTGGGTAGGTGAATGTGTGTGTGTGTTTCTCTGTGTGATGGATATGGACAACCTAAGACAGACATATGCTACCAGTTTTCTTGAGTCTATCATTTTTAAAGCACACATGCCTTTTTTTTTTTAGGTTTTTCCACTTTGAAAAAATCCTCCAGTTCAATGTGAATTAATGGAGAGGGCACATTTTTATGACTTCTTTTGTATATCTCCCTCTCACCAATTTCAACATGTTGGTGTGTATGATCGTTTGTCCACTTTCACAGCTATCACTGCCCAGCTCACTGGTGTGCAAGTTTCTTGGAGAAAGGAGTACTTAAATCACAAGAAACTTCTGTCTGTTGGTGATGCCCAGGATCCCCCAGTGCCCAGCCTGTCACTGAAGCCTTGGAAGGTGAAGGGGGACGCTTAAATATGCCACTGTATGCAGGAATGTGCTAAATTGACTGTCTTCCTCAGTCACCTCAATCCCTTTGCTGGTTTCAAGAAGAAATCTGCCTTGCATCTTGAATCGTATGCAGGAGAACAAAAGGCGGTCTGATGGCCAAGCATATGAGACAAATGTTAGCAGCTCCAAAGTTGAGCCAGGAATACATTTTAGAGCAAAAGGACAAAACTGGGGTTTCTGAATCATGATTTTAGTGACTGTGCTATGGCTCAGTAGTTGCATATTTCTAACAAAATAAACCACCGCAACAGCACAGCTAATTGTGAGTGACATACACGCATTTTATTTCATGAATGGAGAAGTGGCAGTGGTACCAGTACCACCTAAGCTCCTCTCCCCTTTTAGGCCTGACACTTCTTGAAGTAGGAAAGGTGGTCCAGGACAATCAGTAATATGGTAGCAGCTTCCTGATCTGGATCTGGTATTTAGAAGATTGTATTTACATTTCGATTTAAAACCTCTGTTAAAATCAAATAGGAGTTCTCAAGTTAACCTAGGAAATACAAGTAACCTATCAATTTGATTTTATCATTGAATCCTATTTCTAGTAGATTGACGTTCATTATATATTCAGGACTACAAATACCAGAATGCAAAGGAAAACAGAAATAGAAAGGTTACTTCAACAAACAAAGAACAACTCTAGGTGAATCCAACGTTGCATGTGATGGAGCAGAGTAAATGAAAAAATGTAACCTCTAACAAATTTTATAAATAATTAATAAACATGTTCGTTTAAATGTATTAATCAACAATGTACGAGAGGGAAGGGTAACACGCAAGTATATGTGCTGAATAATCTATTTACAAATGTCTGTGTGTCTAATTATAACATAAAATATTTGCGTACTAAATAAATAATAAATGCATGATTCGTGCTTCATAGAATATAAAACGTGACGTTGCAAAAACAATAGTGATGGTAAGTAAGGAACAGCTTAAATGTTGCTTTCTGCTAGGTAATAACTAATTGGGGTACGTAGATGACGGGAGGGAAACGAAAAGGCAATGTTTCTCTATTTTAATTATGTTTTGTTTATTTCTAAATAGTGCTTCTAAGTCTAATCGAGTGGCGATATAAAATGGCTGCCGTTTATTAGAGTACGCATGCGCTGAGAAAACACATGACAAGGGAGAAAAAGTTGGAGAAAGACTGACCACGTGATGGTGCTGAAAGGCTAGGATGCAAGAATGGTCAAGGCTGATGTGACCTATTTGAACTGATAGTGTGCCGTGGTGATCAGCAGAGAATCGTGGGAAACAGTTTTAAGAGAAAGGACAATGCCTGCAGAGTTCTCGAATGTATCGAAAGAAGTTACAAATGTACTGATCGAAGCGGATGGAAACATGTCTTGAACTGTGAGAAAGGAAATGAACATATGCATTCCAGAAGAACAAGCTGGATCCGGGAGAATTTGATTAAAACTGAATAAATGAACTGAGTGGACCAATGAAAGAAAAGCGCGTTATTAATGTTGCAACAATTTAGTTAGCAAAGTTAGAATTAGGGTATAAGAAGGCCTACTCTTGGTGGGAGGGGTAGTTGGTGGCTTCCAGTGCTTGGTGTTCCAGATCGATCCATTTTACTGAGCGGGAGATGCTGAAAGACTGTTAGATGAGACGGGTTGCGGTAGCTGATGCTGACGAGCTGAAGTTTCTGTTGCTGTCTTATTTTTCCAGTTGAGTATGAGAATCAGGTTATTTTTCAACTTTAAACTTAGGTTAGAGATCATTAGGCTAAATTAGGAAGATAGGCAGGTTAATTAGGATTTTTTCTTCATGACAAAATTTCCTTTCTGCAATAAAATTGATTTTGCTTAATAAATATTTGATTTAGTAATGTATGAATAATTGAATAAAAGTCTAAATTCTTTTCCATGCCTTTAAAATTATATAAATTTTGAGATTCTTAAATCAAACGACTCAGTGATTATTTACTAAATGGTTGTGAAATTAGTAATTAGTTATTGTGATTTAGCTGGTCTTGATCACTATCAACTGATTTTCACTAGATGATCCATCGACAAAACAATGAGCAGGAATATCTTAAGAAATAACTAAGAAAGCGATAGGTTAAGGTAAATAAGGTATTTCCGGCTCCTTCCAGCGCTACTTCATGATGTTTTTCATTTAGTTTTTCTTTCTCCTAGGAGTATAGATTCATAAAGGTGTAGAGGAAATCCAGGTGTGTGTGTGTTTGTTAGGCGATGTCATGGGCCCCATCGTCATGTGGATGTGAGAAAATATAAGTCGCGCCTGGATGACTGATAAGTGACCTAGGAGAAATAGTTTTCATTGTATCCGCTGCATCAGATTTCTTGGTAGCAGAGTTATGGTTTCTATAGATTAGTTTGGTGATTATTGATTATTGATTATTTTGATGACTAACACTATATGTTGAGTCGCGTTATGTTATATGTGAGTTTTCACACTTCTGGGATGTAGGAAGTGGAACACGTGTGGCAAGAGAAGTCACATGGAATTTGGTACATGGTCTGAATTCAATTTTTGGTAATAACACAGGTTGTGTTATGTTAGGGATTTCTGTACGAAAGGTGTGTAACTGAGATAGCAAATCACGTCTTCTTGTGAAACTCTGGCCTTAATTCTCAGGAGCATAGTCTCCACATGTGTCTTATCCCCAGAGAAACGGGTTTACTGTTTGCTTGAAAGAAGGGTAAGGTAGAGGGAAGTGCTTCTTTATCGGCGAAAGTTAATAATTCTGTGGTAGGGTAGAGGTAAGCGCTGCCTACTGGAAATACAGGATTCTTGTGTAAAAGGACAAAGCTGTCACTTTTGTTTAGCGAATGAGACTATGGAATTGTTTTAAATGTTGTAACTAACGAAGAAACATTCAAAAGAAAAATTGCCAATAATTTTTGTAAAGGAGGGGTAAAAGAGCAAGAGTGACATAGACAGTGCCGCGCTAGGATTGGATAGTGCGCTAGTCACGTGAACGCAAAGAAAGGAGTGACGTAGAAAAGTGCCGCGCTAGGATTGGTTGGTCCGCGGAAGAAGGAAATCGTTCTGATTGGTGTGTTGGTGTGAGTCGCGCTGTGATTGGTTGAAGTTCCGTACACGGAACAGTGCTGGTTTTGAAGAGAAAAACCAATCGAAAACATGCCGTATTATGAGTATGAAAGGGAGAGAACGTCATGGACGACAAAAATTAAGAATTTCTTTAAGAGAGACAAAAAGGTTGTGACTAGAGAGGGACAAGTAATTCCTCCGCCGAAATCAGCAGCTTCACATATGATGCTGAAATATGGATATCATACATGCATATGGTTAGAAAATTGGGCAAAGTATACGAAGAATGATGGTGCATTAGCTTTCCCTGAGAATGGTTCATTTAGTGTAGCGGTTTTGCGGAATTTGAGAGAAAAGATGACAAATTTAGAACCTAGACCGACACAATTTGAAGCGTTGACGGAATGGGAAGATGAGATGTATGAGCGAGAGAGATTCAGAGGTTTAAGGGATCATGAGTTCATGCCTGGAAGAATGTGGGGAATAAATCATGAGGATAGAATAAAACGATGGAGATGTGCTAACATGACAGGAGGTTTGTTTCCGGCTTTTACAGTTGAGGAAAAGACTAAGAGAAAACGTACTGAGAAAAAGAAACATATGGAGAGGGAAAAATATATGCATGAGAGTGAAACGGATGATGAATTGCTGGAAGAAATTCTGAATAGAAATCCCCCTCCGTATCAGCAGAGTTCTACAGTGGTGACACCTAATGCGCCGCAAATAGAGACTGTGCGAAATAAAAGTCCTGTAAAAGAATTGAAATAAATAGGTCACAAGATCAAATAAGAACTTCACAAAATGAAGGAGTAGAAAGTGACAATGCAACTGAATTAGCAAGAACAACAAAAGAGCTGACTGAGAAAATTAGGGAATTAACGAAAAACATGGAAGCTGTGACTGTACCCGTAACAATAGGTCCAGTAATACCAGTTTTTGAGAATCAGAAAATTGATGAACGATCTTTAGTGATTCCTATGAATTCACAATTTCAGAGAGAAAAAGAAAGGATGGAACCAAGTGCAAGTACAAGTAATTTGGCTAGTACCTACAGACCAAGTCCACCTACAAATTTGACAGTGAATGAGTGTAATGGTAGGAAAATGCATATGGTAACAGAATCTGCAACAGTGACCCCTGAAAAGAGTGGTAATTGGATAGAACTAAATAATACGCCTATAGGTCCGACTCCTGATGAGTTAAATGAGTGGATGAAGGCATTTAAAATAAAAGAACCAGAAGAAAAACCATTAGATGTAATTAGATTAAAGATTGACATGGAAGAATTAATTTTAGGGACGATTGGTACAGAAAAGCTGAAAAATTACCAGGATGATGAAATTATGTTTCTGTGCAAAAGTATTACATGGAGAGCAAAAAATTTACAGGACAAACTGGAAGAGATAGCAAGTGAAATTGGAGTAGATTTTGCGAAAGTGAAAACATTGCAGAAACCGTACAGAGTAGACTTTTGTGATAAAGATATTGAAAATTTGAACACAGCAGGAAGGCTGACACAGATAAAAGAGTTAATCGTTTTACTGAGAAAATGGGGTGATGTGGACAGATGGAAAGTCAGATGGACGAAAAAGTATGAGAAAACTGCAGACAAAGCTTCTTTGGCTTTTATGATAACTGAAAAGGAACCTGTTGCAAGAGAATACCCTATGAGAGAAACTCCAGGTGGTAGTTATGTGCATGTTCCCTGGACTAGACAAGATATACTGTCATTTACAAACGAATTCCCAAAGCTGAGAGAGAAACCAGTTGAATGGTATCGACAAGTGGAGAGGTTTGTGAAGGTTTCAAAGGTGTTGTGGATAGATTTAGATGGATTGTTTGACATAGTGGTGCCAACTGATTTGTGGTCTGAATGTAAAATTACAGTTGACTGGCCAACTACAGAATATCCAAGAGATCCTAAGACAGGAGCTCCAGGTCCTGAGGTGATGAGGAAATATGATAAGGTGATTACCTTTTTGAAAAATAAGATTCCTCCTAAAGAAACAGATTGGGTAAAAATCGACAGAACTACACAGGAAAGTAAGGAGTCCGTACATGCCTATTATGAAAGGTTGTTGTTGGTTTTCAAGCAGTATAGTGGATATGAGGAGTTGAGTGAAAAGGATATGAGTCATTTTGTATATAGATTTGTGTTTGGACTGAAACCAGAGATTAGAGAAATGATTAAACAACATATGATTAACTGGCAAAATGGCACTGTAGATGAGGTACTGAGGTATGCTAAGTATTGTAGTGATGAAATTGAGAGTAGACAGCGTAAATTGAAAGAGAAGGCAATGTGGGCACAGGTGAAAGTGGCAGAGAAACAAGAAGCTCAATTGGATAATAATGGGAATGAAACAGGACAGAATAAATCCCGACCTAACATAGGTAAAGGGAAAGGTCAAATGAGTCTAGAAGAGGCAAAGAAAAAATGGCCATGTCATAATTGCGGAAAATTAGGGCATTGGAGAAACGAGTGTAAGTTCCCACCTAAACCTAATCCAGAAAATCAATCATTAAATCCACAGGTGCAGAATGAGGTAGTTGTTCAACAAGGTCAGGTGCCACAACCACCACTTCCCAACAATGTTAACCAGCAAAGATACAGTACAGAAACAGGATTCTACGGAGGAGAGCAGGTAACACAATTGCCGCGAGCAGCTAACATTTCTCAGTATTGGTTGCGTCAGAGTGAGGATGAGTCGGATGAAAGTTTCTGACGGTGCCTAGGAGAGGAAAAGAGTGCGTACTTGGCGCAACTCTAGAGGTAGATCAGTCTGGTCCCTTTGTGGATGGAGAAGTGAATGGTGCAAATGTAACATTCCTTGTCGATACTGGAGCTACCCGTTCTACTGTTAGATCAGTGGAAATTCCAAACCTTCCTCTCTCAGGTGAATATATCCAAGTAGTTGGAGTAGCGAATCAGCAGATTAAAACACCACTTACTGAATTAGTGGAAGTAAAAATTGGTTCTTTTAGCAAAATGCATAGATTCGTAGTGTGCGATTGTAGTCCCGTAAATCTTTTAGGTCGCGACCTTTTGTGCAAAATGAACTGCACAATTTATTGTACGCCAGATGGAATTGGATTTCAGACCCCAGATGAAGATGTATTGTATAAAGTAACATTGATGAATCAGGAACCTGAAATGAATGGTTTGTTTCCTGCATTTGATGCAGAAAAACTTCCAAAAGAACTGAAAAATGCAGTGAAAGAGAATGTGTGGGATTTTACAGGAGAAGATATTGGATTGATGAAAGAAGTAGATCCCGTAAAGGTAACAGTAAAAGAAGGAACAACTTACCCAAATACGCCACAGTATAAATTGACTCCAGAAATAATTGAAGGAATAACTCCTGTAATAAATAAAATGATTGAACAGGGAATTCTAAAAGAAATAATGAGCAGTCCATGTAATTCACCTATAATCGGACTGAAAAAGCAAAACGGAACATATAGAATAGTACAGGATTTGAGAAAGGTCAATAAAATAGTTGTGCCTTGTTGTCCAATAGTGCCAAACCCTGCAGTAATTCTATACCAAATTCCACATGAAGCTGAGTGGTACACCGTGATAGATTTGTGTCACGCATTTTCTCTATTCCTTTACATCCAGATAGCCAGCCATTATTTGCGTTCCGGTTCGGAGAGCGTATTTTGGCATGGTGCCGAATTCCTCAGGGGTATACAGAAAGCCCCTCAATCTTTAATCAGATTTTAAAGAAGTCCCTGGAAGATTTGAAAATGCCTGAAAAGTCAGTGATGGTGCAGTTTATCGATGACCTATTGGTGGCATCGAAAACAAAAGAAGCATGTGTAAGCGATACAATTGCTTTACTGAACCATCTAGAGAAAAGAGGACATAAAGTGTCCCCTTCGAAATTGCAGTTTTGTCAAAAAGAAGTCCAATATTTAGGGCATAAAATTGAGAAAGGGGTGCGAAAGATAACGACTGAGAGAATAAAAATGATTCAAGGAATGAGAGCACCAAAGACGCAAAGAGAGGTAAGAATGTTTCTGGGAATGGTTGGATATTGCCGACAATGGATAAGTGGTTTTTCCTTGATTGCTAAGCCATTACAAAAATTGACCAAGAAGGATGTAAAAGACCCTTTTGAATTGAATGACGAAGAAATGAAATCTTTCAAAGAGTTGAAAAAGAAATTGTGTGAGGCCCCTGCTTTAGGAATGCCTGACTATGAAAAGGATTTTGAATTGTACTGCAGTGAAAGAGATGGATGTGCATTTTCAGTACTGGTACAAAAACATGGAACAATGAAGAGACCAATTGCTTATTTTTCAGCTGTTTTAGATCCTATAGCAAAAGCGTTGCCTGGATGTCTGAAAGCTGTTGCTGCTACTTGTGTAAGTCTGGAACAAAGTGAAGGTATAGTGATGGGGTAATCCACTGAGAGTATATGTTCCCCATTCAGTAGAGATTCTTTTGACAAGAACAAAAACACAGTACATGACACATAGTCGGCTGACTAAGTACGAAAAAGTAATCTTGAGTGCAGAAAATGTGACCATAGATAGATGTATGAATGTGAATCCTTCGACATCATTGCCAGATGAAGAGAGTATAATTGAACAAAATGAAGTAGATCATGATTGTCTGAATGTGCTGGAATATTGCACAAAACCAAGAGCTGACATAAAGGATGAGCCTTTAAAAGAGTCAGATTATGTCATGTTTGTGGATGGCTCATGCTTGAGAACGAAAGAAGGAGTTTTAAGCGCAGCTTACACAGTGTGCACAGTGGCAACTGTAATGGAAGCGTCTTGTCTGAAAGGAATAAGGTCTGCCCAAGTTGCAGAACTGATTGCTTTGATTCAATCATGTAAGTTGGGAAGAAATGTACGAGTTACGATTGTGACCGATAGCCAGTACGGTTTCGGTATAGTGCATGATTTCGGTCAGATTTGGTCACAAAGAGGTTTCTTGACGTCTGCAGGAACACCTATCAGAAATGGAGATTTTGTAAAGAAACTGCTTGAGGCGATACAGCTGCCTAGGCAGATAGCTGTAGTGAAATGCAAAGCACATAAGAAAAATGAAGATTACATGACTGTCGGAAATAATTACGCCGACGAGATAGCCAAATATTGTGCAGAGAACATGGTATCCCTGAATAAGAATCGCGAAAGGGAGCATATCTCTTCTCCTTTGCTTTTTACTAACACTGTCGAGACATCGGATGAGGTGAGACAGTTACAGGAAGTTGCAAATGATGAGGAAAAAGATTACTGGATAAAAGCAGGATGTAGAAGACAAGAAAACAATGGTGTGTGGGTTTACAGAGATGAAAGACCAGTTATGCCTGATAGCATGATTTCAGACATGGCACGGATGTACCATGGACAAGCTCATATTGGGAGAGATGCAGTGATCAGACTTTTTAGACAAACATGGTATAACCCAAAATTCAGAGCCATAGCTGAAAGTCTTTGTCAAAGATGTCTTATTTGTCAGCAGTTTAATCCAGGAAGAAAGACAATAGTGAGTCTAGGAACAATAGGACGAGAAGGAGGTCCGTTCACTAGAATGCAATTAGACTTAATTGAAATGCCCCCTTGTAACAGACTAAGATATGTTCTAGTGGTCGTCTGTTTGTTTTCTCGTTGGGTGGAGGCATACCTGACTAGAAGGAATGATGGAATAACGGTAGCAAAACTTATGCTGCGAGAGTTCATTCCAAGGTATGGTTTTCCAGTCACGGTTGAGACAGATAGAGGAACACATTTTCAAAATGAGTTGATTCAATTAATTTGTGAAGCATTAAGTATTAAACAAAAACTGCATTGTGCATACAGACCAGAGGCTTCTGGGGTAGTAGAGCAAATAAATGGAACAATTAAGAACAGGTTAGGAAAAATGTGTCAAGCTACAGGACTCAAATGGCCCGATGCACTGCCCCTTGTCCTGATGACCATCAGAAGTATTCCTGAAAAGAAAACTGGACTTAGTCCTCATGAAGTGATCATGGGACGAGCAATGAGACAAGCACAAGTACCTGTCAACAAGTTACTGACTATAACTGATGATCTAGTACTGGATTATTGCAAAGGACTGGCTGATGTGGTGCGTTCTGTGTTTCATCAGGTTGGACCGGATGCGACCACTCTTGAAAGAAAACCAGCCCACGACTTGAATCCAGGAGACTGGGTCCGCATAAAAGTCCACAGGAGAAGAAACTGTCTAGTTCCTCGCTGGGACGAGCCACGACAGGTAATCCTAGTGACAACGACTGCAGTCAAGTGTGCAGGAGTGAAAAACTGGGTCCATGCCAGCCACACAATCAGAGTTCCAGAACCTGCAGATCGACATGTGAGTCGACATCTGGAAGTGTGGGATGAGAGTTCAGCGACTGAGACAGAAAGAAGAAGAGAAAGGGTGCCAGAACTTGAAGATCGACCTGAAAGTCGACATCTGGAAACCCCAACTGCAAGCACCTCTATAGAGGAAGAGGAAGAAGAAGAAGAAGAAGAAGGAAAAATTGCAGAAATTCCAGAACTTGAAGATCGACCTGTAAGTCGACATCTGGAAATATCTGACACGAGTTCAGGATCTGATGATTCAGTTGAAAACTGTGAAGAATTTCGAAGGAAAACTTGGGGATTTGAACCAATTAGAGAAGAGAATGAACAAGAAAATGATCTAAATGAGCAACCAAGTACAAGTTATGGTGGAAATCCTTCAAAAGTAATATTAATAGACAAAGAAGGGAAAGAGACAATTAAAAAGCTAGAAAATCGAGAAGAACCCCGAGGAGCAATAGGGACAGATAGTGAAACAAAAGAACAGGGAAAATTAGAAGCAGAGAGTGAGATAAATACCAAATCGGAAGAACATCGAGGAGGGACAGTAATAGGTGAACACAAGAAGGAGAAAATAGAACCACCAGTAAAAGAAAATGAGATCATAAGTTTCAAAATAAGAGACAATTGTGAGAAAATTGAAACAGAATCTGAAGAAAGCGGAGAAGAAGAGAAAACAAGAACTGAATCAAGAAAAAGAAACTGGAAATCAGAAAGAGGAGAAAAAGAAGGAGAAGACAAAAGGCCAAGAAAAGGAGACAATTGGCCCAGCAACTATATAAGAAAATTGAGATACAGAATAATCAGAACAGGAGAAAAAAGTGCTGAACAGGTGAATGAAATAACAAGTCAAAAGGAACAAGAAAAGCCAAGTGGAAAACGATTGCAAAAGTCTAAAAGAATAAAGAAAGTGAATTCGAAATACAAGTCACCCGAGTGGTTGTACATCGCTCTAACTGATTACAAAGAAGAAAGAAACACTCACGAGAACCCGAGACTGAGAAACCGAATGGGTAAAGGTGAGGTGCAACAAAGCTGAAGTGAAGACTTAAAGTGCTTCTGCCGGATGTGACAATTTTACTGGATATGACAAATCACCGGATGTGACAACGAAAGAATTCTGAAAAGAATTAAAAGAAAGTACCAAGCAAAGACTTTTGAATGCAGAGTGGCATCTAAGTCATTTCTGAGGTGTAGTGACACAATTTTCTGAGATTTAACAAAAGATAAAAACAAAAATGGAGAATACTAGAGATAGAAGAGATAAATGTGAGTTTTTAAAAAGATGGTGTAAAATGTGCTGCATTTGTACAGGATTATTAATGACAGTATGGATAGTTTTAGCAATCACAATTCCTATTAGTATAGCTGTAGTAGAAGCAAAGAATGATACTAAACCAGAAAAAGAAACTAATATTAAAGAACCAGTTATTTTAAGAAGTAGTGCAGAATTACATAAGGATAAGTCAGTAGCAGATTTTTCAAAAAATGTTTTTACAAAATTGTTGTACGAATATGTAGAGACAATGGATGTGAGAGATTGTTATGTTTGTATGCAGTTGCCTGCATCAGTGTCAGAAGGTGTGACTTATCATCACCTACCTCTAACTTATGGAATAACATGTAGTGTCATAGCAAGTTTATTTTATAAAACAGGTAGATTAGAGTTTTATTACATTGATGTAGATAAGATTTTTGCAAATGTTCCTGTAGTTCCAGAACTTAACAAAGTAAAACAAGCAAAGGTTTTAGGAGAATTCTTTTTAGAACATAGAATTTTAACATTAGAAGAAATAGCTAAAAACAACCTTACCTATGAGTTAAAGAAAGAAGAAAAGGTATTTTTTAGAAATGGTTGAAGAAAGAAGAATGAAATTTCAAAGAGAAGCAATAAAAGAGAAAAGAACACATCTATGGACGTTTGAGGAAGAAAATCATGAAGGAAAAAGATAAATGCAGCAATGACATTAGACTGGCCGCAAACAGGAAAGTTGTGTATTAGGAGAAATAAGACAGTCTATGACAATTATTTTGTAGGTTCCAGTATCTGCCATGACAATGATCAAATTTTGGGAGGTTGGGGATTCAAAGGTGGAAAAGATCCAATATTTCCAGGTATCTATTATATTTGTGGGAATAGAGCTTATTACAGGTTACCGGACCATTGGTATGGAACTTGTTATGTAGGCCTGGTCTTTCCAAAAATCTTTCATATGGACAGAGAAGAAAAAGGAACATACAAGATGATTTTTTTTTAAAATATATTTTTATTGATTTTCAAAACCAACCAACCAACATGCAATTACATATTAAAACATCGTTCCCTCTCAGTACATGTTCGCAGCCATCAGTGCATCTCATAGTCTTGGTTAATTGCACCACAGCACTATAACTCAGAGCAATTGCAAATACTACTCTCTTTATCTAACATAAAAAACTCAATAAAACCCGCCTTATCCCACCCTCCTACCCCTCCCTGCCCTCTCCACCGGTGTGCCCAATCCATTCGCAATTCGCTAATAAGTAAGTACAACCTGATCAGTGTAATGTTCCAGGTACTCGCAACACAATGACTCTCTGACTCACCCGCCCCCTATGGGATCAGATTACTGCTACACCTGGGAGGCTCTTTGTTGTTTGTTCGCTGCCTCATGCGGCGGCGACGCTATTGTTGCCCCCGAGTCCGTGTCCCCCTCCGATTCCTGCTCAGGTATCTGCAGCGCTGCTACCAGTACCTCCCACGCCTGTGCTGCCTCCAATAATTTTACATTCTCTATGCGTGCTGCCTGCTGGAATCTGAGCGTGCCCTCACTCCGTGCCCATTTGAGTAACTCCGCCCTCCACCTCCCAGCTACGGGCCCACTCGCTGCTTTCCAATGGGATGTAATCTCTCTCTTAGCTAATACCAGTCCTAAATCAATGAACTTGCTCGTCACTTTTGTCTTGGAACCAATGCAATAAGCAGGTACCCTGGTCAGCTTCTATGTTACGGTCAGTCACCTTCCGCAGTGTCTCAATCACAGTCTCCCAGTACCGCCCCAGTTGGGGGCAACCCCACATCATATGCTGGAAATTCGCCCCCTCCAACCAACAGCGTGGGCACTTGGCGGTGTCCATGTCAAAATATCGATTAAGTCTGGCAGGTGTTAAGTACGCCCTATGCAAGATGAAAAAATTAACTAATTGAAACCTGGCGTTTCTTGTACTTTTCCAGTTCCTCCGGACTAACAGCGCCCAGGTCTTCTCAGGAATCTCTTTACCTAGGTCCGCCTCCCATTTCCCCTGCAAATCTCGCAGTGGCTCCATCTTCTCAGTCAGCATACACCTGTAAAGACACGTAATCGCTCTAAGGGTGCCCGCTGCCATTACCACGTATTGACACGCCAGTGAGGTCGGCGGCTCCAATAGTCCCTCCTTCCAATGGCATTGTAGAGCCGACACTAGGGCAGAGTGCAGTAAATAATCTCCTCGGGGAGGCCGTACCTATCCCGCAAGTCCTGGAATGGCAACAGCTCCCTGTCACCATAAAGATCGCCCACCATCTGCACTCCCAAGGCTTCCCACTCAGCCAGTGCCGACCAATCCCCGCCATGCGGGAGGGCCGTGCACATCCCCAGAGGGATCTCCGGAGCATAAGGACGAGCCACCCCCGCCCTGCGTTGACACCGATTCCAACAGAGTTGCAACGTCCTCTCCTCACCAGTGAGCTGCCCAAGCCTTAACCGCTGTTGTAGGACAATAAAGGATAAGACGTGCCGTTGAACCCATTTCCCCTCAGGGCCATCTGGTCCCCGGAACTCCCGAGCCACCGCCTGAGTAAGCCACTGAAGCTGGGCCGCAAGGTAATATACTTCAAAATCCGGCACCGCCAGACCCCCATCGCCCCTCGGACGCATCATCGTCGTCAGAGCCACCCGTCGCCTGCCATCCCCCCACAAAAACCCTCCCACCATGGCGCGGAGCTGCCTAAATACGGAGCCAGGGACCCAGATCGGCAGCGTCCGAAAGTAATACAAAAGCCGGGGGAGCGCCACCATCTTCAGGAGTGCCACCCGGCCCGCCACTGAGAGCGGCAGTGTGCTCCAAAAGGCAAAACTGCCCTTGAGGCCTCGCATGGCCTTTCCTACATTACCCTCCAGCAAGTCCTCGGGAGTATGATATATATGAGTGCCAAGATAAGGCAGGCATCGAGATTCCCAGCGGACCCCTGCGACCTGTTCAAGCTCTTCCCCTGACGGCAACACCGGGAACAAACATGTCTTCTGCCAGTTCACCCCCAGCCCGGATACCCTACCGAACTTATGGAGCAATCGCTTCGCTCCCCCCAAAGCCTCGTCCGAGTCTACAAGGAAGATTAATAAATCATCAGCATAGAGTGATATATACTGCGTGTCCCCATGAAGGGCCAACCCGAGGTAGTATATCCCCAGTCGGGCATGGGCAGCTAGCGGCTCGATGGCCAGTGCAAATAACAGTGGCGAGAGCGGGCATCCCTGCCGTGTCCCCCGGCCCACCGAACAGGAGGGAGAAATCTTCGCTCCCATACGCACACGAGCTCTGTCACCGACTGATATAGAATCGCCGTCCATCTCACGAAGGAGTCTCCGAGTCCCATCACTCTCAGAACCCCCATTAAATACGGCCATTCCAGGCTATCAAAGGCCTTTTCAATGTCTACTGAGAGGATCACCGCCTCAGGGGTCATATGATGGTCCTCCCCCAAAATACGTAAGAGGCGTCGCACATTAGTCGCCGTAGTGCGCCTTGGGATAAATCCCGCTTGATCACTATGGACTAGTCGCACCATGTATGGGAGGAGCCGCGTCGCAAGAATCCTACTAAGAATTTTATAATCAGTGGTTAACATGGACAGGGGGCGGTACGCCGCCCTGAGCAAGGGGTCCTTGCCCGGTTTCAGTAAAGGGATGATGATGGCCTCGCGAGCGGAGGCAGGCAATCGTCCCAGGGTCTGGGCCTCTCGGAAAACCGCCAGCAGCCTAGGAGCTAGTAGGTCAACATAAGTCGAATAAAACTCTATCGGCAACCCATCGGTGCCTGGCGTCTTATTGCGTGCCATGTTTTTAATCGCTCCCCGTATTTCCCCCTCGGTGATTTCCCGCCCCAGATTATCCGCCAGCGACCTCTCCAGTTGTGGTAAGTTTACCTCCGCTAAGAAGTCCTCGAGCTCCGCGCCCGATGTCCGGAGCCGGCTCTCATACAAGTCAGAATAATAGTCTAAGAACAACCCATTAATGTCCCCCTGAGTATAAACCGGGGTCCCCGCAGGCAATGTCAACGCCAATATAGGCGAGCCCCTAGGGACCGGGTTAGCCAACCAGGCCAATAGAGTACCCGTCTTATCCCGTTCTGCATGTGCCCGCACCAGATACGCCTTGTGGTCGAAACAGCGCAGCCGTTCCACCTGTACGGCCACATTTTCCCTAGCCACTGCAACCGCGCCCTGCGCTTCCGGGTTCCCTTAGTGGGCTCGTTCCGCCTGCCGCAGCCGCTGTTCCGCTGTATCTACGTCAGAAAGGAGAGTCTTCCGTACCCCTGCCGCGTGAGATATGCATAGGCCCGCACTACAACCTTAAAAGCATCCCATTCCAGTGCTAGGCTTGACGCTGTGCCCTCATTTTCATGGAAGTAATGCTCTATGCCAGCCTGTACCCCCGCACGGAAGACAGGGTCCTCCAAGGCCTCTGGGCGCAAGCGCCAAGTGGGGACTAAAGGTCTCTCCCTAGTCCAATTCAGTGTCAGCAGCAAGGGGTTATGATCCGAAATCGTCCGTGCCAGGTACTCACTAAGACGGACAGTAGCATGGATATCCGGAGAACACAACACAGCGTCCAATCGCACGTGTAAGTCATGCAACGCAGAAAAGTAGGAATAATCCCTCTCTTCCGAGTGCTGCACCCGCCAGGTGTCTATGATCCCCCATTTATCCTGCCAGTCTTTCCGGACTCGAGATAACCTATGGATAGGAGCCCGGGTAACGGTGGATGGGATCTAACCATATGAATGTCAGTTACAGAATTAAAGTCTCCTCCCATAATCACTGGGCCGGTCAGGAAAGGCGCCAGTTTCCCCGACAGCCGAGCAAAAAGGCAGCCTGGTCCAGATTGGGGGCATACACGCTGCATAACGTCACCTCCTTACCGTCCAATCTCCCCATGACCGCTACAAACCGCCCTTCCGGGTCTACTAGCTGTTGTGTCGGTTGAAAGGGAACCCCAGCTCGTACCCATATCAGTGCGCCCCTGGCAAAAGCAGAATAAGCCGTATAGAACAGCTGCCCTCTCCACCTACGCCGCAGCGCCACCCCCTCAGCTCGGTCGACATGAGTCTCCTGAAGAAAGGCGATCTGCACCCCCTGCGCACCAAATAGGCGTGTATCTTATATCGCCGCTGCATCGTGTGCATTCCCCGTACATTCCAGGTAATACATTTCAATTCAGATAACATCCCCATAGTGATGCCTTGTCCACATCCTGAAAAGTACTCCCACCCATGGCACACCGGTGGCACTAACTATTCCCAAACTAAAAACTAAAAATCCCCAACTAACCCTCCCCAGAATAAGTCCTAAAACTCTAGTACCCATCCAAACCTTTCTCAAACTGTATCCCTGGTCTCTACCAGGGGTCCACTAAAGGACCGAAACTAGGGGGGGGTGCCCCATAGCCGAGAAGAATTGGGTCCCTACCGCCGTGGAACCTAACCCCACGCCCCACCATCAAGATGATCTCCATACCATCCCAAATATTCCGCTGCAAAGAGGGTTGCTCCGGACAGGTATCCCCCCTCCAAAAACTATTCCCTCCTCCCGGTCTCACTCTCTCTCTTAGGGGTGCCCATGTTATTGCCTTTCCACTCCCCACAGAACATAAGGAACTCAGTTACTTGAGTCAGGCATCCGCAACCTCGTCCGCAGTCCCAGGAGTTACATGTGGCAACAGGATACTCCCAGCGTCAGTGCCATCCGAGTCCGCCCCCACAGATCCCTTCTCCGAGTCCGTCGGGGCCGACGTCTCCCGTCCCTGAGCCCGGGATATCTCCGCTACGGCCTGCAGTGCTGACAGTCTCTCCGTTTCCGTCTGTGTCACAGTAAGGCCCTGCGCCCCCAGGCGATATCGTCTAGTGCGTCTCGTGCGGCGCGAGCGTGGCGCTTCCACACGCCGCCTTGCACCACGTCCCGCCTCTCCTGATCCCGCTCTGTAGGAGTCCAGCCAATTCCAGGCTTCCCCAGGGTCAGTGTAGAAGTACGTGGCTCCATCCATCATCACCTTTAGGCGTGCGGGGAACAGCAGAGAATACTGGATACCTTCTTCTCTGAGCGCCCTCTTGACCTCCAAGAACGAGGCCCGATGGCGTTGCACCTCGAATGTATAATCCGGGAAGAGCGTCACACTGCTGTTATCCACCTTAAACGGGCCCGTTAAGCGAGCTCTGCTCAGGAGCAAATCTCTGTCCTTATAGTGGAGGAGTCGCGCCACCACCGGTCTGGGGGGCCTCCCAGGCGCCAGCTGCCTAGCCGGGACCCTATGCGCCCGCTCCAAGGTGTAGAAGGGAGACAGGCCCTCCGGCGCCACCACAACCCGCAGCCAGGCCTCCAAGTAATCAACCATGTTGGCCCCCTCCACGCCTTCCGGCAGGCCCACCACTCGGACGTTATTCCTCCTATTACGCCCTTCCGCGTCTTCGGTCCTGCGCTCCAATACCTGCAGTCGTCGGCGCACTTCTCCCATCTGGGCATCCAACGTCTTCTGTGCCGGCTCCAGGGTCTCCAAGGTGGTCTCAGTCTGCTTCACCCGCTCAGTTAGCTTTGCGTGATCTGCTCTGAGGAGGCCCAGGCCCAGGGTCACCTGCGCTATGTCTTGCTGTAGCGCATCCCTAGTGTCTGTGATAGCTTTGAGGATCTGGTCCACCTGCTTCTGCATCAGGCTCTCCGGGTGGAGCTCCACCTTGTCCTGCTGTCGATGTTCCGCCACGTCCACCTCAGGCTCCGGATGGGCCCCCCTGCTTGCCCCGTGGCTTCCCCATGGGTTGCAATTCCCTCGATTCCAGCCGTGGATGGGGGTACGCCTGCGTGTCGCCGATCTCAAGCCACCCGCTGCACTCCCCCACTCGCCAGAAAGCACCATGGATGGCCCACCACCTCAGCTAGGCACTCCCTCCAGGGCTCGTGGTGGTCCGCTAGTTGGTGCAAGCTCCTTTGACCACCCTACAATTTTGATTGGCGGGTCCTCCAAACCTGCTCCCCGTTTGCATGGTCTTCCACCGATACTGCCACAACGCGGCAAGCCCAGTCCCAACGCAGTATGCCCCGGTGGATCTGGGGATCCTGTCGCCGCACTTTTAAGGGCTGTGGTCTGTCCTTAGGCCGCTACCCGGGCCTCCGAGCCGCCGCTTCTGGGGCTCAAGCGGTGGTCCACCTTAACAATGCCGGGTGCTTCCCCAGGTGCGGGTCGGGGTAGCCTTCCACAAGGGGCAGTCCTCCCGCCGCAGCTCGAGCCAGTAGGCTATCTCAGGGGGGCCCCCCCTTTCCCAACAGAGGTGCCCGTCCCGCCCTCACGGCCTTCCGGTGCACTGTCCTGCCTCCCCGCAGGAAATCCTGAATGAGTGCCGGGAAATGGAGAGAAAAATAAAGGAAATGGGGCAGGCGGCTGGCCGCTGTCTCTATCTCTCCTGCCCCTGTCGCAATGGGCCACCAGCCCTCCGATCTCAGTAGGGGCGCTCCATACAATTCCCCGATGTCGCCTTCTCCGCTACCTCCCGGGCTTTGATCTAGCCCGCCTCTCCGCCCCACACGCTCCTCACAGCTCCGTACGATGGCCCCAGAGGTCCACCCCGACCTCGCAGGAACTCTCAGCCCCCAGTCACAGCACGGGCCACACACCGGTTCCTGCTTACTACTTGCAGGCTCCTCCGCCGGGGTCAAGTGGAATCCAGCCCGAGGCTCCTCAGCGCCGCATCGGCCTCGTCTCGCCCCAGGCGCCGGGATCACTCCAGCACCGGTCCCCTGGGATCGGGATCCGTCACCGCAGTTCCCGCGGCCCCTGACTTCCTCCGCGGAGCCCCTCCAGGGCATGCAGATCGGCCGCCGTCAAGACTCGCTGGTACGTTGCCGCGGCCGCTGTGTCCAGCCCTCAATCGGCCGCCACTTTGCACGCCGCGCGAGCCTCACTGTCTCCGCCGCTTTCAGGCATTACAGGCTCGGATTCTTCCGAAATCCGCTCTCCGAGCGTGCCGTATACGTTCGAGCTTCCAGCACGTAAGTTGTTGTGTGCCAGCTCAAGTGGTGAAGGCAGGATAAGGTCAGGATGAATGCTCGGCCAGCGGAGCCTCAGTCGGACGCGTCTAGTCCGCCATGCTGCCGGCCACGCCCCCAGGAACATACAAGATGATTAATAGCTTTACACGTAGAAAGAGGGAAAGTTTTTCAGAAATTGTAGGTGATATTTTTGGAGCATTAATACCAGCAGTGGGAATATCTTTGAATGCATTTAAAATTCGGAAATTATCCACAGTAGTAGATCGTTTGTCTACAGATACTGCGGGAGGGTTCTTGATGGTAAATACCGAAATGGTTGCCATGAGAGCTATGGTGATGCAAAATCGGCTTGCCCTTGATATTCTTTTGGCAAAAGAGGGTGGAGTTTGTGGAATGCTGAAAGTCCAACATTGTTGCACTTACATTCCTGATAAAAGTGAAAATATACAAAAGTATATTACAAATATTACAAATTTGCACAAAGAACTAGTTCCACTGGAGGTTGAAAGTGTCCTTGGAAAACTTGGTAGAGGGTTTTCTTCAGTAGCAAATTGGTTAACAAGAATGAGTAGACTAATGATAGGGAAAGTTATAATAATAGCAACTATAGCAATATTGTTAGCCATGGTGTTGAAAATTGTAATAACGTGTATAAAAAGAAAAGTAAGACAAAATAAGATAAAAAGAAATAACAGAATAATGAAAGAAAGAGAGAGAGAAATGGGTGAAATTGAGTTAGAGAAAATGAAAGAAAGTATGTATAAAGAGACAAGAAGACAAGATGAAATGGAAACAGATGTATAATTAACAAAAAGCAAAAGGATGAAAGACATATGCTGCCTGAAAAGAAGTATAACTTGGGTTTTATGTGGTGATTTAAAAATCACCAAAGGGGGAGTTGATGGAGCAGAGTAAATGAAAAAATTTAACCCCTAACAAATTTTATAAATAATTAATTAACATGTTCGTTTAAATGTATTAATCAACAATGTACGAGAGGGAAGGGTAACACGCAAGTATATGTGCTGAATAATCTATTTACAAATGTCTGTGTGTCTAATTATAACATAAAATAATTGCGTACTAAATAAATAATGAATGCATGATTCGTGCTTCATAGAATATAAAACGTGACGTTGCAAAAACAATAGTGATGGTAAGTAAGGAACAGCTTAAATGTTGCTTTCTGCTAGGTAATAACTAATTGGGGTACGTAGATGACGGGAGGGAAACGAAAAGGCTATGTTTCTCTATTTTAATTATGTTTTGTTTATTTCTAAATAGTGCTTCTAAGTCTAATCGAGTGGCGATATAAAATGGCTGCCGTTTATTAGAGTACGCATGCGCTGAGAAAACACATGACAAGGGAGAAAAAGTTGGAGAAAGACTGACCACATGATGGTGCTGAAAGGCTAGGATGCAAGAATGGTCAAGGCTGATGTGACCTATTTGAACTGATAGTGTGCCGTGGTGATCAGCAGAGAATCGTGGGAAACAGTTTTAAGAGAAAGGACAATGCCTGCAGAGTTCTCGAATGTATCGAAAGAAGTTACAAATGTACTGATCGAAGCAGATGGAAACATGTCTTGAACTGTGAGAAAGGAAATGAACATATGCATTCCAGAAGAACAAGCTGGATCCGGGAGAATTTGATTAAAACTGAATAAATGAACTGAGTGGACCAATGAAAGAAAAGCGCGTTATTAATGTTGCAACAATTTAGTTAGCAAAGTTAGAATTAGGGTATAAGAAGGCCTACTCTTGGTGGGAGGGGTAGTTGGTGGCTTCCAGTGCTTGGTGTTCCAGATCGATCCATTTTACTGAGCGGGAGATGCTGAAAGACTGTTAGATGAGACGGGTTGCGGTAGCTGATGCTGACGAGCTGAAGTTTCTGTTGCTGTCTTATTTTTCCAGTTGAGTATGAGAATCAGGTTATTTTTCAACTTTAAACTTAGGTTAGAGATCATTAGGCTAAATTAGGAAGATAGGCAGGTTAATTAGGATTTTTCTTCATGACAAAATTTCCTTTCTGCAATAAAATTGATTTTGCTTAATAAATATTTGATTTAGTAATGTATGAATAATTCAATAAAAAGTCTAAATTCTTTTCCATGCCTTTAAAATTATATAAATTTTGAGATTCTTAAATCAAACGACTCAGTGATTATTTACTAAATGGTTGTGAAATTAGTAATTAGTTATTGTGATTTAGCTGGTCTTGATCACTATCAACTGATTTTCACTAGATGATCCATCGACAAAACAATGAGCAGGAATATCTTAAGAAATAACTAAGAAAGCGATAGGTTAAGGTAAATAAGGTATTTCCGGCTCCTTCCAGCGGTACATCATGATGATTTTCATTTAGTTTTTCTTTCTCCTAGGAGTATAGATTCATAAAGGTGTAGAGGAAATCCAGGTGTGTGTGTGTTTGTTAGGCGATGTCATGGGCCCCATCGTCATGTGGATGTGAGAAAATATAAGTCGCGCCTGGATGACTGATAAGTGACCTAGGAGAAATAGTTTTCATTGTATCCGCTGCATCACATGCATGTGGAATTCTGCAGATTCGGAAAAAAAATGCAGTCTGCACTGCAGTGGTACTTATGTTCAAACATAGTTGGACATCAGTAAGGCCATGTTCATTGTACAATTGTGCATTGTATATTGCACAGCACTGGCAGTAGGCACTTGGTAAAAAACTATTTGGGAGCTGGCATATATTTTAAAACAGTAAGCACTGCAAGCTTCCGATCCAGCTCAAGAACCTCAAGAGAGACAGAACTCATAAGAAGCACACCATTGTGCCTGCTGAATAACCAGCTACTGTTTAAGGATTTACAACTAATCCTGTCAACCAGCTTTTATATACCCAATCATGAATGCAGCACACACGGACTTCAATATACAGCACAGCACAAAGCCCGCCACATATTAAGCAAAAAGACAGACCACAGACACAAAAAGAAGTCATCATGATTACAGCACACAGTCACAAGTCATGCAAACTAAGCATATAACACCCAGGTCACAACAAACAATACAGACACAAAACACACACACATCGTGTGCAGCGATATTTTCAGGTGCACTTTGTCTCTTCCCCCAAACTGATGCAGGTCCAGAAAGTGCTCCTATGTAGAATCAGTTATTAATGCTTCAACGAAAACCAGGCAGTGTTATTGTTTATGCACCATACCTCAATTTTCAGTGAACCTCTGTCAGAAATGAATCAATTAGTAACTAGATGTGTATTAATCTTGACCTCCACCCCCAACATGTCACCAAGAATATCACTTTCACACGTCTTTCAACACACACAGTGGCTAAGGCATTTTTAATACTGATAAGTCTAGTCATCTCTTAATAAAAATACACACAATGGTTGAATCAGCAATGGTGTATGCAAAATTGCTCTCCCTACCCAACAAAAACTCCCCATCAAAGCACTGCATTCTTTTATGAGTGCCATTTCAGATGAATTGGATTTCTAGCTAAATGAATTGAACATTGGTCTAGGACTGCTAAGTGCAGTTTTTGAACCACTTGAAAAAGACAGGTGCACTTGCTTATTTTTGGGCATTGTCCATGCAGTAGAGGAAATGGGCGGCAACTTCTGTAGAAGTGGGAACGCTTGAGAAGGAAGTGGGTGGCCTCCTACGAAAAATATTGGGCACTTGACCGTATTTATTTATTACCAATTAAGCACTGTTCCACTGCTTTGTGAATAAACCTCAAACTATGTCTTTCATTTTCAAATGATCAGTGAAACTGCCCCTGCATGGCTATTTAGAAAAATTAGCCTGATGTGGGGTTAATCATAATGCTGCATGAATAACTTTACGACACATATTAATCAAATGCTTGCTTTGGCTTTTCAATTCTCCATTTTTTGAAAAGCGTCTCCTTCTTAAAATGCTATTTTAGATCTTGTTTTTTTTAAATTTATACTTCCCAATACACTTTATCATCCCTGATCCACTTTTTATATTACCAAATTGCTCTTACATCTGTATCCCCTCAGTACTTTGAAGTGGACCTTGGATGGGATAAGTAGTTTATAAGCAAACAATGCCATCACATGAGTCACTAAGGCTAGTACGGTGACACAGTGGGGCCTACACTGAAGCTAGGAAACACCAAGAATGACTTAGCGGCACTTACAATGGGCCTCCAACACGGTAACTAGCACACTGCCAACGGAAAACCAACAATGACATGGAGGCATTGATGTGGCCACAGTGACAAATAGGCACAGGGCCCCTAGCAAATGGGCACTTTCAGCAAGATAATGAGACAGGCAAATCAGCACTGACACTTGGGCACTGGAGCAGGGGTACTGAAAGAGGGCAATCAATACTAACATGGAAACAGTGGCGTTGGGACGCGTGCATGGGACGCAAACACTAATGCTAGTACCAATTCCTGTCCTCTGCACACGCTCAAGTCAAATGTAAAAATTTTTTAAACAAGTAGGCGTATAAAGAAAATGAAAAGAGTGATCCATATGCTTTTTCTTTTTTCTTTTAATCCACACTGCCATTGGGTCACGGACACTAGAGCACTGATCAGTGGCACCAACAATGGCATAGGGATGTTGGCAATGTGGCACTGGAAGTCGTTCATTGACTTGAGTCACAAATATTGACACTGGGACACATTAGGACATTAACACACCTGCACATCAGTGATGCTGACACAAGGACATTTTCAATGGGACATAGATAATGAAACACCAACATGGGAATATTGACTTGGGGACAAAGACACTCGCACAAACATTGATGCTGGTCCAATGCCATGGGGCAGTGACATCGCACGATTGTTTTAAGGACTTTAGAACATAAGCACCTAAATATTTATGCACAGCTATAACACCAGGTGATACAAGGGCACTCTCTGGGTGGACGTGACACTCTGGTCGCTGAGATAAATCACTGTCACTGGGATACCGACACAGGGGTGCTGACGGGGCGCATTCATATTAATCAATCATTCAGCATTTGTAGAGCTTGGCACTGTCACCCCTGGGGTTATCTGGGTGCTGGGGTGTGAGGTCTCTGTCAAAAAGCCAGGTTTTGAGGAAACGTTGGGAAGAGGGACATAGGGTCAGAGACACAGCAATTTACACTGAGAAACTGACAACACTGCCAAGGCGTTACTTCCCAGAAACCCTGTTTGGGTACAGACAGACAGTAGGAAAAGTGGACACTGACATAGAGACACTGAAACTAACAAGGTACATTGAAATTGATATGCTGACATGGGCACAAGGACAATGACACCGAAAAACTGACAGGGGAACATTGACACTGGGACACTGGTGCCATGGCACTGCCACTGAGACATGGGTAGATGGGGGTATTGGGACACTAACAGTGATACTGGAGCACTCATGATGGGAGAAATATAAAGGGACACATATGCAATAACAGTGTCATAGGGACACTAATCCAGTAACAAACACCTATGCTGAGGCACTTACACAAGGGTGCCAGCATTAAAATACTGAGTCAGAGATACTACATGCAAAGATAGCATGAACAACAAGCATGGAGGCACTGACACTTGGTCATTGGCATTAGAGCACTAACACAAGGAAACTGTTGCATGGAACACCAACACAAGCACACTGCCAGGGATATATTGACAACGAGACAAAGAGATATCAATACTGACAATGGAACACTTGCAGAGCAATAGGGCAGTCCATCACTGCCACTGAGACACAGCCACAGAGACACTGGAAATGTTACACTTAGAAAATGACACAGACATTGATGGGGCTATTATTACTGGGAAAATGATGCAGGGACACAAAGGCAATTAAAGGGACACGTGGACATCAGGGCACCAACATTGGTAAGGGGATATTGACATTTGGACACTAATATCAAAATACTGAAAGACAGACTTACACTAAAATCATAATATTGACACTGTAGTTCTCACAGTTGGGAAACAGAGCTACACAGACACAGGCACTAAATATTACACAAGATCAGTGACGCTGAAGCACTAATGCATGGATATATGGATAGGGAGACACACCAGAGACCACAAACACTCGGACTATAGACATAAGAATAAGCAAGTCTATGGTCCAATCTAAACAACACGCTTTAACAGCACCATGAAGGCATAGTGTTAGCAAGTGCTGAACAATAGCAATACTCCCTAACATTTTTTAGGAGATAATATGGAAGCCTGTTAGCACTGACCTCTTGGTCCTGCCTAAAATAACCCAAATCTCTGTCTGTTATAGTCTGTATTGACTGAATACAACTTTGGTTTCTAGAAATATTGAAGGCACATGCTTTTTACTGTCACAGTCCAGTGGGGCGTCAATGAGGACAGACGTGCTGCATGTGGAGGTTGCTGAATGCTAAGGCTGTCAAGTCTTGATTCCAATGCATGCTTCTTTCTTCCATCACCTTACACTTTCTAGCTCTTTTTCTTACTCTTGCAAGATCTTTTTCGCCCGTGTGTTCTGTCTCTGTCATCATTTTCTGATATTTCTACTCCTCCTTATTTCTTTCTTTTCTGCCCGTCTTGCTTTTGGTCGGGGTAAAAATTTAATGATGAAAAATAAGTCTGGGTCCCGAAAGATTAGTGCCAGTGTCCGCTACCTGAAACCAAATGCACAAATGAAGTACTGGCCACAAGGCTCAGAAACAATGCTTTGGCAGCTGCTTGGCAAGTTCCTGCTTCTTTAAGTAGTCGAAGGGGGCCTATCACCACACTCACTCCCTCAACTATGCCCATGCTCTCCCAACATCCTATGCTTACCCTGTATATCTCTCCTACTGACTTTTCCATTGAGGTCTCCCTTGCTGAAGATGATTTAGAACTCCCTTAAAAACCCATTCAATTATTGTCAATTGTTGTTTAGTAAATGTACCTAGAAACGCTGGATTTGCAATACTTTTCCCCAAAGGCGCATTGAAGGAGGGTACACAGACCCACACATAATTGCATTTACACACTATTTAGTTTTCTTCCATTTTACTAGATATAAGTATGTGGAAAATACCCTTTAACATAGTTTTAATTAACGTTACCCAGTGTTCTTGCTCACTGTAATTTACAAGGTACCATTTCCTATTTTTTATAACTAATAGTGGTAAATGTAGAATAATGATAACACTTTAGAAAAACTGCAAAATTTGCTGCATTCTTTAAAATCTCGCTATATTGTGCCTTTAATTAAAAAATACTGCGGGGAGAAGGGAACCAAATCAATGACAAATATTGAGAATCAAAACCCTCCTGTAGTTATTCCATGGAGCCATGCCCGCCTTAACATCTACCCCTGGCTACGGGCCTGGATCTTGTTCACAATAAATAGCGCAATCCCCATGATATTATATTTGTAGAGAATGGTGGCCTAGGTCTGGTTCGGCTGAATAAATTAAAGTGAATTCAGGTATGTCGGCTGCAATGATAAGGATAGTGTTGATGAATCTTCTCCACTACTGTATACCCTGGAAAAAAGGGTTACTGTGATTGAGAATGAACTTCTGCTCGAAGCTGTACATGCGACATGCTAGGTTTGGGGCGAATGTGCTGCCCATAGACCCTGCATTTGTTGATATAGTTTGTTTTCAAATTGAAAAAGAAATTCTTTGAGGGCTATTGTAGCACATTGTACAATGAAGTGGACTGGGGTCGGTGAATTCCATGGCTCTGCTCTTAACATTTCCTCTATTACTGTGAAGTAGCGTCCTGAGGCATATTGGTGTACAGGGCTTCTACATCCAGGCTGATCCAGAGGTCTGTGGTACCTTGAGTATTAAAGGTTTCAAAGAGATTTAGTATATCCTTTGTGTCTCTCAGAAAAGTGGGTGTTCTTTCCACAATTGGTTGAAGGAAATGGTCAAAAAAGTTTGACAATGGCTCAAGTAAGGATCCTATGGCAGAGACGATTGGTCTCACAGGGGGTGGTCATTTATCCTTGTGGAGTTTGTGAAGAGAGTAAAATTTGGGTATTGTTGGTTGTTGATTGTGTAGAAAATCTGCTTCTTTTTTTAGTAATCCACCCTGGTGTTTCGGCTTAATTTATCATGATCTGTATCTTTTGTTGTAGTCTGGGAGTCGGGTCTTGTTGGATAGGTTGGTAATGTGTGGAGTCGTCCAACAATCTCAGACATTCATGTCTGAAGTCCATCATGGCAAGGATGGCTATAGCTCCACCTTTGTCAGCTGGTTTGATTGCTATCGCCTCATCATTAACTAAGGTGTTGATAGCTTCCCTCTCCTTTCTAGTGAGATTCTGAAAGGGTAATTTTAGTTGAATCTTCAGGACGTTGTTCATCACTGTTTTTTCAAATATGAGAATCTCACTAGGGATCGTGTTGGTTGGGGGGGTGCCCAGGACCTTCAGTTGTGGCAGGTGGACACAATCCTGTTCTGTGCAGACCATTCTCCATACTCCACCTAGAGTTCACAACAGTGATGTATTGATCCAGAGCTACTTTTGTTGATTGAAGACCCTCCTGAGCTGCCGGATATGTGGATTTGGGGATGACACATAAAGACCAAGTAAATTAAACGCCACCGCTGCAGTACTCTGGTCCTCCAGAGAGCATACAGCATTAAAGGCACGAGTGCTGTATCCCAAAAGGTTTGCCTTTGGCATCCCGAAGGATCCGTTTTGTCTTTTTGGTGTTCTTTTGAGAATCATCTCTGAGCACTGAATGCCCCACTGGAGTTTGTGATTTGCTTCTCATGCAGTGACACTGGTCTCATATTGAGAGCGAGGGCCTGCGAGAGTTCCACTATCCGGCTAGTGGTTCTGAAGTATTTTGGTTGTTGTCTACAAACAAGCAAATACGAGAGTTCTTTTTTAACATATTTTGCACCCATAACAGGCACCATTAGCAATAATACAAGGAAGGACATTGTGGTGTATTTATTTTTCTTGCACTGCTGAGTTAGCTAAGGCTCCATTAGCTACGTGTGGCATAGTTCCCCTTCTTCGATGCTGAGCTAGCTGAGGTTCCATCTTGTACAAGTCTGGCATAGTTCCCTTTCTTCCCCCGCTGTGTTAGCTGAGGTTCCATCGTCTACATGTGTGGCATAGTTCCCTTTCTTCCCCCGCTGAGTTAGCTGAGGTTACATCGCCTCCATGCTGCTGTTATGTAACGTGGTTCCACTTCCAGAATCTCAGGGTGTTTGATGAGGAACAATTTCCATTCTTTCAGCTGGAGCCTTCCTCTGGCTGGGGTGTGTGCAATAAGGAACAGAACACACCCAAACACATCTAGAGGAACTTGAAGAGTTTGCACAGGCAGACTTGGAGAGTCAAGTCAAAGAACTGTTCACATAAAGCTTTGTGAGGGAGATATGACTCAAAGAAATAAAAGTTAGGCGGATGCCCAGGAACACAGCACATGCAGTAATACCTGTGCATTCCATATCTTCAGTGCGCAGCGTCACATCATCTGCGACACAACATGGCGAGGAAGAATAAGAGTAGGGTGTCTGATGTATTCACTAGATATGGCTATCCTGCTACTGCTGCCAACATGTATCCTGCTACTGTTGTAAGCTTTGTGAGCCCTTTGGGCCATGTCCACGCTATATAAAATTGCAAAAATGAAAATAAATAAAACATATGACTTCTGTGTATTTAATTAAATACAAACTGTCAATTCCAGTTGCCATCTTTATGTACATACTCTTCAGTCCTCTACATCAGTGTTTGGAACATGCTCTTGAGAAGTGAAGTTGCTAATACTTTCTACAGCAGCAACCACACACCAGGGAGGGCAGGACAAACACAACATGAAGGAATGGAAATCCCCAAAGCTGCAAAATGTGCCTTGAGCAGCAGTTTGGGGCGCTCAGTTTGAAGAATGCACGATACAGGATTGTTGGCCATTGTTTGACCCCAGCAGACCCTACATTTGTGAATCTTAAAAACATCCATGTCTGTGACATCTAAAAACCCAGGTCCTTTCCTGCCACAAAATATTTGTTTGTGTTAAATGTATTCGCTCCTGGACACTGGAGGAGAAAGTTCTTTCAGCGGCCACCAGAGGGCGCCTCTCGTCTGCCGCTGAAATCCACGGAGCACATTGTACGAAAGGGAGAAAGGTTTCCTTTTCCGGGTCAGCGGCGGCAGAGACTGCAGCAGCGGATGCTGACATCACTTCTGGTCTCTCCCTCTGTGTCAAGCCTGCTGCAGAGGAGGAAGGACCCCCTGTCTGTCTGTGCAGTTATCTTAATCTTCAGCCCCTCACAGACCCCAAATCTGCACCTGCCACAGCCCAGCGTCAGGAGGAGGAACCGACGCGCACCTGCCAAGTGCTCTTTGTGCGACATTTCTGTGTTTTCATTGTCATGTGTGACATTTCAGTGATTCAGATGTGACACTTTATCAGGCGGAGTGCAAATCAGTTTTATGTTCTGCCCACACATCTTCTGTTTCCACTGGTGTTAACTGTGCCTCCTCCTCCAGGTCTGGCCCCTCCTAACAGCCACATTAATTCTCCTGTACAATGGGGGTTTCACAGTGACTCCTCTCCTCTGGGGCCCGCATTGTACTGTTCTGGGACTGGCCGAGAGGGCTCTCCTGGGCTGACCTGATGCTTCTTTTCCATGTCCCGGCTCTGTCAGGTGGGCTGTGCAGCACAAGGGGGCAGTAACTTGGCTGGGGCAGGTGGACTGTGCAGCACAAGGGGCAGTAACATGGCAGAGTCAGGTGGGCTGCGCAGCGCAAGGGGGCAGGTGGGCTGTGCAGCACAAGGGGGCAGTAACATGGCAGGGGCAGGTGTACTGTACAGCACGAGGGGCAGTAACATGGCAGGAGCAGATGGGCTGTGCAGTACAAGGGGCAGTAACATGGCAGAGTCAGGTGGGCTGCGCAGCGCAAGGGGGCAGGTGGGCTGTGCAGCACAAGGGGGCAGAAACATGGCTGGGGCAGGTGGGTTGTGCAGCACAAGGAGGCAGTAACATGGCAGGAGCAGATGGGCTGTGCAGCACAAGGGGCAGTAACATGCCAGGAGCAAGTGGGCTGCGCAGCACAAGGGGACAGTAACTAATTACTAGTCCAAAAACTCTATACTCAGGAATTCCAGGCCAGGAGACACTGGTCTAGTTTCACCGGGTGCGGTTGCACACCCGGTGAAACTACTGCATTTGGCAAGGATTGGGAGCAGAAACACAACCAGGTCATTGCCCAACCCTTAAAATACTAGGAAGGGAATAAAATGCTCCCTCAATTAGCACCCTGATCCATGACCCAGCAGCAAGGCTGGATATAAGGACGTACCAGGACAGAAAGATATGGAGCCACTGGCAGTGCATAGGGCTGAGTGACAGCCACCCCCTCCCACCCTTGACACAAACATAGTCCTGGGACAATAACAGGGTCCTGGGCAGGAAAAGCCTCGATCTGCACCCAGCATACTGTGATCCACCGCTGAGGCCTAGCCAACCCCTCTCCTGCTGCCACCTAAGGATAGCACAGCCCCAAGCAAGGGCTGAGTTCGCACTTCTTCCCAGAATCAAGAGGGGGCGAATGAGAGGATCAGGCTGTCTGATAAATACTGAAGTAATCAATTCAATCCTGCAGACATTCAATGACCTTTAATATGAGAAACATATGTAAAGGTGAATCATTCTGTACCCAAAGTATGGGTTTTTAAAAGGATGCAAAGCCTCATCCAGCTGGATAGCATACTTCACCGTCGGGTTGATCCTTGACTCCATTATTCCATTGATTATCATCTGTCGGTCCAGTCATTTTTGTTTTGTACCTTACCATAGGGAACTCGAATAAAGTTATTCTAAATTTACCTCTAGGTAATTTTAGTTCCTTACTTGTGGATCCCAATGTCCCTATATAGTAGCCTACCTGCCCACACAAATCGCCAAAAGATCCCCATCAAGAGCTCATAGTCAAGGGCACCTATCTGTACTACCAGTAATGAAGTCTGGATGAATATAGGTTCTTGAGATTACTTCACACTCTTTCCCCTGCCACGAAAACACCAAGGGAGAGCAGACAGTCCTCCACTGGACTCCTTTCGCTTTCCTGGGAACCGACGACCACCTTCCCGACCCCACCAGCACTCCCACTGATATCTTTCACTTGCTTTGAGTAGGTGGAAAACATCAACAGATTTGTCCTCTGAATTGACGTGTTCTATTTAGGCCCCGTACTTTTCAGGCATGTAGGGTCCAGCTGCCGTCCGCTCCCATCTAGAACCGTCTCAGCATGTGCAGAAAGAGGGCATGAGTGGAAGAGAAGAGAGAAAATAGACCAGAACAAAAAGGGAGAGGATGGGAGAGGGAGTTTAAAAATAGGAGATGGACTATTTTCTCTGCCCACCAGGAAACCAGAGAAAGCCATAGAGATGAAGACAGTGAGGGGGACTCTGCAGACCGGTACCGCAGATAGGAGGACAACAAGGTTGAAACCCATGGACCCTGCAGAGGCCACTCCAACCGTAGTGATGGACAGTCAATTTGATTGGTTTGATTTGATTTTTGCATTTATATAGCGCACGAATGCCCTGGGGCATCTAGGCGCTTATACCAGTGAGTTCAGTAAGGTGCCGATGGAACTGTAGATGAGCATGTTAATTGGCAAAGAGCAAGGTTTTTAGCGATTTCCTATAAGCTAACAGCGTAGGGCTGTTCTTTATGCAGCCTGGAAGCGAGTTCCATGTTTTGACCATCCCTAACAGAAAGCTTCTTCCGCCCCATCGAGTTCTCTTGATCCGGGGAGTTTGTAGGAGTTTGCTATGTGCGGATCTTAGATTTCTAGAAGGTGCATACCAGTTCAGGTGTTTCTTCAGGAATTGAGGACCGGCGCCATGCAATGCCTTAAAAGCTAGGCATTGGGATTTAAACTTGATCCTCTTGTCCACTGGGAGCCAATGCAGAGTTTTGAGACAGTGGAAAACTGGCTGGGACCTAGGTATATCCAGCTGTAGTCTAGCTGCCACATTTTGGAGGCGCTGTAGCCTCTGCAGAAACTGTGATTGGATACCCATGTACAAGGCATTACCGTAGTCTAATCTGGACAGGGCTAATGCTGTTACAGGTATTTTCAGGGAGTCGGGCGGGAAAAACGGGCGGACTTTCCGGATCATTTTTAAGATGAAAAAAATAGTTGAGGTGAGTGTATTGATCTGATTCTTGAATGTCAGTTTGTCATCGAAAATGAAACCTAAGTTTCTCACATTCTGCACTGGAACAGGAAAGTCTCCCAAACTGGTGGGCCACCATCTAGGTGACCAGAAAGAGGTATCAGTACCTAACAGAAGGACCTCTGTTTTACCGCAGTTAAGTTTTAGGCAATTGGACCTCATCCACTGGTTTAACTGTGTCATGCAGCTGTTAAATTGATCAGCTGTCTCTTTGACATTGCTTGACACTGACAACACTAACTGGGTGTCGTCAGCGTATGATACCACTGAGAAGCCGTGCCGTCTGATGATTGTAGCTAGCGGGGTCAAATAAAGATTAAAAAGCGTAGGGCTTAGGGACGAACCTTGTGGCACCCCGCAGGGGAGTTTAAATTGCTCAGACGAGAAGGCTACGGACTCTACTGATTGAACCCTGTCGGAGAGAAATGATGTCAGTAGCTTGAGGGTTGTGCCTCTAATTCCCAGCTCAGATAGACTGTTGGCTAATATTTCATGGTTCACTGTGTCAAAGGCCGCCGACAGATCTAACAAAATCAGGACGGCCTTATCCCCAGCGTCCAAAATAGTTCTTAATTCTTCTGCTGCCATGACCAGAGCTGTCTCAGTGCTGTGCCCCTCCCGGAACCCGTATTGTGAGGGATCTAGAAGGTCCGTGGAGGAGATAAATGTCGTGAGCTGTGCATTTAGTATTTTTTCCAGCACCTTAGCAGGAAAGGGTAGTCTGGCGATAGGTCTGTAGCTGCTAGGATTGGCTGGATCGAGGTTGGGTTTTTTTAGGAGTGGAAGAATCGATGTTGTTTTCCAAGCATCAGGGAAAGTACCTGAGCAGATTATCTCCTTGTACGGCTAGTTGTTCACTGATAACATCAGGTACCAGGTGCAGTATTTTAGGAAGACAGGGGACGGATGGAGCCCCTGATTTGGACTTTTTTACCATCTGGATAATCTGTTCTATGGGAGATGGGGAGAAGGAAGTAAACAGATTGGGTGGGAAAGGAGATGTAAATGCTAGAGGGTTCCCAAATATGGTTTCATCACAGTCCTAAAGGATTTGTACACTGTCTCTACTTTGTCTTTAAAAGACTGAGCCAGTAGGTAACAAAATTCGGCACTACTTTCCATCCTTGGTTGCTCTCTAAGTTTGGCTAGGCTTTTAACTGTAGTGAAAAGTCCCTTACTAGAGTTATTTGCTTGTAAGATTTTTGTTGAAAAGTATTTACTTTTTTCTTCCATTATCAGTTTCTTGTAGTCTGTCAGTGATTGTGCGTATTGTATTTTTTTCGTAGGGTCGTAATAAGCTCTCCACTGCCTCTCTATCCTTCTACAGACTTGTTTCTGATCTCTTAATTTATCGGAGAACCATGGTTCGGAGGGATTTTTCCGAATGGTGAGAAAGGTCTTTATCGTTGCTAGTGGGTCAACTGCGGCTTTAATTCAGGTGGAGAGCCTGTGAGCAGCAGTGTTGGCATCACCATGGGGCACAGGGTCAAGACTGATTTGCATATGGCCAGGTCTAAACTGGGGTGGCATGGTGAGCAAAAGAATGATGGATTTAACCCAGATCTCTTGACTGGGGGTGAATGTTTTGATTTGTTCTGCATTCCGTCCATTAATTGTGTGTCTTTTGCTTTCTCGCCCTAAGTGCGCCGGGTATGCCCAGATGTGGGCCCCGGGCTCACTGTGCCACTGGATTCAAGCTATCCTGGCTGATGAGGGGTGAAACCCCGAAACCGGTCCTAGGATGCTTGTTTCCGGTCCAGGGAGGACCTGGCTTGGCAGTTCGGGCTGGACTGTTCCCATGAGCACAGGGTCAAGACTGATTTGCATATGGCCAGGTCTAAACTGGGGTGGCATGGTGAGCAAAAGAATCATGGATTTAACCCAGATCTCTTGACTGGGGGTGAATGTTTTGATTTGTTCTGCATTCCGTCCATCAATTGTGTGTCTTTTGCTTTCTCGTCCTAAGTGCGCCGGGTATGCCCAGACGTGGGTCCCGGGCTCACTGTGCCACTGGATTCAAGCTATCCTGGCTGATGAGGGGTGAAACCCCCAAACCGGTCCTAGGATGCTTGTTTCCAGTCCAGGGAGGACCTGGCTTGGCAGTTCGGGCTGGACTGTTCCCATGAGGCACAGGGTCAAGACTGATTTGCATATCGCCAGGTCTAAACTGGGGTGGCATGGTGAGTAAAAGAATCATGGATTTAACCCAGATCTCTTGACTGGGGGTGAATGTTTTGATTTGTTCTGCATTCCGTCCATCAATTGTGTGTCTTTTGCTTTCTCGCCCTAAGTGCGCCGGGTATGCCCAGACGTGGGTACCGGGCTCACTGTGCCACTGGATTAAAGCTATTGTGGCTGATGAGGGGTGAAACCCCAAAACCGGTCCTAGGATGCTTGTTTCCAGTCCAGGGAGGACCTGGCTTGGTAGTTCGGGCTGGACTGTTCCCATGAGGCACAGGGTCAAGACTGATTTGCATATGGCCAGGTCTAGACTGGGGTGGCATGGTGAGCAAAAGAATGATGGATTTAACCCAGATCTCTTGACTGGGGGTGAATGTTTTTATTTGTTCTGCATTCCGTCCATCTATTGTGTGTCTTTTGGCATCAGTGATAAGGCAGGTGATTTGAGCAGGATAGGGACACTTGTAGACTGAATGGATCAATGTTCCCCCATTCACGACCTTTGGATGTGACACGGGGGTTATGCGGTCTCGAGGTGTGCTGATCAGTGCTTAATGAGAACATTATAGCTTTATGGTCTGACCATGGGACAGGCAGCACTTCAGAGACCTTCAAGGATGAGTTTGAGGTTAAAATGCCATCTAAGGTATGCCCTGCGCCGTGAGTAGCATGCTCGACGATCTGTCTCAGGGAGAAGCTAGCCATGGCATCGACTAATGAGGTTGTGTTGTCGTCCTCCTGTTTTTCTAAATGATAATTGAAATCACCTAACACTGTGAAGTCTGCTGCATCGATACTAGATTCTACAAAAGATCTAATGGCATTTAGAAAGTTGGCCCTTGACCTTGGAGGTCTGTATAGGAGAAGGCCCTCAAACGTTTAGTTATTACTTAGCGTGATCCGAAAAGATAGTACTTCGCAATCTGGAGAGCATCCCGCTGTGGACCCTGAAACTAGCAAGTCGTCTCTGAAGATAATTGCTAGCCCCCCACCCGCTTGTCTGCCCGATCTGCTTCAAGAATCGAGTAGCCTGCAGGGATTGCTAAGCCCAGCTCTGGATCAGAAGATTTGTCCTCCCAATTTTCAGTGACAAATGCCAAGTCGAGATTATATGAGCAGACAGATGAAAGTGTAACTGACGGAATTCTAGAAGGAGATAATCCAAGAGAACCCAAGCATGTGCCGCAGGACAGGAGGATGTGGACTAGGAGTAGATGGAAGGACAATAGATCCCAAGCACATACCACTGGGAGGAGGAAGCAGACTAGGAGTAGGAGGAAGAAGTACTAGAGAGTCCAAGCATACCCCTGGAGAAGAGGAAGCAGAGCTAGAGTAGAAGGAAGAAGTACAAGAGAGCCCAAGCACGTACCACTGGAGAGGAGTTATCGGAGTTGGAGAAGAAGGAAGAAGTACAAGAGAGCCCAAGCACATACTGTTGGAGAGGAGGAAGCGAGCAGGAGTTGAAGGAAGAAGTACAAGACTGCCCAAGCACATGCCACTGGAAAAGAGGAAGCGGAGCAGGAGTAGAAGGAAGAAGTACAAGAGAGCTCAATCACATACCACTAGAGAGGAGGAAGTGAGCAGGAGTAAAAGGAAGAAGTACAAGACTGCCCAAGCACATGCCACTGGAGAAGAGGAAGCAGAGCTGGAGCAGAAGTAAGAGAGCGCCCTAGGGAAGGGCCTTGGAAAAATGTTGTCCGTTGAAGCACCACTGATATATATGTATATTAGACAAAAGGAAAGACAGGGTAAGGAAGAGGGAAAGGGAAAAAGGCGAAAACAAACGGTGTAGCTCCTGTTCTTGTACTGACCTACAGTTTTTCTTTCACTGAGGGCCTGGATCCAGAAGTATCTCATCGGGTGGGGTCCAGAGCCTATTCTGCAGGCTGCCAGGAAAAGAAGAGTGGAGCTTGTTAGAAAAAGAAAGGCAAAGTCCAGAAATTCACTGGCCATGAGGGATGTCATTTCATTGAGACCGCTGTGAATGTAAACACCTAACAAACAATAATGTCCTTTCTTTAAGAACCTGATTTAGTTTAAACACTCAGTACCTGGTTGAACCTGCCCCATGGGGAAACCATAAAGAAAAGTATTGCTGGAGCTCAGTACTGGTAGTGTGGCAAAAAGCAGTCAGGCATTACTGGAGGAACATGTGTTAAGCATTTTACGGAACCGTTATGGTGTATAAGAAATTGACACGACTCGAAAGAAATCCGACAGCAATTTATAAAAATAGAGCTTATTTTTATATAATTTTAGACACCAAAGTGAACTTTGTATCCTACATATAACTTGAGTTATGATTTTTCAAAGCATTGGAAAATAAATGCATTAAATACTGCAGACATTTAACATTGCGGTCAATGGGAAATTCTGCTAGTGACAAACGGTCACTTAGGGGTTGACTCCCATTCTATCCTTGCAGGGTAGAGATCTTTGGGGGCCCACACCAAGTTTCAACAGTCAGAAGATTTTTAACATGCTTGGGGTATCCTGATGCAGAGGTAACTTCTGAGCTGTCAGCGGGCTTTAAAATGGGGCTTTTAACATTGCAGTCAATGGGAAAAGCTGCTTTGTGACAAACGGTCACTTCGAGTTGAGTTGTTTTCTATCCTTGCAGGGTAGAGGTCTTTGGTGTCCCAGGACCAAGGTTCAATAGCCAGTTCACTTTTACCTTGCTCGGTGAGTCCGGGTGCAGAGGTAGCTTTGGTGCTGTCAACCAACTTGAATCCGGTCGCGCCAAGGCTGCTTTTCCTATAGGGACACCGCCGCCACCAAGAAGAGGATGCAAGTACACCAGAGATGTCTTTTACAACTAGTTGAATATTGTATAGTCACATTCTCTTACATTTCCATTAAGTGATTTTAAATCTCTTTACATCCAACAGGAAACAAGCCTTGAATGCACAAAATGATTATGAATAATGACAATAATACTGTAAATCTACAAAAAATGGTCAGAAATAATGAACTCCAATATTTAGGAAAACATCAGCGCAGTCAGAGACTGAGGACCCTGAACATAAACTGACAGATCCTGGGAGAAGCAGTCAAGGGCAATTCAGGGAATGTAAGAGTCTTAGCTGTGCAACTCCATGCCACAAGACGAAGAAACGACCTCTAGAAAATTAAGGCAACAACAGTGATAAACAACCTTCAGTGTAAACATGTATCCAACAGCAGCTTTGATCATGAGGTCGGTATGATACGGCTAAAGCAGTGCTCTGCTACCTAAAATGATAACAGATCACTATTCAGTGCTTTAGGTATTTTGTAAACTCTTTTGGCCAAATCACAGGAACCAGAGAAAAGTACAACAAAGTGGAGCCAGAGAACTGAAGGGTGAAAGAGGAGTTCTGCTATCTAAAATACACAGTACTGTCCCAATTTGCACAAACCAGAAGGAAGACAAATCTTTAACCGCAAACATGCAAAGCTATTATCCAATCTAAGGACACAATCATCTACTAAGAAGCCTTACTCATATTATGAATATGTCAGGTATTTAGTGAGCCTTGTATTTTATTTTTAAACCAGAAATCAAGTGTCCAGTACCACACCCATACAGAGAATGTAAATATACCACAAGTGCTTTATCAGCCGTGTTGGCTCATCAGGAAACACAGTCATGTGATGTAGACAAATAGCTTTACATGGACAAGCTTACTGTGTATTAGAACATTGGAATGTGGAGCACTCCATTGAAGACAATGGAGTGCTCCGTGCTTCTACGGGCCGGTAAAGGCCCGCAGAGCAACATTCCAATGTTATTTCCACAAAGGCCTCTCGGAGCCCGAGGGGATTTAAACCCCCTTGAACTCCGAGAGGCCTTTGTTTTATTTGTTAGAACATTCTGCCCTCTAGTGGCAGAATGTTCTAATAGCCTTATAGCCCTTCGTAGCTGGGCTATACCGGCTATTAAAGTCCCGCTCCCTTGTTAAAGTCCCTCGCCTTCGGCTCGGGCCTTTAACGCTTGAGCGGGCCTTTAATAGCCGGTATAGGCCACTACGGCGGGCTATAAAGCTATAGTAGTGCTTTGTACATTCAAATTTAAATTTGAAAGGAGTCAACGATGTAAATATATTTAGTTTGGTCACCAGGACAAATTATTTTTTCAAAAAGACCAGGATAAAATTCTTATGGTCTAGGTTCGAAGATCATCACTCTGACAAGACTAGAGACACTCCTTTACTATTAAATTTGATTAGTGAAAAATACTAAATGCTTGTCCTAGATTTCTATTCTACATACTAAAACCACTACAATACGAAAAGTAAAACTGCAAGAATAGTCATATCTGTAATCCTTATTCATTTGGTTTAGGAAAATAATGCTTCGATGTTTAACTTTAGTTCTCCCGTGAAATGAACCAGAGTAGATGAGTATTCGTGAAGCATCTCCAATGCAATACAAATGCCACAGGTAGAATATCCTTAATGACTTGAACTTTGCTAACTTTGACTTTGTGATGCACATAAACTTAAGGAATTTCCCACAGAACATCGCGTCTTCCCCTTGAAGACAGGCTGTAACTGCTTTCCGACACATACGTAAAATGTTTCTAATAAAGTACTGTCTCAACAGCCCTTTCCGTTCCGCTGTTAGTGCTGGGCAGGTACAGACAATATGGCAAATGTCTTCCTTAGGATAATTATAAAGCCGACATGAAGACTCAACAGTTGATCTTCTCAAAACAGGGAAATTAAAATGTGTTTGAAACTCGCCCAATGAAAGACGCAGCAGCTTGGGCTGTAGACCATACAAACCCCCTAAGTATGTTTGAAATTTTAGGGGGCCATATGAGCCTATTGCCATCCATGCATGAGATCCTTCGGACAGCGCAGCTTTGTCCAGTAGGGATGAGATTTTTTTCCCAGATGGATTTATGACTGTTAAAGGCAGGTTGTGAAAGGGTTATAGCCCAGAGCTCCTCAGCCTCTTAGGTGGTTAAGGCCAAGTTTAAATAATTGTGTACCATGATGTTTCTTGGATCACTTATGGCTTTCCACACAATAGAATTTAAGGTGGTTCTTGGGTCATTTCTTAGTTTATAACAAAATTTCAAATAAGAACCCAGGCTGCTTATGCTCTACCTCCTATGGCCGAACTCTAGACGAATTTAGATAGGAGAGGCCTGGTGAGAAACATTGAATAGGCGTCAATATGTCCCTGTAATAGCATTATTAATTATTTTGTCCGCTCTTCCTCTCAAAGACTCTACTCCATAGGTAAGAGAAGGAGCATGTTTAGCTGCTATTACTTGCAGGAGTGGCTGGAGGGACAGGCCTTTTAAAGAATTCCATAGTGAGTAAAATGCAGCGGTGAGGGTGTTATTTCTTCTTTGTATTGCACTACACTGATTTATAAATACACCTCTGGAGTCGAAAATCATCCCCAAATACTTGTACTCCTTCACAGTCTCTAAAGCTGACCCATCTATGTAGAATGTGGGTGGTGAAGATCTTCTCCTTGTCACTAACATACTATGGCCATCTATGATTATGAGAACGGCAGCGACTTGCATCATGGAGGTCAGGAGGTCACAGGACTTACCTTTCAGTGGGAAGAAGTTAGGAAAGCTATTATGTCCTTCCCAGACGGCAAGGCCCTGGGTCCAGATGGGGTACCGGGGATTTGTTTAAATCTGAAAAATTGATCTCTGGGCCCCTATAGGGACTCAGCGCCTTAATGCAACCACCCGTAGTTCGCTACTCACCACCGAGCGTCATTCTGTAACTGTGCCCATTTTTAAAAAGGGGAACAAAATGGACCCCGCTTTCTGTCGACCGGAAATTATAGGGTGGGTGCTCTTAGACTGTTTCAATTTATTGGCAAAAGAAAAGAATGTGTTCTTGGAGATTCAGTATGGTTTCCGGGCAGGGCAGGGGACTGCTGAACGCAATTTGAATATCTATATGCTGATTTCTAAGTATACCAGGACGAAGGGGGGGCAGTTCATCTGGCCTTCATAGACCTCAGCTCTGCCTTTGATATGGTCAATCGAGATAAGCTTTGGGCCGTGCTGGGCTCCATGAGGGTCGAACCAGTCCTGGTTACCTTTTTGCACGATCTACATGAGGGCTTCACTGCTTCAGTGAGATATGGAGCACAAGGAGAATGCACCCAACCTTTTAGTTTGAAGAGAGGCGTGTGCCAAGGGTGCATCCTGGCCCCCTTCCTCTTCATCCTCTACAGTAATGGCTTGGAGTCAGTTTTATCTGAACATGGGCTAGTTGTAGCGAGCGTGGGTGGTTGTCCTTTGTCCAGTGGTGTCTGGTGGAATTTTGAAGCGAGAAAGCCCAATGTTTATAAGGGGGATTTAGCGGGGGTTCTCCCTCCGAGAATATTTTTTAAAAATTGGTGAGATTTTGAGCCCTATTGCTGTGATAAATGGGCCAAACATAAAGTTCTTATAGGCATTTATAAAGCAAAACTAAAAAACGAAAAGTTGTCAATTAAGGCAAACGTGGGCCATACCTGAATCGGTGCTGGTCCCGAACTCTAGAATCCTAGAGGTGTAGTTAGCAGAGGGGGAGGGGGGGAACGCCTCATATGACCAGAGGATGGATGGTAGGTTTAGGTTTCAAAACAGCAACATTCAGGAGGTTGGGGAGCCAGGGGAAAGATGAGCCAGTAATGATTACCCAGCAACCCGAACCCAAGGTTAAAAACATATATCACCGAGCCCACTGCCCTCTCAAAGCAACCCATAGTCTGTCACCTTGCAGGAAAACAACAGCAGGCAAAGCGCCACCTTGGATCCACATGGGGCACAGTATGCCAGTCGGGTCCGGAATTATTTTTGTTTATTGCCATGCGTTGACTAAAAAAGTGTTTTATACTCAGGAACAGACAGTTCAGCAAGAATTGTGTGATTATATTGTTCTATGCAGCACCCAAATTTAATAGGGACAAGTGCCAAGTAGTAGAACAAGCTGCAAGCTCTCCACAGCGCACTTACTGCAGCGCACTCACTGCTTAAATGCAGCTCCTCATCCAGTGTGCTGGGTGGTCAGGGCCCAGGGTGCTATAGTTTGAATGAATAATGCAATCTAGTGTGGCGTTGGGAACAAGGACACTAGTCTGACCCCTGATGCCGGGGACTTGACAGGACTGGAAAGGTGGAAAGTGCACTTGCTTTAAAATTTTAAAGTGGATTTCTGTATATCAGAAGAAAGGAAAGGACACATCTTCAGTAGCCAAAGATGGTAGAAATACATTCCGCTGAGTTCATTTTAACAAAGTGCAGAGTCTGGGATAGGTTGCATTGGAGGGGTCCATCCTCAACAGCGTGAATGCTCTCAGCAGGGAGTCTGGCACAGGTGGCATTAGAAGGGTCCAGTCTCGATAGCGTGACTGCTGTCAGCAGGGAGCCTGACACAAAGGTCATACGAGGAGTCCAGTCCAGATAGCGTGACTGCTGTCAGCAGGGAGTCTGGCACAGGTGGCATTAGAGGGGTCCAGTCTCGATAGCGTGACTGCTCTCAGCAGGGAGTCTGGCACAGGTGGCATTAGAGGGGTCCAGTCTCGTTGTTGTGACTGCTGTCAGCAGGGAGTCTGACACAAGTGGCATTAGAGGGGTTTTGATAGTGTGACTGCTGTAAGCAGGGAGTCTGGCACAGGTGGCATTAGAGGGATCCAGTCTCGATAGCATGACTGCTGTCAGCAGGGAGTTTGGCACAGGTGGCATTAGAGGAGTCTAGCCTCGATAGCGTGACTGCTTTCAGCAGGGAGTCTGGCACAGGTGGCATTAGAAGAGTCTAGTCTTGATAGCGTGACTGCTGTCAGCAGGGAGTCTGGCACAGGTTGCATTAGAGGAGTCTAGCCTCGATACCGTGACTGCTGTTAGCAGGGAGACTGGCACAGGTGGCATTAGAAGAGTCTAGTCTTGATAGCGTGACTGCTGTCAGCAGGGAGTCTGGCACAGGTTGCATTAGAGGAGTCTAGCCTCGATACTGTGACTGCTGTTAGCAGGGAGTCTGGCACAGGTGGCATTAGAGGGATCTGGTCTCCATAGTGTGAATGCTGTCAGCAGGGAGTCTGCAGCACAGGTGGTGCATTAGAAGTGGTCTAGTCTCGATAGCGTGCTGCTGTCAGCAGGGAGTCTGGCACACGTGGCATTAGAAGGGTGCACGTTTCTTGGTGGTGTGTACTGCTGTACAGCAGGGAGTCTGGAGGCTGGTGGCATTAAAGGAGTGCATTCTTGATGGCGTGACTGCTGTCAGCAGGGAGTGTGGCACAGGTGGGATTGAGGGCTCTTAGTCTTGGTCTCCCGTGACTGCTGTGGCAGGAGTCTGGCACAGGTGATATTAGAGGTCTAATCTCGATAGCGTGACTGCTGTCAGCAGGGAGTCTGGCACAGGCGACACAGAGGGTCTAATCCTCACAGCGGACTGCTGTCAGCAGGGAGTGTGGCAGGCACAGTGGGTGCATTCTGGATGGGGCGTGACTGCTGTCAGCAGGGAGTCTGGCACAGGTGGGCTTAAGAGAGGAGTCTAGTCTTGATAGCGTGACTGCTGGCTTCAGCAGGGAGTGTGGCACAGGTAGCTTTAGGAGGGGTCTAGTCCCGATGGTGTGACTGCTGTCAGCTTGGAGTCTGGCACAGGTGTTGTTGTTATAGGGATTCTGCACACTCAGAGGCTATGCACTGAGATAATGAGGACCTCGGAATATGAGCGGCGGGCCAACATAGACCTTAGCACCTAAAGGCAACCCAGCCCAACTAGCCTTTGCGTCCCGTGTGGCCTGTGCTGCCAATGATTAGACAACCCAGAACACCGGTATCTCTCTCAGGACTCACGCAGAAGCAAGAACACCCTTTCGTCACTCACTCCTTTTATCCCGTACCACAACGTGCGTAGAGAGAGAGAACACAGGATAGGTTAAAATGTTTATTTCAGCTTACGTGCTCTAAGATACGAGTACACGTGTCAGTACTATCAGCATAATGCATAAGAATAACATAATCCAGCATAGTTACTACTCCATAGAATACAAGCGGGGGAAAGCATCTCATAAAGCAGTGGGTATAGGGCTAAGCGAGCCTTACCACCCTCCCGTGCTGGAAGCACAGTTTATTATAAAAATGAGAAGACCTCACCGGGCACATTGACTAGCGAACCCCCATACCTCAGTCTCTAGATGCAAAACTACATCAGCAGACAATCACAGCTCTTCTCCCTGGAAAGGTTGTCTCCAAGTGTCCCTGAAGCGGGGGCAAACACGCAATAATTAAGAACACACAAATTTCTCCATGGCAGCTGTACCTGTGAGTGTTATGTCTAGGTGCGAGGGACTGGCCAGATCAGCAGGAACAAGGAGACGTTGTTATTCGACCATGTACCGTATTGTATGCAGACTGAGGCCAAAGTGAACAGGAGAAAAGGTGAGAGACAGAAAAACGCAGACAGTTCGCCTAAAATAACTTGGCAAGAGCAGAGGCCGATAAACAACGGCCTCACGACAACGTGTGCAAAGAAAAGCAGCATGGCAGCCAGGCCTAGGAACAACGTGGCAAGGCAGGCCAGGGGGCCACGAAGCCACATGACACCCTCCCCTGGACAGTCCATCGGCCAGGACAAAGGACGAAGACAGGAGTTCAAACGTGACCCGAGCAGAACAGAAACGTGTGTAGCGGATGCGTAGTCCGCCATGAGGGACAACCAATTCCGGAGAGAGGGACAAAAAATAAAAGTGTCGAAGCCATATGAGGCAGTCCAGCAGAGGCAGAAGGCCACGTCAATCCAACAGCGTGTGAGTGCCCAGAAAAACGCTATAGCATCCAAGAGGACATCATTGGAATCATCAAGAAACGCCGACATGCATCCAGTCCAGAATCCAAAGCTGCACGGGAATGCTCCTCATAGGACGGAGCATCCAAAGCAATCTTTTGAGGCTGCCGTGATATTCAATATAGCTTTGTTGCTAGGAGATTCTGAGCAGCTCGGCCAGATATCCCATTGCGCCAGAATCCCCAGTGCAGCCGCACGGCGTCATGCAGCCTGCAACAGAACAGTCCCGTTCGTGGGCCTCCTACAAGGGACCCACCGGCTGAACAAAATCCGGAACAGACAGCGACGTATTGGAGAGGCAGTAATCCATGGTCCAGGTGAAAGGCACAGCGGATGCAAGACATCACAGGTTGCACGCAAGTGAAATACGCAAAGCGAAAAGAAAGGGTATAGGACACACACTCCCAGTGTCGCCATGTGTGGCAGGACGCCGAAACCAGCCAGGATGCGCTCACGGAGCAGCTGGAGGCGTGCGTGGATCCGAGAGGGCCCATCGGGGAGCAGCCATTGCGCAGAGAAAACAGACCAACAGCAGGACACCAGCCGCCAAGGCGAGGATCGATGGGAAGCCACCAAAGACGCTGGAAAAAATCGAGAGGAATAAATGCCGGTATCACACCAAAAATAGTCTGGAAAGTGGACACAGGTGCCGGACACCTACCACTTTAAAAGAGTGCACCAGACCTTCAGTGTTGGATGCGTTAAAAATACGGTAGTATTAATTCTCCGAGATGCTGTGGGAAGAGTTTGTGTTCAAAAGGGCCTGTACTTCACTGTGGGTGCCTGCCACCTGGAGGAATGAATGTCTCCCTGGCGGAAGTGAGCATAACCTCCTCGTTCAATAATAGCACCTTTATTCTGCTCAGTTTGTGGGAGTCTGCCTCCATGGTAGGAATGGAAGGCCAAATAGAATTATCTATGATGTCGTGAGGAGGAAAAAGCACATTCTTGCAGCAGACAACTCTGTGCGAGACCGTAACAATATAGGGGATGCACGGCCTGCATGCCACAGCAGTTTTTCTCGTTATTCAAAAGCAAATAGCTACCGTTAGTAAGCAAAGTAAAGGTAGGAGAAATTTCAGGAGTGGGAATACCCTTTAACACACAAGCAAGATTCGGAGCGGAAACGTTACAAGCCCCGTGCAATTTAACATGTTTACAAATAAGGGAATGACCCACAGTTGAATCGCATGACTCCCCCGTGAGAAAAACTTCCTTCACCGTCTCTAAGACATTTATACATGAAAGGCAAGGACCAGAGTTCATGCAGGAAGGCACTACCCAAAGGCTGAAGCTGACCGACTGGATAAATGTTTCATGCACAAGTAAATTCCAACAGGAAAACAGAGGAAAAAGGCAAAGCGATAACCCCATGAACTAGCCACACAGCAGAATCTAATTCCGCCACTGAGAATGATAATGACCACTTTCTCGATATGTAACAGAGTGGCAAAGCTGCATCTTTCATGGACATGAATTGCTGTTTGTCAATCAAATTAAAGGGCAGAAATAAGGCAGTGGTGTTCAAAAAATGCCAGAGAACCTTACCTAACTCAAATGTTTGCAAAGTCCACGCAAACTGCATAACTGAACGCAACTGATTCTGACATGATACAACACAGAAACATCATCTTGTACAATATCAACAACAGAGGACACAATATTCTCTAACGTGTAAATGCGGGAAGACAGGGTATTTATACTATTGTCAACAACAACCAGCACCTTTTCCAAATTTGCCTGGTCTATTTCCCGTAGGCGGGAAGCAGCTTCCATTTGCGACAGCTTCCAGAGTTCATTATAAGCTTCATAAATGAATCTCTTAGGTCGTGGACCCACGAGGACCCAATATAAGTCGGACAGATCAATGTTGCCTGATAGGAGGGATAAGTGTTGTTTAACAGAGGCTAGGGACAGATGCTGCAACCACTGTTTACATAATTTACCAACAGAATAGGTTGTGACAGTACGGAAGTCAGAAAACCAAGGATCGGGCCTGTCCTGCCTGTAGCCAGGAACTGAGTCGTGAAAACGCAGTTGGCACTCATTCGATGATATGGGCCATACCAACCAGGGTGTCGGAACAAGCGTAAAGACATTAAATGAATTGTTCTGAAACATAGCCTGCAAAGTCGCAAGGGACATATTAAAAGCGCAAACTATCGTTGGGAGTGCTGACGCTCGAAATGTCATCAGGGATTTGCGTGTCTTTGTGGGAATTTTCGCATGTGGCACCTTCCATTCTGACCAGGTCAGCGTTTGCCTCTAAGGCTTACAAGGACGCAATGGGTTCATTGGGGTTGCGGGTGAAATTTTCGTCTCCGTATAGGCCTGAGGGCAACTCAATCGTTGAACGAATGAACCGTGACTTAAAGCAATCCTTGACAGCTAGAGTCTTAGGTACTGGCAGGAACTGGCTGGCCCCTTGTACACGTACAACGTGCACTTAATAATCTCCCTGAAGACCTCTGGGTGAGGCGGACCCCATACGAAATGCTCTTTGGCATACGCATGTTGTACCTGACCTTGATGGTCTAGACATTGATACGCAATCCGCCAGTTTGATGTAGATAACCATTCTACTATGTTACAGGACTTACAAAACCCCGAGACAAACTTGCAATCGCACATTTACCTTCAGCCACAGACCCTGCTCTGCAGATTCCGGTTGCCGGCTGGCTTCGAAGATTGGCGACCTGGTTCGAGAAGGTGGAGAACAAGAAAGAATTCGGCCCCTCTTATCGTGCACCGGTTCCAGTCCTGGGCTTGAAGGGAACACGTACAGTCATCTTACTGTCTGCGTTTTCTCTTTCACCTTTCAGGCCCACGTTGGGCGCCATGTTATAGGGATTCTGCACACACAGAGCTATGCACAGGATAATAGGACCTCGGAATATAGTGGTGAGCCAAACATAAACCTTGGCACCTAAAACCCCAGCCAACTAGCCTTTGCGTCCCATTAGCAACAATGTACCAATGATTAGACAACCCAGAACACGGTATCTCTCTCTAGGACTACGCAGAAGCAAGAACACCCTTTAGTCACTCACTCATACCTGTCCACAACATCGTAGAAGAGACACAGTATAGGTTAAAATGTTTATTTCAACTTGCGTGCTCTAAGATACAGTACACGTGTCAGTACTATCAGCATAATGCATAAGAATAATATAATCAGCATAGTTACAACTCCATAGAATACAAAAGGGAAAGCATCTCATAAAGCAGTGGGTATAGGGCTAAATGACCTTACCACCCTCCCCGTGCTGGAAGCTAGTTTATTATAAAAATAAAAGACCTCTGGGCTTTGACTAGCGAACCCCCATACCTCAGTCTCTAGATGCAAAACTACATCAGCAGACAATCACAGCTCTTCTCCTGGAAGGTTTTCTCCAAGTGCTCTCAGAGCGGGCAAACCGCAATATTAAAAGCACACAAATTTCTCCATGAGCGCTGTACATAGTGTTATGTCTAGGTGCGAGGACTGGCAGATCCAGCAAGAACAAGGAGACGTTGTTATTCGACCTTGTACATGTTGTGCAGACTGAGCCCAAAGTGAACAGGAGAAAAGGTGAGACAGAAAATGCAGACAGTGCTAAAATAACTTGGCAAGAGCAGAGGTCGATGAGAACAACGGCTCACAGTAACGTGTGCAAGAAAAGCATCATGGCAGCCAGGCCTAAGACAACGTAGCAAGGCAGGCCAGGAGGCCACAAACCACAGAACACCCTCCCCTGGACAGTCCATCGGCCAAGACAAAGGACGAAGACAGAGTTCAAAGTGACCGAGCAGAACAGAAACATCTGTAGCGGACGTAGTCGCCATGAGGGAAAAAAATTCCGAAGAGAAAAAAAAAAAAAAGAGAGCCATTGGGCAGTCCACAGGAAACAGAAGGCCATGTCAATCAACAGTGTGGACTGAGAAAATGCTATAGCATCAGGAGGACATCATTGGAATCATCAGAAAACATGAAGCGCACATCAGTCCAGAGATCAAAGCTGCAGGAATGCCCTCATGGACGGAGCATCCAAAAGCAATGCGGGAACACTTGCGTGATATTCAATATAACTTTGTTGTAGGAGATTCTGAGCAGCCGCCCAGATATCCCATTGCACCAAAATCCCCAGTGCAGCCGCACGCGTCATGCAGCCTGCAACGGAATAGTCCCGTTCATGGGCCTCTAAGGGACCCACCAACTGAACAAAATCCGGAACAGACAACGACGTATTGGAGAGGCAATAATCCATGGTCCAGGAGAAAGGACAGTGGATGCAAGACATCACAGGAGTTGCACGCAAGTGAAATACGCAAAGTGAAAAGAAAGAGTATAGGACACACTCAGTGTCGCCGATAGCAGACTGCCGAAACCAGCCAGGATGCGCTCACGGAGCAGCTGGAGGCGTGCGTGGTCGAGAAGGGCCCATCGGGGAGCAGCCATTGCGCAGAAAACAGACCAACAGCAGGACTGTTCCCATGAGGCACAGGGTCAGACTGATTTGCATATGGCCATGTCTGAACTGGGGTGGTGGAGTGAGCTAAAGAATGATGATGGATTAAACCCAGATCAGTTGACTGGGGGTGAGTGTTTGATTAGCTCAAGCGCTCCGTCCATCATCCCCTTTAGTATCGCTTTGTTCGCCCTAAGTTGGCAGGGTATGCCCAGGCGTGGGTCCCTTGCTCACTTTGCCACTGGATTCAAGCTAGCCTGGCTGATGACGGCTGAATAGCCAGAAGCCGGTCCCAGGATGCTTGTTTCCGGTCCAGGGAAGACATGGCTTGGCAGTTCGGGCTGGACTGTTCCCATGAGGCACAGGGTCAGACTGATTTGCATATGGCCATGTCTGAACTGGGGTGGTGGAGTGAGCTAAAGAATGATGATGGATTAAACCCAGATCAGTTGACTGGGGGTGAGTGTTTGATTAGCTCAAGCGCTCCGTCCATCATCCCCTTTGGTATCGCTTTGTTCGCCCTAAGTTGGCAGGGTATGCCCAGGCGTGGGTCCCTTGCTCACTTTGCCACTGGATTCAAGCTAGCCTGGCTGATGACGGCTGAATAGCCAGAAACCGGTCCCAGGATGCTTGTTTCCGGTCCAGGGAAGACATGGCTTGGCAGTTCGGGCTGGACTGTTCCCATGAGGCACAGGGTCAGACTGATTTGCATATGGCCATGTCTGAACTGGGGTGGTGGAGTGAGCTAAAGAATGATGATGGATTAAACCCAGATCAGTTGACTGGGGGTGAGTGTTTGATTAGCTCAAGCGCTCCGTCCATCATCCCCTTTGTGTATCGCTTTGTTCGCCCTAAGTTGGCAGGGTATGCCCAGACGTGGGTCCCTTGCTCACTTTGCCACTGGATTCAAGCTAGCCTGGCTGATGACGGCTGAATAGCCAGAAACCGGTCCCAGGATGCTTGTTTCCGGTCCAGGGAAGACATGGCTTGGCAGTTCGGGCTGGACTGTTCCCATGAGGCACAGGGTCAGACTGGTTTGCATATGGCCATGTCTGAACTGGGGTGGTGGAGTGAGCTAAAGAATGATGATGGATTAAACCCAGATCAGTTGACTGGGGGTGAGTGTTTGATTAGCTCAGCGCTCCGTCCATCATCCCCTTTGGTATCGCTTTGTTCGCCCTAAGTTGGCAGGGTATGCCCAGACGTGGGTCCCTTGCTCACTTTGCCACTGGATTCAAGCTAGCCTGGCTGATGACGGCTGAATAGCCAGAAACCGGTCCCAGGATGCTTGTTTCCGGTCCAGGGAAGACATGGCTTGGCAGTTCGGGCTGGACTGTTCCCATGAGGCACAGGGTCAGACTGATTTGCATATGGCCATGTCTGAACTGGGGTGGTGGAGTGAGCTAAAGAATGATGATGGATTAAACCCAGATCAGTTGACTGGGGGTGAGTGTTTGATTAGCTCAAGCGCTCCGTCCATCATCCCCTTTGGTATCGCTTTGTTCGCCCTAAGTTGGCAGGGTATGCCCAGACGTGGGTCCCTTGCTCACTTTGCCACTGGATTCAAGCTAGCCTGGCTGATGACGGCTGAATAGCCAGAAACCGGTCCCAGGATGCTTGTTTCCGGTCCAGGGAAGACATGGCTTGGCAGTTCGGGCTGGACTGTTCCCATGAGGCACAGGGTCAGACTGATTTGCATATGGCCATGTCTGAACTGGGGTGGTGGAAGTGAGCTAAAGAATGATGATGGATTAAACCCAGATCAGTTGACTGGGGGTGAGTGTTTGATTAGCTCAAGCGCTCCGTCCATCATCCCCTTTGGTATCGCTTTGTTCGCCCTAAGTTGGCAGGGTATGCCCAGACGTGGGTCCCTTGCTCACTTTGCCACTGGATTCAAGCTAGCCTGGCTGATGACGGCTGAATAGCCAGAAACCGGTCCCAGGATGCTTGTTTCCGGTCCAGGGAAGACATGGCTTGGCAGTTCGGGCTGGACTGTTCCCATGAGGCACAGGGTCAGACTGATTTGCATATGGCCATGTCTGAACTGGGGTGGTGGAGTGAGCTAAAGAATGATGATGGATTAAACCCAGATCAGTTGACTGGGGGTGAGTGTTTGATTAGCTCAAGCGCTCCGTCCATCATCCCCTTTGAGTATCGCTTTGTTCGCCCTAAGTTGGCAGGGTATGCCCAGGCGTGGGTCCCTTGCTCACTTTGCCACTGGATTCAAGCTAGCCTGGCTGATGACGGCTGAATAGCCAGAAACCGGTCCCAGGATGCTTGTTTCCGGTCCAGGGAAGACATGGCTTGGCAGTTCGGGCTGGACTGTTCCCATGAGGCACAGGGTCAGACTGATTTGCATATGGCCATGTCTGAACTGGGGTGGTGGAGTGAGCTAAAGAATGATGATGGATTAAACCCAGATCAGTTGACTGGGGGTGAGTGTTTGATTAGCTCAAGCGCTCCGTCCATCATCCCCTTTGGTATCGCTTTGTTACGCCCTAAGTTGGCAGGGTATGCCCAGGCGTGGGTCCCTTGCTCACTTTGCCACTGGATTCAAGCTAGCCTGGCTGATGACGGCTGAATAGCCAGAAACCGGTCCCAGGATGCTTGTTTCCGGTCCAGGAAGACATGGCTTGGCAGTTCGGGCTGGACTGTTCCCATGAGGCACAGGGTCAGACTGATTTGCATATGGCCATGTCTGAACTGGGGTGGTGGAGTGAGCTAAAGAATGATGATGGATTAAACCCAGATCAGTTGACTGGGGGTGAGTGTTTGATTAGCTCAAGCGCTCCGTCCATCATCCCCTTTGGTATCGCTTTGTTCGCCCTAAGTTGGCAGGGTATGCCCAGACGTGGGTCCCTTGCTCACTTTGCCACTGGATTCAAGCTAGCCTGGCTGATGACGGCTGAATAGCCAGAAACCGGTCCCAGGATGCTTGTTTCCGGTCCAGGGAAGACATGGCTTGGCAGTTCGGGCTGGACTGTTCCCATGAGGCACAGGGTCAGACTGATTTGCATATGGCCATGTCTGAACTGGGGTGGTGGAGTGAGCTAAAGAATGATGATGGATTAAACCCAGATCAGTTGACTGGGGGTGAGTGTTTGATTGGCTCAAGCGCTCCGTCCATCATCCCCTTTGGTATCGCTTTGTTCGCCCTAAGTTGGCAGGGTATGCCCAGACGTGGGTCCCTTGCTCACTTTGCCACTGGATTCAAGCTAGCCTGGCTGATGACGGCTGAATAGCCAGAAACCGGTCCCAGGATGCTTGTTTCCGGTCCAGGGAAGACATGGCTTGGCAGTTCGGGCTGGACTGTTCCCATGAGGCACAGGGTCAGACTGATTTGCATATGGCCATGTCTGAACTGGGAGTGGTGGAGTGAGCTAAAGAATGATGATGGATTAAACCCAGATCAGTTGACTGGGGGTGAGTGTTTGATTAGCTCAAGCGCTCCGTCCATCATCCCCTTTGAGTATCGCTTTGTTACGCCCTAAGTTGGCAGGGTATGCCCAGACGTGGGTCCCTTGCTCACTTTGCCACTGGATTCAAGCTAGCCTGGCTGATGACGGCTGAATAGCCAGAAACCGGTCCCAGGATGCTTGTTTCCGGTCCAGGGAAGACATGGCTTGGCAGTTCGGGCTGGACTGTTCCCATGAGGCACAGGGTCAGACTGATTTGCATATGGCCATGTCTGAACTGGGGTGGTGGAGTGAGCTAAAGAATGATGATGGATTAAACCCAGATCAGTTGACTGGGGGTGAGTGTTTGATTAGCTCAAGCGCTCCGTCCATCATCCCCTTTGGTATCGCTTTGTTCGCCCTAAGTTGGCAGGGTATGCCCAGACGTGGGTCCCTTGCTCACTTTGCCACTGGATTCAAGCTAGCCTGGCTGATGACGGCTGAATAGCCAGAAACCGGTCCCAGGATGCTTGTTTCCGGTCCAGGGAAGACATGGCTTGGCAGTTCGGGCTGGACTGTTCCCATGAGGCACAGGGTCAGACTGATTTGCATATGGCCATGTCTGAACTGGGGTGGTGGAGTGAGCTAAAGAATGATGATGGATTAAACCCAGATCAGTTGACTGGGGGTGAGTGTTTGATTAGCTCAAGCGCTCCGTCCATCATCCCCTTTGGTATCGCTTTGTTCGCCCTAAGTTGGCAGGGTATGCCCAGACGTGGGTCCCTTGCTCACTTTGCCACTGGATTCAAGCTAGCCTGGCTGATGACGGCTGAATAGCCAGAAACCGGTCCCAGGATGCTTGTTTCCGGTCCAGGAAGACATGGCTTGGCAGTTCGGGCTGGACTGTTCCCATGAGGCACAGGGTCAGACTGATTTGCATATGGCCATGTCTGAACTGGGGTGGTGGAGTGAGCTAAAGAATGATGATGGATTAAACCCAGATCAGTTGACTGGGGGTGAGTGTTTGATTAGCTCAAGCGCTCCGTCCATCATCCCCTTTGAGTATCGCTTTGTTCGCCCTAAGTTGGCAGGGTATGCCCAGACGTGGGTCCCTTGCTCACTTTGCCACTGGATTCAAGCTAGCCTGGCTGATGACGGCTGAATAGCCAGAAACCGGTCCCAGGATGCTTGTTTCCGGTCCAGGGAAGACATGGCTTGGCAGTTCGGGCTGGACTGTTCCCATGAGGCACAGGGGTCAGACTGATTTGCATATGGCCATGTCTGAACTGGGAGTGGTGGAGTGAGCTAAAGAATGATGATGGATTAAACCCAGATCAGTTGACTGGGGGTGAGTGTTTGATTAGCTCAAGCGCTCCGTCCATCATCCCCTTTTAGTATCGCTTTGTTCGCCCTAAGTTGGCAGGGTATGCCCAGACGTGGGTCCCTTGCTCACTTTGCCACTGGATTCAAGCTAGCCTGGCTGATGACGGCTGAATAGCCAGAAACCGGTCCCAGGATGCTTGTTTCCGGTCCAGGGAAGACATGGCTTGGCAGTTCGGGCTGGACTGTTCCCATGAGGCACAGGGTCAGACTGATTTGCATATGGCCATGTCTGAACTGGGGTGGTGGAGTGAGCTAAAGAATGATGATGGATTAAACCCAGATCAGTTGACTGGGGGTGAGTGTTTGATTAGCTCAAGCGCTCCGTCCATCATCCCCTTTGGTATCGCTTCGTCAGCAGGGAGTGTGCTGGGTGGGATTAGAGGGCTCTGGCCTCGATAGCGTGACTGCTGTCAGCAGAGTCTGGCACATGTGGCATTAGAGTGGTCTAGCCTCGATAGCGTGACTGCTGTCAGCAGGAAGGTCTGGCACAGGTAGCATTAGAGGTGCATTCTTGATGGCGTGACTGCTGTCAGCAGGAAGTATTGCACAGGTGGGTTTAGAGCGTGAATGCTCTCAGCAGGAGTCTGGCACAGGTGGCATTAGAAGGGTCCAGTCTCGATAGCGTGACTGCTGTCAGCAGGGAGCCTGACACAAGGGGCATACGAGGAGTCTAGTCTAGATAGCGTGACTGCTGTCAGCAGGGAGTCTGGCACAGGTGGCATTAGAGGGATCCAATCTCGATAGCGTGACTGCTCTCAGCAGGGAGTCTGGCACAGGTAGCATTAGAGGGATCCAGTCTCGTTATTGTGACTGCTGTCAGCAGGGAGTCTGACACAAGTGGCAGTAGAGGGGTTTCGATAGTGTGACTGCTGTAAGCAGGGAGTCTGGCACAGGTGGCATTAGAGGGGTCTAGTCTTGATTGCATGACTGCTCTCAGCAGGGAGTCTGGCACAGGTAGCATTAGAGGGATCCAGTCTCGATAGCGTGACTGCTGTCAGCAGGGAGTTTGGCACAGGTTGCATTAGAGGAGTCTAGCCTCGATACCGTGACTGCTGTTAGCAGGGAGTCTGGCACAGGTGGCATTAGAGGGATCCAGTCTCCATAGCGTGCATGCTCTCAGCAGGGAGTCTGGCACAGGTGGCATTAGAGGAGTCTAGTTTAGATAGTGTGACTGCTGTCAGCAGGGAGTGTGGCACAGGTTGCATTAGAGGGGTCTAGTCTCGATAGCGTGACTGCTGTCAGCAGGGAGTCTGGCACAGGTCGCATTAGGGGGGTCCAACCTCAACAGAGTGACTGCTCTCAGCAGGGAGTCTGGCACAGGTGGCATTAGAGGGGTCCAGTCTCGTTGTTGTGACTGCTGTCATCAGGGAGTCTGGCACAGGTGTCATTAGAGCCGTCCAGTCTCGTTGTTGTGACTGCTGTCAGCAGAGAGTCTGGAACAAGTGGCATTAGAGGAGTCTAGCCTTGATAGCGTGACTGCTGTTAGCAGGGAGTCTGGCACAGGTGGCATTAGAGGAGTCCAGTCTCGATAGTGTGACTGCTGTTAGCAGGGAGTCTGGCACAGGTGGCATTAGAGGAGTCTAGTCTAGATAGTGTGACTGCTGTCAGCAGGGAGTCTGGTACAAGTTGCAGTAGAGGAGTCTAGTCTCGAAAGCGTGAATGCTCTCAGCAGGGAGTCTGGCACAGGTTGCATTAGGGGGTCCAACCTCAACAGAGTGACTGCTGTCAGCAGGGAGTCTTGCACAGGTGGCATTAGAGGAGTCTAGTCTTGAGAGTGTGACTGCTGTCAGCAGGGAGTCTGGTACAAGTTGCAGTAGAGGAGTCTAGTCTCAATAGCGTGAATGCTGTCAGCAGGGAGTCTGGCACAGGTGGCATGAGGGGGGTCCAACCTCAACAGAGTGACTGCTGTCAGCAGGGAGTCTTGCACAGGTGGCATTAGAGGAGTCTAGTCTAGATAGTGTGACTGCTGTCAGCAGGGAGTCTGGTACAGGTGACATTAGATGAGTCCAGTCTCGAGTAGCGTGACTGCTGTCAGCAGGGAGTCTGGCACAGGTCGCATTAGGGGGTCCAACCTCAACAGAGTGACTGCTCTCAGCAGGGAGTCTGGCACAGGTGGCATTAGAGGGGTCCAGTCTCGTTGTTGTGACTGCTGTCATCAGGGAGTCTGGCACAGGTGTCATTAGAGCCGTCCAGTCTCGTTGTTGTGACTGCTGTCAGCAGAGAGTCTGGAACAAGTGGCATTAGAGGAGTCTAGCCTTGATAGCGTGACTGCTGTTAGCAGGGAGTCTGGCACAGGTGGCATTAGAGGAGTCCAGTCTCGATAGTGTGACTGCTGTTAGCAGGGAGTCTGGCACAGGTGGCATTAGAGGAGTCTAGTCTAGATAGTGTGACTGCTGTCAGCAGGGAGTCTGGTACAAGTTGCAGTAGAGGAGTCTAGTCTCGAAAGCGTGAATGCTCTCAGCAGGGAGTCTGGCACAGGTTGCATTAGGGGGTCCAACCTCAACAGAGTGACTGCTGTCAGCAGGGAGTCTTGCACAGGTGGCATTAGAGGAGTCTAGTCTTGAGAGTGTGACTGCTGTCAGCAGGGAGTCTGGTACAAGTTGCAGTAGAGGACTCTAGTCTCAATAGCGTGAATGCTGTCAGCAGGGAGTCTGGCACAGGTGGCATTAGGGGGGTCCAACCTCAACAGAGTGACTGCTGTCAGCAGGAGAGTCTTGCACAGGTGGCATTAGAGGAGTCTAGTCTAGATAGTGTGACTGCTGTCAGTAGGGAGTCTGGTACAGGTTGCATTAGAGGAGTCTAGCCTCGATACTGTGACTGCTGTTAGCAGGGAGACTGGCACAGGTTGCATTAGAAGAGTCTAATCTTGATAGCGTGACTGCTGTCAGCAGGGAGTCTGGCACAGGTTGCATTAGAGGAGTCTAGCCTCGATACTGTGACTGCTGTTAGCAGGGAGACTGGCACAGGTGGCATTAGAGGGCTCTGGTCTCCATAGCGTGAATGCTCTCAGCAGGGAGTCTGGCACAGGTGGCATTAGAAGGGTCCAGTCTCGATAGCGTGACTGCTGTCAGCAGGGAGCCTGACACAAGGGGCATACGAGGAGTCTAGTCTAGATAGCGTGACTGCTGTCAGCAGGGAGTCTGGCACAGGTGGCATTAGAGGGATCCAGTCTCGATAGCGTGACTGCTCTCAGCAGGGAGTCTGGCACAGGTGGCATTAGAGGGGTCCAGTCTCGTTGTTGTGACTGCTGTCAGCAGGGAGTCTGACACAAGTGGCATTAGAGGGGTTTCGATAGTGTGACTGCTGTAAGCAGGGAGTCTGGCACAAGTGGCATTAGAGGGGTCTAGTCTCGATTTCATGACTGCTCTCAGCAGGGAGTCTGGCACAGGTAGCATTAGAGGGATCCAGTCTCGATAGCGTGACTGCTGTCAGCAGGGAGTTTGGCACAGGTTGCATTAGAGGAGTCTAGCCTCGATACCGTGACTGCTGTTAGCAGGGAGTCTGGCACAGGTGGCATTAGAGGGAACCAGTCTCCATAGCGTGCATGCTCTCAGCAGGGAGTCTGGCACAGGTTGCATTAGAGGGGTCTAGTCTCGATAGCGTGACTGCTGTCAGCAGGGAGTCTGGCACAGGTCGCATTAGGGGGGTCCAACCTCAACAGAGTGACTGCTCTCAGCAGGGAGTCTGGCACAGGTGGCATTAGAGGGGTCCAGTCTCGTTGTTGTGACTGCTGTCATCAGGGAGTCTGGCACAGGTGTCATTAGAGCCGTCCAGTCTCGTTGTTGTGACTGCTGTCAGCAGAGAGTCTGGAACAAGTGGCATTAGAGGAGTCTAGCCTTGATAGTGTGACTGCTGTCAGCAGGGAGTCTGGTACATGTTGCAGTAGAGGAGTCTAGTCTCGAAAGCGTGAATGCTCTCAGCAGGGAGTCTGGCACAGGTTGCATTAGGGGGTCCAACCTCAACAGAGTGACTGCTGTCAGCAGGGAGTCTTGCACAGGTGGCATTAGAGGAGTCTAGTCTTGAGAGTGTGACTGCTGTCAGCAGGGAGTCTGGTACAAGTTGCAGTAGAGGAGTCTAGTCTCAATAGCGTGAATGCTGTCAGCAGGGAGTCTGGCACAGGTGGCATTAGGGGGTCCAACCTCAACAGAGTGACTGCTGTCAGCAGGGAGTCTTGCACAGGTGGCATTAGAGGAGTCTAGTCTAGATAGTGTGACTGCTGTCAGCAGGGAGTCTGGTACAGGTGACATTAGATGAGTCCAGTCTCGAGTAGCGTGACTGCTGTCAGCAGGGAGTCTGGCACAGGTCGCATTAGGGGGGTCCAACCTCAACAGAGTGACTGCTCTCAGCAGGGAGTCTGGCACAGGTGGCATTAGAGGGGTCCAGTCTTGTTGTTGTGACTGCTGTCATCAGGGAGTCTGGCACAGGTGTCATTAGAGCCGTCCTGTCTCGTTGTTGTGACTGCTGTCAGCAGAGAGTCTGGAACAAGTGGCATTAGAGGAGTCTAGCCTTGATAGCGTGACTGCTGTTGGCAGGGAGTCTGCCACAGGTGGCATTAGAGGAGTCCAGTCTCGATAGTGTGACTGCTGTTATCAGGGAGTCTGGCACAGGTAGCATTAGAGGAGTCTAGTCTAGATAGTGTGACTGCTGTCAGCAGGGAGTCTGGTACAAGTTGAAGTAGAGGAGTCTAGTCTCGAAAGCGTGAATGCTCTCAGCAGGGAGTCTGGCACAGGTTGCATTAGGGGGGTCCAACCTCAACAGAGTGACTGCTGTCAGCAGGGAGTCTTGCACAGGTGGCATTAGAGGAGTCTAGTCTTCAGAGTGTGACTGCTGTCAGCAGGGAGTCTGGTACAAGTTGCAGTAGAGGAGTCTAGTCTCAATAGCGTGAATGCTGTCAGCAGGGAGTCTGGCACAGGTGGCATTAGGGGGGTCCAACCTCAACAGAGTGACTGCTGTCAGCAGGGAGTCTTGCACAGGTGGCATTAGAGGAGTCTAGTCTAGATAGTGTGACTGCTGTCAGCAGGGAGTCTGGTACAGGTGACATTAGATGAGTCCAGTCTCGATAGCGTGACTGCTGTCAGCAGGGAGTCTGGCACAGGTCGCATTAGGGGGGTCCAACCTCAACAGAGTGACTGCTCTCAGCAGGGAGTCTGGCACAGGTGGCATTAGAGGGGTCCAGTCTCGTTGTTGTGACTGCTGTCATCAGGGAGTCTGGCACAGGTGTCATTAGAGCCGTCCAGTCTCGTTGTTGTGACTGCTGTCAGCAGAGAGTCTGGAACAAGTGGCATTAGAGGAGTCTAGCCTTGATAGCGTGACTGCTGTTAGCAGGGAGACAGGCACAGGTGGCATTAGAGGAGTCCAGTCTCGATAGTGTGACTGCTGTTAGCAGGGAGTCTGGCACAGGTGGCATTAGAGGAGTCTAGTCTAGATAGTGTGACTGCTGTCAGCAGGGAGTCTGGCACAGGTGACATTAGATGAGTCCAGTCTCGATAGCGTGACTGCTGTTAGCAGGGAGTCTGGCACAGGTGGCATTAGAGGAGTCTAGTCTAGATAGTGTGACTGCTGTCAGCAGGGAGTCTGGTACAGGTGACATTAGATGAGTCCAGTCTCGATAGCGTGACTGCTGTCAGCAGGGAGTCTGGCACAGGTCGCATTAGGGGGGTCCAACCTCAACAGAGTGACTGCTCTCAGCAGGGAGTCTGGCACAGGTGGCATTAGAGGGGTCCAGTCTCGTTGTTGTGACTGCTGTCATCAGGGAGTCTGGCACAGGTGTCATTAGAGCCGTCCTGTCTCGTTGTTGTGACTGCTGTCAGCAGAGAGTCTGGAACAAGTGGCATTAGAGGAGTCTAGCCTTGATAGCGTGACTGCTGTTGGCAGGGAGTCTGGCACAGGTGGCATTAGAGGAGTCCAGTCTCGATAGTGTGACTGCTGTTATCAGGGAGTCTGGCACAGGTAGCATTAGAGGAGTCTAGTCTAGATAGTGTGACTGCTGTCAGCAGGGAGTCTGGTACAAGTTGAAGTAGAGGAGTCTAGTCTCGAAAGCGTGAATGCTCTCAGCAGGGAGTCTGGCACAGGTTGCATTAGGGGGGTCCAACCTCAACAGAGTGACTGCTGTCAGCAGGGAGTCTTGCACAGGTGGCATTAGAGGAGTCTAGTCTTGAGAGTGTGACTGCTGTCAGCAGGGAGTCTGGTACAAGTTGCAGTAGAGGAGTCTAGTCTCAATAGCGTGAATGCTGTCAGCAGGGAGTCTGGCACAGGTGGCATTAGAGGAGTCCAGTCTCGATAGTGTGACTGCTGTTATCAGGGAGTCTGGCACAGGTAGCATTAGAGGAGTCTAGTCTAGATAGTGTGACTGCTGTCAGCAGGGAGTCTGGTACAAGTTGAAGTAGAGGAGTCTAGTCTCGAAAGCGTGAATGCTCTCAGCAGGGAGTCTGGCACAGGTTGCATTAGGGGTGTCTAACCTCAACAGAGTGACTGCTGTCAGCAGGGAGTCTTGCACAGGTGGCATTAGACTAGTCTAGTCTTGAGAGTGTGACTGCTGTCAGCAGGGAGTCTGGTACAAGTTGCAGTAGAGGAGTCTAGTCTCAATAGCGTGAATGCTGTCAGCAGGAGTCTGGCACAGGTGGCATTAGGGGGTCCAACCTCAACAGAGTGACTGCTGTCAGCAGGGAGTCTTGCACAGGTGGCATTAGAGGAGTCTAGTCTAGATAGTGTGACTGCTGTCAGCAGGGAGTCTGGTACAGGTGACATTAGATGAGTCCAGTCTCGATAGGGTGACTGCTGTCAGCAGGGAGTCTGGCACAGGTGACATTAGAGGAGTCTAGTCTCGGTAGCGTGACTGCTGTCTGCAGGAAGTCTGGCACAGGTGTCATTAGAGAGGTCCAGTCTCGATAGCGCGACTGCTGCCAGCAGGGAGTATGGCACAGGGGGCGTTAGAATGGGTCTAGTCTCAACGGTTTGACTGCTGTCAGCAGGGAGTCTGGCACAGATGGCATTAGAGAGATCCAGCCTCAATAGCATCACTGCTCTCAGAAGGGCTGCTTTTTGCATGTCTTTAGGAATGAAAAGAGGCCCTTTGATTGACATGGTAACAGCTCTCCTTCTGGATGATGAAGAGAGAAGTGCTACTAGTAATACTGAAATCAGAGCTTCACTCCTGTTTTGGGAATTTAATTCAACCATTTTTACCCAATCAATACCAGATTTATTTATGAAATTAAAAAATATACCTGTGTCCCAGTTCTCCTCTATTTAATAACCGATATAAATGCCAATGAATGTAGAGTACTTGAAATCATTCTGTCACAAGAGGGATTTAAATATATATATTTGTCAAATTTTAAAGTGATTTTATTTTTTTCATTTTTTAAGGTTCTCATATAGCGCTACTTTATCTACTGGGTGGTATATCACGTTATATCTATAACAACAGTACCTGGGATGGATGTGGAATGACGGCTCCCAATGCAGGGAGTTTCTTATAAAACTACGAGCATCACGGAAGGGTGAACAGTTATAAAGTTATGGTTATTTAAGGGTTGGATTTTTGTCTAAATGCTTCTGCAAAGATCATATCCAGAATATTGGTTTAACTATGTCTCAAACTAACAGCGTTTTAAGCTTTTTTTCATGATATGGAAGGCTGCCCCTCAAACCCCCTGTAAGAATATGCAACGCTGAAATCCTAGCAAAGGGAATCTACGGAGCCACTCCACTGGCATACTGGGTATGAACTGCTTGAGCTGTTGTCATACATAACTTGTAAAAGAGAATCCTTCCATAGCACTATGAGAGCTTAACTTTAAATATATAAGCTGCTGTATTAGAATTAAAAGCCCTCCTGTGTTGGGCAAGGAAGTAATGTTTACTAGTGTTTGTTTTTGTTACATGACAGATCCTGCTGATATTCCAGCCCTAGTGTTCACTGAGTTTGTTTGAAAAGCTTTGTTGTCACTGTGAGTGTAAGTGATTGGTTCAGGGATTCAGGACATCTCATTGTTTATTCTGCTAAAAGAATTGAGTTAAAGTGCCCTCCTGTCATGTGCGTATTCACTCCAGTACTTCTAAAGGTAGGGAACCGTTTCTAAAAAATAATATGATTGAATATGCTTACTAGAGTGTGGCTGAGGCGTTTGATATTTTTAGTGGACCAAATAAATTGAGATGAAGAAGATTGGGATTTAAAAAATGAATGTATTTGTTTCTGTGAACATGTAAACCAAGGAACCTCAAAACCTTTTTATTTGTTTGGCCCTGGTTGTCTGGAAAACAGCTGCTAGCTGATATGTTTCTAAAGCTGGTGTGAGACACAGATACATGTTTGGTATTGAAGAGTTTATGTAACAATGACAGTCAGGAGTCCCAGCACATGACTAAACAAAGACAACGACCTAGTCACATGGCTACCTGCCTTACATGACGGGGTCCACTGAGAGTTGTTGGTTGTATGATAAGACATCTGTCCCTAGCTTTCACTTCAGGTGTACAGAATAAAGAGGTACACACCGATGCTGTGATGCCTAGTTGCTGTGAAGCAAAGGTCGCATATAAGATTGCAATTTGCCACCTGCCATACGCTGAGCTGCATTTGTGGATTGGTGCCTTTCAATGAAAATATTCATTTTTTTAAAAAGCCAGTGTGAGAAGCTATAAATATGTAATATTGTTTCTCCGAACATCAGATGACCCGAATGTTCTGTAGAAATTGACCAGAAGTATTAAACAAACAAACCTGAGAGGAATTGTCTAATTTTGTGAGTTTTAGATCAAAAAGGGACTTCATTAGCTTAACAATTCATGTCACACATAGGGTGGAGGATGCTACTGGTACATAGTTCTGCAGGTTAGTTATTGGTGTGACAAACGATGGAATGCTTTTAGTTAGTCTGTATATCTTTGAATGGTTAATCAAACATATAATCATTTTAGACGTGTTTATGAGTTAGTTATTTAATGTTAAACTGCACTTTTGTCATTGATGTATTCTTCTGTACTACTAATTTAGCAATTTCATGGAATATACACTAATTCTAAAGGACAGCAAGAAGGAATCTCCCTTGGAGTGAAGGAGTCACTCCCCTGCATCCGCAGGCCCCTCGACAACAACGACCAGTGTGTGGATCCTGCTGTCCCAAAGACACCTCAAGGCTCTGTAACACAGGTGGCGGTTTTGTGGCTCCCCAGAAGCCTGAACAGTCTTTTCTGCAACTTGGAAGACTGTAATCCCTCTCCAGTCTACTGGAACCGCGTCTCTGTGCACAGCGTTTGCTGGCTGTAGCCAAGGCTTGTTGACTCTCCAGATGGAAGATCTTCGAACTCCAAGAAGCCCCAGCCTCAAGCATCACACAGCTCCAAAAGCAACATCCTCACTGCATCTCCTACGAGGTTGGCCTCCATCATCTGTATGCTGTTGAGGCCTCTCTGCGACTCCCTGTGCCTGCTGCCAGAAGGTCCTCCTGGGGTCTCCATCGATTCCTGCTGGCTCTCCTGCTTGCTGAGGGCCGGCCCTGACTTACTTGTGATGGGTGAGTCCCTCAGGCCTTGCTGGTCTGCAACTAAGCATTTCTTCGTGCAACATGTCTGTTGCATTTGCCAAGGTGTATTGGTGGTCCTGCTGGCCACTAACCCTCCTGCATCTCGTCAATCGGCGTGGTACAGCTCGTGGATGGCTCCTTTGTCTTTGCAACATTGCCTGCTCTCCACAGCTGCATCTTTAAGACCTTTAAGTCATACAATAAAGTACCCCTGACAAGGGCTTGCATTGTGCTCCTGCTCCTCCTGGATACCTCCGGGGGGTTTGAAGTCTGTCTCCTCTCTTCACAGGTACTCGGCATCCAGAATCATGCCTGGGTTTCACCGACCAGGTCCACGAGTCACTGTAGCAGATGGACAGCCAAAGTTTTCCATTGACTTAAATGGGCGGTTCCGACACCACTTCGCACCTATGCACCCGGGCTCCCTGGCCTAGGTATCCTGGTTCTCTGGGTATCCACAGGTGTGAGGTTTCCTCTGGGTCCTTTGGGAAGGGTCCTGAATCTGTAAAACTCCAACCGCGACTTCCCCAAGTTATCCTATGGACTCTGACCCGGTGTATCACCTCTGCACAAGGGCGCCTAGAGACTACTAGTTACTTACTTGTGGTGGTTCCGTGCTTCCCCTGGCCTCTAGGTCCTTGGATGTTAGTGTCGTTTGGGTACTCATCTCGCATTCCATTTTCTTAGTATATGGTTTAGCCCCCCCCGCCCCATAGGGGCCCATGTGTTTTATGTGCTTTACTTACCTGTTTTGAAGTATATAATGTTGTGTATTGATATCTTCGGAAGGAGATATACGGAAGTAGTTTTAGCGTTGGTCTTGTAATAAATACTAAAGAATTTTTCTAACACTTGTGTGGTTCTTTCTTGTGTACGCTTCACTGACCGACTGTGTGGTAATTGCACCCACTTTACACCCTCCTGAATAAGCCTTAGCTGCTCTCCACAGCTAACCCTGAGAGCTTTTGGTTATCAGGGACCACTTTACTATCACTAAGGGTTGTCTAGACTCAGTTCAGGGTGCCTCACCAATAGGTGTGCACCGTATAATGAGCCAGACTCCTGTAGTGGGTAGGGTCTCTGTGAGGGAAGGGTCTGGGCAGGGTTGCATCTGGGCCAGGTCATGTTTTGGGTTGTGCTGGTGGTTAGGATCTGGGGGTGATCCAGCGGGTTACTAGCAACAAGCATTCATACACCGAATACTCACCTGGGCCCATTCATTCACACTACGCTAGCATTTTCCGCTGGTGGGTCAGTTGTACTCTTTATCAATATCCCTGCTACCAATTACCTTTTCTGATTGAAGAGTAATGACTTACCAATGGACCCTTTGATAATTGGGAAGTTTAAAATGAGAAAATACAATACATTTCATAAATCTGAAATAATCACTCTCAGGAAGTTTTAAAATGTTTATCTAAAATCTTTAGCAGAGTAAATTACAAACCACATAATACTTAATCGCATATTAAGGAGGAAGCATACTAAATAATCACCTATTTAATCAATGACGGTCTCTCAGAAAGAAGAAGATAGAGACAGCAGTACAGCTAAAGGTTGCATTTATATTTACCTAAAGGTGTGAGAACCAAACCCCTTGTCCAAGGAGTTGGAAAGATAGGTCCCAAGAAGGATGAAGACCAAAGACCTCCGGACCAGGTTCAGAACAGGATAGGTGATCTCTCTACCAACGACGCCTGCGTCGTTCCTCTCTCTGTCGCTTCGTTCCTCCTCGATTCTTCCGTGTCTTCTTTCTAATGGAATCCGCCGCCCCCACCTCAGGACCTCTCTGGACAGCGGTTCAGTCTGCAATCGATCAGCTCGTCGAGCACCAAAGCCTGATCTCTCGTGTCTGAGCTCCTGTGCGCCCTAATGCTAACTAATTAGGCTAATTCAATATCTATTATACCCTTCTACACCCAGGTACCTCCCATTAATGTTTCAGAATTATGGGTCCACTACTTCTGATTGGACAGGGACAGGGGGTTGATCCTCACACCATGACAATTTAGTTCAATTTCTTTAAGCCCATTGTTTTTAAATACCGCCCCTCACAATTTGCTTTATTTCCCACCCGTCTCACGACACATTTTAATACAAAATGTATATACATTGTTGCATTTGAGGGAACATCGCAGATGTAGTGGAGTTGACCAACAGGTCGTGGCCTTGGATGTCTTCCAAGTTGACTTCATCGCTTTGTCTTGTTATTTTCAGTGCGCATGCGCACATCCCATAGGTCTCGAGCTGCTGTTCCGTTAACCCAGGCCCAAATTTACGAACTAATAGAAATCAAAGAAGAAACATATTAAAAATAAAAAATAAATGTTTTCACTGTATACCCCCTATTTCTACTCTACTCCCATTTAATTATAAAATCTATCCCGCATTAGTAGCGTTAGAATACCACATTGTTAATTGCAGCAAATGCGTGAGCTTTAGCACGTGAAAACATTAAGCAGTCATTTTAGCATACACTGCGCAGAAGCAAATATTCCCTCCAAGCAAAGAAAGACGTCATACCACATGATATGGTTGACACATGCGCAATGGAGTTCCCGTGCTTTAGCGGCCATTTTGGATTAGACAAGGATTACTTATTAGTTTAAACACATAGGCAAGCTTCTCTCTGATACTGTGTTGTGTATGCACTTATTAGTAAAACATTACAAAGTTTAATTAATTTATACTGCGAGAGGTTTGCTTATGAGCAAGTCTCATTGTGAGTTCTTGCTCCATCAATCCCCTCTCTGATGGCGTTTCTGAGCCATCAAATACTACCCACAACCAGATGCCAACTCCTTAGCATAATTTTGTCTCAATCTCATTTTTACATTTTCTATTCTTATCTTCTCCTTTCAATTTCTTGTATAATTCACTTTTCAGATCTTCTAATTCTATTTCATCAAATTTTCGTTTCTTTCCCTTTCCTGTCACTCTATATGTCTCATTCTTTCTATAACATTTGCACCATATCATTATTGACAGTACTATTATTGCTATCCCTACTAAGGGTACTAATATTTGACCTATAAGTCCTTTTCCTACATTAGTAGACCAGGTACCAATTGACGCAATGCTATTGGTCAATCTTTCCCATACACTAACAACTTCCAGTGGTTTCAGTTCATTCTCAAGTTTTGTTATATTCTTTATATACGTTCCGATTTCTGCACTTTTGTCAGGAATATACGTGCAACAATGTTTCGTTTTCAACAATTTACAGACTCCGCCCTCTTTTGCTAATATTATATCAAGCGCAAGTCGATTTTGCATAACCATTGATCTAATCGCAACCATCTCCGCATTAATCATTAGAAACCCTCCAGCAGTATCCGTTCATAAACGATCAACCACTGTAGCTAATTTACATATTTTCCTTGAGTTCAGAATTATTCCCACTGAAGGTATCAATGCACCAAATATGTCACCTATGATTTCAGAAAAACTAGCTCTTTTACTACGTGTTAATTCACTATTATTTTCATTGCTCCCAGTGTTTCTTTTTACGTAGTATACTTTTGGAAAAACTATCCCAAAATAACAACTTCCATACCACCGTGCAGGAAGCCTAAAGTAAGCCTTATTCCCACACACATAATAAATTCCAGGAAAAACTGAATCTGTTCCTCCTTTTAGTCCCCAACCTCCAAGAATTAAGAAATTATGTTCACATTCACTGGTACCGATGAAAATATTGTTATAATCACTTTTTAACCTATGTAGACAAATTTTCCCTGTCTTTACAAAATCTAGTGCCATAGCAGCTTGAGCCTTGCCAGGTGTGTAAATACCCTCTTTCTCAGCCCAAGGTGGAAGATGAGCCTTATGCTCAGATGCTTTCTTTTGGAAATTTTGTCTTCTATTTTCTACTAAGTTCAAAAATATCTTTTCTTCTTCATGTAACGAACAGGTTAGATTGCTTCTATGTGCATGTGTTATATCAATCGACTTCATTGTTAGGAAAAATTCTCCCATAAATTGCGCATCTTGACTACTAAGCACTGGGTTCATATTCTTTAGAATCGGAACCTCTGAAAATATCACATCTATATCTGAATAATAATACTGAAGTTTCCTGTTCTATAAAATAAACTAGTTAATACACTACATGATATTCCATAAGTTAAAGGCAAATGATGGTATGTTAACCCTTCTGCTACTGATTCAGGTAACTTCATACAAACATAACAGTCACTAACTTCCATGGTATCTGCATATTGAAACAATAATTTTGTGAACACATTTAAACTAGTATCGTTAGCTGTTACCACATGATGAAATTCTGGTTCATCTTCTGCCTCTATTCTTACGCTATCACCTTTCAAGTTATCTATCCTTCCCTTTGTTTCATTGTTAATCTTTTTATCCATTATCATAAGGTAAGGAATTGCTACAATCACAACTAACCACACTACAAGCACCACTACCAGACTACATATGCATATAGCACAGCATCTTTTACAACATTTCCGTTTCGGTCTCCCAGAAACTCTGTCGTCAGGCATTTTGACAAAGAAGATTTCTCTTCTTTTCTTTTCTTTAGGATTTTTTTTTTTTTTAATATGTTTATTACATTTATGCATAACAAACAGGAGACAGTGACATAATTCACAGTTTGACGGCAGTACGTAACATTCAGAAGGAAATAGTGCAGCACCATACTGGCAATTAGGGAGATGTACATCAGACATTTGAGGGGGCCGTGGGCCACTCAGCGACGAATCCCTTTACACCTCCATCACAACATTGTCGGAGTACAAAACTTAACAACCTCTGCAGTTCATAATATACAGGCTCAATTCAGCAAGTGGGTCTAAGGGCCAAGTTGGGCGGAGCCACGTACAACAGAGGCAGCATCCATGTCAGTGGAAATCGTGTTCTCCATACAATTCTTATACATAGCCCAGAAATGTTTTGGTCTATTGCGAGGTGGCAACATATCACTGTAATTTTCAGTCTGAGTGCAGCAAAACATCATATCTTTTGTCCACTGAGCTAGTGTAGGTGTAGGACCGCGGAGCCAGCAGACTGCCACACACCTCTTTGCTAAAAGTAACGGCATATCTATCAGCCGTCGCTTTGCCTTAGGGATAGGTTTAGAGTACCCAAACAGTGCAAGGAGCGGGTCGGGGACTAACGTCAACTCTGTGATTCGGCTTAGTTCTTCAAATACCAGACTCCAGAAATGGGCTATCCCTGGACAAGTCCAGGCTAAATGTAAGAAATCAGCAGTTCTTTCATCGCATCTTTCACATGTAGACTCCTCTCGGAGTCCATATCGGTGCAGACGCTCCGGAGTGTAATAAACTCTGTTTAAGAATTTAAAATGTACCAACCGGTGCTGGCCATTCAGTGAGATGCGTTTTGTGTTCATGCAGCAATAGGAACATGTGTCATTAGGGAGGTCCCTCTGTAGGTCCCGCTGCCAGGCCAGCCGTGATTTAGTGTATTTACTTCCCCTGGCAGTCATTGTGATGTGATAGATCCTAGACACCATCCTAGCAGGTGATTGCGCTTTAATGAGGGCAGTCAAAGCTAGCACCTCCGGGGGTTCCGCCATATCTTCTCCCAATAATTCGCTAAGAGCGTGCCTGACTCTATGGAATTGAAATCTAGCAAGGAGCGTCGGCGTGCCTTCCTCCTCAGTCATATCGTCCCATGTGCGCGCAGCTCCGTCTGCGAAGAGATCACCCATGACTTGGGCATTGAGCGTCCGTAAAGCGGCTATAACCCCCCTGTCTTTACATGGCGCAAGCCAGTGGCACCACTCAATGCGGGCTGCTGGGGAATACAGAATGTTACCCGCCTGAATAGTCAGTAAATGATGCCAGGCATGAGTGACAGTGTTAAGGGAATCCAATATGCCCGTACGCCTATCAGGTGGCGTAAACAACAACGCCGGGAGCGGCTATGGGGCAGCAACTATTGTCTCTATCCGGACGTACGGTATGTCAATCGGGCCATGTATCCAATGATATGCCTGCGAGCATTGAGCAGCCCTATAGTATAGGTCGAAGTCCGGTGCTCCCAGTCCCCCCATCGAGTACGGCAGTGTAAGTATTTGCAAGGCGACGCGCGCCTGTTTGCCCGCCCAAGCAAGATGCACCATAAGGGACTGTAGGCGTTGAAAAAACACTCGGGGCAACACCATGGGTATATTTGTGAAGAGGAAAAGAAAGCGCGGCAATACTATCATTTTCATAAGGGACACTCTGCCCATCAGCGATAACGGGAGGCGCACCCAACGATTAACATCCTCTTCCAACTTGTTAATGGCCACCCCATAATTCTCCTTGAGGACCACCTCAGAGTCTGTATGCAGTTTGATCCCTAAATAACGCACCGCCTCTGTAGACCACTGCAGGGGATATTCGGGCTCAAAGGCCGTCGTAGTCTGGGTTAGGGGGAACATGATGGATTTGTTCCAGTTGACTCTCAGGCCAGACAAGAAGCCAAAGAGCATAACTTCCCGCAAGACCGGGGAGAGGTTGGTCTCAGGGTCGCGGACATAAAGCAACGTGTCATCTGCATAAGTGGAGACGATCAGGCGGTAGTTCGTAAATCGGATGCCTCTGTAGCTATGATACTCCCGGAGGGCACATGCTAGTGGTTCTGCTACCAGTGAATATAGAATAGGAGACAAGGGGCAGCCCTGCCTCGTGCCCCTATATATTTGTATGGGGTTAGTGACCAGGGAGCCTATTTTTATACGTGCCATGGGAGAGTAATACAATACAGCAAGAAGTTGAAGGAACACCTCACCCACCCCCATGCGAGAGAGGACGTGTCGCAAGAAGGGCCATTTGACGGAGTCGAACGCCTTTTCCATATCCAAGAATACTGCTATAGCAGGCACTTCCGGTCTAGTATGCTGTAGGGCTGCAAAGATCGTACGCAAGTTGTATGTCAGGTTCCTGCCCGGCACAAAACCGGCCTGCTCCGGGGCCACCAAAGTCGGGACCAGCGGAACCAATCGATTGGCAAGCAGTTTCGCGAAAATTTTGGTGTCCACATTCATCAAGGATAGTGGACGATACGAGGCGCAATCGTCCGGGGGTTTACCCGGCTTAAGAATAGCAACTATAATCGCCTCTCGCATAGAAGGGGGCATCTCGCCTGTGGTGCACATGTCCTCAAACAGCGTGATCAGGTGCGGCAACAAAAGGTCAATGAACGCTATGTAAAAAGCAACAGTGAGGCCATCCCCTGCCGGCGCACTCCCCGCCCTCATATCAGAGAGGGCCAGTAATATTTCGTCCCGTTCGATCGGCCGCGTCAAAAATTCCCGATGCCAATTGGACAACCATGGCAGTTTAATATGCATTAAATATTCTAGGATTTGATCATCGGAGCTGCAGCCCCTCGAGGCATACAAGGCCGAATAGTATTGCCGGAATTGCTCCGCAACCTGAACATCCGTCAGCAGAGAGTCACCAGATTGCGTTCTGATTTCTGGGATCGTCGTGGTGTCTCTGCGTTGTCTGAGTAGTTGCGCAAGGACCCCCCCGGTCGCTCGCCTTCACCGTAAGTGCGGGCAGTGGCGTATTTTCCTAGGTGTTTAATCTCCGCATCCGCCTCTGCATGGTAGTCCTGTAAAGTCTGCGTTAATTCTAGGGTAAGCGTATCATTCGGGTCAGCTAGCAGGGAGGTTTCCAACACCTTTAATTTACGCTCCAGATCCGCCAGTCTGTTACGAATCGACTTAAGGACTCCCGCGTGTTTGGATATCGCCACCCCCCGAATATATACCTTAAAAGCCTCCCATACAGTTTGGAAGGAAGCGACTGATCCTACATTAGCCTCAAAATACGTCTCAATTGCAGTGGTCATGTCCTCCTTAAAAACGGCATCCGTTAGGGAATAGGGTGGAAAGCGCCATGCAAAGGGGGGAATACGCATCTTGGGTGAGTCGAGCACCAATAAAAGGGGAGAATGTTCAGAGTAGGTGCGAGGTAGAAATGAACAAGACTTAATGTGAGGTAATAGTTGTCTGGCAGTAAACCAGTAGTCAATTCTAGTGTGGACATTGTAGTACGCAGAGTAGTGTGTGTACCCTCCTTGGCCCGCATGTCTAGAGCGCCAGACATCACACATGTCTAACCTGACCAGTGAGGTCTCCATAATTTTAGCCGAAGCAGATACGCGCCTCTCCGGGCCGCCAGACCTATCCAAGGTAGGGTCCCTAACAAAATTGAAATCCCCTCCCCATAAGAGCTGCCCAGTTGCACGCGAGTGAATGAGGTCCGTCAGTCTGCTATAAAAGTCCGGGTTATCATAATTAGGGCCATAAACATTTATTAGAAGCAAATCCATTCCCTTACCAGAACATCTTGTGAGCACATATCGGCCCTCCCCATCAGTCTCCAAGGGTGACAGTCGGAACGTCTTCTTAGGATTAACCCACGTCAGAACCCCCCTAGCATGTGTGGTGAATCCAGCCGCATGCACGTTGCCCTGGAGCCCTTTAGTGCGTAAAATAGGGCTATCCAGTGGGAGGTGTGTCTCCTGCAATAGGGCGATATCAATGTCATGCCTATATAGGTAACTTAAAATTTTTCGTACTTTCCTATAGTCGTTTAAGCCTTGCACATTCCACGTGAGCACTGTAACCGAGTCTAGGCAGCCATCCCTACGTGTCTCGGCCCTATCCGTCATGAGTGAGTATCCAGTATGATTGCCATCTCACCAATATCTCCAGGACTATACCACCAGGGCACTGCGCATCGCGAATTGTCACAAAAGAAAAAATTGCATATGTCAGTCTCAATACATTCCCACCCCCCCACCCACGCCAGGCTTTTCCCAACTGTGCCTGTGCGATCCAAACCCACACCTTGTGCATTTCGGCAGAAAGCATCATCCTTGAAAAACATCAATATGTAACTCAAATCCCGCTCGCCCCCCACCCACGTCAGCCCATCCCCAACTTGGCTGCGATGCATCCCCATAAACCAATAGAACCTCCCCGCCCTCCCCTCAATAACAAAAGGAACACTCCCAAGTGTGATTCACGCGTGGGCGGATGTTGCTCGTTAGACAAACAGAGCTATGTGGCCTATGTGAGGCCATGCTCCAGACACCGTTAAATGTACATTATGCAACTGCAATGCGTGATGCATCTCTAGATCCCCATAACATCCCCAAGCATAGTGCATTAAATGTCCACAGTATCAAATTATACCTGTCCAAATATTTCACCAAGAGATTCACAACAGACCAGTACCACCTCCAACGAGAGGGAGTCCTTGCACCGGAACGGAGCACGCTCTCCTCACCTCCCAGTAGTCGCCCTCTCCCTACAGGAGACACAGATAACGGGGGTGGGAACTCAGCCATTGAGGGATGCAAGAAGAGAGACCGAGGGGCCCCATCCCATCACCCAGGTTCCCTTCAAAAATCACTCCCTCCCGCCTCGTAGATTCCAGGCCATACTTATCACACAACAGTTTCAGGCAGCGATCAGTCCTGTTCCTCCATTGGACCTCCCGTCGCCTCATCAAGCAGTTGCTTCTCCGGACTGTGTCGCTGCTCCTTCGACCAATCCTTTAATGCTTTCTGCAGGGCCTTCGGGTCAGTACAGATGTGTGATCGACCCTGTCTGTTAACGCGGAGTTTCGCTGGATATAGCATGGCATAGTCCACCCCCAGGTCACAAAGTTGCCTCTTCATTGGGGCGAACTGTCGTCGTGCTTCTTGGACCCGGATCGTGAAGTCTGGGAACAGAGAAATCGTGGACCCTTCAAATCGTAGTGGTTGTTTCTCTCGAGCCAGCTTCAGTGCAACATCCCGATCTCGATAATTGAGTAATTTTGCAATGATCGGTCGCGGAGCCGCACCTGGGGGTGGCCTCGGGCCCAGCGAGCGGTGCGCTCTCTCCACCACGAACATAGTGGAGAAAGAGGCCTCACCAAGCAGGGTTTTCAGAAGCCTCTCTGTGAATTGCTCCATATTGCCTGTCTGAGTAGTTTCCGGAAGACCCGTAATTCGGAGGTTACAGCGCCGGGAACGCGCCTCCAAGCCCTCAGTTTTGTCCTGCAGGACCTTCAGAACCCTACCCAGCTGTTGATGTTCAGTATCCAAGGTGGTCTGTGCTTCCTCCGCCTCCGTCAGCCGACGCTCAGACATATCGAGCCGCTCAGCATGCTTGTCGAGACTTTCGGCCATACGATCCATTCTGTAGGACAGCGCATCCATCTTAGTGCCCAGAGCCGTGATACCCCCCTGTAGGTTCTTCTCCATTGCCAGCAGCAGGCCACGAATGTCCTGGTGCGAGTCCGCGGGCAGCCGCTCCTGCATCCCAGCGCCGCCATCGGTGGAATCGTCGCTGGACTTTGACCTCTTCTGTTCGAACGTTAACTTCGGTTGCGCTCGATCCACCCTGCCCATCTTGACCTGCAGCGACTTTCAGCTTGTACACAGTCCAGCACGTTCACACAAGATCGTCAGCAACACATAGGCCGCGACGTCATAGTGGGAAGATTGATTGTCTGCAAGATGCGGCACACACCTCTCTCTCAGCCAAGGGCGGCCGCGACAAGGGCTACCTCGTATCTGCACCCCCCGGAGTATGCACCTTCTCCCGTCACTGGGCTCCAATAGTATAATGCAGTGCGACGTCGCCTACACCAGTCATCGTGGTGGGCGCCTACGCATTAATGGTCGGGGATGGAAGTGTCCCCATGCTTCCAGCCCGGGCAATGGCCGCGCCCCGCAGACAGAGGCAGAATCCTAGCGCTCCAGGCGCCCTACTACAGAGCCAACACCAACAGGAGCTCATGGGCGACCAAGCAGGTTCGTCAGGCCCTGCGCCAAGCGCAACCACCGGTCAGCGAGCACCACACCCAGCGATCCGCACGGATCCAATGGAGTAGTCCCCAGGTGGGGCTGCGATCGTCCGCCGAACAGGCCCCCTATCTCTTTGGCAGGAGTGAGTAGTCACAGCTTCGCGCTAGTTCCGAAATGGCGGCTCCAGTCAGGACGACCTCTTAGGGCACTCCGGGGCTCCACAGCCCAACAACGGCAAAGGCTTCGTCGGTAGCGCGTGTTCGGCAGTGCCCACATGCACCTGGGAAGCCAGGCGGGGCAGCAACGTACCAGGGAAACCAAGCCGCGGGTCGCCCGTCGTCGGATCCCAACTCCCGTCGCGGGGCAAGCTCCACTCACCAGGGTCCTCCGTCGTGCAGCGCCACAGCCGGGGAGAGCGCCGATCCTCTGTGGTACAACAGCGCTACGCGTCGCGGGGTTCACCAGGTCCCGTTACCGTTGGCATGAGACGGCAGAGCTTGCGTGCCTCAAGTCCCCACGCGGCGCCACCTCCGAGAGCGCGCCGGCCACCACCGAAACTTCACCTCGGGGATCGAGGTCTGTCCGGCTCAAAAATGACGGGATCTCTAACTCCGCCCGGAATGCAGCTGAGAGGCCGAATTTTCGCCCAGTCAGGGCCGCAGGTCACCAGAGTCAGGGGATCGCCTCCGCGTGCCTCGTCATTAGTGCAGTTGCCGGATAGCTGATGGATCGTTAGACGGTGTTACGGAGCTCTTGGCTCAAGCGGCCATCTTGGTCACGAGCAAGCTCCGCCCCCCTTTCTTTAGGATTTTAAAGTTATCAAGGTGGCTTCACTTCTTTTTCATAAGTCAGTTCTGCACTTGTTCTTTCGTCACCACTTTCACTTGACTCTGAACTCTCGTAGTCTTCAAGGATTATATAAGTCCAATCAGGACCTTTAAACTTATTGTTCACAAGTTTCAGTCTTTTGCTTTTTCGTTTTTCAGTTCCACTCGTTTGTCCAGATAAGCTTGTTACTTCATTTACTTGTTCCGGATCTTTACTTCGTGTTTCTATATGGTATTTTACTCTTTTAATGACACTAGGCCAATGATCACCTTTTCTGACTTTCTTTGTTTGCACTATATCTTCACCTCTTAAGTCTTTTCCAGAAATTCTTTTAATTTCAAGCTGTGGCACAATTGGATTTTCCTCGTTTTCAGTTTCTTCTTCTATCCGTTCTTGTTCAGGTCTTATTGTTTTCTCTTCAGTTGCCTGAGTGTGAGTTTCTACTAACTGACCCTGTTCAGGATTTACGTCTTCGTGCTTGAGACTTTCTTGCTTGTCGTTTTCTTTGTTTTCTTCTTCCTGAACGTATTTTTCTTGTTCTAACTGGTTCTGATCAGGGCTTATTGCACTTTGTACTTCTGCAGCCTGACCGCATTCTTCTAAACCTGTCTGTCCCTGCTCAAATTTTGCTGTTTCGTTGTCGATTTGAGCCCAATTTCCTCTCCCTATCTGGTCCTGCTCAGGTTCTCTTATCGTTTCATTTTCCTTATCCTGAGCTGCTTCTTCTTCACCTATCTGGTCCTCACTAATTTCCTCTACTCCAGCTCGACTTCTTGTCTTGTTGTAAACTTCTGGACTATCAACCACTGGTATCCAGTCCTGACTTGTGCTCGGTTGTTCTTCTTCAGCTTCTCCCGAATCTCTCACCTGGGATTCTTCAGCTGGCCAACCTTCAGCTTCCTCAGTTATTGATGCTGACTGAGGATCTTTTCCTTCAGGAGCTGGCACCCTTTTGGTGTGGCTTACGTGAATCCAATTAGGCAATCCTGCACATTTCACTGCTGTGTTTGTAACTAATATAACCTGACAAGGTTCGCCCCACCTGGGTGATAAACACGTTTCTCTGGTGTGATGCTTCACAACCACCCAGTCTCCGGGGTTCAGATCATGCTCTTGTTCAGGCTGCCTGGAAACTGCGTCTTCTCCAACCTGGTGAGAGACAGAATGCACTAGGTCAGCAAATGCCTTGCAATAATCTAGAACCATATCATCAGTTATGTTCAGCAGTTTATTTGTAGGTACATGTGCTTGTCTCATTGCTCTTCCCATGATGATTTCATGTGGACTCAATCCTGTATTTCTATCAGGAATGCTTCTGAGTCCCATTAAAACAAGAGGCAATGCATCTGGCCAATCTAACGATGTGGATGCACACATCTTTGACAGTCTTGACTTTATCGTGCCATTCATTTGTTCAACCACTCCAGAAGCAGCCTCTGGGCGGTACGCACAGTGCAATTTTTGTTCAATTTTGAATGCTTCACAGATTATTCGAATTACATCGTTATTGAAGTGACTTCCTCTATCTGATTCCAAAGTTACTGGGAAACCGAACCTAGGAATGAGTTCTCGTAATAACAGTTTTGCGACTGTAATGCTATCATTCCTTCTGGTAGGGTAAGCCTCCACCCATCTTGAAAACATACATACTATGACAAGTACATATTTCAGTCCTTTACATGGTGGTAACTCTATGAAATCTAGCTGCAATCTTACAAAGGGACCTTCAGCCTTTCCAATTTTTCCCAAACCAATTACTGTTCTCCTTCCTGGATTATTCATTTGGCAAGTTAAGCACCTTTGGCAAAGACTCTCTGCTGCGGCCCTAAACTTTGGATTGTACCAACTTTGTCTGAAAAGTCTAATCATGGCATCTCTCCCTACATGTGTGTCTCCATGATACATTCTGGCCATTTGTGAAATTAAACAGTTGGGCATGACTGGTCTGCCATCTGTATATACCCATACATCATCATCTGTTCTTCGGGTACACCCTATATTTATCCAAACATCTCTTTCACTCTCCTCAGCATCATCTTGCAATCTTTTCACATCATTCCATGTTTCAGGTGGTGAACATAGCATAAGTTGGCAGCTGATTCCCATCCTTTCTGTTTACTGCCAACCTGTTTCTAGCACAGTGTTGAGCAACTAGGTCTGCGTATCTGTTACCGACTACCACCCAGTCATCTCCTGACTGGTGTGCGGCACATTTCACCACTGCCAATTCTTTTGGTGATTGTATTGCTTCCAATAATTCCTTTACAAACTGCCCATTTTTGATTGGGGATCCTGAAGAAGTCATGAAATCCCTCTGCATCCACAGTTGGCCAAAGTCATGCACAACCCCGTACCCATATTGACTGTCCGTAAATATGGTTACTCTTAAATTTTTCCCAATTTTGGAAGCTTTGATCAGAGCAATTAATTCAGCTACTTGTGCAGACTTGACTCCTGGTAAATAGGATGCTTCGACTATTCCAGATAGTTCACACACAGCATAGGCTGCGCTCAATTTACCATCCTCATGCCTTAGGCATGAGCGGTCCACAAACAGCTCCCTGTCTGGATCTTTTAGAGGCATTTCCTGTATGTCAGGACGCGGTTTTGTACACAATTCTGTGACCTTTAGACAGTCATGTTCTGGATCGTCCTTAACTTCTTCACAAATTGGATCTGGCAATAATGTAGCAGGATTCACAACAGTGCACCTAACTATGGTCACATTTTCAGCTCCAAGAATAATTCGTTCATACCTTGTCATCCGACTAGGTGTGAGATGCTGAGTTCTAGTTCTTGTCAACAGGATCACAACTGCATGTGGGACAAACACTGTTACAGGATATCCCATTACTATTGACTCACTTTGTTCAATGCTCATACAGGTAGCAGCAACTGCTTTTAAACAGCCTGGCAATGCTGCCGCCACTGGGTCCAATGTAGCAGAAAAATATGCTATAGGACGCCTGTCTAGTCCATGTCTTTGAGTTAACACTGAAAGTGCACAATTTTCTCTTTCATAGCAAAATAGTGTGAATTCTCTTGTATAGTCAGGCATGCCCAAGGCAGGTGCCTCACACAAAGCATTTCTTAATTTTACAAATGCACCGGCACTTTCATCATCCCATTCAACTGGATCTTTGGCTTTCTTTTTGGTTAGCTGAATTAAAGGCTTTGCTAGTAGTGAAAACCCTATAATCCACTGTCAACAGTATCCTACTATTCCAAGAAACATTCTCACTTCTCTTTGTGTTTCTGGCATTTTCATTTTCTTGATTATTTTTATTCTATCAGATGTTATTCTCCTTGTTCCCCTTTCAATTTGGTGTCCCAAATATTTAACTGCTGTTGTACAAAACTGCAGCTTTTCAGGTGACACTTTGTGTCCTTCAGCCAAATGGTTGAGTAACGCAATTGAATCTTCAACACAATCATCATGAGTTTTGGATGCTACCAATAAGTCGTCAATGTACTGCACCAGGACTGAACTCCTGGGCAGTACTAATTTTTCTAGACACCCTTTCAGTATTTGATTAAAAATGGAGGGACTTTCTGTGTACCCTTGAGGAACACGATTCCACACATAGACATGATTTTCGAATTTAAACGAAAAGAGATATTGGCTATCTGGGTGCAACGGTATTGAGAAGAATGCTTGGCATAGATCAATCACAGTGAACCATTCTGCACTCCAGGGTATCTGTTATAGGATTACTGCAGGATTTGGTACTATAGGACAACAAGGTACCACAATTTTATTAATTTTCCGCAAATCCTGAACAATCCTATACTTTCCACTAGGCTTTTTCAAACCCATGATTGGTGAATTACAAGGACTACTCATAACATCTTTTAATATGCCTTGTTTCACCATTCTGCTAATTTCCTCAACAACTCCTGCTTTTACTTCTGCACTCATTTTGTACTGTCTGGTATTTGGGAAAATTGCGCCTTCCTTTACAGTGATCTTTACTGGGTCTATTTTTGCCATAAGTCCTACTTCTTTCCCTGTAAAATCCCATACTTTGGAACTCACTGTAGTTCTTAATTCCTCTGGTAATTCGTCTTTCGTTATCAAGGAGAACATCTCATCTATTTCTGAACCTTGCTTGGCTATCATGAACTTATAAACATGATCTTCATCCGGGGTCTGTATTGCAACACCATCCGGTGTGCAGAAAATAGTGCAATTCATTTTACACAGTAAGTCTCTACCCAATAAGTTTAGTGGACTGGAATCACACACCACAAATTGGTGCATTTCTCGGAAGTTTCCTATTTTTACTTCCATAGGCTCAGTAAGGGGTGTTCTGATTTTTTGATTAGCTACACCTACAACTTGGATAGCTTCTCCAGAGAGTGGGAGGTCTGGGATGTCTGCTGTTCTTACAGTAGAACGGGTAGCACCAGTGTCCAAAAGAAAAGTGATATCATTACCTCTAACTTTCCCTTCAACATATGGACCTGACTGATCTACCGGTAAGGATGCGCCAAGTACGCACTCCTTCTCCCCCTCTCTTAGGCACCGTCATTGATGACTATACGGATCAAATTTGTCCTGTAAAAGAAACTGTAAAGTTACATATTCATTCTTACCACTTCCTCCTTGATATCCGACGTCTGTACCGTGCTTTGCTCTGCTTACATTACCCTGTATAGGGGCAGGTGGCAACTGACTCTGAGGGTTTACACCCTGCTGTGAGTCATTCTGCGTCTGTGGATTTAAATTATGATTTGGGCCATTATTATTTTGAATCTTCTTACATTCGTTCTTCCAATGTCCCAACTTTCCGCATCCATGACAAGGAAATTTCTTTTTAGCCTCTTCTCTACTCATTCGTCCTCTCACTTTTCCACCATTTCCTGTATCACCATTCATTCCAGAATCTTTTCCCTGACTTTCAGTTGGATTATCCAAATTAATTCCCTGTCGCTCAGCCATTTTCACCTGAGCCCACATTACCTTTTCTTGTAGTTTCTTATGCCTATCTTCAATGTCGTCTCCACAATATTTAGCATATTTCAAAATTTCATCAATAGGCTTCCCTTGCCAACATAACATGTGCTGCTTAATCATCTGACAAATCTCTGGTTTTAGACCATAAACAAATCGGTAGACAAACTGACTCATATTTTTGTCTCCAATATCCTCAAATCCACTATACTGTTTGAACACCTGTAATAGATGTTCATAATAGGCATGTACCGATTCATTTGCTTCTTGGGTAGTCCTGTCTATTTTCACCCAATCTGTTTCTTTTGGTGGTATTTTCCCTTTTAGATAAGTTATTACCTGGTGATACTTTTTCATCACATCATTTGATGGGGCACCTGTCTTAGCATCTCTAGGATACTCTTCACTCGGCCAGTCGATTGTAATTTTACAGTCTGTCCACAAATCGGCAGGTACCACTATGTCAAATAAACCATCTAAGTCCTTTAACAATACCTTTGACACTTTCACAAACCTCTCAACCTGCTTGTACCATTCAATTGGTTTTTCTCTCAATTTTGGAAAATCATTGGTAAATGACAAAATATCTTGTCTGCTCCATGGGACATGAACGTAACCTCCTCCTGGAACCTCCCGCATCGGGTACATCTGATCTACTTTCCCTGTTTCCTTCAATAAATATTCAGAAGTCGATCTACTGTAACGTGCCTCTTCCTTTTTCTTTGTCCATCTAGTTTTCCATTTATCTAGTTCTCCCCATTTCGGTAATACTGACATTAATTCTTTCACTTGTAGTTTCCTACCAGATGCATTCATATTTTCTAAATCTTTGTCAGTAAAATCTGCTCTATAGAGTTTCTGTAGTACTTTTGACTTTCTTATTTCAATTCCCATTTCTAAGGCCAAATCCATCAATTTTTCATGGAATATCTTTACATTTCTTGTTATGCTTCTACATATGAACAATAGTTCTTCTTCACTATAGGTATTTAAACGATCTACTCCTATGTTGCCTGCTATCATTTCTTCTAACTCGACGTTTAATTTGTAAATGTCCATAATCTTTGGGGGTGAACTTTGTCTGTCTGTTCCCTGTGCCCACCTTTCTAAATCTTCCGGTGTTACTATGGCAGCACTCTTAGTTCCGGAAGATGTTATTATGTTTACATCTCTTGAGCAACCAGGTGGAACTCTTCTGGGGGTGCTGTTTACAGAGTCTCGATTAGGTAAATCCATTAGTGAAATCATAGATTCACAATCACTGATATGGTCATCAATTATTACTGCTTCATGTTTTGGAGCCTCCACAGGTATAGGCATAGTTAAAGGCTTTGGACAATTTACTTTGTCACCATATAAGGGAACCACTGGACCAATTGTTACAGGTATGGTCAGGGAATCAGGATGTACATTCAACTGTGTTATTTTCTGTAACAATTCTGCTCTGTATCTGTCTACAGCCTCTCTTTCCTTATCCTGAAGTACCCTATTAACTGGTGGATTATGCAATACTTGCGGTACCAATGGTGTTCTGAAAATTGGTGCACTTGGGGAACATCCACTTGACCCTTCCTGATATGGTGAAGGGTTCTTTAATATTTCTTCCATAAATTCATCTTCAGAATCTCCAAACCCTGTCAAATGTTTTGTCTTTTCTTTGCATTTGCTCCCTAACGGCTCATCTGTCATGAACACTGGATACAATCCCTCAGTAAGCATCGCTCTTCTCCACTGTTTCATCTGACTTTCTCGTGTCTCATTTTGGTGTCTAGGGAAAAATCCCCTATAACCTCTATTGCTTCTGGGTCTATCACGTTCAAATGCCTCAGTTTCCCATTCTTCTAGGGCTTCGTATTGAGTTAATCTTGGTCTGGGTTCTAAGTCATTCATTCTTATTCTTAAGTTTTGTAGAACTCTCCCATTGAAAGTACCATTCTCTGGGAAAGCTAATATTCCGTCATCTTTTGTATATTCTATCCAATTTTCTAACCATACGCAAGTATGATAACCCCTCTCCATCATCATGAATGAGGCGGGCATTTTTGCTGGTGGAATGATAATTCCTTCCCTAGTTTTGATGGGTTTATCCTTCTTAAAATAATTCTTAATCTTTTGTACAAATGACATTTTTCTCTTTTCTCCATACATTTTGGGTAAATATCTATGTATTGAATTATATTCTGCAAAACCTAGGAATCTTCTGTCTGGACGCGTTCCTGTTAAAGTCGGATCACGTTTCCACATATAATCTCCACTATCCACTAAGATTTCGACTTCTATGCTGACAACCAATCAAACTCCAACTAACATTTGTCTCGGACCAATCCTAGCGCGGCTTTTCTGTGACGTCTGTTTAACGACCCCTCCTTTACAATCTGCGCTTCTCGGTCCTTTGCTGTTTCAACCAATCCCAGCGCGACACCTGTGACGTCAGTATTACTACTGACCCCTCCTTTACAAGACTCGTTCCACGCCCGCTGTGTCAACCAATCCCAGCGCGGCGTTTGTGACGTCAACCTTTACTCCGACAGCTGACCCTCCCTTTACAACAATCGTACACAAAACCTTATTTTCTCTACGCTTCTTATTAAAATTCAGTAACAACATAAAACAATCGCTATCGTGCCAGTTTCTCTAAATTGGAAAAGATAGTTTCTCTCACACTTAGTAAAACCTTTCCGTTTACTAAACATACACTACGAGTAAAACCCTTCCGTTTACTCTTCACATAAGCTTAGGAAATACCTGCTACTTCTTCAATGTTACCCTTTCTAGGTGATATAACATCAAATTTTTACCAGCGTATTCCTTTACTATCACTCACACGCATAGAGTCCCTAACAAGTACTGATAGCCCTGCTTAACTTTTCAGTACTTTTTCTACCTGACAGATAACCTCACTGCAGTATGGCTTCCACTTACCATCCGCTATTCAAATTTCCCCGGGGATTCTAGACAACATAAAACAAAACTTTTAAAACAAACGGATGTTAGTTTATAAAAAATAAATTCTCATTACCCAATTAACAAAGTGCAACCATCCTCTGATAACCAGAAAACTGATCCAGCGGGTTACTAGCAACAAGCATTCATACACCGAATACTCACCTGGGCCCATTCATTCATACTACGCTAGCATTTTCCGCTGGTGGGTCAGTTGTACTCTTTATCAATATCCCTGCTACCAATTACCTTTTCTGATTGAAGAGTAATGACTTACCAATGGACCCTTTGATAATTGGGAAGTTTAAAATGAGAAAATACAATACATTTCATAAATCTGAAATAATCACTGACTCAGGAAGTTTTAAAATGTTTATCTAAAATCTTTAGCAGAGTAAATTACAAACCACATAATACTTAATCGCATATCAAGGAGGAAGCATACTAAATAATCACCTATTTAATCAATGACGGTCTCTCAGAAAGAAGAAGATAGAGACAGCAGTACAGCTAAAGGTTGCATTTATATTTACCTAAAGGTGTGAGAACCAAACCCCTTGTCCAAGGAGTTGGAAAGATAGGTCCCAAGAAGGATGAAGACCAAAGACCTCCGGACCAGGTTCAGAACAGGATAGGTGATCTCTCTACCAACGACGCCTGCGTCGTTCCCCTCTCTGTCGCTTCGTTCCTCCTCGATTCTTCCGTGTCTTCTTTCTAATGGAATCCGCCGCCCCCACCTCAGGACCTCTCTGGACAGCGGTTCAGTCTGCAATCGATCAGCTCGTCGAGCACCAAAGCCTGATCTCTCGTGTCTGAGCTCCTGTGCGCCCTAATGCTAACTAATTAGGCTAATTCTATATCTATTATACCCTTCTACACCCAGGTACCTCCCATTAATGTTTCAGAATTATGGGCCCACTACTTCTGATTGGACAGGGACAGGGGGTTGATCCTCACACCATGACAATTTAGTTCAATTTCTTTAAGCCCATTGTTTTTAAATACCGCCCCTCACAATTAATACATTTCCTTTATTTCCCACCCGTCTCACGACAAATTTTAATACAAAATGTATATACATTGTTCCATTTGAGGGAACATCGCAGATGTAGTGGAGTTGACCAACAGGTCGTGGCCTTGGATGTCTTCCAAGTTGACTTCATCGCTTTGTCTTGTTATTTTCAGTGCGCATGCGCACATCCCATAGGTTTCGAGCTGCTGTTCCGTTAACCTAGCCCAAATTTACGAACTAATAGAAATCAAAGAAGAAACATATTAAAAATCAAAAATAAATGTTTTCACTGTATACCCCCTATTTCTATTCTACTCCCATTTAATTATAAAATCTATCCCGCATTAGTAGCGTTAGAATACCACATTGTTAATTGCAGCGAATGCGTGAGCTTTAGCACGTGAAAACATTAAGCAGCCATTTTAGCATACACTGCGCAGAAGCAAAGATTCCCTCCAAGCAAAGAAAGACGTCATACCACATGATATGGTTGACACATGCGCAATGGAGTTTCCGCGCTTTAGCGGCCATTTTGGACTAGACAAGGATTACTTATTAGTTTAAACACATAGGCAAGCTTCTCTCTGATACTGTGTTGTGTATGCACTTATTAGTAAAACATTACAAAGTTTAATTAATTAATACTGCGAGAGGTTTGCTTACGAGCAAGTCTCATTGTGAGTTCTTGCTCCATCAGGGGGTGCAAGTGAATAGATGTGCTGGTGGGGTCTCTGGTTGGTAAGGTCTCAGCAGGGTAAGGTATGTTATGTTAATGACACTTAAAGCACTATCTACTACTCATATGGATGTCCTGAAGCTAGATGATCTTTGACCAGGAGATTGCTAGAGCCTGCATGTATTCAAATAGATATGTTTAAAGCCACTTCCTGAACCTGAGGTGGTCAGGATTTTGTTTCAGGTGAAGAGGGGGTACATTGCAGTGCTTGTCTGCTAGAACCCTAATGAGCGCCCCTAAACTCGTTCACACTTATAGAGTTGAATAAAGAGCCTAGAGTAGATGCAGAGTGCAGCATTCTTTTGGGTAGATATTTAGAACATTTGATTTAGAGGCATCTAGATCCTTTGTGATAAAACACCCAGTGGGTGAAGCGAAGAGCTTTAAACAAGACTCTTCACTCAAGAGAGAGCCTGTGTTATTTGAAATCTATATGGGGGAAATGCGCTTCCTTCTGCATAGACCCAAAGTATTGTGTTACTGCCAAGTTCTGAATCAACAGCAGTTATGACAACAGAGGTTCTGGCCATTGTAATAGTCTGATCTCGACATTAATGGTGCTTTGAAGATAAGTTTGCATGAGTCAAAAGGCAGCAGAGAGAATATTTTAGGAAAAAGAAACAGAGGGACGTAATCTGATTGACCTGCCAATTGTACATGAGGGAATTGTCGCCAAGACTGTTCACCCAGCTTATTGGGCAACCAGCTGTGTGGCTGTACTTCTTTAAGACACCAGAAGAAGACAACTTCTCCTTTGTCAGTATTTAATTTAAGGCATTGTGTTCATCCAAGACACTACGTCAGAACCAGATTTTATGTCAGTTCAGGATTCTGTCAGGGATATTCACAAAGTTAACTTACACTTGCGAGTAATTTACATGTGTTATTTACTCCTACACTTCCAAGTAACTTTACTACTTTTGGCTAGTCACAAACTCTAAGTATAATGTTACTCAAAAGTGTAGACTTACATGTGTCTGGCCCCAGAAAAAGGATTGGAGCCAAATTCACTAGAGTAAGTTACTACTGCGAAAAAAGTAAATGTAGTAAGCCTGGATCAAAACTGAGTGGTCTTTTTGTAAACACGCCTTTTTTTTTGTAAAAAGGTGTGGTCAACAGAGCAGCAAATAAAGACTGAAAGTCCCCGGTATAAAAGCCTGACAGAAAGAGGCCTCCTTGCTTAATACTTTAAGAGGCAACAAAGATCCTCAACCAGAAATTCAAACTTAATTTAGGCCAAAACTTCAGAGTATTGTTTGAGGGTTAAAAGCAGTATTAATAATAAAGAATATTCACAGAAACAGGAAATTAGAAAAAACCTCTCCAGTTTAACTGTTCATATATTTAATGAAATACAAAACGTTCACTTCCAGTTCTCACCTTTATGCAACCTAGCTGCCAAGTTTCCAGATTGCTTACGTGTGACATTTTCACGGTTTTGGTGTTCTTGTGAGTGATATTCAACTGCCAAATGTATGACACTCAGAGTGACACTTTTGCGATTGTAAAACCAAGCAATGAAGTGAACAGAAAGACAAAAATATCAGAAATGACACCCTTTGACCAATGAGAAGCTGTAAAAGGATCTTGAAACGGCTGCAAAACGCTTGATATGGAAGCTTTCTAAGATGACAGTTGCACAGTCACTGTGCTTTAATTGCAGCTGTAACCTCGTAGCACTATGAGCACAGAACTCAGTAATCCCCACGGCTCCAACCAGGGGTTAGTTCTGTTTTTCCCCTGTTACACACACTAACACGCACACTCTGCAGTAATTGCATTAAGCAACCGAGTTTTCATAAGGTAAACGTATAAGAAAAAAGAATGCATTTTCCCATTAATTTAGCTTGCATGATTTATAGTCACCTTTTCTTTAAAGTGCGTCATGGTGTTTCTATGTATGGTTACCTTAAGATGAAAGAACAAAATAGATGTAGAATATTTTGTCCTTTAAGGCATGTGATGTCTTTAACCCCTGAAACACACTATAACAGACATTATCATCGCCCCCATGATTGTACAGCACTAAACTTCTGCGCTCTTAGTATGATACCCGGGCCTTCCAGACACTGGCCGGTATTTTTCTCGTGGAAAGGGGGCAACCCTAGCTGAGGCGAAAGCACTAAAAACACAGCAGAATCATAGTGGGCTATGCTCAGTCCTGCGCGGTGGGGGAGGAGAGGCAACAGAGGTTAGCCTTGAGCTGTCTCCCTCTGCCACAGGTCCTGAGAGTGAGATGAGGAGGGGCAGTGGTGAAATGAAAGAAGAGCAGCTTGAGCTGGCTTGAGTAACCTTGGCCATGTGTGCCTGCAAAGCCCAGCGTCCACCACATATCTAGTTATCAAAGAAAAGTGTGTATGGGGCTGTAGGCAGGGCCAGCAAACACAAACAAAACAATACACTTAACTGTTGGCACTGCCGCAATGAATCCTCCAGATTTTGCTTTTCACCCGACCCTGATCATGTGGCGCTGAGAGACCATGTGGCACGAGAAACACTCAGAGGCGGCCGGGCTCGGCTTGATTTAAGCAATGTAAAGACAGACGCCTGCGTTTAACACAGCTGGCTCTGCCCAGCACAGCGCACACTGTCGGCAGGGCGCACTGTAGCCTGCTTAAATGGATCACAGAGCAGCTTCCATGAGCACGCTTTGTAGTGGCCCTGGGGCACTATAAATGCATAACTAATCCATTTTAGTGCAGTGATGAGAATACGAGCACTAAAATGCGTTAGTCTAACCCCTGATGCTTGGTACTTGCCCGGGCTGGTGGTAAACAAAACTACAAAGAGACAGTATCCGGTATCAAACCCTGGCAGGGGCCGCTCTCTCACTCTTTTAACAGGCAATTGTGGTCTTAAACCAGAAACTCAAAGCTTAATTTGGGCCTACATTTCAGTCTTGTTAGAGGATATAAAACCATATTAAATGTAAGGAATAACCCACAGACACAGGAAGATTAGAAATAAACTGTTCTTTTAATTTTCGCTTTGACACATGACCTATGCCACACTGTTTGTGATCTGGTTAATAAAATTGCATGGTATTTTTCTCTGTTTTACCTTTGCTATGCACCACGCTGTGCATTCAAGAAACCAGTGTTTAAAAAATAAAATAAAAAAGGAAAAAAGCTATGCAGTTTGTAGTAGCATGTCAGAAATGCGGCTGTCCGCGGCCCCCGCAGGGGGCCACCTCAGCAGGGCGGCCCTTTAGTGCCATTTCGGCACCGCCCAGCCGCTCTAGTCTCTGGAGGGGTTCTTGGAGCCCTCTAGCTTGGTCGCCTCAGTGACGTCCTTCCGGTGCGCCGAGGTGGGGGGAGGGCATATATGCCTCCCCAGCCCCTCCTGGCGTCCTCTGTTGCACCAGCCACGCCACCAGTGCTACCTTTGATGATCCTCTTCCGGATCACGTGACACGTTGGTCTGTTCTACTCACGCCCTTTTCAGGGCGGAGCGTAGCAGGGCAAACCCCCGGTTGGTCAGGCCCCCAACCGCCCGAAGGACTAACGGGGCGCCGTCGCGGTTTTCCAGGAACCTGCCCTGAGGCTCCTGGTCTTTGGCTCTGGCACCCCTACTGTGCCGCGCAGAGGTACCCTTACTGTACCGGTCTGCCGCAGAGGTACCCTTACTGTACCCGTCTGCTTCCAGATCGCCCTGTAACTCCGCCCTGAAAAGGGCGTGAGTAGAACAGACCAACGTGTCACGTGATCCGGAAGAGGATCATCAAAGGTAGCACTGACGGGGTGTCCCACAGTGCTGGCTCACCAGGCGGGCGGGGGCAGCATAGGTTGGTACAGCTGCCCGCCCTTGGATCGCCCGTAAGATAACCCACATATTGCATACTCCTGTATGGAATAAACCTGCAGCAATATTTTCCCACTACAAAGTTGTCTTGTGTATTTATTCATTCTTGCATGCTCAGACGGGGGTTGGGAGAAGTTGCCGATAATGGCACTATGACATAACCCTTTTGGCTACTGATGGACAGCGCAGACTTATGACAAGAACGTTCGAGTGTAGTGAAGTGAATGTTCGTGTTTACACGCTCATAAAGGCTTGTAAAATTACCCTCCGTGAGTGGCGTAGTCATTGGCGAGTGGCCGGGCTGGGGAGGACGCTACACAGTTTAATTGCACCACTAACTGATAATCTAATTCATATATTTAATGAAATACAGACTGTCACTTCCACTTTTCAACTGTCTGTAAATACTCTTAGTCCGTTACACGTTTGGAAGATGCTCATCTGAAGTGAAGCTATAAATAAATACTTTTCTACAGGAGGAAACCCTCTACTTGGACTGTATATATTTAAAAAAACATCCATGTCTGTGACATCAAAAAACCCAAGTCATTCCTGACACAAAATGCTTGTTTGTGAGAAATGTATTCTGGAAACTAGAGGCGGCGGTTCTGTCAGCGCCCACCAGATGGCGTTCCTACTGATGAAATCCACTGAGCACATTGCGTGAAAGGTAGAAGGGTTTCCTTTTCCGAGTCAGGGGCGGCAGAGACAGCACCAGTAGGGGCTGCTCATATCATTTCCGGTCGCTCCTCGTGCGTCCAGCCTGCTGCAGAGTAGGAAGAGCCCTCTGTCCGTCTGTACAGTTACCTCCATCTTCAGTCCCCAAATCTGCTCCTGCCCCACCCCAGCCCCAGGAGGAGGAGAGAGCCTGGAAATGTCTGCACAGGTTTCTACTCGGGTAGGAGATTGCCAGCACCTTCTGCTGTATTTGTAGAAATAGACTGAATAATCCTGGAAGAAATCTCTGCCAGGAGCCGGGCTGTTCTGTCCGGTGACCACTGGTGGGCTTTCCTTCTAGCCCTGGGGGTATTTGTAATCATTATTTGTTTTAAAGAGGGGAGGTGTGCACCGTACTGCATTTTACTGCACTATGAGGAATCATTGTACTGCATTTTACTGCACTGTGAGAAATGTGTGCCATTGCACTGCATCTTACTTCACTGTGAGTAATCTGTGCACTGCATCTTACTATGAGGAATCTGTGCACTGCATCTTACTGCACTATGAGAAATCATTGCACTGCAGCTCACTACACTATGAGGAGTGTTCACAATACACTGCATCTTACTGCACTATACTGCACTGTGAGAAATCTGCACTGCATCTTACTGTACTATGAGGAATCTATGCACACTACACTGCATCATACTGCACTTTTGATGAATCTGTGCACACTGCTCTGCATCATACTGCACTATCTGTGCATCACGTCTTACTGCACTGTGAGAAATCTATGGACGATGCACTGAGAAATCTGTGCCACTGCACTACATCACACTAGATTGCTGTCTACTACACTATGAGAATTCTGTGCATTGCACTGCATCTTACTGCACTGTGAGGAATCTGTGCTACTGAACTGCCTTTACTGCACTGTGAGAACTCTGTGCATGCTGAACTGCATCTTGTTGTACTGTGAAAACCCTATTCACATTGCACTGCTTCTTAGTGCACTATGAGAAATGAAATCTGTGCACACCCATTGCTTTACTCTTGCTGTTAATTTGTTGACTTGCCCTCCTCTACCCCTAGGTCAGAAGCATGTCCCCCCTGCCCCTTTTCTACCTTTGCCCTAGTTTTCATAACTCAGTCTAGGCAAAGGCTTCAGTCATTGCAATAGTTTCCTGTGGCATAGGTCGGCTTATGGCATTTTCTGCTGCAGAGTGTGTGTGTGTGTGTGTGTGCGCGCACTTACCTTCCTCCCTGCTTGCTCAGACCTTGGGTCCACCAGGTTGGCCTGTCAAGCAGTGGAATGTATCAATCAATCAGGGGGTTTTAAGTGCACTACTCACCCGTTAGGGTCTCAAGGTGCTAGGGGCGTCAGCAGTTCCGTTTAGCCAAAGAGCCAGGTCTTGATTTTTTTAATGTACCTCTGCAGGATGATGTGTGTCTTCAGGCTGGATGTGTGTGCATGTGGACAGGGTAGGGTTGTCTTTGCAGGTTGTGTATGTGCCTGTTGTGTAGTTCCTATAGTACCCCTGCAGGACCTACACATTTGGATAACATAAACTGTGGGCTTGGTGACCGACTGGCTCTGTGCACCCCCACTGCGTATGTTAGCCGGATTTGCATTAGCTAGCTCACAGTGCCACTAGAATCTCCTCTTATCGGGGAGAGATTAGTTTCTGGCAACCTTAGATCATGACAACCCTGATCCCTCAGAATCGTGGAAACAATGTACTACTTTTCGCTCAGTCACTCGTGCTTACTTGTTCGGTTTGTCTCAGAGAGTTACACAGAATAAACAGTCTGGGCGTTCCAATAAGTATTTATTGAACAGTTGTTATTCTGGAGTAGAATATATGTGCTGCAACAACCAGCAGACAATAGCAGAGATATATTATCAGCAGTACGATAAAAGTGAAAGGATAGTACAGTTCTACCATATTGCAAGAATCATGAATATATACATGAATATAAAAAGCATTATAAAAAGTGCGCGTACTCCTACAATGCCTAACTAGATGTACCTAGCATGTGTGTAGGTCTAAGAGCCAAGAATCCTTCTAGGATTTAGTCGAACCCCATTACCTGAATAGAGAGAGTGTGGGACCCCGTCCTGGTCTCGAGTTGGACACCCCGCAAGGGCTGTGTTAGACTGCTGTCAGCTGGAGCGACTGCATGCAGGAGCCTCAGCGTCTCTGGTCAGTGTGTCAGCATGGAAGTCTCGGTTCCCTCTATCTTACCGTGGCAGGATGTGGTGTATTTATACCTAAAGTATCTCGTCCCTCAGTATGGTTTGTATTGGTCTTTGTTAGACATGAGGAAGACGTCAGGGGTGAACTTTGCACATATATATTAGGCGGGAGATGTAGCTGGTGAATGCTCCTGCATAATTTATGAGTACATTGTAGGCCTGTGTTCGGGAAAAACCCTGCAGTGTTCTACCCACAGACTAGATAACGTTCAACCCTCAGAGTTTGTTGTGTACTGTAGGGAACTAATGTAGGTGAAAGATCATGCCTATAATAGGGCATAGGAGATCATGACTATAATAGGGCATATACGAACTTGACCATAATAGGGCATATACGAACATGACCATAATAGGGCATATACGATTATGACCATATACGGCATATATGAACATGTCTATATTAGGGCCTCTATACGAAACATAACACCCACTCCACTTTCGAATTGGATGACAATGACCATACTTAAAATCTGGACAATTTAAAATTTTTCTTACAAACATGGTTTTAAAAAGACATTTAAAAATGATAAAAAATGTTACAAATCAGCTATTTAGTTGCCACCTGAAAAAGTCAATTCTGTCTCACTTATAAAAGTTGCATTACTACAAGCAGAAGAAGGCCATTCTTTCTCAAGTGAAAGTGTCAATTTAGGAAATGTTCCAAATTTAGTTCATTTATTTATGAAACGAAGTGGAGAAGCCGAATTCTTTCCCAGGACGCGATGAGCCAATTCCAGATTAAGTGTCCTGGCTGGGCGATACAGCATTATCAGTGTTAGCTATTGCAGACGACAAATCCAACGCCTCACAGAGAACGTCAATCGCACATAGATGGAATTCAGCACTGCCAGCAGTCGGTGCTGCGGCAGCTTGTGCGGCAGTAGTTACCTGAGTGCCTGTGGAGGAGCCACCTAATCCAGCAGGAGCAAACGGCACCTGTGGATTCTCAAGGAATGCGTTCATCAGAATTGGAAGACGCTGGGGACAATGCAGAGCATGGGCCTTTAGGGGGTCCAGCATAGCATCCATGTCCGGAGGCATATCTGATGGAAACGTTAGACAGAGAACCAACGTGCATTCTTCTCTGCAAAACAGGCATCGAAGAACAGGTAGGATGCAGTCAACCCAGACTGGTCTAAACGATAGAAAACAAGAGGCGTTCAGTTCTCTTAGGCAAGGTATACCCAGAAGCTGCACCATGCGTTCACGGTACTTCCGCTCCATGAGTACGTTCGCCATTTCCTCGGAAATTGGGCCGTCCATTGCGTAGCAGTAAGATTACAATCAGGACTCCTACAATTAGGAACAGGATAAGCGGGAGACCTCCAAACACGCTTCCCAATACGGAGTGTATAAATTTGGGATTACTCCGAGGACTGTCTGAAAGGGGCTTCATAGTCCTGACCCTATGGTCTTAAATAGGTGTACAATACCGCTCGTATTAGACATGTTAAAGATACGACCCACCATTTCTGCGAAATGAAAGGGGCAGTTTTTACGTATAAGCGCCTGTATCTCAGTCGAGATCCTTGCGACTTGAAGTTCAAAGGTTTCTCGAGCGGAGGTTAAGGGCACGGGTTGCTGTAAAAGCATGGCTTTCAGTCTGCTCAAAGTATCAAATTGTATGAAGGAAACATTCAACGAAGGCCATAACGGCGCCTCCCTGATTGTGTTCAGTGGCGGAAACAATACTTGCATACAGCAAGTAACCCTGGAGTTAACAGTGACCAGATAGGTGACGCCCGGAAACATCCCACAGCAACCTTGATCGTTTAGCATCAAGTAACTCCCATTCGAGAGCAGCTGGAAAACCGGCGTGATCATGGCCGCTGGGGTCCCTGACATGTGACAAGATAGATTCGCTACCGAATCACTACATGCTCCGTGCAGAGAAATATCCTGACACATGAGAGAACCGCTTAAAGCGTTCTTGCAGTTTGTACCACTCAGAAACACTTCTCGATCCCCGCTCCGGCATCGATATCTATATGGTAACTCCCAAGATTCCTTAATGTAACCCTTACCCATTTTTTCATATTTGCCTGCCTGCGCTCAAGGCAATATTGAAACTGAAACGTAGTAACCGGCAGAGTGATTTGGCCATGAATTAGCCATTCAGTTGATGGTGATTCGGCTACAGTGAATGGTAACCTTTCCAGTTTCTCAATATGCAGCATTGTATATTTGGCTCCCCTTTGTGCCATTTCTTTCTGTTTATCAGTTAGATTGTATTCTGAAAACAGAGACGTGGTGTTTATAAAACGCCAGGGCACATAGCCTGCACGCAAAGATTGCAGTGTCCAGCTTAACATCACAATAGAACGTAACTGAGATTGCCCGTGTTGAAACAAGGCCAGATCTTGTTCTAATATGTCGATTGCTGAAGATACAATGTTGCCTAAGGAGTAAATCCTGGAGGTCAAAGTTGTTAACCCATTATCCACTACAGCTAATGCCTTCTCTAGGTTAATACGGTCTATTTCCCGTATTCTTTCTGCGGCCTCCTGTTGGGATATTTTCCAGTTTTCATTATAATAGGCATAAATGCCAGCATATATGAAACGTTTCTGACGTGTCTTCCTTGGGCCTAGCAAGAAATCCCTAAGGTCTACATCAGGTGTGAGTAAGGTCAAGTGATGTTTTACTTCTGTGAGTATTGAGGTTTCTAGGCAATGAAGGCACAACTTCCCAACACTATAGGATGTCACTACCCCTGGGTGTTGTCTCTGTACATAGCGTGTATCTGGCCTACTGATACTAAACCCCTCGGTTATACCTAGGAATCTCTGTTGACATGTGTTTGTGTCAATGGGCCAAATCAGCCATTCTGTCCAATTGGGATCTGACCTGTTGTACTGGAGAATGTCATCTAATCCTACCCCGTGTGTAGTTGAATTCTGCCCCCCACCCATCTGTGATGGTGCTTGAAACCCCGGTGTGTTCATTTCCTTATTCTTGGCTAGTCCAAGACAGGATGTCTGTTGCACAGTTTCATTTAGAAATATCATCTGCTGTGGAATGAGGCATGCTCTAAAAAGCGCTTCTGTTCCCTGGACCTGCCAGTCCCTAGAACCCCAGATCGATTTTAAATCTATAGTGTCCTTCCATAGGTCGAAACCCTGTGTAGACCACTCGGCCATAAAGGAAGCAGAGTAAATCTGTTTGGTGTTAGTCAACATAATTTTCTGTGCTGATGTTGTTGCCACTTTGTAATAAAATGACTTCGGGTCAGATGTATTAAACCCTGAAAAGTATATGAATTTCTGTGCAAAAGTTTGCGAACTACCTTTTGGAGGTGTTGGGCAATGTTCCCACTGGTGGTATTCAAATACATTTCTAGGTGTTATAGATTTGTGCAAGAAATGATGACCATAATGTTGGTAACAGTACAATGTATCATAGTCTGAAGTACCTTCTAACATTTCATTGTTCGGAAATGCTGCAGTTTTTTCCAAATCAGACATCATATTATTTACAGTTTCAGTGTCCCAATCATCAGACAATGTACTGGAGGTAATTATATCACTTAAAGAAATTTTAAATACATGTTTAAGCTTTAAAAGTTCAGTCGGACCGAATATATCGAAATCAATCTAGTCCCATACTTTACCGTCCGGTATAGGAACTGCTGTGATGTTCACTGAAGACAAGTCTCTTTGTTCACGATGTGAAGACTGGTGTGGCTTTAAAATCAAATTGACTCTTTGGGCTGTAGAGCTCTGCTGGAGATATCGTCCATTAATAAGCATACTAAAAGTTATAGTTAAACCTAGCCAGAAAAGAAAAAATAGGATCCCAGTGATATACCATAGTTCTATCCAAGGTGACACCAGGTAAGTCTTTCTAAAAAAGCGCAAAAAGTCAATGAGTTTCTGTTTGTGTGATTTTTGGGCTGGCGTCGTTTCTGGCTCGCTTGGATCCAGTGAAAACGTTTCAAAGTTCATGAAGTAGCCAGAAGCAGTTCGATCAATTGTTGGAATTGCATCGGGATTTGTTGAAATAGGATTTTGCTCTTGACGAGGAATGTTGACGTAGACGTCTGTAGTCGGTCTTATTGCAACTTGGTTGTTAAGTTGATTTTCTTTTTGAAGTTGAACTTCTTGTTGAAGTGGAACGAGTTCCATAGCATTGTTGCTTAGTCCTTTATTCCGTACAGGTGGCTCTTCAAACGTGATGAGTCTTTCTGTTTGAACTTCTTGGATTGTAGCGAGAGGAGGGCGTCTGCTACTGTGGACTCCACGAGGCCTATTGTTTAGTATTGGCCACATAGTGTGGTTTGATTAAGTCGATTGAGACAAATCTTTTCTCCTTTTTCCCGGCAAGAGGCGGCAGAAGTACAGTTCTTGTGCCTTGGATTGCTAGGACCAGTACAGCTGTTCTGTAGGATGGCCCAAATTCTTTCTTGTCTCTGTTTTAAGTGGACGTTGCTTTGTTGTGTCCTGGATTCATTTTAGATCCTGTAAAACAGCCAAACGAACATGCATATCAAATGGTTTTTCATCCGCCACTGTGCCTCCACAATTAAGATCAGGTACCCACATTCTTGTCTCAAATAGGACCTCGTACGGAGTGACACCCCCTAGAGAGCTTCTTGGCTGTTTGTTAATTGCTCTTTGGACCCCATAAAGGTGACTGACCCAACTACCGCCCTTGCCTAATACCCTAGCTGTTAAAGATTGCTTTAAGTCACGGTTTTTCCTCTCCACAACCGAATTTCCCTCAGGATGGTACGGAGAGGAGTACCGCAATGCTACGCCCATTTCTTCCATGGCCTCTTTGTAGGCCCGAGAGCTAAACGCTGGGCCACGGTCAGAATGTAACGTGCCAACTGCGTATGTGCCGATAAAGACTCGCAAATCTTTTATAACCGTTCGAGCGTCAGCCGAGCGCTGAGGCCAGACCCACAGGAATCTAGAGCAGGAACCCACTGCAACCATGATATATTTCTTGGCCCCATCCGATTGTAGCGGTCCGCAGTGGTCCAAATAAACACATGCAAGAGGTTTGTCTGATTTTAACAATGGTGTCTGCGGTGGGCGTGCTACGGTGGAGCCTTTCATCTGCTGGCAGATGTTGCACTTTAAGACATAGACTTTGGTCTGCTTTGTTAACCCTGGCCACCAGTAGCGCTGTTTCAGTAAAGAAATAGTCGCTGTAACGCCTGTATGCGCAGAACCCAAACCCTCGTGTGCTGCTAGAATGAAGAATATACGACGTTACACCGCAATACCTTTACAACGCAGGCATTACAACGCAAGTCGTTACAGCGACATGCGCTGGAGGGTGCTGGACTTAGGAATAGTATGATTTACTATTCCAACTCCAGCCTACGTTACAGTAGGGAAGGTGTTGGAATAGTAAATCATACTATTCCTTAGCTTAGAGCGCCATCCAGCGCAAGTCATTGTAATGATTTGCCTTGTAATACCCGCGTTGTAAAGGTATTGCGGTGTAAACACCACGATGTAACCGATGTTTCCCTAGAATTAAGCCTTGCCTACGATCCAAATTTGGTATTACTCTATCCCCCACTCCAGGAATCTGAGCATATGGAATGTTGTGTGCATCTAACTTGTAGGAGTACTTGAGTGGAAATTTCTTTGGTACTGCTGTGCTGCCTTTGCCTGAAGCAATGACAGCTACCATAATCTCGCCGTCTATCCTCATTTTGGAACGAGTGATTGCAGCTACGGACGCTGTGCGTACAGCCCCCTTTGCGGCTTCATCAGCCAATGAATTCCCTTCCACGTGAACACCATCACGCTGATGACTCAGTGTATGTATCACGTGAGTCCTTGGTAGTTCGTTTTTCAACTCCACTACCTGTTCCCATAGCGTTTTATGCTTAATTGTGCCACCTTTTGCGTCTTTAAACCCGTTTTGTTCCCAATGATGTAAATATTCATTGTACGACTGTACACAGTAAAAGGATTCACACACAATTAGTGTGGGGAATTCGTGTTTCGTATTTACCAGTGCCAGTATTAGTGCTTTTAATTCTGCCAACTGAGCCGTGCAGTCTCCTAGTGCAACTTGGATGGAACTTTCCATCGCGTATGCGACCTTTAACGATTGCACACGCTGCGCTGTAAGCTTGCTTACTCCCTATGGCCGGTTGAGCAGATCCGTCAGTGTAAATAATATATTCATACTGATCTAGAGGAAAAATCTCATTTGGTAGAGGATATTCTTGTTCGTATTGCAGAAATGCTTGTGTTTTTAAACCTGGATCAAATCTGTATTCAACATCCGTAGCAGTAAGAGAATTAGCCCATTGTATCCATCTGAGATGTAAGGCTTTCGCATTTGGAATGCTAGCCTTTGTAACAGCCTCTAAGGCTAGTACTGGGGTCACGACTATTATGCGCTTTCCCTGAGCCAGAGCTCTTTCTCTTGCTACAGCGGTCTGCACTGCTGTCAGCATTTTTTCTGTTGAAGTGAAACGCATCTCTGCGTTTGTGTACAAGTGTGATTTGTATGCGATTGGTACTGTTTCTCCTTCATTGAAGGTCATGTAAGTGTACCCGCATTGACCCGCTATTACTCAGATCACTAAGTTGCGTACGTTTACGCGTGTCTGTAAGTGTTTTGAAGCTATCATGTCTTCCTGTAGTGAACGTAGGATATTTGTATGTCCCTGTGTCCATTGTCTGACTGAAAAATCTGGTTTTATTAAGTCGTAGAAAGGTTTTACTCTTTCTGCGTAATCCAAAATGTATGTTCGACCAAAATTCAGGAATCCCAGAATTGATTGTAAATTCTTTAACGATTTTGGAGGTTGGAGCAGCGCACACTTTTCTAAAAAGTTAGCTGCTAGTCTTTTCCTTCACCTGACAGCTCATACCCTAAGAACAGGACATTGAGATGGGCAATTTTTGATTTTTTGAAATTAAATTTATAGCCCTCAGAGGCGAATCCCATAATAATGGTGCTCACCCTGGTCAAGTGCCTCGGTAAGTCATCGTCCGTCAGATAAATATCATCCACATAGGACAATGCTTCTTCATCCAAATTTTGGAGTAACTCTGTTACCCTTGCTGAAAACAACCCTGGGCTATTCTTATACCCTTGGGCGAGTCGACAAAATTGCCGTTGGGACCATAGCGCTGAGAATGCGGTCAAATACCTGCTTTCAGGCGCTATATTTTGGCAGAAAAATCCATTTGAGATATCAAGTGTTGTTTTGTATTTTTTCCGCACAATGTTATTCATTAATGCGGCACTGTGTGCATTTTGAACTGCAAATGTCTTTGTGCAAGTGTTTAAATGTCTGTAATCCAAAACTAAACGATATGTGTTTTCAGGTTTCATTACGGGAAACAAAGGATTGTTCATAGGTGAAGTGCAATTTTCAATCACCCCCTGGTATTCAAGATGATCTAAGATCTCCCTGACTTGTTTTTTAGCTTCCTGCTTTATAGGGTATTGCCTTTGAGCATTTGGGGAAACTTTTAACGGGATCACGTGGTGGGTTGAATCCTCATCCCAACCAACATGATTTTTGTACAATGCTGGAGCTAGGGCAACCGCCCACTCCTGCGCATATGCATGTTTTAAATGTATGGGAACGAGGTCGGAAAATACTGGAAAAATTACCGTTTCTCCCTTAGGGCACTCCATGACGAATGCTGGCGGCCAGTCTTGTTCTGCTAATAGAATGTCATAACCCGATGACAGATTTTTCCAAAAGAGACCTTTAATTTTTCTTGGTTTGTCCCCCTCCATCCGGAGTGTTATCTCATGTAACTTATGTGGGACACTTACCCGAGTATCAGGTGTTTCCACCGTAATATACTCAACTCCGCTGTCACCAGAAATTCCTTCAGGTTCTGGCGAGCTATTGTTACTTCTGCTGTGCTGTCTAGCATCGTCAGAGCCCATTCCCCGTTCAGAAGCTGTGTCCTCAGAATTCTGGGCATGTCTGATCTTGAGACCTGCTACCTTCTTCTTTTTGAACTGAGGTTTTTGTTTTTGTTTATCATCTTTTTTAGGTGCGTAGTCCGCAGCGCGTTGCGTCTCTCTGGACTTTGTACGCTCCTCTTGTCTGTGTTCTGACCGTCCTTCCCTCTCTGAGTTTTTTGATGAACCCTGAAAGGAACGAGAGGAACGTGTATCGGTATCCTGATACCTGTCAGGTTTTTTAATATTGTCCCTATTCCAGAGGTTATACCTCCTTTCAGAGGGCTCCTGTTGAGGAGACCTACCTCTGGATTGAGATCTGCTGTGTTTAGACTTTTGTTGTTTTTTATTCTCCCACTTCTTTATAGAAGAAGTAGGTGTCTGCTTTGTAGTGTCCTTTTCAGAACTGCCCACCAGTTGTGGCTTTAATGCTTTCCCACCTAAACTGTCTATGCCTAGTTCTGCATATGCAGTTTCAATTATTTTGGGTAGTTCGTGTTGTTGATCTACTGGACTGAACTCCCTTAGGCGTTGGCGGATCGCCACTAAAGCTGCTTCCCCCTTAATGTTAGCTAGTATTATGGCTGATACCTGTTCGTAGTTACCTAGTAACTTCATCCCTAAGTTAAGGGCAGGCTCTGCTCCGTACTCATTTTGTATCTGTCTCAATACGTCAGGTACTACTGCTAATGACGGGATACCATGCGTTCTGGTATATATGGCAGCAAAGACTGTACCCCGAGAGGTGCAGTCCTCTATTTGTGGTGTGATCCCCATGGGCAAGCAGATTGTTAGTATTCTGTGTTTATCACAGGTGGTAGTATTCGGGAATACCGCCTCAAGCTGAGTTATTTTCTGAGCTATCCAGAATGGTATTTGTTCGCGTTTTGCGGACATTTTGCCCATTACCACGTGTAATGTTTGAGGAGTAATTTTATTTCCTGTACCCTGAGCTGGAGTACTGTTTGCTGCACCTGGTGCAGGTTGGATTGTTAAAGTCCTCATGACAAATTGTGTCAGGTTTCTGTAGATTTTAATTAAATCTTTGTGTTGTACGAGTAAGTCTCCTGGTGGCATTGTGCCAATGTCAGGATGTGGTGTGTATGCCGCTAATATTGGCCATGTGGCTCCTTCTCCTCCGAGTGGGCCTAACCTTACTCTTTCTCGTACGTGGGGTAGGGCGCCATTAAACCAGTAATGATGTTCCTGGTAAGTGAGTGGAATCTCTATGTCCTCAAATGGACAATAGTCCCGTGGTGCATCTCCTTCTATATAGTAGTGAAATGTATTTGTTACTGCATTTGCTGCTGGGAGTGTAACCCATGAATAGAACACCTCTGTTTTGTTTGATTCGTGTGCCTCAATCACAAAAACTACAATGCCACCCCTAGCGTGTAAACCACTTTCTAATAGTCTTAGGGTGACTGTCCTTCTGTATTTTGGTGCAATCTGTATTGTATCCGCAGGATCTTCTCCTTCGTCTGAAAAATTCAGTTCAACTCTCTCTGCCCTTACCTCGGTATTGGTCATGTTTAGAGGAAGAAGTGTTCCAAGGGAACTAAGATAAGGTGTTATGCACAATTTTTAGGAACTCTATGTCCTTTCAAGCTTGAATAACCAACAGCCAATAAATAGTATTTTCGTACTATTCAGCTGCGGCGGATTTTGTGTTCACCCACTCTAGACGTCTCTGGTGTTTTGTGAGTAGGTTCTCTGAGAATAGCACGACTGAACTACTCAGATTCTACTGTTAAATAAGTACCCAACCAACGTTGGTGGCGCCATGTCGTGTAGTTCCTATAGTACCCCTGCAGGACCTGCGCGTTTGGATAACATAAACTGTGGGCTTGATGACCGATTGGCTCTGTGCACCCCCACTGCGTATGTTAGCCGGATTTGCATTAGCTAGCTTACAGTGCCACTAGAATTTCCTCTTATCGGGGAGAGATTAGTTTCTGGCAACCTTAGATCATTACAACCCTGATCCCTCAGAATCGTGGAAACAATGTACTACTTTTCGCTCAGTCACTCATGCTTACTTGTTCGGTTTGTCTCAGAGAGTTACACAGAATAAACAGTCTGGGTGTTTCAATAAGTATTTATTGAACAGTTGTTATTCTGGTGTAGAATATATGTGCTGCAACAACCAGCAGACAATAGCAGAGATATATTATCAGCAGTACGATAAAAGTGAAAGGATAGTACAGTTCTACCATATTGCAAGAATCATGAATATATACATGAATATAAAAAGTGCGCGTACTCCTACGATGCCTAACTAGATGTACCTAAGTGTGCCTAGCATGTGTGTAGATCTAAAAGCCTAAGAGCCAAGAATCCTTCTAGGATTTAGTCGAACCCCATTACCTGAATAGAGAGAGTGTGGGACCCCGTCCTGGTCTCGAGTTGGACACCCCGCAAGGGCTGTGTTAGACCGCTGTCAGCTGGAGCGACTGCATGCAGGAGCCTCAGCATCTCTGGTCAGTGTGTCAGCATGGAAGTCTCGGTTCCCTCTATCTTACTGTGGCAAGATGTGGTGTATTTATACCCTAAAGTATCTCATCCCTCAGTATGGTTTGTATTGGTCTTTGTTAGACATGAGGAAGACGTCAGGGGTGAACTTTGTACATATATATTATGCGGGAGAAGTAGCTGGTGAATGCTCATGCATAATTTATGAGTACATTGTAGGCCTGTGTTCGGGAAAAACCCTGCAGTGTTCTAACCACAGACTAGATAACGTTCAACCCTCAGAGTTCGTTGTGTACTGTAGGGAACTAATGTAGGTGAAAGATCATGCCTATAATAGGGCATAGGAGATCATGACTATAATAGGGCATATACGAACATGACCATAATAGGGCATATACGAACATGACCATAATAGGGCATATACGATTATGACCATATACGGCATATATGAACGTGTTTATATTAGGGCCTCTATACGAAACATAACATGCCTATATGAGGTGTGTCTGCAGTGTGTTCACATCTTTGCTGGATGTCTGTCATAGCAGATGTTGGCGGGCTGTCAGTCACTCTTCTTGGCCTTTCCTCTCTGTACAGAGATCTTTAGGATCACTGGCTGAAAAGAGGGTCTGCTCTGTGCAGAATAGTCAGGTACTACTCAGCACTCAGCTGATTTGAGCAAAGTCACAAGTGAAGTTCTAGGTCTTCCCTATAGTTTGGAAGAATTATCCAGGTTTGAGTGAAAACGCAAACCACTAAAGAAAGTGAAACCATTCCGGCCACCTCCAGACATCAAACAAGCTGTAAAATCATTAGTGGTCTGAAGACTAGAATATGGTTCTGCAACCCTTTCAGGTCTTCCCAAATTGAGAACGTCTCCATTCAAAGCGACCCTCATTGCAGCAGCTAGACTGGTAACAGGCAATAGACTCTTTGGCTACATTACCCCTTCACTTAGGTCTCTTAGCTGGCTCTCTCTCGATGCCAGAACTCAACTGAAAATTGCTTGCCTCACACAAAGCCTCACATTGTAATGAACCAAGGTATCTGGCAGAAAAGATTTGAATCTCAGGAGGCAGCTGCTCATTCAGAAGCGCAAACTCTCTCAGGCTAGAACACCCCCCCCCCCCCCACCTCCCCCAGCCCCTGGTTCAGAAAACAGCCAACCTACACTCGCTCCTTTTCTGGGTCGGCTCCAAGGATCTGGAACTCCCTACTACCCAGGGTTCGGTCTAACCCATCGTGCCACGTCTTCAAAAAAGAGATGAAAAAGATTCTAATGAACCCTCTTCAACATCTACATGACACCACTCGCAGACATCGTCAGATCACTCGACGCAAACATCATCTCCTACGCCGACGACACTCAGCTCGTCCTCTCGCTCTCAGCGGATCCCACCTCGACGAAGATCAACTTCCACAACTGTATGAAGAATGTCTCAGTCTAGATGAAGGACAACTGCCTGAAACTCAACACAGACAAAACTGAAGTTCTGATCTTCGGCAGTCGCACATCCCTCTGGAAAGAGTCCTGGTGGACGTCGGAAACCGGACCCACCCCGAAACACCACACAGGCAACCTCTGCATTATCCTCGACAGCGAACTCTCCATAAAACATCAGGTCAACGCCGTCTTTTCAGCCTGCTTCCACATGCTCTGCAAAGTTTTCATGTGGTTCCCCATCAGCACCAGGAAGACAGTGGCGCAGGATGTCATCACCAGCTGACTGGACTACGGTAATGCACTCTATGCAGGCACCACCAATGAACTCGTGAAAAGATTTCAGACAATCCAGAATGCAGCCACCATGCTGATACTCAGCCTGCCCAAGGGAACCTACACTCAGTACCTGATGGAACTCCACTGGCTCCCGGTCCAGAAGAGATGCTTTTTCAAGCTCCTGACCCACACCTACAAAGCCCTCCACAACCAAGAATCCGCCTGCATTAACCGCCAATTGTTTTTCCACTGACATCCTAAGAACCTCTGCTCTGCAGACCTCTCCCTCGCACAGACACCTCGCATACACCACTGCCGCATCGGAGATCGATCATTCACCCATCTCGCTGCCAAAGCCCGGAATGCCCTCCGCACGCACCCTCGCAGACCCACTTCAGGAAGGGACTCAAAATATGGCTCTTCGACTGAAATCTGCAGAAAGCACCTGGATACCCTCACGGGTGACAAGCTACGCACTACAGGTACGACTTGATTGATTGATTGAATTAACAAATTCCTCTCATAAAAGTCACGATGAGCCTGTCCCCTAGGCGCATTGGCTGCTGCAATGACTGTAATTGCAATAATGGGCTGAAACACATCAATCCTAGTAGAACCCACACAAACAATGTCCCCTGGGTTCCTGGAACGGAACTGACGCAAAGCAGAGTCATGAAAACTTCCCAGGAGAACCTATTCCAATGACTCCTAAACGAATGGAGGTTGTCTATTAATAACTTCGTTACTACATACCATATCTTACTGGAGTTCTTATAACTTGCCGTTTGTTTTCATTAGATGTTCTTTTTATGTATCAGCTCGTCATTTATGTTTATCTATCATATGTACAGCGCTCTGATACCCTTGGGTCATGTTCGTGCTTTATGAAACACCAAAAATAAAATAAAATAAGGGTAGAACGAAGGAAATAATAGATATCAGCAAAAATATGAAATAAATAAATTTGTAGGGGAAGGAACCAGTGTCCTAAAAGAAGGGCAGGAAAAGAAATGAACATTATTTATAAATTGCAAAAAGTTGAATTATGTTTTGGGAGCTAAAATATGATTTAAGTGCCATGTGTGTGTGACTCTTCAAGAGTTATAGGTGTAATTTTCTGTTGAGTGGAACCAATACTTGAACCAACTTTAGAGTTATGGATCGGGGATTTAATCCCAGTCACGAAACGGTGTAAATGAACCAACCGTAGGGATCTATGTATTTTCCTGCGGGTTATCAATTTCAAGTCTAGTTAGATAGTTAAGGGGTCCCTGGTTCCGCCCGTTCTCCTGTTTCAGTGGTTGAATGCCCATACTGCACCAATCTGTGTTACCTTTGTATCATAAGTAACAACACTAATACATTCCTAATAAAAATACATTGAAAAGTACTCCTAAATTGCACCACTTTTGCACCCAAGACCACCTCAGCCTATCCCAACTCTAGACATGTTTTTGCTATTAAATAAGAGCTATGGATGTATTTGTTATGGGCCAGCTGATATTTAGGTAGTAAGTAGGACAAATGGATTTCTGTTAAGGGCAAGTTGATTCCTGTATCAATCTGCCTTTTGAACAAGCAGATTTTCTGAATTATTTCACAACCCTGTAAAGGGTATTTACACATCTGTAAGGTGTACTTACTACAACTCACAGTAAGAGGGTGTTTAGAGTTTAAGAAATCTGTGTGCTCTGCTGATGTTTGCTCACACTATGAGGGGTATTTACTTTTTGTGGAAGCTTTCACACTCTGTACCACTAATTACTGACACTGCGTGATTTTAAATAAATGATGGAGCCTCTGAGCATTGCACTGAATTGTACTCACACTGAATGCAGTGCTAACAAAAGAGAGAAGAGGAAACCTCTACACTGCACTACTTTTTACTTCACTTCGAGTAGATATTCACTACAGACTTAATCTACACATGTGACACTGCTTTTTACCGTGACAGGGGAAATGAAGTTGGGATATGGATAATGTTAAGTGTATTTGTAGAGCGCACAATGTGCAGGTATGGAAGTATAGCCTCGAGGGTGTAGTCATTCGAAGAGCCAGGACTTCAGCTTCTTGCTTAACTCAAGAAGCGAGGAGGAGGCTCTGATGTGTTGAGGGAAGTCATTCCATGCTTTAGGAGCGTTGTTTGGGAAGGGTTGGGCTCTGAATCCTTTTCTGTGTATGTGTGGGATGTGTCCGAGCATCAGTCCGGCTGAACGGAGGTGCCTAGGTGTTGATGGAAGGAGATGCAGTTGTTAATGAAGGCATGGCCTCTGTTGATTGGTGCCTTGAATGTGTGGGTGAAGAGTTTGAACTGTGGGCGCTTATGTATCTGGAGCCATGGAGCTCTCTCTGGTGTGATGTTATATGCATTTTGTGTGAGAGGTTGAGGATGAATCTGGGACCTGCGTTTTGAGTGGTTTGCAGCCTTCTGTTGAGCTGTTTGATGATTCCTGCATAGTGAGAGTTCTCATACTCCAGACTAGTGGTGATGAGTGCGTGGATGACGGTCTTCTGGTGTTGCACAGGAGCCATTCGAATATTATCTTCAGCATCTTCAGGGTGTGGAAGCAGTGACGGTATTGACCTGTTTGTTCATGATGATCCCTAAGTTACTGGCGTGTGAGCTGGGGGTTGGAGTAGGTCCTAGGTTAGCTGGCAATCAGGTGGAGTCTCATGGACAGGTGGTGTTTCCAAAGATCAGCACTTCTGTCTTGTCTGTGTTGAGTTTGAGACAGTTGGACTTCATTCAGGTGGCTACTTCTGTCACACAGGAAGTGAATTTGTTCCTTATGTTGTGGGTTTTGTCCGAGAGGGACAGTAGTAGCATGTTATTGGTGTAGGAGAGGATGTTGATGTAGTGGGCAAGGATGACGTTGGCCAGTGGGGTTATGTAAGTGTTGAGGGTCCAGCTGAGGGATGAACCTTGAGGTTCTCCGCAGATGTGACTTCTGTTTTCCAAGTAGTATGGCATCAGGTTGATTGTCTGAGTTCTTTTTGTCTGGAAGTAGCAGATCTATCGTAGGCAGGTCTTTGAAACCCGATCTTGTGAAGGCGTCTGATGAGGATGGGGTGTGATACCATGTGAAATGCTGCCGAGAGATCCAATAGGATGAAGGCCACACTCTCTCTCTCCTCTGTCTAGGGTCATGCGTATGGCATAGGTGGGTCCGATTAGTGCTGTTCCCATGGTATGCGTGGGCCTAAATCCGGACTGGGTGGCCATGAGAAGATCGTGGTTGACAAGGTATTTGGTCAGGCACCTGTTGATGGTTTTCGCTAGGACTTTGGCCTTGTATGGGTGGTGGGAGATCGGTCAGTAGTTAAAGAGCTTGGTGAGGTCCATGGAGGGTTTCTTCAGCAGGGCTGTGACAGCTGCCTGTTTCCAGTCTTCTAGGAAGATGGCCACATTGATAGAGTTGTTCAGGATGGGAGTGAGGACTTAACTGATGTTGCTTAGACCTATATTGAAAGTGTTTGCTGGGGCATGTGTCTAATGGGACCTCGGAGTGGATGGTCTTCATGGTTGTGGCAGTCTTGTTTGTGGTGATGGCACTCCACATGGTCGAAATCCATTCTTTGGCTGAGATTGGAAGACTGGCTGTGAGGTGTAGGGGTCAGATTGAGGGTTGAAGTTGCCATATATGGATTTGATCTTGTTCTAAAATAAGTTTGTTGCAGGTGTCTCGTAAGGGGGATGTTGCAGGCAAATTACTTACCAAAGCATTATTGTAGTTTGTAACTTTTCAAGTCTGCAGGCTCACTGACTCAGTTATACTTTCATGTGGCTATTGTTGTCCAGAGTTCAACTGTTTTACGCACACACTGATTTTTGATGATTTCCAGAAGTCTCAATATTTCAACTCTCACCAAATGTCTCAACACCTCAAATGATACAATAATGAAAATGTTTCATAGATGGTCATTATTTCCATCAACTGCTCTTGATCCAAAGTCACTGCAGGAACTTATTCTAACTCTAGAAAAGTATACAGTGGCAGCAGGATTTACTACTAGAATTGAAATCTGCCAAACTACACATTGTTAGGTCACATCCAGGCATACACACTTCACTTTTATAGCTATTGCTGTTAAACGGCTGCTATAAAGTCTTAAGACAGGTTGGTCCTCTTGAGAAAACTCTAGCCCGTCACAATATTTTATCCCCATCCCTTGTGGTCTACCAAACAAGCCCGTACGCTGCTGCATGTGCCCTCCACCAGTAATGCAGCTATTCCTCCTTATGTCTTGAGCTCTTTCTTTGCTTTTGTGGTTGTTGATTTCATTTTTGGACCCATACTAAATTCCTTCTTCCTGTACCCACACTTATTACATACTAAACTGAGAGCATGAAAGTAAACTAAACGGGGAAGTCGTATAATTGTCACTATGCATACCTGCCACACAGAGGTCCTCTATGCTATCAGACCTTCAACCGCCAAGGCATGGAGGAGGGAGATCCTTGTTAGCGAAGTAGAGCTGAACTTGGTTTCCACTCCGTGTGCCCAACCCAGGTCTGAGAAGGACAGTAGCCAGTGGTCAGGAATTCAACTTCTCTCTGGAAAGCTCGATGGCAAAGACCTCTCTCCCTTGACTGGTCAATTCTACATGTCTATATAACAAGTTGACCCCCACATAACCTAACTGATTGTAAGTGACAAGCGAAACAGAGAAGTGGTGGAAAAATCCAGCCAGACCCAGTATCTATTGCATGCATCGCCTATGTGCACCTCTTGTTGCTATATCTGACATAATAACCAAATGAACCTGGGATGTAGATGGTGCATATTAGCCGAACTTGTGACCCATAATCTACTGATAAAATAATGAGAAAACTGTTGTCCAAGCTAAATGTGCCTTTGTGTAAAATAGCTCACTTAAGTGAAATACTGGAAGTCAGGCTAACACTAAGGGCCTGATATAGATCTTGGCGGATGGGTTACTCTGTCTCAACGGGGACGGATATCCTGTCCGCCGACATATAAATTCCATAGGATATAATAGGATTTATATTTTGGCAGATGGGATATCCGTCCCTGTTGCAACGGAGTACCCTATCCGGAAAGATCTTTCCAAAAATTGGAGTCTGGTGCTGGAATCTGTATCACTACTAACAAGTTTACTTAACTGGCTGTTAACAAAACTCGCAAGAATCCCCCATACTTGTTTCTGGGAGTCTTCTTTCCTGCTTCCAAAAACGGATACCTCTCCTGATCTAAGGACCGGGTGCCATGCTCTCCTCCCACAAACTCTGCAAATTCTGCAGGTGATGCTGTGCTTAAGCTGAACTTAGTGTTCTGTTCAAGACACTTGGAGCTGGGTTTTGCAGACATCCCACCACTTACTGCCTATTGTCTGACCTCATTCAGGGGCAACTGGCCAGACCGGGGCTATTGGGCCTATCCGTGGTGGTTGAGGTCTCTTGCCAATGGGATCCTGGGATACATCCTACTATGGCTGTGCAAACTGGGCCAAGTATAGACCTTCCCACACTTCACTCTCGGGACAACGACTGTGAGCAGTCACAGGCTTCTCAGGAGGTAAGGCGGTGGGAGAAGGGGGATAGAAACTCAGAACACAACAGTCAAACAAGAGGCACAATAACATAATGCCCAACCCAGTGCTTATCTTTTATAGAAAAAGAGAGTACTTCAATCACACAGCAAAACGAAATATTACACAACGCAAAGAGAGCGTAATATGGGTTTGTAATCAGTTGCATCTAATAGTGAAGAGCTACATCCCTATCTTCTCTCTGGCTCCATTCTCCTTCCCCCTGTGGCACATTTTCTGTCGCTACAGTTCCCAAAGCTGTACGGAGTAGGCAAGAATGAAGCACAGGTGCGGGTAACTCAAAGCAGTCTCACTCAGTGACGGGCCATAGCTGTAGGATGGAGGCAAGAATGAGGCACAGGTGCAGGTAACTCAAAGCAGTCTCACTCAGTGACGGGCCATAGCTGTAGGGAGGAGGTAAGAATGAGGCACAGGTGTCAGTAACCCAAAGCAGTCTCACTCGGTGATGAGGCATAGTTGTAGGGAGGAGGCAAAAATGAGGCACAGATGCAGACCAAGTGGCTGTGCAACTTGGTTCAATGCCTTTTACAGCCCTTGGTTAAAAGGTTTTAAGCAGTGCGGAGGCTTTGCCCTTGAAAACTAGTCTCTATCCCTGAATGCTGACTAATGCCCTGTGTTTTCCTGCTCTTGGGTGAGTTATAGTTCAGACTGTACACTGCAAGCAGGGTCAGCACCCTTATGGTGCTGGTGGTTTCTTTGGATGGGCTGCAGCGGCAGCCTCGGTCAGGACCGGATTTGCTGGGCAGGTCTGTGCGGTCACACCAATCTTCGGCAGAAGCAGCCCTCATAACTGTCTGCACACCAATGATCAGATGAAGCTGCTGATACCTTCCGGTTGGGGTTCTTCACAATGATGTGGCTGTGGTAGTTGTGGCCTCCAAACCGATCCTGGCTTCAGTTTTGTTTACTCCATCGGCAGGACAGTATCAATATCTCAAGCACAAGTCAGGCTGCCTGGTGAGACCAGACTCTTCGCTCTGGTTTAATCGTGATACAGTTCAGTCAGGAACTGCTCAGAGAGCTAATACATGTGTATGTATTTACTATTTCTATAGCGCCAACATAGCCAAAAGGCAGCGAACTGGAGACTGGGGATCCATTGGCAGCACGGGCCACTCCTGGCTCGCTTTCTTTGTCAGCTTCCTCTGGGTTCCACATGCTAAGAACAAGTTGGGCCTCTCCTACTAGACTGTCTGTCCTTCTGCAGGGCATGGCGGAGATCTTCCTATGATAAAGTATAGGAAAGAGTAAAAACAATTAGTAAAAATATTTTAAAATTAAATACTAAGGTCAATTAATTGTACATACTTATTTTAAATAAACAAAAATGCTGCAGCACTATTAATTTAAAATGTAATTATTTTAAATATATTCAATTAAACAGATACTTTTCTGACGTTTACATAAAAAGAACAATTTCCAGCCTAAGTATAACAAGTACTTTTTATTATATATTATTAGTTATCAAAAATTATATAGAGAATTAATTACATGTAATTTAATTATATGTAAATAACAAATGTTAGTCATTTTTAAAATAAAAAGTTATTAAAATATTGTAAACCAAATGTTTTTTTTTCCAGTTTAGAAATATGTTTATTTAGACCGTGGGTCTTTAAAAAACATAAAAACTTATTACAATAAATATTTTTAAAACATACAATACAAATTTCAATGACACCTTGAAGGGGCAATTCCTGCCTCACTCCAATAGCTTACAAATTTCCCATATATAAAAAGCACCCGTAATATTCTCAATGATAAAAAATATGTCTAAAAATATATCTTAATGCTACAACCTAAAAAGTTTATTTGGAGCAATGCCCGTCTCTTCCGGGCTAATTTTTATCCAACCGTTTCTGTTTCCAGAAAGGACCTTTTTATCACCTTCATATATTTTGCCATAGCAATTGCTATATCGAGGTTTGGCATGTCAGTAAGAAGTTTAATCGCTAACAGGCGCTCAGTTACACCGTATTTTAGAAAGATGGGTCGTAAAAACAATTTCCGCTGAGAATTTAAAAAAAAATTAAATTACATTTATCTATATTTAATTTAATGTAACATTCTTTCCTATTGGGTTATATTTTATGTCTCTTGCTTCATCCTCTTCTGTAGTAGGGTGTTGCAGTACCAGTTGTTGGCCATGTGTGGTGCTGGACTTATTCCGGCTCTGAGCTAGAGTACATTTAATACTGTTTTGGGTCCCTCTCTAACCCTTCCTAAACCCATCCCTCCTTGCTCCTCCCTAAACCACTCCCATTTAGTAGTAAATATGCCCCCTTTCACAGCCACACCCCTGGTCTCGCCCACATTTTCTACTAAGTAGTAACCTTACATGTGTGAGGATCTCCCTTTAGAAAAGAGAGCAGAAGTGGAGATTTACACTCATAGGTTTGTGAATTGCATTTTGTTGTAAGTAAGTGGGACTCCTGTAGTAACAGTTTACGTACTACAAAATGCAGTTTGTGAATCAGGTGCCAAGTTACACATTTAGGAAACAACAAGTGTCCTAGAATTTAGCGAGGTGGAGACATTCAAAGAACATATACTTCTAGTTCCCTATAAAATCAGTAGTGCATCTCAGGTAAGCTGCAGGAAGGTGGGAAGATAATTTATTAAAGTTCTTATAAGTGTAATGCAGCATCCATTTGTTAAAAATATCTATACAATAGAAAATTGAACTGCGTAGTGCAGAATAAGTGTTGATTTTAGACCAGTCGGGCTTGTGGAGAACTATTCCCATTGAATTTAACCATTTCATCAGAATGTGGATAGTTTCCGATGTGAGATCAGCCAACAGTATCTTATACTTATGTTCTATTCCTTTAGTTTGTATAATGGGGGAAATTTAAAATTGTTTAAACAAATTATTCCATTGAACGCATGCAAAATAGAGTCGCCAATCCTCAACTGTCTAGAATTGTTGGAAAACTGGAATATCTTTGAAAAAACTAATTGTTTATTTTCAGAATGCCTGATTGGGCCCAATGTTGAAACCACTTTGGAGCTGCACCTGAAAAATTTAAATAATTCATGTAGAGGAGTCCTGGCATGAATATTAATAATTTGGAGGGATATATGAGGCTGAATTTTATTTTTTTACTAAGAATCCTATCACATACTCTTCATGGTACTTTCCCTAATTGGACGAATTAAAGAGAGTTAACTATATTGATTTCTTTGAACATGTTGTATACAAAGACATTGTCATATAGGTCACTGTTGGTCCTGTTCTGTGCAAGCCCACACTCGTCCATACAAAGTCTGACAATTTTCATTGAGATTCTAGTTTTTGTGTTGACAAATATAAAACTTATAAAAAACACTGCCAATTTTTGTAAATACAAAATCACAATTGTTAAACAATATTGAAAAGTAAAAAACATTTTAATTTAGAAGGTGTGACCAATTATAGACAGTGGGAGTTTGTTCTTTAAAAAAAAATTAACTTTTAACCTTAACAGCATGTGGGACAATATTATGTTGTCATGTTAATTTGATTTGATATAATGCACAAATCACCCTAGGGCATCTCGGCGCTGTCATAGAACAAGATCGAGAAACGGAGAGGGTGTTCAGAATAGATAAGCTTTGAGTTGTTTCCTGAAATTACAGTAGTTTGGACAGGAGAGAGCATGAAGAGGAAGCTTATTCCAGTACACAGGGGTGAGATAGGGAAAAGCCTTTCCACAGCTGCACGTTAGATGAATGCGGGCGAACACACAGCAAGGCTTTAGCGCAGGACCTTAGATTACGGCAGGGTGCATAAACATTTATTCTTTTCCGAAGATAAAACGGGCCTTTACCCTTTATGGCGTTATATGTAAGGCAGCAAATCTTAAAATAGGAGCGTTTCTTCACTGGCAACCAGTGTAGTTCTTTCAGCAGAGGCGCAGAGGAAGTGCCAACAGGGCGGTTAAGAACAAGCCTGGCTGCAGTATTTTGAACGACCTGAAGTTTAGAAACTAACGTTTCACTGACATCTGCCAGAAGGGTATTACCATAGTCTAGTCTGCTTATTACTATGGCCTGGACCAGAGTTCTACGGGCAGAGGTAGGGGAAAATTCTGCACAATAGGCGTAGGTTGTAGTAGCATATGCCAGTGGTAGTCAAAATGTGCTCTCTCATCGTTAGGGCTTGGTCCAGTTTCATCCTCAAGTTCTTTACTGCTTGTTTAGGCACGGGAGTGTCACCCAGTTGATGAGGCCACCAGTTGTCTGTCCAGACAGAGGAGGCTTTGCCAAATAGCATGATCTCAGTTTTATCTGCATTCAACTGGAGATAGTTCTCATTCATCCAGTCGGTAATAGCTAACATGCCTGAGGCAAAACGCTTCTTTGTTGTCATCAGGTCATGGCAGAGTGTAAAAATCAGCTGGGTGTCATCCGGGTATGAGATTATATCAAAGCCAAAACGCTCTGTAATCCCAGCCAAGGGAGCCATGTAGATATTAAACAAGGTGGGGCTCAAACATGAGCCCTGCGGAACTCCCTTGTTTAAGGTTATCTTGCGTGAAGAGTAGGGGCCCAGGATGACAGTTTGGTGTCTGTCTGTCAAAAAATGGTGGAGCCATTTGAGTGCCAGGCCCTGTATGCCGATTGCTTGTAGCCTTTCCATCAACCTCATATGAGAGATGGTGTCAAAGGCTGAAGAAAGGTCTAATAATACAAGTATCACTGAGTTGCCTGCATCCACCCCCAGGCGCAGAGAGTCCGTCACTGCCAGGAGCGCCGTCTCCGTGCTATGACCTGGGTGGAAGCCGAATTGAGGGGGATCAAGAATATGGTTAAGTTCAAGGTACGAGCTTAATTGTTTATTAATAAGACCTTCAAGCTGTTTGCCTAGAAGAGGTAACAAGGATATAGGGCGGTAGTTACTCAGAGATTTTTGGCCCAAAGTAGTTTTTTTTTTTTTTTAAATGGGCCGTACACATGCCGCTTTTCACTCTGGCAGGATAGTACCTGTTTTGATTGAACAATTGAAAATCTCTAGGATCACTGGGGCACAGAGGGTAGCCAGCGAGGACATTATCTTGGGTGGGCAGATGTCCAGGGGAGAGCTGGACTTTTTGACACCAGGGAACTATGGATTTCATCCATGGTGAAAGGCTCGAAGCTGTCTAATGTATGGGGGTAGCCTTTAACTGATCTGCCTTGGAGGTAGGGATCTTTGTACCCTGAGAGGAGGCAGTGTGAAGTTTTGTATAAATGTTGGAGATTTTATCCTGGAAGAAATTGGCCAAGGAATCGCAGGAATTCTGGGATTCAGACGGAGACTGGGTGCACGCGTAAGGAGTGATAAAATCATGGACTATATTAAAAAGAGCTTTGGGGGAGTTGCCTGCCTGGTCAATTTGATTAATAATAAAGCTACGCCAAGTGGATTTGATGTTATGGTGGTAGCAGGACAGAGCTAGTTTATACCGATCCTTATCTTGAGGTTCTTTGCTTCTACGCCAGCGCCTCTCTAAATTCTTGCACTTTGATTTTTCTATTTTTAGCTCTGGCGAGAACCAAGGACCCGAAGATCGGTGATAAGTGTAACAGTGATTTTTATGAGGGACTGTTGCGTCCAGCGCTACCGTTAGAGCAGAATTAAAGAACTCCAATAGCTCAGAGACCTCAGGATTACTCTGTGGGGAGCTCGGGTGAAAAGCTTCCCGGAAAGCTTCAGGAGTGAGTTTATGCCACGGTCTATAGGCCTCGTGTGGCGATCTGCTATTCCTTGTTGTTAACGGGGAGTGAAAGGACTGAACATCAAAAGGGATTAAATAATGGTCGGTCCATGTAAGGGGAAGTGGTACCTTACAATTCAGATGTTCAATGTTGGAGAATAAAAGATCATCCAAATGGGAATCTTCCATATAATATACATTCAAATACCTCTTAAGGCTGGAATTAGAGTGATTCTGTAGTAAAGGGAGAAGAATTTCCATTATAGTATTAAATGATAATGCTTCGGTTTTCGTCTCATTAATGCGGTAACCCCTAGTTTATTGCCTTATGTAAACGTGATGTAAAATTCATGCTGTTAAAGGGCTCGATTCTTAAAGCTTTTTACTGTGAATTGGTATGAATTACTCAGAATAATGTAGGTGTAAGTCATACCCAAGTCAGGAACGCTTCACACTTAGTTGAAAATGATTGGTAGATTGAGGCCGAAATCATAACAGGTGTGGTACTTAGTGCCCTTGTTTGTACTTATGTTCTTTCTGTCTTCAATAGTGTCCTATCTTTAAAATAAGTGAGCACTTGATGGAGTAATTAGTGCCACAGTTAACAAAACTTAATTTCACATTTCTGGAAACTTGCTTCTTAAAATGTTAGCTGCTGGACATTGAGACAAATACCGTAGTCCATTCCACTTAAGTCAGCTTTAACCATGGAAGTTTAGACTGCCCAAGTCATAATGTTAGATGGTGAAAGAGAATGGATAGTAAGAGATCAGAAATTCATGAGTTATATGGACATTATTACCTTACATGTCTTTATGAACATATGGTATAGATTATAAGATGTAACTTGAAGAGTTTCAATATTTCGAACTTGATGCCCTGAAGAAGCGAGATTTGGTTCCGAAACACGTCCGCAAAGACAAGTGAGAGAGGAAAGTGTAATGTGGGAAAGAAAAGTATAACGTTATGCATAGCAAATATAACATTAATAGAACCAATCAAGTGAATTCACATGACTATTAATCTCATGATTTATGATCTCATTCCCTCTGTTCACATGTGTAGAGAGTTATGTTCTGGATTTATTGTGCATTTTAGAACTATGTATGATTTTCAAAAGTAATGATGCATTTCTCTCATGCCTGCTAGTTTGAGTCTTTTTTTCACCGTCTCTTCTGTTTATTTTTGTTTCATTGGTTTTGATTGTTGCTTCTTTCCAGCATGCTCTTTCGGGGCTAAGGTACTTTTGATTGCTAGTTGCACGTGTGATCTGTTTTTTTCTGTTAGTAGTTTTGTACAGTTGGCCCTATTTCCACCAGTCTCTTATTGTGCCTGCTTCCATTTTTGCTCTGTTAGTGCTGAAGTAGATTTGGTAGCTAATTGTGCCCATGATCTGGTTTGCTTTTTGAGGACTTTTGTAGATATGGTCTTTCTTGCATCCAGCCTGTTATTATTTTTCCTTTCAAAGTATCCTGGATGTTCCAGTCTAGCAGACATCATTCCTTAATGATTTTTAGGTCTCGCAGACCTGCGTTGCAGCGCGCATGCGCTGCTCGCTCTGCGAGGCTTTTTGTAATCGAGTAGATTTCAGAAGGGGACTTGAAGCCCCGCCCATCATTCCTATTGGCTGGCGTCATCATTTATGCTAAACGCTGGCTTCCCATTGAAAACGAGGCTTCTTTGTTACCGCCCTGTCTCCTTTTGGGCTCGCCCATCCGGACTGGATCTTTTACTTGCGGCCTGACACGGTCTCCTTCATAAGTCGGTAGACACTACATTTTTATCATTCGGCTAAACAAGCGGCTGCCTCGGTATCATGTCTGTGTTCCTAAACGACTCTCATATATTTTTTTTAAATCATTTGCAGTTTTCTTTGCACGCAGGAATTTTTACACGCACTGCGCGGCTGAAAGGAGGAGCAAAGGGCGCTAGGTGTTAAGAAGGGAGGCGCTCACTGTTGGCCATCTGGATTTTAAACGTGCAGAAACGACCTGGACTCCAAAAATATACGCGAAAACTGTAAACCGATCCTCGATTTTCTCCCTCCATGTGGGAGACTTCTGAAATGCCAGTGGGGTTGGGTCAGAGTCAATCGCATGTTGGGATTTGAATGCTGGCCGTTGTCCGCGTTTTTCCTTCTATGCCAGGCCGTTATCATGTCTGTGTTCCTAAACGACTCTCATATATTTTTTAAAATCATTTGCAGTTTTCTTTTGATCAGTAGGGTAGCCAGTGTGACATGGCTTGATCACACACTGGCTCCTCCCAGCCATGCCCTTTCGCACTGACCTTGCCTCCAAAATAGCACGCAGGAATTTTTACACGCACTGCGCGGCTGAAAGGAGGCGCAAAGGGCGCTGGGTGTTAAGGAGGGAGGCAGTCATTGTTGGCCATCTGGATTTAAAACGTGCAGAAACGACCTGGACTCCAAAAATATACGCGAAAACTGTAAACCGATCCTTGATTTTCTCCCTCCATGTGGGAGACTTCTGAAACGCCAGTGGGGTTGGGTCAGAGTCAGTCGCATGTTGGGATTTGAATGCTGGCCGTTGTCCGCGTTTTTCCTTCTATGCCAGCCCGTTATCATGTTTGTGTTCCTAAACGACTCTCATATATTTTTTTAAATCATTTGGAGTTTTCTTTGCATGCAGGAATTTTTACAAGCACTGCGCAGCTGAAAGGAGGAGCAAAGGGCACTGCTCTAGAGCCACAGAACCAGGTCAGCAGAGCTGCTCTAGAGCCAGAGAGCCAGGTGAGCAGAGCTGCTCTAGAGCCAGAGAGCCAGGTCAGCAGAGCTACTCTAGAGCCAGAGAACCAGGTCAGCAGAGCCGTTGTAGAGCCAGAGAACCAGGTCAGCAGAGCTGCTGTAGAGCCAGAGAACCAGGTCAGCAGAGCTGCTCTAGAGCCAGAGAACCAGGTCAGCAGAGCTGCTCTAAAGAAAGCGAACCAGGTCAGCAGAGCTGCTGTGGAGCCAGAGAACCAGGTCAGCAGAGCAGAGCCGCTCTAGAGCCAGAGAACCAGGTCAGCAGAGCTGCTCTAGAGCCAGAGAACCAGGTCAGCAGAGCTGCTCTAGAACCAGGTCAGCAGAGCTGCTCTAGAGCCAGAGAACCAGGTCAGCAGAGCTGCTCTAGAACCAGGTCAGCAGAGCTGCTCTAGAACCAGGTCAGCAGAGTTGCTCTAGAACCAGGTCAGCAGAGCTGCTCTAGAGCCAGAGAACCAGGTCAGCAGAGCCGCTCTAGAGCCAGAGAACCAGGTCAGCAGAGCTGCTCTAGAGCCAGAGAACCAGGTCAGCAGAGCTGCTCTAGAGCCAGAGAACCAGGTCAGCAGAGCTGCTGTAGAGCCAGAGAACCAGGTCAGCAGAGCTGCTGTAGAGCCAGAAAACCAGGTCAGCAGAGCCGCTCTAGAGCCTGAGAACCAGGTCAGCAGAGCCGCTCTAGAGCCTGAGAACCAGGTCAGCAGAGCCGCTCTAGAGCCTGAGAACCAGGTCAGCAGAGCTGCTGAAGAGCCAGAGAACCAGGTCAGCAGAGCTGCTGTAGAGCCAGACAACCAGGTCAGCAGAGCTGCTGTAGAGCCAGACAACCAGGTCAGCAGAGCTGCTGTAGAGCCAGACAACCAGGTCAGCAGAGCTGCTGTAGAGCCAGACAACCAGGTCAGCAGAGCTGCTCTAGAGCCAGAGAACCAGGTCAACAGAGCTGCTCTAAAGCCAGAGAACCAGGTCAGCAGAGCTGCCGTGGAGCCAGAGAACCAGGTCAGCAGAGCAGAGCTGCTCTAGAGCCAGAGAACCAGGTCAGCAGAGCTGCTCTAAAGCCAGATAACCAGGTCAGCAGAGCTGCTGTAGAGCCAGAAAACCAGGTCAGCAGAGCCGCCTAGAGCCTGAGAACCAGGTCAGCGGAGCTGCTGAAGAGCCAGAGAACCAGGTCAGCAGAGCTGCTGTAGAGCCAAAGAACCAGGTCAGCAGAGCTGCTGTAGAGCCAGAGAACCAGGTCAGCAGAGCTGCTGTAGAGCCAGAGAACCAGGTCAGCAGAGCTGCTGAAGAGCCAAAGAACCAGGTCAGCAGAGCTGCTGTAGAGCCAGAGAACCAGGTCAGCAGAGCTGCTGTAGAGCCAGAGAACCAGGTCAGCAGAGCTGCTCTAGAGCCAGAGAACCAGGTCAGCAGAGCTGCTCTAAAGCCAGAGAACCAGGTCAGCAGAGCTGCTGTAGAGCCAGAGAACCAGGTCAGCAGAGCTGCTCTGGAGCCAGAGAACCAGGTCAGCAGAGCTGCTCTAAAGCCAGAGAACCAGGTCAGCAGAGCTGCTGTAGAGCCAGAGAACCAGGTCAGCAGAGCTGTTCTGGAGCCAGAGAACCAGGTCAGCAGAGCTGCTCTAGAGCCAGAGAACCAGGTCAGCAGAGCTGCTGTAGATCCAGAGAACCAGGTCAGCAGAGCTGCTGTAGAGCCAGAGAACCAGGTCAGCAGAGCTGCTGTAGAGCCAGAAAACCAGGTCAGCAGAGCTGCTCTAGAACCAGAGAACCAGGTCAGCAGAGCTGCTCTAGAGCCTGAGAACCAGGTCAGCAGAGCTGCTCTAGAGCCTGAGAACCAGGTCAGCAGAGCTGCTCTAGAGCCTGAGAACCAGGTCAGCAGAGCTGCTCTAGAGCCTGAGAACCAGGTCAGCAGAGCTGCTCTAGAGCCTGAGAACCAGGTCAGCAGAGCTGCTGTAGAGCCAGAGAACCAGGTCAGCAGAGCGGCTGTAGAGCCAGAGAACCAGGTCAGCAGAGCGGCTGTAGAGCCTGAAAACCAGGTCAGCAGAGCCATTGTAGAGCCAGAGAACCAGGTCAGCAGAGCTGTTGTAGAGCCAGAGAAGCAGGTCAGCAGAGCTGCTCTAGAGCCAGAGAACCAGGTCAGCAGAGCGGCTGTAGAGCCTGAGAACCAGGTCAGCAGAGCCGTTGTAGAGCCAGAGAACCAGGTCAGCTGAGCCGCTTTAGAGCCAGAGAACCAGGTCAGCAGAGCTGCTCTTGAGCCAGAGAACCAGGTCAGCAGAGCTGCTCTTGAGCCAGAGAACCAGGTCAGCAGAGCTGCTGTAGAGCCAGAGAACCAGGTCAGCAGAGCTGCTGTAGAGCCAGAGAACCAGGTCAGCAGAGCTGCTCTGGAGCCTGAGAACCAGGTCAGCAGAGCTGCTCTGAAGCCTGAGATCCAGGTCAGCAGAGCTGCTCTAGAGCCTGAGAACCAGGTCAGCAGAGCTGCTGTAGAGCCTGAGAACCAGGTCAGCAGAGCTGCTGTAGAGCCAGAGAACCAGGTCAGCAGAGCTTCTGTAGAGCCAGAGCACCAGGTCAGCAGAGCTGCCCTAAAGTCAGAGAACCAGGTCAGCAGAGCTGCTGTAGAGCCAGAGAACCAGGTCAGCAGAGCCGTTGTAGAGCCAGAGAACCAGGTCAGCAGAGCTGCTGTAGATACTGTTATCCAACATAGGGATTCTACCATATACTATGTGAATATATATGCACCCATGTGTGTGCTGCTATTTTTATTGTTATTTTTATTTGAAGTGTCTAGTCATACGTGAAAAATGGTGCAAAAGGATCAGAGCTCCTTCTCTCAATTTGTGGGAAGGGCAATGTTTCAAAAAATTGTAAAATACCCCTCACACACTGAAACCTGATTCAGTGTCATGCTTCATCATTGGGGTCTTCCCGCCCCTCTACGGGACGGGGCGTTCTACGACTTACGTAGACGCAGGAGCACTTTATTCAGTGATTGGTGAGTATGTGTAGTGCGTGGGATCGTGAAAAGAAAATGTGAGATGGTTAAAAATTCTCTGGCTAGTGGAACGAAAATACTTTATTGTCTTCCCTGGCTGAGAATAGTAAAAGTGGGGAGGTGTAGATGGTGTACTATAATGAGTCACCTCCTACAAGGTCGACATGTTTCAGAAGCCATCCCCTTGGCTTTCTTCCTCAGGACCAAAAACCGATCCCTGTTACACCTCAATGGGTGATAGAATAAATGTACATATGCCTGATAGTCACAAACACTGTCCTTTGTTCCCTGTTATGGGAGTAGAAAAATATACCACTTGTATATCTTAAGAACCTGAAAAGAAAAATATTTTGGATAAATCATGGCTTTCATCATTTATCTTTATCTATTCACATCACCATCACGTTGATAGTTTTAAGCTTTTTTGTGATATATTTTTCTTGTGCAACCCTTTTGTTGGTAATGGTACCATTTGGTAACTATCCTCTACTCATACATCATCTGAAACAACACTCCTTGTGATTTCTAGTGCCCAGTATCACATTTATTCAACATTCTTTCATACATATGTATCTCCTTGCAAGATACATTTTATGTTACAATACATTCATACATAAAGGAAATATTTGTACACTCCTATTGTGCCCCTAAAAGGTTACAGTTTGATGTTCACAGCAACTGAGCACTCGCATTCATACTCCCATGATGAGCCTTGGAAAAAATGGGAGATGTTTGGCAAAAGTCTGTGCACTCGTCCTTTTTAACTGTGATCTCATGGTGTGTCTTTTTATATAAAAAATGGTATTCATGCTCTCAAAAGGACGTGCCATAATAATACATACTTTAGAATTTAATCGTTATCGCTCCATGAGCTCACACGAGCGGTGTTGGGTGCCTTCAAATAGACACTTTAGGTATTTTAAAAGAACAAAAGGAAAAACAAGGTTTTAACGCCAGGGTCGTTTTTAAACAAACAAGCGTGGTCTCTTTGGCCTTTTTAAGGACATGCCATTGTCCTACTTACATGTTGGAAGGAGCGCGATCACCAAAGGAAGTACCTTCTCGTGGCTTGTCGGGACCTAACTGAGGTTTTGCCAGAGCCCGGTGTTTTAAAGTGCAAGGAGGCATGCTTGATAGGAAACAGGTGTGACTGGAAACACTAGACCTTGAAATTTTAAAGATGGCCGCCGGTAAATGGACCCAAAACAGAGTTCATTTTGATCCACTTCCTGTTGGAACGATTAACACTGAGTCGGTTGGAAAAAACACTAGACCTTGGAATTTTTAAAGATGGCCGCCGGTGAATGGACCCAAAACAGGGTTCATTTCGATCCACTTCCTGTTGGAACGATTAACACTGAATCGGTTGAAAAAGCAAGCATATCTTTGTTTGTTTTGAGGCTTATTTTGGAGGAGTTTCAAAAGCCAGCCAAATGGAGGTTGAATTTAAAGGAATTATTCAACAAAAAAGAAAGAAGATTTATTAAACAAAAAAAGAAAAACAAATTGTTGCGCTAGAAATGCCTGGATGGAATCATCACAGACGTGCATTTATGTATGTGGGTTTTATGAAAAAACACGGGGGGGCAAATTAGAAAACCTAATGGAAAAAAGTTAAAGAATAAATCCCAGCAATAAAACACTAGAGGCTGGAAAAATATTTACTGGAAAAAAAAAATTCTGTCGGAGGATAAGGATTGAATGCAAAAACCATGTATAGTTACAAATAGAGTGTGTGTACACTCAGGTTTCCAAAATTATAGTTTCTCTAAAAGAGGGGATTCCTGTGTTAGATTTTGTATACATCAGAGTTGGTTCCAAGGAATCTCATCGTTCAGGCCTTTCTCATGAGTCCTCAAACGGAACACCCACCGTTGTTCTTTTTCGAACAAATACCTTTCGTTTTGGATTTGTTCGATTACTGTCCACGAAAGATCTTCCCACTTATGATCTTTTTCCAGAAAATGGGCTGCCATTTTGGTGGTACTCTTTTGCATTTAATGTTACTTTTGTGTTCCCCTATCCTTACCTTGACAGGGCGTGTGGTCATTCCTACGTATTCCAAAAGACACGGGCACGTGATCAGATAAACCACATTTTTTGAATTGCATGTTGTGAATCTTCTTTGGACCCATTTGGTTCGATCATGGAACAAGATTTCTTTGCTTTTTTAGTTAGTTTGCACACATTGCACATTCCACAGGGATGATGCCCAGAGATTGGGGGCATTAAAGTGGTTTGCATTGTCTGTTTTTCTCTTCTTTCTTTTGGTCTGGTGTGTACCACTAAATCACGGATACTCTTACCTCTTCTATGAGAGAAGATAGGTTTTGGTAGATTGATGCTTCGACTGTTGAGGATTCGCCAGTGTTTGTTTACTATTTTTGTGATTCCATTGGAGTTTGTGTTGAAAGTTGTTATACATACTGGGCGGTTCTCTTCCTCCTTGTGGATTTTGGGTTCCAAAAGGCTGTCTCTGCAATTGTTGCGTGCCCTTTTGTATGCATTATCAATCACCTTTTTAGGATATTCGCGTTTTTCCAATTTCTTTTTCAGATTGTTTGATTGTTTTTTTAAATCTTCGATTTCTGTGCAGTTCCTTCGTAGGCGTAAGAATTGCCCATAAGGGAGGTTATCGCGGAGATGTCGAGGGTGGAAGCTGTTGTACAATAGTAGGCAGTTTTTGGTGCTCCTAGCATAGCTGGTCTCTATGTACATCAACTTGAAAAACAGAAGATCCTCAACAGTGGAAGCATCAATCTACCAAAACTCTCATAGAAGAGGTAAGAGTATCCGTGATTTAGTGGTACACACCAGACCAAAAGAAAGAAGAGAAGAACAGACAATGCAAACCACTTTAATTCCCCCAATCTCTGGGCATCATCCCTGTGGAATGTGCAATGTGTGCAAACTAACTAAAAAAGCAAAGAAATCTTGTTCCATGATGGAACCAAATGGGTCCAAAGAAGATTCACAACATGCAATTCAAAAATGTGGTTTATCTGATCACGTGCCCGTGTCTTTTGGAATACGTAGGAATAACCACATGCCCTGTCAAGGTAAGGATAGGGGAACACAAAAGTAACATTAAATGCAAAAGAGTACCACCAAAATGGCAGCCCATTTTCTGGAAAAAGATCATAAGTGGGAAGATCTTTCGTGGACAGTAATCGAACAAATCCAAAACGAAAGGTATTTGTTTGAAAAGAACAACGGTGGGTGTTCCGTTTGAGGACTCATGAGAAAGGCCTGAACGATGAGATTCCTTGGAACCAGCTCTGATGTATACAAAATCTAACACAGGAATCCCCTCTTTTAGAGAAACTATAATTTTGGAAACCTGAGTGTACACACACTCTATTTGTAAATATACATGGTTTTTGCTTTTCAATCCTTATCCTCTGACAGAATTTTTTTTTTCCAGTAAATATTTTTCCAGCCTCTAGCGTTTTATTGCTGGGATTTATTCTTTAACTTTTTTCCATTAGGTTTTCTAATTTGCCCCCCCGTGTTTTTTCATAAAACCCACATACATAAATGCACGTCTGTGATGATTCCATCCGGGCATTTCTAGCGCAACAATTTGTTTTTCTTTTTTGTTTAATAAATCTTCTTTCTTTTTTGTTGAATAATTCCTTTAAATTCAACCTCCATTTGGCTGGCTTTTGAAACTCCTCCAAAATAAGCCTCAAAACAAACAAAGATATGCTTGCTTTTTCAACCGATTCAGTGTTAATCGTTCCAACAGGAAGTGGATCGAAATGAACCCTGTTTTGGGTCCATTCACCGGCGGCCATCTTTAAAAATTCCAAGGTCTAGTGTTTTTTCCAACCGACTCAGTGTTAATCGTTCCAACAGGAAGTAAATCAAAATGAACTCTGTTTTGGGTCCATTTACCGGCGGCCATCTTTAAAATTCAAGGTCTAGTGTTTCCAGTCACACCTGTTTCCTATCAAGCATGCCTCCTTGCACTTTAAAACACCGGGCTCTGGCAAAACCTCAGTTAGGTCCCGACGAGCCACGAGAAGGTACTTCCTTTGGTGATCGCGCTCCTTCCAGCATGTAAGTAGGACAATGGCATGTCCTTAAAAAGGCCAAAGAGACCACGCTTGTTTGTTTAAAAACGACCCTGGCGTTAAAACCTTGTTTTTCCTTCTGTTCTTTTAAAATACCTACAGTGTCTATTTGAAGGCACCCAACACCGCTCGTGTGAGCTCATGGAGCGATAACGATTAAATTCTAAAGTATGTATTATTATGGCACGTCCTTTTGAGAGCATGAATACCATTTTTTATATAAAAAGACACACCATGAGATCACAGTTAAAAAGGACGAGTGCACAGACTTTTGCCAAACATCTCCCATTTTTTCCAAGGCTCATCATGGGAGTATGAATGCGAGTGCTCAGTTGCTGTGAACATCAATCTGTAACCTTTTAGGGGCACAACAGGAGTGTACAAATATTTCCTTTATGTATGAATGTATTGTAACATAAAATGTATCTTGCAAGGAGATACATATGTATGAAAGAATGTTGAATAAATGTGATACTGGGCACTAGAAATCACAAGGAGTGTTGTTTCAGATGTTGTATGAGTAGAGGATAGTTACCAAATGGTACCATTACCAACAAAAGGGTTGCACAAGAAAAATATATCACAAAAAAGCTTAAAACTATCAACGTGATGGTGATGTGAATAGATAAAGATAAATGATGAAAGCCATGATTTATCCAAAATATTTTTCTTTTCAGGTTCTTAAGATATACAAGTGGTATATTTTTCTACTCCCATAACAGGGAACAAAGGACAGTGTTTGTGACTTTCAGGCATATGTACATTTATTCTATCACCCATTGAGGTGTAACAGGGATCGGTTTTTTGGTCCTGAGGAAGAAAGCCAAGGGGATGGCTTCTGAAACATGTCGACCTTGTAGGAGGTGACTCTTATAGTACACCATCTACACCTCCCCACTTTTACTATTCTCAGCCAGGAAAGACAATAAAGTATTTTCGTTCCACTAGCCAGAGAATTTTTAACCATCTCACATTTTCTTTTCACGATCCAATCACTGAATAAAGTGCTCCTGCGTCTACGTAAGTCGTAGCACGCCCCGTCCCGTAGAGGGGCGGGAAGACCCCAATGATGAAGCATGACACTGAATCAGGTTTCAGTGTGTGAGGGGTATTTTACAATTTTTTGAAACATTGCCCTTCCCACAAATTGAGAGAAGGAGCTCTGATCCTTTTGCACCATTTTTCACGTATGACTAGACACTTCAAATAAAAATAACAATAAAAATAGCAGCACACACATGGTGAATATATATTCACATAGTATATGGTAGAATCCCTATGTTGGATAACAGTATTAAGAGGAGGACGATTCTATCTTTTTCCTCTTCACTCCCTCCTTTGACTTTTTGAGCTGCTCTAGAGCCAGAGAACCAGGTCAGCAGAGCTGCTCTAGAGCCAGAGAACCAGGTCAGCAGAGCCGCTGTAGAGCGAGAGATGCAGGTCAGCAGAGCTGCTGAAGAGCCAGAGAACCAGGTCAGCAGAGCTGCTGTAGAGCCAGAGAACCAGGTCAGCAGAGCAGCTGTAGAGCCTGAGAACCAGGTCAGCAGAGCTGCTGTAGAGCCAGAGAACCAGGTCAGCAGAGCTGCTGTAGAGCCAGAGAACCAGGTCAGCAGAGCCGCTGTAGAGCCTGAGAAACAGGTCAGCAGAGCTGTTGTAGAGCCAGAGAAGCAGGTCAGCAGAGCTGCTCTAGAGCCAGAGAACCAGGGCAGCAGAGCGGCTGTAGAGCCTGAGAACCAGGTCAGCAGAGCCGTTGTAGAGCCAGAGAACCAGGTCAGCAGAGCCGCTCTAGAGCCAGAGAACCAGGTCAGCAGAGCCGCTCTAGAGCCAGAGAACCAGGTCAGAAGAGCTGCTCTAGAGCCAGAGAACCAGGTCAGCAGAGCTGCTGTAGAGCCAGAGAACCAGGTCAGCAGAGCTGCTGTAGAGCCAGAGAACCAGGTCAGCAGAGCTGCTGTAGAGCCAGAGAACCAGGTCAGCAGAGCTGCTGTAGAGCCAGAGAACCAGGTCAGCAGAGCTGCTGTAGAGCCAGAGAACCAGGTCAGCAGAGCTGCTGTAGAGCCAGTGAACCAGTCAGCAGAGCTGCTCTGGAGCCTGAGAACCAGGTCAGCAGAGCTGCTCTAGAGCCAGAGAATCAGGTCAGCAGAGCTGCTCTAGAGCCAGAGAACCAGGTCAGCAGAGCTGTTGTAGTGCCAGAGAACCAGGTCAGCAGAGCTGCTATAGAGCCAGAGAACCACGTCAGCAGAGCTGCTCTGGAGCCTGAGAACCAGGTCAGCAGAGCTGCTCTGGAGCCAGAGAACCAGGTCAGCAAGCTGCTCTAGAGCCTGAGAACCAAGTCAGCAGAGCTGCTGTAGAGCCAGAGAACCAGGTCAGCAGTGCTGCTGTAGAGCCAGAGAACCAGGTCAGCAGAGCTGCTGTAGAGCCAGAGAACCAGGTCAGCAGAGCCGCTGTAGAGCCAGAGAACCAGGTCAGCAGAGCCGCTGTATATCCAGAGAACCAGGTCAGCAGAGCTGCTGTAGAGCCAGAAAACCAGGTCAGCAGAGCTGCTGTAGAGCCTGAGAACCAGGTCAGCAGAGCTGCTGTAGAGCCAGAGAACCAGGTCAGCAGAGCTGCTGTAGAGCCAGAGAACCAGGTCAGCAGAGCTGCTGTAGAGCCAGAGAACCAGGTCAGCAGAGCTGCTGTAGAGCCAGAGAACCAGGTCAGCAGAGCTGCTGTAGAGCCAGAGAACAAGGGCAGCAGAGCTGTTGTAGAGCCTGAGACCCAGGTCAGAACAGGTGCTGCAGGGACTGGAGAGGTACAAACGTAATCGGACACAGAAGAGGTGCAATGTTGCAGCGTAATATGGCACATTCTGTCGCAATATTTTGCTATTTTGTCATTTTACAACACAGTAGTACTGTCTGGGCAAACGTTTCTCCTCATTAGCAGCACTCTAACACCCGAATACAGCCGTCGGCAACGAAATGGTGACAGTTAATGTTTGCAAAGCGTCTGTCCCCCCGGGGGACCACGGCTGGTGCTTTTTAAAGCCTCTTTTGATCCATCTGAGCTAGAATCAATGTTTGCAACTGATACAGAAGATCTGAATCATGCGGCAAGTGTGGAAAATATGTAAATACTCCGAGAACGCGGCGGCCACAATATTGCGTTATTCCAGTGGTCCTGCCTATGAGCAAAGACTTGTAGTGTAATGGCCTTGATTTACTGACTGTGTTGTAAATCCATGGAACTGTCCCCCAGAAGAATATTTGGGCAAAAAATAGCCTTAAAGTACTGATTCTGTGGTACTGATAAAGTAAGGGTAAAAGTGGAGGCCATGCAAGGTCACTGAAGTCAGGAAGGAATGGGCAGTTCTGGACAGCATTGTCATTCTCCAGGTAGGAATTCCCATGCAGGGCAGCGCCAAGTAGCTGGGATGAAACAAGCATTTGCAATGCAATAGGTCTCTTATTTACGCTAGTTGAAGCTATTGGCATTGTAAATGACAATGTCTTTTATTTATCTTTTAAAAACCAAAACATAAATAAAAGGCATTGTCATTTACAATGCCAATAGCTCAAACTTGCGTAAATGCGAGACCTATTGCATTGCAAATGCTTGTTCTATTTTGGGTTACATTTTAAGTCTGTCCCCCTCATTTAGAATTGGCGAATAGGCCGCCATCTGTCAGTGGAGCAGAGGTAATAACCATTCACCACATTTAGAGATCTCCATAACCTGACCATATCTATGCCTTCAAATGAGCCACAGCAGCTACTTTGAAAGTTTGCTCAGTGGCCACCACGTTTCAATGGCTGCTTAGCACACGTTTTTGTAAAACAAATGGTGACTTACACACACAGTTTTTTGTTTTTTTTACCGTGGGGGGGTCACTTTTGTTTTTTTTCCCTTTGTTGTATGTGCTTGGCCCACCAGGGTTCTCCTCGTGGTTCGGAATAGAGGGAGCTGGATGTTTATAATCATTGCTCTGACAAATTGTTGGGTTTTTTAAAAGTTGACTTTCCTAGATAAAAATGAACAGTGCTCGGAGCTTTGATAAAGTTGTGAATGAATCACGATGTAATGATTTATTCCATTTTGAGTCCCTGAATGCAATTTTCCACATAATGTTTCTTTGATGGGATCTATCAACACCTTCCTGTTTGTCTTTGCTTCAGACAATGGAGGTAGGAATACGGTGCGAGTGCCTTCTACTCCAAGAGCTCACTCAGGTAGCCTCTAGAAACTTCAAAATGTCTCTTTGTCTGGAATCCGTTCGTGCACTAGGTCTACCACTTTTAAGAGTCGCCCGTCAGCAGCTTTCTTTTTATCTTTGATAGTTTTTATGTTGGAAAGCTTGTGTCTAATATATACATTAATGCATGTTTTTGAAAACGTATTTTATTTGTCAATTTGCACATATAGCGCAGGGCTCTGCACACTAGAGGCATCTGCCGAATCAGACTATACTTAATCATGAAAGCAATCGACTTTTGTTTTGCCAAATCAGCTATGCATAACAAGAACACATTAAATGATGCAGAACCCCCCCAACTCTCCCCTCCCTCACCCCCCTAAAGATCGCACTAATCCCACATAATCTTATCCACAGCCTTGATGTAAAAACGAATAGCCCTATCATAAATACACACGCCCTCCCAGCCCCCTCCCCGCCGCCTTCACAGACCCAGAAACTTAGCCCGATAAATGAGGCTCCACCATCACTGGCGGCTCCAACCATAGGCCCCGATACTCCGCCCATCGTTTCCATATTTTGTAATGCTTGCGCGGGCATCCCCTGGCTACAAAGATAGGTTGTTCCAGTCCCATACAGAAATCTAATCCATTTTTCCAGGCAGCCACCGAGGGGGCCCGCACCGCCTTCCACGCCTTAGCAATGTCTCGCTTCGCCAGTGTGAAGCCCAATAACATGAGGTGCCGTTTGTAGGCATTGCCACCTATCCCCGCCATAACATGAAGCAGGGCCAACTGCGGTGTGCGAGGAAGCTCCCATCCCAAGACCTCGGAAAGACATGTAAATACCCCCCTCCAGAAGCTATCCAGCGATGTGCACTGCCAGACCGTGTGTATAAATGTACCCTCCTCCCGACCACAGCGGAGACACTCCGGAGAGGCGATCAGCCCCGCCCGCCACAACCGTGCCCTAGTAAAATAGACCCTGTGGAGGTATTTGAACTGGATCAGGCGGAGTCGCATTGCTATAGCCGCCCCCGCGGGGCTGTCAAGGCCTCCGTCCAGTCCTCCTCTTCCAAACTGCCCACGTCTCCCTCCCAGTCCCCCGGAGCTTCTGAAGTGTGGGAGAGCAGTGAGTGACCAGGGACTGGTAGATTTGAGAAATCTTCTTTTCTTTTAAGTCCCCCATAAAAACTTTTGCTTCCAAAGGACTAAATTCAGGGAGGGACTCCAGACCCTGCAGACTGGGGGACAGGGCATGGCGGAACTGGAGGTATCGATAAAATTGTGACTGAGGCATGAGGAGCTCCTTCTGGAAATCCCGGAAAGGCTTTAGGGTCGTGCCCCTCAGGACATCTCCCAGAGTGGAGACACCAATGTTGTCCCATCCCCGAAAGCCCGAAAGGGCCGCCAATTGGGGCAGACGCCCATTATTCCACAAAGGGGTCTCCCGGGTCAGGACATTCCACCAAGCCATACGCCGCAGCGCCTGTCTCCATATCAAAAAGACCACCCGTGTGGCCGATGGCAACGTACCCCGCAACTGAGCAGAGTACAGAAGCGTATGTAGTGTGTGGCGTCCCATAAGCTGTCGTTCTAGCGCATACGCCGGGTCTCCCCTATCACCGTACCACCATTCATTAAGGACCAGTAAGTGCGAGGCCTGATAGTATGAGAGAATATCCGAGGACGCGAGGCCTCCACAGTAGGTAGACAAGAAGCATGTACGCAGAGCCACGCGCACCTTTCCCCCTCCCACAGAAACTGCCCAAGCACAGAATTCACCAGCCGGAACCATCTAGGTGGGATCGGGTACGGGTGATTCTGTAGCTGGTAGAGAAGCCGGGGAGCGCCACCATCTTGAATATGGCCGATCTACCGAACAATGTCAGGGGCATACGGGACCAAGACTTAAGGTCTGCACGGACCCGCTCCCATACTGGTGCCAGGTTTCGCTCCCAGGCTATTGACGGTACGTCCGTGAGAAACACCCCCAGATATTTCAAGCCTCCTGCTGCCGACTGGATCGAGGACGCCCATGCGCCCATTCTCGTCCGATCCCCCAGAGCCCACAATGTGGATTTGCGGGGATTCATGTATAGGCCCGACGTCTCCCCAAATATCTGCATGATACGCAGAAGCCGTGGCCCCGTCCTGTCAACTGCTGTAAGAAAGAAGAGGACATCGTCCGCGTATAGCGCGATCCTATCGGACAGTCCCGGGGCCCATTCGAAGCCCCGCATCTGTGCATCCATGCGCACCCATGCTGCCAAGGGCTCCATGGCTAGGGAAAATAAATATGGAGACAGGGGACATCCCTGCCGTGTGCCCCTTTTAATAAGAAAGGTTGAGGAGGTCGCGCCCGCCACCCGTACCGACGCCGTCAGATCCGTATACAGGAGTTTTATATAGGAGAGGAAGTGCGGGCCCAGATTGAGTCTGCCCAGCAATTCGAAGAGGTAGACCCAGCTCAGGGAGTCGAATGCCCTAGCCATATCTGCCAGGAGAAGTGCCGCCGGTTCCCCGGTCTGCCGAATAGCTGCTACCGCCACATGCGCCCTCCTAATGTTGTGTCTGGTGGCCCTCTGGGGCATAAACCCCGCCTGATCAGGGTGTACAAGTGTAGTAATATGGGGCAAAAGGCGGTTGGCCAGCGCCTTTGCCAGAATTTTGGCCTCCACATTTATGAGAGAGATGGGGCGGTATGAGGCATGCTGCTCTGGGGGACGACCCGGCTTATGGAACACCACCACCTCTGCATGTCTCCAGTCTGGGGGAGCAGGCCTTTTTCCCGGGCCTCTTCCACCACTGCCCGATAATACTGGGCCAGCTGTACATTATAGCGGCGAAAAAACTCACTAGGAAACCCATTGGGTCCAGGTGCTTTCCCGGGTTGAGCTCTCCCAGGGCCGCTCCCAGCTCCTCATCTGTCAAGGGGGCCTCCAGCTGATCCCGCACCTCATCTGACACCGCTTTGGGTGGTAAATCTGCCATAAATGTATCAATGGTGGACGCCGGCAGACATTCCCGGGGGGCATAGAGATCCGCGAAGTATGTGGCAAAGCTCTCTGCTATGGCAGGAGGGTCTGTAATCGGTGTTCCCGCCGAGTCCAAAATTCCCGGGAGGGACCTGGGAGTGGAACGTGCCCTGACACAGTCGATGCAACATCTTGCTGGACTTGTCCCCCCATTGGTATATCCTGCTGCGCGTCGCCAGCCATACCTGGCGTGCTTCGTCCATCAGCAGGGCGGCACAGGCCTGTTGGGCAAGAAGCAATTGTCGCACACCCTGGTCACTCCCCGCCTCACGATTCTGACGGTCGAGGGCCTCTATGTCCGCCTCTGCGCGAATCAGTTCCTCCCTACGCTTCCTGCGAGCCGCCGCGCACCAGGATATGTCTGACCCACGGAGAGTGGGCTTCAGCGCCTCCCACAGGGTGGCAGCGCTGGAAACGGACCCTTCATTTGTCGTCAGGTACTGAGCAATTGCTTCGCTCATATGAGTCCCATATTCTTCGTTCTGCAGGTGCCACACTGAGAGGCGCCACCGGAATGGTTGCCTCCCCCTGCCCATATAGTGCTCAATGGATACCGGGGAGTGATCCGAGAGGCCCCGAGGCAAAATCTCCGCCGCCGCCACCCTACCAACCACCGCCCGGGGAACGAAAATATAGTCAAGTCTGGAGAAAGATTTGTGGACCGCCGAGAGGTAGGTATATCCCCGGGAATCACCGTGGGTGCGCCGCCATGTATCGACCCAATCCAACCCCGTCGCCAATGAATGTAGTTTCGTGGGAAGACCGCTTCTGGGACTACCCCCAACTCCAGTCCTATCTTTAGCCAAGTCCATAACGTCATTCCAGTCCCCACCCACTGCGGACAGTACGTCTGGCATATCGGCCCACAGGGACTGCAGCTTCTCTATCAGATTCCACTGTAGGGGAGGGGGAGCGTATACACTGCCCAGCACCAGGTGGTCCTCTCCAATCCTACCCCGAATAAACAGATAGCGCCCCTGTGTGTCAGTCCACTGCTGTACATGTATGTAAGGGACCCTTCGATGCACCAGGATCGCTACTCCCCGCGAACCCCTCGTGAAGCCGGAGTGGAAGACCTGATGGAACCCATAACGTTGCAAGCAAAGGGCCTTCGTGCCCATAAGGTGCGTTTCTTGTAGCATGAGAACATCGGCCTTCACCCTCTTCGCCTGATGGAGTATGGCCCCCCGTTTAATTTTATCCAGGACCCCACGTACATTCCATCTAATAATGCGGAGGCTGTCCTGGGTCACCCGACCTCTATCGGGTATCCTAGCCATGAGGGGGTGCATCCTCTTTCAACACTGATGGCGAGCTGTGGCGATGCATGTGTAGATTGTAACGGGCCTGTATTTGAAGTGCGATCTGTAAACTTAACCAACCCCCACCCAACACCCCCCCCAACAAACCCCCAACTCCATCCCTCGAGGATATTGTTACATCTGTCGCTGCAGAGCAGACACAAATCCCCAATCCGAACCCCCCCCAACAAACCCCCCACCCCATACCTCAAGAACACTGAAGCATCTGTCGCGGCATGATTGACCCGCCTCCCCCAACGGGAGGAGGCCGGCCACCTCATCCAATGGATCCCCAACCCCAACCCCATAGCGATTGGGCCCGTATCCCACCCAGGAAGGTGTGGCGGGAGTCCTGGCCCATAACAACTGTGCTCCTAGTGACCTCAAGAAAGGAAGACCCACATGGACCTCACCGGCCCCTCACTCAGTCCTTCCCCGGCGGCAGCACTACCGTGCCACCCGGCCGTGATGTGGCCCCACAGGAGAGCGAGCGTCGCTTTGACCGAGACCGCTTGGCACCCCTCCGGCCGGATCACTGCCTCCTCCGGTTCGTCTCACTCGCAGAAGAGTCGGACTCCCTCCCGGACCCCATCCGGGGCGGGGTGTGTGCCCTGACCCTCAATGTTTCGTCCGTCCATTTAAACACCTCCTCCGGAGTGTCAAAGAAATGGGTGCGTGACTGGAAGACCACCCGCAGTCGAGCAGGGTAGAGAAGCGAGTATTGCAGGTTAAGTTCTCGCAGGCGGGCTTTCGCAGCCTGAAAGGATTGCCGTTGCTGCTGCACTAGGCGCGTGTAGTCCGGGAAAATGAGGATCTTCACGTTTTCGTGTAGCAGGGGTTCCTTAAGCCGGGCCTGTTTCAAGATCGTGTCCCTGTCCAAGTAGTTCAATATTTTCGCAATTATGGGACGCGGGCGAGCCCCCACTGGCGGCTTCTGCATAAGTGCGCGGTGGGCCCTCTCCACCACAAAACACCGCGACAATGCCTCTGGGGGAATCCAGCTCTCCAACCACTGTGTGAGGAAGCGCTCCACACTACCCCCTTCACTGCCCTCTGGAAAACCAACGAAGCGGAGGTTGTTGCGGCGGGCCCGGCCCTCCGCATCTTCCGCCCGCAGGGCCAGCCCCCGTTGGGTCATCTCCATCGCGGCCACTTTCTTCTTCAGGATAGTGACGTCGTCCTCCACCCCCGAGATGCGGGTCTCGGCCTCCGTGATGCGGGAGACCGCGTTGCGCAGGTCTTGGCGCAGGAGCGTGACATCCGATCCCACTGCTCCTATCTTCGCGTCCAGCATATCTCGGGACTGGGTGATCGCTTCCATGAGCGCCGCATTGTCCGGCACGGCCCCCTGTTGGCTCCCGGACCCACTCGGGCCCGTGAATTTGTCGATTGGGCCCTGCTTCGCCGGTCCACTGCCACCTTTGTCGCGGGTCATGGTCGCCTGCAGATCCCCGCCCCGATCTGCCAAGTTGTCGAGATGGGCCCCTCCTCCGTGATGGGTACTGTGCTCCTGTGGATGCCCCGCGGTCCGACCCAGCTGCCGATCGAAGGCTCTCGGGCAGGGAGGAGGAGTCCCCCCTGGTTGCAGCGGGCCACCAGGGCCTGCACGCCGCCCAACAACGGGCGCTGCCACGGGCCGTCCGGACCAGCTCCTCTGCGGGCACGGGACACCTCCAACCCTCATTATGCCCTCGGGGCCCGACCGACCCCCGACACGGGCAGCCTGCTAATCCGGATGACTGGGCCCCAGGGGTGGCTCCCCCGTCTACTCAGCTGCCCACACCACTGGTCCGCGGCCCACGCCGCCTCCTTCCGCCCGTCCGGCCCTCCCACGCGGGCCGACCGCACCGCCGAGGGGAGGAGGGGAAAGAGGCAATGGGCACCGCAAGGGGGCACGCAGCCGCAAGAGCCCCCCCCCCTGGGAAGGGCCGATGTGTTACCCGCTGCGAATGGGGGCAGGAGGGGAAGGCTCACCCAGTCAGGCCCGCGCGAGGCCCACTCCACCACCGCGGCCCGTAATGGCCGCCGAGCCGCACCACCAGCACCACCAGCGCCGCAGACACAGCGCCCCAGACACAGCGCCCCACCAGGATCACTGCACTCACCCGGCGTGGGAGCACTGCCGTTCCGCCTGTCCTCCGGTTCCCGGGTTGAGTCCCGGCGCAGATGCCCCCAGCGGCCGCCGGCACTCGACCTCCCGGCTTCCCTTCACTCTCTGGGCCGCAGACTCGTGTGGTCTCTGCGCCTCTGCCCGGGGGGCCCCAGCCGCCACGATCGCCGCCGAGCCTCCACCACCAGGGCCCGGGGTCACCGACACTCCGCTGAGTGGGTAGCAGACACTAGGAGCCAGGATAAGTTACAAATTTATGGCGGGCTGGACGGAGCTCGCCTAGCACACGTCCGCCATGTTCGGCTGCTAAGCCACGCCCCCATTGTCTGCATGTTTTGATGGCACTTATGATATCCAATATGTACCAGGCATAATGTACGACACAAGCTAAAATGTACTGGATATTGTTTTTTTTTTTTTCTCTCTTGATGGTGCACTAATAATAATAAAAATCTTAAATAAAAAAAAAAAAAGTGGGGGCTATAGGCCATATCCGGGGAGGCTTGATATGCCTTATTTATTCCTTTATCTGGAGTGCTTTGGGTGGGTTTTATGGATGCTGGCCACGGGTTGGTTTAGTAGAATATATGCAGGTAATATGCTACTCCTTTTCTGCACATTATGCACTTTTTGCACATTCAGCTGCTTTCCCTCAGTGTTTTATGGGAATAGACAGTCAGGATGATGTTGAATAATTTCTTGAAGGCAGTCTCTTTTAATGTTGATAGTCTTTACAATAAAAAGAAATCACGTACAATAGAAGTCTGGATTAAAAAAAAAAAAAAAAAAAGGAAAGCTTGTGTATAATTTATTGAATTTATTGGAGTGATTGAAGTCTCTGCAAAATTTTGCCTACCAAATCACATTTTGATTCCACCTGTTTTCTTGGGAGAGCAAGGGAGGGAACAAACATAGGTATGCCAAAAAAAAAGGTTCACAGGCCTCAATGGCGGCTGGAACCCTTAACATTTGGTGAGGCAACCAACCACTGACCAGCATGCCTTTAAGGTCAATGCCAAAGCTTTCAGTCATGGCTCGTTATAAACAGTGTTTATAACGAACCATGATTGAGAGCTCTGGTGTTGAGGCTGAAAGCAGTGCTTGTCCATGGGACATAAATTAAAAAAATTTAAATGTGAAATAAAAGTGTACTTACCCACTCCGCTGGCTCACCTACTTCGGTCTGCATACTTCAGTCCCTCGGCAACAGTTGAATTCTCCACACCAATCCAGACGCTGCTCTCATGCTGCTGATAATGTTAAGCAGCGTGAGAGCAGTGCCAGGATTAAATGGAGCAGTCTGCCATGACGCTCCCGGAGACACTGCTCTCCACCTAGCTGTCCAAAGACAGCTGGGAGGAGTGGTTTAAAGTGTGCCTGTCAGGCTGGCTGTCACAAGACAGCCGGCCAAAATGACATGTGCACTCTAAAATGGTGGATTGAGCACAACTCCCCTATGCCCCCAAACACAGATCGGCTGGGGAAAGGGAAAAATAAAATGGTAATCATTTCATTTTCTTACCATTTTATTTTTCACCTTTGTTGTGCTGACAGCAGGGGGGGGGGGGTGGCGACGCTGCTCCGTCCCAATGGAGGGGCTGCCCCTGACAGGCATACACCTCTAGGCAAATTATTTAGTACTTACTGCAGGTCATAAAGTCTATGAAAGCACACCAATCCTGAATTCCAAACCCTAGCTATTGAGGTTTGCTACCATTGGCTCACTCAACCACATTCCAAACGGACCAAGTGCAAGATTAGCAGACATACCCCCAGAGCAGACAGAGCATCCATAACTGCTTTAGCATGAAAGTAAGGCCATCATCTGAATGAAAGGTATGAACTGCTTCCATTGCTACGAGGCACTGTAAGTTTATGACTGCTCGATCAATGGTAGTCTTTTGCAGCCACACCCACAGAATTCTAGAGCAAGAATCAACCATAACCAGTATATAGTTATTCTAATTCACTGCTAGCAACGGGCCAAAATCGTTTAAGAAACAACACCCAAGGCATATTGGATATCGTGAGGGGAGTAAGTGCTATTCTTAGAGCAGAAGAATGCTTCATTTGTTGGCACATGTTACATTCCTACACATAATATTTTGGCATTCGTAAGTAAACATGGCCACTAGTATAACTGCTGTGACATTGGCACTATAGTACTGATGCCAGAATGCACTGAAGTTAACCCTTCATAAGCTGATCTGATGAAATTTAACCTATCTGTTTTCATTATCATTATCCCCACTCCTGGTATGAATTACATGGGAACTGTATCTCTCCTGAAAGTGTATATGTATACCTAGAAAGGAAACCATCAGGGGGCTTTTGCCTTTTAATATTGTCTCTGTTGCCCTCATTATGTCTGCATCAGTGTTTATTTGTGATCCATTTACATTAGTAAATGTGCAGGTTTGATCCACTCACTTTGCAGCTAAGTCAGCTGCATTGTTCCCTGTAGCGTGAAATACTTAACTTTTATGGGCCATGGTATGCGGTCCATGCACCAAAAGAAGCATATCCTTAAGGGCAGCCTCCTTTCTCGAAGGCTGTTTGGAATTTATCAATTTACCTTTTGAGTCTCTGAATTTGTTAAGGTGCCAATGCAGCAAATCCACATCGTACTCTTGTACTCAGAATGCTGAACCCAACACTATGAGAGTGGGAACTGACAGATTAGCTTCCTGAAGAACAAATAAGAGCACATTATTTTCAGTTATTTGTGCAGTAGAATCCCCCAAAACTGCAAAGCGCTTTGAAGTCACCATCCTTAAAATTGTCCTGCACTACAGTGCAAACTATCTTTCCTTACTGCCAGTTGCAGGATATATAGATCACATTCTTACATTCAAATATGGGTAGCATATGTGGAATTTTACAAATTGTGGCTATATGGTGTAATCCAAGTGCTATATTTTGACTAAACAATCCATTTGCAATATCTAAAGTAATGTTATAGTTTTCCTAATAAAATCCATCAGTCCAGCAAGTACTGTGAGCGCTTTTGGTTGAGTGACATGGCACTATTACGTTCTGATGTAATTGATCTAGAATTGCGTTTAAATTACGCTTTGGCTCTGCACCTCTGGCTTTAATGGATATTGAACCTGAACCTGTGGTTCGCTCTGTAGAGGAATTGCATGTGGTACAGAATCTTTATCCCACTCGCTTGGTTTCTATGTAAAGCAGGAACTTGTTTTGAAGCCCACTCATGCATATTGTACCCAGACACTAAGAAGGTAAATGCTTCCATTATTGCCTCCTCCCTGCGAGGTGCATTCCTTACAAAGGATGGAGGCCAATCATTCTCAGCAGGGATAATGTCATAGGCATCTGATAAATGGGACAAGAAGACGTTTTTATGGAGCATAATATATCCCCTTCTATAAGGTTTTCTACATTATAAACCCTGTCTGGAGAGATTACGTGTCCATCCAGTGATTGTAAGTAAATGTATTGTGTTCTTCAGTTGGAGTCGTGCCCACATACTCTTTAAGAGTCTGGCAAACTATAGTTAATTCCTCTGCACTCTCCAGAACTGCTGCTGACTAAGTCTTGTTCCACTGAAGTACTTACAGTGACAGACATGCTTTTTCTTTGTCAAACCTGCCACTTTCTTCTTTTTTAAAATGAGCTTTTGTAACTGAACCTTTCTCTTCCTTCATTATGCTTATCTCCATATAATTGTATTCTTCTTTCTCCCTCTAAGTTGGATGTATTTGTCTTTTCTACAATACTCAGTTGTCTACTCTTTTCTTCTCTTCCAGTTTCCCCAGAATCCTGTGATGAATGTGAGATACAGGTATCAGTGTAAGAAGGACAAGGCATGGCATTGGTACTCCTTGATCTGTCAGCTGCATTTGAAACCATCTCTCCCTTGCTGTTCATTGAGCGCCTTCAAGACATGAGTATCACGCATCAAGTCCTGGCCCTTCTGTCTTCTTTCCTTAGGGATGGCTCACAGAGGGTCATGTTACAGCAGTACTACTCGGAGCTTTTCACCTTGCTGTGTGGAGTGCCACAGGGCTCATCACTAATCCCTAACTCTCTTTAACCTCTACGTGTCACCACTTATGGATATAATCCGCGCCTTCGGGATGCTGGTGTTATCATATGCCGATGATGCACAGATTATTGTGTCAGTTCCTGAAGAACTCGGCCACCACGGCAGAACACTTCTCTCAATTCATGTCAGCAGTTGCAGACTGGATGGGATGGAACTCTCTGAAATTAAATGGTGATAAAACCGAGGTGCTGCTCTTTGGCCCTTGCACTCTGAGCTGGAATAGTAATTGGTGGCCACACACCTTAGGCACATATCCCATCCCAGTGGAGAATGCCAAAAATCTTGGAGTGTTCTTAGATACTGAACTCACACTCAATGCCCAGGCCAATCGCACTGTGGAAACTTGCTTCTGGATCATAAGGATGCTCAGGAAAATGTTTCCTCTTAGCCCTCAGGCTGCACGTAAGCAGGTTGCATTAGCCCTGGTTATTTCCTGATTGGACTACTACAGGTATCAGGGTACTGTTAAAATCCAGTTTTAAAAAAAATTTCATGGTCCCTCAATTTGTATCCACTCCTACCAGTCGCTTGCTGTGGAAGAGTTCTAGTCATTATTTTCCATTTAAGTCCTGCTTTTTGGTAGCTTTCGAAGATTTTCTTTAGAGGAAGCATGAGACGTCTGAATAATTCTATGTAGTTCACATTTACAATCCTGTGTAGGAATAGCAGACAAGCTCTGGCACACAGACAGTAATGCTACTTCCCCTTGGATGTTACTAAGAGGTATTGAAGAGACTGTGTCAAAATTACCAGTTAACTTCAGGCCCAAATCATCAGCTGAATCAGCTATGTGTTCTTCTTGTATTTCTTTTAATAGCTTCGTCCTGTACACTTTTCTGGAATTTTATCTGTGCCACTTTACTTTTTCATTTATTTGCTGACCTTTTACACTTGTTTTCCCCTACTTCCCTGGTCCGCCATGAGGCTGACGGCACTATTGTTATGGAGGGAAGCAGGCAGCAGCTCTCTTCTGGTTTGGGTGGGGAGACGTGCAGGTAACCTTCTAGTGGTTAACCAGACGCTACTTAAGGGCCATGTGTATGAGGACGCGCCGCTTGGGCGCCGAAGGCGCACCTAAGGCAAGCCCAACTGCGCCTGGCGCCTAAAACCCTGGTCCGATTAATGGGGAGCAGGCATCAGTTACCAGATACTCCAGAACCTCCTATTGAAGTTACGAGGTAGGTGGGGTTCTTCCTCTTGTACTGTGTTCCCCTTCCTGGACCTTTATGAGCAACAGCAATGTTGCTGTTTGACGTGTGGTTTTAAGATAAACGGTCCACAAGGCATGGGTTTTAACAGGTTGGAGGGAAATCCCCAACTAGTCTTTAATCCGGACACAGTTGAAGGTTGCCTAACCTTACATCAAAAGCTAATTTTAAGGGTTTCCTCATAAACTCACGCTCACTTATAAAACATAAGTTGGAGTTTCCTGTTTTTCTGGCTTCATGGGACCCTGACTGGGTTTCTATAACTGAGACCTGGGCGAATTAAACGTCTGGACTTGACCTAGTTGATGACAATCCTAAAAGTGGACAGGGCATTTAGGCTGGGAGGGGGATTGGCTATTGTGTTTAAAACTCAGTATAAATGTCTGATGAAATCTGGGTTTGATTTATAGACTTGTGAAGCCCTGCTTTTTAAGCTTAAACTGTCAGCTACATGTTCCTTTGGTGGTCTGCTAGTATATAAACCTCCAGAACCCAGACTCCCTTTTTTAAATGAGCAAAGATACCTCATTGAACCTTTTATCGCTAATAGGTGCCTGACCATCCTGGGTGATTTTAATTTTTATCTTGAAGAGAACAACAACCAAGACTCTCGAGCACTTATCAAAACTTTGTCCAGCGTGGGAATGACTTAACTGGTGTCAGCCCCCACACATGAGGCAGGTTACACCCTAGATGGTATGTTCTCTAATAATACTAGGGTGTCCTATCAATCAGTCACTCCCCTCAGTTGGGCCGACCATGGCGCAGTTGCGTTTTCTTTTACTCCCCCCCCTCCACAGTTTGAAGCTACCAGTCCCCTAAGAGTAAGACCTGGGCAAGAAATTGGAAAGGGGTTTTGGTTGGAGCCTTGTCCAACACTCTGGATGGCGTATCCATTGAGATTTCGAAAGATGTAGACAAGGGTGCTGATGGTTTTGCAGAGTAGCTTGAGATTGTGCCCAACAGGCTAGCCCATCTTAGGGAAGTCAAGCAAAAGAGGCTTTCTCCATCAGCCCCCTGGTATAATGATAAACCCAGAACACTGAAACAGGAGTGTCGCCGTCAAGATCGAATCTGAAGGAAAAATCAGGAAGAGCAAGAAAAAGTCATGTATAGTAATGAAATTAGGGAATATAAAGTATCTCTGACTGAGGAGAAACCTAAATACTTTACTCAGAAAATTGAAAATGCTACCTCTGCCAAAGAACTTTTCAGGGTGGCCCAACAGATCTCCACCGCTCCGGCTGCTGGAGAGCCTGAAGATTCACAAAAATTCTGCAACCAACCAGCTAATTTCTTCAAATCCACATGCACAGCAAACCTCGGGAAGAGAACCTGAACCAGCACCCTCCAAGATGTCTGAGCATAAGGACCAAGAGCCTAAATTACTCTCGGCCTTTCCATCCCTTACCCCTTAGATGGTGGAGCAATACATCATTAATACTAAATGTGAGTCGAATCCTGTCCTGCAGCGATCCTACACACGGTTGCCAGCATCGTGGCTCAACCGCTCTCCAACTTGATGAACAAAGCTATACTTTCCGGGTCGTATCCCCGGTCATAGAAGGAGGCAGTGATCAGGGCCCTTAAAAAAAAATAATAATAATAATAATTGGACAGTAAGGTCTGTAGAAATGTTTGCCCTGTCTCCCTGCTTCTGTGTCAATATCCACCTGATGGAATTTGCGGAACAGCAGGGATGGCTGGACAATTTTCAGCTCGGTTTCAGGAAGTATCATGGAACGGAAACTGCGACGGTCTCAGCCACGGATTATATTAGGCACTTAGTGGACGAAGGACACAGCTTTGCATTGGTACTCCTTGATCTGTCAGCGGCATTTGATACCATCTCGCCCTTGCTGTTGTTTGAGCGCCTTCAAGACCTGGATATCACATATTAAGCCCTAGCCCTTCAGTCTTCTTTCCTTATGGATCGCTCACAAAGGGTGATGTTACAGCAGTACTACTCAAAGGTTTTCTCCCTGCCGTGTGGAGTGCCGCAGGGCTCATCACTAATCGCTAGCGCTCTTTAACCTCTAAGTGCACTACTTGCGGATATAATCCGGGCCTTCGGTATGTAGGTGTTATCATACGCCAATGATACACCTATTATTGTGTCAGTTTCCAAGAACTCTGCCACCACAGCAGGAAACGTCTCTCAATGCATGTCGGCAGTTGCAGAATGGATGGGACGGAACTCTCTGAAATTAAATGGTGATAAAACCGAGGTGCTGCTTTTTGGCCCTTGCGCACTGAGCTGTTCTTAGATACTGAACTCGCACTCAAATCCCAGGCCAATCGCACTGTGGCAACTTGCTTTTGGATCATAAGGATGCTCAGGAAAACTTTTCCTTTTAGGCCTCAGCCTGCACGTAAGCAGGTTGCATTAGCCCTGGTTGTTTACTGATTGGACTCCTGCAACTCGCTCTATCTGGACTCCAACATCAGCACTCTGCTGCTATGTGGTTGGGGGCCAATGGCTCCCCATCAGAAAGCGCATTATGTTTAAAGCGCTCTGTGCAGTGCATAAGGCTTTCCCTCCCCCCCCCAGTCCGGCGAGGATTAAAGATATGTTTCACTGGAATTCCCCAAGTAGAAACCTGCGTTCGGCCCACCAAAACCTGCTTGCTGTCCCTAGGACTCGAAAGAAGAAATGGGGAGATAGAGCCTACTCGATTGCTGCAAGTAAACTCTGGAACTCTCTTGCGAAAAGCATGAGGGCTATCCCACAGTTGTTGCCTTTAGGAAAGCACTTAAAACCTGGCTTTATAGACAGTTTATTCAGGTGGATTTTCAGTTAGGTTTTAGCACTGGACAGTCGGTAATAGCGCCTTCATGCCTTTGGGTAACTGTTGCGCTCTACAAATTCAAAATCTTCAGTAATGGAGCTAAAGAGGGTGTTCTGAACATAGCAGCTCCTGTTCCCCATGCTTAGTAGTATGTACGCTAGCAGCTCCTGTTCCCCATGCATAGTAGTATATACTCTAGAAGCTCCTGTTATCCACGCATAGTAGTATATACTCTAGCAGCTCCTGTTCCCCATGCATAGTAGTATATACGCTAGCAGCTCCAGCTCCCCACACACAGTAGTATATACGCTAGTAGCTCCTGCTCCCTATGCATAGTAGTATATACGCTAGCAACTCCTGTTACCCATGCATAGTAGTATATAGTTAGCAGCTCCTCTTCCCCATGTACAGTAGTATATACACTAGCAGCTCCTATTCCTCTTACTTAGTTGTATATACGCTAGCAGCTTCTGTTCCCCATGTATAGTAGCATATACGCTAACAGCTCCTGTTCCACATGCATAGTAGTATATATGCTAGCAGCTCCTGTTCCCAATACTTAGTACTGAATATGCTAGCAGCTCCTGTTCCCCATGCATAGTAGTATATACGCTAGCAGCTCCTATTCTCAACGCATAGTAGAATATACGCTAGCAGCTCCTGTTCCCCATGCATAGTAGTATATACTTTAGCAGGTCCTATTCCCCATGTACAGTAGTATACATGCTAGCAGCTCCTCTTCCCCATGCTTAGTAGTATATACACTAACAGCTCCTGTTCCCCATGCATTGTAGCATATACACCAGCAGCTCCTGTTTCCCATGCATAATCATATATAGCTAGCAGCACCTGTTCCCCAAGCATAGTAGTAAATTCGCTAACAGCACCTGTTACCCATGCTTAGTAGTATATACGCTAGCAGCTCCTGTTCTCCATGCTTAGTAGTAAATATGCTAGCAGCTCCTGTTCCCCATGCATAGGAGTATATACGCTGGCAGCTCCTATTCCCCATGCATAGGAGTATATATGCTAGAAGCTCCTGTTCTCCACGCATAATAGTATATATGCTAGCACCTTCTGTCTCTCACACATAGTAGTATATATGCTAGCAGCTCCTGCTCCCCAAGCATAGGAGTATATACGCTAGCAGCTGCTCTTGTTCCCCGTGCATAGGAATATATATGCTAGCAGCTCCTGTTCCCCATGCATAGAAGAATTTACGGTAGAAGCTCCTGTTCCCGATACATAGTAGTATATACTCTAGCAGCTCCTGTTCCCCATGCATAGTAGAATTTACGCTAGCAGCCCCCCTTTCCCATGCTTAGTAGTATATACACTAGCAGCTCTTGTTCCCCATGCATAGTAGTATATACACTAACAGCTTCTGTCCTCATGCATAGTAGTATATATCCCAGCATCTCCGTACCCAATTTACACTAGTATATACGCTAGCAGCTCCTGTCCCCCCTGCATAGTAGTATATACGCCAGCAGCTCCTGTTACCCATGCATATTAGTATATATGCTAGCAGCTCCTGTTCCCCATGCATAGTAGTATATACGCTAGCAGGTCCTGTTCCCAAACTTAGTTGTATATATGCTAGCAGCTCTTGTTCCCCATGCATAGTAGTATATATGCTAGCAGCTCCTGTTCCCCATGTTTAGTAGTATATACACTAGCAGCTCCTGTTGCGCATGCTTAGTAGTATATACAGTAGCTGCTCTTGTTCCCAAGCTTAGTAGTATATACGGTAGCAGCTCCTTTTCCCCATGCATAGTAGTATATACCCTATCAGCTCCTGTTCTCCACGCATACTAGTATATACTCTAGCAGCTCCTGTTCCCCACGCATAATAGTATAAACGCTAGCAGCTCTTCCTCACCACACTTAGTAGTATATACGCCAGCAGCTCCTACTCCCTATGCATAGTAGTATATATGCTTGCAACTCCTGTTCCCCATGCATAGTAGTATATAGCTAGCAGCTCCTGTTCCCCCTGTACAGTAGTATAGACACTAGCAGCTCCTATTCCCCATACTTAGTAGTATATACGCTAGCAGCTTCTGTTCCTCATGCTTAGTAGTATATACGCTAGCAGGTCCTGTTCCTCATGCACAGTAGTATATACGCTATCAGCTCCTGTTTCCCATGCTTAGTAGTACATACACTAGCAGCTCCTGTTCCCCATGCATAGTAGTATATACGCTAGCAGGTCCTGTTCCCCATACATAGTAGTATAAATGGAAGGGGGATGGGAGCACACTGCTTCACCTCCCAGCACAGTTCGCCCCTTTGCATCCTGGTAAATGCAGTTCAATTTAAATGCTTACTTGAAATTTTGCAGAGTGTTTCACCAAAGTTGGTGCAGGTTAGTGCTGTTAATCTCTAGACACATGTGTTTCTGGATTTTATCCTTCATCAGTAGAGATAAAACGAAATTCATCTGGGGTTTGCTGAGAAAGCTGCCACAATCCTCTCAGGTCTCTGTACCTCTCCCTGGCGCACAGGTGCATCTCCAAGAGCTCGTCAGCTCAGTGGCTCAAGGGAGCCTTTTTAAACAGAAGGGGATGGGAGCACACTGCTTCACCTCCCAGCACAGTTCGCCCCTTTGCATCCTGGTAAATGCAGTTCAATTTAAATGCTTACTTGAAATTTTGCAGAGTGTTTCACCAAAGTTGGTGCAGGTTAGTGCTGTTAATCTCTAGACACATGTGTTTCTGGATTTTATCCTTCATCAGTAGAGATAAAACGAAATTCATCTGGGGTTTGCTGAGAAAGCTGCCACAATCCTCTCAGGTCTCTGTACCTCTCCCTGGCGCACAGGTGCATCTCCAAGAGCTCGTCAGCTCAGTGGCTCAAGGGAGCCTTTTTAAACAGAAGGGGGATGGGAGCACACTGCTTCACCTCCCAGCACAGTTCGCCCCTTTGCATCCTGGTAAATGCAGTTCAATTTAAATGCTTACTTGAAATTTTGCAGAGTGTTTCACCAAAGTTGGTGCAGGTTAGTGCTTATATCGGAGCGAGCTACAAGAGACTGCATTTCCCAGAATGCCAGGGGCGAACCTTGCCTGAGAGGTCAGCGGTGTGCTCCCACATCCTGTTGTCTATTTAAAGTACTCCCGTGAGTCATTGAGCTGACGAGCTCGTGGATGAAGCACCTGCGCGCCAGTGAGTGGTACCGGACCTGATATAATGTTTGGCAGCCTACTCAGCAAACCCCAAAATACAAGACTGTATTCTCTACTGATGACGGTTAATAAACCAGAAACACGTGTCTAGAGATCAGCACTATCTGCGCCAACCTTGGCGAAACACTCGAAAATATCGGAGCGAGCTACAAGAGACTGCATTTCCCAGAATGCCAGGGGCGAACCTTGCCTGAGAGGTCAGCGGTGTGCTCCCACATCCTGTTGTCTATAGTAGTATAGCATTATAGTAGAATATACGCTAGCAACTACTGTTCCCAAGCTTAGTAGTATATATGCTAGCAGCTCCTGTTCCCCATGCATAGTAGTATATATGCTAGCAGCTCCAGTTCCCCATGCACAGTAGTATATACACTAGCAGCTTCTGTTCCCGATGCTTAGCAGTATATAAGCTAGCAGCTCCTGTTCCCCATGCATAGTTGTATATACTCTAGCAGCTCCTGTTCCTAAGCTTAATAGTATACATGCTCGGCGCTCCTGTTCCCCATGCATAGTAGTATATACGCTAGAAGCTCCGGTTCCCCATGCATTGTAGGATATACACTAGCAACTACTGTTCCTCGTGTAATACAGTCTTCTATCAGCAGTACCATACCAAGAGGAACACACATCGTTAATATCCTATGCTTGTCTTGGGTGTTGTATGAGCATAAACAACCTCTATTTGGTTTGTTTTGCTAATGATCCAAAATGTAATTTTCTTGCGCTTGGTAAGGGGCTTTGCCCATTACTCCATGGATTGTCCACGGACTGCTTATTGGCATTGGTGCCGGTGTCTGCACAAAAGCAGCAGCAGACATTCACATACCAGTCCCTATCTGTGGTAGGTATTGTCTAAATCACCTATAGATGGCCACTAATTCTGTTACCGAACATCTTAATTCTGGAGAAGCTAAATGCCCCATGTTAGAATGAAAGGAATAACGAGCTAATACTGGCCGGGTAGCGCCTGGAAGGCCTATGGACGTACTGACCCATTCTAATGGGTTCCACTCTATATAGTAACTCACACTTTAACCATGCTTGATGGTCTTAGAAATGTATAGGGATTTCTAATGTTGCATATGGTTCATAATTTGTAGGAATAGCAGGAGATATGGATGTTCTGAAATGTCTAGTGGCATGATCTACAGGTTCAAAATCTCTTGCGGATAAAATATTTTAAAGGGCTTATGAGGTTACTATGTCCCCAGCCTCGGGATACTCTCGTCCCAAGAGATACTGTGTCAACGAACCTCTAAAATGTACCCATATCTGTACAGCCTTTCCAGGACATATTCAGAATGTGATTCAAATTGCTAGCATCAATATCTTCTATTAATTAAATGTTTAGCAAATCCTACAGCAACTAGGGAGCTCCTAAGCTGAGAGGGTTAGTACTAATGTGCAGGGGGGTCTTGTGTGTGACACCCAGGGGTACTCAAACTCTAACCCGAGTTCGATGCCAGGGTGCTGTTTGGCACATAAAAGAGCCAATATGTTCCAGATTTAGAAATCCTAACTCTCTGAGAGGCTTCACCAGCCCCAAAGTTATGAGGAAAGAAATCAAGCGAACTGCAAGCCTCACACCTCCCACATCTTCCTCGGAGATAGTGTATATTGTGCAATGATCAGTCCTGTGAGACTCAGTGGATTTTTTATCAGTAATTTCCAGAGCCTCTTCCCCACCTGATTGACCACTCAGAAGAAATCCGCACTGTACATTTTAGAAGGCCTTAACTAAAACAAATGCCCTATCCAAGTGCAGATATTATGAATACAATGGGACGCTCTCCTGGCTGGTTCCGTGCCTGCTGCACAGTTCGCATTTGTTGCCTGCATGCCTGGCTGGTGTGAGACTCTGTCCCCCAGCACGCCGCGAGCCTAGAGGGGTGGGGCCAAACTTCAGCCACGCTAAAAGCACACCCTGAAGCCGGCGGCGCTGGACGCTCTCCTGGTGGGTTTTGTGCCTCCCGCACTGCCCGCATTTGCTGCTTGCCCGCCTGGCTGGGGTGGGGCTCTGTCCCCCAGCATGCCGCGAGCCCAGAGGGGCGGGGCCAAACTTCAAACGCGCTAAAAGCGTGCCCTGTGGCCTGCTGCGCGCTCTCTTGGCGGGTACCGTGCCTGCCGTACTGCCCGTATTTGTTACTCGCATGCCTGGTGCGACTCTGTCCCACAGCACACTGCAAGCCCAGAGTGGCAGGGCCAAACTTCAAACACGATAAAAGCACGCCCTGTAGCCCGCAGCGGAGGACGCGCCCGAGCATGTGCCCGGGTCAAGACTGGCATAGGCTGGGCTGGGTCGTCCCTCTTGGCCTTTCAATCTTGCATTCCTTGATATCGGGGAAAGTGTTCACTACTCAAGGTATTGTGAATTTTGTGATCCTATTAAATCTCTGTCTTTGGTATTTTTCCGCTAAAGCTTTATTGTCTGTGACATGGGCAAAAGGAAGGTTGTTTTTTGGGGTCCCCACAGCCCCCCCTCCCGCACTCATGCACGTTTCAAACTAAATTAAACTGGCTCACCCTGAGGATCTTGATTCACTGCCACTCCCCCGGAACATACGCTCTATTTCTCAACGCACTCTTGAGTCTCTTCTTCCGGGGGCATATTCAGCTTCTGTGTTCAATCCCCTTGTGAGGAAATTGTTAATGATTGCATGCCTGGTAAGGGACCTATTTGCAGCTGTCTGGCGGGGAAGCGCAAGAAAATGAATTTGTCAATAACGCCTGTTCCCCTGACCCAGACATAGATATTGGGCAAACGGCAAAATGTAGGAAATAAAACCCCGAAATCTAAACCCACTGAGCCCACGATCAAACCTGAGACACGTAGGAGGCCCGGTGCAGAGAACATGCCTGTGAATGCGCCTGCTTCACCTATGGACTTATGCCCGGTCTGAGACTGCCTTGTCATCATTGTAGCCAAACTGGTAAAGTTGGTCGAAAGCAGGGCGGGCGGCCCAGTCTGCCCTCAGAAATCCCAGTGCACCAAAGTTGCTAAGTCTGACCATCCATCCAATCCTATAAAATCAACCATGTTGCATCTGGCCTGTAACCCCGGAGGTGGAGTGGACGTCAATATCGGGCCCCCGGCTACTATGATTGGATTAGCTTTGGCCAGTTTGCCACAGAGCGAAGGTGGTCAAGATCTTTTTGCCAAGCAGGCTGAAAGCCGAAGCCCCAGTTTGTACCCTCTTCCTGTGATCGACCTTCCTCCAGCATCATGCCCTTACGTAATTGTGCTAGCAAATATACCTAGTCTGCCAGTTTATAGCCTGAAATCCACGAGGGGACTTATGAACAAAGTCATCAATTGGTTGAACATAAATGTGTATGGCCCCTGGAATTTCTGTAAAGAGATTCTCTTTGCTTGATGGGTGGGGGGCATTGGTTGCTTGAATAAATAGTACATTGGACATGTCATGGTTACAAACTTTCGAAATACTATGGTTGTGAATTAAATTCTGGGATTAAGCAGGGCTGGAATGGTTAAATCAAGCCCGGTTAGTATTTTGCCGTTGGCATTTAGAATGTTCCACTTTTAAGCTATAGCTTCTAATCAAATATCAACCAGGCCCCCTTTCCATGTGTCACTTCCTCTCCAAAACAGATTTGCGGCCCTTGCAGGTTTGGAAGATAATGATTGCCAGTCTGGTAGGGAGAGTGGTTGTGCCGTAGATGCAAAGGATTGGGGAGCCTTCAGGGAGAACACCTTTACGATGCATTTGACTACTCTACCATTGCCTGTAAGTCCTGGCACAATGGTTGCGGAACCTATCCCAGATTTTTCTTCAATGTCTTGTGCAGGTTTAGAAGTGGGTGTGTCTGATGCTGATGGAGTTGGGTTATGCCCACATATTAATTTCCTTATTTGAAATGTGGCTGGTTTGGCCTCAAAAGTCCATATCAATGTCTGGCAATCTTTCATCACAGACTATGGTATAGTATTTATGCAGGAAACCAGGTGAACGAGGTGGTATTTGATGGTTCTATGTGTTTTAGCCTCCCTGCTCTGCCCTCGCCCGCGGGCTGCGCTAAAGGTGGGTTGGCAGCATGGTTTACACTCAATATTGGCTGCTCAATCTTACCCATTGCCTCAGATCTGGGTGCGGTCCAGGTGTTTAACCTTCACTAGAGTGAGAAATTCAGTGTTTACATTGCAAATGTTTCTGACAATAATTTCTCAAGTAAGGGTAGCTCCAAATTTCAGGGTTTATTTTCTCTGATTGACTCACTTGCTGAAAAGGAGGCACTGGCCGAAAGACCCCTTAATTTGCTTCTGGCAGGTGATTTTAAATTCTAAGTTGGGTTTTCTGCCCTCTTTATCACGAACAATGTTCGATCCCCTCTCTTTGGAAGGCGACCTTAACGTCATGGATGCCAGGAGCTGTGCCTTGCATCCCCTGTTGGCTGACTGCGACTTAGCAAATGTGGCCCCAAATTCATCTATCTCGGTTATCCCAACATTCACTGGGAGGGGCTCTGGGACGACGATAGATTCTATTTTTACTTCCCAGAGTTTTTCTCCACTAATAAAGGGAAGCGAGGTCCCTACATTGGTATTCAGCGACCATAATCCCATTGTAGTGCAGATCGCATCCCCCTTAAAGCTCCATCATGCGAAGCCTAGGAATAGCCAAGTATTAGTTACTAAGGATGTAGGGTGGTATGACGCTCCGCTAACATGAAGCTTGTTATGACCCAGATTGTTAGTTGCAGCATGGCTTTGGTAAATTCCTGGGAACTGGAAGTCCAACATCCCAGTACTTTATTAAGCCACTTTGCTGCACTTTTAACACGGATGAAAGGGTTGTTGTCTAGACCCATATTCTGGGCTCCCATTCACGATAAATCCTGGTTTAATAAATATAGCAGAGTTGCAAATGAAAACCTGCGTAGGACGTTAAAACAGTCTCCCAGAGACCAGTGTGCAGTTGGAGCCAGCAGAAAGGTTTATGCCCTGGCTTTAAAGAAAAGGAAGTTGGCCATTAAAGAGGAGAAATGGGAGGCTATTGTTGGTGCTTGCCAGCAGAAAGGTCCTCAAGCCTTTTGGAAGGCGTTCTGGTCAGTCTAATCTCCTTCAATGCCACCTTCCTCGTGCATGTCAACAGTTGTTCCCATTTTTAAAAAAAGGTAACGCTCACAATCCAAGGTGTTATCGCCAGATATCCCTTCTTGACTAGACGGATCAAATGATTGGGAGAGTCGCGCCTTGGAACGAATCCTTACCTGGATAAATGAGAGTAACGCTCTATCTGAGGTACAATACGTATTCAAGAAAGGGCTCGGCTGATCGAACAGTGCCTTAATCTTTACTTTATAGTGGCCAAATATAAATATCCTAAGGGCTCTTCTACCCACCTGGCGTTTATGGACCTATCGAGCGCTTTTAATTACGTTAACAGGTCCAAGTTGTGGGCTATCCTAGAGACCGTGGGTCTTCATGCAGGTTTGGGCTCTTTTTTAAGGCTTTTACATCAGGACCTTTCAGCGACGTAAGATCTGGGGATGCTGGCGAATGTACCCAACAATTTAAAGTCAACCAAGGGGTTCACCAAGGTTGCATACTCACCTCCATTCTCTTCCTGCTATATATCAATGACCTGGAAAAGACATTGGTATCTGCTGGGGCTGATGTACCACGTGTTGGGGAGAAGGCTGTGCCTGCGTTATTATATGCGGACGACACAGTCCTTCTCGCTAGAACGGAAAATGGCCTCAAGATTTTAATTTCAAGTTTGTGTCATTTATGAAGGGCCTGAAATTGGAGGCCACCTTTACAAAAACATTTACGGCCACAGAAATGCAACTTGTACTTTATGCATAGGTGGCAGAATACTGGACAGGGTGAGCTCCTCTCCATACCTCGGCCTGGACTTTGATGATGCTTGTACTTGGCCCCCTGGATAAAAAGCAGAATAATTCACTTCGCGCGAGCATTGAGTACCACCTTTTTCCTTGCTACTTGCATTTGCAGAAAACTGGTTGCCCCGATTCTCGAAATGTATAACCGGAAATGTCTGTCAACTGTAACATATGGTATGGGGATTTTGGGCTGTAGAGATGTTGGGATGATCCAGGGGGAGGAGAATAGATTTTGCTGCTGCCTGTTGGGGGTTCCACCTTCAACGCCGCATTTCCCTCTGCACCTGGAATTAGGTATGGAGTATGTGCATAACACCATCAATGCAGCCCCTTTAGTCTTCTGGTGTTCCATCTGGGCGAATAAGGAAGCCAAGCTTAATCGGGCTGTCATTAGAGACTGCCTCTTTTGTAGCCGTTGTCTGACCTTTCCATGGTTAAAATATATCAGAGCCACGTTTTCAGCCCTGGGCTGCGCACATTTGTTTGTGAACCCTGGGCTATTATGAAAGAAGATGAATACTGGGCACAGGACAGTTTTATTAAGCACAGGCAGGCTTCTAGGGAGGTTGTGGAGATGGGGAAACCAGTGGTGAGAGACTATTGCATAATCCGGATGTCTCCCAAGATTGCTCCCTATTTACTTTATGTGACGAATGTGCATGAGCGAACATTATTGACCTGATTCAGACTGGGCTCGATTTGCTGGTTGCTATGCTTTCTTTCCACTAGGGCAATAGTATCTAACAGACATAGGTATTTGTCCATGACACGATCAATCAAGTCAGTCCTTATTGCGCTTTATTTTCCTCTGTAATTATTACCTACCTTTTACAAGGAGCTTTTTATTGCCATTGCTACGTAGGTACAAGTTTTTTAAGTGTAAAGTTGCTTTAATTTTTCTCCAGCAACTTAATGATCATGACACTTGCCATTCTGTCGCTTGTTTCATGAAGTGTATTTTAGCCCAGAGGAGGAGAATGCTGTTTAAATTGATGTTATATTGAGCACAACTGCTCTTTACGCTTCTGGTCTTCTAATATATTGTTGTAAAATTATTATTGCACCATTGATTCTTTTAAGATGAAGCTTTCTAAATGTATCACATCACAGGTTGTTCTTGCATGTTCTTAACATATTTTTTAAATGTTTTTTAATGTTGCATAATTTATCCTGTTTTCTTGCGTGCTCTAACTGTTAAATGCTTATCTTTTATGATCTACTTGCGTAAGATTGAATAAAGATTATTGACTTGATTTGAATACGTTATAATCAAAATAAACAGAAAATGCATGATGATATGAGCAATAAAACGTTGATTAGAAACAATGGTAATGTAGTTGATGTTTTGATATAATCAATATATGATGCAACCTCCCCTCTCCTCCCCCCTCTAGGCAATTGTTTTATTTCACTTTGGCTCCTTTTACTTCATTATCCCCACATATGAGAGCACCTTGAAATACATGAGCTCAGGATGCGCACTGTACAAAATCTCTTTTGTTTGATTTCATAAACAATCATTTGTTCCATGTATAATAACCCAGGTCACATAGATGGTGTACATGACAGCTGACGGGATTGTTGTCACGGTGGGGAAAGCATAAATGTTTTCTAAGTTCATGTTTGAGAACTATCACTTTTAATAAATGCAGTGATAAAATCTGATGCATTAAAGTGAAGGCTTGGGCTATCGAGCAAGAACAGAACTCTAGGAAGTGGGTCTTCATCTCAGGTCCCCTCATTTGACAGACATCTACCCCCAATAGGCCCTTCGGGGCAGTGCTCTGAATATTTGGTACCCACTACAAATTCATATCCGACCCGCTCCCTTCCTGAAAGTGTTGAAATTAGAGCTCTAAAAGCACGCTAAACTAAGTTCTTCATTTTATCTTTTTCTAAGGCTGACCCCTTGCTTATGCTGTTTTCTGTTCTCCTTTTCCTCCCTTCTGCATTCTCGTTTCTCTCTTCCTTTCTGCCCTCTGACTGAGATATGTTGAATGCATGCTCAGAGTTAAGAGTTTCCTAAGTGTAAAGTTATGGAAGGGCTCAACTTTATTAAATGCAGAGAGCAGGGTATTATGCATTACTTTCCCTTGCCTTATTCATACGGCAGCCACGTTAAGTGCAGTCACATAACGACTGCAATTCCCAGAGCCCATTGGAATGCATGAAGATAGAAAACTTCTCTCATGGGTCTGTTATGTTAAAATCACTTATTAAGCGCACGTACACCAAACGGTTTCATGGCGCTCTTGATTACAGTTAAGCCTCTCACGCTTGCAGCCAGTCCTCTTCTCTGCCGAAGCACATTCAGCAAAGTGAAGAGCATCCGTCACTGGAAACATCATAGTAACCAATAGTGAACTAGACTATGGACAATTCTTGAGCATAGGTGACAGGAGCTGGGGAAAGGAGAAAAAGGGAACATGGCAGGGGTGGCATTAGGACTACAACTCATAGCTGTGGTGAGATAATACTGTCTCTTTTATAAAATTGAGACTTTCCCCCACTAAACAAACACCAGGTGGAATTTGCACCAATAGCCTGGTTTAGAGTTTGGCAGACGGGTTACTAGGTTACAGAACATGACAGATATCTCGCCCACCTCATTACAAGCTCATTATATCCTGTGGCAGTTGTAATAAGGTGAGCAGATGGGATACCTGTCACGTTTCTGAAGGAGTTACCTGTCCAACAAACACTATATAAGGCCTCAAACCTACAACTATCATTTATAGAAGGAGAGAGAACCAGTATTACCGGAAGGGTGCCTAGAGTAACCCTGGGCGTAGTTCGCATAGTAGCGCTACGCGTAGCTAAGCGAAGTGCACTTCGCACTACGCACGCTACGCGTAGTTACGCGAACTGCGTAGTGTGGTAGGGAAATGATGTTCGCACTGATTGCACAGTGCCGGATGCTTGTCCGCACTGTGCAATCATTGCAAACGGCATCTTGCACAGTGCAAGCGGTCGTTTTCTGCCGCTCGAGTAGATTTGTACTCGAGCAGCAGCTTTCTCAACGCGGACTGGTAGTTTCTCATCGTGAGTGGTCGCGAGCATACGCGACCACTCGCAATGAGAAACCTGACCTCCCCGCGTTGAGAATCTCGCCGGGAGGTTTATTTTCCACGCTCGCGATCGGCAACTTGATGTTGCTGATCGCGAACGTGGAAAAAGTGTCACCGGGATGTTGATTTTGCTCGCTCGCGGTCGCCAACTTGACGTTGAGGACCGCAAGCAAGCAAAAAATGCCCGCTACGCATTTTCTGCACTGTGCCATGTGCAATTCGCGTAGTAGCGCAAACTACGCAAACTCCGCGAGCGTAGCGTAGTTTTCCGCCCAGGCCTAGCCTAGAGGCAGGTGTAGCACCAGAGACACTGGAAAAGGAATCTGAGTTAGGGAGAGTGGACTGATAGTAAATTAACCTTTGGATCTATTGTGGGGACACCCGGAGAAAGTGTTTCCTAGGATTTTTTTGTCTTATGTTGCCTGACACCTGGACCCTCATCTGGATCTTCCCCTCAAGGCAAGTAGCCTCCAGGTGTTGTGTTTTCTGAGGTTTTGCTCCCCTTAAGAAAAGGATCAAAGTGGTAACACCCACTCAGCAAGCGCCCATGTGAGGCAGCAGGAATAGGATACAGTGAAACACCAATACCCCGCCTGGTACAGATGGCAGCAGACCCAGAGAGGAACATGCACCTACCTGTGCAACTCTTCCATTTGTATCTCATAAGCATCTACCCGTGCACCTCCTCTGTTTATAACTCATAAGCACCTACCTGTGCACCTTCCCTGTTTGTATCTCATAATCACCTATCTATGCACCTCCTCTGTACCTCATAAGCACCTACTTTTGCATCTCCTCTGTTTGTACCTCATAAGGACCAACCTTTTCACTTCCTTTGTTTGTACCTATCAGGCAAGCTTCTGTAATCAAGCTTGTGATACCCGCGCTGCCAACCATGGACACTGACTATCAGTCCATTACCTGACTTCTGCTGTGTGCATACAGTAAGTCACTCCACTGCTTTGGCTAATAATGCACCCTGAGTTACCTTTGTTATATACTTCCTGAAGATTTTGTTTTGTTATGCACTTCCTGAAGAGTTATCTTTGTTCTATTCTTCCTAAAACTTAAGTATCAGCAGTACATCCCTTTTTCCACAATCTGTTCCGGTTTCAATGAAATCTTGTCCATATACATCATCCTAAATCTTTACCTCTTGCATGCAGGTGGTCCATGAGCACCCTTTCTTTACTAAGTTACTCTGTGAACACTGGTAATTACCTCCTTTTCAGAAGTAAATAAGATGTAACTTGTTCAACAGAACTGTTAATTAAATATCTGTGTATTGTGAAATATCCCTTGCTAAGTACCAAATATGATAAAGAAAAAATTTCTTTTACAACCAGTAAAACATTGAGTATTCACGTTCTATTACATTTGCATTTAGTAATTTTACATCTCTTTACATCCAACAGAAAATTAGCCTTGGATATATGAAATGATTATGGATATTGAAGATACTACTTTACATCTCCAAAAACAATGAAAACCTGAACTCTAGTATTCGGGAAAACATTATCGCAGTCGGGACGGACCTGAATATAAACTGACAGACCCTGGAAGAAGCAGTCAAGAGCAATTCAGAAAATGTAAGAGTCTGAGCTGTGCACCTCCACTCCACAAAACTAAGAAATAAACTCTGGAAAATTAAGGCAACAACATCGACAAACTGCCTCCTGTGTAAACAAGTGTCCAATGCCAGCTTTGATCATGGGATCAGTGTAATGTGTTTACAGCAAGGCTCTGCTTTCTAAACAGATGAGCACTATTCAGTGCTCTAGATGTATTGTAAACTCTTTCAGGCCAAACCACAGGAACCAGAGAAAAGAGCAACACAGTGGAGCCATACAACTGAAGGGTAAAGCAAAGAGGAGTTCTGCTATCTACAAAGCAAACTTATATCCCAATGTGCACCAACCAGAAGGAAGATGAATCTTTACCTGTAACTGTGAAAAATGATTATCCAGTCTAAAGACACTATTGCCCACAAAAAGCCTTACACACATTATGAGTGTGACCGGTATTTGGTGAACATTGTACTTTATTGTTAAATCGGAAAGCAAACCTGCAAAATACCGCACACATAACAGGTTATGTGGGAAAAATACAAGTGCTTTATCAGCCATGTTTGCCCTTCAGGAAGCACAATCATTGGTTGTAGACAAACATATTCCTGACTCAGACACCCTAACCAAGAGAGAAGTATCGGACACATGGAGCGAGAGCTTTAGTTTGCCATCAGTACTAAAGCACCCTCAGCAAATGCACACAGGAGAAAAGCAATTCAATAGCACTGAATGTGCTAAGAGCTTTAGTTGTTTATTTAACCTACAATGTCATCAACAAGCCCACAAAGGGGAACAATCACACCCTTGCAGCGAATCTGTCAGCAGTTTTGGTTACTCTTCCGCATTAAGTAATCATCAGCGAGCACACACAGGGGAAAAAGCATTCAAGTGCAGTGAATGTGAGAAGAGCTTTAGTCAATTTTCAGCGCTAAAAAGACATCAACGAATACACACGGGGGAAAAACCTTACCATTGCAGTGAATGTGTGAAGAGCTTTTGTCAGTTATCAGATCTCCAGAAACATCAGCGAACACACACAGGTGAAAGACCATACCATTGCAGTGAATGTGCAAAGAGCTTTATATGTTTATCACACCTCAAAAGACATCATCGAACACATACAGGAGAAAAACCCTACCATTGCAATGAATGTGTAAAGAGCTTTAGTCGTGTATCACAACTCCAAAGACATCATCGAATACACACAGGAGAAAAAACATACCATTGCAATGCATGTGTGAAGAGCTTTAGTTGTTTATCACACCTCCAAATACATCGGCGAACACACAATGGGGAAAAACCATACAATTGTAGTGAGTGTGGAAAGAGCTTTAGTCGATTATCAGAACTAAAATACCATCAGCGAATACACACTGGTGAAAAGCCTTATCATTGCAGTGAATGTGTGAAGAGCTTTTGTCTGTTATCAACTCTACGCAAACATCAGCGGACACACACTGGGGAAAAGCCATACCATTGCAGTGAATGTACAAAGAGCTTTCGTCAGTCATCACACCTCCAAAAACATCAGCAAACACACACAGGGAAAAAAACATTCCATTACAATCAATGTGTGAAGAGCTTTAGCCAGTTATCACATCTCCAAGGACATCAGCAAAAACACACAGGGGAAAAGCCATTCAAGTGCAGTGAGTGTGTGAAGAGCTTTAGTCAGTTATCATACCTACACAAACATCAGCGAACACACACAGAGGAAAAGCCATTCAAGTGCAGTGAATGTGGGAGGAGGTTTAGTCAATCATCATACCTACACAGACATCAGCAAACACACACAGGGGATAAACCCTACCATTGTAATGAGTGTGTAAAGCGCTTTAGTCTGTTATCAGACCTACAATGCCATCAGCGAACACACACTGGTGAAAAACCTTACCATTGCAGTGAATGTGTGAAGAGCTTTTGTCGGTTATCATCTCTCCAAAGACATCAGCGAACACACACTGGGGAAAAACCTTACCATTGCAATGAATGTGGCAGTAGTTTTCATGGCTCTTCAGCATTAATGATTCATCAGCGAACTCACACAGGGGAAAAACCATTCGAGTGCAATGAATGTGTGAAGAGCTTTAGTCAATTATCAAACCTCCATTGCCATCAGCGAACTCACACTGGTGAAAAACCTTACCATTGCAGTGAATGTGTGAAGAGCTTTTGTCAAATATCAGCTCTCCGAAGACATCAGCGAACACACACTGGGGAAAAACCTTACCATTGCATTAAATGTGGGAGTAGTTTTTATAGCTCGTCAGAATTAAGGGCTCATCAGCAAACTCACACAGGGGAAAAACCATTCAAGTGCAGTGAATGTGTGAAGAGCTTTAGTCGGTTATCAATTCTACACAGCCATATGCAAAAACACACCTTCATTGAACACACTTGGAAAAAATCCTAGAGGTGCAGCGAATATGACAAGAACTTGACTACATCAGCAATAATACTAACCCATCTGTGGACACATACACAGTAGCAGTTATTATCAGTTGAACGAATTTCAGAAAATTATAACTTTATAATTATGTGCAACATTCAAATACCAGATAACAAAAAGTAGATGATAGAAGACCCAACTAGCAAGAAAGAAGAAAAACGTAGGGCCATATTATGATATCGTATGGACCGCCACAGGCAGGCCATTGGTGGCAGTCTGCCCGACATCCAGGGCCGCAGCCCAGCTGCCAGATTACGATGCTGGTGGTTGCAGCACTGCGGGCAGGGGGAATGACCGCCGCCTATGACAGGATTGGCGATCCCATTGGGGCAGCAGTCGGACAGGTAATCCCTGAATAGCAGCGGTGCCTGCGCAGACTGCCGTCCGGATTACGGTGTCCCTTTCCCTCTTCCTTTTCATGGCGGTCCGACCGCCATGAAAAGGCAGACAGAAAACGAGTTTGAGGGCCCCTAGAAGGGCCCCTGTCTCCCAGGCGCCTCCGCTCTGGGGCCCTGGGGAGCACCACATGGAGCCTGGCGCACAGTTATGGGATATTTCTAAACATGCCTTTTTGCATTGAGGCTTGTGCTGCGGCTTTTTTCTGGGCCGCAACACAAGCCGCAATGCAAAAAGGCATGTTTCCGACCACCTACACGGCAGTCGGATCATAATTCAGAGGTCGGGACCACTGCCTACTTGTCAGGTGGTCCCGAAACGATGGCGATCGGACACTCACCGACTGCCATCGTAATCAGCCCAGTAGATATTTGTAGAATTATAAAAGTGTCTACTCTCAGCGATTCTTCATTTCTCTACAGGTAGGAAAAACATTAAGTACCAGGAAACATATTGGGAGACTAGCATATTCTGGACTAAAAGAAAAGAAACATTGTTGGTTATAAAGAACAACATCAAAGCACACCTAATTACACTACTGGTAAAAGCAACACTATGAACAATGCTTGGACTAACAAGGGTATTTTCAGCTAGATTTAGGGATTAGTGATAAAATCCATAAACCCAAAACACAAGAACTCCCATGGAATGCTTAAACTAAGAGACAAAAGTAACTACAAAAGTAAGCAGTGAAAGTATGCAAGTCATCCAGTCAGAAGGATGGTAAAGAGGCTATACTCCAGGCCACTAGAATTATGCCACTCTGCGGCCACAGCGATTTTTGCATTATTAGCTTTTCCGCATTTGCCACATAATCCATCATCTGCTGCATAATCTGCAGATTAATTTTGTATCTAGGTCAATCAGATCAAATTTTTTAAAAAATATGATGACTCAGGTCCCTGCACACCTGAAGGCTTACATAATAATGAAGTAATACTATCACATAATGTGCCGCATTATGCTGCATAATTTCAACCCTGCCGCACATTGTGGTCCTCCTTTGCTGTATGATTCCAGTGGCCCTGGCTCTACTCCAGGGGAGTGACAAGCACAAGAAGAGCCAACACTAGCCGATACACAACATCCAAAATAGGCAAGCTACTAACAAAATTTCTCAAAAAATATCCTAGGATAAAAGCTAGAAATGAGCATAGTTGTTGTTCTCTGCACTAAATAATACAAACAGCCACTTACTTAGTACGTGCCATTACTCATTTGTCTCTTTAATGAAGAGTACAGATACTCATTTTACCAAACATAGATGGAAGAAAGGCTGTGTCAGTCATACTAAGCTGTCTCTTATGTTCCTCTGGTTCATATATTCCATAAAACTTACCTAGGAGAAGCAGAAGGCGGGAATAACACTATTATTCTCTAAACACTAAAATGACAAATCACTTTTGGGGGAAGCAGCAACTTGGGTTTCTTGCACGTAATAAAAGAAGCACACATTTTATCTATTAAAATGTATAGCACAAGACACGTGTTTAAAATGTGACGCAATGCAGATTGAGATGAAAGATGTGTGAAAAGATTAATTCTCTGTAGACTGTATGAAGTGCTGCTTTATAATGTCATCTCTGGCAGGCGTTCATGGAAGTGCGACATTAAGAAAGAGTTTTGGTGCAATAGTAGAGGTAGGAAGTGCTAGTCAGATGCTGATAACAAATCCAAATTGAGCAGGCTGTGGGTGCCATCAGTATATGCATAACGCTGAAAACCGGGCAACCTGATCAAGAGTGAAAATGCCTGAGATCGGCTATCCAGGAGCAATCCAGGGTAGCCCCAGTGATGCCTGCCAAGGCAGAAGATCAAAATGACATGTTCAATAGTTTGGACAGTACTAGAGAGCACGCGTTTACATAAAGCATATTCACAGTTTGAGGCAAAGAGAGATAAATCAGTTTGCCCAAAATGGTTCGAAATGGTTAATTATCAGAACTGGTGTTAGAGGTCTCTAGTTTGCAAGGTCAGCAGTTAAAGTTCTTGATGACATATTAATTGGGTTGCATATCATCAATAACATTATCCTAGTGTGTTGTCTTACCTTAGTTTTGTGTAGTGTGGTTGCCTTCACACAGACCCACACAACAAAACCAAGGTTTATTTGGATCTCACACAGGTAGAACAGCAACTCCTTAAATTTATGAAGCTGCACACTACAATGGTCAGGCCGAGCACAGGACCTCTCTTCAGAAGAGTGAGGGATCAATAATGAAAGTCACAGAGCTGCAGCTGTATGATAGTCAGACAGAGCACAAGGCAAACAAAAGCATTTACATCTATCTGAGAGTTTTGTAGCGGGTAGATGGATAATGTACTCCAATTTTGAAATGATTGTTCAACATAGGAAATGAGAAACCAGAAACTGGTCCCATTAAAATATGATATAAATAGAACCAATCCTGATGCTACAAAATGTACAGAACAATGACTAGATTTTACATGTTAATAAAAATGTATGTTTTTTGGTCTTCAGCACTTGTCAAGTTAGGGAACCCTGTCTACAAATTAATATGATTGAATAGCATTCCTAGAGTAAGGCTCAGACTTTGATAATCTAGTGAACCAAAACATTGGCACCAATTATACGGATCTAAAAATGAATCTATTTGCTTTTTTGAATTGTTAAACCAAAGAACTTCGAAAACTTTTATTTTTCTGCCTCTGGTTATCATGGAAATAAATATCTACTATCTGATATGTTTATAAAGCTGGTAGGAGATGCAGTCACTTCGCTAAGTCTACATCCGGCAGTCTGGAACGAGGTCACTTTCAGAACTTGTAAATTAAACTGTTACTTGCTGTTAAACACCAGGATGAGCACAGCACATGCATGAGCCAGAGGTCTATCCATCTTGGCATTTTTGGTGTTGAAGGGTTTGCGAAACAATGACAGACTAGAATCTCAGCACGTGACTAAAGAAATACCACTTCCTAGCCACACAGCTACAAGTCCGGCATGAAATGGCGGGAGTTCACTGAGAATTGACTTGTTCCCCCTGACAGAGTACTGAAAATGTTCCACTAATATTTTGATAATTTTATTGTTTTTTTTTAAAAAACAGGAATAAACATAAGACCAGCAATAAGTATAGACATTAATATACAGCAAATGTATGGCATCATCGTAGTATCATATGACCACTCCTCAGAAAGGCATGAAGCAAAAAGGAGGACAGAGTAAATTCTTACACTGAGTTTACAGATGCATAAGCGTAATGCTATTCGTCTATTACCCCCAACCATTTGCCCAGACTTTGCGATACTTCGCTGGGCATCCCCTGGCTTTATTCATGGGTTTCTCCTGTGCTGCGTGTGAGAAGTTGGCCTGGTATATGCTGACCACTAATTAAAGTGGGCACCTTGCACCAGTCCAAACGACCTTTATTGATGATTAGGTTTAAGACAACCTTTATAGAAAGCTATCCTAGTGGTAGCTGTGGAGAGCAGCCTTCAGGCTTAAGTCTCGAAGGAATGTAAAGCAGCTTGTTTTACCAGATCAGAACCTCCTGAGTGACCAAATGAAAGGACAACCACACGAGATATGTATAAAATATATGTATTTATTACTAAACACTCTCTACTAACCTCTTTATGAGATTAGAGCACAAAGCACACAATATTAAATCATATAGAACGACAGTAAATAGCACAATACACAGTGGGCTCCAAGGGGAGACCAAACCATATACTAAGAAAGTGGTATAACAACCACGACTTCACTAGACACAGTGCCTAGAGCACGTAGAATCGCTGGGACCCCAAGGAACCACCCAAAGTAGTGACACAGGACCCACGGAGGACGGGTGCAGTGTGGGAACACAGACGCGAGCTCCGTACAACTCTATGGGAAAGTCGCGGTTGGAAAATTACAGTTTAAGGACACTTCGGAGAGGACTTCAAGCAAACCCTTTGGAACATAGAAGGTTCTAAGGCCAGCACCCTTGTGAGTACCGAGGTACCCGTGTTACCTATCCCAGAGGAGCCGGGTGCATAGGGGTCAAGTGGTGTCGGAAACCCTCATCGTTTTCAATGGCGTGATGCGAAAAAGTACTGCTGCCGTGGAGAGGAAAAGTGTCTGGTGGAATCCAAGCCTGGATCCGAGGTGATAAGAACCTGAAAGCAGAGGGGACAAAGTCTGGGTCACTTCACGTGACCAGGAGAGGAGCAATCGAATGCTCACCGATGTCGGGTGCTTCAGGTGCGAAGATAGGATGCTTGACTCTGCAGCCACGGGGACCAGGAGACGTCAACGACTACCAAAGTCCGGAGGTGAGCTGTCCCACGAAGGATGTCGATGACTATGGGGTCATTGTCCGGCTGGAGCACCAACAAGCCTTGGCAACGGCAACCCACGCAGGCAGAGGAAACAGCTACGGTGAGGACCAGCAAGGTACTGGGGACTCTCCAAGCAATGGAGAGTCAGGGCACGTCTGGAGCAACCAGGGAAGCCCAATAGTTAGAAGAGTGACCCTAGTTAGGACCCACAGGTCAACGGACCAGGGATCGCAAAGGGACGTCGAGCGAAAACACGAAGTACGGGCCCACAGAGCACTCGTGGAGTGGAGGCCAGCAATCTTCAGTGCAAATGCTGCTCGGAGTGGGGACCACACGTGGTCCAATGCACAGCTTCAGGAATCGTCGTGAAGTGGGTGCACTTGCAAAAGGACGCGGTGCACAGGGGTACGGGTTGCACGGCCCCCACAAGGGATACCAGTCTCAGAATCACTGAGAGGGTAGCTCGACCTCAGGGAACCCACCTCCTGTGTTGCAGAAATCTTCGGAGTCCGCAGGAGCTCTGGAGATGCAACCGGTCAGTTGTGTTTCGGTGCCTGCTGCTGCAGGGGAGTAACTCCTTTACTCCAAGGGAGATTCTTCTGTCGTCCAGCGAAGTGTAGACCGTCTAAGTACTTGGTTTCTGTAGCAGAGTTTAGTCCAGGTAAAATCTAAAGTCCTGTAGTCAGGGTTCCTACTTTATACCCAAGGAAGGGGTGGGACGAACTCTGGGGACCCTCCTAGGGGAGGGACAGGACAGAGGGGTGGCTACACCCATGTCCTTTGTCCAGTTTCGCACCAGAGCAGGAGCCAATGGCTCCTGCAACTCGGTTTGAGCTGGACTATGCACAGGTGACACCAAATGTGCCCCCAGTGCAGACTTTCTGGCACTCTCAGAGTGCACCCACCCAGCCCCAATACACTAAAGCCTGTCTGGGAGGTGGTCACACCTCCCTGTGACAGGAAACCTATTGTCAGGCCTTCCCCTGCTCGAGCTTGGCTCAGCAGCAGGAGGGCAGACTCGTGTCTGTGGCTGGCAGCATCCATTTTGTGATGCCCAGGTCGAGAAAGCTGGTGCCGGGTAGACCGGTGACCCACAGTAGTGGTTCCACAAGGGAGGAATCATACCTGCCACACCAGTTACTGGTGTGGAGGTATGATTCCAAGGTGTTTGACACCAAACACAACATATTTCTAAGCAGCCGTTTTAAAGTTAGCATTTACCGCGAGGTTATAATGCACTTAAATATATATGGTTGGCTGCATCACAGACAACCCCGGAGAATGGATTCCGAAAGCTGCAGAGGGCCTACTCATGCAGGGGCACCCTCACACAAAACCCAGCACCCTGCCTTCAGGATTGATAAGGCCTGCCATAGGGGTGACTGATAGGTTTATATGTGCAGTGATTTAGAATAGATATAGGTAACCTATATCTAAGTAAGGGGTGCATGCACCACCTTACACAGGCTGCAGTAGCAGACCTGTGGTGCCATTTTGAATGGTCTCTCAGGGGTGGCATAACACATGCTGCAGCCCCTGGGAGGCCTCTGGGGTACCTATGCCCTTGGTACACTTGTACCATATACTAGGGACTGATAAGGGTAACCCAGAATCCAATCTGGAGTGTACCTAAAGTACATGCAATCAATTTAGAGGAGAAAGCAGATGTACTGGGGTCCTGAATAGCAGGATCCCAGTCAGACTAAGTCGAAAACAGTGATACATCAGCAAAAAGTGGGGGTAACCATAGGAAGCAGATCCTACTCTCCTACACAACCCCCCCCAAACGCAGGGACATTAAACTCACCTTGACCAGTTGAGTCTTCATGTTCTAAGTGGAAATATCTGGAGAGTCCATCTGCATTGGCATGGCTACTCCCAGGTCTATGTTCCACTGTATAGTCCATCCCCTGTAGGGAAATGGACCACCTCAAAAGTTTGGGGTTTTCACCCTTCATCTGTTTTAGCCATAAGAGGGGCTTATGGTCTGTCTGAACAATGAAGTGAGTGCCAAACAAGTATGGCCTCAGCTTCTTCAAGGCCCAGACCACAGCAAAGGCTTCCCTCTGAATAGCTGACCAACGTTTCTCTCTGGGGGTCAGCCTTCTGCTAATAAAAGCTACTGGCTGATCCTGACCTTCTTCATTCAGTTGTGATAACACAGCCCCTACCCCCAACTCAGATGCATCAGTTTGAACAATGAATTGTTTGGAATAGTCAGGACTTTGCAGAATGGGAGCAGTGCACATGGCCTGCTTCAGGTCATCAAATGCCTTTTGACAGCTAACTGTCCACTGAACTTTCTTAGGCATTCTTTTGGAAGTTAAATCATTCAAAGGGGTCACTATAGATCCATATCCTTTGACAAACCTCCTGTAGTACCCAGTCAGGCCCAAGAAAGCTCTGACCTGAGTCTGGGTGGTTGGAGCAACCCAGTCCATGATGGTCTGGATTTTGCTCTGCAATGGTTGAACCTGACCTCCACCCACAAGGTGGCCTAGGTATACAACCTTACTCTGCCCTATCTGGCACTTGGTGGCCTTGATAGTGAGGCCTGCTTTCTGCAGGGCCTCCAAAACATTTCTCAGGTGGACCAGGTGATCCTCCCAGGTGGAACTAAAGACAGCAATATCATCTAGGTAAGCTGCACTATAGGCTTCCAGACCTGTAAGGACTTTGTTCACCAACCTTTGAAAAGTGGCAGGTGCATTCTTCAAGCCAAAGGGCATCACCATAAATTGGTAGTGCCCACTAGGGGTTGAAAATGCTGTTTTTGGCTTTGCATCCTCAGCTAATCTGATTTGCCAGTAGCCAGCTGTCAGGTCAAAGGTGCTCAGAAACTTGGCTGAGGCCAAAGTATCTATAAGCTCATTTGCCCTGGGTATTGGATGGGCATCAGTCCTAGTGACTGCATTGAGACCCCTGTAGTCAACACAGAACCTCATCTCTCTCTTACCACCCTGGGTGTGAGGTTTTGGTACCAAGACTACTGGACTAGCCCAAGGGCTATCTGAGGGCTCAATTACTCCCAGTTCCAACATTTTCTGGACTTCAGTCCTGATGCAGTCCCTGACATGGTCAGGTTGCCTGTAAATCTTATTTTTAACAGGCAGACTGTCACCTGTGTCCACTTCATGAGTGCACCAGGTAGTCTGACTTGGAGTCAGAGAAAATATATGTCTGTACTGATTGAGGACCTTCCTGCAATCAGTTTGCTGTTGGTCAGTGAGGCTGCCTGCCAAGTCTACACCGTCCACTGAGCCATCATCAGGGTTCTGTGAGAGCAGGTCAGGGAGTGGATCACTCTCTTCCTCCTGTCCCTCATCAGTAGCCATGAGCAAGCCCATGTCTGCCCTGTCAACATATGGTTTGAGCCTGTTCACATGGAGCACCCTATGGGGGCTCCTGGGAGTTCCAAGGTCCACCAGGTAGGTAACCTCTCCCTTTTGCTCAATGATTGTATGAGGGCCACTCCACTTGTCTTGGAGGGCTGCTGGGGCCACAGGCTCCAACACCCATACTTTCTGTCCTGGCTGATAAACAGTCAACACAGCCTTTTGGTCATGCCAGGCCTTTTGCAATTCCTGGCTAGCCTCAAGGTTTTTGGATGCCTTCTTCATGTACTCTGCCATCCTGGAGCGGAGACCAAGTACATAGTCCACAATATCCTGTTTAGGGGGTTTGAGAGGTAACTCCCATCCCTCCTTCACTAGACATAAAGGACCCCTAACTGGATGTCCAAACAGAAGTTCAAAAGGGCTGTAACCAACCCCCTTCTGAGGAACCTCTCTGTAGGCAAAGAGAAGGCAGGGCAAAAGTATGTCCCATCTACGCCTGAGCTTTTCAGGGAGACCTTTAATCATGCCCTTGAGGGTTTTGTTGAACCTTTCAACTAACCCATTGCATTGTGGGTGATAAGGGGTGGTATATTTGTAATTTACTCCACACTCCTTCCACATAGCAGTCAAGTAACCAGACATGAAGTTTGTCCTCTATCTGATACTACCTCCTTAGGAAAACCCACCCTGGAAAAGATTCCCAGGAGAGCTCTAGCCACCACAGGAGCTGTGGTAGTCCTAAGTGGGATTGCCTCTGGATACCTAGTGGCATGGTCCACCACCACTAGTATCAATCTGTGCCCAGATGCAGTTTGAGGATCCATGGGACCAACAATGTCAATCCCAACCCTCTCAAAGGGAACCCCCACCACAGGTAGTGGTATCAGGGGGGCCTTTGTAGTGCCACCTGCCTTAGCAAGTGACACAGGAGCGACAAAACTCCTTTGTGTCTTCTGACATATGTGGCCAATGAAAGTGAGGGACAAGCCTGTCCCAAGTCTTGTTTTGGCCCAGGTGACCTGCTAATGGGATATCATGTGCCAGTGTCAATAGGAAGCCCCTAAACTTCAGAGGTATAACCAACCTCCTGGTAGAACCAGGCTTGGGGTCTCTACACTCTGAGTATAAGAGTCCATCATCCCAGTAGATCCTGTGGGCACTCTCAGCAGCAGCTTGCTGTCTGAGGGGTTCAAGAGAGGGGCAGCTCAGCTGCTCCTGGCTCAGATCTGCCCTGGAAGGGCCCCCTGTTCCCAAGAACTCAACCTGATCAGGTTCCAGTTCCTCTGAGACAGTTCCTTCTTCAGGACTAAGATCATCTCCCTCAAGAGACTGATCTGTCTTCTGAGGCAGGGGGGGAAGACACTGCCTTACCCCTACTGCTCCTTCTCTTGGAAGGCACCTGGTCCATTATTCCAGGGCCTGTTCAGTGGAAGACATCTTTGCCTGTGACCTAGTCATAGCAAACACATCTGCAGGGATGCCCAACATTTCTGCATGTCTCCTGAGTTCCACCTCAGCCCAAGCTGAAGTTTCTAAATCATTGCCCAACAAGCATTCAACAGGGAGGTCTGCACTTACCACAACCTTCTTAGGGCCAGTTTCCCCCTCCCCAGGTGAAATTCACAACTGCCAAGGAATGGTCTGTCCTGACATTGCTTGCATTGGTCACTTGGTACATCTCACCGAGTATGATTTGCTCAGGGGCCACAAGGTCTTGTGTCACCATGGTGACACTTGCACCTGTGTCCCTAAATGCTATGGCCTCCTTACCATTTATCAAAGGCTGTTGTCTGTATTTGCCCAGACTACTGGGGCTTACAAATAAGGAGGCAAGATCCATGCCTCCATCATAGACTAGCACAGCCTGAGTTGGAATTCTGACTAGGCCAGAATCCATCTAAGATCCCAGGGTTAACCCTACTACACCCTTATTCTGAGTACCACCACTTTGGACTGGACTAGGGGGAACAGTTGCCTTAGGGGCAGTGGTGGTTGGAGTAGATTCCTTGGATTTTAAACAATCATTGGTCCAATGTGTCTTCCGCTTACAGATATGACACCAAGGTTTCTTTTTGCCTTTTCCCTTGTTGGATTGTGACTCCCCCCCAGATGAAGACTTTTGGGGCCCTTGTGAAGACTTCTGGTCTTTACTTTTCTCCCCACCCTTATCTGAGGTTTTAGCATCTTGCTTCTTAGAGTCACCACCTTGGTTCTGGGCTTTCTGCTTCACCCTGGTTCTGACCCATTTGTCTGCCTTCTTTCCCAATTCTTGGGGAGAGGTCAGATCAGAGTCCACCAGGTACTGATGCAGCAACTGATTTTGACAATTATTAAGGATCTGCTCCCTCATAATTGTACAATCCTTTAAAATCACACACTTTACTGCCAAGTAACCAGCCTTCCAGAGCCTTATTAGCACAATCTACAAAGTCAACCCAGTCTTGAGTCTGTGTCTTCTGGGTGTCTCTGAACTTAATCCTGTACTGTTCAGTGGTTAAGCCAAACCCATCAATGAGAGCACTCTTCAAGACTGTGTAATTGTCAGCATCCTCTTCTCTTACAGTGAGGAGCTTATCTCTACCTTTGTCAGCAAAGGAGAGCCACAAGATAGCTGCCCACTGCTCCTGAGGGACCCTCTGTACTTTACAGGCCCTCTCTAGTGCAGTTATCCATTTGTGGATGTCATCCCCACTCTGGTAGGGAGGGACTATCGTGTTCAGGTTCCTATGATCATGAGTATATTCTCTAGCTCTAGGGACACTGTTGCTGCCACCATGGGGCTCTAGCCCCAACCTTCTGGAAGCTCTCTGGAGCTCTAGGGATTCCCTGTCTAAGGCCAATTGTTCCCTCTTGATTCTGAGTTTGGTTCTCTCATACTCAAGAAACTGACACTTCTTCTCATAAGAGGAGTCCCTTTTATGAGAAGCAGAGGTCCCTACAGAAGTACCTGAATGATTAGATTCCTGAGAAGGAGATCTTGATCTTCTAGGTAGACTGTTTACTCCCCCTGGTGGAGTAAAGAGAGGGCCACTGGGGCCTTCTCCCCCACCTGAAGGAAGAGTAGGATTGTCCAGGTTAGAATCATCTTGATCCTCCTGGCCAAGGTTTGAGTCCAGATCAAAGAGTGTTTCACTCCCTGCTCTTTCCTCATTCCCTGTCCCACCCAACCTTCCTGCCTCATCAGACCCTGGGGTCTTTCTGAGGTCATCTAACAGCAGTATCTCTATGAGACGTTGAGTGTTTGCTGTTCTCCCTGTCCTCAGCTTCCTAGAAGCACACTTGGCTCTCAATTCTGGAAATGAGATACCGTTGTATCTAGTTGGCAGAGAGCCACTGGGCTCTTCTCTAGAAGACATACTAGTGTTATGTGGTGTAGGCACCTACCTAACCTAGTGGGAACTAAACTCTCTTGAGTTGGAGAAAGGGTGTGCTAGACCCTTGACTACCCAACTCCAAGTTCAGTAGAACTTACTTATTCTAGTCTTGATTTATATGTACCTAATACCTTTAGTGGTTTTCAGTTAATCACTCAATGAGATTTATCTGGTAAAACAATAGCAAGCTTGAATCCCAATCGCTGCACACCAATGTGAGAAGTTGGCCTGGTATATGCTGACCACTAATTAAAGTGGGCACTTTGCACCAATCCAAACAACCTTTATTGATGATTAGGTTTAAGATAACCTTTATAGAAAGCTATCCTAGTGGTAGCTGTGGAGAGCAGCCTTCAGGCTAAGTCTCGAAGGAATGTAAAGCAGCTTGTTTTACCAGATCAGAACCTCCTGAATGACCAAATGAAAGGAGAACCACACAAGAGATATATAAAATATATGTATTTATTACTAAACACTCTCTACTAACCTCTTTATGAGATTAGAGCACAAAACACACAATATTTAATCAATAGAACGACAGTAAATAGCACAATACACAGCGGGCTCCAGGGGGAGACCGAACTATATACTAAGAAAGTGGTATAACAACCACGACTTCACTAGACACAGTGCCTAGAGCACGTAGAATCGCTGGGACCCCAAGGAACCACCCAAAGTAGTGACACAGGGGACCCACGGAGGACGTGTGCAGTGTGGGAACACAGACGTGAGCTCCATACAACTCTATGGGAAAGTCGCGGTTGGAAAATTACAGTTTAAGGACACTTCGGAGAGGACGTCAAGCAAACTCTTTGGAACATAGAAGGTTCTAAGGCCAGCACCCTTGTGAGGACCCAGGTACCCGTGTTACCTATCCCAGAGGAGCCGGGTGCATAGGGGTCAAGTGGTGTCGGAAACCCTCATCGTTTTCAATGGCGTGATGCGAAAAAGTACTGCTGTCGTGGAGAAGAAAAGTGTCCGGTGGAATCCAAGCCTGGATCCGAGGTGAGAAGAACCTGAAAGCAGAGGGGACAAAGTCTGGGTCACTTCACGTGACCAGGAGCGGAGCAATCGAATGCCCACCGATGTCAGGTGCTTCAGGTGCGTAGATAGGATGCTTGACTCTGCAGCCACCGGGACCAGGAGACGTCGACGATGACCAAAGTCCGGAAGTGAGCTGTCCCACAAAGGATGTCGATGACTGAGGGGTCAGTGTCCGGCTGGAGCACCAACAAGCCTTGGTGACGGCAACCCATGCAGGCAGAGGAAACAGCTACGGTGAGGACCAGCAAGGTCCTGGGGACTCTCCAAGCAATGGAGAGTCAGGGCACGTCTGGAGCAACCAGGGAAGCCCAACAGTTAGAAGAGTGACCCTCGTTAGGACCCACAGGTCAACGGACCAGGGATCGCAAAGGGACGTCGAGCGAAAACACGAAGTACGGGCCCACAGAGCACTCGTGGAGTGGAGGCCAGCAATCTTCGGTGCAAATGCTGCTCGGAGTGGGGACCACACGTGGTCCAATGCACAGCTTCAGGAATTGTCGTGAAGTGGGTGCACTTGCAAAATGACGCGGTGCACAGGGGTACGGGTTGCACGGCCCCCACGAGGGATACCAGTCTCAGAATCACTGAGAGGGTAGATCGACCCTCAGGGAACCCACCTCCTGTGTTGCAGAAATCTTCGGAGTCCGCAGGAGCTCTGGAGATGCAACCGGTCAGTTGCATTTTGGTGCCTGCTGCTGCAGGGGAGTAACTCCTTTACTCCAAGGGAGATTCTTCTGTCGCCCAGCGAAGTGTAGACCGTCGAAGTACTTGGTTTCTGTAGCAGAGTTTAGTCCAGGTAAAATCTAAAGTCCTGTAGTCAGGGTTCCTACTTTATACCCAAGGAAGGGGTGGGACGAACTCTGGGGCCCCTCCTAGGGGAGGGACAGGACAGAGGGGTGGCTACACCCATGTCTTTTGTCCAGTTTCGCGCCAGAGCAAGAGCCAATGGCTCCTGCAACCGGTTTGAGCTGGACTATGCACAGGGATACCAAATGTGCCCCCAGTGCAGACGTTCTGGCACTCTCAGAGTGCACCCACCCAGCCCCAATACACTAAAGCCTGTCTGGGAGGTGGTCACACCTCCCTGTGACAGGAAACCTATTGTCAGGCCTGCTCGAGCTTGGCTCAGCAGCAGGAGGGCAGACTCGTGTCTGTGGCTGGCAGCATCCATTTTGTGATGCCCAGGTCGAGAAAGCTGGTACCGGGTAGACCGGTGACCCACAGTAGTGGTTCCACAAGGGAGGAATCATACCTCCCACACCAGTTACTGGTGTGGAGGTATGATTCCAAGGTGTTTGACACCAAACACGACATATTTCTAAGCAGCCGTTTTAAAGTTAGCATTTACAGCGAGGTTATAATGCACTTAAATATATATGGTTGGCTGCATCACAGACAACCCCGGAGAATGGATTCCGAAGGCTGCAGAGGGGCCCTACTCATGCAGGGGCACCCTCTCACACAAAACCCAGCACCCTGCCTTCAGGATTGATAAGGCCTGCCATAGGGGTGACTGATAGGTTTATATGTGCAGTGATTTAGAATAGATATAGGTAACCTATATCTAAGTAAGGGGTGCATGCACCACCTTACACAGGCTGCAGTAGCAGACCTGTGGTGCCATTTTGAATGGTCTCTCAGGGGTGGCATAATACATGCTGCAGCCCCTGGGAGGCCTCTGGGGTACCTATGCCCTTGGTACATAGTGTACCATATACTAGGGACTGATAAGGGTACCCCAGAATCCAATCTGGAGTGTACCTAAAGTACATGCAATCAATTTAGAGGAGAAAGCAGATAGACTGGGGTCCTGAATAGCAGGATCCCAGTCAGACTAAGTCGAAAACAGTGATACATCAGCAAAAAGTGGGGGTAACCATAAGAAGCAGATCCTACTCTCCTACACTGTGCACCAGTCCACCCCCACGCCACCTTGCCATGGTGGGTGGAGCTGGTTCAACCAGTTAACCGCAATGTCTCTCTTGGCCACCATCATGGCAGTGTTCAGGAAGAGTTTATCCGCTCTGGACCCGTCCAATCCCTCAGCAACCCCCAAGAGCACATTCAATGGGCTATGCGGGATCTCCCAGCCCAGGACCTCCATGAGTACCTTTATATGGAGTCCCAAAATCGTGTAATGACGGGGCAGAGCCATACCATGTGGAAGAAATCAGATAGTTACTGGTTGCAACGGGGGCACGAAGCGTCTGGTCTTAGCCCTGCATGGGTGAAGGCGCTTCGGCGTGAGGTAAGCGGCATGGAGATAATATATTTCGACGAGACAGCGCCGCGCGGAAGTGGTGGTTGTTTTGGGTGTCATCAGTGTGTCCCTCCAGTCCTCCTCCAGAGGTCCGATCCACTTCTCCCACTGGTCCCTGAGTCGGTGTAGTGAGGTAGGAGTGTTATTCGTTAGGGAGCGGTAAATTCAGGAACCCCCCCCCTTCCCAGGTCACCTGTCATGATGTGGGCTATATTCGGGCAGTGAAGTACCATCCGATATGTGGGAGCGGAGGGCGTGACGCAACTGCAAATACTTATAAAACTGGGAGGGGTATAAAGAATACCGGGTTTGCAGGTCTTGGAAAGTACGTATGTGGTCACCCCCCCATAAGTCCCCAAGTTGCGAGATACCGATAAGGTCCCAAGCCCTGAATCCTTCCAGGTTGTTAACCTCTTGGAGCCAGGTGCCCTGCCAGAGCGGTGTGTAATGAGTCAGTGTGTTTGACCAATGGGTATGGCGTAGAGAAGCGCACCAGGCCAGGAGAACCCCCAGTGTCACTGTGGGCAGGGATCTGGGGATAGCTTCCCCATACATCATCCCTTGGATCTTAGATAGGCCCAGGACATTTAGTTCCACTCTGTACGCTGGGTCCGACCAGCCGCCGTTGAACCAGTAGTGTATAATGAGCAGTTGGGTTGCTAAGTAGTATAGGTACAGGTTACTCATGCCCATTCCTCCGTCTAAGGGTGGGATCCGGCATCCACTAATTAAATGGTTTGTTGATCGAAAAGATATCTGTCTGTATCTTTTACTGCAGATGTACACATTAAAGAGGTTCACCCAGTCCCTGTGATGCTTAGTTGCTGTGATGCTGAAGCAACAGATCACAGGAAAAAAGAGTAGCAATTTGTAAGCAGACATGTGCTGGACTACATTTGTCAATGTATTGGTACACTTAAAATAAAAATGACATTTATTTTAAAAAGCTAGTGTGAGAAGCTATTAATATGTGGTAACTTTCCTCTTAACATCAGATAATCTGGGCGTTCTGTACTGATTGACTAAAAGTTTGAAGCATACTGAAACTAGAGAGGAATTCTTTACGTTTGTAAACTTTAGATCAAAAAGTTACTTCATAAGCCTAACAATTCATGTCACACATAGGGTTAAAGATGCTGCTGGTAAATATTTCTGCAGGTTTCGTTTAAATATTGGTGTGAAAAACTATGCAATCCTTTTAACTAGTCTATTTATCTTTGAATGTGACGGGGATGTACATTATGCTTCTGTTTCAGCAGTTCCTCGTTTCCCTACCAGTGTTTATGAATTGATTAGTAAATATCAAAATACATTTTTGAAATTGATGTATTCTTCTGTACTATTTATGTATCGGTTTCATGGAATATACATGAATTCTAAAATTACTCTTTGAGCTCTTTTGTGATCTTCTTATTTATGTATATCTAGGGTCTTATGTATGTATAGGTGTTAGTACAAAATATCAAGTTAACAATATCGACTTGCAGAAATATTGAGTTTTTATTATTGTGACAGAAATAATGTGTGCAAAATATCGTTGACAAAAATATTTAATATTTTTTAAGGTGAAAAATATAGTTTTGTAAGTTTTTTTATGTGTTCAAATAATATTTTAATTGTATATGTTTTATATTTGTGTAATTGTTAATGTTTTTAAATATAGTTTGTAATTTTAAGTTATTTATATTTTTAATTTAATTGTAAATTAATAATTTATACTGTTGTAGCAAGTTGTGAGGTGTGTAGGGCTACAGGATAAGAAGTTAAAAAGTACAATTAATTTATATATATATTTTTAATTAATAATATTTATTTATTATTACGTTTGTAAATAATGTTTTTAAGTTATATTTTAGGTGGGGGTTGTTGGGTTTGTAGGGGTATAGGGTGGGAAGTTAATTAAATAATAAATGATTAATTATTGAGATTTAATGAATTAATTGTTAATTATGTAAATTGTGTAATTATTACAATTTTTTCATTCACATTTTAGATGTGGGGTGTTGGGTGTGTAAGGTGGGAAGTTAGTTAAATAATTATAAATTATTTATTATTAATTAATTGATTATGTAAATTGTGTAATTATGTTTTTTAATTTTAGATATATGATAAATGTGTGACTATAGTGTGGGAATTAATGAAATACTTATTAAATTTAAAAAACTCTTATATTGATTATTTAAAAAAGTTATAATTATTTTTATTGTTTTAAAGTGTATATTTAATTTTATATTAATCGTTTTATAATTTAAGAAATTAATACTTGTATTAAAATAATGTAAGTGTTTGAAGTGAAGTACTTACCCTACTGTTGCACTGACTGGAGTGGCAATAGAACATTTTACCCCTCCTGAGTCCAACGCTCTCCCTACTGTTGCACCCACTGGAGTGGTAATAGTAAATTGTACCCCTCCATGCTTTCCCTACTGTGGCACCAACTAAAGTGGGAATATTATTTTTTACCCCCCCTGAGTCCAAAGCTTTCCCTACTGTTGCACAGACTGGAGTGGGAATCGTAAATTTTACGTCTCCTGAGTCCAAAGCTTTCCCTACTGTTGCACAGACTGGAGTGGGAATAGTATATTTTACCCCTACTGAGTCCAACGCTTTCCCTACTTTTTGCATAGACTGGAGTGGGAATGTTAAATGTTATGCCTCCTAAGTCCAACGCTTTCCCTACTATTGCATAGACTGGAGTAGGAGTAGTATATGTATTATTCCTAGAAATGTATAGTTTTGTTTATATTGTTTAAAATTATATTATTATTTTTCCGTGTATTTTAAATTATATTTTTTTAATTAGTAATATTTGTTGAATATAATATATTTTTATGAAAAACATTTTTAGATTGTTTACTTTTTGTGTTATTAAATTAGTATGTTTTTTAAAAACTTTTTTCCAGTTTATTTATACTGTTTTTAATGTATTGTGTTTGTATGTATATACTTTCTCCTTGAGTGCAGACTCTTCTCTTTACATGGAGGAACAGTGGTAATGTTGAGGTGTTAGCGGTGACCCCAGTGTCTGCACCCCCAGCATTTTTGCACACACCGGAAAAACCGCAAATTGTTTTGGGTCATTTCATGAGACCGGAGTGCCCCGGAAACCATTACTGAGGAATGGAGTGGTGACAGCACTGAGATTCGGATGCTGAAACTCTCATGGCAGAGACACTTCATCTGCGTTGTGCCCTTTCCTAAGGACAGGCGGTATTTCAGAGCTGGGTGCTGCAATGGACAGCTGCCAAGTGGTGGGGAGAAAGTTAAATGATAACAGCAAATTGCAGAGACTGTATTAAACTTTAAACCAAGAGCTGTATAAATTCAAAAGAATGCTGTTTTTAAAATAGAATATTTTGTGTGCAGTGAGTTTTATATTGTGCCTGTTCCGGAGAAAAAGATTAATGACAATAGTCAATGACAATATAAATGAAAAGATATATAAAATGGTAATGAGAGCATGAAGTATTTTTACTATGTTGGTCTGGTTGGACTCACATGCAAGCCATATATTGAACAAACTTCGGCGCTCTGTTCAAATGAGAAAGGCTGAGGAAATAGCTGAAACGCGTCCTGAGTATTAAGCGCCAGTTATGCAAATAAATGGAGTGAATTACTTTCTTCTCAAGTGCAGACTCTTCTCTTTGCATGGAGGAACAGTATATATATATATATATATATATATATATATATATATATATATATACACTTGTTATAAACTTTTTGTAAAACTATAATATAAATTACAATTATTTTAATAGTTTTTACATTTTATGTGTAAATAAACATACACATACATGTGTGTGTTTGTTTAAAATGGTGCACATTTATATATATTTTTTATATTATTTAAATATATTTAATTTATATTACTGTTACATGTTAATATATTTAATGTTTACTATTTTAAATTATATACATCTTAAAAAATGATATTTTTGTATATATTTTTCGATATTAGTGTAAAACGATATTGTTTTTGATATTTTTGTGCTTACCATTATATGTATAGGAAAATAATATTTTATTGCTCTATATTTTTTACCACGATATTTAGGGTTTCGATATTTTGTCAGTGAACGTGTGTAGGGTCTTCCTCATCAGGTGGTGTGAGGGGGTCTGACGTAACGTCTGTCAGTCAAATCTTAAATTGGAAGTCACAGACGCTCAAAGCCAGAGGATTTCAGTCTGATGATCGCCACTTACTCATCCTCGCTGATAGAAATAAGTGTACTGGCCAGGTCCTCTCCTCCCATGTCCAGATGGAATGCTAGCTGGCTGAGGTCAGCACACATTTAAAATACAAAATTTCATGGTGTAAAGAATAAAGGCAAGGCAATCATATAAGTATTAAAAATGGGGGGAATGCCAAGTCCTGTGTGATCCCCACCAATTAAGTACTGCAAACAGTAGTGCAAACATTTATACACTAACAGCCTCCCCTTTATGAAAGAGGTGAGCCACTCTGTGACTCACTTTCTCTCTCTGTCAAACTAACCCTATTCTACATGCTCCGCAGCAGCACCTGTAGAAGGCTGGTGTGTGAACAATTTTTCCAGTCTAGAAGCTTTTCCAGCAGGAATATTTGTGTCGCTCATGGTTTACTTCAGGAGGTAATTGGAATTTACTAGGTATGACGTAAGATGGCCACATGTGCCGCTATCACTAAGAGGCAACTTTTGTAGTTCTGGGTTTTTATTTAACATAAAAGTGCATAATGGGAGTTGTATCCTTGGTTCATTTTAATTGAGCTAATTGGTCCAACACAGCTGATAAAAATGATATTTAAAAGCAACGTGCCAAAATGGAAAAGAGGTGTCCCAGTGACATGGAACCATCTGGTCACTCTAAGTATGACAGTAATTTTACACAACATACTTCATGGGGGCTGGACAGTCTACAAGTAGCGAACCCCAACCAAAATAGACACCTGGCCACACGATATACCAATAATCTGGTAAACATTTGTGCCAATGCTTAGAGGAGTTGGTGGGAATCCGAAGGAGGACAGAAAGAAGTCCTTTACAGAGCATGGTACCTTTGGTATCAATCTACAGAAGCGACTGAAAGACCCAAGAATTAAATACATGCCTAATAGTGGCTACTCTTCATCCATGGCTGGAGGAGGAGCATAAGCACAAGAACAAATCCAATCTTCCAAGTATGAAAAATACCCATGAAAAGTTGGAATATCAAATTTGCCACCTTAGGGACAGGGCTAGGACTTGCACTCCAACTGGACCACCTCCTCCCTATCTAGTCCCCCTTATCATTAAACCGCAAGAGAAGAAAGAGTGCAAGGATAGGAGGAATGAAGATTTTTTTTTTACTTATCCCCCATGCTGTCCGATTGAGATGCGACAGACTGGAGTTGTTAATAGATAGAAAGGTACCCCCTATGTTATTTTAGGTCCTAGAGGAGGGGGAAACAACAAAAACTGAAAGAAACCTCTAAACTGACATATCATTTCTACAGTTGGCCAGAAAGGCTCATACGTCAAACATATCCCCAAGGTATCTTCTGAGACCAAAATGAGTTCATAGAACTGTATTTATTATTTATAAAAGTATTTTTTATATCTTTTTTTCTTTTTCAAAATTCATTGTTATAAATTGATATTAAACATGGACAAAACATCTGTAGAAATGATATAGGTCGGTTTAGAGGTTTCTTTCAGTTTTTACAGACTGGACTTGTGTCATGACCCTGACCTTCTTGTGTTCTCACTCCTGTAACTTGTATGTGGGGCTTTTGAAATCGAGCACACGTCTGTCTCCCTGGCTGTTCATGGGACGCATTGCCATGCAGGCTTAACAAAGTTCTTTGCATGGTAATTATCTCCCGGGGCCCTAGGCCACCAAGTCATGAAACACCAAAGTATAAACAGTAACATCCCCCAGGGCCTTCAGTCCGAATCATCATGACTATGGGGATATTTGGGCTGACTCATAGGCACATGACTATGAGGATATTTGGGCTGACTCATAGTTACCTTACTATGGGGATTTATGGACTGACTCATACGCACACCACTATCGGGATATTTGGGCTGACTCAGGCAGATGACTATGAGAATATTTGGCAAATACAAGGAGATGATGGACGGAGCGCTGAAACTTTTCAGACACTCTCCACCAGTCACAGATCTTGGTTGAATCCATCATCGCTCTTTAGCTCACTTTGCCACCCCAGTTCAGACCCAGCTATATGCAAATCAGTCTTGACCCTGTGCCTCATGGAAACAGTCCAGGCCCAACTGCCAAGTCAGGTCTTCCCTGGACCGGAAACAAGCATCCTGGGTCCGGTTTCGGGGTAACACTCCTCATCAGCCAGGCTAGCTTGAATCCAGTGGCAAAGTGAGCAAGGGACCCACGTCTGGTCATACCCTGCTAACTTAGGGCGAACAATGCAAACACAAGGAGATGATGGACGGAGCGCTGAAACTTTTCAGACACTCACCCCGTCACAGATCTGGGTTGAATCCATCACAGTTCTTTAGCTCACTTCGCCACCCCAGTTCATGAGGATATTTGGGCTGCCTCATAGGCACATGACTATGGGGATATTTGGGCTGACTCATCAGGATTTGGGAACAGTATTTATACCGCACCCAAACCACGAGGCAGTGCTTTGCTTACCCACTAGTTGAAGAGGACGGATCCTCTTCAGTGATTCCGCTCTTCGGAACTTCTCCATGACCCAGCTGAGCTTCTCCTGAATTGCAGCTCTCCTGTGAATCTCAGATGCTGCGGACATCTTCTCCCCTGCAAAGTCAGCGATGCAGCGAAAACCATTCCTGCAACCCAGCACCGTAAAGGAGAATACATGGTTAAGTACCATCCTTAATTTTAGTGCACTAACAGAACTCGTATCAACCAAAAACTTGTTTTTATGGAGCAGAAAATCAGAAAACAGGACAACTCTTGAACGTTGAGACATTGTGGGTATTATTTAATGCGCATACCGAGGCCTTGGTGTTAGTGCCCAATGACATTCTTATGTGCCATCCTTTATTGTTCTGTAGTCTGTGAGTCCAAAGGCACACTCTTGCGCCTAGTGTTGAACAAACAAGGTATACCTTAGTGTGTGATGTGAAAACACGATCTAGCTTCTAACAGGAGTGCCGCAACTAAGGGTAATAATTGATTATTGGAATTCTATGCAGCTAGAGATTCATTATCATGTGACTGTTAGTACACATGTCAAAGGCAGGAGGTAATATTTCATGACTACTCATTTGTTGAATAACCTACTTGTATTTGCAGTACAGCTCACCGTGCACTACATTACACAAATACCTCACTGACCCTCTCCAGGACTGAGAAGAGATGTACGTACAACTCCAAGAAGACAGTGGCTGAGCTTGAAAGCACGCAAGTCTCTCTGGGGCATATTAACAACGGCCAGCGATAATTATCGCTGGCCGTGCTTAGCGTGAGGAATCCTATCGCCGGCTATCGCTGGAAATCATCGCCATGCTAGCGCTGTATTAACAACGCTTAGCGCAAAGGCGATAATTTTCCAGTGATAGCGATGTTTTCCATGGAACATCGCTGGTTTTCCAGCGATGTCCCATGGAAAACGGCGATATACTTGGCGATAGGGCCTGTGGTCTTAGCCACACAATCCACCCCCATGTTAGGTATGCCTTAGTCAGGAATTTAGCAGACGCTAAATTCCTGCGTTAAGGCATACTTAACGTAACTTAAATTATCGCTAACCCACGTTGCTAATATGGCGATACCTGGGTTAGCGATATTTCCCTGTTGTATTCACAGGCACGCCCCTTTGCATCTCATTAGCGATGCGATGGGAGGCGTGCAGAAAACGGACGCTAGGTCAGGAATCACGCGCTAGCGTGTCCTTGTTAATTCGGCGATAAAATTATCGCCGCTTTTCGTCCGAAAACGGACGCTAAAGCGGCGATAATTCATTAACGCCGCCTTGTTAATATGCCCCTCTGTTTGTTAATTTGTCCCCAACCCCCCTTCCCTTCAGGGCCAGCAGTTGATTCACAGTTAAAATTCCCTGATCAGACGCCACCATAGGAGAGATAAGAGGTCCAGCATTGTCTCTGCGGCCAAGAGCCAGGTGAGTGGCATGACAAGTTGCATTTGAAAATGGAGCAGCACCTGCAGAACCTCTCGTGGCTGGAGGACAAAGAGACAAGGTTTAAGCGAGCAATGTGCTTGGCTGGCACTACAATGACCAGGCCAGAATCTGATTCTACTACTGTGGATCAGTCTAGAGCACATGCGTGTTCTGCTCCGAGGTGTAGGGTCTTGCAAGAGCACAGTCCTATGATCACTCGCAAAAGACAAACCTCAGGGAGACTTTCTAGACAGCTCCCTACTTCTATACACTCCAAGTAATACTGATGACCCGGGTCTGTCCCCTTCAGCTCCCTGCCCTCTAAAGCACCGTCCAGTAGCCGTGAGCATAAGCCTCCCCTCAGCATCAGTACGTTTTGATTGCGATGGATCATGGCACCAGGCGTCATTCAAGATGCGGTACCTTTGAGGAGCACTGTTGCATAGGTGGAAGTTCACGCTCTACTAGGCATTGTTTCTAGGTTTGTGTTTCCTAAAACTGATTTCCGACTAGGGAACCAATTTCATATCCTCTTAAATGAGAGATGTGATAGCAAGCTGGTGTGACATATAATTTCTTTACTCCATACCATCCACAAACTAATGGGTTAGATGAGTGGTTTAATAAGACATTAAAAGTATAATGGCAACTTGATCACAGAACTTTGGGAGCAAGTGGAATCTTCTGCTGCCAGGATTCTTATTTGCTAAATAGGTGATTCCAGACAAGGGCATGGATTTCGGTCTCTTTGAACTTCTGTGTGTGCAACCAGTGCATGGCGCATTCAGCTTGATCGGTGAAAGGAACATCCAAGTCTCCACAAAATAATGTGGTGAACTGTGTGATTGGCCTCAAAAGATGGCTGACATACTACATGGGTTAGGTGAAGAAAAATTGTCAGGCTAGCAAGGAGCTAATAAAGCAGTGATATTACTAGAAAGCAAAGCTGATTGAGTATCAGGAGGGTCAGGCGGTGTTTGTGCTAAAGCCCATATCTCCCAAAGCTTTGGAGGATAAGTGGTGTGAACCATACAAGGTTATGCAAAAAAAAGTCTGATGTGAACTATTTGATGGACACAGGTGACACACTAGAACCTCGAAGGGTTGAACCGTCTGAAGCCTTGCTCCTGGAGAAACAGCACAGTGAACATTATGCTGTAGTAGAGGAATATGAAGAAGACAGCAAGCCTCTTCCTGACTTGATGCATATTGACAAAAAGCATGGATCGGTGGTATGGGTTCATCGTTCCCCTGAGTGCACAACTAAGCAGCAAAGATGCTGTAGAGAGATACATGGGATGATTTTTCCACATTTATTCATTGACTCCAAGATTGCTATTGCCATCCACTCACATTGAATACCAAGTCCTGCGGGAGTGAAGATATTCCGCCCAATCCCCTGTCCGTCAACCCCCTACACTAAACAAGCCCAATGAGTATAGGTTGTTTACATTCTGGGGAAGAGGGAGATGGAGAGATGAAAGTACTCAACGAGGAATGCTCTTTTGTACCCCAAAGTGATTGAGTTATCAGGTCTTGTCTGAGTCAGCTAATACGACAAGCATGTCCTCGGTCAGGTGACAGGAAATTCTCTGGAGAAATCTTAAAGGTCCATCTAAGATGCACACAATGGAATTAAGAACCCCTCAGCAATTATTATGGTCTGTAATGATTACCCCCATATTAGCTTTTCTCATGCACCCACAATTCGTTATTGTACAGGACTTACCCTAGAAGGGAAACCAGTGGCTGCGGGAGTGGGTAAGGACAATATTTTCAGTTGCCTTCGGATAAGAGCAAGATCTAGGGATCCTTCTGGGTCCAGATATAGTGGGAGTAGTCACCTCACTTTATTATCCCATTTCTGCGGCAGCATAACTATCCATATCACAATACATCTTGTAAGTTCTTGCCTCCAACAAAATAAATATGGTCTTCAGATGAGGACTACATGACCACTGTGTTTAGCACACAAAAAATAGTCTTGAACAAATAGTGGTCAGTAAAAAGCATCAAAAATAAGTCTTGAATATCAAGTACTTCTTATTAGCAAAAAGCGGTACATTGCACTGACCTGAAAGAACGTAATGAGACCCCTTTTCTACCATCTCGAGGGCAAAACCACCTGGAAAGTGGGAATACAGGCACAGGAATACAGTGGCTAGGCAACTGCAGAGGGAATCCGGGAAGTAACAGTGGGCTTAAAGAGGAATGCGAAACGGACCTATTTCCGGCAACCAGGCGAGAAGGAATTATTGGGAGAAAATCAGAAGGCTCGGGAGGACTGAGGAAATACCAGGAATAGTTCAAAAGGCTCGGTGCGGGCGGGACTCCAATGCTAAGTATACAGTTGAAAACAGGAGATGAACCTTTCTCCCTCAAAGGCAATCAAGGTAGGGAGGGGGGCCACAGAAATATTGTGCTAAAAATATAAATATTACGAAGGGGCCTCAAAGAGGAGATAATATGAAAGAACAATTTGAAATCCTTTGTTAAAAGGGGGCTGCTGCTAGGGAGTTATGTCCCATCGTCTAAGGCTTGCCTTGCCTACAACCACGCAGAGAGACCGGTTCCCAAGAATTGCCACCAGTTTGAATTCATAAGATTGACACAGGAGAATGCTTGACTGTCAAAAAAAAGACTAATTGCATGTCTGACATAGTCCAGGAGTGTCACCTTTGCACTAATGATATATAGGGTATTTGAGACTGAGCTATGTAACTGCACACGCAGAATTTAGTGGGGGTGGGGGGTGTAGCACTGCAGTTGTGCCTAATACTTTTGCCTGCCCATACCAGAATCAAACCCGAGATTAGGGGCAAGAGTCGGGGCGAATAGGAGAGCTCCCAGGGTATAGTGGCCCCACACCAGTGAGCTATCCATACCTGCATATTGTAGTATGTTGCATGATATTTTCTTAGTGTAATAAAGTTCTTTGTTTTTACTAAAGACAAGAACTGGGTTAAACAATCCATTTGTGCTGGGTGATTGTTGAGTTCTAAGCTTGAATCACCCCTTTGCTACTTCCCTAAGAAGCCTGTGACTCCCTCACCTATGCTACCATGAGAGTCAAATGCTGAAGGTGTTCTTCTTGACCCAGTTTGCAGGGCCATAATAAAATGGACCCAAGGACATCAGGGACAAACAACCCCAGGCCCCATAGCTGAGGCCCAGTAGCCCTGCTTTTTCCATGCTCCCACCACCAAATGGGGTCTACCGATCATTGAAGTGTTGGCTGCAATCCCTCTCCACCTGCTCTGCTGCTTACTTTACCCTTTCCATCTAGTATTGTTTATGAAGCCAAGTTCACTTCCAGGCTTCAATCAAACGGAGAAAGGAGAGGGAAGAACATATGTTGCTCTTGGCTGAAATCTACCCAGATCAAGCAGTCTAGCATGTAACTTGACCAAAGCAGCGTTTAAACAAAATTAATATCCCATGCAGCGGGAAGCTGTGAGAATATTTTTCCATTGACTTCTGTGGTGGCCAGCAATATTCAACAAATATCCCCCACATTTGCAGATATCAGTTGAAGATAAACGGAATTTAACCTACAGATGTTTTAGTGCAGGATGCTGTGCCCCTGTTCCATGTAGCGAGTCTTGGTGAGGTAAAAAAAAAAAAAGGGAGAAACAATATCCACATGCCCTGTCTTAGAAAAATAATATCATAAGAGGTGGTATGCACACCGTCGTTTCTCTCCGTATATTTCATATTTTCGAACTTTAAAGAGTTGCGTGCGAAACTGGGCTGTGCCTTGCCCTAATGCACCATGAGAAGTATAATGCTGTGGGGAGCGCGTGTGAACGCTCCTCTCCCAGACGCACAGCATGAGTGGATATTATATCCTACTCTAGATTCGACTTGTTAACAAGTCGAATCTAGAGTAGGATATAATATCCACTCATGCTGTGTGTCTGGGAGAGGAGCGTTCACACGCGCTCCCCACAGCATTAGAAAAATAATAGCCATCACTGCCCTTGTGGAATTCGATACACCAAGCATAGTAGCCCATGGAGAGCGGGTATGATTGTGAGCCATTCAGGGGTGTCCTATGGTGTGCGGTGGCCAGGAGGGTCATATGGAGCCCTAGCTTGTGGGGGGTGCAGCTAGGAACCATAACACAGGAAGATCCGTGAGTCACATTGGGAGTGCTGAAACAGACCCACAGCACTTGGTGCAGCGCGGATTGTTGAAGACATAGGACGGCAAGCTGGTAGGCAAGGGCACCGTCTCTTCCATGTTACTGCTGTGTACAGTACATTGTGCGGTTCCCATGCAAGAGGGAGCTAGGCTGTGGTAGATCTTTTAGGAAACAAAGTTCTGTAAAATATCTATACTCGCCCAATTCTACTGGAGGATATTTTCTAATATAAGACACGAGCCTGGGTCCCCAGACAGAGACACTTAATCCTTTAGTTACATGAATGTGTTATAGAGGGGACCTGACCTCTGACCCAGTAGGGATGGTCTGTCTCTGAATCCTTGTCTGGGAACAGCTAAAAGCTATACAAGTCACATACTGTCACCTAAGCCTGAGGTGATAAAAGAAATATGAACCGGGTGACAAGCCACAGGGGCTGGAATGGCGCATTGACTACATTTGAAACAGATTTGTAATTTCTTCAATGAGGGAAGTGGTCTATGTGAAAAGTAACATGGTGGCGCCAACTAGGCTGCACAGGAAAATCCTAAGGCACAGAGAATTGGATCAACTGGGGGGCTACACTGTACACTTTCTCTATCAGGGGATGAGTGCTCTCTTTATGCAAAGGAGTTGCCACCCTCCAATGAGAATTATGGAAAAGAAGGTCAGGCAATAATAAAAGAGAAAGCACGTAAAGGACAGCAGTGTTTAGCTATGGAACCCTAAGTAAAGGACAAATTAAAAAATTCCCTCCGACACATGAATGGGGTTTTGTGCAAACTATGGAGGGACAAGATCAAGAAGAATCTTTTCTAGGGATCATATTTCAGAAGATTAGAAAAGAGAAAGTGGTGTTTACACATAAAGAAGGGAGTGACCAGTAGGCCCCATTTGGCAGACCAGAATGTCGAAAAATGAGGCAGGGGTTTACGAGGCCAAGGAAGGAGTTAATGATCTGGAGCAGAGGGTAGGAGATAACCTGGACCAGGATGTTTCACATAATTAAGCCCTTCGTTACCTTATGAAAAAAAAGAACAATTATTGGAATGACAAGAAGATGCCAAAAATAGAATGAGGGTGTGCAACACATGGATGTCTCGTTATGTAATATTTAGACTTGTCAGCCTTACAGTGGTCTGCCCCCAAACCTTTTGCCTGCTAACCTCCTATTTTTGCTGATTCTTTTTGTTGGCCTTAGGACTCTGAGCACTTTACCAATGCTGACCAAACTAAAGTGCTTTTGCTTCTCCCCTAAACATGGTTGCATTTGATATATCCACAATTGAGATATTTAATTTATTTGTAAGTCCCTAGTAGAGTGCACTACTTGTGCCCAGGGCCTAAATGCTACTAGTGGGCCTGCAGCACTGATTGTGTCACCCACACAAGTAGCCCTTTGAACATGTATTAGGCCTTCCACTGCAGAGCCTGTGTATGCAAATTTAATGCCACTTCCACTTGCCATGCATTTAAAACCCTTTGCCAAGCCTTAAAACTCTCCTTTTATTACACGTCACCCCTAACGTAGGCCCTGTGTAGCCCATATGGCAGGGTTCTGTGTAAGTAAAAGGACATGTACTTTTACGTTTTGCATGTCCTGGTAGCGAAAAACCCCTACATTTGTTTTTCACTACTGTGAGGCCTACTCCTCTCATAGGTTAACATTGGGAATTCCTTATTACACTTTTTAGCTGTAATTCCTGATTAGAAGTAGAGCCTCTGTCATGTTTTTTTAACCTTTGGAATGATAATGCTAAATCCTCCTTACTGGTAAAGTTGTATTAAGCATTTCTATTTTAGAAATGCCGCTTTTAGAAAGTGGACATTTCTCTGCTCTTAAAGCTTTGTGTGCCTACAGCCTGTCTCCAGTACACTTCCAGGGTAAGTGACAGCTTGACTTTGTGTATTCCCTCTAGACAGCCACAAAGAACTGACGCATTGCTGCAGTGTGGGAAGGTCGTCGTATCCCCTCGACTGCTTGGAGACACCCGGCGCATCATCTACGGAACCAACACCTCTCAGTAAAGTGCATCGTCTTCCAAACAGACACATCGCCACCACTGCCTGAAGAAAATCGATGCAACACCTCGACTGCGGGATTGACATTGATGCATCGTTTATCTGCACCCCACATCTCGCTTTGCAGCTCAAGGCAACAGTGGTAGCAGACGCTATGCAACCACCAAGGAAATTAGGCTTCTTCCTTGTACTTTGATTTCTCCTCCAATGGTCATGCTTGGCCAGTAGGCGGAAGAATTATTTTCTTTTCCAACTGCTGGGCCATTAGATCACATCAGTGGAAGATGCAGATTGTTCAGTGGATCATGCAGGAAGTTTAATCACCTTTGGACAAAGGGTCTGCAGAGGGGCCCCAGGAGGTAGAGAAAAGTGGGGGTATTCCTCATTGTTTCCCGGGGTCTAAAGAAGATGGCAGGTTCAAACCAATAGTGGATCTTCGCCCACTGAATATCTTCCTCTGCTGTTCTTTTGTGAATCACCCCTGTGGAGGTGAATGTCTCTCTGGGGGGTTGTATTTTCCTTGTCATGCAGTACATTAAGAGACACTGCTCTCATTTTGAGAGCGAGAGCCTAAAAGATTTCCACTGTCAGGCTAGTGGTAATGAAGTCCATTGGTTGATGTCCGCAAACAAGCAAATCTAAAAGTTATTTTTCAACACATACAGTCACCCTTAACTGGCACCATTAGCAATAATACATTTTGTGAGGCACGTGCAGGCTTCATAGCTCCTAAAATAACTATATATCTGCAGTCACCTTCAGATCAAACCAATCACAACACATAAAACCATGGAGGAAGAGATTGCTTTAGGAAGCTCCGACCTCTGCAAAAAAGGATTGAAAATAACAGAAAAAACTAAACAGAAAAAAAGGAAGGAGTTAGCTGGGGGTTTCATCCTCTACATGTGTGTTGTATTTCCATTTCTTCCCTCGCTCAGTTAGCGGGGGTTCTGTCACCTGCATGTGTGGTGTATTTATCTTTCTTCCCTTGCTCAGTTAGCGGGGTTCTATCAGCTGCATCTGTGGTGTATTTATCTCCCTTCCTCTTCTCGGTTAGCTGGGGTTCCATCCTCCACATATGTGGTGTATTGTCCTTTCTTCCACTGCTCAATTAGCTGAGGTCCCGTCATCTATATGTGTGGCGTAGTTCCCTTTCTTCCCCCACTCATTTAGATGGGGTTCCATCATTTGAATGTTAGGTGTATTTTCCTTTTCATCACCCACTCAGTTGGCTAGGGTTTCATCATCCTCATGTAGTATATTTCCCGTTTCATCCCCTACTCAGTTAGCTAGGGCTCCGTCGTCTACATCCTACAATTATGTCACCTGGTTCCACTTCAGAGCCTCAGGGTGTTTGAGGAGGAACATTTCCATTCTGTCCGCTGGAGCCTTCCTCTGGCTGGGGGGTGTGCAATAAAGACTCTTCTTCCCACCTTACCAGCTTCATGTTGTTGCCTCCCTCCCCCACTAGCAACAGAGGAATGGAACACACCCCACACACCTAGAGGAGCTTGAAGAGTTTGCACTGGCAGACGTAGAGGCTTGTCGAGTAATTCTCCGAGAGCTTTTCACACAATGCTTTTGTGAGGGAGATACTGCTCAGAGAAGAAGTAAAAGTAAGACGTTCTACAGAGCCAGAGTGAAATGCAGTAAGCCCCGTGCATTCCACATCTCCATTGTGAAGCTGTTTGTGATGCAACACAGCGAGAAAGAATGAGGCACACCTCTGTTTCCTGCACTGGAGCCCAGCCTGCCAGCCAAGCCTGCTTCGGTGCATCCTATAACAACCCTACCCGAGACTAAAGAGTGCCTCTCAGCTCTGCCACGGTAAGGAGGCGCTCTGCTCAGTGTAGGAGTGGAGGTTTGCCTAATCAGCACGGCGCCCTCAACAAGCAGGTGTCTGTTTACGGTGCAGGGAGCTGTCGTGAAGAAGCTGGAGGAATACCCGTATGCGTTGATGATCTTCAATTGGTTTTCGACATCAATCTCTCACCATCCTCTGTGTCTCACTTTCAAGATACCATGATCTTCATAAGTGAATGGATGAACGAAAATCAATTGAAGCTCAACCCTGATAAAACTGAGCTTATCCTCACTGGCGGGCTTGCTAATCCATGGAACTCCAACTTTTGGCCTTCTCTCCTGGGCAGCCCTCCTTTACCGGTCAGTTCAGCCAAAAGCCTGGGCATAGTGATAAGCAACGATCTGTCCATGAAGGCTCAGATTGGCTCGGTGGTCCCTGCTGGTTTTTTCCAACTGCGGAGAATAAAGAAGATTAGCAGATTTTTGTCCAGGGAAGCCCTGACTCTAGTTATCCTGGCATTGGTCATCTCCCGATTGGACTATGCCAACTCACTTTATGTAGGCATCCCGGCTTATCAACTAAGACTCCTTCAGCTGGTCCAGAATCAAGCTGCCAGACTGATTTTTCACCAACCTAAATGGCATTCACTGATGAAAAGCCTTCATTGGCTCCCAGTGGTCAAGCGTTGTGTATTTAAGCTGGGATGTACTTTTTTCAAACCTCTTCACGGCAACAGTCCAGCCTTCATTTCCTCTAAGATTCTACGCTATGCCCCCTCTTGTAACTTGCGATCCTCCCATCTGAATCTGTTGGTCACTCCCACTTTTAAAAGCAAGAAACATGGAGGTTCCAGATTTATGGTTTTAGCCCCTCAGTTCTGGAACTCGCTCCCCGTGGAGATGAGGTCCATTACCTCCTTCGCACTATTCAGGAAACAGCTGAAGACCTGGTTGTTCTCCCAGGCGTATGATAACTAGGCTACTTTCCCACCGCTGCTACCTTACTCACTACCCCAGCGCCAAGAAACCGTCCGGTGAACGTGCGCTTAACAAATGTTTTTAACATAACATAACATGCGTTATCTATGATATTGCATAATAGCATAGACTGTTACAGGCACACCTATGTGAAATGCTTGTATAGTGTCTGAGATGTTACTTCAAACCCGTGATAGGCACAACTTTGTTTACATTGTAGCCTGTGCCAGCTGGTCTTATGGTGAAAGGCACAGCCTTCATTTGGTATTCTAGCTTTCCACAGAGCAGCACTGAGGGGTTGTGTGTGGACTGAAATGGTGCCACTCTTGCGGCGGGCAAGGCAAATGAAAACGAAAGCTGCCACCTGCCAAATGAGTGCCTAAGAGGGCTAATAAATACACTGAGTGGTCCTAGAGTGGTAGCAACTTGCTGGAAACTAACAACAGGAAAGGCGCCACTCCCTAAATTCACAGGAGGGCACTGACAAGTCCTCCTCCAGATTAAGGGTGTTTGTTTGTTTACTCCGCGCTGGCAGACCACGTGGTGCACGGCTGAGGCTGCCAGGCTCAGCTTAATTGAATCCCTGGCCATGTGGCGCCAACAATGTGCGTAGTTGTTACTTTGTAACTCCTCCGTGTCAGATAAAGAGGCCATAGTGTACTTCTGTTGGTACTTTGTAACTAGTCCATAGCGTATGAAGCGGCCACGGTGTACTTCTAAGCACTGACGGCAGCTCTCAGGCAGCACAGTGAGCGCACTGACTCCTCCTGCTGGGGGGTTGGCCGAGCTGAGTGTGTTGTCCCCTCGCCTCTCTCATGTGAACCCTTATGGCGACCTGGTCATCCTGCTGAACCCGTGATAGTGGTCCGCGGTGGGGCTCTGGAGGATTCCCGGGCCACCCCGCTGTCTGAGGGGGGCGTTATCGATGCTAGCCTGTTTGGGCCTTCAAGGAGGCTGGATAGTTGCAGTCTTGCGGTCTGGAGACCCAGGCTGCCTTGGTGGTGAGCTGCGCTGACCCAGGGACTGCATGGTTGTGGACTCTGCCTCCCGGCCATATCTGGCCCGTTTATTTGCTCCCTACCCTGGATGTCATGTGGGATGTGTAACCTTGTTTCTGAGGCTAAGAGGAGGGGAGGCCAACATGAAAACTTTGAAGTCGGGGGCTCCCTCGGACCCATGTCCAGCTTCTACCCTAGCATCAATAGCTGCGATCATCAACCCAGTAGTCAATCAGATTCTGAATGTCTCTCTGCAGCATGAGCTTGTCCCTACTAGGTGGAAGAAGGCGCAAATACTCCCCCTCCTGAAAAAGCCAACCCTGGACCCAGAGATAGCCTCTAACTATAGGCCCATATCTCTTCTACCTTTTCTTTCCAAAACGTTGGAAAAATATGTTAATTCGGTTACCACCACGTTTGTAGAAACTAACAACATACTGCATCAGAGCCCATCCGGTTTCAGGCCAAATTTCAGCACTGAAACGGCGCTCCTAGAAATCTCGGAGTCCATAAAGGACGTCCTTGATAGGAGCGGCAAAGCCGTGCTGATATTATTGGATCTGTCGGCGGCCTTTGATACCGTCCCTCATGACCGACTCCTGTTGAGACTCCAGGAGTCTGGTTTCGGGGGGACGGTATTCAAGTGGTTTGCCTCTTTTCTGTCGGACCGCCAACAAACAGTCTGGGCTCCGCCTTTTTCGGCTCCCATTCCCCCCTTAAAGGTGGGAGTCCCGCAGGGCTCTGTTCACAGCCCTACATTGTTTAATATTTACCTGTCCCCCCTAGCGAATCTGGCTGAGTCTCATGGAGCAAAAATAGTGTCGTACGCCGACGACACGCAGCTCCTCTTCACCTGCGACAAGGACACTGATTTCAATGGCGAAGTGATCAACTCTTGTTTATCGGAGGTGTTTGCCTGGCTTCAGCTAAATCAATTGAAATGTAACTCCGACAAATCGGAAATTATTTTCTTTGGCCTGCCTCCCAACAATATGTGGCGCAGCTGGTGGCCACAGGACATGCATCCGCCCCCTACCTCGGTCAGGTTAGTTAAAAACTTGGGGGTGAAATTGTATGACACCCTAAATATGAAATCCCAGATTCAAGTGGTAGCCGGACAATGTTTCGGCTTCCTGAAAATGTTAAAACAGTTCTTGCCCCTTCTCCTGGTCCCCCACAGGAAAACAGTGGTCCAGGCCTTGATCGGATCTAGGCTGGATTATGTAAATATACTTTACCTTGGACTACCGGAATACCTATTCACCCGCCTCCAGGTGGTCCAAAACGCTGCAGCGAGGGCTATACTTCTACTTGGTCCCAGGACGCGGATGTCTCCCCACTAGAAATCTCTTCACTGGCTCCCGATCCGAAAGAGGATCCATTTCAAAGCTCTTGTCCTGGCCTTTAAGGCCCTTCATGACACCGGTGCCCCCTATCTTAGGAAAAGAGTCCAGCTCTATCATCCAAGGCGCTCTCTGCGTTTCTCGTCCCTGTCACTAGTAAGCACCCCTGTGTCCCTCCGCTCTCAAATAGGAGGACGATGTTTTCAGGTATAAGTTGCCAAACTTTGGAACGGCATGCCGCTTACTTTAAGACAGACGCACAATCTCCTCCCCTTCAGGAAGGCCCTAAAAACCTGGTTGTTCCAGCAATAGCCCCGCGTTGTCTTATCTAAACTAGCCTGTCACACTCACCTAGCACCGGGACACTCAGCCGAGTAGCTGTGCGCTCTACAAATACCCTGGTAACATAACACCAGAGCGCTAAAAAGCGCTGCAGGGACTCCTGTCCAAGGGCAGGCCCATCTGCGGCTGCACGAGGCTGGGCTGCCCCCCTAATGTCCTAATACCCGTTAAGGTACTGTTACACCTTTGAAATGACTGCATAACTCCTAGCTACAAAGGCTTATTTTGACTAAAGGTGCAACTTGAATAACTTTAGGTTCTTTCCCATGGTTACGAGGGGCAGTAAATGCGTCTGCTAAACATTTGTCAACCCGAATTGCCTGGTGTTGCTTTAGAATGCTAAGCAAACCTTTTATTAGACATATTTAATAGTTTTAGTTTGTGTTTCTTTATTCTATTTAAAATTGCATTGCACTGGTACAGTTAAGGGATTAAGAGATCATATTTGTTTAAAGATCAGTTCATTTTGTCTCCTTTGAGCTCTTCTTGAGGTTCCAAATAACACATTACTCTTGGTCTTTACAATGGGTAAAAGGAAAGCTACATATAGCCCCGTGGGCTTGTTTAAAAACAAAAATTCAGGGCAACATGCTGCATTAATAATAGTACCATCGAAGCCATAAATAAACTCATTGTGGAAGTAGAAACACTGCTTGATACAGGGAAATCGGGGTAGGGCAAATAAAGTGGCTGACATATTTGCTAAATCCAACAAATTGATAGGCATGTCACAAACATTATTAGGCCAAGGGCACTCGGTAATTTTTAACTGCAAAAGGATCTTGTGCAAGTCACCCAGAGTAGGAGCGTAGAAAGTCACACAACTAGAAAAAATCCATGACTGGGCTCAGGTGATTCTAGTCAAATGGCCACTTGCTCTGAGAGGCGACCGCTGTCCCCAGTGGTAATAGTTGGTCCACTTAGCATAGAATGCTCCAATTAATATGACGGTTTAAGCAGTCTGAGACCTAATGAGCATATTCCAATAAATAATCAAGCCACTGCACCAGCGGCTAATCAGCGTACTAGTACTATGCAGCCCAAAGTAGAGCCTGCCCTTTCAACAGAGCAATTACATATTATAAAATCATTGTCACAGGTACTCAGCCAATTAAGAGAACTTGTTGTGACCTTGACTAATAAAATTGACGAACTTCAGAGACTGCGTACTGATCCTGGAAGGGAGTATGCAAACACCTTTTTAGGTCTCGCCTAGCGTTGCAGCGCGCATGCGCTGCTCGCTTTGCGAGGCATGGTGTATATACTATAGCGGGGAAGCTTCGCGTAAGCTTTGCCCACTTTCCGCCCATTTTTTTATTTGGCTTACAGCCTAAATGCTGCCTCCTGATTGGTTTTCGTCTTGTTAGTCCCTCCTGTCGGCCATGGCGTAATTTGTACGCTTCCGAGGCTATTGGCCTCTTTACTCAACACAATTTTTTCCCCTGTGCCTCTCTCCCGCCCCCTCACGCAGTCCATGATTTTTTGCCAACCCCTCACCTCCCCCACTCCCGTTCGTGCCTCTTAGACACACGCACTCACATTTGTAATGCAATACGTCTCGCGTAAATGCGAGTCGTATTGCATTGCAAATGCTTGTTTTAAGTAGTGCGCAGTCATTTACAGGCACGCCCCAGGAAGCCGTACTGTACCGGAACTGACATCCCTGGGGTGCACCGGCAAAGAACCCTCGGTTGCATCGGCATCCCACTATGTTTCACTTTCATAGGATGCACACTAATTGCACAGCGCGTGCTGCTTGCACGGGAGGCACCAGTTGAACAGATTAATAGGGTAAGCCTCGCTTTTGGGGACGTGCATAACCTTCCGGCCACTTGATGGATTGAGGCAGGCATAACGATAAAATAAGTGCAACTCAGTTTGATCACAGTAACACCCGTTAATTACAATTATACAAAAGTGTTTCTCGCGGTGAGGCTGTTTGCCAGGGCACACCGTCTAGTGCCGCCGATCCGAGGTTGAACCTCCCGTTCACAAATTGCAAATGTTTTCTGCTAAATTAAGTTTGCTAGCATTCCGGGTTTTGATACCGTGCCTGGAAGAGTCTCCGTGATCCCTACAGCCCCTGCAGGCATGACCGACAGCTGCAGAAGGTTTGTTTACTTAAGATATATTGACCCTTCTCCTTTTATCCAAAGATAATCTGGGTAACTTGAAGGCCAGGTGGTAATTCATAGGCAGGGTTGGCTCGGCTTTCTATTTACACGTTGCAGTTGTAGCGCTGTATTTGCACGTTGTAGCCCTAACCCGACCGGGATGTATTGGAGCGCTTTACATGAGCAGCACTTCTGTTCCAGTGGCTGCTCGCCGCCCTTTGCTCCTCGGCTCACTTGACGAAAACCATGACTTCTACAAAGGGCTCTTACCCTCTTTTTTCTCGATTTGTTCCCCTGTGAAAGGGATCCAAAAAACACTTTGGCTGCAAATGTCTTCAGACATTTTTCTTTTCTAACGTGCAGCCGTGGGTTTAGAAATGGAGTGGCAGTGGTGGCAGCAGCTCCTTTTCTCTCCCCTTCTCTCGCCCCACCGACGTAAACTTTTCCAGTCTCCAATGTTTTACGGAATGCGCACTGCCTCAAAGAGACTTTCCTCTACAACAAGGCACAACGGGGAGGGAGGGATAGCTCGGGCAGCGCCACCCTTCACAATAAATATATCAACCAGTGGCGTACAGCGCCTCTGTAGATTAACCCCCACCCACTTTATTATCGTGAGTTTGGGGAAAGAGGAGTTCGGAGTGGGGGTGCCCCTACAAGCATCAGAGGGAAGTGATCATTATAGTCTGGGCAGCAGAAAAACCCACCCGACTGCATGGCAGGCGTCCCTGGAAACTTATTAACCATTTCCCTGCCGGACCGCAAAGGAAACCTGTGTAAGAAGTGTTTCCAGACACCGGTAGTAAGATCACTTCCTCGTGCAGACAGTGTCGGAGCCTCACCTGTGTGTGCCAGCAACCAGCGGAGCCACGCCACTCTCGGGAGCACTGCAGGTAGGTGGCAGCACCCCCGCGTCCTCCCCATCCAAGTATGCGAGGACAGAGCAGCCACCGGAGCTGCGCCACTCTCGGGGGCACTGTAAGTAGGTGAAAGTACTCCCCTCCACCCCCCCATAGTGTGCCAGGACAGAGAGCAGCCAGCAGATTCGCTCCACTCTCAGGGGTACAGTAGGTAGGTGGGCACGCTGCACCCTCCCAGTGTGGCAGCAGAGGGAGCAGGCATGTGGGCTCTGCCACCTGAGGGCAGTGGGACACAGGGCTAATAGGACTAGAAAGGGACCTGTGTGATCCTCGACCGAAACCCAGCATTCTTCAACATCTCGATACTGGAGCTCTCGTCCTCTTCTTTTCACCTTTCTATTATTTCTCTTTTTGTTGGTTTCTCTTTTGTCCCGCCCCCCACCAGCCCCCACCGTCTTATCCTGCATACTCAGTGTTTACTCTTTTTCTTTCGGGGTTTATTCACTCATTTTTCTGCTCTTTCCTTTTTTGCTCCCTCTTGTTTCTCCATCTTTCCCTCACTATCAGCCGTAGACCTCCCTCCCTCATTACTTCTCTCCTCCTTTCACAAGCTCGTTTCCCACCATTTTGTCTCCTATATTGTTTTATACTATATCTTCCCCCATGTTGTTACCACGAGCCACTTTACCACTGCTTGCCTGAGGCCACCCATGTTTTCATATAACTTTCGTCTGTCTTTTCCACTCCTCTCTCTTTACCCCTGTTAAACCCACTACCTGAACTTCACTTTGATCCTGGCGCCTTGAAGCAATATTTACGTGGCACACAGCGCCTTACAAACACCTATATAAATAATTAAATATACTTCCCTCTATCTGTGCTGAGTCTATTCCCTTGTATGTCGGTCTACAGGTGAATGCATCCGTACAGTCTCCAAAAACACCCATTGTTTGACAATAAATAGGAACAAAGCACAGGACAAGAACATGATTTGCCTAGCATCACACATTGTGGGTCATGTAGGACAGCTGACCACACTTCTGCATTAGCAGAGCCAATAGCTCTGGCTAAACACTTATAAGGTCCCAAAGGCGAGACCGATTGCATTGCAAATGCTTGTTTCTTGTTGCACCCCCACCATACCAAATGGGCCACTTACAAGGGTTCCACAATCGTTATGTAGTGTAAGTACCAATCAAGAATTTGTAAAGCACAGCAAATCACCAGTGAGGGTCTCAAGGCGCTGGAGTTGCTAGCTGCTTCATGGTGATCTGTTCATTCGGTCAGCCAGGTCTTGAGCCTTTCCTGAATTGCTGGAATGATGAGGCGGTCCTGAGGTGCAGGGAAAGGCCGTTCCAAGCTTTGGCCGCCAGCTGTGAGAAGGAGCATCCCCTCCTGTTGGCTTAGCGAATCTGAGGGGGTGTCTGCGAGGAAGAGAGGAGGCAGATCGTAGGTGTCTGGTCGGTTGGTGGAAGGGCATACGTTTGTTGATGTATGCTTGTCCCTCATTACACAGGGCTTTGAATGCATGGGTCAACATCTTGAACTGGCATCTTGTTAGAAATGGGATTTTTGGTAGGCTAGGGCATGTGACAAAGCCAGGCAGAAACCACCACTCTAGTCAGGATAAGGGAGTTACACTCCAAAAATATCCCCTGCTCACCCCCCCTTGGTAGCTTGGCACGAGTAGTCAGGCTTATCTTAGAGGCAGTGTGTAAAGCATTTGCACATAACCAACAGTAATACAGTGTAAGCACTACAAAAGGACACCACTACAGTTTAGAAAAATATCCAATATTTTTATATACTTAAGACAAGACCAAATACGATAAAAATCCACAATACAGTACTTAAAAATCTTCGGTTATCAAAATATGCTTGAAAAACAGTTCCTTGATGTCGATAGCTCTGTCCGGGGCTATCACGGCGTTGTAAGCAAACAAATCCAAACAGTTCTGGCTGACCGCGGCGTCGCGGGCCAGCTACGGTGTCGGGAAGACCCGCAAACAGTACCTTTTAGAAATGCAGGGCGTCTGCGACCTCTCGTTGAGCTTCCGAAAGCACGGCCTCCGCAGGCGTCGGTTCCGGAGGTCGGTGCAGGAGTCGTCGGGGCCCTCGAAGTCACACGCGTTGCAGATCGAACTCCTCTCTGTTGAAGTCAGGAGCACTGGCGTTGGCAGGCGTCGGGTGCTGCAGTGCGGCGTGCGGTGCGAGCAGCGGCTCGGTGGAGGCATCAGATGGCGTCGTCGGTGAGACCAGGGTTGCGGTGCGAAGTGAATGCGGTGCTCGTCGCGGTGCTCGCAGGTCGCGGTGCAAGCAGCGGCGGCGTCGTTGCTGAAGCGCTGTCGTCGGCTGACAAACTGGGGTCGATGGCGCCGGTAGGCCAAGGCTGCGGTGCGGGATGAGGGCGGTGCGTCGTGTAACTTTACAAGCGGTGCCCTCGAACCACGGTGCAAGCAGCAGGGAAGATTTTGTCGTGGAGCGGCGTCGTCGGGGATACCAAGGCGTCATCGCGAGGCGGTGCGGAGTGCAGTTCCCACAGGTCGCGGTGCGAGCAGCAGCTCGGTGGCGGCGTCAGCAGGCGTCGTCAGTGAGACCAGGGTCGCGGTGCGGTGGTGCCCTCTGCGGTGCCTTCAGGACACGGAGTCAGCAGTGGCGTCGTAGACGTCGTCGGGTTGCTTTTCTTCTGTTGCAGCACAAAACACACAGTCCCCAGTGCTGAGGGCAGAAGAGCTTGAAGTCTTTGGAGCCCTTGGAGAAACTCACAAAGTAGATTGCAGAAAGTTCAGTCCAGTCCTTTCACTGCCCAAGGCAGAAGCAGCCACTGCAGGCCAACACAGCAAAGCACACAGCAAAGTGGTAGTTCCTCCTCACAGCTTCTCCAGCTCTTCTTCTTGGCAGTCTTCTTGATCCAAAAGAGTTCTAAAGGCCCCAATATTTATATCCCAAAATCCTTTGATCTCTTAGGCAGAGAGTGTCTCTGCCCAGCCAGAACCAGTTCTGCCTTCTCTGGTGTGACTTCCTGGCAGGAGGTGGAGACGGCATTGTCAGAAGCAGACCAGGCCCTTTGAGGTGCAAGGAAATCTCCTCCCCCTTCCCCAATTGCAGCTCAGGTCTATTCAGCCCTTTCCTGACCCACCTGGACTATCTGGAGCCACTCCTGCTCCCCAGCCTTCTGTCATCCAAAACCCAGACAGGCAATCCACATTCCAGCAGAGGCATACGGGATGACTGAGCAAAAAAATACCTACTTTCTAAAAGGGGTATTTTCAAACACAGAATGTAAAAATCACCTTCACTAAAAGATGCATCTTTAGATTCTGAGTTCAGGCATACTAAACTCTATTTTCCTACCTAATTCCCCGGGCCAGTTATGTTTATAAGATGTTATAAACAAACTCCCCATTCTGACCTATGGGGAACGGGTAGCCTTGCAATAGTGAAAAACGAAATTGGCAGTAATTCACTATCAGGACATGCCACACACACCAGGGCATGTCCTACCTTTCATATACACTGCAGGTGTACCTTGGGCCTACCTTAGGGGTGGCTGACATGCAAGTAAAGGAAAGGTTAAGGACTGGCAAGTGTGTGCACTGGCCAAGTCGACAGGGCAGTTACAAACTGCGCGCAGACTCAGCAATGGCGGGCATGAGTTACCTTTTCAGGGCTACTCACGTGGGTGGCACAATCAGTGCTGCAGGCCCACGAGTAGCATTTGATTTACAGGCCCTGGCACACTCAGTGCACTTCACTAGGGACTAACAAGTAAATCAAATATTCAATCATGGAAACACCAATCCATAACACAATTTACCACAGGAGCACTTGCACTTTACCACTGATCAGCAGTGCGAAAAGTGCGCAGAACCGCTACGCCAGCGAAAACAGAGTCAAAACCGGGAGGTCAGAAAGCAAAAACTCGGGGAAAACACACCAAAAGATGCCAAGTCTAATACATCTCTTCTGGATCTGGAGCCAGTGTAGCTTCTTGAGGTGGGGTGTGATGTGGGTTCACCTAGGGAGGGCAAAGATGAGTCTGGCCACTGAGTTTTGGATTGTCTGTAGTCTCTTCAGGAGGCGTGTGGTGATTCGTATGTAGAGTGTGTTCCCGTAGTCCAGCCTGCTGGTGATGAGGGCATGCATGATGGTCCTTCTGGTGTTGACTGGGAGATCTTTGGGAGCATGCGTAGGATGTAGAAGCAGGCAGATGAGACTGCGTTTACCTATTTTTTCATGGTTAGCTTGCTGTCCAAGATGATGATGAGGTTGCGGGGTGGTCTGTTGGGGCCGGGGATGGGCAGTGTTCAACAGCCCACCCTGCGTTGTTCCATAGCGAGGTGTTGTTCCCAAAGAGGAGGACTTCCGCCTTGTCAGTGTTAAACTTGAGACAGTTGTCCTTCATCCAATCTGCAACGTTTATTATACATCTGTGGAAGTTGGCTCTGGTGGTGGAGGGGTCTTCTGACAGCGAGAGTATGAGCTGAGTGTCGTTGGCGTAGGAGGTGATGTTAAGTCTGTGCGATCTGACGTTGTTGGCCAGGTGGATCATGTACGTGTTGAAGAAGGTGGGGCTGAGGGTTGATCCTTGGGGGATGCCACAGATTATCTTCTTGGCGATTCGAGGTCAACGGTGGGAGATGGATTCTCTGGGTTCTTCTGGTGAGGTATGAGGCGATCCATTCGAGGGCGTCTCCCTGGATTCTGATGTGGTGGAGTCTGTTGATCAGGATGTGATGGGAGACAGTGTCGAAGGTGGTGAACAGGTCCAGGAGAATGAGGGCTGCCACTGAACCACGGTCCAGGAGGGCTCTGATATCATTCGTGGCTGCGATTGGGCTGTCTTGGTGCGGTGCTTGGCGCGGAATACAAATTGAGAGCGGTCCAGGAGGTTGTTGTGATCCAGGTGTTCGGTGAGTTGCTGGTCGATTGCCTTCCTGAGAATCTTCACTGAAAAGGGGGGCAGGGAGATGGGCCGATAGTCCTTTGCTTCTGGTGGGTCAGTGGATGGTTTCTTCAGGAGGGGACTCACTTCAGCTTGTTTGCAGTCCTCAGGGAAGCAGTCCAAGGTGATGGAGATGTTCAGATGTCACCAATCGCTTTGCTCCCGAGGTTCAAGATGTGGTAGGGACAGAGGTCCGTGGCTGCCTCTGAGTGCACAAAGTTCATGGTTGAGATTGTAGCTTGAGTCGTGAGAGGGTCCTTCGTAAGCAGGTGTTCGGGGTTTGGGTTTGTGGGTGTGAGCAGGCTGATGCTGTCGGCGGCGGAGGGTTGGGGTTTGACATTTTCGTAGATGACGGAGATCTCGTAGTGGAAAAAGTCCACTAGGTTGTCACATAATTCTTGGGAGGGGGGTGATGTCGTTCCTGGTGGCCGCGGGGTTGCAGAACTCCTTCACGATGGTAAAGAGCTCATTGCTGCGGTTTGTGCTGGCTTCTATGTCACCTGCAAGGGTGTTTTTCTTTGTTTCTTTCAGGAGGCAGCGGTACTGGTTGAGTGTGGTCTTGAAGGTGGTGTGGTCTCCTGTCTCTTCGCTGGTGCGCCACTTCCTTTCTAGTGGCCGGCAGTTGCGTTTGGTGGATTTCAGCTCTGCGGTGAACCAGCTGGCTTTTCTGGCAGACCCTTTGGATTTGGCGGGGACGATTGTGTCGGTTCTTTCTGTGATCCACTGGGAGACGTTCTTCTCAGCCTGTTCTGGGTTTGATGTTGTGCCTGGAAGATGGGAGTTGAGTGTTGTTCCACTGATCCTCTGATATCTTTTTCCAGTTTCTGCGCTTGAAGCTGTGGGGCATGGTGCCAGTGTTGGTAGGTCCCGAGATGGTGGAGTGGACGCTGTAGTGGGCGGTCCAGGTGAGCTTTGAGAAGTGGGTGTACTTGACTCCGTCGCTGGATGTGAAATGGGGTCAAGCGTGTGTCCTGCCGTGTGGGTAGGGTCGGTGACAAATTGCTTGAGGCTGATGTTGCTCATGCCTTCGAGGAGGTCGGTTGTATTGGTGTTGCTGGGGTTGTCGAGGTGGAAGTTAAGATCCCTTAGGAAGATCTAGTGCTTGAAGTCAATGGCGATTGGGGAGATGAGGTCAGGCATGGTGTTGCAGAAGCTGGGGCGTGCTCCCTGTGGTCTGTGGGTGAGGGTGCCTCTGATGGTGCTTTTTCCATCTGTCTGGAGTTGGAAGTTGAGGTGCTCCATTATTAGGGTCGATTTATCTGAGGAGGTCATGCAGCGCATGGTGTCCTTGTAGATAATGAAATTCCACCTCAGTGTTTGTTGGTTCGATCCCTGTATGTTATCTTATAGCCTTCGGGATGGCAACGGTCGACGCAGAGGCTTGGTACACCCATGTCTCTGAGAGGAAGACGACGTCTGGGGTGAGGGATGAAATAGTGTCCCAGATCTTCGTGGAATGTTTGTCGAGCAATCGTGCGCTGAGTAGGTTGCACTGGAGTTGTGCCGGAGCGGTCTCGGTCGGCATAGTGGAAGCAGTCGTATTTGCGATGTCTCTGGCATTGTTAGTTGCTTCAGTGTTGCATTTGAAACGGCAGTGCTAGCAGGAGAATGGTCCTCTGGTGGTGTGTGGGGATGTGCAGCAGCAGTTGTCGATGCACCCGGGATCCAGGGCTCGGAGGGCAGTGGTGGTGTAGCAGCGGGGGGTGGAAGATCAGGGTTCCTGGAACTGGGCATGGTCTAGGCACAGATGGGTACAGATGGGCATGCCTTTTTCACGCTGGTAGTGCGCTGCGGCCCCCATTAAGTAGGTCCAGCAAGGGACGCTGGAAGGCGGGAGTGGCAGGCGACGGGAAAAGCGAGTGGCAAGGCTCGCAGTGCCCCACGCCAAAACACAAAACAACGGGTTAGCAGGCAACAATAGTGACAGAAAAAACAGAATCATGCAAACAATAATGAACAAACTGAGCAGATTGACAAACAGGCAATAATGTAGACAAAGTAAACAGAACAGAACGGGTAGCAAAGGGCAAAATAAACAGAATGGCAGAAAAAAGGCTGATAAAATGAACGAAAGTAGGCAGACAAAATGAACGAAAATTGGTCTTGGTCTCAATTGGGTCCCGTTAAAGACTTTGAAATGAGCCCTTAAAGTCCCTTAGCTTAATTGTTGCACCCCATCAACCCTGTGCCCTCCTCCCATCTTCCTCACATCTCTTTAAGGGGATCCTTATCAAACCAGCATTGCACTCAAATTAGCCAGTACTTTGGTCAGTTTTCTTCCAATTCAGTATCATCTAGTTCTAGGTGTCCTTTAAACCACCAAAGAAAGCAGGGTAATGCAGGACACCCCTAAATTTTCCACGTATTCACTCTATTTCAACCTCTCCCAAAGTTGATAATATCAAACTGTTTATGATTAATGTTCCACGTTTGATCCCAGGGAGAATAGGGATTCCTTAAAAAAATAAAATTATACACTTTATCAGGCACTCTAGGCAGTGCTAGTCTGTCATTAGATCAGATATAGTAGAAGCGCGGCAATGTTAAAATGGATCTTAGGAATACCTTGCTGTAAGGATGAGGGAAAGCTGTCAGGCAGAGAGGCTGATTGACCTTGATTTAAATTAACTCCGCACTTAGGCTCAGGGATAAGTTTCAAACTTGCCTCCCTTTTGCCATAAACCATTCTACTCCCTAGTTAAGCTGCGTGTCATCATATACCCATCTCCAGTGGTGTGAGTAAATCTATATAGAATGAGCAAATGTTGGGGGCCCTCAATGCAGTAGAATGACTCACACTGAATATAAATAAGATCCAGACGAGGTCAGCTAGGGCTAATGCCATCATTGATTCCTCCATTGACTGTACTATTGACACTAGCATTGATGTGTCCATAGGGCTCAGTTTCAATAGGGACATGACATCTACTGAAAGTAATACTATTAGCAGGTCCATGGTTGAAGGGACTCTTTTATGTCTGACTCATAATATATCAACCCCTAGAAAGATTTTTTAGTAAAATTAAGCTGATATCTTGGATGTTAGAACTGTCCCATTAATTGGAATATTTAACATTTTATACTCCAGCTGTCCCTACCAGGACAGGGAGACCTGCTGGCAGCCTAGTTTTTCCCCCTTTATTTATTGATTTTGTAACAAAAAAAAACGAACAATACAAATCAAGCAAGATTAAATTAAAAGATAAAGAAAGAAAAGAGCAGTCACTGTGCACATACATTTCGATCAGGTGACATTTCCGATATCAAGTTACAGGTCCGGGGTGTTATGCATTCGGGGATACAAAATGCCAATAAAATGATTCATAATACAGCAGACTCTAGGCTAGCATTTCCCCCCGTTGCTGGGTTGTCTAATGGAGACATCCTGTGGACAGTATTCTCTATATAGCATGAAGGCCTCTTATCTAACAAGTGCCCAGTATAAAAACTAAAGTATGGTGTCCATCATACCCAAATATCACTAGACGCACGCTCCCTACTACTGGGTGCAGTCTGAATTACAAGAGATATTCATTCTCGGCCAGCTAAGTAGCTCTGATACAGGCTCCAGAAATTTTTAGGGTGGCTCTGAGGGGGGAGCAACTCGCAATATAGTTCGGATTGCGTGTTACAGTACAACATATTTCTAGTCCACTGCACTACAGTAGGGGGTGGCCCACGGGCCCAGTGCCTAGCAAACCCACGCTTAGCCAGCAGTAAACCCATATCTACAAGTCGTCGTATTTCTTTCCAAACATGTTTAGAATAGCCAAGAAGAGCTAGCAGAGGATCAGGCGTCAAAGGCTCCCCAATAATATCACTCAGTTTTTTAAAAATGAGTAACCAAAATTTAGCAATATCGGGACACAACCAAGCTAAATGCATGAACACTGCTTGGTCCATTCTACATCTCTTGCATCTCGCGGAGTCCCGAAGGCCGTATCTATGCAATCGGGTAGGAGTATAACATACCCTATTAAGAAATTTAAAATGAATAAGATGGTGACTACCATTTAGGGAGATGCGTTGCGTGGCCTCGCAGCAATAGCGCCATTTATCATCCTCAAGTGTAACCTCCAAGTCCGTCTGCCACTCCAATCTGGCCTTAATATAGAAGTTCTTCTGAAACTCTTGTGCCGTGCTATAAAGCCTGGAAACTAATTTGCAGGTAGACACTGCACGCAGTATCAGCGAGAAGGGGGCAACATCTGGTGGTTCCATCATCTCTTCTCCGAGCAAATCACGGAGTGCGTGTCTGACCCTATAAAAATGAAACATGGTGAGTGGAGTGATATGTTGTTTTCTAAGACTATGTCTTCCCATCGTCGTCCCATTCCTTCCTCAAAAAGATCACCTATTGTGGAGATGTCCAACAAAGCAAGGGCACATGAAACTTCCAGTTCATTAACCAACGGCATCCATTGGCACCACTCCACTAGGGTAAGTGGAGAGTACAGGATTGAGGCAGCTTGTCTTTTAAGTAAATTCTGCATCGCGTGAGAGGTGGCATTTATGGAGTTCAGAAGACCTGTTCGCCGGGGTGGCGCTCGGTGCAAAGAAGCGGCAAGGGTAGAGGGCACAACCGCAACCTTTTCTATATGTAAGTGCGGGGGAGAGGGTTGTGGGTGCAGCCAGTAAAACGCATGAGTACACTGCACCACTCGGTAGTAAAGTTCCAAATCCGGTGCCCCGAGACCGCCCATCGAGTAAGGCAATGTCCGGATGTCCCATTTGACTCGGGGCTGCTTGCCAGCCCAAGCCAATCTAACCAGTAGGGACCTAATACATTTAAAAAAAATGAGTTGGAAGAACCATAGGTAAGTTTAAAAACAGAAACAGGAATCTAGGTAGCACTACCATCTTCATTAAAGAAATACGGCCTAGGAGAGACAATGGCAGTCGTATCCATCTATTAACATCATCTTACAAATTAGCTATTGCTCTGCCATAATTCTCGCTAAATACTATCTCCGAATTAGTGTGTACTTGGATGCCTAAATAGCGCACAGAATCAGTGGACCAGCTCAAGGGAAAATCCAGTTCCAACGGCACCATGGCTGCAGTAAGGGGAAAAATGGTGGATTTGGTCCAGCTGATTTTCAGACCTGAGAATTTCCCATAACGTACCACTTCCCTTAACACCGGGGACAGGTTAACCTCCGGATCTCTAATGTACAGAAGGGTGTCGTCAGCATAAGTGGAGATTATTAAATTGTATCCAGGGAAATGTGTTCCTCTATGGCTATGGTACTCCCTAAGGGCACAAGCCAAGGGCTCCGCTACAACAGCATAGAGTAAAGGCGAAAGCGGGCACCCCTGGCGGGTGCCCCTTGAAATTTTAATAGGTGGAGTCACCAGATTCCCAACTCTGACTCTAGCTGTAGGGGAGTTGTATAAAACTTTTACTAACTGTGAAAAGAGGTCTCCTACTCCCATGCGTCTCAAAACTGCCAACATGAAATTCCATTCGACTGAATCGAAAGCCTTCTCGGCATCTAGAAAAATAGCGGCCGCCTTGATGTCCAGTTTTGTATGCTGAATTGTGCCAAAAACTGTGCGCAAGTTGTGTGTAAGAGTGCGCCCCGGGACGAAACCTGCCTGTTCTGGGCCAACCAACAATGGCACCAGTGGAGCTAGGCGATTTGCCAAAACTTTGGCAAAAAGTTTTGTGTCTACATTCAAAAGTGACAACGGTCTGTATGATGAGTATTCGTTGGATGGCTTGCCCGACTTTAAAAGAGTTACTAGCAGGGCCTCACGCATGGACTGGGGCATCATTCCACTCTCTCCTATCTCTTCTGGTCCCTGAACTCTTTATAAAAGGCGACCGTTAGGCCATCCTGACCCGGGGCGCTCCCTGAGCCATAGATATTAAGGCGTCGTGGACTTCCCTGTCTTCCAGAGGTCTCATGAGATATTCCCTGTGCTCGTCTGCAAGCCACGGAAGCTTAATATGTTCCAGGTAATCTAGGACTGCAGCCTCGTCCACCTAGTTCAGTAGAGCTCCGAGTAGTAATTTCGAAATTACCCACTATGGAGTCAGGATCTCGCAGCATCTCCCCCGTTGCGGCATGGAGTTCTGTGACGCTAGCTGTCTCTCGTCTGCCTCTCAATATAGCTGCTAATGTAGCTCCCGGGTGCTCTCCCTCCCCGTATGTTTTGGCTACAGCATATTTCCCTAAGTACTTCACCTCTCTATCTGCAGCATCATGATACTCCTCCAAGTTCTTTTTAAGCTTCTCAGTGACCCGATCACCACCACCTTCCGCGACCTCCCACGCCGCCAATTTCTTTTCGAGCGCTTTCAATTGCCCTCTAATTGAACGCAGCACCCCGAGTGTTTGGCCATAGCTACTGTCAAGTTTCCACTCACCTGAAAACCAGGTTGTTCGTTTTGAGAGATGCGACGACAGGTCCCTACACCCCCAAAAGCCTGGGCCTGCCTAGATGCACTAAAAAACACCAAGGCAGAATCAGACCTCCAGGGGAAGGGGGAAAAGGGATAAAAGAAAAAAAGAAAACAAAACACTGCTATCTTCTTGCCCAGGAGACGTCTGTGATACTGCGAACGACTTCTATGTGGTACTGGTCATTAAAGCATTCTTGAATTTGAACATCTAGAATACAATAAACAAAACAGCGTTGTAATGTTCACCCGTTTTTAGGTTTGTATGCACTTGTCATAAATTACATTGTAGAACATTATACCTTTCATTCTACGAAGTAGCCTTTACTCAAAAGAAGTTACTTCACTCTCTATATTCCAGGTATGCTAAGCACGCAGACCTAAATTTCAGATGTCTGTAGCGGAATAAACAACATAAATTAGCATTCAGTTTATTATACACATGACATGATGGACAATCTGTAATATTCGGAACTGTCCTTACTGGAGAAAATACTTCTTTCCTCCTTGTAACCTCTTTTATTCAAAACGAGATGCAGGACATGGGAGGCAAAGTCACTGAGTAAGTATGGTAACCAAAGTCACTGGGTAAGTATGGTAATCACTTGAGCAAATGTTGAAACTGGTATTTGAGCAAATGCAGAAACTGGGTATGCAAAATCACTGGATAAATATTTACAATAACTTAATCCAAGCGTTCATTTTTTGCCTTAATTGTTCAAGCGGTAAATGTCTATGTGCATAGTTTTTTCAGAAATAAATCAAGGCAGTACCTGAAATAATGTTATGTCCTCTCTTCGCACCGTGAAAATACCTTACTTGTTTGCTTTGTCTATTTTTAGAGCAGAGGAAATCCCGGGATGAAATGGAGCCTCGTCTGTTGCCATGGAGACCGAAGAATGAGGAAATGTTGATGTCGCCTCGGGAAGCTGAAGAGGGTCTGGTCTGCGGCGCTTTGCTTTCAGGATCAGGTGAGCAGGAACAGAATGACGAGAGCAAGCAAGCCTAGTTGTTCTTGTTCCTCTTTTATAGTTCTTGCAAGGGTGGGGCGCATGAGGGATTCACACGTGTGCACGTGTTGCCAACTGTCAAATCGAACTTAGGCTAATGACAGCCGGCAGACACGTGTGCTTAAGAGAAACACGTTGGGAGCCTGTGCAAGCATTCAATAGAAGTGTTTTTTTTTTTACATTGTATTAAGCATACCTGACAGTTGAAATAAATAAACAGTAAATGCATTCGTAAAATGTGTATTGGCCTAAAGTATACAGTGTGTCTAAGAGGCCATAAGTCATACAATAGCTCCACCTAGTGGGCAAACTTAATACACAATTCAACACACAATAGGTATACTTTGGTTTACAATATGGGTGCTGGCGATGTTCAGGACACATTTCCTAACAGTCGCCCCTCTTAAAGGCCGCCCTACGGCGCGCGGCTTTTGTGGACATCTCAGATGGAATTGCTGCACTAATTTGGGAGCGTGGACAAAGGAGGCTGGTTCCCAGGAGTTTTCATTGTCAGCATAGCCTTTCCAGGCTATTAAATAATAGAGTCGGCCTTGAATTCTCTTTGAGTCCAGAACACGTCTTACTTCATATTCCAAGTGACCATCAATGGGAATAGGTGGGGGTGGAGGTTCTTTTCTGGTTTCTGGATTGTATAGTTTTAAGAGGGAAACATGAAAGGTAGGATGCACAGGATAGTCAGGGGGTAGATCTAATTGTACTGTGACAGGATTTATAATTTGGGTTATTGGGCATGGACCGATATAACGTGGTTGTAATTTTCTTGGACCTAGAATATTCAAATTCTTAGTGGACAACCAGACCTTATCTCCTATATTATAACTTGGTGTGGGGTCTCTGTGTTTGTCTGCTTGTTTCTTCATAACCTGCTTGTATTGATTGAGATGTGTTTTGGCTTTTTCTTGGATATCCAATAGACGTTTTAGTCGGTCTGTGACCGCGGGAATGTGGGAAGGTTCTATGGAGGTCGGTAATGCCTTAGGATGGTATCCATGTAGAAAATAGAAGGGAGTGCAATGGGTAGCAGAGTGGACGCTGGTATTATGGATAAACTCCGCTAATGGTAAAGCCTTGTCCCATTCGCTAGTAATACCGGACAGAAGACAACGCAGAGTCTGAAGGAGTGTCTGATTTGCCCTTTCCGTTTGTCCATCTGTTTCTGGGTGGAAGGCTGTGGAGAGAGCCACTTCCATTTTTAATTGTTTACAGAGTTCTCTCCAAAAGCGTGACGTAAATTGACTACCACGATCGGACACAATTTTAGACGGTAGGCCATGTAAACGGACCACATGAGTCAGAAAAATATTACTAAATTCCAACGCAGTTGGTATTTTACGCAAAGGAATAAAGTGTGCCATTTTTGATAAATAGTCTACCACTACAAGAATAGTTGTATAGCCGTTGCTTATTGGTAAATTGGTGATAAAATCCAAACTAATGGAATGCCATGGACTTGGAGGTGTAGCTAAAGGTTGTAATAACCCTGCAGGTGCTTTGTGTGAAGATTTGTTCCTTGCACAAATGGGACAGGTTGCTACATATATTTGAACATCTTTTGCTAATGAGGACCACCAGAAATGTTTTTTACAATTGTCCAAAGTTTTCTGATATCCAGAATGCCCTGCTAAGGCTGAGTCATGGTTCCATGATAGCACTTTTTTCTGTAATTCTGCAGTGGGTATAAAAAGGAGGGCATTATGATAAAACAGACCATCTTGAATGGTATTTTTTGCATCAGTTAACCATGTTTGTACATTTAACTTGAGATGTTCTTCTTTTACTAAGGACAAGAAATCCTTTTGTACAATAGGTGCCACTAATTTATGAGGCGGAATAATAGGAGGTCTTGGCATGGCATTTTTTTAATCTACTGTATGTCCATAGCGTGATAATATATCGGATTGAATTTGCTGTGGACCTGGCCGATAAGTGATCACAAAGTCAAATGCACTAAAAAAGTTTAACCAACGCATTTGGCGAGGGGTTAGTGCTTTGACAGAACTGAAGAATTGTAAATTCTTGTGGTCCGTAAAAATTGTTACAGGATGTTTTGTCCCCATTAGGTGATGACGCCATTCGGAGAAGACTAATTTGATTGCTAGTAATTCCCTCTCTGCTACTGTATAATTTTGTTCAGCAGGGAGTAACTTCTTGGAATAAAATGCCACCGGATGCAATTGTCCATCTTTAGGTTCTCTCTGAGAAAGAACCCCTCCCACTGCCACTTGAGAAGCATCTGCTTCCACAAAAAACGGAAGATCAGGGTCAGGGTGTCGTAATAATGGTGCTGAGGTGAATTTAAGCTTTAACTGAGCAAAAGCTTGAGCTGCCTTTTCAGACCAACTAAACGATTGCCTCTTTTGTAATAATTTAGTAATGGGTAATACGGTTTCTGCGAAATGAGGTATAAAACGTCTGTAGAAGTTCGCAAACCCCAACACTTTCTGGACCTCTTTAACTGAAGTTGGTTCTGGCCGTTTAGTATAGCAGTCACCTTCTTTGGATCCATCATGATTCCAGATGGTGATAAACAATACCCCAAAAATTCTACTGTGTCAGTATTAAAAATACATTTTTCAAGTTTGGCAAAGAGATGATTCTCCTGCAACTTTTGCAACACCGCCCTCACGTGCTGGACATGTTCTTCCTTGTTTCTTGAATAGATGAGAATGTCATCTATGTAGACAATCACACAGATGTCAAGAAACTCGCTTAAGACCTCATTAATAAAATATTGAAAGGCCGCAGGGGCATTACACAGGCCAAAGGGCATGACGGTGTATTCGAATAAACCGAACTTGGTTCGGAATGCTGTTTTCCACTCGTCATGTTCCTTGACCCGTATAAGGTGGTAAGCCCCGCGGAGGTCCAGTTTGGTGTATATGGTGGAGTGACGTAATTGATCCAGAAGGACTGGGATCAATGGTAAAGGATATTTATTTTTAATAGTGGCTTTATTAAGTCCGCGGTAATCGATGCACGCACTTAAGCCACCATCGCGTTTTGGGACGCAAAAGAGTGGCGAAGAGACTGGCGATGTTGAATGGCAAATAAAGCCCAATTCCAATAATTCGTCCAAATATTGACGTAGATATTGTGTTTCGTCTTCGGTAAGCGCATATACTCTACTATTAGGGAGCGTAGCGCCAGGAATCAAATCTATTCGGCAATCGTACGATCTGTGTGGGAGTAACGTAGTTGCCTTTACCGGATCAAAAACATCTTTGAAATCTAGGTATTCTCTAGGAATGTCCTCACAAGATTGTATAGTATTGGCACAATGCAACACTGTCATGGAGTCTGTCTGTGCTTCCTGGTAACAATGTGACCGACAGTATGAGGAATCTAAAGTCACTGTTCTCAAATCCCAGTTGATTTTAGGATTATGTGCCATTAGCCATGGTACACCTAAAATAAGTCCAAACGTAGGCGTGTCTATTAAATCAAAACGGATTATTTCGGTAGGCCCGTTTTGGCACACCATGGTTATGGGACATGTTTGACTAACTATCAAACCTGATGATAGTGCCGATCCGTCCACTGCGCAGACTGGTTCTGGTTGTGACTTAGGGACTGTGGGAACGTTCAGTTTTTGTGCCAACGGGATATCTAGAAAGTTTCCTGTTGCCCCTGAATCTAATAACACTAGTACTGAATGTCTGATTTGTGTGGTTCGAATTAGTGTTACCTGAATAATAAAATGTCTCGGAATATGGGCTACAGTGTTTGCTAGGTGTTGGGAGATCTGGGGCACTGTATTTCTCGCCAAGGCGATCTCCTTTCCTGACGAGCTTTTAGTTTTCCTGCTCTGTAGTAATAGTAGATACCACAGCATTTGGCCTTTTTTGTACTTTTGGTCTCACAGTACAATCTCGGGCAAAATGTCCTGAGCGACCGCAATACAAACACAGATTTAACTTACGCCTCCTATCCTTTTCTTCTGTGGATAATGGGCCCTTAATTCCCCCTATTTGCATTGGCTCTTGTTCTGACATTTTATTGTCCGTCTCTTTTTTATCATGTCTTAAAACAATCATTCTAGTATCTGCTCTTGATCTGTCTCCTTTACGCTCCCCAAGACGATGGTCAAGTTTGACAACGAAATCTACGAAATCTGAATAGTCATCGGGTAGCTCTACAATGTGTGCAAGAGCATCTTTCAAATCATCACGCAAGCCTCTATAAAATAAAGAAATGCGTTTCTCCTCTGGCCACTGGGTTTCTGTCAGCAAGCGGTTAAAAGTGGTTAAGTAGCTTAACAGATCTTTAGTGCCCTGTCTTAAATTCAGGAGTTCATTGTCACTTGCTTGAACATAGGTATGTCTTGCAAAACGTTTTGTCATAGTTGTTTTAAAAAGTGGCCAGTTGTGCAAAATAGGGTCATTTCTGTCTATGTAGGGGATGGACCAATTTGCCGCTGTTCCTCCCAAATAGGAGAGCACGAAAGCCACTCTAGAAGCATCTGTGGGGAAAGCCTGCGGTTTACAAATGAAATGCAGCTGACACTGGCTAATAAACACATTGAACTTAGCACTATCCCCAAAGAACCTTTCTGGCGCAGCTAAGGGTATAACAGTAGGAGCTGCTACCGTAACATGAACTGGAGGTGCTGGGGATTCTGACATCATACATGTCGTTGAGGATTTTGCTCTGGTACCAGTGTCTAAAGGAGACGTAAAGGTCTTGGAAAAGGAACTGTCCCATAAAGCGTCCCTTGGCTTATAACGGATTAGGTCACTGCGCAATTCGGCATTTTCCCTTTTTAATTGTTGCATTTCAAGTTGTAAAGTCTGCAACATGTTTGTCAAAGTTTGGTTTTGCCTAGTATCCTCACTTAGAGCCTGGGCCATGGCTTGGGCATCAATATGATCCTGATTTACGTCCATAACTCTCAAAAAGAACTTAAGTTGTTGTGGAGGCTTGCTCTTCTGTCAAGTTTCCACTCACCTGAAAACCAGGTTGTTCGTTTTGAGAGATGCGACGACAGGTCCCTACACCCCCAAAAGCCTGGGCCTGCCTAGATGCTAAAAAAACACCAAGGCAGAATCAGACCTCCAGGGGAAGGGGGAAAAGGGATAAAATAAAAAAAATAAAAAAAAACACTGCTATCTTCTTGCCCAGGGGACGTCTGTGATACTGCGAACGACTTCTATGTGGTACTGGTCATTAAAGCATTCTTGAATTTGAACATCTAGAATACAATAAACAAAACAGCGTTGTAATGTTCACCCGTTTTTAGGTTTGAATGCACTTGTCATAAATTACATTGTAGAACATTATACCTTTCATTCTACGAATTAGCCTTTACTCAAAAGAAGTTACTTCACTCTCTATATTCCAGGTATGCTAAGCACGCAGACCTAAATTTCAGATGTCTGTAGCGGAATAAACAACATAAATTAGCATTCAGATTATTATACACGACATGATGGACAATCTGTAATATTCTGAACTGTCCTTACTGGAGAAAATACTTCTTTCCTCCTTGTAACCTCTTTTATTCAAAACGAGATGCAGGACATGGAAGGCAAAGTCACTGAGTAAGTATGGTAACCAAAGTCACTGGGTAAGTATGGTAATCACTTGCGCAAATGTTGAAACTGGTATTTGAGCAAATGCAGAAACTGGGTATGCAAAAATCACTGGATAAATATTTACAATAACTTAATCCAAGCGTTCATTTTTTGCCTTAATTGTTCAAGCGGTAAATGTCTATGTGCATAGTTTTTCAGAAATAAATCAAGGCAGTACCTGAAATAATGTTATGTCCTCTCTTCGCACCGTGAAAATACCTTACTTGTTTGCTTTGTCTATTTTTAGAGCAGAGGAAATTCCGGGATGAAATGGAGCCTCGTCTGTTGCCATGGAGACCGAAGAATGAGGAAATGTTGATGTCGCCTCGGGAAGCTGAAGAGGGTCTGGTCTGCGGCGCTTTGCTTTCAGGATCAGGTGAGCAGGAACAGAATGACGAGAGCAAGCAAGCCTCGTTGTTCTTGTTCCTCTTTTATAGTTCTTGCAAGGGTGGGGCGCATGAGTGATTCACACGTGTGCACGTGTTGCCAACTGTTAAATCGAACTTAGTCTAATGACAGCCGGCAGACACGTGTGCTTAAGAGAAACACGTTGGGAGCCTGTGCAAGCATTCAATAAAAGTGTTTTTTTTTTACATTGTATTAAGCATACCTAACAGTTGAAATAAATAAACAGTATGCATTCGTAAAATGTGTATTGGCCTAAAGTATACAGTGTGTCTAAGAGGCCATAAGTCATACAATAGCTCCACCTAGTGGGAAAACTTAATAAACAATTCAACACACAATAGGTATACTTTAGTTTACAATATGGGTGCTGGCGATGTTCAGGACACATTTCCTAACAGCTACCCCTCTAATGTAGACCTTGAAGGTCTCCCATACCGTAGCAAACTGAGTTACAGAGCCGATATTTGTAGCAAAGAAGGTTTCAATAGCTTCTGACAATTCTGACAAACACGTTGTCAAGGAGTGCATAGGGCGGGAACCTCCAAGTAAATGGGGCAGGTCTTTTCAATGGGGTCTCAAAATCTAGTTGTATGGGTGAATGATCCGAGTACGAGCGAGGGTGTACCTCACAGCTGTTAATCGCCGCCCTCAAGGATCGGAAAGTGAACCAATAATCAATCCTGGTGTACAAATCATGTGGGGCTGAGTAGTGCGTGAAACCCTCCGCCCCGTGAGATCTCGAGGACCAAACATCGACCATGTCCAGTTCAGCAACAGCATCCTCTATAGCTTTAGCAGCTAATGAATGTCGTCGAGCCGTATCTCCAGAGCGATCTAGCGCCGGGTCAAGGATGCAATTAAAATCACCGCCCCATATCTGTGGAGTCGGTGCTAGTCGACGCAGGCGCCCAAGGAGGCCAAGATAAAATTGCGGGTGATCAAAAATAGGGCCATAAACATTAACTACCCACACATCATCTTTTTCCACTGGTGTGAACTGTGCCTCCTCCTCCAGGTCTGCCCCCTCCTAACAGCCACATTCATTCTCCTGTACAAAGGGGGTTTCACGGTGACTCCTCTACTCTGCGGCCTGCTTTGTACTGTTCCACTCTGGGACTGGCCGAGAGGGCTCTCCTGGGCTGACCGGTCTCTGTCCTGTTGCTGCCCATGGGGATCTCTGGGTGACTGAGATTCTAGGCGCTTGATAAGAATTTACACGGCTGAGCCAGATAACACAACTGTGCAGGTTGAGTCCGGGGTCTGAAAGACAAGCCTCTTTCACAAAGCTACTCTCTCAAAATTGTCACTAAATGTCGGGGATCCTCTCCTCACGCCAAGAGCTCTCAGTAGGGTCCAGGGCGCTAACTGTATGTGTTTAGTTAAAAAACACTTCACATTGGACAAGCTGGGACGAAGGAGCCAGGCTGATAAAAAAATAATGTAGTGAAAGCAGGTGAAATGCTTTTGCAGCCCTAGAACTGTTGGTGAAACCTCACGTTTCTTGATCATTCAAACACTGCAGTGCTGGTTTCATGTGGCAGGTGCTGTGCTCGGTTCCACACATTCACATGAAGCCTAGCTTCAATGCTGATGGCTGTTGAGGGGCAGGTGGGCTGTGCAGCACAAAGGGCAGTAACATGGCTGTGGCAGGGGGCTGTGCAGCACAAGGGGGCAGTTACATAGCAGGGGAAGGTGGGCTGTGCAGCACAAGGGGGCAGTAACATGGCAGAATCAGGTGGGCTGCGCAGCTAAGGGGCAGTAACATGGCAGGGGCAAGCGGGCTGTCACATAATGCAAATCTATGTATGGGGAGCAACCTGTGTAGATCACACACTAACAGCGCAGGAGAAGGGCATCATTCCTGTCTGAATTCCTCCGTGTTAGACCACATGTGCTTTGAATAAAGCTTTTTTCACACTTGAGTGCAGCATTTCTCGTACTATAGAAAACTCTTTTTACAGCCGTGCCCTGAGAGAGCTGCAACCTCCTTGGGGAATTCTCTAGCGATTCTGTAAATAAACTTTTTATAAAAATATTTTCCCATCAGATCAGATAATCTTTATTCGGTATACATTAAATAGTATAACCATAAAAGCATACAATAATATATATTTGAAAAATCCATAAAAATCCATAGGAAATTCAAACAAAAAGATAGTTAAGTATCACATCCCAAGATTTGATTAGCAATTAGGGGTGGGCGAAAAATTCCGCTACACCGGCGGAGTTTTGCCCAATCCACGTTCTGCACCGAGTTCCGAAAAACTCTGTGAAGTGACACAGAGCGGAGTTTTCTCTCTGGAGCGTCTCAACGCTAAGTTGGTAGGCATGAAATATTCCATGCAATCGTCTACGAGTTAGCATCTGACTATCCACAGGTAGATGGGATTCTTGTAGAAGAGCTACGTCTATATTATGTCTCGTTAGGTAAGCAAATACTTTCCTGGTTTTTCTGAAATCATTCAAACCCCTAATATTCCAGGTTAGCAGCCGCAATCTATCCCCCAGGGTTTGAATAGGGGTTTATGTCCTTAGCAATATCTCTCCCATGACCGTACAGGTGAGCACTCTGGGACTCCGTCCTACAACGAGGCTCCCCTACAAGTATTGATAAACATGCTATGCACATTGTGACCATGACAAAACAAAACAGAAAAAACACCCACATAGAGAATCCCCACCCACGCCATGCAGGCCCCAACGCAGCACAGTCGAGATCCCCCCACCCCCTCTTCCCCACATAGAACATAAGGTAAGAAGCCATATAGTGAGTAACTCGCAGAGGCGGATGTTACTCTGGGACTCCGTCCTACAACGAGGCTCCCCTACAAGTATTGATAAACATGCTATGCACATTGTGACCATGACAAAACAAAACAGAAAAAACACCCACATAGAGAATCCCCACCCACGCCATGCAGGCCCCAACGCAGCACAGTCGAGATCCCCCCACCCCTCTCCCTTCCCCACATAGAACATAAGGCAAGAAGCCATATAGTGAGTAACTCGCAGAGGCGGATGTTACTTTGGCTCCGCTAAATGCACTACTAAGACAGTACATAGTAGTGCCATCCGCGCATATCTGAGACATCCGCAAAAGACATTTTAAAAACACTTTCAGCTCACTAACAAATAGTGTGTCTCCCCCTTCTCACATACAAATAGTTTGGTTATCAAAGTTTCGGCTTAGCAAACAATGCAGTCCATTATTAACATATCAATAACAATACTTGCGGTATGCAGACTCCACTAAAGCGTAGTTAGCAAATTCAGAAAATCTGGGCGTATTTATCAGCCCAATCAGACCCAGTATTTTAGGACTATTCTTAGACTCGAGTCTAACATTGAAGTCACAGTTCCAGAGTGAAGGTTCACCAATTAGGGTTGTTTCAGTCCTGCTCGTCCATACCACCACCAGACGCCTCGTCGAGCCTCTCCGCCTCTTTATTCCGCTCTTCCGCCCTAGTGTAGTCTTTGAGGGCCTTTTGTAGAGATTTTGGGTCCAGGAAGATCTTTGACTTGCCATTCATTACAACTCTAAGTCTGGCCGGATACAGCATTGCGTAGTCCATGTTTTGTTCCCGCAGACGCCGTTTCAGAGGGGCAAACTGCTGCCTGGCCTCCTGCACCTTCATGGTGAAATCCGGGTAAAATGATATTGAAGAACCCTCATACTGTAAGTCTCTTTTTTCTCTGGCCTGCTTCAGGGCCGCGTCCCCGTCTCTATAATTTAACAGGTTTGCTATCACCGGGCGCGGCGAGGCTCCCGGGGGCGGCTTTGGGCCGAGAGAGCGGTGAGCACATTCCACTATGAATATTTCAGAGAAGGTTTCCCGGCCCAGAAGGGTGACAAGGAGCTTTTCTATGAACACTTCCATATTGCCCATTGCAGTAGATTCCGGCAGCCCCGTATTACGTATTTTACTTCTCCTAGATCTAACCTCCAAATCTTCTGCCTTGTCTCGTAATGTAGTTATCGTTTTCGCCAGTTGATTTTGGATCGTGTCCGCTTCAGATTGCGCCTCTTCTACCTCAGACACACGTCTTTCAGTCATGACGTTGCGTTCAGCGTGTTTATCAAGGCGCTCCGACATTCTATCCATGCGATATGCCAAAGAGTCTATTTTCCCATGGATAGTTGACAGGCTCTTCTGCATCGCTGCCAGGATCTGTTTTATATCGCCAGCTGCCTCATCTGCAGGGTCTGTCTGCTTATCTAGGGATCGGGCCCCCTGCGTTTCTCTGTTCCTTGATTTCCTTTGTTTGAACTGTAGCTTAGGCGGAGTCTTGTCCACTTTGCCCAGTCTGATGCTCGAGGAGTACACGGCCTCCACCAGACTTCCCCTCTCTGCTACCCACACATTCTCAGGGCTAAGAAGTACTCCAGACCCAGCGCGGGGTCAAACCCAAGTCCAGTGGCAGAGCGAGGGGCTCAGGAAAATTGGTCTACCGCAGGCTGCCACAGGGCACAAAAGGGGGCCCTCACTGTCTCTTTATACACCAACACTCACATAGGCCTGCTTTCCCACAGCAGCAAAACTGAGCTGTTCATACGTGTATTATTCATGGCGTTTTGCTGCCACTGGTTCCACTCATTTGTAAGCCCTGCACCTGGAGTCCACACCGCAATTCCGTTCAGCACGAGGAGGCAGCCTAGGGGGGAGTTCTCAATGCCCCTCCAGTCCTGGCACTATTATCACTGCCGCAGCCCAATGAAGAGTGGGCACAATGCTTATGGGGGTCTTAGGCCCAGCCCCAGTGCTGCAGGATACACAGTCGGCAAGGATACTGGGCCTGTCTAGCCCTGTAAATAATGGCTGCAATCACAGATGGGACGAACGGTTACTCAGCTTCAGTCCAGCCGCGCCCCACCCGAGTCCCGCAACAGCACGTACCTCCGCTCCGGTGTTTAGGGCAACGGCGGTGCAGAATCAGGCATGGTCCGCTTCAGGCCACACTTTTCCCAGCAGCCGGGCCACACGCCAGCATTGACTGCCGCTGTCAGCAGGACCCTCTAAGGCTCGTCACAGCTCGCCGCGTGATCTCCGTCCCCGCTCGGCGGCATCCTCCTCGTCCGGCTTCTCGCAGCCGAACAGTGCTGCATTGGCAAGCGAGTTTAGATCGCCAGCTGCCGAGAGGCCCCGCAGGCCCCGGGACCGACCCTCTACTGCGAAGGCTCCAGCTCAGGCAGCATGCACGCAAACACCGTGCGCGGGCCGTAGGGACAGGCCGCATCCGCCCGCAGTCTGTAATATCGAATGCTTGCAGCTATGCGTACACCTAGTGGAAGAGCAGCAACAGTACGTCGTGATCCACTGGTTTGGGCATACAATTGGTGCGTCGATGTCAGGATATTTACGAATTGAAAAGATGGCTCGCGGAGCTCGCTCAGAGCGCGGCCATCTTGAGCCTCGGCAAGTTCCGCCCCCCCACCTGCTGGCAGCCTAGTTACATGGATGAAAACTTCAGCTTACTATAATGTAAGGAATCTTGATGTCAACTCCCCAGATATGCTTGGGCTGACCTTGACATTTGTTAGCGATAGGGCCCCTTAACATCGATAATGTTGATAACTGTTGGTAGCAATAGAGTTGACCCTTTTGACACAATTGGATCTTCACTTAAAATCTGTAACGGAACATCAAATGGTAATTGTTGAAGGAGATTTTAATGTCACCTTTAAGCCCATTGAAGGCATGTATCAGATATTTGAAGAGGAGGATGAGGAGAGAGGCATCCCCTGTCTCGACGACGTTGAATCCATAGAAACTGTCCAATGAGTGATATCCAACTACTTTCTTTAACTCTAGACCAGTGGCCATCAAACATTTTAATGCCGCCCACCCCCCCCCCCAACCCATTGGAAAAAATCATTGGTGTCCCTCAGAATTTCTCACAATCATTCTATAAAATTTGCAATGTTTAAATATGTCTAGACTTATTAAAACATTGCAGTTAAGTTCTGTTGCTGTTTTAATAATGCAATCAAATACTTGATTGCCAAACATACTATTCTGGTCAGTCAGGCCTTACTAACATGTAAAAGTATTCTCAGTGTGATTTTTAGAAATGGGGGTGAGGGTTTTGAAGAATATTTGGAGCCCCTTCCCTTTTGACACATACTCCCAGCTAGGATATAAATTTTTTAAAAAGTTGATAGTGATGGCCCATTACAGAGCAGCTTACTGATGCTTCTTTTTTCCGCTTAAAACAAAGCTCAGCTTAATGGCCAGAGTATGGCACCCTCCCTGGAACTACTTGAGCCCCCCCTAGGGTTGCCCGACCCCCAGTTTGAAAATCCCTGCTCTAGACAATGGTGGCCCCCCTAGGGGTGCCCGACCCCCAGTGTGAAGATCCCTGCTCTAGAAAATTGGTTAAGAGCCTGTAATGGAAGATCTAAGTCTCACGCACTAGAATGTATACTTTTGAGAGAGCCACACATGTCCATTGGCTCGATTATATATTAATTGGACATTAGATACTGGCCATAGAGACAGATTCTAATTTTGTAGAGAGGCATGCCAGCGATCATAATGCCCCAATTCTGACTATGCAAGTACTCTATCCTAGCACTATCGATCCCCAGGAGGCAGATGCAGCAGGAGGACACATCATTGGTAAAGGACAAAGAATTGTTAAATGACCTACAATTAAGGATAGATCGTGTCTTGTTGATATATATATATAAACTTATTTTGCAATCAACTACGCTAGATGCCCAAGAGCCATTTAATAATGCCATTACACAGATACAGTCTACCTTCTTTAGCCTGTTGAAATAATGCTTCATCTTGCCTTTTTCTAGAATAGAACAGAAACCTAAACCAGAAATTAACCCATGGTACACTAGTGAGTGTAGGAAAGCGAAAGCAGATTTGATTAAATCTATTAAAGCTAAAGATTTAAAGTCCATCCAACGAAATAGGAAGACATATAACAAGGTGCTTGATCGTAGTGAAAACGAATTGGAAGATCAAAACTGGACAGAATTGTTGGATGCTTCCAGGGAGTGAAACATTGCTAGGTTTTTGCACATTATTGCTCATGCAAAAAAAAACAATTGATGGACAGAATACAGAACAATGTCATACATTCACCCCAGTACAGAGATCTGGAACTAAATCCATCGGTTTTTTGCTACCATGCCTTTCCAGTTTGGACCCAGCCATATGCAAATAAGTCTTGACCCTGCCCCGAATGTGAACAGTCCAGCCCGAACTGCCAGGCCAGGTCCTCCCTGGACTGGAAACAAGCATCCTAGGATGGGTCAAGACTGATTTGCATATGGCTGGGTCCAAACTGGGGTGGTGTTTTGAGCAAAAGAATGATGGATTTAACCCAGATCCTTGTGACTGGGGATGAATGTTTGCATTGTCCAGAATTTCCATCCATCAATTGTTTCTTTTGCACATGTTGCCCTAAGTGGGAAGGGTATGCCCAGACGTGGGCCCCGTGCTCACTACACCACTGGATTCAAGCTATCCTGGCTGATGAAGGGTGATGCCCTGAAACCGGTCCCAGGATGCTTGTTTCCGGTCCAGGGAGGACCTGGCTTGGCAGTTCGGGCTGGACTGTTCCCACAAGGAACAGGGTCAAGACTGATTTGCATACGGCTGGGTCCAAACTGGGGTGGTGTGGTGAGCAAAAGAATGATGGATTTAACCCAGATCCTTGTGACTGGGGGTGAATGTTTGCATTGTCCAGCATTCCGTCCATCAATTGTTTCTTTTGCATATGTCGCCCTAAGTGGGAAGGGCATGCCCAGACGTGGGCCCCGTGCTCACTACACCACTGGATTCAAGCTAGCCTGGCTGATGAAGGGTGATGCCCTGAAACTGGTCCCAGGATACTTGTTTACGGTCCAGGGAGGACCTGGCTTGGCAGTTCGGGCTGGATTGTTCCCACAAGGAACAGGGTCAACACTGATTTGCATATGGCTGGGTCCAAACTGGGGTGGTGTGGTGAACAAAAGAATGATGGATTTAACCCAGATCCTTGTGACTGGGGGTGAATGTTTGCATTGTCCAGCATTCCGTCCATCAATTGTGTCTTTTGCATATGTCGCCTTAAGTGGGAAGGGTATGCCCAGACGTGGGCCCCATGCTCACTACACCACTGGATTCAAGCTAGCCTGGCTGACGAAGGTTGATGCCCTGAAACCGGTCCCAGGATGCTCGTTTCCGGTCCAGGGAGGACCTGGCTTGGCAGTTTGGGCTGGACTGTTCCCACAAGGAACAGGGTCAAGACTGATTTGCTTATGGCTGGGTCCAAACTGAGGTGGTGTTGTGAGCAAAGGAATGAAGGATTTAACCCAGATCCTTGTGACTGGGGGTGAATGTTTGCATTGTCCAGCATTTCGTCCATCAATTGTTTCTTTTGCATACATCATTGCTCATGGCACAGATCATTTTATCCAGCCAGACCAGTAGATTAATCATTTTTCTTCCTTATACTGCATATCCAAGGATCCAAGATTATCTGGCCCACTTCCATCTTGGTGATCCTTTACCTTCCTTGGTGTTCACTATTAACAACACCCGGAAGGCAATTGTAACATTTAAGCCAGCGAAGGAACCAGGAGCATATGGGATACTTGGCGGTCTTTTTAGGTCTGAACCGGAGGATGGGAGCTCTAACTTTAAACTACTGTCTAATGCCATAACAGCAGGGGCCCCTGACCCAGGACCTCTGAGAGGGAGCTATAATTGCTCCCATTTTCAAGAAGGAGGACAGGGGCTTTCCAGGCAACTATAGGCCAATTAGCCTTTCAGATAACACCTAGAATATCTTTAGTAGAATAATTCTGATGGAACTTCAAGGGTGGATGGAGGCAGCACGAGTACTCCCAACAACCAAGTGGGTTTCAGGTCTCAAATCAGTACTATTGACCAGTCCTTTCATTTGGCATTGATAACTTGGAACTACATACAGATAGTTAAGGATCATTTGTATACTGCCTTCGCGGACCTATGGGCAGCTTTCGTTCTGGTACCCATGCATACGCTTTGGGATCATCTGAAGGAGATTGGGGTTGCAGAGTCGCTGATAACCATTTTGGCTTGAATCCATGAGGGCAACTATGCCCAAGTGAGGTGGGGGAGGCGGAAGTTGATGGAGCACATTCATGTCAATATCAGAGTGTAGCAGGGCTGTACCTTGGCGCCTACTCTCTTTTCCCTCTGAGTCATGTTAACACCTGTCTGCTTGAATGCCAAAACTTGATGGATCGCCCATACCTGCCTTACTATATGTAGAGGAAACTTTGCTTATTTCCCACACACCTGTAGGGCTACAAATCTGATGGACAGATTCCAGGGCTACAGTAACAACAAGGGCCTGGAAATAAATACGCTGGAAACTAAATTTATGACCAGTTTGGTGTTTACTTAAGAAAGCAGGATTTGAACTAGTTCTGCTCCCGCTGAAGCCTAGCAGAGCATCCTTGTCAGACCCTGTAATTGGACTGTGTGCTACTTAAAAACATCAGTCTGTGATATCTAAAAATCCAGGTCTTTCCCGCCACAAAAGGCTTGTTTGTGTGAAATACATTCAACTCCTAGAGACTGGAGGCAGCAGCTCTGTCAACGACCACCAAAGGGCGCTCCTCGCCTGCTGATGAAATCCACGGAGCATCCACAAAGGTGGTTCAGTACTCAGCTTGCAAATCAATTATATATGTAGCAGAATTTTTTAGTGCATAATACACATATAGAAATAATTAGGCAATGTCATCCCAATGAACAAATGTAGGAATCGTTTCTTCTTCCAAACATTCTTTATTCGTCAGTTTTTCTTAAAATCACAGCATGCGAATAGTAGCGTTTTGTCCACCTGGGACTTCTTCAAGGCTCAAAATGCGAGTGGTCTTCTTGCATCTTCTTCATGTTGTGCTTTCTGAAAAGAAATATGGTGTATGGGATATGTGGAGTACAATTGCTCCAAAAGGTAACAGCGTGACGTCCGGTTCAATGAAAAGCTTGACAAATCCACAGAGCACATTGTATGAACGGGTGAAGGGTTTCCTTTTCCGGGTCAGCGGTGGCATAGACAGCGCCAGCAGCGGGTGCTGACATCCCTTACGGCCTCTCCTCGTGTGTTCAGTCTGCAGCAGAGGAGAAGGAGGAAAGAGACCTGGGTGTTAAAACCATTCTCAATTAGCAGATATGTTGGTTTCTTTTCTCCAGTGGTAAAAGTGAAAAGGGCAGGCCAGCCAGCCAAAGGGTGGCCTGGCCACTTTTGTAGCACTAACACCTATAGATAATTTTAGAAGCCGGCAGGATTATTTTTGTTCCATTACAACACAGTCTACAAGGGTTACAAAAAAAAGAGCAATGGCGCGAAGGCCATTGCATTAACAAAGGACTTGTAATCACTTGGCCTAAGAATTCTAAACGGGAGGTACCAACAAGACTACCCGCCTCAATGAACATATTATGCTTCAAACTCAACCTCGAATTTAGATTATACTGCAGTCACTCTTCCACTTGTGAATCAAGTCGACGTTCAAAATTCCAAATTTAAAACAGAAAATGGAAGATGCACTCGTTTCAAAGTAAAGTCAATCTGCGGCAATAGTATATTCAAAAAGTGTTCTTTTATTCAATCAAGCTTTAAAAACTGGCGCACAACCAACGCGTTTCGTTCCCATTTCTTTGCCAGGGGAACTTCATCAGGGCTCTTAAATCTCAAGGGTTCTAAGCGCATTGGGTATAAGATGGGCCTCAAAATCCAATATCATCAATGGCCTTTCATATGAAACTATCTTTAGTAACTTCTATGCGCTGCTGGTTACGATGCCATGAACGGAGGACCTTCCGGATCATTAGTTTCTACGCCTATCCGCAGATATATTTTTGATGTGGATAAAGTTACGACTATTATGTCCTATTATCGACAAAACGCTCACACGTCCGTTTAATTTCGGAGTTGTGAGAAATTGTTCACATTTATCTATGAGGGAGGTCTTCTTTCTTGCCGCAGTTACTAAAGATAGTTTCATATGAAAGGCCATTGATGATATTGGATTTTGAGGCCCATCTTATAACCAATGCGCTTAGAACCCTTGAGATTTAAGAGCCCTGATGAAGTTCCCCCTGGCAAAGAAATGGGAACGAAACGCGTTGGTTGTGCGCCAGTTTTTAAAGCTTGATTGAATAAAAGAACACTTTTTGAATATACTATTGCCGCAGATTGACTTTACTTTGAAACGAGTGCACCTTCCATTTTCTGTTTAAAATTGGCCCCTGCATCACACCTTTGGACGGCGGGTGTGGGAAGAGATCGCACCACTGTACGAATTACTAGTACTCATGGACTGAATGTGCTTGACCTTGGTCTGCCGTTTGTTTTTTCATTTACAGACGTTCAAAATTCCTTTCACGGGAAAGCTCCCCCATTATCTGGGGAAATCACAACTAAAAACTACTGAAGGCTGAGATGGTCAGAAGAGGCAAACGGAAACATTCAAACCTTGGTGCAAGATATTCTTTATATCCAACTGCCAAAAGGTCTCTATTTATTGATAAGTTATCAGATAACCAACAATTAATGAGAAGGCCGCAGGGAAAGAAAAAGGAAATAAATGCGGAAGAGCAAAGAAAGAATAATGTCTCAGTAGCTTGCTGAATAATAAATGAGTGTAATCTTCTCTGGAGGAGGATCAAGAAGAACCCGATCACTGCAGAATTATGTAGGTCCTTCATATATTAAACAGAAAATTCAAGATAGCCGTATGGGGAGAGGTGTGCAATGGAAAATAAGCTTATTGGACAAAGGTTTTTTATCTTGGCAAAAAGAAAAATTCAAGAGCTTTTTGGCAACTAATCAATGGTTTGAACCAAGCACATGTCCCAGTGACTAGTTCAAATCTAACAGAATCCACCTGGATGAATTATCTGTCTGAGCATTATAAGTCCTCACTCAATCAGCTCACAGTATATCCGTATAAATAAACGCAGACTAGAAGAGCAGAGCCCTATTTGCAGGTGTCTTTAGTCAATACTTTTTCGGAGGATCAAGGGCAGCAAGTGATTTAAAAATGCAAGAAAGACGGGGCCCCAGGACCAAATGAGCTCGCTCAGGCTTTATTTAAGGCAGACGGAGCATTTTGGGCCAGCAGGTTAACACAGGAATATAATTGTGCGATGCAACAGCAGTCTATTCCTGACTCTTGGAGGGGATCAAAAAAAAAAAACCTATCTTTAAGGAGGGTAATGGACATCAACCAGGTAATTATCGATTTATTACTCTCCAAGGTATTGAGGTTAAACATTTTGCCAGCCTGCTGCTCTTAGATCTTTTAAAATGGGCAGACAAAACAAAATTGTCCCCCCAAACCAGAAAGGATTTATCCAGGGAGCAGGAACGGATACCAATCTGCAATGCTTGGCCTTAGCAATGGACAAACAGAAGTATAAGAAACAGCCACTGTACTTATGTTAAGTGGATTACAAGTCAGCTTTTGACTGTGTAAATCGCAACTTGCTATGGCAAAAACTATCATTCTGGGGTATCCCAGCCTATTTACTAAAATCAATCCAGTTACTATATTAAAAAATCTGGGCAAGGGTGTGAATTGGGGATGGATCTGGGCTTTCAAGAAAAATACAAATAGACCAGGGGCTAAAGCAAGGATGTGTGTTGGCCCCATATCTATTTCATTTGTTTTTGGCTGATCTTTCGATTGAACTAAATGAAATCACTTCCCACGCACCAAAAATAGGTACTATGCAGATCCATTGTATGCTGACGATGTCATCCTGATGAGTCAGACCAAAATCGGCCTACAATGACTAATCGATAAGTTGTATTCTTACTCTATAATAAATGACATGACAGTCAACCTAAAGAAATCAATGGTGATGGAAGTTAGCGGTAGAATAAAAATAAAAAGGAAGAGTTGGTTCCTATGTGGGAAACAACTGGAGCTGACTTCTACCTACAGATGTCTGGGTGTATTATTCAATGATAGGGCCACATTCCAACAGCACAAGAAATATCTGCAGAGAAAAGCTACTACCTTGACCTTGGCCTTTCAATCTCTACAAAGAGCTTTAGTTGGACCAAGCATCGCCCCTTTACTGAAAGTCATCTCAGCTACACCGATACCCGGCATTACATGTGGAAACAAAGTTCTTCGAGGGAGAGATGCCGTCCTGATTAATACTGGATCGGCAAGAGTGTTTAGATCATTATTTCGTCTTTCTCTAAATGCATCTCTAGCTCAGATAAGATTGGAATTCGGATTAGTTAATCAAGTATTGCAAGAAAAGGGGCCTATATAAAAATGTGGTACAGAATAAAGTCATCTTCCGAAAACCAACAATGCCAAGCCGTGTGGCAGGAATTACAACAGAATAAGGATGCGCCCGCCTTTACTTATCTTAATCAATCAATTGAAGACCTAGGAATCCAATCACTCTGGAAAAACTCATTTTCACAAGCAATCTTAAAAAAAAAGTGTAAACATCTCGGTAAAGACATTATCGCTCCTTAAAGATAAAGAACTGTTGGCTTCTAGATCTCACGTCCGGTCTTTGATTAACAGATATAAGACACATAAACAACAAATGTATTTAGAGGCAGGATGGTCGCGGTTCTTAAAAATTGATTTTATGCATTACCGGCTGGGTCGCACCCCAGGAGAATGTATTGGAAAAAGATGGAATAAGTTAAAATCAGAGATGATCTGCAGGCTGTGTAAATCAGGAAAAGAAAATATTATACATTTTGTATGCCTGTGCCTGGCCTTAGCGGAAGAACGACGATCAATGCTGAATTTTTATTCAATGAACGGGGTGTACGAACTTGCAGACAGGCAATAATATCAACTCCAACAGACTCTATCCTGAACTGCCGCCATGCAAAAATTTTATGATTTGCTGAGAACAAATTATTATTAGCTATACATAACATGATAAATTGCATAGTATGGCATATTTATGCACATCAAGTCTAAATATTGGCACATTTGCTTTTTATCTTTTTATTATTTTATATTAAACACTTTTTTTTAGAATGATGTATTTATATATATACGTAATGAAATAAATATGCATAAATGAAAATTACCTTACCCATGTCTGTCTGTGCAATTATTTTCATCTTCAGACCCCCCGCAACCCCTCAGATCCCCTATCTGCACCTGCCCCACTCCAGCCCCGGGAGGAGGAGAAAGCCTGGAAATGTCTGCACAGGTTTCTACTCTGGTGGGAGATTGTCAGCACCTTCAGCTGTGATTGTACAAATGGACTGAATAATCAGCGGCGGTTAGTAACATGCAAAAATAGTGCAGCGCCATGCGAACATACATATAAACGCACTCTACATGTTCACCCTTCTATTATTGCCGCCTCTGTACAGTCGCCTGATGTACTTGCACCGTAGAAAGATCTCGGTGACCTGGAGCTCTTAAAGCGTCCTTTGTGCACCATGTGTGTTATTAAGGCGGGATGGTGTGTTGTGCCATACATCGTGTGGGGGTAAAGCTTCTGTGCTGGTGCCCTCATACGAGTGTGAAGGAGTCTGAAAACAAGTGCTCAGAGACTCCCCTTTCTCCTGTCTGTGCCCGCCATCTTACAGATTCATTTAATGGATTGGGGGAGAGGCCGGTCACTCCACCCCCGCCCCCACTCAGAGGTTAGCGAGGGGCACCTCTCAGCGTGGGGCTGAGATAAAGGTTTGAGGGATTGGTGGTGGGTTATATCCTAGTCCCGCATGAAAGCCTCCCACCACAGCACCGGCTGCTCATGCTCCCCAAAACCCTTGCCCATATGTGATGATGGCCAAGCTACTGGTGTCTTAAAAAGAAGAGCTTCCTGGAATATTTTACTTTGTACAAGAAGCGCCTCGTCATGATCACAGACAATCAAGGCACACTGGTGGCGACTTCCAGGAGCTCACCTCAAACATATACCGTGATAGAGGCGACTTGCTTACTAAACCGTCCCCAATCGCTGTGTACTTCTCTTTGAAAATTTGGTGTTTCTGTGATTTATTGCGTCCATTTCATTTGGAAGTGTCTAAAAGTAAAACTGGATATGGTCTGTGCGGCCTGGTACTCAGCTGCCCAAAACGAGTTAGTACTCTAAACTGAATCCACTGTAGACAGTAAACCCACTAGTGGCTAAGACCTTCCAATGACTTGTGACATCATTAGTAACTATGAATTCACCACTGACCATGACCTCACTAGTTATTTACCTAATTAATTACAGTGAGATTGTCTTTACCACTGAATTCCCTAATCACTGTGATGTCACTAGTGACCGTGATCTCATCAATTGCTGTGACCTCAAGAACGACTGACTTCACCAGTGACTGACATCACTAGTGGATTTGACCTAATTTGTGGCTGCGGCCTCATGGCTGTTACTTCACAAGTAATCCTGACTTTAAAATGATTCTAACCTCATCGGGCACTGTGACCTCAGGTACATACATAAGAACAAGCATTTGCAATGCAATAAGTCCTGCATTACTGAAAGATTGATCTATTGGTGTTGCATTATTATTTGCAACGCCAATAGGTCAAACTTTCAGAAATGCGAGTCCTATTGCATTGCAAATGCTTGATCCTACCTCTGGGATCCCATGACGTGCTTCAGCAGGACAGTGGCCTGTAGAAAACGGAGTAAATGTTCCCCTCCAGATAACAACATGGATGGACGCTGCATTTATGCGTGAAGGGAGGGGGGGTGTAAGCGAGGAGTCAAGATATGGCCAGAACTGGCCAACCAAAAGAATCAATTGGTGATGTCCACTGTGAGGGAACCACACACTGAAAGGAGGGACAGATGCACAATATTAACCAACCAGAGAAAAGGATTTTTAAAAAGCAGCCCAACTAACCAACCAAAAGCGGTGGGCGTGTCCAAAGTCCCCAGTAGCCCAAATACCGAATATAGCATGCCTCGCAGAGCAGCACATGCTCTGCCCAGGCTCGAACTAATAAACATTTAACAAAGAAAAACTAAAAGTTTCACTTACCTTATCCTGCAGCACGTCCTCAATGTTCTCCAGTCCCTGGCACCAGACTCCTCCGGACGTGACGTCCCACAGCCAACTACCTTATCCAATCCAGACACTGCTCTCATGCTGTTAACAATATTAAGCAGCATGAGTGAAGCGTCTGGATTGGCTGGAGCGGGCTGGCTCAGCGCTCCGAAAGGCACCGGAGGCATGTGCCTACTCTCTCTGGAGAGGTTTGAATTGCACATGTCGGGCTGGCCGTAGTAAGACAGCCGGCCAAACCGACATGCTCAATTCAAACTGAAGTGGCCACTCCTCATTGCTGCCAATCAGCAGCAATGACGCACTGGCCACGCCCAAAACTCCGAAAGAGTAAAAAATAAAATTGTGATAAAATGATTTTATTACCATTTTATTTTACACGCTTTCTGCAGCAGTGTATGGGGGGGGGAGTAACACTCCTCCGCTCCTATGTACGAACCGCTGCAGTGACTCAGATGCAACACTTTATCACAAGTAGTGCAAATCAGTTTTGTGTTATGCCCACACATCATCTTTTTCCACTGGTGTGAACTGTGCCTCCTCCTCCAGGTCTGCCCCCTCCTAACAGCCACATTCATTCTCCTGTACAAAGGGGGTTTCACGGTGACTCCTCTACTCTGCGGCCTGCTTTGTACTGTTCCACTCTGGGACTGGTCGAGAGGGCTCTCCTGGGCTGACCTGTCTCTGTCCTGTTGCTGCCCATGGGGATCTCTGGGTGACTGAGATTCTAGGCGCTTGATAAGAATTTACACGGCTGAGCCAGATAACACAACTGTGCAGGTTGAGTCCGGGGTCTGAAAGACAAGCTTCTTTCACAAAGCTACTCTCTCAAAATTGTCATTAAATGTCAGGGATCCTCTCCTCACGCCAAGAGCTCTCAGTAAGGTCCAGGGCGCTAACTGTATGTGTTTAGTTAAAAAACACTTCACACTGGACAAGCTGGGACGAAGGAGCCAGGCTGATAAAAAAATAATGTAGTGAAAGAAGGTGAAATGCTTTTGCAGCCCTAGAACTGTTGGTGAAACCTCACGTTTCTTGATCATTCAAACACTGCAGTGCTGGTTTCATGTGGCAGGTGCTGTGCTCGGTTCCACACATTCACATGAAGCCTAGCTTCAATGCTGATGGCTGTTGAGGGGCAGGTGGGCTGTGCAGCACAAAGGGCAGTAACATGGCTGTGGCAGGGGGGCTGTGCAGCACAAGGGGGCAGTTACATAGCAGGGGAAGGTGGGCTGTGCAGCACAAGGGGGCAGTAACATGGCAGAATCAGGTGGGCTGCGCCGCACAAGGGGCAGTAACATGGCAGGGGCAAGCGGGCTGTCACATAATGCAAATCTATGTATGGGGAGCAACCTGTGTAGATCACACACTAACAGCGCAGGAGAAGGGCATCATTCCAGTCTGAATTCCTCCGTGTTAGACCACATGTGCTTTGAATAAAGCTTTTTTAACACTTGAGTGCAGCATTTCTCGTACTATAGAAAACTCTTTTTACAGCCGTGCCCTGAGAGAGCTGCAACCTCCTTGGAGAATCCTCTAGCGATTCTGTAAATAAACTTTTTATAACAGTATTTTCCATCAGATCAGATAATCTTTATTCGGTATACATTAAATAGTATAACCATAAAAGCATACAATAATATATATTTGAAAAATCCATAAAAATCCATAGGAAATTCAAACAAAAAGATAGTTAAGTATCACATCCCAAGATTTGATTAGCAATTAGGGGTGGGCGAAAAATTCCGCTACACCGGCGGAGTTTTGCCCAATCCGCGTTCTGCACTGAATTCCGAAAAACTCTGTGAAGTGACACAGAGCGGAGTTTTCTCTCTGGAGCGTCTCAACACTAAGTTAGTAGGCGCTCATGAGAAAAAAATTGGGCGCTATACCTCCTCTCGGCAAGATTCCTCAACGCAGGTGTTAGCAGCTGGTGGCGGCCGCTCAGGTTGAGAAATCTGCCACTCGAGTAGAATGTCTGTTCGAGAGGCAGAAAGCAGCAGCGCCCTCTGGTGTGATGCCTAGTGCCATTCGTGCTGATTTTAAAGCGCAAGACAAACTCCCAGCACAAAAAAATCAGTGGGAGCAGTGCGACTCAATAGACTCTGCCGCTTATGGAACTCCGCACAGCGTGGCAGAGTTCTTCTAGCACTTCGTTGAGTTCTGCGGAGTGAAACTCCACCCAGGCCTACTTAGCATGGCCTAAAAGAGATGTTCACAGTCCAAATTCATCCTTTTGTGGAAAGACAAGGTTCATATATTTACTGCTGACCACCATAGAAATGACATTAAGTAAGACCCAGGCTAAACGAAATAAAAAAAATATAGAGAAGTACTTAGTGCAGATAAAAACATCAAAGAGTGGACTTTCCTCAATAAGCAAAGTGCAGCCGATCCCTATTGAACAGTTCCAACTACAGGAAATACCAGATGCAGTTATTCCCTTCCACACTAGCTTTCTCAGACGGGTGGCAGTAGGTGAGAATTTATAAATGATCAGGCAAATAAACTTCAACTGAAGAAGCTGTAAATAACACAACGCAGATCTACAACTTATTTTCCCATCATTGGTGTAGGGATTAAACTGTCAATTGATATGAATACTCATTTGAAGTTCATAATAAGTTTAAAAGTTCCAGGCCTCGTGAAAATTCTCTTGTGATGTTGAAGATATCTTTTGTGAAACGATCTTTTAACTTCTAGGGTTCCAACCAGTGTAGACAATATAGGGTCATAGAATGTCCTTTTTAACAAACCTCTTATTGCATTCTGTGTATGCAAATGGCTTCTCACCCATGTGGAACGTCTGGTGACAGTGAAGATCACTTATTTACCAAGCTCTTCTTGTACTGAGTGCAAGAAAATAGCTTCTCATCCATGTAAACTCTACGGTGATACTGAAGGTCTGTTTCATACATAAAACTCTTCACACATTCAATGCATGAAAATTGTTTCTCACCTGTGTGGATTATCTGGCTATGTTTAAAACGTGTGCGCTGATTAAAAATCTTTTCATAATGATTGCATCAAAGTGGCTTCTTCGTGGGTTCTCAGGTGATGTCGAAGATTTGACCTTTGAATAAAGCTTTTTCCACACAAAGTGCAAACAAAGGGCTTCTCGCCAGTGTGGATTTTTCGGTGACGTTCTAAATCTGACTTATAGAGAAATCTCTTCTCACACTCGCTGCAGATAAAGGGTTTCTCAATTGCACCCCTGTGGATTTTCAGGTGGCGTTTAAGTCCTGGTTGGTAAGTAAAGCACTTCCCACACTCACTGCAGGAAAAGTGTTTCTCATTTTCACTTTTGTGGATTTTCAGGTGGCGTTTAAGTGTTGATTTGAGAGTAAAGCTCTTCCCACATTCAGTGCAGGCAAATGGCTTTTCATCATTTTGAATTCTCTGGTCTTGTTGAAAGTCTAATTTAAACTCAAAGCTCTTCTTAATATGGCTTCTGTGGTGACGCTGAAAATCTGACTTGTACACAAAGCATTTCCCACATTCAGAGCAAGGAAAGGGTTTTTCAAACTCACCCTTGTGTATTTTCTGGTGACGTTTAAGCCCTCCCTGCTGAGTAAAACTTTTCCCACATTCAGTGCAGAGAAAGGGTTTCTCACCTGTGTGAATTCTCTGGTGACACTGAAGAATTGACAACTGAGTAAAACTCTTCGGACATTCAGTACAGGAAAAGGGCTTCTCACCAGTATGGATTCTCTGGTGACGAAGAAGGTAGGACTTGTGAGCAAAACTCTTTCCACAATAGGTACAGGGGCAGCGCTTCTTTAGTCCATGGTATTTCTGATGATGTAGATGATTCCCAAATCTTTTAAATGCCTTTTTACCATCAGTGGAGAGGGTGTGCTTGTCCTCACTTTGGAGTATTTGATATTGGTTAAGGACAGACTTTGGAATAGAGGTCTTGTTTTCATGGCATGTAGTGGACTCCTTCACAAGCATACTTGACATACCTGACATAAATTGAAAAAAGATTAGGAAAAATATTTTCTTAATTAAACAAAAAACATCTCAATAGCCCCCTGTGAAAGAGGGTCAGTCATAATACAGACAAACAATCAATGATAGTCAAGAAGCAGAAAGATGTCACATTGGTCTCTGATGGGCATGTGCACTGAATGACAAATGTTATTCTGCCCTATTACTGACAAAACTCAAGAAGTCCAATGAAAGCAAGTGTTGGATACCTTGAGTGACAAACATGTACCAGTCCGTACAATGACTGGCGAATGCCCAGTGGTGCAAAATCGGCATGATTTTAAGCAGGCTAGAGCTGAAAAACAGCCAATCGATTACACAACAACTGAGAACTTCGATCAATCAGATTCTTCAGAGTAGATTACATCTTGGTTGTTATTATGGGAAAACCATTGTGTAGTTAATGTGTTCTGTTAGTCAGGAGTCTTTTGAATGTTTTAAAACAGGATCGCCTGTATATTTTAAGTTTGGCCCCAGACAGCTTTAGTCCTCTGCCTGATAACAGATTATCAATAAAAAAAAGATGACTTTGGTTCAGCCACTTCAACTTTGGTTGCGTGCACCAGCCACAGTCACCTTCAGCCATAGCTTGTGGAAAAGGTCATTCATACGTAGGGCATTTTTTATGTTTTGGTGGTGATTGGCAAAAGATTCTGTCTCCCAGATAAGTAAGCAGCTTCCCCACATCACTAGTCTGCAACTCCACCAGTCAGGCGCTGCAGGAGAGTGTCAGAGTAAGTGGGTTTTTCTTTAATGTATGTGTTAGAGTGAAGTGCACTTCTAACCTTAAGTCTTTTCAGTGCTATTTATATTAAGTGGTGAACGGGATGGCCAAACTCCTAGATGGCCAACAAGAAGTGTTGCAAGGCTGCCTGGGAGGAGAGTCAAGAAAGACTGGAGCATGGAAGAAGGGTCCAGGCAGCTGCAAAGAAAGGGAACAGCAGATGGCGTGGGAAACCAGCCTCGGAAGCTCCCGCGGTACTGGTAGATGAGGTGCTGGAGGAGGCGGCCGTGGACCCAACCAGGGAGGACACTGCCTCTGTAGGAGACCTGCCTGAGCTTGCTGGATGGCAAGTTGAGGGTGGACCTACTGTATTGCCTAACCCCAGAGAGGCTGAGGTGGCAGGCCGAAGCCCAGGCAACTGATGGCACCTCTGGAGATCACCTTATTTACTGGGAGAACAGCCTCCTCTACAGTGAGCCTAAAGAGCCTGTGCATGGGGCAACATGTGCTGGTGGTTCCCCAATGTTACAGGGCCTTGCTACTGGGTTTGGCTCATGAGATTCCCCGGCAGGACATCTGGGACAGGACAAGGAGCTTTGACAGGTTTGTCACCCACTTTTATTGGCCCTAGATGAGGACAGTCTCAGATGCTTTCTGTAAGACTCGTCTCACTTACCAAGCCAGTGGGAAGAAGCTCAATGTTTCCCTGACTCCCATGCCTGTTGGCACCCCCTTTGAGAGGGTGGGCATCAACATTGTTGGTCTCTGGACCCCAAAATTGCCTTGGGCAACAGGTTTACCCAGGATTTGGTGGACCATGCCACATGCTATCCAAAGATCATCCCTCTGAAAATCATAACTACACATGCAGTGGCTAGGGCCTTGATGGGTTTCCCCAAGCAAGTGGTGTCAGACAGTGGCATCAACTTCATGCCCATGAAGTCCATGTGGAAGGAATGTGGGGTAACCTAGAGGTTCTTCACAACTTATACCTCCTAGACTAATGGGATTGTTGAGAGATTCAACAAGACTCTCAAGGACATGAGTATGGACCTACCGGAGCCCATGTGGTGGAAGTGGGACGTCCTCTTGCCCTGCCTACTCTTTGCATACACAGAATAGTGTAGAAAGGAGTAGCATTGAGCCTTCTTGAACTCCTCTATGGTCACCCAGTAATGGCGCCTCTCAGTTTAGTGAAGGGGAGGGGGGTGTGAGCAAGCTCCAAAGAAGCCCTCTCAGGATGTGGTTAGCTACATGCTAACCTGCCGCAACCAAATGCAGACGTTCTGGAAGAAGGCTTCTGATAACTTAGAATCTAGCCAGATGTTGACAAAAGCAATGGTATGACCAGAAGGTAACTCTGGTTGAGTTTTAGCCAGACCAGAAGGTGAGAGTGATGGCGCCAGTTGAGCACAGGGCCCTCCAAGATCATTGGACAGCGCCCTATGAGGTGATTGAGAGGAAGGAGTAGGCTTCATACCTGGTGGATCTCAAGACACCCAGACACCCCCTATGGGTCCTCCACCTCAATCGCCTGTAGCCCCATCATGGGGAATCTCGAGTGGGCTGCTGCTGCTGAAATTGTAGCCGTGGTCTGAAACCAAAGGGCAGATACTTGAAGCAGGTTGGTCCCAGTGGGGCCCTGGAGCTTTGGAGAAGAGGACTGGACCTGCCGTCTGTGACCCAAGAGGAGCCCTGAAGAAGTGCATCTCCTTTCTCTTCTATCATGGACAAAGTTTCACTCTTTTAAGGGCCATTTAGAGGACCTCTTGTGTGGCTTCAGAGACTCAACAGAATTCAAGAGGCCTTTTCTTGGAAGTTCCCAGCTCAGCAGTGGCAGCTTACTAAAATTACATTTACAATATATTTAATAAAAATTCTGACAGTCATTAGATTTCATTGTTAATAAATATAAAATAGGTGCTTGAAATGTGTCTGTAGCTGGTACCGGGAAATAGTCACCATGTTTTTGGTGACGGATGATGGAGTAGAGGAGGAGAGGGAACCTCTCCCTGATCTCGTGTCATCCAAGGAGAGAGATGGGTCAGTGGATGGTGTCAACCTCTCCCCTACTCTGACCCCAGAGCAGCAGAGGGACTGTCGCCAGCTATTGGGACAGTTTCGATCTCTGTTCTCCCTCAGCCATGGGCTTACAAACTTGTGTACCCACGACATTGACAGTGGTGACAGTTCCTCTGTCAAAAACAAATCTACAGAGGGTCAGACAAGGTGAGGGACAGCACCAAGGAGGAGGTCTCCAAGATGCTGCAGTTGGGAGCACTCCAGTAGTCCCTGGTCCAGCCCAGTGATGCTGGTTCCAAAGGCTTCCCCACCGGGCGCCACACCAGAACTCCAGTTCTGTCTGGAATACAGGGGGCTCAGTTCAGTCACCCATCCCTTGAGATGATGAGCTCATATATCGGTTGGGAACGGCCATGTTCCTGAGTACTTTTGCACTGACTTGAGGCTACTGGCAGATTGCCCTAACTGAGGTGGCTAAATTGAGTATAGCGTTTTCCACACCAGAGGCCACTTCGAATTCAAGGTAATGCCCTTTGACCGGAAAAGTGCCCCTGCCACCTTCCAGAGGCTGGTGAACCAGGATCTGGCTTTGAATGGAGGTCTTCAGAGCTCCTTACCTGGATGCCATAGCTGTCTTGAGTAGCAGTTGGTAAGACACCCGTTTCAGCTCCAGGAAGTGCTTCAGGTTCTGCAACACGCAGGCCTGAATATCAAGGCCAGTGAGTTTCAGATAAGGCAGGGGTCTTTAGTGTACTTGGAATGCCTGATGGGCAGGGTAATGAGCAGTCCCTCCAGGCCATGATAGAAACCATTATGGCCTGGAAGCCCTCCAAAAGGCAGACAAAAGTGAAGGCATTCCTGGGCCTCACTGGTTACTACAGGAGGTTTGTCAAGGGGTATGGTACCACTGCTGCCCCCTTGCCTGAGTTGACTTCGAAGAAGGAGCCAAGAAAGGTGATCTGGACAGAGGAATGCCAGAAAGCCTTTGACTTCCTCAAACAGGCCATGTGTACATCCCCTGTAATCAAGGCCCCTGACTTTCCCGAAGAATTTATTGTGCAAACTGATGCCTCCCAGTATGGCATTGGGGCAGTATTGTCACAGTTAAATGAGGCAGCCCTAGACTAACCTGTAGCCTTCATCAGTAGGAGGTTACTTCCCCAGGAACAAAGATGGGATTGCCATTGAGAGAAACCTTTACTGTGATCTGGGTGCTGAAGAAGCTGTGACCATACCTGTTTGGCACTCACTTCCGGGTTCAGACAGACCATAGGCCCCTCAGATGGTTTAACAGATGATGAAATTGTTGAGGCGGTCCATCTCCCTACAGGGAATGGAAGTTACGACAGAACACCGTCCCGGGTGAGACCACGTAAATGCGATGGTATCTTTAGGTATTTCTACCTTAGTGATGAGAACTCCTAGGAGGTTGGGTAGTTCTCTTCGCTTTCAGCTGGGGAATATGTTCAACACATACATATTATGCACCCAACCTTCTGAACAGCAACACTTAGAGGCGAGTTATTTAATATTTAAAATCAGGTTTTACTACAGGTCAAAACAGTGGTTTTGACATGGGTTCATGAGGCGTTTGGTAACCCGCAGGGGATAGGGTGCAGGGCCTGCAGGCAACACCACACCGACACACAGCAAAAGGATTTGCACAGCATGGGTCTTGGCACCCACGGGGTTGGCTGCAGCAGCCAACCCCCACTGTGCATGGGCAAAAATGTTTTAAGATAAATATGTAAAGTGAGGGGCGGGCGTCCACTAGGGGTTAGAAGCCCATGGGGGGAGTTGGTTGCTGGGCCTGGCCAGAGGCCAGGCCCTGCAGCCAACCCACAACTGCACACAACCAAAAGCTGTGTTCATTAGGGAAGCCGGGAGAATATGATTTCTAAAAAAAACACAGAATTGTATTTTGGTCCTGTTTTGGGTGACCCAGAAGACAAGCGAGTGACTCATCTGGCACCTTATATTTCTTGTCCAGTTTAGAAACCACTGCTGCAACTGTAGCTGGGGTCTGCATCAGCTTACTTGTCTCTTTGCAGGCCGTCACAGTCATATAGACAGTCATTTTGTCTGACTGCCAAAGGAAGCTCAAATCTTTTTACAGCGCTTTCAACCAGGGTATGAGAGTTACTAATGTTGTCCGGTGTTGAGTCAATCGGCGGAGGTGTTGTTGCATCTACCACCATCAGAAACAGTCATCCTACTCAACTAATCTCAGTATATTTGAGCTAGGCAATTCTCCTACCTCGTGCCCCAACAAAACTTTAACTCGTTCACTCGCCATCCATTGCTAATTACTTCCCGTATTACGTCACTCATGACATGTCCTATGACATCATTGATGACAAAACTGTGCATGGCAGGACGCAGGTTATAGTTACTTTAGGATACGAGTTAGAGTTATTTGTATATTTCAGTGGTTTTGTTTCTTTAAAACAGTACGTCTTAACTGACATTATCAAATAACTGTAACGTCCCTTTAACCTTTGTTTTTTCATTGAAAAAAATATACAAATAATATCTTCTATATCTCTACACATCTATATCTACATATTTGTATATTTTCGTTTTCCTCCATATAAATTTATGTCAAATTTCCGTAAAATCTGCTATGATAATTGCTGTAACAAGGCTCCCTTAAATCCACCCCTTAAGTTTCCATGGATCTGTACAAGGATGCATTAATTCTCAGACACACAAAGCTTGTTACATTCTCTACTAACTTGTAACTAACCACATCTTCTCATGCTCACCTGAACTCCTTATTTCAGGCTGTGTTGTCTCCTGAACACATGATTCCTCCTCTGGTCTTGTGCTCAGTGAAAACACTGCTGTTATACGTGGAACCCCTGAAAAGAGGAGACACACCATATATAATTGCATGATAGAATGACTGAATAACACAAGTTGAGAAATCCGTGAAGTATAACCAAAAAGCAACTATCTGAAAGGAGGCCTTAAAAAATGAGCTGTAGAACAGACAGACAGGTGAGTGACGCCACGGTGTATACAGTACAAAAAATCCCAAACTCTCTAAGCTCAACTGCACAAACTGCATCTACATGGCTGGCGGCCATGGTGGAAACACCATCAGTTTACTAGAGTCATACAAAAATCTGCAAAGGCAATTAATACAAACTAGTAAACTAAACTTAATTTTTGGTAAATGAAGGAAAATTACTTTATTCTTTGGTAATCTATGAAACCCTTTTTCAGAAGCAAGTCATTGGTTATGTGACATTTAGGCCAGGGGGAGAAAGGAAGAACTTAAATTGTGTAGCAAACGTTAGAAGAACTTGAACTTCTGAACACCGAGTCAAATTAAGAAGGACTCACTCGCTGTTACTGATGCTAGTTAGGAATGCTTTCATTTTTAAAATGACTACTCATGTGGTAAAAGATGTGGCTTTTACCTTCACATTGTTTTCTTGTACGAGTAAAGCACAACATCTGGGAAACGTCTTTTAAAATGACTAAAGAAATGAGAGGGTTAAAAGATGATCTGCTTGTACGATAACCACAGTGGTAAAACCGTTACCTCCAACTTTGAATTCAGTAGGATTTTTGTTTGCTTTAGTTATGGTATATTTGAACCCTCTCTGAGCCTGAGGTGCAGCGACACACTGTCTAAGACAAGGCAAGCCTCAAACACTCTCTGAGCCCACGGTGGAGTGACACACTGTCCAACACAAGGGTAGGCCTGAACCGTCTCTGAGGTGCAATGACACATTGCCCAACCCAAGGGTAGATCTGAACACACTCAGAGCCTGAGGTGCCATTACACACTATCCAACCCAAACGGTACACAATTTGAGGCTGGCTGCAATGGAGCCCTGGTCTGATACAACAAGTAGGCTTATCCCGGCAAAAGTCTGGAGGTCAAAAAGTTCAAAAGGGACTGCCACTTGTGTCATCAACTTTAGTTAACTCCTTCTGTCTCGAGCTGAAGCAAATGTACGTGTTGAGAAAGGGACCGTAGCCGCTAAAAGGCACCTGGTCAAAGATGTAACTGTCTACTATTTACTGCGGTTTAGACAGTTCTATTCTCTCCTTCCAACCTGCTGACTAAGTGATCACCCATCTGCCCATGTTTGTCGATAACTATTTCTGTGTAAACCTGTACCTTCTATTTGTATCTACATGCTTTTTTTGCAACAAAATGTGTATAAAAGGTTCAAGATCTGTGTATTCAGTGTACTACCTCCTGCAGCACTTGAGGGTGCTGTGTGGACGTGGTCCCGCTCATGAGTGATTAATAAACTTGTTATTTGTTCCGACTTCAGTGCCGATCTCTATTTTGTTGGTCTACGGACCCGTGGACGAGAAGGGTGACCCTGCACCGATGTGCTCATAAAAAGGCACTTTTCCATAACATGTTCAACTTTTACATATTATTCGCCCTACCCTGTGAGCAGCAGGGTGCACTTAGAGGTGACTTATTTATTAGTGTTTCCTACAGGTCAGAAGAGTGATTTTGAGAGGTCTACAGAAAAGAGATCAGGCTGCTGCAGTCAAGCTACACAGGGCAGGCCTAAAGCTACTTTTCACTTCCACTGTAGTGGATGGCACAACAAGTGCCATAGTTCAGAGGTGATATTTAACTTTCCATGCCATTAAAGTGCATTTCTGCACCATATACTGGGATCTTATAGGACAGTTAAAAGTGCCAATCAAGTTTTCAGTCACTTTTTACATCTTTTAGGGCCTCGGGTGCGTACACTGGACACCAGGTAGTAGTGTCCCAGAGTTAGAGGTCAAGGTTACCAGGAGGCGAGTCCGAAACAAATGAAATACTGGGAGTGACCACATATTGTCCAACACAAGAAGTGCAACAATTTAGGACTTACCCGCCTCAGGGTCTGCACTGATTTCATCCATTTCCTGACCAAGATGATCAATAAAAGTTGAAGCTGGCTCTTCTTTTTTCCTCAAAAAAATAGCAGAATGACGAAAAGAAAATCAGGTAGAACAAGTTATTGACAGTTACAGGTTTATACAAACCGAGTTTCATCTATTACAAACATACAATTTTAGACCAATAATATTCTTTCTAAAAGGTTAGGACCATTACCTTTTACAAGTTCAGAAGATCTTGCCATTTGCATTTTGTGTTTACTATGTAAACATGGACATTTCTGCAAGTGGGTGAAACTACTAAAGGAAAGGACATCATGTTCAGAAAATATATCCTCTCTTTACACCTATTCTGTGAGGTGCATTACTTTGGTTGAATGCCATGTCTCCTAGAGGCAGTTTTGCAAATCAAAGCTGATTGTTGTGTTTAAACTAACACCCACTAAGACGCAATACAAAACACCCTAGTCTTTTTTTCAATCTTGCCTATATCTACATAAGATTTACTACTGACATTTTAGTTGTTAAATTGTTTTCTGCTGAACTAAATTTGATATGGGTTTGGGCTTATATACTAACTTTAAGGTTGTTTTGGTGCAACACTACATATGCCAAATGAACTTTTGTTAGAGGAATGCAATTGCTTGTCTCAGACTAAAAAAAGAAAGCATAGAATTCTTCACAGAAACCTTGTTTTATGTTTATGCACAAGATTGTTTTCCCCGTGCTCGAGTTCAGCCACACCTTATATCACGAATGGAGGCCCGATAGTCTAACAATCCAGTTTCCTGCAGAGGCACAACAATTTCTGCACAGGTGAATAGGACAAAGGCTTCCTGAAAGTCAGAGGTTTGTGGCAGTATAACATCACGGTGATGTACACTATTCCACATTCTTTGCTAATCTTGCTGTAGAAATTGGAGCGGGCTATAGTGGGTAATTTCCCATTACAAGGGTTGAGAAGGGAGGAGATATTTTAATATTTCCAATATTCTTAATTCTGCTAAGACAATCTTTTCTTTCGCCTGTTTCCTAGGGGCTGCTCAGTTGGACATTTCCTCCTCTATTTATGTGCCTCTCAGTGTGTGCTCAATGCTGTGATTGGTAATCATAGCCTTGTCTAGTGTGGACATACACCTTATGTGTGCCTCCGTGAGTGTGTGGTCACTGCTGAGAAAGGTAAGCAGTGCCTTGTCTAATGAGGACAGGCACCTTATGTGCTCCTACATGAGTGTGCGGTCACTGCTGTGATCGGTAAGCAGTGCCTTGTCTAGTAAGGACATGCAGCTTATGTGTGCCTCCATGAGTGTGCGGTCACTGCTGAGAAAGGTAAGCAGTGCCTTGTCTAATGAAGACATACAACTTATGTGTGCCTCTGTGAGTATGTGGTCACTGCTATGAACGGTAAGCAGTTCCTTGTCTAGTGAGGACATATACCTTGTGTGTGCCTTCGTGAGTGTGTGGTCACTGCTGTGATCGGTAAGCAGTGCCTTGTCTAGTAAAGACATGCACCTTGTGTGTCCCTCCGTGAGTGTGTATTCAATGCTGCAGTCAATAAGAAGTGCACTGTCTAGTGGAAACATACACCTTGTGTGTGCCTCCATGAGTGTGTGGTCACTGCTGTGATGGGTAAGTAGTGCCTGGTCTAGTAAGGCATGCACCTTATGTGTTCCTCCATGAGGGTGCGGTCACTGCTATGATGGTTAAGCAGTGCCTTGTCTAATGAAGACATACACCTAGTGTGTGCCTCCATGAGTGTGGTCACTGCTGTGATGGGTAAGCATGCCTTGTCTAGTAAAGACATACACGTAGTGTGTGCCTTCGAGTGTGTGCAGTCACTGCTGTGATGGTTAAGCAGTGCCTTGTCTAATGAAGACATACACCTTATGTGTGCCTCCATGAGTATGTGGTCACTGCTATGAACGGTAAGCAGTGCCTTGTCTAGTGAGGACATACACCACGTATGTGCCTTCGTGAATGTGTGGTCACTGCTGCGATCGGTAAGCAGTGCCTTGTCTAGTAAGGACATGCACTTCGTGTGTGCCTTCGTGAGTGTGTGTTCAATGCTGCAATCAATAAGCAGTGCCTTGTCTAGTGAGGATACACCTTGTGTGCGCCTCCATGAGTGTGTGGTCACTGCTGTGATCGGTAAGCAGTGCCTTGTCTAGAGATCACACGTGTCCCATATGGACAAGGCCATCTCCCTCATATCCTGGCTAAAGCACTGCTTGCTTACTTGGGGAGCTAATGACACGGTCTCTTCTCTCGGACTCGTTGTCCATAGGATGGAGCAGTTGTGTTTCTTTCGTTGTCAACGAAAAGACAGTACTGGCAATGAGAGGACCTGTTAAAGAAAGAAATCACAAATAATTAAGTCTGCAAGAGGGCAATATACAATATTGAGCAGTATCTGCTGTTTGAGTCACACAACAGACGTTCATTGGTGGAGCGGATATTGAGCACAGCACGTCAGGCTTAGTCCAGAAATTCAAAGACAAACAAAGCGAAAGATGTGCACACCCACCCAATAGAGACAATGTGAGAGAAGGACTCATTCCCCTCACAAAACACAATGTGGAAGATGGACTTCTCTTCAGGAGAGACAGAGTGAGAGATAGGCATGTGCTTCAAGAGAGACCGCGTGGGAGATGTCATCGCCCTTCAAGAGAGACAATGTGAGACACATCCTCCCCAACATAAGAATCAATGATACGGCTTAAACCCTGAGCAGAGAGAATGTGAGAGATGCCTCCCTCAGGATACACTGTGAGAGATGCATTGTGTCTTGCATGCTTCCATTCTTGGTGTAGGTAAACTGATGCACGATGGGTTAGTGTGGCCTAGAGAATGTAATGATGTCATGGAATGTCAGCCTGTGTAAGCAGATTCTAGATAGGCAGACAGTTGATGGGAGGATGGAGCCTCAAGAGAAGTTACCAGAGTGTGGTTGTAACATGGAATAAAGAACCTACCTGTACCGAATTGTGATTGTAACATGGAACAATAAACCTATATGTACCAGAATGCGATTGTAACATGGAATAAAACAACCTATATGTACCAGATCATGATTGTAATATGGAATAAAGAAACTACCAGTACCAGATTGCCAGCTTTTGATATATTTGGGGAGTCCGATGTCTCTCCCAAAGAATCATAAACTTGATTTTACCCAGAAAATAATTCACCAGATGTTCGCAGCACCTATTCCTGCAACGTCTGGGTTCAAAAATGTGTTGACATTCATATATATTTCTTTGGCAGGGTATTTTGCCTGGCTAATCTTGTCAGCAAAGTCGCTCAATTTGGCACTTCATTTTCCGTACTTTTTTATTGATATCTTATACAATTTTTTATTTATCATCATCATAATGGTGCCTCCATTTCCTTTCTTGTTTTTTACATTCCTTCTTAAGATTCCTTAACCCGGGCGAGAACCAACTGGCCCTTGTTTTGGTGCAGGAAGATCTAACGGCACTTATCGGGTCCAGGCTTTCCACCATAGAGTCTATCCAATCCCTTAAGATAAGATAGGATGCACCAACTTCCTCATCGGTCCTATGAGTGGGCCTACTCAACGTTGCTTGCCATATTAAAATGTCCAATTTAGACCACTGCCTTGAAGGTCTTCCAAAAGCTTATCAACATTAGGTGATTTCATTTTTAGGATGGTGAATTGTATCAACAGATAATCCGACCATAATATTGGCCAGAGAGTGGATGTCTGCATAGATTTAAGATTTGAAAATATAGGGTCCAGGAGTGAGTAGGATGGATCACCAACTGTTTGAATTGTAGTGCTAAAAGATCTTGTATAAGATTGTTAGCCGACGTGCACAAATTATCCTTCAGGTGAATATTTAAGTCCCCTAGTACTGTGAAGGTGGATGATGCAAGACTATGAGCTGCTACAGTTTCAGGCCATTCCTGTACAAATTGGGCTGCAGGCCCTGGAGGGTGGTATAGAAGCATACCTGAGAAGGTGAATGTGAGGGAAGGTTTTCATGAAAACACAAAAGATTTTGGCAGCCTGTAATGGTGATGGGATATGATTTACACTGAAAGTGCTCTTTGAAAATAATAGCTTTGCCCACCCCATTTCTTCCCAGATCAGTCATTTTTGTGATTGCGTAGCCAGGTGGAAGAGCTAATGCAATATCTGACTAGCTGTCCTGCCGTAGCCACGTTTCCGTTAAGAAGAGGGCGTCTGGACTTTGTTCTCAGTAGAGTAATATTTCAAACTTATTTTTAGGGAGAGACCAACTGTTTACTAGAAACATTCACCGTTCCTGCGTGGACTGAATGGAAGCTGCAAAGTTTGGTAAATTCCTTCCGCCATGAGCTTCCTGGAGTATCATGGCGGGGGTACAGTTAAATGAATGATTACAATGTGAGCACTTACTTGGCAGTGACATTGGGTTCAGGGAATGACAGCACACTTCCTTGGATACCAACATAAGGACCTTCAATTCCTTTGAAGTATAATGTGACCAATTCACCTGCGATGGATGAGGGTTTCTAGCCCCTTTCCCCTGCCAGGCGCAGGTGGGCTTGCCTTAGTAGTGTGTCCACTGCGCATCGTTCCTCATTAAATAGGGACAGAGTTCTAAGTGACAAAAAAAAGCTAGACTGCCAATCAAGATGGCGTCCACTCAAGTGCTATCGAGGCGAACTGGCACTGCACACGGCCAGGGAGTCCCAGTCTCCAACACACCCTAGAGCACTAAATCGAAGCAACAATGCCCAGGTAAGTCTGGACAGAATGCTGATCAATGTCAAACATTCACCCCAGTACAAAGATCTGGGCCCAAATCCATCTTTTTTTTGTCTCCCATGCCATTCCAGTTTAAAGCCAGCCATATGCAAATCAGTCTTGACCCTGTTCCCCATGGGAACAGTCTAGCCCGAACTGCCAGGGCAGGTCCTCCCTGGAAAGGAAACAAGCATCCTGGGACTGATTTCGGGGCATCGCACCTCATCAGCCAGGCTAGCTTGACTCCAGTAGCATGGAGAGCACGGGTCTGAAAAGTTTCAGCGCTCCGTCCATCATCTCCTTGCATTTGCTTTGTTCGCCCTATGTTGGCAGGGTATGTCCAGACGTGGGTCCCTTGCTCACTTTGCCACTGGATTCAAGCCAATCTGGCTGATGAGGGGTGTTACCCGGAAGCAGGTCCCAGGATGCTTGTTTCCAGTTCAGGGAAGACCTGGCTTGGCAGTTCGGGCTGGACTGTTCCCATGCGGCTCAGGGTCAAGACTGATTTGTATATAGCTGGGTCTTAACTGAGGTGGCGAAGTGAGCTTAAGAACGATGATGGATTCAATCCAGATCTGTGACTGGGGGAGAGTGTCTGAAAAGTTTCAGCGCTCCGTCCATTATCTCCTTGTGTTTGCACTGCATCTAACATCATCAAACAATTAGTGCAAAAAATCATTTAAAATACAATAAAAGTACCCCGGAAAGCATCTAAAAGAGTGAGAGGCCACTTCTAGTGTGTGACTGTAACATGGAATAAAGAACCTACTGTACCAAATTGTGATTGTCACATGGAGTAAAGAACCTACTGTACCAAATTGTCACTGTCACATGGAGTAAAGAACCTACCTGTACCAGATTGGGATTGTAATATGGAATAAAGAACCTACCTGTAGCAGAGTCGGATTGTAACCTTAGAATAAAGAACCCACATGTACCAGATTGTGATTGTAACATGGAACAAGGAACCTACCTGTACCAGATTGTGATTTCAACATAGAATAAAGAACCCAGCTGTACCAGATTGCAATTGTAACATGGAATAAATAACCGACCTGTACCAGAGAGTGACTAACATGGAATAAAGAACCTACCTGTACCAGAGTCTGATTGTAACATGGAATAAAAAAACACATCTACCAGACTGTGATTGTATCATAGAATAAAGAACATACCTGTACCAGATTGTGATTTCATTATGAAATAAAGAACCCAGCTGTACCAGATTGCAATTGTAACATGGAATAAATAACTGACCTGTATCAAAGTGTGATTGTAACATGGAATAAAGAACCCACATGTACAAGACTGATTGTAACATGAAATAAAGAACCGGCCTGTACCGGAGTGTGATTTTTTTTTTTAATAACAAATTTTATTTGGTTTTCCTGATGCAATATGGCTCATAGCCCTACAAGTACCTGTAGGAAACAAGATGAATCAGGAGTACCATAGTATTTAAACAACTGTAACTCCTGCAGGAACTGCAGGCAAAACAATACAAACAGTGCAGACAATCCTAGATCCCCGTGCGTGCGTAAAAGTTACATATGAGCTAAGGCAGACAGTCACATGATGCGAAATATAACGTGTATCAACCATTGGTGTGAGTGATAAGTTCTATCAGGGGTCTAAAGATGGGAGGGGGGAAGGTCTATCCCTCGGTATGTCACCCAACGAGTCCATATCTTTCTATGCTTCTGGGGGCATCCACGGGCCAGAAACACCGCGATCTACGCACCCATACACCTGTCTAGCTCAGCCTTCCATTTACCCATAGTCGCATGGGAGACCCCCTTCCACAGCTGGGCTATGTCGTGTTTGGCAATGGTAAGAGCCAAAAAAAGGAAATGTTGTTTGTATTTGTTACCCCCGATCCCGTCAGTGCTGTGTAAAAGGAAAAGTCTTGGATCTAGCGGGAGTTCCCAGGAAAGTATGTCACTAAGGCAAGAAGCCACCCTCCTCCAGAACGGCTGCAACACAGAACAGCTCCAGACCATGTGTAAAAGTGTACTCTCTTCCGTCTCACATCTCAAACAGGTAGGTGACTGAATTACCCCCGTTTTCCAAAGTCGGAATCGGGTGTAATAGGCCCGGTGTATGTACTTGAATTGAATGAGGCGGTAGCGTGTAGACACCGCAGCACTCCGGGGGTTGGCTATGGCTTAGGCCCAGTCGTCATCTGTCAAATCCGAGATATCGTCTTGCCATGCTCTCCTAGTTTTATCAAGTGTTGTTCGTGTGTGTGTAGTCAGTGTTCGATATATTTGCCTGATTTTATGGAGCCCCAGGTCTCCCATCAGTAGACGGCCCTCAAGTGGATGGCATTTCGGTAGGGTTTCTAGAGCACGTATCAGGGGGTCTAGCGCATGACGTAGTTGAAGATATTGATAGAATTGTGTCTTATGTAAGTGCGATTCCTCTTGCAACTGTTGAAAGAATTTCAACGTAGTGCCCTGCATCACATCTCCTAGCGTAGATATTCCCACCAAGTCCCATTGTCAAAACCCCTGCAAGGCCGTCACTGGGCGCAAGTACGTGCCCTGCCACAAGGGGATTGTTTGCGTCAGGGTACCGCGCCACCCCATTTGCCTCACCTTGTACCGCCAGAGCTGAATCACAGTTCTACTCGCAGGGGGTAGTTACACTGAGATTCCTAGAGCTATATAGGAACTGAAGAAGGGGAACCTCCTCCATTGCTGCATGCTCTAGCGCAAAAGCCGAGTCCGTTGGGGAGTTATACCACCATTCATTGATTATTAGGAGGTGAGATGAGGCGTAGTATGCATACACGTCCGCTGCTGCGATCCCCCCACAGTACGTGGATTGTGCGCAGGTATGGAGTGCCACCCGGATCCCTCCCCCGTTCCACAGGAATTTAATGTGTACGGCATTGACTTGCGCAAACCAGGACCTCGGTATATAGTAAGGGAAATTTTGTAGTCGGTACAGAATCCTTGGCAGACCGCCCGTATAACGATAAGGGGAGGGAGGACCAAATTGCTGTTTCGTTGTTCAGACTTGTAAGTACCGGGTTAATATTATGTTCCCAGGAAATCTTTGGACAGGGCGACATAAAAATGCCTAAATATTTAAAACCCCCAGTCGCGTGTGATAGCTGCGTCACCCAGGTGCCCCACCCCTGGTTGCCACATACTGGAAAAAGCACGGATTAAGCAGGGTTGGTGTGGAGGCCCGTAGTTTCCCCGAACACTCTGAGGATTTGCAAGAGGTGTGGGCCTGAGAACCACGGGTCCGTTAAAAAGAAGAGGACATCATCCGCATACAGCGCAATACGATCCGATCTCGCCTGAGACCACTCAAATCCACGGAAAACTGGGTCACTCCGAACCCACACAGCCAGGGGCTCCACAGCCAAAGCAAATAATAGCGGGGGCATCCCTGCCTCGTGCCCCTGCGTATAGGGAAGGGGTGTGAGCGATGACCTGCTATACGCACTGAGGCCGTCAAGTCAGTGTATAGCAAACGGACATATGTTGTAAATAGAGGGCCAAAATTAGCCGCTTCGAATAATTGGAAGAGATAGACCCAGCTAAGAGAATCAAATGCTTTGTATATGTCGGCCAATAATATAGCCGCTGGGCGTCCTAATTCTAGGGCTAAAGCCATGGCGTTATGTACTCTGCGGATGTTGTGACAGCTGGCTCGGCATGGCATAAAGCCTGATTGTTCTGGATGGATTAAGTCCGCCTCACAGGTCCGCAGGCGATCCGCCAGAACCTTCCCTAGGAGTTTTGGTTCGAAGTTAATGAGGGAAATAGGGCGGTATGAAGAGGGCTCCTCCGTCGGGCGACCCGGTTTGAGGAATAAAACAATCTACGCGTGACGCCACGCCCGGGGTAATATATTCTGTTCATGGGCATCATGTATTGTTGCCAGTAGATGTAGGCCTAGAGTGTGCATGTGCGGTGGTAGGAATTCGATGGGGAATCCGTTGGGTCCTGGGGCCCACCCCGGGCGCATGGCATGCAAGGTCCCGCTCAACTCATCAAGTGTGATGGGGGCTTCTAGTTGCTCCGGTACCTGGTCAGTGAGTCTGCGGGGTGGGATATCTCTGAGAAACTTGAAGTAGGGTCCCGTTTTACCATCTAACAAGAAACCCACGTCTCATTCTGCACTACCCACCAAACATGACACTCCTAGATAGGCCCCACCGGTCAGGCCCTAATACATGTCCTAAGTTGTCCACTTTCCTTCATCCTCTTAGCACATCCCACATATAGGCCCAAGCCCACCTTCTTAGATACCCACCTATAGGCCCAGGCATACCTTCCTAGACACATACATATAGGCCCACTAAGCCCAGTGTCTATTGCTATCATTTGTTTAATGAAACAGATCTCGCAGGTTTCACTGATCTGACAGCAGAGACCTGTGCCATCCACCGCGACACTAGCCCCCCTTGTAAATTTCCACAGTTACGAGAATAAGATTAGCCCACACGCACGTGACATTCTGCTGGTACATCTGGCTGTTTCACAAGCAAGGTTTGCAATATTTTTAGTTATGAAACTTTCCGCGCTTGCTTAACTGAAACTGAAAAAGACGGCAACGTGACAGAGAAATAATATATAAAATATTAATTTCTGGAGCATTTTACGGTAAAAGTTATCCTTTGTTTACTTTCTGCGGTCAAGAGCACTGACCACCTGCTAAATGCCCCTAGTTTCACCATGATACCACTTCTCAGTTCTACATAAAACGTTCCACAGTTACTGTAAGCGGGCGGTCAAGGGCCCGCGTCAGGACCCACGTCAGACGTGGGTAGAAGTTCTGCATTTAGCCATATAAAATAGCTGCACCCAGGGTGCGGCCCCGAACTCTCTCCAAACCAGTGCCTTGCTGCATTGTGAGGGTTCCCGATCGATCGTCATCCTGACTGGGCCTAGAACTTCTACTTCCAAGGTGGTAATGCTCTTATCTGATTATTTGCCTTTTGGCTTTGTCAGCCTATCTGATTATTTGCCTTTTGGCTTTGTCAGCCTATCTGATTATTTGCCTTTTGGCTTTGTCAGCCTATCTGATTATTTGCCTTTTGGCTTTGTCAGCCTATCTGAATATTAGCCTTTTGGCTTTGTCAGTCTATCTAATTTAGCTCATCCAAACCCAAGCCATTGAATTTGTCTTAGCTTTAACTGCATAGTCTTGAATGGTGTTGCTTTCTTAAGAAAAGATTTGCCTTCAAGGCACTATCCTATTCATCACCTTTAAATTTAGGGTTTCCCCTTGGGCAGCTGCTCATAGAATGATATATAGATATACATTTCTGCTTCATTTGAACAATTGATTTATAACATTGTCGATGCCTCTACTTTTCATCCTGCTCATGTGTTGATGGGCAACATTTAAATTGAATTGTTTTCTGTGTTTTTGAACTGCTTAAATAAAGTGTCACTGTATTTTACATCGTTGTTCCTTCTTTCCAAGTGAACGAGCAGAGTGTAGGTCGGGCTCTCAGGAGTCGGTAAGCAGAAGGGTGTGGCCATCCATGTACCCTCAAACAGTGGCGACCACGAACAAGAAGGTCTCGGTTGGCGGGTCCTCTACGGTGCGGTCCTGGGACACACACTGGGGTTACACCTGTGGCTGCCCCTCAGACTCTCCTCTCCTCACGGCCACCTGGGTAAGTCAGGGATGGTTTTATTTTTTCTTCCTTGAATTTACCTCAGGTTGTGGCGTGTGTGGGGCGGTAGGTCTGGCTGCCTCTGCCCTCCAGGGTCCCCCTTGTGTCTGCTCCTTTGTTCCCCTGTGGTTGACTGTCTTGCCACGACGTCCTCTGTGGCTGGTCACATCTTGCCGAGGCTCTTCGGTGCTTTCCACTCTGCTGTCCTCGACTCCATTTTGGCTTCCTTCTGCTTGGTTTCTCTTGGCGTTTTTCAGTATTGCCTTTTAGTGCTCTTGCCTTTCGCATGCATTATATTTACGTTTTGTTCACGTTTTCAGGTTGCCGTTTTTTATTGCTAGGATAATTGTGTATACATGGCTTTGAAGTTTGACATACGGTTTGAAGTTTTGAGGTTTGAGTCCTGGCCACATGGCTATCTTAACTCCTATAGAGGCCAGGGGTCCTTGGCGCTGCTTAACGGTGCCTTCACCCCTTTGAAGGTTTGAAGTCCTGCGCCAGCACGTGGCTGGCCGAATTCTGTTACAGGTTGGGATTCCTTGATACCGTCCATGTTGCCCGAATTCCGATACAGGGCTTTTGCGTCCTTGGCACGGTGCACAGGTGGCACACGTATCTGAATTGTTATTATTGTTGGACTTGGGGTCCTCCTGCATTGTGCTATTTACGGTGTGGTCTCTGCGCCATATTATATTCTTGTGCTTACATTTTACAGTGTCTTTTGCCATCTTCTATTGTTAAACTTTCATTTTATACTGCTTTTCCTCATACAGTGCTTTCTCTCATATTCTGTTACAGTGCTTTCATTTTGCAGTTCTTTTCACCTCTTTCTATTTCGGTTTTTCGATTGCTCTCTGTTTTTCGCTCCTATATTGTGGTTTTTACTTTTTCGTCCGTGGCTCAACCACGCCCTGCGCCTCATCTCTCCTGTGTATTCCTTACTACGGCGCCCTTTCTTTTCAATGCGCCTTTCCTTTTTCAGGGCTCTTTCCCGTGTATTCACACATTCTTTTTTCTCCCTTTCTTCCGTCTCCCTCTCTGATTCCATTTTGCATGGCTTGGGTGTTTTTTTCTTCTTATCTTTCAAGTTATTATCTCTCTCTGACAGGCGCCTCTGTCGATTTCTGACTGCGCCACTCCGAATAGAGGAACAAGCTCCTTCGGAACATCTGGGCCCTTCAGACATACCCTCCGCCTTCTTCTGCTCACTGCGTTCGCAGAAAGAGGAAGTGCACCTCTCCCCTTCGCAGAAGCTCTCCACCTCGCCCCTCCTTTCTCTGCCTTCGCAGACTGCTCTTGAAAACATTATGTCACAGTGATCACTGTTATTATTTTGATCATGCATTTCGTTTACTTAATGATTGTCTATTTGTTGTCCATTGTGTCTGTTTTTTGTGCTTCCGTTCCTTAAGCATTTGCTCGCCCTGCTGTCCCACCACAGCTGTCTCCCATCACCGTCCACATCTGTTGCTGCCCTGCCAACTCTACAATCATTAGCCGAGTGGCAGGGCTGCCAGTTATTGTTGTTGTCTGAGTTGCCCCCCACTCTTTCCTCCCCATTAGCGGCAACACCGCCAGGCAGTTGTTGTCTGGATTGCCTTGCCCTTCCTCCATAGCCGCAATCCCGCTAGGTAGTTGCCCTTCCCCTCAATAAACATTGCACCTTCATTGCGCCTCTTTTCTTCTGTCTCTCACACCTTTTGCCTACCATTTGTCCAGGCCAATTGGTAGCCAAAGGGAGGGTGGAGTCGTATCTCCGTTCCTCCGGTCAGCTCCCTTACACCCCTTCCTCTCAGGTATGTCCCTTGACCCCCCGCAGATTCTCAGCCTTCTTATTCATTCAGTGCGTGGTACAGCCACTGCAGTCTACCACGCCTCCCTTGATCGGTTTACCCCCCTTACACGCCATCAAAGTGACGTTCTTGCTGTTGCTTGGAACATCTTAGGGATTACCTTTACCCCCACTACTGAAATACGCCTTTCCCTCTTATCTCTCACAGACTTACCTCCCTCAGCCACCGCTTCCTCCCACTCTCCGCCACGTCCAGACACCACTCGCCCTGAGCTGCTTTGGCCTGACCACTCCTCTAATTCCTCTTCTCGCTCCCCACCATCTTTAAGTTCATCTGTTTATTTTTCTAATTCTCCCATTGTCATTCCCATAGACGTGGAGTCTAATACTGACTCCGCACACTCCACGACATCCTCTGAAGAGGCAACACTCCCTAATCTTACCACCCCTGCCCCTCCCGCAGTATCAGCATCAGCCTCTAGCAGCACTCTCCACCAACCACCGTCTCCTGCTAACGAGTCCCCATTCCTCGTGGCACTCCTGCAGGACTATTCAGTGGACCTGGAGGACCCTGCACCAGACGTCCTCATTGTGCCTCCCCCTGCCTGCCCACCTCCGCACTTCCAGTCACTGTAGGGAATGAGTGACCCTTCCCCTGATAGTACAGCATCTCACATTTTTCTATATTTAGTCAATAATCACGTTGTAGGTCTTTCAACTGGTCACCCATCTTCCTTTGTCCACGTTACACCCTTAGCAAGTACTGTCCTTCTCACTATATTTCAAGTTCTAGGGATTGATTATACCCATGCACAGCAGATAACACTCTCACTAGCACCGTCCTTTCCGCACCCCATTACCACCAAAGTCAAAGAACCAAAACCTTGCAAGCACTGACATTTCAGGGAACACTCTTGTCCCTCAGGTACTACTGGTTCCCATGAACAGGATTTTAGGTACCTCTGTTCATAAAACACCGGATTGCATTTACATACGCATCCGCCTAATAGCGCCAGGCTTGGAGATACCTACCACATTAACCACATCCTATCCGCGCAACCCGCTACAAAGCAAGATCATTGCTGCTCTCTCTCGCAACCAGCTCCAATTCCCTGACTTCTCCCCTAACGGAATATACACCGGACCAGAGGAACTGGACTTAAGAAAAACATTATATCACATTATTATTAGTGCCATAGGAGAGGAACTAGTAAAAGACGCCCTTCCCCCTACTTCTGACACTCAACACTCTCCTGACGCTGAACCCTCGCCTGACACCTAATTGCACCCCTTTCTAAACTAGTGACATTCACCCTCAAAAGCATTGTGCTTTTAAAATAACACCTCATGAATGGCATACTGAGTTCTACAGTGTATAAAACGTCCACCCACTTTCACATCTTTTTTATCATACGTCCTCCTGGATCACTACTCACTGCCATACTATCTAGCACGTGGCCAAGGCACCCACTCCAAAGTTATATTGCTGAAGCTTGCTTTGACGGGCAGCTTCGCTTCCCTCTTTATACTCTAGCACAAGAGCGAGACTTGCAGGACGGTGTGTATGATATTGTCATTCAGGCAGTAGCGCAAGAACTCATCAGAGACATTGTCCCTAGCACCTGAAAGACGCACTCTTGTAATTCAGGCCTTGCCTAGAGCGCCCTGCGTTAGACACACCAACATGGCCACTCCACTCCAACAAGTTTTAAAAACATTCGGAGGGCAGGAACATCATATACTAAAGCACTGCCGAGAACTACATAAGCGTACCTCCAAAATGAGTCATCCCTGGCCGTCAGAAGGGAGCTTTGATCCAATCATACTAGAGCATGCCACCACCTTCTTAGACACTAAGTATTCCGGCACTAAGTTACAGAAGAGAAAGGCTACTTTAGATCTCTGGCGCATTTTCAAAGACAAGGCTCAAGCACACTCTGACTCAACACACCCAGCCATACCAAATGCTCCCCCGCCTCCACCGCCATACCACTTCAGCGGTATGTATACCGAACGCACTCACAATGAATAACTAGATCTAGCAGTTACCACTAATGATTCTCCGGCTGCTGGTTTCCAACCACTACCAAATGATGCATCTTCCTCACCACACCTCGGTCCAGATATACACATCACACAAACGGATGAATTCCAGACTTCCCACACATCACCCAGTCACCCGTATCACCCCATGGACAGACCACCGACTCCACCCATGCCCCCCGGTGATGTGTACCCGCGCCTGACTGAACGTCAGAACATACACATGCCTGTTACCCATGGTACAATAATGGAGACAGCCGTATCAGGTCTCCCCGGCCTTATAGATGCACAACTGTCACTGAAATTTACACCAACTGTCAATACTGCACAACCACGCCCAGGTGAACAGGATGAGGAAGACTCTGACTCTAAAGCATCATCTCGCCACTCACGTACACCTAGCAATGTCTTCCGTGACACCGGCACTAAACAAGCCGCAGACACCAACCCCTTCCTTGACACCGGCACGCACCTGTTCCCACGTTCGTGCCTCCCACGCCAAACTAGCCTGCCCTTCACTTCCACTGCACCCTTGGGTGAGGGACCAGGATCTGGCCTTATGACAGAGCAGCAGCAGCTCATGGAGTTCCACAACTCACCATTGCTGTGCATGACTGAGGGACAGCATGCCCCCCTCACAGGTCTTCCCACCCCTTACCAGAACTGGAGACCAAGTGCAGACTTGAGCAAAAGCATCAGCCTGGAAAGTATCTCGCCAGAGCACCCCGAAAGAGAACAGTCACACATGCATCAACCACCCAGCCACGCAGGACAGATAGACAAAATGAGACGCATGTCATTTAAATTAGAGAACATGCACAAAAACATTGCAGACCTGATCACTAAGGTCAACTCTCCAGCCCCGCCAACACCCACACTGCACCAGCTCATGCAGGACCACCCACAGACAAATATCAGTAGGAATGGGGAAGGGAGTATACAATATCTCCATAATGAGCACCCCCACCACTATGACGCTGCCGCCTCCGGAATAACACAAACAGTCACCAACACACACCAAGCCTACCAATCCCCAACAGCATTAGGGCCGGAAAGGAGACCACCACTGGTACTAGAAGGTCACAATCCCTTATTTGGTGAACTCCCCATATATTGTGAACACCCACAGGAACAAGACCCAGTGGTAAGAAGGAAGGTCAGGACCACCGAAGCACAGAAACTTAAAGTCTTGGGAACACATGGATGCCCAGACGACATACTATATGACGTCTCGGGCTCTGCTTCCTTGCGTACCATTAGGATGAAAAATAGACGCAACATGTATCTCAGCAGATCATGCGCACCAAAAACTAGCAATGATCTAACTCCCAATGAGATAGTGACACTAGGGGAAGGCTCAGACTATGCAGTTAACCCTTTTTCAGACGATTTGGCAGGCTGGTCAGAGCCCTTAGCACCGCAAATGCTCCCTTGGCCAAGAGAAGGCTCTTTTGAGCCTCAGTACATGGCAACAGCAGTTGAATGTATCCTCAAAGTATTGGGAGATGAGGATTGCGACTATGACTACATGAGGGAGAGCCTCAAGGTCTGGCAAAAATATGCCCGCCAGCATGACTCTACAGGACCTACAGTGCAACGCACAGGGGTCACGCGCCAGATGCCACTGCTCTACAAAAATGTCATGGATCCCCCCCATCTATATTCCGTGGTCTACACTAGACAAAGAAAATCTCAAAAAACAACTCCCACCCCTCACTGAGGGTGCGGGAAAATGGATTGCGGCTTTTGAAAATTACACCACAGGTAACAACATAGCTATAGGAGATGTAAAAAGCCTGCTGATCTCCCTCATCGGAGAAGACGCAGAAGATCTCTTCACACGTGTCCATGCCAATCTTACAAAAACAAACACCAAACATGATGGTGTTTCCTTTAATGAGATTAGAACACTAGCATGGGCTGAGTTGCGCAGGAAATTCCCTGATGTTCCTGATATTGGGGCTCTGTTGTCACAGACCATGCAACCAAATGAAGACCCTGCCAACTATCTCTCCAGAATGAAAGAGAAATGGCACCAGGAGTTAGGGCAACAATGGGATGCAGCAGGAGGGTACGGGAGACTATTTTATCACACAATAAAAAAGGGTCTGCCCACTGAAGTGCAGGAAAAATTAGATGGCATAGTAGCAATGGAATGTAAGCCATGGGCTGAGATACAAGACCACATTATACATTATTGCAAGAAGAGGCAGGAACAGGAGAAGAATAGACAGCTGGCCATAGAGAATGCCGCTGCCAAATTGGTGCAGCAGAAACTCAATAAGAAAAAAGACAATGCAGACACAGTCATGTTTGCAGCACCGGTCACTCAGATGACGGCAGTAACATCCTTCCCCCAGGCTGCCATGAATGCTCTTGCAGGCAACGCCCAACCTGCCCCACAACAGGTTCAAGCACCACCTGCCGTGCAATACATACAAGCCCAACCCCAGCCTACCATACAGTAGGTCCAGCCACAACCAATTGTACAATACATGCCAGCACCACCCGCTTACAGTACCAACATACAGCCCTACTACAATAACAGACAAAATATGAACAGGAACACAGGGGTACAAGGAAGAGGGCGAGGGATGGGACAGCAGAGGTTTCCACAACAGCCAGGACTAGGGACCCCACCGCTCATCTGCTACTATTGTCAGAAACCAGGCCACATACAAAGAGATTGCCACAGTAAAATGCGTGATATGGGTCAGCAATACATGGGTCCCGGTTACCAAGCACCAGCATCAGTCCAACAACAGCAGCGCACGCAACAACACCTTCAACAGCCCCAAATACTATACCAGCACAGCAGCAACAAGTGCAGCTCCAAGTGCCCATAATGGCCCAGGTTCAGCCAAATGTCCAGCAGGTGCCAGTTCCAATGCAACAGCCACAGCAAGTACCTGCTTATCAAGTGGTCCCCCAAACACAAAACAATGTACCCCTAGGAGGAACGATTGTTGCCTCCAACAACCCCTTTACCCAGGGCACCATCCAGCAATATCAGACTGGAGGATACACTGGCTAGGACAGCCCACAGACAACTCCTGTGTGCCCAATTTTGTCATGCACTAGCAATACTGAAGAGGACCCTATTGCAAGTGTTACGATAAATAACAAAACATATAGCTTTCTTGTTGACACAGGTGCCACATACTCCTGCATTACAGGTGGCCCTCTGCCCATTTCTGATCAAATAGCGGACACACAGGGATTTTCTGGGGCAATAGCAAGGGTCCCCTTCACTAAGCCAGTATCAATTGAGATAGGAGGCCATATAGTGGAACAGCCACTGCTCTATTCACCCAGGTCCCCAGTCAATCTCTTAGGACGTGACCTCATGGCCAAACTAAACATGACTATCCACTTTGATGACAATGGAACAATGATTTGCTCCATACCAGGTACCCCACTAACTAGGATAATGGCAGTCACTGCACAGTCTTCCTTAAACAGCCAGGTCAGAGCACGTCCAGTGGATGAGCACGCCTTCTCTGCAGCTGTCCACACTATTGTCGCCACCACTCCCGAATTACAAGGCCGCACTGTTCAGTTACCAAAAGAGTTCCTTTTCAGACCACAAGCATCAGGCTCACAGGCATTAGACAAACACTTAACCCTTGACATATGCGCCCTTGAGATAACACCCACCTACGGCGCATTCCTGGCAGGGGATGACAACGCTCATACTTGGGCTTGTGTCATTTTCATTGAACCTAAAGGATTGGTCAGAGACATTTCAGATGCCCAGTTATTTGGATCCCCTGAAGACTACTCCAAAACTGAGATTATCTATCAAAACAATGTGCCCGTCTCAGTGACAGTGGAAATTAGAACACCAACCGTCACCCCCAGCTATGACTCTGTCCGAGAGGCAGATTTGGCCCAAGTACCAGCACATCTTTGGACAACAGGCCCAAACGATGTAGGCCTTATCAGCTCTGCCACGCCATTTAAGATAACTCTCAAACAAGGCGCTATCCTGCCAAGAATAAAACAGTATCCCTTGTCCAAGGCCGCAGAGGAGGGTATTGCCCCTACCATACAAGCATTGCTGGATCAAGGAGTAATATATCCTTGTATCTCTCCTTGTAATACGGCCCTTTTTCCTGTGCGTAAGGGGAAGACAAATCAATGGCGTCTAGTTCATGATCTTCGCGCCGTTAACAACATAGTTGTACCAGAGTTCCCCATCGTCCCAGACCCATCTGTCATCCTCACGAACGTCCCCCCCGATGCACAGTACTTTTCTGTCATCGACCTGAAAAATGCTTTTTTCAGCGTTCCCCTGCACCCAGACAGCCAATACCTATTGGCTTTTACATTCCGTAATGTGCAATTAACATACCGAAGATTGGCCCAGGGGTACTGTGAGTCCCCTAGCGTCTTTAACAGAGTAGTCAAAACAGACTTGTCCAATTTCCAATGTGACAGCACCCTACTGCAATATGTCGATGACATACTGCTTTGCAGCCCCACAGAACAACAATGCAGGAGAGACACCATCTCCTTACTGACCACCCTAGCACAAAGAGGATACAAGGTTGACAAACAAAAATTACAATATTGCCAAAAAGAGGTACACTATCTAGGTCAGCTACTGTCAGCATCAGGCAGACGAGTCACTCCAGGTCGAGTTGAGGCAATAAAAAATACTTCTGAACCCCAAACAGTTAAAGACATGCAAAAATTCCTCGGCCTGGTGAACTATGTCCGTCAGTGGGTCTTTGATTTCGGAACAATAACTGCCCCATTGCTAAAAGCAGTGAAAATGGGCAAAGACAGACACAACAAAATTGAGTGGACACCTGAAATGAGAACAGCCTACACACAGCTCAAAGATGAGATAACAAAGGCACCAGTGTTAGGATCACCTGATTACACAAAAGAATTCTACCTATTCACCCACTGTGATGGTCTAGTCATGACTGCAGTACTCACTCAGAAATACCCCATGGGCCATAAGCCTATTGCCTTCTTCAGCGGCATGCTGGACGCTGTCATGAAAGGTCATTACCCATGCGAGCAGGCCCTTGCTGCCGCAGCATTTGCTGTTGAGAAAAGCACCCCCATTGTAATGGGTTCCCCACTGACTATGTACACCGAACATGCCGTCTTTGCAATAATACAAAAAGCCAAGACAACATTAACAACACAAAGAGTATCAGGTTACGAAGTCATACTGTCATTGCCTTCTCTGAAAATTGTCAAATGTCACACAGTAAACCCTGCTACATTTTTTGCCCATCCCATTGCCACTTCAGATGATGACCCCCATGATTGCGCCACATATTCACCAGATGAGTCAGGAGCAGCAAAAGAGGATCCCTTGCCAAACAGTACTGTATATTTTGTTGATGGCTCCTCTACCATTGATCAAGAAACAGGAGTAAGGTACACAGGAGCTGCAGTAGTTAGAGCGCAGCAAAATGACTCCTCTGATTCCCTGGACATAGTACAGCAGCTTACATTACCATCACACTATTCTGCCCAGGCAGCTGAACTGGTAGCCCTCATAGCTGCCTTAAACATTGGAGCTGATGACCGCATTACAATTTACTCCGATCCTGCATACGTCACCACAACAACACACTCCAGCATCCTTCGCTGGAAAAGGCGTGGCTTCCTTAAATCAGATGGTACACCTGTCATTCACAAGACGTTACTAGAGGAACTTATTGAGGCCCTTACACTCCCAGCCGAAGTAGCCATAGTCAAATGCGCAGCGCACACTAATGGCCAAGATTGTGTCTCCAGAGGTAACGCCCTGGCAGATTGGGCAGCTAAGGCTGCAGCCAGAGGCCCCCCAGCAACAGGCCCGCCACCTCAAACGACACCAGAAGTTCCATTTGCCCCCATCTTACTTTCCCAAACATTACCTCCAACAGAGCATGACAACAACAATGAAGGTACTTCAAAAACACCATCCCAATTACCAACTCCATTTGACATTGACACAACACAGCAATATGATCACACTGCACAATTACACCTCAGAGAAATGCAAGAAAGTGCACCAGATCAAGAGAAAGAGTTATGGAAGAAGAGGGGAGTACAACAGGACTCCGCCGACTTCATTTACCGACAGACAATAACAGGGAAACCTGTGATGCCACAGGCTTTATTGCAAGTGGCATTGGACCAACTCCACCTTCCTACGCATGTCACCCGAGATAACATGTCCACCACATTGCAGACAGACTGGTTCATTCCCAATGCCCATGAACAGATACAGCTTTTCATTAATAAATGTCTCATTTGTCAACAATATTCCCCAAACCCGACTCAAAACTGTTGCCTCCACAATTCCCAGACCATCAGGCCCCTTCAAAGAACTACACATAGACTATGTCGACATGATTGATCGCTGCCAAAATTACCGCTATCTCATTGTAGTAGTGTGTCCATTTTCACGCTGGATCGAAGCTGGACCCTGTGTCCACTGCGATGCCAAAGCAGCAGCCACATTCCTACTCCGTGATGTCATTACCCGCTGGGGCGTCCCAGACGCCATCCGGTCCGACAACGGAAGTCATTTTTCAAACGCCATCTTTTCCTCCCTGACCACAATGCTAGGCATTAAACACAAACTGACATCGGCTTATCATCCACAAAGCAACGGCATTTGTGAGCGCCTCAACGGCTTGCTCAAAAATAAAATAAGCAAAATAAGCGCCACAATAGGAAAGAAATGGCTTTATTGCCTACCCATAGCACTCTTTGCACCAAGAAACTCCCCAAGTTCGGATCACCACCTCACGCCCCATCAGCTTGTCACTGGATGATCCATAAATGTAACAGTTCCATCCACACGCCCTAAAACAGATAGTGAGTCATCGTCTGAGATAGTTAGGGCGGAACTTTACCAATACCTGTGTCAACTAACTAGCGCAGCGCAGTTCCTTTCTACCCAGGTTTCCAAGAGGAAAGAAAAGGGCCCCACCGATCCTGAGCTCCCACCAATCCGTCCCGGGACGCAGATATTCGTCCGGAAAAACGTCAGACGTTGGAAGGACCCCAAGTTCGAAGGCCCCTTCCAGGTGATAGACTCATCACCAACTGCAGTACGAATAGCTGAGAGAAAAGCATGGATCCATCGCAGCCACGTCCGCTTGGACCCCGCACCACCACCTCAGCCAATGGACTAGAGGAGGGAAATGACATACCCTTGGTACCACTCCACGAAGACATCGGGCTTCCATCCTCCTTTGATGAAGAAGACAATGACCATCGCGTGCTTATTGCTGAGGACGATAAGGGAGATGCCAAGTTATGTATTTCACTTGTCCTAACATTCTGTATTATTGCTACCGTGGCCTTGGCCGCATTTAATTGGTACCGGTTTAATCTTACAACCATTAGGCTGTATTATTCTGCAAATGCTACCACACCATTTTCAGGACAACGAGTTGTACCACCAGTTACACATGCCCAAAAACACTTCCCACACCACACCGAAGATCCACAACTCCCAGATTGCACCACTGATAGCGCACATACTAGCACACACCCCACATCCACAGCTGCTGCCCTAGTCCCAAGTACTACTACTACTACATGGGATGGTATTCTGGACATCACAATAGGTCCCCAATTGCCCCGCTATTCCACTCCCCGCAGTATCCGTAGAGTTAAACGAGGTAGGCCAAGGTTCTGGAGGACCCGTAGACCAAAGCCTGAGGTCAAACTAGATTGGGCCACCGCTCTCCAAGACACCATGGTTCACATTGCACACCATCATCCTAGGCCCGACTTCCATTCCACACGTCCTGACAAATTCGATGAGAATCATGGAGCCCATAATGCCCTGTTAGATAACATGTGGTACCGGCACATGTCCACAATAGGGAAGAAGGTAACCAAAGAAGCATGTTTTGTGTGCTCACACATCCCTCATGCAGAAGGTGCAGACAAAATGATTTTTCCACAAGAAGTCCCACCCCCAACAGCCAAATGTCTCCTCCATTTGTTTCTCTGCCGTATACACGGGCTGATCCAGCTTCTGTCAGCAGATATAGACGTTGTGTTTGTAAACACCACAGCGTGGGATTATAAGTATATCTCCCATAAAGTTATTACAGACACACAAGAATTTCAGAGGGAGTTAGAACACGATTACACAGCTGAAACACCGATGATAATGATACAGGGTTATGAGGATTTCTTCAAGGAGGTTGGGTATTTCCTCTTTACAACACCCTCACCAATATGCCAGCAAAAGAGAGCAGGCGAATTCTAAACGACACTTCACTCAGGACTCGATACCAATACTTTTGTAACTACAGAACTGCACTACATCTCCAGGCCAATATTTATTTTAAAAATAGGTGGCATGGCCCACACAACCTCACATGTAAGGCTGCTTCCCTGGGGACACCAATTTTCAATACACCAGGGGTAGATACAAATCAATATCATGATATTGATTGGGATGTTGAGACTCAGTGCAAAGAGGTATGGGCACAGCAAACAAGAAGGTACACCTTTGGTAAAGATACAACATACAAATGGAAACAAGCATACAAGCTAAAACATCCTCTTCTTTGCTTCCTAGGTAATGGCACACGCGCTGTGGGCAGCAACACCAACTGCAACACAACAATCTTTAATTTGGACCTCCAAGACGGCACCTCCGGCCTCATGGACATCTTTTGGGCATGCGGAGAACGCCTCTATCTCCAATTGCCTCCTCAATGGAAGGGCCTATGCACCATGGTCACTATGCATGAGCTGCATCTCGTTGTCCCGGCATCCAACATTTCCCAAGTGCTTGAACACCCCATGACAGGTGATGTCACCCTGCTCCACCAGCACCGAAGGAGTGCTCAGTATTTTGCTAACGACGCCTTTAGCGAAGTTCCTCAAGAATTTCGCCTGTTCAATGGCGCCCAGGAATTCTTTGGGGGCCTGTGGCCCCTCTGGCAAACATCAGCTAATGCCCGATGGCTGCAGGTCACACGTTACGAACTAATGACCCTGATAAATAACACCCGAGATGGGTTCAACGCAATACAGGAAGAATTACGGCCTATAAGGCTTATGGTTCTAGAGCATAGATATGTTCTAGATCAGCTCACAGCTATGCAGGGAGGGGTATGCGCTTCCATATGGAAAAGCTGCTGCACGTTCATACCATCAAATGATGCCGCTAACGGGTCACTCGCTAAGGCCATTGAGGACCTGGACAATCTGGGAAAAAAGATGCGTGACGAGGGAGGTGCTGATGCAGACGTTATTTCTAATTGGTTCAACCTGGACTGGTTGCCTTCATGGCTGTCTGCTATCTTGAAAATTGTGCTACCTATTTGTTGTGTGGTCATGTTAATGTGTTGCGGTGCACAGGTACTAATCAGATGTGTCAACAGATGTAGCACCAAAGCAGTAGGGATGAATTACGCTAACACAGGAATTCACCAGAATGCACATTATCAGGACATGGACCGCGTTCCTGGGGATGGGAATGGGCAGATCCACGTACAACTCACAGAACTAGCTGCCCCTGATGCTTCTCCCAACACACCCACAGCTCCACCAGTTCCGCCACATAGATACGCCTTGAGGGAGGAGCATGACACTAACGAGTATGACCAGTTAGTTGGCAATGATGATGGAGAATATGTTACCATAACACCAGAATTGCCACCCCAGGCTGCGTGCCTGTACGCTAATGACCCACTCAGTATGCACCAGACACCAGAGGGTCCAGCAAAGTATTATATCAAAGATGTGTTCAACAATGAACAAGAGGAGGGATATGAAGTAGGGTCCCGTTTTACCATCTAACAAGAAACCCACGTCTCATTCTGCACTACCCACCAAACATGACACTCCTAGATAGGCCCCACCGGTCAGGCCCTGATACATGTCCTAAGTTGTCCACTTTCCTTCATCCTCTTAGCACATCCCACATATAGGCCCAAGCCCACCTTCTTAGATACCCACCTATAGGCCCAGGCATACCTTCCTAGACACATACATATAGGCCCACTAAGCCCAGTGTCTATTGCTATCATTTGTTTAATGAAACAGATCTCGCAGGTTTCACTGATCTGACAGCAGAGACCTGTGCCATCCACCGCGACACTAGCCCCCTTGTAAATTTCCACAGTTACGAGAATAAGATTAGCCCACACGCACGTGACATTCTGCTGGTACATCTGGCTGTTTCACAAGCAAGGTTTGCAATATTTTTAGTTATGAAACTTTCCGCGCTTGCTTAACTGAAACTGAAAAAGACGGCAACGTGACAGAGAAATAATATATAAAATATTAATTTCTGAGCATTTTACGGTAAAAGTTATCCTTTGTTTACTTTCTGCGGTCAAGAGCACTGACCACCTGCTAAAAGCCCCTAGTTTCACCATGATACCACTTCTCAGTTCTACATAAAACTTTCCACAGTTACTGTAAGCGGGCGGTCAAGGGCCCGCGTCAGGACCCACGTCAGACGTGGGTAGAAGTTCTGCATTTAGCCATATAAAATAGCTGCACCCTGGGTGCGGCCCCGAACTCTCTCCAAACCAGTGCCTTGCTGCATTGTGAGGGTTCCCGATCGATCGTCATCCTGACTGGGCCTAGAACTTCTACTTCTAAGGTGGTAATGCTCTTATCTGATTATTTGCCTTTTGGCTTTGTCAGCCTATCTGATTATTTGCCTTTTGGCTTTGTCAGCCTATCTGATTATTTGCCTTTTGGCTTTGTCAGCCTATCTGAATATTAGCCTTTTGGCTTTGTCAGTCTATCTAATTTAGCTCATCCAAACCCAAGCCATTGCATTTGTCTTAGCTTTAACTGCGTAGTCTTGAATGGTGTTGCTTTCTTAAGAAAAGATTTGCCTTCTAGGCACCATCCTATTCATCACCTTTAAATTTAGGGTTGCCCCTTGGGCAGCTGCTCATAGAATGATATATAGATATACATTTCTGCTTCATTTGAACAATTGATTTATAACATTGTCGATGCCTCTACTTTTCATCCTGCTCATGTGTTGATGGGCAACATTTAAATTGAATTGTTTTCTGTGTTTTTGAACTGCTTAAATAAAGTGTCACTGTATTTTACATCGTTTTTCCTTCTTTCCAAGTGAACGAGCAGAGTGTGGGTCGGGCTCTCAGGAGTCGGTAAGCAAGGGTGTGGCCATCCATGTACCCTCAAACAAACTCCGCTATTTGGGCTTCTAAGAGTTGCTTGCGACATTCGTATAGTGAGGTAAAGTGCTATGCGAATTCTTGAGCGACCCTCCCCGGAGATGAGCAAAGGCTACCCTCAGCGTCCCATAAGGTAGGGACTGCAACGGGGGCTCTGTCTACCAGGCAGAGTCTATGCAGCATTTTACTTGACTTGTCCCCCCACTGATATATTCAATGTTGCGATGCTTCCCAGATCTCCTTTGCTTTACCCATTAGGTATTATTGTATGGCCTGTTGCACCTGCAGCAAGTTACTCTGAAGCGACCGGAGTGTAATTTTAACATAGAATAAAGAACCTACCTGTACCAGAGTCTGATTGTAACATGTGATAAAGAACCCACATGTACCAGATTGTGATTGTAACATGGAATAAGGAACCCACCTGTACCAGATTATGATTGTACCATGGAATGAATAACTGACCTGTATCAGATTGTGATTTTACCATGGAATAAAGAACCCACATGTAACAGACTGTGATTGTAACATGGAATTAAGAACCCATATGTACAAGACTGTGATTGTAACATGGAATAAAGAACCGACACCTGTACCGGAGTGTGATTTTAACATAGAATAAAGAACCTACCTGTACCAGAGTCTGATTGTAACATGGGATAAAGAACCCACATGTACCAAATTGTAACATGGGACCTACCTGTATCAGATTTTGATTGTACCATGGAATAAAGAACAGATCTGTACCAGACTGTGATTGTAATATGGGATAAAGAACCTACCTGTACCAGAGTGTGATTGTATCATGGAATAAAGAACTTACCACCTGTACCAGATTGTGATTTTAACATGGAATAAAGACCCTTACAGTACCAGATTGTATCATGGAATAAAGAGCCGACCTGCACCAGGTTGTGATTGTAACATGGAATAAAGAACCGAAATGTACCAGAGTGTGATTGTAACATGGAATAAAGAACCTACCACCAGTACCAGATTGTGATTGTAACATGGGATAAAGAACCTACCTGTACCAGAGTGTGATTGTAACATAGGATAAAAAACCTACCTGTACCAGAGTGTGATTATATAATGGAATATTAAACCTACCACCTGTACCAGATTGTGATTGTAGCGTGGAATAAAGAAACGACCTGTACCAAACTGTGATTGTAACTTGGAATAAAGAACCCACCTGTACCGGAGTGTGATTGTAACATGGAATAAAGAACCTAGAAGTACCAGAATACGATTGTACCATAGAATAAAGATCTTACCTGTACCAGATCGAGATTGTAACATGGAATAAAGAACCTACCAGTACCAGAATACGATTGTACCATGGAATAAAGATCCTACCTGTACCAGATCGCGGTTGTACCAGTGCTAAAGTGCTTGTGCTCACTCCCCTAAACATGGTTTGATTGACGTATCCGCAATTGGCTTATTTAATTGACCTGAAGGGCCCTAGTAGAGTGCACTACCTGTGCCCAGGGCCTGTAAATTAAATGCTACTAGTGGGCCGCCTGCACCACCCACTTAAGTAGCCCTTTAAACATGTCTCAGGCCTGCCACTTCAGAGCCTGTGTGTGTAGTTTACACTGCCATGTCGACTTGGCATTTAAAACCCCTTGCTAAGACTTACATTCCCCTTTTATTACATTTAAGACATCTCTCTGGTTGGACCCAGGTAGCCCATAGGGAAGGGTGCTGTGTAACCAAAAGGCAGGACCATGTACTTTTAAGTTTTGTGTGTCCTGGTAGTGAAAAACACTTAAATGTGTTTTTCACTACTGTGAGGCCTACCCCTCTCATAGGAAAATATTGAGGATGCCTTATTTCACTTAATTTCTAGATTGAGTGGGAGTAGATCTGTCATGTTTATTAACTCTGGAATGGTAATGATAAATCCTCTCTACTGGTAAAGTCAAATGTATCACTACACTCTAAAAAAGGCCACTTTTAGTAAGTTGTACCTAGTTCTCTATCCTAAGGAGACCCTAAAACAACAGAGGTTGAATCGCGTCGACTACCAAGCATTAGGATGATATGGAAGTGCTTACCTTGGAGAGGCAACCTGTGTGACTCCTCATATTGGCCAAAATAATAAGGTGTACCAACCCCTGATGTTTTATATTTAGTTCAGGAGTATTGGTAATTGAGGGAAATAAATGCAACTCCTTCTGTAACAGAGTTGTGAACTAGTACATTTTAAACTGATTTTCAAACTAGGTAATGTTTCACATTGTTTTCTGTTGGTTTTAGGCACTCATGAATGAGATGTGGGCCACTGAAGTTTATATATTTAACTAATGGTTATGTCATCCAATGGTTATTATTTGTCTTGTAAAATGAACCTATAAATTGTAAAATGAATATAACGCAATGAAGAAGTGGTCATGCTAATTACATTTCTTGATCACATGAAAGCAATTTGTGTGTAAATAATTTCAGACAAGGTACTTTGTGTTTGTAACTTTTAAAAAGATGGCATTCTTCTGCTCTTAGACATTTGCACCAACAGCCTGTCTCCAATACAAGCCTGAGGTGGGTCATCAGCAAATATTTGCTGATGATTTTGTAATACAAGTTCCTCATGGAGAGGGGATAAGACTACCGCCAATGCATTACTCTGGGGCTTGGAGATGGAGACAATCAGAGCCTCTCTAGTAGTGTCTAGCTAGGAACCCCATTTCTATGACCCAGAATAAATGGCGGCCAAACAGGATGCCGAGGAGACCACATATGTCTGATAGAATTCCACCAGTAGCCCATACATCCTCAGCATTATACCCCTCGCAAGTTCCTTGATGGCTTCTTTAATTTCAGACTCCATTACTGGCCCACCTAATGTCTCACACTCTTCAACAGCTAACTGTGGAAATGTTACCTTGTCCAGAAATGTCTCTATTTCCTCCCCAGGAACTGGGGGCTGTTTGTCACACAGTTCCCAAAAATGTTGAATAAAGACCATGTGCATGTCACACTGAAGAACACGACGTCACCTAGTGACCTTTCAATGACAGTCACTGAGCAGCTCCTCCCTTCAGGTTATAGCAACCAGGCCAGCAGTTTCTGCTCTGCCACTCTCTGCATGTGTGGAGTCCAAGTGTTCTTGATCATTCAGGGCCCTTAACTGCGGCACCACAGTTGCATGTTTCTCATTTTCCTAATCTGGGTTGGATCAAGGGGTCTACTGGAAAGCCCATTTCCAGCACATGGATGCTGCCTTCCAATTTGATCAATTTGTTTTTTAAGGACTTTTGCACTCCTATTGTTTGACTGATGCAAAAGCCCCGAACCACAACCTTAAACACATCCCACTCTAAGTTAATGCGGTGTGTTGTGCCATGATTGATTCAAAAATATTTCCCACTTGCATTGCCCAAGGGATCTCTAAACATATGTTTGTGTAAATGTAAGGGCGAGAGCCTCCATGAGGGAAATGGTGCTAGCTGTTATCCCCACACAACTCTGAAAATGAAGGGGCTGTGGTCCAATAATGTGCAGGTCGAATACTCTATGTATATGATCTCACTAATTCCGGGAAGCACATCAGTCTATCAAATTGGACATGTAGATCATAAACTGGTTAAGAAGAGGAATATACCTTAGTCTCCAGACGTCAGCCAAATCTCAGTTTATCGCCCATCCTCGATAGTCTAGAGTTAATTTTACTACTGGTTAGTCAATAAGAGGGGGAACTGACCTAGCCAGGGTCACATTTTCCACACAATTATAATCCCCTCCAAGCGCCATTGCAATTTGCATGTCTGGTGACAACTGCAGGGCCAGAGACTCGAAAACATGCATCTGGTTCGTGTTCGGGGCATAAATGCTCCCATTCACAAGAGGAACTCTATTTACTCTCACCTGCATCAGAACGCATTAGCACACACTGTCCGAGGGATTTGGATTTTGTCCCCATATAAACAACAGGAACATGCAGTCTGGGACTGGCCAGGTGATGCAGACACCTGCCAAGTACCCTGATGCATGGTACTTGGCAGAGCTGAATAACACATCTACATGCAGCCTTAGTGATAGATAAAGGTGGCACGGCCAAGCTACGGACCAGTGGATTGCTGACTGTTCAGGGGAACTTACTGTGGCAGAATGGATGAGGGCATGTGTTGGAAGGTGGATTATTAGTGGGGGTAAGTATGAACCTACCACTATGAATAAGGCTACCAATGCAATGTTAGTTTCAGTCACGGTCTCAGTAAATTAGCCCCTAGCTCAACCCCTGGTAGCTGGCAATGAGCAGGGAGGCTTAACTTAGTAAACAGGTGTGTAAAGCATTTAAAAACACCAATACATTAAATACGTTAGACAACACACAATAAAAATCCCACACCATGTTATAAAAATAAAAATATTTCTTATCTTTAAAATAACACCAAATATGGCCCTCACATATTTATTCAATGCTCTGGGTCACCAAGCGAGGGGGGGGGGGCACCATTGTCCAATCAGGTGCAGTGTGCCACCCAAAAGCATGACAGCTCCTCCAAAGTGTGGCATATTCTTGTACCACAAAGCACTGCACTTTAAAATCCAAGATGGAGGATTCTTCTCCAGCAGAGTAAGACATAGCTAAACCAACCTACTCGTGTGGCAGGGCTCGAAAAATCAAACATTTTACTACACCTGCATGTCTAGTAACTTGAATACACTACTCAACCTAACTGTAATGTAGTTGACCCGTGAACGGGTCTCATCCTGACTGTCACGCAGTTCATTTTACAAAATCCTCTAACTTCAGTAACAGAAAGTAAAGTAAATGTAGAGAGACAGGAAGAGGAAAAATTTGACAAGATAACAGGTTTTAAAGGCATCTTTATTGCTCATTTACTTTGTGAGCAAGTGGAACACCTTTTGTCAGCTCGCCAGAATGGGCGAGTAGGCCCTAAAGATAGCTTGTCCCGATTTAATCTGGCTCGCTATTGAGACTGGGGGAGAGGATTTTTCGAGCCCTGTGTGGCTCATTTCCATTAACAATCCCCCACCAGACCTTCTGCAAATTCCATTCCTAGGCCTGCCATGTGGCAGGGGGGCATTCCTTGCTGTCCTGCTGTCTTTGAAGTCCAGTTTGATTTACATACTCCCCCTTCTGACCTGTTCCTTGCAGCTGCAGAGCTCTCCCCACCAGATAACCTTTGCTCATGCAGGCCACTTATCACCTCATCAAAGCAGCTTGGCTAAGCCTGTTAAGGCTGACTAATCAGGAGAGGCTGCTAGAATACTGGATTTGGGCTCACAAAAAAAGATGCCCTATAACTTCTCTTCTGCATTATTTGTGGTAAATTCAACAGTGGCAAGTCATTGGATTTATCATTACCAATTTTTTTGAATCCTTGAAAGATATTTTCCTATCATTATATGTACTAAAATAAAATATTCAATATTAGCCTATGAAGCGAAGTATCTACAATAGGGAAAAAGGAAATTGGTTGTTTTTCACTCACTAGGGCATATAAAACACCTTTTATAATGTCCCTGCATATAGCTACATGGCACCCCACCCTTGGGGCACCTAGGGGAGACCTTAGGAGTGACATGTGTAAAAATAAGGTAGATTAGCACTTTGGAAGTACCTTTAATTCCAAAGTCGAATTTGCCTACATTTTACTTTTAAAGACAGTCTGCAAAGCAGGGCTGCCTTTAAAAGTGACAGCAGGCAAAACAACAGTGCACACTCCAGTGCAGGAAGTAAACTGGGCCTCTAAACCTCCCGGCCCTATTATATACTAGGGACTTATAGGTAGTTTGAATCCCTCTTGCCCTATTATATACTAGGGATTTAGAGGAGTCTGTCATTGCCAATTGTAATTATACCTAATTACCAAATACCTTTTTAATCAGAGTTCTTGCCCTGGGTCTGGTTAGCATAGCCCAGGGCAAACTCACAGTCAGAAAATCAGTATATAGGAGGTCACAATTGGGGCAAAAAATAGGGGGGCACTGCAAAAAGACATGGTTCCTCACATCATGTGAACGAGTGAAGGCAAAATTTAAGCAAGTGCGTTTTCTCCATTTACATTGAACTTACCTGAGGCCAAATAAATTGACTAAGAAATACCCCGCCAGGCCCGCAGTTTGCAGCAGATGCAAGCATCCTTCTCTATCAAAATGTGCCTGTTGGGTGTGATGCCAAAAGGAAATGCTCCATAATGAAAACCTGAATTTTGGTGCTCAGTATGATGTTGGCGAGGAGGCGGATTGCAATACAGTGGGTGAGGTCTAAGGCCCCGAAGGAAAAGCCTGGAAAGCAGAATTAATAGAGTGGGCAATAGCAGAGTAGCAACTTACTCAGGCCTTGATATCATAGAAACCACATCTAACTGGCTAATATTATTAGCTTAATGTATGGACAGGAAGGTTCTGCGCCCAACCCTTCAAGAGCGGCCAATGCCCGGCCGCACTTTGGCCTTTGGCTGTTCGCAGCATGCGGTTGGTCAGTACTCCCTCTTCTCGGGCAGCCTCTACCCCCACCAGCCAAGCATGCCTTTCGTGTCCAAAGTATGCCCTAATTTACTACTGTCCCAGTCCAGTGGCCGCCTTTCCCTTTTTAGGTCGAGCCTAGGCAGCGCATGTGCTGCTCTGCGAGCCATGCTGTATTAGGGTATGGACTTGAAGCCATGCCCAATCTCCACCCATATTTTTCATTGGCTTGTGTCATTGTCCTTGCTCTTTTACTTCGGCTGTTACACAGTACGTTTATTTTAGTCTGTAAGCACTCTTTTCTTTAATTAATTTCTCGTACTGCAGGCACGACATGCTTTCCTGCAACATTCTGGACTGTTCCCAAGAGGCACAGGGTCAGACTGATTTGCATATGGCCATGTCTGAACTGGGGTGGCGGAGTGAGCTAAAGAATGATGATGGATTAAACCCAGATCAGTTGACTGGGGGTGAGTGCTTGTAATATTCAACACTCCGTCCATCATCCCCTTTGGTTTTGCTTCCTGCAACATTCAGCGCGCCATGCGCCCTTTCACTTTCATTGTAGCGTGCAGACTGCACTTATTATGTAAAAAGGCAGTCAAAACCATCCATTTCTTATTTTATAACAGTGCGCCATACCGCACTTTCACTTTCATACAGCAGCCCTCTATGCCTACCAGCATTGCACCGTCCTGGACTCACATGACACCCCTCCCTCTACCCGCCCCCACTGCTCAGCAGCAGAAGCCAGGAGCAGCAATGCAGGAAGAGGAGCAGTCGGCAAGCAAGGCAGCCCTGCCAAGTGTCACACATCGCATTTCAGTGAGGTGGTCCGCATCACGGCACTGAAATGTGATGTCACGCATTTAAAGCGCCTCCTCAACTGTTAAGCGGAGCGATTTAATTAGCATTTAGCACCACTGTGTTACCGAATTAGCAAGCTAGTGGAAACGTGCGATCTGCTGCTTGGAGCTGGGGGTCTGACTCAGCTGAGCGAGGTTTGTCTACAATGTTACACCACGGCATTCAGCACGGACGTCATGAGAGTCAGTCTGATTTTGCGCAATTACTTCTGCCCCGACGACCTGCGGCGCGCGAGCAGTGCACAACTTAAAGTTTCAAACAGCGCAGGCAGCCGCTCCTGCTGGCGCTGTGCTGTTACATTATGGGTTCCTATCTTGGTAGAAACCGGAAATAAAGCTGTCCGCTCCTCATTCAACCCCATTGCACTGTTAGCCTCCCCTTCCTGCCCAGTCAGCCTGGACAGCTGTCTGAGGTGCACCTAAGGCCGCCGCCCGGGTTCGCAGTCACAACGCCTGGGACAGGAGGCCTATTTCATATGCATCCCGGAGTAGCAGTCCATCATGGCAGCCATCGCCCTCCTCGCTCAATGATAGGGGGCCAGTGCTGAGCCCAGCCGTTGCCAGGGGTTAGCTATGGCCAAGCGTCTAAAACTAGAAACCCCAATGCGGCAGAGAAGCTGTCCTAGGAGGTGCATGGAGACTCTGGGTGCAGCGCTGCACCGTGATAGGTAGTACAGACCAGGCCTCAGAGTAATGGGCAAAGTCGGGCCCCGAGGAGGGGTCGAGACAGGGCAGAGAGCAGGGGCTGCTGATTAGACGCTCCAGTGACTGCCCTAAACCATTTCCGGTAGCTACAGACAGTTTGAAGTCCGCTTTCCAGTCAGGTAAGCAATAAATCTGACTGCTTTAAGATTTGCGATTCTCTAACTTTGTGAAGTGCTTGGTTGTGTCTCTAGTAAACAATGTCTTTTTTTGTGACTTTTTGTAGCATAATTAACTAGTGACTTTGGGTAAACATTAGCCTCGTGAGTGCTGCATGATGATTAAAAAACGTGTTACTGGTCCTGTGCAATAAAGTCATGCAGTTGATTTTGGCATCATGTCGTCACTTTTCACAACCCCCACAAGGTCACATTAATATTTTGTAAGCCTTTTATCCCGTTTTCGGTCTCTCTAAGTTTCTCAAAGTTTCAGTTTCTATCTTTGCATTGTGTTTGTAATTAATTGTCAGTGCCAATTCACTCATTCCTGTATGCCCCATTAATGTCTCCCTATGTTTTGGTGTGAGTGCCCTGTGCCTTTCTACCCTGTGTCTGCATTAAGTTGTATCGGAAGTCTACCCATGTCTTTATGCTCCTGTGTCGATCTCTATAAATCTCAGTGTCTGTAAATACGCGTCTGTTACTGTGTCTGTGTCCTAGTGTCACTCAATCCATGTCTTTCCACCTCCTTGTCTCGCTCAGTTGGAGTGTGCACAGTAGCGCTGCCAACAGGCCTTTCACTGCCTTCAGAAGCTCCCATTCAAACTTCACCGATGTCCACCTCTCACAGTGCAGTAAATGCCTGCCAGACATTTCACCTCCTCCAAAACAGGGATGCACCAAGAAGCTAGTATAGTGTCTCATTGTGCAAATAGTTGTAATTTGTGATATTTATATATCTCCCTCATCTCCATTGCTTCATTTTGCTCACGAAAAGTGTCACTCATTCTCGTTCAAATGTCACTCTTAATCACATTGAAATTATGAAAACGTCACACATGGCAATCTGAAACCTTGGCAAGGTATATGGCACTGGAGTGTTTTTTTAAATTACTTAGATATCTATTAATAGTACTTTTTCCTTGGCAGCGCAGAACGCTTTTACTATAGCGCGCCTTTATTTTCTTCCAAACTTATTTTTAGGTCTCGCCTAGCGTTGCAGCGCGCATGCGCTGTTGCTCGGCGAGACATGTAGTTAGAGAGGAGATTTCAGAAGGGGGCTCGAAGCCCCGCCCCTCATTTTCATTGGCTGACGTCAGCGTTTATGCTAAACGGTGGCCTGCCATTGGAAATGAGGTTTTTTTGTTGCCGCCCTTTCCCCTTTTCGTCCGGCCCATCCGGACAGGATCGTCTGCTTTGCGGCTGTCGCGAAGCAATTTCTTATCTTTAGGGGGCCATCTATTTTCACTCAGCCGCGTGTTTATTTTTGCATCGCGCTTTCACTTAAAGTAAAAGTGAAAGCGCGATGCAAATATAAACAAGCGGCTGCCTTCCCGCAATGGCGAGCGCTTGTTTTTTAAACTGGCCTGTAGATTTGTCTTTAGGCATGGGATCAAACTGTTGCTGTTATCGTTTTAAAACAAAATAATTGAAAGGCAGATTAGGATTATACAAACCCAAACCGCAAGGTTCATTTGCAGATAGGGTCACAAAGATTGCATCACCTCTGCCATTGGATCACTACGTTGGCTTCCTATGAACGAAAGATAACACTTTGAAACATTGTGTATCATACACAAACCAGTTCATGATCTTGCTTCAGGTTGTCCGACAGCTCGTCGTATTCTAAGAATCCGGATCGGCGGTCCCTTCAGTATGCCACAGAATGCTCTGTTCAGATTGGAATATACTGGTGTATGCGTGGCTCTTGCTGCATTCTTCATGTTGTTTGGTGTTCCGTTCAGTATTGACCCTCATGGCATTGGGCGCAAGATGAGGGAGGGGTGAAGTTGCCGGAACATACTCTATCTTCATTTTTTGGTGTTTCACGGTCTTTGGTGGTTAGTCCACCCCCACCAGCTCCCCCCCTCACCCCGCACATCTGATATTGTGTGCTAGATGTGGGTGTGGTGAAGATTGTAATTGCTGTTGTACAGCGCTTCAAGATGCGTCCTGTTCTGTGTTGGGCCTCGTGGCATCGAGCGAGGCCGAATTGGAGGGAAGATGCCGGAATTTGCACTATTCTCGTCACCTAGTAGTGTTCAGGGCGTCCTGGCTTTGAGAAAAAGATGTGTGTGGTAACGAAGCTCTTCCTTTGCAGGGCCCCTGGGGAATGATAATGTGTTGGTTCTGATCCTCTGACACTCCTACGGTGCTAATAGCAGGTTGGCAGGTATTGTGTCTGCGCTGGGCTGACTGAGGTCACGCATCAGGGGATTTCGGCTTATGCACCCAGTTTCACCTCTGACGAAAGGGACCAGGGATTAAGCCTCTTAGACACCGAAAGCCCTTTTGTATTCGCAGAAGGAGGGGCGTAGCATCTATTATTGTTATCCTTTGATGCAAGGGCCGCCATGTCAGTGAGGCGAACCTGTTGTGAAGGTGACAGGTGGCGACTCTAATGCATTCCTAGTTGGAACCGCTCCCTTGGGGGTCGTGTGCTTTCGCTGCCTGCGGTCGGATGCTTGTTAGGGGTTCTCGGGCTTGCCCAATCTAAATACCTGTCCCCTGCTCCTGTGGTCGTTTTCTTTGTTTATTTTTTATCCACCGAGCCTCATCCTTTGATTGCTCTCGTTAGGTGTTTGCCTCTGCTCTATCTTTCCATCCTGCCAGATCTTTTGCCCCCTTTCTCTCTTTACTTCCATTCCACCCTTCTCTATATATACGGGATTACGTGTACTTCCGTTTCTTACCTGTGCATCCCCTTTCTTTACTTCAATTCCTCCCCCATAGACCATCTCTAACCATCTGTTTACTTCCATTCCTCCTCCTGTAGCCCCTTCACTTCCATCTGCCGTGGCTCCCCCTCGTCTCTTTTCACATCTATTGCTCTCCCCTGTGCTTTTCTTTCCTTTTCTTTCTCCACTTCCGTCCCACCCCCCGGTCACTTATCTAAACCCATTTCTTCCGTTATCTTTAATCCCATTCCATCTCGCCGAAACTTCCCCTGTCTTCACCTTTACTCGCATTCCAATCCAGTCAGACTAAATTCTCCCCCCATGCTGATCTAGCAGTCCTCTTTCCGTCATCTAGGCTTCTATCACCACCCTCGTTCACTGACTGTACTTTCTCTCCCAGGAGTTGAGTTCCCTGAAGTAAGCGAGCGGTCATGTGGGCGCGATCTGCCAGCACCGAACGTGCACACCAGGGGCCGTGGATTCGAAAACACCACGGTGAAATGAAGTCCTCACAGCACCCTCGTGAGCCTTCTGCCCCCTCCCGCGTGCACGAGCTGACCCGCCGGTGACTCACGCGCCGCACCCTCCCTGACCCTCGGCGGGTCACGCGCCGAGCCGAGACGCCCGCCTTTATTCCCTCGTTCTACCCGAGCTGCACTGTCTTCACAGCCGGGTGACTGACGCTGCAATGACTTCCCCACAGAGAATGCCTTCGAGGGCCCCAACCGATCACCGCCGCCTCTGGGGGTGGCTAGTTACACTGGGCTGTACACGCCGCTCAGCTGCCTCGTTGCATTGGTGACCCTTCTTTAGTTCAAGGCCTCTGTTTCTTAGCATGCACGAAGCAGACACTAGTATTTCTTCAGGCGTTTTTTAAAGCACCTTTTGTAGATTTATACAGTTTAAGTGATAGGTCGTTCATAACAATACATTATCCCATCTTGGCTTTGGGGATAGATGCTCCACTGTGGAGGTGCACATGTGTTCCTTTACATCTAAACCAGCACACTGTGTACATTTCTCAGCAATCCACTTGTCTGAAACGGGTTATTCTACAGATGTGTATTTCTGCTGCTGCCTCGATTCTAAAGTACCACCTTGTGGCAGTTCGGAAGTTTAAAAAAAAAAAAAAAAAAAAAAAAGTCCTGAATTGATTATTTAATTAACCCCTTCGGCGCTGTGCGAGAGAATTAATGAGCGGGCGGGGTTTGGACGGTCCCCGGCCGTCCTCCGCACACGCCCACCGTGACGTATGATGGCCGGGGGCAGTCCTGAGCACCGAAGGGGTTAAGGGAATGGCAAGAAATTATCAAGTTGGCAGCACCCAAACCCCATATAATTTGTTCTTCATGGACACCCCCGATTAGAAAGATTGATATAAGTTTATCTCCCTTTTTGACAAACTCCGACTGATTGAGTAGCTCTCCTTTACATCCAATCTCCTTATGAATCTCTTTTCCTCCCATCTTTTTGTTCTGAACGGGGAATCTGTTTTATAGGTGTGGGGCTATCGGTAGGGGGGGACCTGTGATGGGCCGTACAGGATACACCCCCTAAAACCTAAGGTGGAAATTCCACTCCTTCCCTTCTACTCATTTCTTCCCTTTATCCAAACAGAGCCCTGGGCTCCTCTCCCAGGTTGCCCATGGTTAAGTGTAATCGCGTCGTAAGTCTGTTAGGGTCTGCCATGTGATTGTTGCGGGTTTGGTGACTCTAGGGTTCCTCAGAAATATTAACGGACAGTGATAATGCCAAACCACAACTATGTAGAGTATACAGCCCCCTTGTCTTAGTGTATAAAGTCAAAATTTGTTTTTTATTTTAGTATCCATTTTTTGGGTTGGAGATGGAAGTCCTTTTTACATCGTGTCATCCTGTATTGTATTGTAAATAACAATGCCTTGTATTGTATTAACAATGCCATGTATTTATGTTTTAAAACCCAAAACATAAATAGAAGGCTTTGTCATTTACAATGCCAATAGCTCAAAATCGTGTGAATGTGAGACCCATTGCATTGCAAATGCTTGTTTCATAAGCTGTGTGCAGGAAAAGAGAATGTGTGCGAACGTGAGGTATGTGCAACCGTTGGCCTCACAGAGCAGTCTGCCCGCCCCTTCTCACTTGTTTTACATCTGTAGATGGTTGATAATGTCCAATTATTTTCTAATTTCCCCAACATAGCTGCTATTAACAAACTCTATAACCAGATGTAAGTCAGAAACAAACCTGAGGGCGCTTACTCCACCAGCGACACAAGTCATGCTGGGAAACGCAATGTAATTTTAGTACCGCTCACAAACAGATTGAACCGATTAAGAAACCCCAGCCTGCCTCGCAAGCAGCATACTTTGACTACTGTAGCGTATTCCTCAGGGCCATATTTACAGTCTGCACACAGTATCCCAGATTTCTGGTCATATGAATGGAAGGAATTTGGACATTGTCTGAGCGCACACGCCATTCAGTTTTTTGGGTGGGAGGGTGGAGAAAGATGTAGAGGTTTTTTCAAGAAAAGTATGTCTTGTATTGTTTGACATTGCAGTAACATGAAGTAATAGTTTCCACAGCCTCCGAGGAATAGAGGGCATTTGCAAAACTACGCAGAAACAAAATTTGAAGGGAAGCCATTTCAGCCTGCCCATTCCTTGCGTTCTTTGAAAACACAGACTCTACATGGTATGCAACTTTATCTTTGCTTACTCAAACTCCCTGTGTCTGTACCAGGCCTTTCTGAACTCATTTATGATGCCAGTTTTCCCCTTGGTATTATTTTTTTCCCTGAGCTATCCCCCGCCAACCTTCATCCACTCCTACTGAGTTTCTGTCGTCATATCCTGTCACTTACTTCTATGGTAAATGTTCCACTGATAAATGCTATAGTAAAACTATAGCTATCTCATCGCAAAGGAATCACTGAAAAGGAGGTAACTATGTCCACTAGATCGATAACTATAGTTTCAATACTACAGTATGGGTTTCTTTTGATTGGTACCTATGGGTCTATCTTTTGCATATCTTTGTTTATGTTCACAAACCCGTTGTGTCTTTGATTTTACAATTATATTTTATCCAGAAGATATTCACAAGTGATTCTGATGTAATGATTTTTTTGTTTATTTATCTCGTTCATTACCTTTTTTAGGTCTCGCCTAGCGTTGCTGCGCACATGCGCAGCTCGCTCGGCGAGATTTATTATTAACGAGTAGTTTTAAAAAAGGGCTTTAAGCCCCGCCCCTTATTTCCATTGGCTGGCGTCACTGTTTATGGTAAACGGTGGCCTGCCATTGGAAATTAGGGTTTTTGGTGGACGCCCTTTGGCCTCCGAGCCGGACTCGGTGGCCTGCTTTGCGTCTGTCGCAAAGCAGTTTCTTATCTTTATGGGGCCATGTGTTAGAAACACATGGCCCCATAAAGACAAGAGATCCCCATGCTCCGGCTCGGACCGCGCTTGTTTTTTGTAGGTACAGAAATAACAGCCCCGTAAAGTTGCTTTAAGCTTCTATGTTCACACACATCGTAACGCTGCAAAAATAAACAAAAGTCGGCGATGATTTCAAAGCTTTGTGTTAAAAACGAAGGCACTTTGCTTATAAGTGTGTACCCCTCCAACTAACTTTGAAGTTCAAAAGACACCGAGGTTTCCGTAATTATGCACGCGCTGCTTCCAGCACTTCAGTAATGATAGAAACTGGTGTAAGGCTGTTCTGGCGGGCGCTCCCGACACCAGTCCTTTGTCTTGGCCAATCGGCAACATCATATAAAGGCTAATCAGCCTATTAGCCAACCTGCCTAGACAGCCTCAATGCGCTTTCTGTCTGAATCGCCTCCTCTGTGCACTCCTGGAGGGGGGGAGGGAGGGGAGTAAGGATGCTTACTCGATACATGGCAGCTTGGTGAAGTGAGCGCCTGTGTTTTCTCATCATCAATGTCTCCCAGTAAACTGTCTGTTAGATTTTCAAGTGTTATGTGGTATAGCGCTGCGACGCCTTGTGTCTAGTAAGCGCTATATAGAACAAAAGAATAAATAAAGACGGGTTTAAGCAGCAGTGAGGATGGTTCTTTTGGGAAAGGGATGTCTCAGACAGGAGGGCACCCCTCCACCCCTTAAACACTTCGCAAGTGTAATTTACACTCCCCTGCCTTCACTCTGGTGTTTTGGGGTGCCCTGTTTTTTTTATGCCCTTGAGTAGGTTCTACGACCCCTTCATTTGCCTGACTGTTTGGGGCGGTGCCCACCCCTAAACGCAGTATACTTTGCAGAGATGTACAAGTTGGACTGTGGAATGCTGCGGCTGGAGGGGGAGGGGGGGTTTCAGCATGTCAGGCTGGTGAGGAAGGGGCGGCGGGCGAGGCGGGGGAGGGTGTCAGTCTGAGGCAGGACACAGGCTGTCCCATAGGGTGAATCGGCATGTTCGAGAGCAGACGTCCCCGCGAGCTCATGGAAGAGGAGAGCCCCCACACTCCCACCCACAGAGGGCACGCGTGTCACACAGGGTGCCCATGTTATAAAGGGTGCCCACATCATACAGGAAGTCCGCCTTAAGCAAGGTTTCATCATTATATACATGGAATCAATGTAACACAGGGTGTTCACAATATACAGGTTGTTCTCGTCACGCAGCCTGTAGATATGAAACAGGGCGTCCTCGTGATACAGGCAATTTTCTTTACACGGAATGTTCGCATCGCGCTGGGAGTCCGCGCGATACAAGGTGCGGATACCATACCGGATGTCCCAACCATACTAGTGTCCTCATCTTACAGGGTGCTCACAGTACCGCGTCACCCACATTATACAGGGTACGCACATTAGGCCGATGGCTCACTTTGTACGGGGTCGTCCCCCTGTATAGGTGCAGAGTTCCCCTTAAGGGCAGCAGGCTCCGTTGTGGGCCCAGGGTGACCCCTTTACACAGAATGTGACCGTTGTACGGTGCAGCTTTCACAAGATCAGGAGGGAGGCGGGTGTGTGTGGGGTGGGAAGGGGGCCTCTCCCAGGATCATGGCGCGATCTCACCCCCTTCCATAGGCGGGGGGAGTGTTGTCTTTACAGGGGCCGGTGTGATCTGTACGGGAACAGAGGCGGGCTTTACAATACTCGGGAACCTCCGTGTGTCTCACAGGGGTCGGTGTGATTTGCACAGGTGCTGGACACCCTTTCCAAGACACGGCTCTCGAGATCTGTGCAGCGGCATGTGGCATCTGTAGAAATGCCTATGGTCTGTACAGGTGAACCCTGTACAGAAGCAGATGCAGTCCAGGTCTGCTACATGCCAGGAAGAGGGGACGTGTCCAAGGAGGGATTGTGCATGGGAGGTCTTTGCACACGGCCCGGGCTGTTCCAGTGTGTTCACGCGAAGGGCTTGTGCTGGGGCAGGGACTGTGCCTAGATTGTCTGTGTCACAGCACGGGGTCGTGCAGGTATTGTCTGTGCCACAGCATGGGGTCATGCAGGTATTTGTGCGCCACAGCATGGAGTGGTGCCGGTATTGTCTCTGCCACAGCAGGGACGTGCAGATATTGTCTGTGCAACAGTACTGGGTGGTGCCACATCATGGGTTCGTGCTGGTATTATATTGTCTGTGACACAGCACAGGGTCGTGCACATATTGTCTGTGCAACAGCACGGAGGTAGTGCAGGTATTGTCTATCACAACACAGGGTGGTGCAGGTATTGTCTGTCACAGCACGGGCTCGTGCAGGTATTGTCTGCGCCACAGCATGGGGTCATGCAGGTATTTGTGCGCCACAGCATGGAGTGGTGCCGGTTTTGTCTCTGCCACAGCAGGAGGCGTGCAGATATTGTCTGTGCCACAGCACTGGGTCGTGCAGATATTATAGGTGCCACATCATGGGTTTGTGCTGGTATTGTCTGTGACACAGCACAGGGTCGTGCAGATATTGTCGGTGCAACAGCACGGGGTAGTGCAGGTATTGTCTGTCACAACACAGGGTGGTGCAGGTATTGTCTGTCACAACACAGGGTGGTGCAGGTATTGTATGTGCCACAGCATGGGGTCATGCAGGTATTGTCTGTGACACAGCATGGGTGTGCAGGTATTGTCTGTACCACAGCACAGGGTCATGCAGGTATTTTCTGTGCAACAGCAGGAGTGGTGCTGGTATTGCCAGTTTAGGCTCGCGCCGGTGTTTACAACCCGCTCTTCCCCTCCTACCTCCTCCCAGTGCGATGACGTTTGCGGCGGCCTCAGGCACTGGTGGGGAAGATGGCGACTGCCGACCGTAGCAGCAGCAGCCCCAGCACAACCCTAGGCATCACAGAACACCCACTGCCTTTCCCTAGGGATGAGGACGTTTCAGCGGAGCCGGAGACAGCGACACGGAAGGGGAAGACATTATCACTGGCGGCAGCATGAGTGTCACTAAATGTTATGTGGGAGCCCCCATGGTCCTGGATTTCGGAAGCCTTCCCCACAGGCCTGCCACAAAACATAGTGCTACGCTTAGGGGAGTTGACCAGTTACTGTTCTGGTGCAGTTGTTATACCGAGTACTCTTTCTTTCGCTAGTACTGTTGTGAGTGTTATTAGTATGGCCCCCGGAAAAGAATTTGGATGATTTACGAAGTAGTAGTACATGTATAGGATATTTGAACATGCGCTAAGAGGTACACTCTAATGTGGCTATAAAGTAGGGTCTGTGAGATGGCGTTGATATTGTGCATTTAAGTGATGTTGGTGCTTTTAAGGGGGCAAATACCTCGTGACAGACTGCTGTGTGAGTGGTCAATTAAGTTTATGAATTTTTTTTTTTCTTGTTCCTTACTCTTCAGCCAACTTATTTTCCTCTACACCAACTGAATTTGGAACAAACTATTTTTAGCACTTTTATATCCCGCTGCTTGTCGCCTTTCTGTTACATAAGATCTATTATGGTGCATTTGCAATGCAATAGGTCTCGCATTTACGCGAGTTTGAGCTATTGGCATTGTAAATAACAATGCCTTTGATTTATGTTTTAAAAAATAAAACATAAATAAAAGGCATTATCAAATACTAATGCCAATAGCGCAAACCCGCGTAAATGCGAGACCTATTGCATTGCAAATGCTTGTCTTGTCTTTCCTTGTATCTGGTTATGATCACTGTCTGTTTTGACATTAACTTTTACTTTGTAGCCCATTGTATGGCCCTGATGAAGAGACCTTGATGTTGTGAAACATGTGTTGGCCAGTTTTTGGTCAAAAAATAAAAACAAAAGATTTGAATGAAAACGATAATTTTTTTAAACGACTAATTTGTCTGTAGACCTCAAACTAAGTCTGTCTTTTCATTGATTATCTGTGGCGGCTAAGGGGAAGCGATGCTCACTTTTGAGGTCTTACCCGTCTGATGATTAAAACCTCCAATTTCCCCTTTGTCTTAGGGGCATATGTAGGAAGCCAAATTGCGATTGCAAATGCTGAAATTCGCAGAATTTCAGCGTTTGCGATCGCAATTTGGGCAGTGTGCTATGTAGCAGAGAAAAACCCACTTGCAAAATAAGGAATCGCAAAATTTGCGATTCCCTATTTGCAAATGCATTTAAGGAATCCCAAATTGCGATTCCTTAAATGCAATGTAGGAAGCACCCAAGTTGTGCAATTTTGGCTTAGGAATCGCAAATTACCACCAACTTCAGGTTGGTGGTAATTTGCGATGTCTTTGAAAAATGCACTTTTTTGCATCTTTCAAAGTGCCATGTGGCGCACATACACGCCCTTAGCGCATGTATGTGCGCCACATGTGCACACATACTTATTTCAGGGGTGCAACAGGGTGTCCTATTGACACCCTTGCAACCTTGAAATTGCATTCTCAATTTGCGATTCTCTAATTGGGAATCGCAAATTGAGAATGTCTTTCCATTCATTCCTATGGGCCTTCTAGCCCATAGGAATGAATGGGAAGGTATTCCTTGTTTGCGAATCTCAATTTGCGATTTGCAAATAAGGAATATGTGGGATTCGCAAAATATTTTGCTAATCCTACCTACATTGCGTTTTGCGATTCTCTAATTGCGATTCCCTAAAAATCGCAATTTGAGAATCACAATACCCGTTTTACCTACATATGCCCCTTAGTTATTTATTTGCAAATGATTGGCTCTCAGTTCAAAGTGAAAGCACAGCATGGGGCGATTTTCCAAAAATAGCATTTGCAATGCAATAGGTCTTGCATTTGCAAAAGTTTAAGCTATCGGCATTGTCATTTACAATGCCAATAGCTCAAACTCTTGTAAATGCGTGACCTATTGCATTGCAAATGCTTGTTACCACTAACAATCTTTAAGCATGCATCATAACCACTGCTGCCTGTTTTTCAGGAGTACCCACTCCACCTCGACACACCCACAACATTACTGCTGGAAGAATGAAAGTGATAGAACAAAGACAGGACATCAAGGCAAAAATACATACATGCAGTATCCGGATGACAGCAATGTTTCATATTAATGATCAATACTGCAACTTTACCCAGCGATATCAGCGCTCGGTGAATTTCTTTCATCACGTTCCCATAAAGCTCCTTCTGCCATTCTTGTAAAAGATTCCAATCGTCCGGTGAGAAACAGCAAGAAGCATTGCCACAGGGAACCTGTCAGGAACAAAAACCGTTATGTTTCTATCTTGGCTGCTACACACAGTGTCCCTGTGTTCATCTTAAATAGATTGAACTTAATGTTAACTTTCCACCACATTCTGCCCTCTTCTTTTTAATGAAAGCAGAGATGGATACACTTAAGACTGTTTCTGAAATTAAAAAGACATAATGAATAAACTGACTGGGAGGGGCTGAAGATCACTTTAAAGATGAAACAGATTAAATAATAATAGTTTTAACACTCGGTGCCTGATTACAAGTGGGTCATTAAAGGACAATCCCCTCACACGCACCTATTTGCAAAGGGATTGCAGCTATAAACAATGAGGTGTTTATTGCATGCAGTAATTACAGTGGGCGATAAGGTTTTGCTCCATTAAATTTTGCAGATTCAATTTGCAGGAAATTAATAGGGAACATGAATTGCTATTCATCTGGGCATGTTAATGCATGTGTGTATGTGCGTAGGTTTGTATTTATATGGTACTTGTACAGCACCAAACGGCAGAAGAGTGGTGTACAGGGTCAAAGGCAAGAATAAGGTCAACGAGTGATAAAAGCTGAGATAGTTTGTGGCTTGTTACTATAATGTGATGTAGTGTTCTTAGTCTCCAGCCTGATGGTGTCCAGGCTGCGGGTGTGCCGAGTAACACCAGAGTTGGTGAGCTTGTCTGTAAAGTAAGCAGGGGTGTTATTCATGATGGCTTTGTAAATGATGCATCTGGTTTGAAGATGTTGAAGCCTGGCAAGTGGAGCCAATGTAATTCCATCTGGATGAGCTTGATACGGTTATGCTAGGTTACAAGTATTTGTAGAGCGCGCTATCAACCTTGAGGGTATCCTAACGCTATGCGAGTACTGGAGTCTAAACTGTCTATAGCGGGGTTACTTCAAAAGACAAGTCTTCAGCCTACTACGGAACTCAAGAAGCGAGAAGGAGGCTCAGATGTGAGGAGGTAAGTCATTCTGGGCTTTAGTAGCAACGTGCAAGAACGCCCAGGCCTTGGCTTTGTTTCTGTGTATGCATGGGATATGTGCAAGTAGGAGTTGGACAGAACGGAGGTGTCTGTGTGGTTGGCAGAAGGTGATTCAGGTAAGGGGGAATAAAGTTTTGTAGTGCCTTGAATGTATGTGTAAGGAGTCTGAAGTGAGGGCATATGTGTACAGGGACCCAGTGGAGCTCCCTGAGGTGTGGTGTGTGTGTGGGTCCTGTGTGGGAGTTTGAGTATCAGTCTTGCTGCTTAGTTCCGGATGGATTAAAGCCTTCTGGTTGGTTGTTTGGAGATTCCGGCAGTGAGGGTGTTTTCGCAGTATAGTTTGATGGTGACGAAGGCGTAGCTGACAGTCTTTCTGGTGTGGTAGGGGAGTACTTGTAGATCTTCAATACCATTTTCAGGGTGTGGGAGCACGATGCTGTGACGTCATTGACTTGACTCTTTATGCTCAGTTAGTTGTCTATGATGATCCAGAGGTCCCTGGTGTAGTTGTTGGGTGAGGATGTAGGTCCCAGTTCGACGGCGACAAGTTGGAATTCCAAGTTAAGGTGCTGCGGCCGAAGATTACTACGTCTGAAATGTCGGTGTTCAGCTTCAGATAGTTGGACTGCTTCCATTCGTCATGCAGGTGGTGATCTTGCTTCTTGTGTTAGGGGTCCTGTCTGAGACGGAGATTATCAGTTGCATTTCATTGGCGTAGGAGAGGATGTTGATGTAGTGGGTTTGCATGACTTTGTCCAGCGGGATCATGTATGCGTTGAAAAGCGTGGGGCTGAGGGAACAGCCTTGTGCTACTCCACAGATTAGTTTGCAGGCTACTGAGGAATACAGTGCCAGGCTGCCAGCTTGTGTTTTCTCAGTTAAGAAGGAGCAGATCCAGTGGAGGGTGGTCTTTGGACACTGAAGTCATGCAGATGCATGATGAGGATAGGGTGTGAGACGGTGCTGAGAGCTGTCAAAAGATACAGGAGGATGAGGGACGCAGATTCCCCTGTCACAGATGTTGTCTGTGGGGGCAATGAGTGACAGTTCCATGCTTTGGTTGAGCCTAAAACATTTTTGAGTGATGTCAAAGGGTTGATGGTTGTTGAGGTGGTCAATGAGGAATAGATTGATTACCTTCTCTGAGACCTTGGCTGGGTATGGTAGGAGGGAGATGGGCCTGTAGTTGGAGAGTGTGGCAGATGGCTTCTTGAGCAGGGGAGTGACGGTTTGCAGGTGTCTGGGATATCGGCTAAGTCGGAGGAGGCACTGAGGTTGGTAGCTAGAACTTCGCTGTTAGGAAGGAGTCATTTGGTGAAGATGTGGTCTGGGCAGGAGCCCGAGAGGTCTGTCTTTATGGTAGTAGTTGTTGAGTCTGGGTGATGGTGATCCAGGCAGTCAGTATTTGCTCCCCAGTCTCAGTGAGGAGTTGGGTGGCCTGGGTGATGGGGTCTGGTTGCCGGCCAAAGTTTCCATAGATGGTGGCAATGTTGTTGCTGGAGTATTTAGAGAGTTTGTCACAGAGGTCTTGTGAGGGGATTACAGCTGGAGACACCTGGCAGGGCGGTGAACTCCTTGACAGTGGTGAAAATCTCCTTTCTCTTGTTTGTGCAGGCGTTGATATGGTCTGTGGTAGTTGTACGTTTGTCAATTGGCATCAGCTAGTGTCTTTGTATGCGGTGTCTTGGGTGAATCGACACCTATTCTCCAGTTGCTTGCAGTGTCTCTTGTCAGCCTGAGATCTGCTGTGTACCAGGTTGGGTTGGGTTGGGTCTTGGGGTGATGCCTTTCCGTTTAAGAATTAAGAGGGCCAGAACGTTGGCCCAGGAAGTTAACCATCTGTTGAACCTTCTGATGGCAGTAGGTAGGCTGCTGGCATGTTCAGGTTGAGCGTGCTGAGTATGGTGGTCCAGTCGGGTTCTGTGATTTTGTTCCAGATCCGGCAGGCAGTTCCGATGAAGTGAGGTTTTGGGTGTTATAGGACGTGAACGCTGAAGCTGATGAGCCCATGGTCTGTCCAGGTCAATGGTACTGTATTGTTGACTGTGATGTAGCTGAGGGAAGTGTAAATTGGGTCCAGGAGATGACTAGCGGCATAGATCAGTCTGGTAATATGCTGGGGGAGCCCTAGGTTTCTGAGGGTCTGTAAGAGAGCTGTGGAATATGGGTCAGTGGGGTCTTCTAGGTGAAAGTTGAGATCTCTGAGGAGGATGAATGTGCTGGAATCGATGATGAGGGGCACAATGAAGTTTGTGAAATTGCACATGAAGTTGGAGCGGGTCACAGAGGTCTGCAGATAAGGGTTCCTCATAGGCTGAAGTTGGCTATGGTGTGAAGCTTGAAAGTGAAGTGTTCCATATAGTTGACGGTGGAGTCCGTGGTGGTGAAGCAGAGGATTGTGTTCTTGAGTCTGATGGCGCCTCTGCCTCTGGGCTTGCTCTGGAGTTCCTGCCTAACAATCTTGTAGTCGTCGGAGATTGCTGTGGCAATGTCTGGTGCGAAGGTTCATTCAAGTTTCCTTGAAAAAAATAAGAATGCCCAGCAAATGTTCATGTAATAGGTCTCAGATCTCAGTAGTGTGCTTGGTGACTGAAGGAGTGTTGAGGCTGTGTGATGAGATATCTTTGTGTTGCGCAGAGACTCTAGTATCATGGCCCTACTCACATTGCAGGAAATACCCTGGATCCAATTTTCACTACCAGCGATAGGATCACCTAAAACTCCACCTCAGTGCGTACAGGGACTGACCACGCCATCATAAACTTTGTAATCACCACAGCGCAAGACAACGCACCCACAAGCATCAACCTACCCAGCCATAGCTGGAACAAAGTAACAGAGGCAGACTGGCTCAACGCCCTCCAAACAGACCAACTCAACACCAACAATAACCTCGACAAGGACATCACCAATTTCATCAAATGGATCAAGAACTTTTCAGACTCTCTTGTGCCCATCAAAAGCAACAAACAAAGAAGAACCAACAAACAAGCCAGCTGGTAAACAGAGGATCTCCAAGAATCTAAACGCTACTCAAGCAGCTAGAAAGAAAATGGAGAACCAACGACAATGCAGATCCACCTACAAGGCCACACTGAGACGCTAACACCAACTTCTGAGAGTCACCAAAAGAAGGCCACTAACCCAACGATTAGAGGCAAGCTCCAACAGCTGCAAGGAGATTTTCACAATCATCAATAAGTTCACCACCCCGAGGTCAAAGCCAGCACCATCACTCTTTCACTGGAATTCGACGACAAGTTATCAAACTTCTTCCACAGCAAAATAGAAAAGTTCTACAGCAACACCGAACAACAATAAGACCCCAAATATCTGATCATCCACCTGACCACCACAAAACGAGACGAATGACTGAATGAATGGAAAACTCTCGCCAAAGAAGATACTGCAGCAATCATGAAAACAGTACGCTCCGGGGCACCTACGGACCCATCTCTCCACCACATATACAACGTGGGAGGACCACCAATCAGCAGTGCTGTCGCTCACATCATCAACATCTCCATCAAATCTGCCACCTTCCCAGAAGTCTGGAAACATGCATCAGTCAATGCCCACCTTAAAAACATTTTTTTTTTTAATCAGTCAACCTCAGTGAGCTGAACAACGTCTGTTCCTTCTCTCTGCTTTATTACCAGGCCAAAGTGATGGAGAAGGCCATCAACAGACAACTCACCAGCCACCTCGAACACTACAACCTACTGAACCACACCCAATCAGGATTTAGGACAACCACAGCACAGAAACAGCACTCATCGTTGCCATAGACAACATCTGCACTATGCTGGACCTAGGAGAAGCCACAGCCCTTATCCTACTCAACCTCTCCGCAGTCTTCGATATAGTCTCCAACCACACACTCGTCAGAAGACTCTACAACATAGGTATTCAAGGACCGGCCCTCAACTGGATAGGATCCTTTCTCACAGCAAGAATAAAGAAATTCAGACTACCAGCGTATAAATCAGAATCCAAGGAGCTGATCTGCGAAGGCTCTCTGGGTTCTTCACTCAGCCCAACCCTGTTCAACAGCTACATGACCCTGGTCACCAACATCATAGCTCTAAAGGCATCACCATCATATCCTATGCCAATGACACCCAACTTCTCCTGTGTCTGACAGACAAGTCCACCATCATCAGAAGCAACTTCTCCAACTGCATGATCAACGCAGCAGACTGGATGAGATTTAACTGTCTCACACTCAACTCCGACAAGACGGAAGTGCTGATCTTTGGGAACAAGAACTCTCCACGGGGCTCCAGGTGGTGGTCTTCGGAGTTTGGATAAACTTCTACTCCGACTGACCATGTCAGAAACCTAGGAAGCATCCTGGATGACAAGCTCAACATGGCATCGCAGGTCAATGCGGTCAGCTCCTCCTGCTTCCACATTCTTCTCAGGACTGCAAGATATTCAGATGGCTACCCCTGAACACCAGGCACACTATCATGCAAGCCCTCATCACTAGCAGATTACAGCACAGCAACGCACTCTACGCCAGGAGCTCCAACCACCTCCTACACTGCCTCCAGAATGCCAAAGCAACACAAATCCTTGACCTCTAACGGTGTACCCACATCTTACCACGCCTCAAAGAGCTCTACTGGCTCCCCATCCACAAATGCAGTCAATTCAAACTCCTCACGCATACATACAAAGCGCTGCACAACATCGGACCTGCATACCTGAATAAAAGCCTGCACTTCTACCAACCCACAAGACACCTGCACTCAGCCACATTCTCACTCGCAAACTCCCCAACACATCCGGGCCTCCTCCTCACTTCTTGAATTCCACAAGAAGCTGAAGACATGGCTCTTCAACTAATTTCTGCAGGGTCTGACACCCAACACCGTAGTCTCACACCTACACACTTACTCCACCACCTGGATACCCTTACAAGCGATTATCTGAGCCATACAAATCTACCTAACATAATGGGGAAAGTAGCGATGAACGAAGAGACCTGCTCCTAAAAGCGTAAAGAGTGCTCTTTCAGCAACACTCACATACCCGAGGGAAGACAAGCCATATCAGACTGACTTTCATTATAATGATGTTCCTATTGACACCATCGGGTGCCAGGGGGATTCGTTTCTGCTCTCCCAACCAGCATAGCTACCACATAGGTAGAGAAGTGTTCTCCGAGCCCAGAAGGGAAAATAACATCACCTACGCTGGTGGAAGTCGACTTCAGAATTCCCTGCCTTGCATCTGCAGGACAGGTAACAAAACAGGAAGCGCTGAGGGAATGGTACTTTATTGTAGTCCCTGGCTCCTGGGACTGGATAGCCACCTCATAGGTCAAGGAGTGGGTCGAGGACAAGGGACCTAGAGGTAATGGGGGACCTAGAGGTAATGGGGGAGCCAGCAATAACAGCCTCAACTCCCAGCCTCAAATGTTTAAAAAGCTAGCCTCCTGCCATCTACCTCCACCGCCTTCTGTGTGTCTCCCGGCCCTCTCCTCATGAGCCTCTGCTCCCAAACGGAAACTAAAGCCAGCACTGCACTGACAGGCTATTTGAGAGCGCTGATAGAGACGCCTGGAACGCCTCCCCCTGTATCTATATTACCGTAGTGAATAACTAGATTTAGACTCTGCAACTCATGATGGAGGCTGACAATGACAGTCCTACATAACAAAAAGGCTCTGCGCCAGGTCAGTGCACTCCGCCAACTCTCAGGACAGTCGTCGGATGTTAGAGGAGGATACCATATTCATGTTACAAACAACATGTTTCCAAAGTACGAAAGAGTGTGCAGTGTAGGTGCACCGGTGATCAAGGCACAAGCTCTGGAGGTGGAGAAACATGCTGCAGTTATGTGTCTTACTGGGGTTAAAAAAGCTGAATCAGTGAATTGTAACAGGAGTGAGTGCGAAATCTGTTAAAGAATACACCATTTAGGTAAGGATGTGGTGTGGGCAGTGGAATCACGGGGAGGTGCAGAGGTAAGGGAGTGTGTAGAGCTTCAGGAATAGGAATATATAGAATATGAGCGTTTAAGGGGGGAGTTAAACCCTACCTGAAGTGACACGAGAATGTGGGGGGGGGTTAACCCTACTGAAGTGACACTGGAGTGGGGGTTAACTCTACCTGTACTGACTCTGGATGAGGCTAACCCTACCTGAAGTGACACTTTGGGTTAACCCTACCTGAAGTGACACTGGAGAGGGGGAGGGGGGGGGTAACCCTACCTGAAGTGACACTAGGGTCAGGGGGGGTTAAGCCTACCTGAAGTGACACTGTAGGGGGGGTAACCCTACCTGAGGTGACACTTGAGGGGGGGTTAACCCTACCTAAAGTGGCACTGGCAGGGGGGTTAACCCTACCTGAAGTGGCATGAGTGGGGAGATTAACCCGACCTGAAGTGACACGGGGGTTTAACCCTACCTGAAGTGACTCCGGGGAGAGGGAGTTAACCCTACCTGAAGTGACACTGGAGGAGGGGGGGTAACAGTACCTGAAGTGACACTAGGGGGGGTTAACCCTACCTAAAGTGACACTGGGGAGTCAACCGCACCTGAAGTGACACTGAAGGGAGGGGGGGTTAACATACCTGAAGTGACACTGAAGGGAGGGGGGTTAACATACCTGAAGTGACACTGGGGGGCGTTTAACCCTACCTGAAGTGACACTGGAGGGAGGGGGTTTAACATACCTGAATTGACACTGGAGAGGGGGGTTAACCCTACCTGAAGCGACACTGGAGGGAGGGGGGGTTTAACCCCACATGAAAAGACACTGGAGGGGGTTAACCCTACCTGAAGTGACACTGGAGGGGGAGGGGTAACAGTACCTGAAGTGACACTAGGGGGGTTAACCCTACCTAAAGTGACACTGGGGAGTCAACCGTACCTGAAGTGGCACTGAAGGGAGGGGGGGTTAACATACCTGAAGTGACACTAAAGGGAGGGGGGTTAACATACCTGAAGTGACACTGGGTGGCCTTTAACCCTACCTGAAGTGACACTGGAGGGAGGGGGTTAACCCTACCTGAAGTGACACTGGAGGGGGGGTTAACCCTACCTGTAGTGACACTGGAGGGGGGGGGTTAACCCTACCTGTAGTGACACTGGAGGGGGGGGGTTAATCCTACCTGTAGTGACACTGGAGGGGGGGTTAATCCTACCTGTAGTGACACTGGAGGGGGGTTAACCCTACCTAAAGCGACACAGGAGGGAGGGGGGTGGGTTTCAACTCCACATGAAGGGACACTAGAGGGGTGTTAACCCTACCTGAACATGACACTGGAGGGGGGGGGGGTTAACCCTACCTGAAGTGACACTGGAGGGGGGTTAACCCTACCTAAAGCGACACAGGAGGGAGGGGGGTGGGTTTCAACTCCACATGAAGGGACACTAGAGGGGTGTTGACCCTACCTGAACATGACACTGGAGGGGAGGGAGTTAACCCTACCGTAAGTGACACTGGGGGGTTAACCTTAATTGAAGTGACACTGCGGGGAGGGTTAACCCTACCTGAAGGGGGGGGGGGGGGTAACCCTACTTGAAGAAGTAACACTGAAGGGGGGTTAACCCAACCTGAAGTGACACTGGGGGCAGAGGTAAGCTGTCAGAGGGGCACAGACAGTGATGAGCCCTCAGTACCGACAAACTATCAGGGCCCCCGGGCACAGCCCTTTTAACTCCCTATAACAAGCCGATCTCACCTCCATGGTACCTCGGGGGGCGGCTCTTCACTGGGATGTTGCGATTACCGGTTGGATAAAAGCGCGTAAGTGATTGGAGAGAGGAGCCTGGAAGATCATTAAACCCTCTCCCTGCTGGGCAATGTGGCACTTACTGCTACCTCTGGCGAGCTACTTACTGCGCATGTCCAGGAGATAAGTGTCGTGTATCACTACGCATGCTCGCAAGTTAAGTGCCATATCTCACTGCGCATGTACCGCAAGCTAAGTGCCGTGTCTCACTGCGCATGCCCAGACAATAAATGACATGCTTACTACGCATGCCCGGGATATGTCGCGTCTTACTGCGCGTGCTCAGAGAGTAAGGTCACGTTTTGGGAAATAGATAATTAAAGGGGCAGTAGCATCAAGGGATCAAAGTACCTGGGCTGAAAGATTAAAAAGGATTCAGACATGAGATTTTCCATTATTCTGAGTGATTGATATGTCACGTGTGTAGCGCCTAGTATCCGGTGGACTCCATCCTGCCGAACTTCAGACATTTCTCTTTTACTGGACTGCCTTATCTCTCTCTCCCCCTCAGGTCCCCCTCTCTCCTCTCGCCAATCTCAGCCTCCACCTCTTCTCCCCCCCACCTCTCTCTACCCCTTTTGATGTTTTATTTCTCCGTTCACTCTGTAAACATGTAATATTTAATTGCCCAAGCCTAATCGCTGGTAAAATGTAATCATGAGTAAATTTACTATTTGTATATATATTTATATATAACTCTAACCACTAGTATATGTAGTAGACCTTTGTACTTATTACCATTCCTATGAGTTTTGAGTTTATCCGTTTGTATCTCTTCCTTGTGTGACTTTACAACTTGTACATTTGAAATTTTTTCTGTTTGTATCTCTTATGTAACTCATGTAATCCAAAGTCCTTATGTAACGCAACTGGTTCTTTTGTAAAGCGCTCTGACACCTTCGGGTAATGTTCGCGCTATATAAAACTGCATTAAATAAAATAAATAAAAAAATGTGTGGTATTAAAGCGCCTCCGGTGCCAGCCACAGTCCTGAACAGTTGTTTACAGTGCTGCCGCGGGAAGCTTAAAAATACATTTTTTGGATAACAAAATGCGTAGTGCGCATGCGTATAGCACGCATGCGCACATAAGAAAAGGGAGCTCAAACAGAGTGGGAGGTCTGAGCGACTGCACGGCATGTTTATTCAGGGAGAGCGCTTTCCCTCGCATGGGCCACCAGGAGACATTTCCGTTCATACCGCTGTCTCAGCACGTAGGAAGCGCAGCGCGCGGCAGCAAACAGCGGACCCAGTATCAGTGACCTGTTTCGGAGCTTCAGCATAAGGCATGTGCAGGGCAGAGCTCTGAGCGGGCAGTGTAAACGGCTCTGGGGGCGTTTCTTTCAGCTACCGAGCGATCTGGATTTTCTCATTATGATGGGAAGGAGAGGCGGCCTTTAGTGTTTTTTTCCATTCTTAAGCCATTGCAAGTTTTTGAAACTGAGGCTTTACCGTTTAGTTAGGGTCTTGGTCGGGGGTCCTTCTTTATCTTTCCGTGAACAGTAGGCACCTGTCCATTGTTATGATCTGGGGATTATTCACTGGATTTCATGGGCGCAATAAGGGAGGAGTCTTCCTATGCATTTCAAGGGGACCTTGAAGGGTTTCCCTTACGGATATCTAGTTACTCTTCATTCTATAGGAATCTCTGTGTTCATGTTGAAGAGTTTCCACTTACCACTGTTTCATAGTGTGGACATCTGTTTTTCTCTCTCCTGTAGTATACCTGAGAGAATGGGTGTGTGAGCACAACACAAAGCACTAATATCAGGGATCTCGATCTAGTTTGAATAATATTTTCCCTTGGTGGTTGTCATCTTATCACCGTTGGCAGTGGTTTCTTTGTCCTCGTGCCCAGACTTGGAGGTAAGATTTGGTTTGTCTAATCTCTCTAATTAAGTACTATTCACGTTTTTATATTTCTAATTGGGCTTTCTCCTCTATCCCATTGGGTGCTCTGCTGGTATTGGGTCAGTTTGGTTGACCCACCGTCACCCCTTCCCCATAGCCCCCCCACTTCGCCTGACCTGGGACATTATTTTGCAACCCAACTAGTTACACCCCTGCAAACTTAATTCAGCAGATATGGGTAGGATTTTTAGGTCGTTCCATGTCTTAGCGTAAAGGTGTTAGTGCTTGGTCTATTTATTAGTTACTTACGTTTACAATCTTTATTTCTCTAAGACACTGTAGGGGGGCACTGGAAAACTATTGGATTGTTATTCGAACCTGACATAATCTTTGGTTTCCCACACACTTGTGTAATTTCTTTCTGTAAAGCCATGTAGAGTTTGGATATGGGCACTTATTTGTGTAGGTCGTAACCTTTTTGGTTTTTCACCCTCTATCCTACCCATATATCGAGGACACACTCTCTATTGCATATGAGTTTATTGTAGTCATGTCAGCCCTTCCTTTGTTAAAGATTATATAATTTCTCTAGTTGTTCCCCTGCCCTCCCTTACTTTTAACCTTTTTGCGCCCTGAAGAAGGTGGTAATTACATTTGGATTTCACACCGAAACTCATGTTGGTGCCTCAAGACTGAACCCGGTGATACCACTTCTGAACTGGATTTGTTGCCTGTGCTGTCACAGAGACAGAAGGCCTGCTCCAGGCATACCCCTACACCAGTGTTTCCCAAACTGTGGTCCGCGGACCCCCAGGGGTCCGTGACACATTCCCAGGGGGTCCCCAGGAGGCAGTTTTAAAAGCACTGCAAAGTTCCTTGTCTAATTAGCAGTTTTTGAGCAACAATAAAAGTGTCAAAATAACGCCAGTGATTAACACCTGCTGGAGAGATTTATTTATTTATTTATTTATGCGTTTTTATATAGCGCGGACTTTACCCGAGGGTGTCAGAGCGCTTCACAACAGGATCAGCAACATTACATAAGGAGGAGGATACAAATGAGCATAATACAAAGGCAAGCGTTACATTGCATGAAGAAAAAGTGACAATTGTGCAAAAACAAACAAACCAAATACAAAAAGAGGAATAAGTTCCAATAGGAAAAAGTGACAGATGTGCATGAAACATGGGATACCAAATACAAATGGAGGTATAATGCTGCAATAAGTGGCATTCACACTTGACACACTGGGAAGGCACTTCTATAGGCTTGGAGTACAGAATTTCCTATAGTGGAAGAACTTCCTTGAGGTAGTAGAGAGGGCGTGAATTCAGCAGGGGGTACATGGGGTACAAAATATATGATACAAGGGGTACAAAATACCACTAAAGGCATAATACTGTAATAAGTGGCAGTAACTCAAAGCACACTGAGAAGGCCCTTCTATAGGCTTGGAATACAGAATTCCTATCATGGAAGAGCTTCCTTGAGGTAGTAGAGAGGGCGTGACTTCACAGGGGATTTAAAATGGGGGAACACGCACATAAAAACCAACACAACACATAAAATAAGGGATGAACAGACAAAAGTACAACTTTATACTGACGAGCGAGCTTCCTAGAGGGGCCTGAGACCGAACGTATTAGTTCTGGAAGTGTCTTTGGAATAGAAGAGACTTGAGGTCAGCTTTGAAGATCCGGGTAGAGGAGGTGGCACGGAGCAGTGGGGGAAGCGAGTTCCAGATTCTCACCGCATTGCCCGAGAAGGATTGAGCCATCGATCTTTCCCTTTTGAAGATGGGGGGCTCAAGCAGAAGCTTTTCCGCATTGCGAGAAGGGCGAGAGCCACCGGACAATTTCAATTTATTCGCCAGGTAACAAGGGGAGGATGTGTGTAAGGCTTTGTGTGTGATGCAGGCAGTTTTGTAAATAGATCTTGCCTCGATCGGAAGCCATTGCAGAGAGGACAGGATAGGAGTGATGTGGTCGCTTCGTTTAGACCCTGAAATGAAGCGAGCTGCTGAATGGAGGATGGATTTGAGAGGGGAGAGGTGGGATTTGGGTAGGCCAGTCAGAAGAGAATTGCAGTAATCCAGTCTTGAGAGAACCAGAGATTGTACCAAGGTTTTTAAGTCTTTCTCCGGGAAGAACCGACGGATCCCCCACAGAAGGCGCAGCTGGTACCGTGCATTCTTAGCAATAGAGTTGATGTGGGCGATTAGGTGGAGTCTTTTGTCGAGAATGACACCTAGGGATTTAGCGCTGTCAACAATGATGGGTTTGTTGTTGAGAAGGTTCAGCTGATCCATCCAAGATTGAACAGGAGGAGGTGAGAGAGAGGTAGAGAGGAGGAGGAATTCAGTTTTGGCGGGATTCAGAATGAGTTGGTGAGCTGACATCCAGTTGTGAATAGAGTTGAGGGTAGAATTGAGTAGGGAGAGATCGTGTGCGGAGGACACCTTAAGGTAGATTTGCGTGTCGTCAGCATACAGATGGTAAAGGATCCCAGATTTGCTTAGGAGGTTCCCTAAAGGTTCCAGGTAGAGATTAAACAAGGTGGGTGCCAGGATAGAACCTTGAGGGACGCCCTGACCTACGGCCACAGGAGATGAAAGACTGTTCCCTATCTTGATCATTTGGGATCTGTCCGAGAGGAAAGAGGCAAACCATTTGAGCACAGTGCCGTCCAGACCCATTCTCTGTTGAAGAGTGTTGAGGAGGGTGCCATGATTAACCGTGTCAAAGGCTGCAGAGAGGTCTAGAAGAATCAGAAGACATGAATCCCCAGCGTCGAGTATATGCAGCGCATCGTCAATCACTTGCAGCAGGGCTGTTTCAGTGCTGCAATTTTGGATGAAGCCCGACTGGAAGACGTCGAGGAGGTTATTGTCCATGATATGTGAGGAAAGTTGTTTCGCGACACATTTTTCGGTGATTTTCGACAGAAAAGGGAGGTTGGAGATAGGGCGGAAGTTGTTGAGGTCGTTCGCATCCGCGGCGGTTTTTTTAGAAGAGGGGTGACCTGACCTGATTTGAGGGTAACCGGGAGGGAGCCTTGACTGAGGAAGAGATTGACTAGCCTGGTCCAGTAAGAGAGAGTATAGGTATAGAAATCGATGGCGATGTCGCTAGGGATGGGGTCGGAGGAATGGTTGGAGGGTTTAGTTTCGCGGATGCATTTGAGGAGGTCATCTTCCGAGATGACGTCAAAGTTCTGCCAGGTGACCAAGGATTTCCGCTCCTCCATGGGGGGGGGTGGGCGACCTGATCCACCAGAGTTTTGACCTTTTCATCGAAGAATATAGCGAAATCTGCTGCTTTCTTTGAGGAATCCTCAGGCTTAATGGTTGGAGGAGAACAGTTTGGGTTTTTGAAGAGATCAAAAAGTTTTTTGGGTCTGTTTTTAGCCGAGTCAAGGAGGGATCTGAAATGTGATGCTTTTTCAAGGAAGATGTGATTGTGATATTTGGATCTTGCTGAGCGTAAAAGAGAGAGATTGGAGGTGGAAGGAGATTTTCTCCATTTTGTCCAGTTGCAGCTTTGAGTAATCTAACGTAGCACAGAGGGTTAAGATGCCTACTGCAAAGAACGTGTACCATGCATTTTAAAAAACAGTATTTTATGTGCATTGGTCAGTGGGTTGCTGCTTTTGTCACAGAGATTTTTTGTTACTCTGCAGTTCATAAGTGACAATTGTAATTTAGCACAGTGACCTATAAACTGTCATTAAAGAGCTGCTTGCAAACTGCATGGTACAAGTTAGTAACTTATGTTTTTTCCCAGTCTTTCATTATCCTGATGCTGCTAAAAGGTTTATTTGGGTGGAAATACATTTTTATTTTTTAAAGTCAATGCCAACCACTGGCTGATGTTCTGAATCCCAAGTTTGCGCTTCTCCGGATCAAGCACTCTTTAAAAATGCCTACCAGTATGAATGACATGTGAATCCTACACATTGTAGTACCCTTTGCCTTAGGTAACATTTTCTATACACTGATTTACACGTATGATTCATTGTCGCTATATGTGTGTGATGTAAAGTGCTCTGACATCCTACAATGGTATGAGAGATGCTATAAAACAAATGAAATACATGTGACAGAGAGGCTATGGAGAGATGAGAGGCACTGTTGAAAGGTGATAATAAGGGAATCATTGAAGAACCCCAACAAAGATTGTCGTATCCTGGTGCATAGTAAGGTCTTCATTTACTATTCGTTAAAAGCCAATACAATTTAATATATAATGATAAATGTGTTTTAAACTGCACCAATGTTTCCTAAATTTCTTGGGGGGAGAGCCTCCCAAAGCCCCCTTTGTAGTGGTCAGACTCACACACTGCACTTGGTGTGCACCGTATGGCGACTGGTCTGAAAACATTTGCCAGGGCTGCTTTGGGTTTCCAGTCTGGCCCTAGCATGAGCAGGAGCCTCGTACTGCGAAATAAAACCAACCATTTAAAAGTTAGTCACGGAGATGCAGCACCAACTTTCCCATTAAAATGTTTTGTTTTTTGCAAATTCTTTGAATATAAAATACTAAGGGCGATATTTACAACAGAAGTGGCGGAGCGTGTCGTTAGCCTCCTTGGCTTAACGACACGCTCCGCCACTTCGAAGCACAGGGCTGCACCATATTTTCAAGAATATGGTGCAGCCCTGCGTTTCCCCTGTGCTGGCGCTACACTTAGCAGTGTAGCGCCAGCGAGGCACCCTTGCACCATAGTGCAAGGGTGTGTGCATGCAGTGGAAGATTGTTTAAGTGCAGGAAGGTCCCCCTTCAATCTTGAAATTCCGTTTTGTCACTTCTATGTGTGCTGCTTAATGCAGCACACATGGAAGTTACAAAATGGCATTTTTTTAAAAGATTGTTTATGTGCAGGAAGGGTCACCTTCCTGAACATAAACAATCCAAGGCGTTTTTGCTTTTTCCATGTGTGCTGCACAAAGCGTGCTGCATTGAAAAAGCAAAAACGAGGAGAAATAAGGGATTTCTCCTCGTTTTGCCAAGTTACGACCTAGTTTTCCCTGGCTTAATTTTGGCGCTACCTCCTATTTATGCTGCCCTTGTAAATAGGGGGCAGCGTCAAAATCAATGGGTGTTGCGGTGGAAGGGCCACCGCAACACCCACTGCCCACCCCTTTCACGCTAGGCATTGTGTGACAGGGGGCCTTATTTACAAGGCAGCGTTAAGCCATGTTAAGTGGCTTAACGCTGCCTTGTAAATAAGGCGAAGCCTCTATCGCCACGGGAACGTTGCAAAAGTGACGTTCCCATGGCGATAGGGGCTTCTAAATATGCCCCTAAAATCCTTAGTAATTCGAGTATTTGTTTTGTGTGCACGTGTGTTTATTTTTTCTGAATTACTGTTTTAATGTTTGAAATTTAAATCATACAAATTGCTTGGGGGTCCTCGGCTTCCAGTGGTGACTCAATGGGGGTCCTCAGGAGTGAAAAGTTTGGGAACCACTGCCCTACACGATAGACATAAGAAAAGTTTCCACATTTTATCGTCTTTGCCGGTTATTGATTGGTCAACCATAGCTTTTGGCTGGCGGGAGGTTTACTTTTTTGCTGCACCTTATTTTTGCCGGCTACAGAACTCTGTGCCCTTTACCCCTGCCAGCCAGTAGTAAAGTGATTGTACTCCTCCTTTCGACACTGTAAAATTGGTATACAACTGATTGGTTTGTTTAATTTCCTATAGGTCCCTAGTGAATGGTACAAAGTATACACCCGGCCTGTAAACTGAATGCTACCATTGGACTGCAGCAGACATTTTGCCATCCACGAAGTTTTAAACTGGAAATTCGTCTTGTCAAAATAACTCCTTTCGACCGACCTAATCTTTCTTTATAAATATTAATAAGACCCCTCCACGTAGGCCTTATCGCCCATAAGGCACTGTACACCATATTTAAAAGTAGGACAGGTAAAGGTTTACTGTTCCACATGTCAGTACAGTGAAAAGGCCCAAAACCTATTTTCACTGTAGCACGGCTGGTTGCTCCATAGTAAAACACTGGGTTACATTATTACATCTAATAATGCTAATTGCTGTTTGGGAGCAGATAGCAAAACAATTCAAGAACTCTTTTTAAGAGACATTCAAACTCCAATTTAATGGTAAAATCACATTTTGTATAACTATTAAGGAAAAGGTATTTTTTGAAAGTTACCTTTTTCCTGCCTGAGTAGATCTTTAGAGGACTGGGCCTGCTCTCTCTTCTACCAAGGACAAAGATGTGGACTGCAAGGGTTATAAAGCTGACCTGTTCAAGCTACAAGAAACCTTTCTGAAACTGCCCAGTTGATCAGTGGCAACTAGCCCTGGACTGGACTCTGCCTGACACCCAGTAAGTCTCTAATTGCCTCCTCTGAGATCCTGAGGGGGGGGGGGGGCTTTAAAATTGTACTCTTGTGGTTAATTGGAACTTAAAGGACTAAAGTCAGAAGGTAAAATTGTTGACAAACCTGGTTAGTGTATCTGACCTGCGCTCCATAGCGGTTCTACAGCGATAATTACTATCCTTGGTACTTTGTGCTTTCTGGCGCTTTATAAAAAAAAAAAAAGATTAATATGCAGGCTGTGACAATTTGTCAGGTAAATAATTGGTTGTCATAGATGTACTAGTTTTATGGAGATGGACAAATGTTATGGCAAAACGAAATCCACCTCAATGCACAATAATGCGTCAGTCTTTTAGGTTATAAGACACCAGAAATGCTTGAACCAACCCCAGGGGGCTGGGAGAGTGGTAAAGGTTACTTAACAAAAAGCAAGGTAAAGACACAAGTTGGCACTTGAGCTAACCCAAAGTGAGCAGAAAAGCACACATTATATGCTTCCTGAAGAGTTACCTTTGTTATTCACTTCCTGAAACTTAAGTATCAGCAGCACATCCTGCTCAGCCTTTTTTCTTCAATTTGTTCTTTCTTAAATTAAATTTTGACCATGTGCATCTTCCTAAAGCTCTACCTGTAGCATGTGGGTGCTCTGTGAGCACCAGTTCTTCACTAAGTTACTCTGTGAACAGTGGTAAATCACCTCCTTTTCTGAAGTAAATACAATGTGACTTATTCAACAGAACTTTTAGTTAAATATCTGTATATGGTGAAATGTCCTTTGATAAGTTTCATAGATAGCAAACAAGAGATGTCTTTTACAGCCAGATAAATATTGTGTATTCACATTATATTACATTTGCATTTAGTAATTATGAATCTCTTTACATTCAATAGGAAACACGCCTTGAATGCACAAAATGATTATAATAATGAAGATAATACTTTGAATCTGCATAACAACTGTCCGAAGTATTGTGTAACAGTATTCTAGAACCTGAACATAAACTGACAGATCGTGGAAGAAACAGTCAAGAGGAATTCAGTGAATGCAAAAGTCTGAGCTCTGCACCTTCACGCCACAAGACTGAGAAATGACCTCTAGAAAATTAAGGTAAAAGCATTGATGAACCACTTCCTGTGTAAGCAAGTGTCCAATACCAGCTTTGATCATGGGATCAATATGATGTGATTACCGCAGTGCTCTGATTCCTAAAATAATAGATCATCATTCAGCGCTCTAGGTGTATTGTAAACTCTTCCTGACTATACCACAGCAACCAGAGAAAACACAACAGAGTGGAGACAATCGACAGAAGGATAAAGGAAAGAGAAGTTCTGCTGTCTAAAATATATAGTACAGTCCCAATGTTGTATTCCTCTTAGGGTGTCCGTATATAGGTTTTCCTGTATCATGTCCTTATATAGGCACAATTCGCCCTGCCCTTATATAGGCATAAAATCCCAGTCCTTATTTAGGCATTAAACCGTGCACTCCAAATACAGGCGTGGTCTCCGACATCCGTCCACCCTAAACGTCACAACGAGTTCTTGAAGAACAGACCCTTAGGCTTCGGGAGTTTCCCTAGCACAGGACTATTGATTTCTTCAAGGACTCATCTATTATGCATGAGCCGTTATACCTTAGGGGTTCATTCATGACGTCTTCCGCTGTCCGATTCACGTCAATGCTAACATTCTGAGGTACCTCTCAGGTATAAATATACCTTCCCTAGCCCTTGTAAATCAGAGGAGACCTCGACTTCAGAGGAGCCCGTTTCCCGGCCTGACGCACTGAGAAGACGCTGTCATCCCTGCACGCAGAGAGTCCAGCTTCCAGGGATCTGACTTCCCTTGCGGGGTGTTGGAGTTCGAGTCTGGCAAGAGATTCCCACCTCTCTCATTCTTGAGGTATGGAGCTGACTAGAACCTAGAGGGACTCTTGGCATACTAGGCATACTAGGCGTAACATACTCTTAGTATACCATAGTAAGGAATACTCCACCTACTTCATACCTCTCCCTACACCTAGGTTAGGTTAGGTACATTGGGGTAGAACTAGCTTAGAAACGCATCGTATGAGTACTCGCATTTTTAGTCTGTGTTATTTATGTAAATGAATATCTACTAAAGATCATGCTAGCGCAGTATTATTTATTTCTACTGCTTACGCTGTACATTATTTATCTTGCATACTGTCTTGTGATCGTAACAGCACATATTACTTACACAAGAAACAAGGCTGTTCAATAAATCTTTTATTGAAACGCCCGTCTATTCTTTCTGTGTAACTTTGAGGAAAACTAAGCATGCACGATTGAGCTGAGTGAAACGGTTATCTATTGTTTCCACGACTCTGGGACACGTTCTGATTCTAAAGGGAAACAAAGTGGTCATGTTTTGCGGCTGCCAGAAACTACTCCCTTCTTGTTTGTCAAGGAGTTTCTAGTGGCCTCTGAGCTAGCTGGCACAAGTAATTAAGTTTAATATACTCGATAGGGACATACCGACCTCAGTCCTATGTCAAGCCTATAGGGTATATTATTCCAATGCGCAGAGCCTATTAGGGAAATAGGAGCTACACTACATGGCGCCCAACAGTTTGGTAAGGCGGTAATTTAACGTTAGATACTGAGTAACTCAGCCGTGCCTTTTCTCTCAGAGACCCCTACCCATATACTCCAAAAGACGTCTGGAGTGGGCAGGGTTAAGTATCCACCACGGCTACATAGGGAAACACCCTATATATTAGCTGTTTGGTTTGTTCAACGTTGAAGGATACAGTGTTCCAAAATATTGTGCACCTTATCTTTGTTTCCTTGAAACTTGTTCTGCATTTTTCAAAAAACAAATGTCCAACAGGGAAAATGCCACCGACACCGGTGGAGCTGCGGCTGATCCAGCCCTAGCAACAGCTTTTAACATTACAGGTTTAAATGAAACCGAGGAGGGTGTTATAGACATCCCTCCAAACTTAAGAAGAGCCATCACTCTAAAACTCATAAAACACGGCCTACCACCAAGAGGCGGTAGAGCAGTTTTCGTGATAGAGGCACACGAATCCTTTCAGACAGAGGTATTCTATTCATGGGTAATATTTCCTGAATCAAATCCAGTAACACACCTGTTTCACTTCTACAAAGAAGATGATCCACCAGAGGAATATATTCCTTTCGAGGATATTGAAATTCCACTAACATACCAGGAGCATCAGCTCTGGTTTAAAGGCGCCCTAAAACATCACAGAAACATTACCAGGCTCGGTCCACTAGGTAGACCAGGAGCAACATGGCCGATTCTAGCCGGCTACACACCTCATCCTGAACTGGATATAATGTCAGATGAGGAATTACTTACTCAAATCACAGAGTTAATAAAAATCTACAGACAATTGGTCCAATATGTCATGCAGACTTTCACAGTCCAACCACCATTAACCATTCCAAATCAGACCCCTCAATCGGGGACTGCACTAAAAATTACACCACAGACTCTATACGCAGTCATGGGTAAAATGCCCACAAAACGTGAGCAAATTCCATTCTGGATAGCTCAAAAAATTACTCAAATCGAAGCAGTATTTCCAAATACTAGCCCGTATGAGAAACACAGAATACTAACAATCAGTTTACCAATGGGGATCACACCACAACTGGAAGACTGTACCACTTGGGGCTCAGTCTTTGCTGCCATCTATACTAAAACACATGGTATTCCATCAATTGCGGTAATACCAGATGTCCTGAAACAAATTCAAAATGAATACGGGGCAGAACCTGCTCTGAATTTAGGTATGAAATTACTGAAAAATTTCGACCAGGTCTCAACAATAATATTATCTAATATTAAAGGGGAGGCAGCAGCAGTGGCGATCCGCCAACGATTAAGGGAATTCGATGTTACAGAACATCAAACTGAGCTACCCAGAATAATTGAACAATCATATGCAGAATTAGGCAGAGATAGTTTGGGTGGAAGACCAGTGAAACCAAAACTATCTGAAAGTCCTGAGAAGGACTCTATTAAACAAACTCCTACATCTTCTAAAAAGAAGTGGGAAACTACTAAACAAAACTCAAACGAGAAACGTTCTCAATCCCGAGGTAGGTCTCCTCAAAAGGAGCCCTCTGAAAGGAGGTATAACCTCAGGAATAGGGATAATTTGAGAAAACCTGACAGGTATCAAGATACTGATACACGTTCCTCTCGTACCTTTCAGATCTCGTCACGGACTTCGGAAAGAAGAGGACGGTCAGAAAATAGAGAAGAACGCGTGAAATCCAAGGAAGATAAACACGCTCCAAAAAATAAAACAAAACCTCAATTCTCCAAAAGAAAGTAGCAGGTCTGAAGATCAGACATGCCGAGAATACTGAGAACACAACTCAAGAACGGAGAATGGGCCCAGACAATGCTGGACAGTGCAGCAGAAGTCACAATAGTTCGCCAGAACCTGAAGGAACTTCTGGAGATAGTGGACTTGAATGAGTACATTACAGTTGAGACTGTAGACACCAGGGTTAGTACTCCACAAAGGTTATATGAAATAACACTCCGAATGGAGGGAGACATACCTAGACAGGTGAAAGCACTCTTTTGGGAAAAACTTTCAAGGGGCTATGACATACTTCTAGCAGAAAAAGACTGGCCACCACAATTTGTCAGGGAGTGCCCACATGGCGAGGACATTATTATGCCTGCCTTCTCTAACCATATTCCAATTCATCTAAAATATACTTATGCCAGGAAATGGGCAGTAGCCCAGGCCCCAGCATTATATAAAAATCATGTAGGATGGGATGAGGACTCACCTCACCATAAAATACATCTGAAACATGAACCAACTGCACAAAGGCAGTATCCAATAAAGCAAGAAGCTAAAAAACAGGTCAGGGAGATCTTAGATCAACTTGAATACCAAGGGGTGATTGAAACATGCACCTCCTCAATGAACAATCCTTTGTTTCCTGTCTCCAAACCAGACAACACCTATCGTCTAGTTTTGGATTACAGACACTTAAACACTTGTTGTAAAACATTTGCAGTGCAAAATGCACATAGCACAGCATTAATGAATAACATTGTGCGTAAAAAATATAAAACCACATTGGACATCTCAAATGGTTTCTTTTGTCAAAACATAGCACCTGAAAGCAGGTACTTAACAGCATTCTCCATAATGGGGACCCAGCGTCAATTTTGTCGACTCCCACAAGGGTTCAAGAACAGCCCGGGGTTATTCTCAGCGAGAGTAACAGAGTTACTACAAATTTATGACAATGAGGCATTGTCCTATGTCGATGACATCTATCTGACGGACGATGACCTGGACAAACACTTGAACAGGGTAAGCACCATTATACTGGGCTTCGCCTCTGAGGGCTACAAGTTCAACTTTAAAAAGTCCCGAATTGCCCATCTCAATGTCCTATTTCTAGGATATGAGCTTTCAAGTGAAGGCAAGAGCTTGGCAGCTAACTTTTTAGAAAAGTGTGCGCTGCTCTAACCTCCAAAAACGCTAAAAAACTTACAATCCATCCTGGGGTTCCTAAATTTTGGAAGAACATACATTCTAAATTACGCAGAAAGGGTTAAACCTCTCTACGCATTAATCAAACCTGATTTTTCAATCAAGAATTGGACACAAGAACACACAGAAATCTTGCGTTCACTACAGGCTAACATGTTAGCAACAAATCACTTACAAACACGCGTAAGTCAACGCAACCTGGTGATCCGAATAATTTCGGGTCAATGCGGATTCACCTACTTAACCTTTAATGAGGGTGAAAAAATACCAATCGCGTACAAATCTCATTTGTACACACAAGCGGAAATGCGCTTCACTTCAACTGAAAAAATTCTGACAGCAGTTCAAACCGCTGTAGCAAAAGAAAGAGCCCTAGCCCAAGGGAAACGCATTATTGTCGTAACCCCAGTACCAGCTTTAGAAGCGGTCACAAAAGCAAGCATTCCAAATGCTAAAGCATTACATCCAAGATGGATACAGTGGGTTAATTCTCTTGCTGCAACAGATGTTGAATATGTTTTTGATCCTGATTTAAAAACACAAGCATTCCTGCAATATGAACAAGAATGTCCTCTGCCCACTGAAATTCTGCCTCTCGATCAGTACGAATTCATAATTTACACTGACGGATCCGCACAACCCGCAACAGGGGGTAAGCAAGCTTACAGTGCAGCATGTGCAATCGTTAAAGGTCGCATGCGAGATGGTATCTTCAGACCTATGGTCACAAAAACTCAATCTCTAGGAGATTGTACAGCTCAGCGAGCTGAACTACAAGCATTCAAACTGGCACTTGAAAGTACAGATCGAGAATTCCCCACACTAATAGTGTGCGATTCCTTTTACTGTGTTCAGTCGTATAATGAATATATACAAAACTGGCTTGAAAATGGATTCAAAGATGCGAAAGGTGGCACAATAAAGCATAAAACGCTTTGGGAACAAGTAGTTCAGTTAAAAAACGAACTACCAAAGGCTCACGTGATCCACACACTGAGTCATCAACGTGATGGCGTTCACGTTGCAGGGAATTCATTGGCTGACGAAGCCGCAAAGGGGCTGTTCAGACGGCTTCCGTAGCTGCGATCACTCGTTCAAAAACAAAAATAGACAGTGAGATAATGTTGGCTGTCAATGCTACAAGCAAAGGCAGTGGTGCAGCATTACCAAAAAAGTTTCCACTCAAGTACTCTTATGTAATTGATGCGAACAACGTTCCTTTTGCTCGAATCCCTGGAGTGGGGGATAGGGTAATTCCAAACATGGAACGTAGAGCAGCTTTGATTTATGAAGCACATTTGGGGGAGGGTCTGTCACATCAAGGGATCTCTAAAACAATCTTGACGTTAAAAGAGATGTACTGGTGGCCTGGAATGAATACACAGATTCACATCTTCATCAATGACTGCATAGACTGTAAGGTACAGCGTGATGCAGAACGCCACCAGACACCATGCTACGAATGTAGCTGCCCAGTACAGACACCACTGTTAGACAGCATTAGACTATCTACGCGCATGCGTCCTTCTGGACAAATGCAATCCCACAAATACTGAATTTAGGTTCCTATGGATATGGCCTCAGCGCTCGGCTGACGCTCGAACTGTTATAAAAGATTTGCGAGTCTTTATCGGCACATACGCAATAGGCACGCTACATTCTGACCAGGGCCCTGCGTTTAGCTCTCGGGCTTACAAAGAAGCCATGGCCAGTCTGGGCGTTGCATTGCGGTACTCCTCTCCATTCCATCCTGAGGGAAATTCGGTTGTGGAAAGGAAAAACCGGGACATAAAGCAGTCTATAACAGCTAGGGTATTAGGTTCGGGTGATGGGTGGGTCAAACATCTTTATGGGGTCCAACGCTCATTGAACAACCTGCCAAGAAGTTCTCTAGGGGGGTCACTCCATATGAGGTCCTATTTGGGACAAGAATGTGGGTACCAGACCTCGATCACGTAGGCACAGTGGTGGAAAATAAACCGTTTGATATCAAAGATCGTTTGGCTGTTTTACAGGAACTCAATGAACTAAGATCGAAACAAAGCAACGTATTCCTGCAGCCAACCACCACTGGGGAAAAACCGGCGGTCCCAGCAAGGCCTGTCTGGATTCCAAAAGTTGGGGATCTAGTCAGAGAAAAGATTGCGGACAAGAAGGAATTTGGACCTTCTTACAGACAACCAGTACCTGTCCTAGCAGTTCAAGGAACAAGAACAGTACTTCTGCCGCCCCTTGCTGGAAAAAAGGAGAAAAGATTTGTGTCCATCGACCTCATCAAACCACAGTATGTGGCCAATACTAAATAGTAGGCCTCGTGGACTCCGACCTAGTAGCAGACACACTCCTCTCGCTACTATCCAAGAGGTTCAGACTGAAAGACTGATAACCATCGAGACTTCAGCAGTAACAGATGAAGGACTAAGCAACAATGCAATGGAACTCATCCCTCTTGAAAATCAAGTAACAGTTCGTCCAAATACACCTGTCTACACCAATGTAGCAAGTGATCAACTGGTTCCAGCGATTTCTACAAATCCTGATGCAATTTCAACAATTGACAGAACTGCTTCTGGCTATTTCATTAACTTTGATACGTTCTCAGAAGATCCGAGTGAACCTGAAACGACGCCAGCATCATTAACATTCAAGCAGCAAGTACAAGACTTTCTTCACTTTCTGAAAAAAACTTATCTGGTTTCACCATGGATTGAACTCTGGATTATTTCTGGAATATTTGTTTTCCTGCTTTGGCTAGCTTTGGTTATGACTATGAGCGTGCTTATAAATGGCAGATACATCCATGTGAACACTGAAAGAAAAGATGTGAACTTACTTTTGAAACCTCATAAATCTTCCCATCGTGAAGCAAGAGACTTGTCAACAGTGAACATCACAGCCGTTCCTATACAGGATGGTATAGTGTGGGACAAAACAGATTTTGATATTTTTGGCCCGACGGAACAATTGAACATTCCACATTTGTTTAAAATTTCACTAAGTGATCTCATTTCGTCCAGTACCTATTCTGATGATTGGGACTTTGAGACTGTTAACGACATAATGTTTGACCTAGAAAAATCTGCTGCATTTTCTAAAAGTGAATATTTAGAGGGTTCATCAGACTATGAACAGCTGTATTGCTATAACCACTATGGTCATCATTATTTGCATAAATCTGCATACCCTAGAAATGTGTTTATGTTTAACCAATGGGAGCATTGTCCTACACCACCAAAAGGTAGTTCAAAAACATTTGTTAATAAGTTTCCATATTTTGCAGGTTTCAATACATCTGATCCAGAAACGTTTTACTATAAAAATGTAAACAAAACAGGACTGAAAATTATGTTAACTAATTCAAAACAGATTTACTCTGCAGCATTTATTGCCCAACTGTCTAGACAGGGTTTCGTCTTTTGGAAAGACACAATAGACACAAAAACTGTCTGGGGTACTAAAGATTGGCAAGTGCAGGGGATAGAAGCTTTATTTAGAGCCTGTATCATCCCTGAACAAATAATGTTTTTGAATGAAACTGTCCAACAAACATCTTGTCTTGGACTAGCCAAGATCAAAGAGATGAAAACACCTTCTGTACCAACACCTGCAAGTGATAACAATACACAGGCAGCGGTTACAGTTGACAAAATACTACAACTCAACAGATCTAATCCTGATTGGAGAAAATGGTTGATCTGGCCCACAGACACGAACAACTGTCAGGAAAGATTCCTGAATAAAACTCAGGGCTTTACTATTCATAGGCCAGACCCAAGATACGTCCAAAGACAGCATCCGGGGGTAGTAACAACATACAGTGTAGGTAAATTATGCCTCGATTGGCTGCAGAAATCTACACTACAGGATGTGAAACAACACTTATCCTTACTTAAAGAAGACGCAGACCTTAGGGAATTCTTGCTTGGACCAAGAAAACCGCGTCAAAAACGTTTCATATATGCCGGCATTTATGCTGCCTATAATGAAGCATGGAAAGTGTCACAGATGGAGGCCGCAGAACGAATACGTGAACTTGATCGTATTAATTTAGAGAAAACTCTCTCTGTGGTCGACAATGGGTTAACAACTTTGTCCTCCAGAATATATTCATTGGACGGCATTGTATCCTCTGCTATCGACATACTGGAACAAGATTTGGCGATGTTACAACAAGGCCAATCTCAATTACGTTCTATTGTGTTATTAAGCTGGACGCTGCAATCTTTGCGTGCGGGCTATGTGCCTTGGCGTTTTATCAACACGTCAATTCTGTTTGCAGAATACAATCTAACTGATAAACAGATCGAACTGGCACAAAGAGGAGCAAAGTATACAGTGCTGGGCATTGAAAAACTGGAAAAATTACCATTCACAGTGGCAGAAAAACCAGCTACAGAATGGCTTATTCATGGCAAAATCACACTACCTGTGACTACTTTTCAGTTTCAGTATTGCCTCAAACAAATGCAAGCAGGCAAATATGAAAGGTTGGGTAAGGAATACATTAAGACATCTTGGAATTTACCATACCCATATAGATGTTGGAGTGGGGATCGTGAAGTGTTTCTGAGCGGTACACACTGTAAAAATGCACTGAGCGGTTCACTAATATGTCAGGACATTTCTTTACACGGGGCTTGTAATGGTTCTGTGGCAAATTTGTCTTGCCACCAGCAGGGTACACCAGCTGCTGTGATTAATCCAACGTTTGGACAACTTTCTAATGGGAGTTACCTCATGTTGAATGATCAGAGTTGCTGCGGCATGTTGCCAGGCATCCCATATCTAGTAACGGTCAACTCCAGGGTCACTTGCTGTATGCAAGTATTGTTTGCCCCAATAGACACAGTCAGGGAGTCGCCTTTGTGGCCTTCGCTGAACGTCTCTTTTATAAGATTTGATACTTTAAGCAGAATGAAAGCCATGCTTTTACAACAAACAGTGCCTTTGACCTCGGCCAAAGAAACCTATGAACTACAAGTCGCAAGGACTTCGGCTGAGATACAGACTTTAATACGTACAAACTGCCCTATACATTTCGTGGAAATGATAGGACGTATCTTTAACATGTCTGATACAAGCGGAATTGTACATGTATTTAAGAGCATTGTTCCGGTCTGTTAGCACCTTTCCAGGCAATACTCGGAATAATCCCAAACTTTGCACATTCGGTGTTTGGTGGCATACCATTAATTCTAGCACTTGTTGCCGGAATTCTATTTCTCTTCCTGCTATTACGCTATGGCCAGCCTATTCGCAGACATCACTCCGAGCGAAGTGGAGAAAGCTCTCCTTGAACGAAAGTGCTGTGAGCGAATAGTACAGCTTTTGGGCATGAATCGTCTACAGAAACTTAATACCACGTGGTTCCTGTCGTTCAGACCAATCTGGCAAGATTGCATCTTACCTGTTCTACGATGCCTGCTATGCGGTGAAGAATGCGTGTTGGACACCTGTCTAACATTTCCATCAGCTACGCCAACGGATATCGATACTCTGCTGGACCCGATAACGGCCCATGCTCTGTGTTGTCCCCAGAGGCTACCAATCCTGATGATGGCATTCATTGAGATCTCACAGATGCTTCCGGCTGCTGCTGAGGTACGAGATGGATCTACAGGCACACAGGTAACAACGGTCACGAACATTGCTGCGGCATCCTATGCTGAAAGCGATGCTTCACATCTCTGTGCAATTAATCTACTACACGAGGTGTTCCGAATGTCGCCAACTACAGTGGACGATATTTTGTCTACAGAAATAGATGATCTCATGTTTACACCAGACCCGTACACTGACTCTGATTCAGCCCACAGTGTTCCAGAGATGCAGTAATAATTTGGCCTTCATATTTCAAAAACTTGGAACTCTTCCCATTTGAACTTTTTTCCGTTTTATCAAATTAAATGGCAAAATCAATCTGCTTGAAGTAGAACTATTCTTATAGTACGGACTTCGCGGTACTTCCTCAGGCACTTTGTCGTCTTGTTTGTCTAAAAGTTCATTAATTTCCATGACATGAAAAGACTTTGATTTTGAACAAACTTATCGATCATTTTTCTGTCACATGTAAATATTACTGCTTATTTCATTCAAATTGCATTTTTTATTTTCGAATATATGCCTGAAATGAAAAGCAATGCTTACAATGTACAGTACCTTTTGCATTTTAATGGGTTTTTTAAATACTTTTTAATGCTTTTAAGTCATATCTTTAGCAATATGCGGTACTCCATTTTATGTTTAGCATTTTAAATGTTTAGCATTTATATTATTATCATACACACGAAAGTGAAGTGGGTGTTGTATTCCTCTTAGGGTGTCCGTATATAGGTTTTCCTGTATCATGTCCTTATATATGCACAATTCGCCCTGCCCTTATATAGGCATAAAATCCCAGTCCTTATTTAGGCATTAAACCGTGCACTCCAAATACAGGCATGGTCTCCGACATCCGTCCACCCTAAACGTCACAACGAGTTCTTGAAGAACAGACCCTTAGGCTTCGGGAGTTTCCCTAGCACAGGACTATTGATTTCTTCAAGGACTCATCTATTATGCATGAACCGTTATACCTTAGGGGTTCATTCATGACATCTACCGCTGTCCGATTCACGTCAATGCTAACATTCTGAGGTACCTCTCAGGTATAAATATACCTTCCCTAGCCCTTGTAAATCAGAGGAGACCTCGACTTCAGAGGAGACCTCGACTTCAGAGGAGCCCGTTTCCCGGCCTGACGCACTGAGAAGACGCTGTCATCCCTGCACGCAGAGAGTCCAGCTTCCAGTGATCTGACTTCCCTTGCGGGGTGTTGGAGTTCGAGTCTGGCAAGAGATTCCCACCTCTCTCATTCTTGAGGTATGGAGCTGACTAGAACCTAGAGGGACTCTTGGCATACTAGGCATACTGGGCGTAACATACTCTTAGTATACCATAGTAAGGAATACTCCACCTACTTCATACCTCTCCCTACACCTAGGTTAGGTTAGGTACATTGGGGTAGAACTAGCTTAGAAACGCATCGTATGAGTACTCGCATTTTTAGTCTGTTATTTATGTAAATGAATATCTACTAAAGATCATGCTAGCGCAGTATTATTTATTTCTACTACTTACGCTGTACATTATTTATCTTGCATACTGTCTTGTGATCGTAACAGCACATATTACTTACACAAGAAACAAGACTGTTCAATAAATCTTTTATTGAAACGCCCGTCTATTCTTTCTGTGTAACTTTGAGGAAAACTAAGCATGCACGATTGAGCTGAGTGAAACGGTTATCTATTGTTTCCACGACTCTGGGACACGTTCTGATTCTAAAGGGAAACAAAGTGGTCATGTTTTGCGGCTGCCAGAAACTACTCCCTTCTTGTTTGTCAAGGAGTTTCTAGTGGCCTCTGAGCTAGCTGGCACAAGTAATTAAGTTTAATATACTCGATAGGGACATACCGACCTCAGTCCTATGTCAATCCTATAGGGTATATTATTCCAATGCGCAGAGCCTATTAGGGAAATAGGAGCTACACTACACCAATTTGTATTCACCAGGAGGAAGAATAATCTTTATCCGCAAACGTCAAAAGCTGTTATCCAGTCTCAAGGCACACCCACAAAGAATTTTGTGACCGCTGCAGTTTATTTTTAAATTGGAAATCAAATGTCCTAAATACCATGCATACAGGTAATATGAGAATAACACAAGTGCTTTATCAATCATGTTTACCCTTCAGGAAACACAGTCATGGGAAGTGGATAAATACATCCCCAAACCAGAGCCACTAATCAACAAAGAAGAATCATACACATGCAGCAAGAGTTTTAGTTTGTCATCACTACTAAAGCACCATCAGCAGACGCACACAGGAGTAAAACTGTTCTTTTGCACTGAATGTGTGCAAAGCTTTAGTCTATTAGCACTCCTAAAAGAGCATCAGTGAACACATGCAGGGGAAAAGCCATTAAAATACAGTGTATGTGCGAAGAGCTTTAGTCAATTATCAGACCTCCAAAGACATCATCAAACACACACTGGGGAAAAACCATACCATTGCAATGAATGTGTGAAGAGCTTTAGTCAGTTATCACATCTCCAAAGACATCAGAAAACACACACTGGGGAAAAACCATTCCATTGCAGTGAATGTGTGAAGAGCTTTAGTTGTTTATCACGCCTTCAAAGACATCAGCGAACACACACTGGGGAAAAACCGTACCATTGCAGTAAATGTGTGAAGAGGTTTAGCCAGTTATCACACCTTCAAAGACATCAGCAAACACACCCAGGGCATAAATCATATCATTGTAGTGAATGTGGAAGTAGTTCTAGTCAGTCTTCAACATTAAGGAATCCTCAGTGAACACACGAAGGGGAACAAACATTCAATTGCAGTGAATGTGTTAATTGCTTTAGTCTATTATCACCCCTAGAAAGACATCATCAAACACACACAAGGGAAAAACCATACCATTGCAGTGAATGTGAGAAGAGCTTTAGTAGGTCTTCACATCTCCAAAGACATCAGCGAACACACACAGGGGAAAAACCATACCATTGCAGTGAATGTGTAAAGAGCTTTAGTCTGTTTTTGCACCTCCAAGGACATCAGTGAATACACACAGGGGAAAAGCCATTCAAGTGCAGTGAATGTGGAAGTAGGTTTAGATGTTTATCGAACCTACAAACACATCAGCGTACGCACAAAGGGGAAAAACCATATAATTGTAGTGAATGTGGAAGTAGTTTTAGTCAATCATCAACTCTAAGGAAACATCGGCGAACACACGTGAAAAGCCATTCAAGTGCATTGAATGTGTAAAGAGCTATAGTCAATTAGCAAACCTATATAGTCATCAGCGAACACACAGGAAAAACATATCATTGTAGTGAATGTAAGAAGAGCTTTAGTCAGTTAACACACCTTGAAAGACATTCCAAACACACACGGGGGAAAACCATACAATTGTGCTAAATGTTTGAAGCACTTTAGTTGGTTATCATTCCTCCAAAGACATCAGTGAACGCACACAGGGGTAAAGCCATTCCATTGCAATGAATGTGTGAAGAGCTTTAGTTGGTTATCACACTTCAAACTACATCACCATACACACACACACGGGGAAAACTCATACAATCAATCAATCAATCACGGCATTTATAGAGCGCGCTACTCACCCGGGAGGGTCTCAAGGCGCTGGGGGAGGGGGTAAGTTACTGCTCGAACAGCCAGGTCTTGAGCTGCTTCCTGAAGGCGAGATGGTCCTGGGTTCGCCGAAGGTGAGTGGGGAGGGAGTTCCAGGTCTTGGCCGCCAGGTAGGAGAAGGATCTTCCTCCGGCGGTGGTTCTGCGGATGCGTGGTACGGTGGCGAGGGCGTGGCTGGTTGATCGTAGCTGGCGTGTGGGCGTGTAGAAGGACATGCGGTCGTTGAGGTACTTTGGGCCCAGGTCGTGGAGGGCCTTGTGTGCGTGGGTGAGGAGTCTGAACGTGATTCTCTTGCTGACGGGGAGCCAGTGCAGGTCTTTCAGGTGTACGGTGATGTGGCTGTGTCGGGGGATGTCCAGGATGAGTCGTGCGGAGGCGTTCTGGATGCGCTGGAGTCTCTTTTGAAGTTTGGCTGTGGTTCCGGCGTAGAGGGTGTTCCCATAGTCCAGTCGGCTGGTGACGAGTGCCTGGGTGACGGTCTTCCTGGTTTCAGTGGGGATCCATCTGAAGATCTTGCGGAGCATGCGCAGGGTGTTGAAGCATGAAGATGAGACGGCGTTGACTTGTCTGGTCATCGATAGGGAGGAGTCCAGGATGAAGCCCAGGTTGCGTGCGTGGTCCGTTGGCTTGGGTGCGGTGCCCAGGGCCGGGGGCCACCAGGAGTCGTCCCAGGCGGAGGGTGATGAGCCCAGGATGAGGACTTCCGTCTTGTCTGAGTTCAGTTTAAGGCGGCTGTTCCTCATCCAGTCGGCGACGTCTCTCATCCCGTCGTGCAGGTTGGCTCTGGCGGTGGTGGGGTCGTTGGTGAGGGAGAGGATCAGCTGGGTGTCGTCGGCGTAGGAGATGATGTTGAGGTTGTGTCGGCGTGCGATGGCTGCGAGGGGCTCATGTAGACGTTGAAGAGGGTCGGGCTGAGTGAGGATCCTTGTGGAACGCCGCAGATGACTTCGGTGGCTTCGGATCTGAACGGGGAGAGGCGGACTCTCTGGGTTCTTCCGGCGAGGAACGAGATGATCCATTCCAGTGCTTTCTCTCGGATTCCGATGTTGCTGAGGCGCTTCACTAGGGTGCGGTGGCAGACGGTGTCGAACGCCGCGGAGAGGTCCAGGAGGATGAGGGCAGCTGTTTCCCCGTTGTCGGTTAGGGTTCTGATGTCGTCGGTGGCTGCGATAAGGGCGGTCTCGGTGCTGTGGTTGGCCCGAAACCCGGACTGCGAGGGGTCGAGGATCCATTCGTCTCGAGGAAGGCGGCAAGCTGTCTGTTGACGGTCTTCTCGATGACTTTGGCCGGAAACGGAAGGAGCGAGATGGGGCGGTAGTTCTTGAGGTCGGTGGGGTCCGCCGTTGGTTTCTTCAGGAGGGCGGTAAGCTCGGCGTGCTTCCAGCTCTCCGGGAAGGTGGCGGTGTGGAAGGAGGAGTTGATGATGTCCCGGAGATGGGGTGCGATGGTGGCGTCGGCTTTGTTGAAGACGTGGTGTGGGCAGGGGTCGGTTGGTGATCCGGAGTGGATGGAGTTCATTGTGCGGGTGGTGTCTTCGGTGTTGATCGGGGTCCAGTTGCAGAGGGTGGTGGTGGCGGGCATTGGTTCGGCGGTAGGGTGCGTTGTTTGTGCGTCGAAGCTGTTGTGTATGTCGGTGATCTTGCGGTGGAAGAACGCGGAGAGTGAGTTGCAGAGGTCTTGCGAGGGGGTGATGTCGTTGTTTCCGGCGCTGGGGTTGGAGAACTCTTTGACGATGCTGAAAAGTTCCTTGCTGTCATGGGCGTTGTTGTCCAGTCGTTCTTTGAGTGCCGACTTCTTGGTGGCACGGATCAGCTGGTGGTGTTTGCGGGTGGCGTGCTTGAGGGCGGTCCTGTTGTCTGTGGTCTGGTCGAGTCGCCAGGTTTTCTCGAGAGTGCGGCAGTTCTTCTTGGATTCCTTGAGTTCGTTGGTGAACCAAGGGGTTTTCTTGCTTCCGGGTCTGCTGGGAGGGTTTTTAGTGGTGCGAGGTCGTCGGCGCAGGCGGTCAGCCACTTGGCGAGGTTGCTGGCTGCTTCGTTTGGGTCCGTTGTGTCGGTGGGTGTGTTCTGGCTGAGGGAGGCGGTGAGCTGCTCGGCGGTGATCTTGCTCCAGCTCCGGCGGGGAGCCTGTTGCGGGTGGTGGTGGGTCGCAGTCTTTCTGAAGCTGAAGTGGACGCAGCTGTGGTCGGTCCAGTGGAGTCCGGTGGCGTGGCTGAAGGAGATGTGCTTGCTGGACGAGAAGACGGGGTCAAGCGTGTGGCCGGCGTAGTGGGTGGGCGTGTTCACCAGTTGCTTGAGTCCGAGGTTGGCGAGGTTGTCCAGCAGGGCGGTGGTGTTTCTGTCGTTGTTGTTCTCCAGGTGGAAGTTGAGGTCCCCTAGGAGGATGTAGTCGGCGGAGGGCATGGCGTGCGGGCTGATGAAGTCTGCGATGTCTTCGCTGAATAGTGTGCGTGGTCCCGGGGGTCTGTAGATGAGGGTGCCTCGGAGGGTGGTCTTGGGGTCCGTGTGTATCTGGAAGTGTAGGTGTTCGGCGGCGGTGAAGGTCTCGTCGGAGTTAGTCGAGATGCGGATGGTGTTCTTGTGTACGATGGCGATGCCTCCTCCCGTCTGGTTGACGCGGTCCTTCCGGGTGATCTTGTATCCATCCGGGATGGCTATGGCGATGTCAGGCGCTGAGGAGGCGTTCATCCAGGTTTCGGTGAGGAAGGCGATGTCCGGTGCTGTTGCGTCGAGCAGGTCCCAGAGTTCCACGGCATGCCTGTGGACGGAGCGGGTGTTCAGCAGGATGCATTTCAGGTGGTTGCTGCTGTTGCTCGACTTGGCGGAGGTGGTGCACGTCAGGGGGCAGGTGAATCGGCAGGTTTGGCAGGTGAAGGGTCCGTGGGTGCGTCTCGGTGAGGCTCGGTAGCAGGCAGGGTTCCGGCCGGCATTGAGTGCGGTGAGGGTGGCGGCGTCGTAGGTCCGTCGAGTAGTGTTGCATCGGTGGGATCCAGGGGTTCTGGCGCTGGGCGCGGTCCAGTCGCGGACGGGCGCAGACGGGCTTGCCTTAGGCGCGCCTTCGGCGCGCCAGCGGCGCGCCCGCTGCGCACGTCCGCTGCGCGGCCGTGCAGCGGCCGCCATTTATGGGGAGGTGGGAGGGAGGAGCAGCTGGGAGGCGGGAGGCAGGGGCAGCGAATGGGCAGTCAGGGGCGGGGCCGCAGCGGCGGGAATGGCGATAGGCAGCGAGGGGCACAGAAGGAAAAAACGGGGGGAGAGCAGGCAAATCACGGGCACAACAACAGTGGGGCAGCGAGGGGCACAGAAAGGAAAAAACGGGGGAGAGCAGGCAAAACACGGGCACAACAACAGTGGGGCAGCGAGGGGCACAGAAAGGAAAAAACGGGGGAGAGCAGGCAAAACACGGGCACAACAACAGTGGGGCAGCGAGGGGCACAGAAGGAAAAACGGGGGAGAGCAGGCAAATCACGGGCACAACAACAGTGGGGCAGCGAGGGGCACAGAAAGGAAAAAACGGGGGGAGAGCAGGCAAAACACGGGCACAACAACAGTGGGGCAGCGAGGGGCACAGAAGGAAAAACGGGGGGAGAGCAGGCAAATCACGGGCACAACAACAGTGGGGCAGCGAGGGGCACAGAAAGGAAAAAACGGGGGAGAGCAGGCAAAACACGGGCACAACAACAGTGGGGCAGCGAGGGGCACAGAAAGGAAAAAACGGGGGGAGAGCAGGCAAAACACGGGCACAACAACAGTGGGGCAGCGAGGGCACAGAAGGAAAAACGGGGGGAGAGCAGGCAAATCACGGGCACAACAACAGTGGGGCAGCGAGGGGCACAGAAAGGAAAAAACGGGGGAGAGCAGGCAAAACACGGGCACAACAACAGTGGGGCAGCGAGGGGCACAGAAGGAAAAACGGGGGAGAGCAGGCAAATCACGGGCACAACAACAGTGGGGCAGCGAGGGGCACAGAAAGGAAAAAACGGGGGAGAGCAGGCAAAACACGGGCACAACAACAGTGGGGCAGCGAGGGGCACAGAAGGAAAAACGGGGGGAGAGCAGGCAAATCACGGGCACAACAACAGTGGGGCAGCGAGGGGCACAGAAAGGAAAAAACGGGGGGAGAGCAGGCAAAACACGGGCACAACAACAGTGGGGCAGCGAGGGGCACAGAAGGAAAAACGGGGGAGAGCAGGCAAATCACGGGCACAACAACAGTGGGGCAGCGAGGGGCACAGAAAGGAAAAAACGGGGGAGAGCAGGCAAAACACGGGCACAACAACAGTGGGGCAGCGAGGGGCACAGAAGGAAAAACGGGGGAGAGCAGGCAAATCACGGGCACAACAACAGTGGGGCAGCGAGGGGCACAGAAAGGAAAAACGGGGGAGAGCAGGCAAATCACGGGCACAACAACAGTGGGGCAGCGAGGGGCACAGAAAGGAAAAAACGGGGGAGAGCAGGCAAAACACGGGCACAACAACAGTGGGGCAGCGAGGGGCACAGAAGGAAAAAACGGGGGGAGAGCAGGCAAAACACGGGCACAACAACAGTGGGGCAGCGAGGGGCACAGAAGGAAAAACGGGGGAGAGCAGGCAAATCACGGGCACAACAACAGTGGGGCAGCGAGGGGCACAGAAAGGAAAAACGGGGGAGAGCAGGCAAAACACGGGCACAACAACAGTGGGGCAGCGAGGGGCACAGAAGGAAAAACGGGGGAGAGCAGGCAAATCACGGGCACAACAACAGTGGGGCAGCGAGGGGCACAGAAAGGAAAAAACGGGGGAGAGCAGGCAAAACACGGGCACAACAACAGTGGGGCAGCGAGGGGCACAGAAGGAAAAACGGGGGAGAGCAGGCAAATCACGGGCACAACAACAGTGGGGCAGCGAGGGGCACAGAAAGGAAAAAACGGGGGGAGAGCAGGCAAAACACGGGCACAACAACAGTGGGGCAGCGAGGGGCACAGAAGGAAAAACGGGGGAGAGCAGGCAAATCACGGGCACAACAACAGTGGGGCAGCGAGGGGCACAGAAAGGAAAAAACGGGGGGAGAGCAGGCAAATCACGGGCACAACAACAGTGGGGCAGCGAGGGGCACAGAAAGGAAAAAACGGGGGGAGAGCAGGCAAAACACGGGCACAACAACAGTGGGGCAGCGAGGGGCACAGAAGGAAAAACGGGGGGAGAGCAGGCAAATCACGGGCACAACAACAGTGGGGCAGCGAGGGGCACAGAAAGGAAAAAACGGGGGGAGAGCAGGCAAAACACGGGCACAACAACAGTGGGGCAGCGAGGGGCACAGAAGGAAAAACGGGGGAGAGCAGGCAAATCACGGGCACAACAACAGTGGGGCAGCGAGGGGCACAGAAAGGAAAAAACGGGGGAGAGCAGGCAAATCACGGGCACAACAACAGTGGGGCAGCGAGGGGCACAGAAAGGAAAAAACGGGGGGAGAGCAGGCAAAACACGGGCACAACAACAGTGGGGCAGCGAGGGGCACAGAAAGGAAAGGGGGAGACAAGCAGACAAAACTGGCACCGGGGCCACAAGCGGAGGGCGATCTTACCTACAGGAGCAGCGGGCAGACAGCACAGGCGGAGCTGTGTGGTGGGGGAGCGACCTACCTGGCAATTGCACTGAATGTGTAAAAAGCTGAAGGTGATTGTCACACCCCCAAAGACAGCAAACACACTCTGGAAAAACCATGCCGTTGCAATGAATGTGTGAGGAGCTAAAGTCTATTATCAGGTCTCCAAAGACATCAGTGAACACACACGAGGGAAAAGCCAGAGCATTGCAGTGAATTTGGAAGTAGTTTTAGTGAAGCTTCCGCTTTACAGAATCATCAGCGAGCACACACAGGAAACGCCGTTCAAGTGCAGTGAATGTGTGGAGAGCTGTAGTTGGTTATCATGCTTGCAAAGACATCAGCGAATTACAGATAATAAAATTACAATTATGTGGGACATTCAAACGCCAGAGGATAATTACTAGATTATATAAGACCAAATTATCAGACAAGAAGAAAAAAACAAATATTTGTAGAATCATAAAACTACAACAACTAAAAAAACATAAAATGTTACATATGTATCACTCAATTTGAGCAATGAAGGTCAATACTGAGCAGGTCTTACTGACCTTTTGGGATGCGACCGAGTTTGTGCTGCGCGATATATTTTTTTGAATTGGTCAAAATATTGGAATGAATGGATTGAGCTCGGATTTTTGGTAGTTATGATTATGGAAATTTAAAAATGCAGGTGAAACCGGTGTGCTTGCATATAAAACAAGCATTGGAAATGCACTTGGTTTCGCCTATATGATTAATAACATTTTCATTTTTGTTGTTTGGTGGAGTAGAAGAGGGTGTAATGAGGAGTGAAGATGGACTTCAGGGAATGAATTCAAGTGATTGCCCAGAAGTTAGATTTAGGACCAGAGAAGAAGCGAGGGAAAAGAGAATAACAAAAGCACCATGGAATGTAAAAGTTTCATTATTAAGAGTGTGAAGTACTGTAAATTCACATATGGTAAAATGGCGCCAACAATAAATTATTGTCGGAGAGTTGGAAAACACGGAAGTATGTTGTAGTGGTTTGCTCCTCATACTTTACTTGTTGAAATGCTCGCGCCATAATGTTCTGGCCGTGAGTATTCCACTAGAGAATTGAGAACTTTGCCGGCTGCTGCACAGCACCTGAATCTAAAATAAAGAATAACTTCAACAATTGTGCTTCGCCAAACGTCTTACTCACTACAAAATTGATGGCTACGATCTTCAGTTGACTGCTGAACCCACGGTCTCCAACTGAGCCTCTGTCCTGCTGTACGGTCCAGCGACGCTGTCACGTATGTCTTTGTGAGGACCACATACTCTCTTGTTGGGGACTGTGAGGTACTGTTAAATGTTTATTTAAAATAGCGGCACTGGCATAGCGAAGGTTTGAGCGACGCACTCGTGACGTCAGGGTGTGAAACCTTTCGTATAGTCTGCGCACCAGTCGTTTCATGCACACAAATTCTAAGCGCCATTTTGGAAGTATTTTATGTATGGTTACGTCTTCGCTGCGTAGCGGCCATTTTGGTTTTGGTGAACCGCACAATGTCTTACGCAGCTTTGCGGCCATTTTGAGAGAGGCGGAATATTTCTTTTACGTCAAACCTGTTTATTTCACTGGAACGAACAAGCACAACGCTTCACGTACCTGCTTGAGAGTGGCGCAAGACGTTTTTTTATAATCAACAAACTTGCTTGTTCAACGGAAAAAAAATTGCACGTCACAAAGTCGCTTTTAAAAAGTATGTCCGCATCTTATGGTCACTAAGAGGAATCAATATTAGAGTTAATTCCTTCGTCACGTATTTTAATCAAGCGGTGACACGCACACCTTACGTGTCAAAGTTACCAGCACTCACACTCTCCTTCATCGGTGACACGCACACCTGGCATGTCAAACAAGGAAAAAAACGATTCTCAATTTGTGCATAATACATTAATACGGTGGCACGCAAACCAGGCGTGTCAGCGCAACACATTTTATCTGCCTTAAAGGATACACAGTGACATGCCACTTTCATGGTTTCTCTCAGTTTTAAAACACGCATTTTGAACTGTGGTGACACGCACACCAAGCGTGTCAACGAGGTGTCTCTACACTCTTCAGCTCTACGGTGACGCACACACCGTGTGTGTGTACAGCAATCATGCTTCACATATTGAAGCATCGTCATTAACTACAGGACAACTTGTTTTTCTATCCTTAACATGTTTACACGCTGCAAAAATTAGGTTCTTGGATGTGCATTTTAGGTTGCATACAGTTTGTATTATTGCATTGGATTTCTTTTTACATAATTTTTTTATTATTATTATATTTTCTCTCTCCAATTAGAGCTGTTGAATTTTATTGTTGTTACTTAACAATGCAGTCTGTGTCTCCACCTCCACCTTTTCTCGAATTTCTAGGTAATCCGCCCATTTCATGGAAGAATTGGTGTGACGCTTTCGTCACCAATCTTGGTGCCATTGGTGCATCACGTTACAGGGCTGAGAGAAAGAAATACCTTCTTCTTCATTCTCTGGGTTTCGAGGGGAGGTCGGTGTATAAACATTTGCCTGCTTTAGTGCGTGCACAAGATGAGGAGGACATAGACGAATTTGTGGAAGCGGTCAAAAAGTTAGAATTACGTTTTGACTTTCAACCCACTCTTGTTGTGATCAGACACAACTTTTTCAAACGTGAACATAGACATGGAGAGGATGTTGATGCCTTTATTTCTGCTTTGCGAAAGTTGAGCGCAGACTGTCAATTTGAGGCATTTACGGAGCAATTAATAAGAGACCAGTTCATTTGTAAATGTTCTGATAAGAACATTCAGCAAAAGTTGCTGTCCATGGGCAATCCTTCCCTTGAGGAAACCATCCGTACTGCGAAAAGTATTGAACTCTCAAAAGCTTCTGTCAAGGAATTGGATGATAAGGTCACGACGAATGAAACAGTGAATATTGTTAGATCAAGGGAAGTTAAGAACACTGTAACGCCACGTTCTGATAACAAATTTTTCAAGCAAACTAATGTTTGTTACCATTGTGGCATTTGGTCTCATTGCAAGTCAGGACGACCTTGTCCTGCTAAAAATGTTGTTTGCAGAGTGTGTGTGAGGTTAAGACATTTTGCTAAAGTCTGCCAAAGTGGGAAGCGTGGGAGTTCAAACTCTCTAGATGGAAAACAAGTGCCTTCTTCTTCTTCCTCTGTTGCGAATGTGTCCGTGGCAGAGTGTTCTGGCGACAATTACAGTAACATACAGGATGACCTGAGAGACATGGTCGTTGGTGGAATGAATTTTACTGTGTGTGTGGATCCTTATGTTGATATTGACATTCGTGGAAAAAGTGTGTGTTTGCTAGTCGACTCAGGGGCAAGGATAACTATGATAACCCAAAAATTATTTTGTGAAGTTTGGGCACTCGTCCCTTGAAGCCTCCTGATAGGTCCCCAGTTTCATACGAAGGAAGGAGAATTGAACTAGCTGGTTATTGTGAAGATGTCCTGGAATTCAGGGGTAGGAAAATACATGGCAAAATGTATGTAGCGATCAAAGGCTTGTCCATCCTTGGTTGGTTTCACCAGGGTTTGTTCAAATTGGTGCTCAGACCTGGGACCAAAGAACAGGTATCTATCCTTCGTTCTGATGACTTCATTGACAGTTTATCAGAACATTATAATTTAGTTTTTGGTGGCTGTCTCAGTCAGATAAAGGGTTTCACTCATGTCATCAGGGTTAAAGACGACGCTGTACCAGTCAAGCACAGGCTTAGGAATGTACCCTTCAGTGTTAGGAACCAGTTGGAACAGGAACTCAATGGTTTGTGTCAGAAGGGAATTATAGAGCCGATTGAATTTTCTCTTTGGCTCTCTCCCTTGGTCGTTGCCAAGAAGAAAAATGGCGAACTTCGTGTTTGCGTTGACTTGCGCAGTCGTAATAAGAACATTTGGATAGACTCCCATCCTCTTCCTAAGATCTCTGACATGTTGTCAATGATCAGGGGCTCAAAGTGGTTCAGCAAGTTAGATTTAGCTTCAGCGTATCACCAGGTGGTTTTAGATCCTGCTTTCAGACACCTCACTGCATTCGTGTCACCCATTGGTTGTTTCCAATTCTGCCGTATGCCTTTCGGTTTGGCCTCTGCGTCTGCAGTGTTTCAGAGAATAATGTCTTCCATGCTTAAGGGAATTAAAGGTGTCGTTGTCTTCCAAGACGATGTTTTGATTTATGGCGAGACAAGCGAATCCCATGATGAAACCCTGTATCGTGTTCTTGACGTCTTGCAGGAAAGTGGTGTTGTTTTAAAGAAGGAAAAGTGTGTATTTAGGGTGCAGAAGGTGGAATACTTAGGGCATGTACTTTCGGAGCATGGTGTGGAACCCAGACCTGGTCTTGTCAAAGCCATTGTTGACAGTCCTGTCCCCAAAGACAATGTGGGCCTGAAATCATTTGTTGAACTCTGTGAATTCTCTTCACGGTTTGTGCCTGGCTCCGCTACGAGAGTTCAACCTTTGACCAACATGCTCAAGAAGAATGTCTCTTTTGTTTGGAATGACCGTTGTCAGGAGGTGTTTGAATGGATTAAAGTCTAATTGATTAGTCCCAAAGTTCTCAAACCTTTTGACCCCAACGCGATGTGCACCATCACTGTAGACGCTAGTGGCCTCGGCCTAGGGGCCATTCTTACCCAGTGTATCAACGGGACAGAGCATACATTGGGGTATGCCTCCAGGGTGTTGCGAGGTACAGAATAAAATTTTGCTGTGATCGAAAGAGAACTTTTAGCGTGCTGGTGGGCTGTCAGGAAGTTCAATCCCTACATTTGGGGCAAACATTTTCAATTGCGTACAGATCACAGTTCCCTTGTTTCTATCCTCTCAGGGGATAAGATCAAAGAACACACCCCAAGAATTGCTCTTCTGTCCACCAAGTTGTTGCAGTACGATTTAGAAGTCTCGTATATTCCTGGAAACAAAAATGGAAGGGCCGATTACTTTTCCAGGTTTCCCGTTGAGGAAGATGGAAATATTGACGATGAAGATGACTGTTTTGTTGCCAGTTTGGTTTTGAATGACATGTGGGCCATGAGTGAAAAGGAATGGAGAGATGAACTCTCCAGTGATGCTTTGCTCTGTCAAGTGATTGACTGCGTCAAGAGTGGATGGCCAAGAGAGAAAATTGCACCTTACGCTTTACAGACTTTTGTAAAAGTCTCAATGGAGCTTTCAGTGGAGGATGGTTTGTTGGTGCGTGGTGATAGGTTGGTTCCCCCAGGTGCGCTGAGAGCAACGTTGGTCAAGGGTGCTCATGAGGGGCATTTGGGCAAAACACTCACCAAAAGGAGGTTGCGTGAATATTTTTGGTGGCCTCAGATGGACAAGGACGTTGGCATGTTCATGGGTGAGTGTGTGGTGTGTTCTAGTGCTGAGAAAAGATATAATCTTAGAACTCCCCCTCTTCAACCCATTGAAATACCTGCTGGGCCTTGGGAGAAGATTGGCATAGACCTAGTTGGTCCTTTCAATGTGCTCCCAGCTTCTTCAAGGTTTGCCATTGTGGCCATTGATTACTATTCGAAATGGCCGGAAGTACATTTCATTGGTGAACCCAACTCTAAAAGTGTGATTGATTTTCTGAAAGATCTTTTCTTGAGTGAGGGTTTCCCCTCCACCATTGTAAGTGATAATGGTGTACAATTTGTCAGCCAAGAATTTCAATGTTTTTTGCGGCAAGGGGGAATTTTCCATTCCAGGAGTTCGCTCTATCATCCACAAACGAACGGTCTGGTGGAGCGCATGAATAGGGTCCTTAACAACTGTGTGCAGTGGGCTTTGGCGGGGAAGTGCAACATCCAGAATGCTGTCAGGTCCATGTTATGGTTCTAGCGCACCACACCCCACTCGTCTACCAAAGTGTCTCCCTATGAACTTTTGCGAGGCAGGAAACCGTGTTCCAAGGTGTGTCTTGGATGGATGTCAAAGTGGGTGAAAACAGACTCTGTGATTGATTTGGATGGCTTTGTAAGGGACAAGGTTTCTCAAGCCCAAACTCATCAAAAGTCTTATTTTTATGCCAGGAAAAGATCCGATCCCCACTCATTCGTTGTTGGTGATGTAGTACGTGTGAAGATCCCTGTACACAGCAAGAAGGGGAACTTAAAGTTCTCAGATCCATTGGTTGTGGATAAAGTTTGTGGTAATGCTGTCAGGGTGAATAACAAACATTGGTGGAAAGTGTCTAGAATTGTTAAAAATCGTGGGAATTGTGATAGTGTAAATTTGCATTGCGGACGGACCGATGAAGATAAAGCTTTGCCTTCCAATGTCACTCTGCCTGTTTTCTTACGCAGGAGCAGTTCCTTCTAAATTCCGTTAGTCTTTTCTTTCTGCTTTTTTCTCTGTCTCTCACTGTTTTCTTTATGTTCTCCCTTCCTTTTCTCTTCTCTTTTCCTTGTTTCTTCTTTCTTCCTTTCCGTTTGTTCATGAGGAGCAGGATAATGTGGTTTGCTCCTCATACTTTACTTGTTGGAATGCTCGCGCCATAATGTTCTGGCCGTGAGTATTCCACTAGAGAATTGAGAACCTTGGTTTGAATATGTTGGTACAGTTGCTGCCTGATGTTTGCTTCTGCCGGCTGCTGCGCAGCACCTTAATCTACAATAAAGAATAACTTCAACAATTGTGCTTCGCCCAACGTCTTACTCACTACATATGTGTTTAAAGAAGGATGTCTGTTATCTCTGCATAGCACATGTGCGGTTTAATGTAATAAATGTGACGAAGTTAAATAAATATATGAAATAAAGAAAGGGAATGTGTAATATAGATTTCTAGTGATTTATGGTCCCCCAAATATATTTTGTGAAATGTGTTCTCCAAAAAACGCTCACACATTGTATGCCGGCAGGAAAAGTTTTATGATATTGTGTTTTAGAAAGAAGGAGAAGATTAGTATAGGCCTGTAAAAGAAATATTCAGCAAGCTAAAAAAAATTGGAGCAGTGTTTTAATCCTAAAATATACTATTTGCAATGTGTTTCTGTGTGCTGATTTTACTGTTGGGCATAAGAGGATCTGTGTAATATATCAGTAGCCAATATATTTCCCTGTTAGAATTGTAACGAGTTAGTGCGCCCCCAAAATGAAGAAATGCAATAGCTCTCAAAAACCTTTACAGTGTGTGCTGCGAGTATAAAATGAGATAGCAGAAATTGTTGCTTAAACCACAGCATGCTTTAAATGCGTACAGCTGTGCAAATATTATTTAGAAAGACTCATATTTAAAAGAAAGCAGTCCATTTTTTTGTTTCACATTTTCGTTGTCTGGCGGGCGTATGGCTGACTAATAGCAGCACCCACAGGCAAATGTTCACTTTGCATAAGGTATATATTACAGGAACAAATACTCTGCTAGCCCCGCCCACCACCAACCGCTAGTGTCCATTTGTAATGCAACTGATGCTTGTGTAAAGTGTTACAATCGGGTTTGCATTATATTTAATTGCAAAAAATATAGAAAACAAATGCGGGCGTCTGATGGAGTGCTATACTTCAAAATAATAAAAAGGACAGTTGGAGGCGGCTATGGGAGGAAAGAGAGAAGAGGCGACAGGATTGAGGTGGTGGGAGGGCTGGGTAAGCCACGAACTGGAATGCGAAAGCAAATGGAAACAGTAATTTGGTGACGGGAAACTGATAAAAGAAGCACAGGATGAGGAAACAGTGTGCTACAGCCAATAGAAACAGAGCAAAAGTAAGTCGCAAGCACACGAACCAATGAAAAGCAATGAAAGCAATAGAGTGGGAGGTAAGCCCCTTTTAAGATATATTAAATACAAGTGATGTCACTGGCCATGTCATGAATGATGTAATATGTGACGTCAACAGTAGTGCATTGCGGGGGCGCGAGTTATAGTTAGCTGAACTAACTATAACGGCCAAATTTCTCTGGTTTTGTACGAGTGAAATGTCCAACTAACTATAATGTCCCTGAAACCTGTGGTTTTTTCAGTGAATTTTTATGTTTTTTAAATGCTAATTTCTAACTATACTTTCCCTGAAACCTATGGTTTTTTCCGTGAATTTCAAAGGTTTTTTAAATGCTAATTTCGAACTATAACGTCCCTGAAACCTATGGTTTTTTCAGTGAATTTCAAAGGTTTTTTAAATGCTAATTTCTAACTATAACGTCCCTGAAACCTATGGTTTTTTCAGTGAATTTCAAAGTTTTTTTAAATGCTAATTTCTAACTATAACGTCCCTGAAACCTAAGGTTTTTTCAGTGTGTGTATATATATATATATATATATATATATATATATATATATATTTGAGATAAGGGAGACTGAGGGGCCCGTCGTCACATTTCGGGGGAATCAATTTCTGCTACGCCACTGCCTGTCCCTTCAATATATTCTAGGTGACGTGATTTGCTGCTGCCAATGCCAAAACCTAAACAAATTGGGATTTATCTAAAAAGAATTTGCTTTGTCAAGAAGAGCACTGTTAGAAATGGGATTTTTGGTAGGCTAGGACATGGGCCAAAGCCAGGCAGAAACCACCACTCTAGTCAGGATAAGGGAGTTACACTCCTAAAATAACCCCTGCTCACCCCCTTGGTAGCTTGGCATGAGCAGTCAGGCTTATCTTAGAGGCAGTGTGTAAACCATTTGCACATAACCAACAGTAATACAGTGTAAGCCCTACAAAAGGACACCACACCAGTTTAGAAAAATATCCAATATTTTTATATACTTAAGACAAGACCAAAAACAATAAAAATCCACAATACATTACTTAAAAATCTTCGGTTATCAAAATATGCTTGAAAAACAGTTCCTTGATATCGATAGCTCCGTCCGGGGCTATAACGGCGTCGTGAGCAAACAAATCCAAACAGTTCTGGCTGACCGCGGTGTCGCGGGCAAGCTACGGTGTCGGGAAGACCCGCAAACAGTACCTTTTAGAAATGCAGGGCGTCGGCGACCTCTTGTTGAGCTTCCGAGAGCACGGCATCCGCAGGCATCTGTTCCGGAGGTCGGTGCAGGAGTCGTTGGGGCCCTCGAAGTCACACGCGTCGCAGATCGAACTCCTCTCTGTTAAAGTCAGGAGTGCTTGCGTCGGCAGGCGTCAGGTGCTGCGGTGCGAAGTGCAGCGGTGCGGCGTGCTGTGTCCTCAGGTCGCGGTGTGAGCAGCGGCTCGGTGGCGGTGTCAGATGGCGGCGTCGGTGAGACCAGGGTCGCAGTGTGAAGTGAATGCGGTGCTCGTCACGGTGCGGGCAGGTCGCGGTGCAAGCAGCGGCGTCGTTGCTGAAGCGCTGTCGTCGGCTGACAAACTGGAGTCGATGGCGCCGGAGTCGGTAGGCCAAGGCTGCGGTGTGGGATGAGAGCGGTGCGTCGTGTAACTTTACGAGCGGTGCCCTCGAACCATGGTGCAAGCAGCGGCATCGATTTTGGCGTGGAGCACCGGCGTCGAGGATACCAAGGTGCCGTGAAGCGAGGCGGTACGGAGTGTGGGGCTCACAGGTCGCGGTGTGAGCAGCGGCTCGGTGGCGGCATCAGCAGGCATCGTCGGTAAGACCAGGGTCGCGGTGCGGCGGTGCCTTCTGCGGTGCCTTCTGGACACGGAGTTGGCTGCAGCGTCGTCGACATCGCCTGGTTGCTTTTTCTTCTGTTGCAGCACAAAACACACAGTTCAAAGTGCTGAGGGCAGAAGAGCTTGAAGTCTTTGCTGTTCCTGAGACTTCTTGAACAGGGGGCAAGCTCTACCTCAAGCCCTTGGAGAAACTCACAAAAGTAGATTGCAGAAAGTTCAGTCCAGTCCTTTCACTGCCCAAGACAAAAGCAGCCACTGCAGGCTAACACAGCAAAGCACACAGCAATGTGGTAGTCCCTCCACACAGCTTCTTCTTGGCAGTCTTCTTGGTCCAAAAGAGTTCTAAAGTTCAGGGGTCTGGGCCCCAATATTTATATCCCAAAATCCTTTGATCTCTTAGGCAGAGAGTGTCTGTGCCCAGCCAGAACCAGTTCTGCCTTCTCTGGTGTGACTTCCTGGCAGGAGGTGGAGACGGCATGGTCAGAGGCAGACCAGGCCCTTTGAGGTGCAAGGAAATCTCCTTCCCCATCCCTTTCCTGACCCACCTAGACTATCTGGAGCCACTCCTGCTCCCCAGCCTTCTGTCATTCAAAACCCAGACAGGCAATCCACATTCCAGCAGAGGCACACGGGATGACAGAGCAAGAAAATACCTACTTTCTAAAAGTGGTATTTTCAAACACAGAATGTAAAAATCACCTTCACTAAAAGATGCATCTTTAGATTCTGAGTTCAGGCATACTAAACTTTATTTTCCTACCTAATTCCCCGGGCCAGTTATGTTTATAAGATGTTATAAACAAATTTCCCATTCTGTCCTATGGGGAACAGGTAGCCTTGCAATAGCGAAAAACGAAATTGGCCGTAATTCACTATCACAACATGCTACACACACCAGGGCATGTCCTACCTTTCACATACACTGCACCCAGCCCACAGGGGTACCTTGGGCCTACCTTAGGGGTGGCTGACATGTAAGAAAAGGGAAGGTGAGGGACTGGCAAGTGTGGGCACTGGCCAAGTCGACATGGCAGTTACAAACTGTGCGCAGACTCCGCAATGGCGGGTCTGAGTTACCTTTTCAGGGCTACTCACGTGGGTGGCACAATCAGTGCTGCAGGCCCGCTAGTAGCATTTGATTCACAGGCCCAGGCACACTCAGTGCACTTTACTAGGGACTAACAAGTAAATCAAATATCCAATCATGGAAACACCAATCCATAACACAATTTACCACAGGAGCACTTGCACTTTACCACTGATCAGCAGTGAGAAGAGTGCGCAGAAACACTACGCCAGCAAAAACAGAGTCAAAACCGGGAGGTCAGAAAGCAAAAACTCAGGGGAAATGCGCCAAAAGAAGCCAAGTCTAACAAACACGTTTTGCAGAACTCTTCTGTTCCTGTGTTTAGCCATAGGAATGTGGCACGCCCAACCCTTCACCGGAAATGTTCGTTTTAACAAAAATGCAAACTGCAATTCGAGTCAGTGGGCTTTGAAAGGCAGAAAGATGGATGTGAAAAGCTGCACCCGCTGGCTGCTGCTGTAGACCTGTTTCGACATGTCACACAGCAAGGAGTCTTGGGGAAACTGCTGTCTGCTCAGACCTAAACTGTCCCGCCTAATCCAAGGGGGTCTGGGTGGAAACAAAAAAAACAAAAATACTCTGCTATTGGGGCGACGCCGGCTGTGCCCATGCACACAGGTACACACCAATGGTGCACATATGACGCTGCCTGCACTAAAACTAGCAAACACCAGGTGAAGGGCGATAATCTAGCTAGGCACAGCCTCGCCCCTACATACATCAAAGGTCTGTTGTCACCTTATCTCCCCACCCGACCGTTGAGATCAGCTAACCTCGCCCTATGCACTGTGCCCAGGTTTCGCCTGGCCCGCATGAAGGGCCGCTCCTTTGCATACTTAGGCCCTAAACTCTGGCACTCTCTTCCTTTGGCTCTCAGAAACTGCCATTCTCTACTCAAGTTCCATAAGAATTTGAAGACTTTGCTCTTCAGCTGCTCTTAATGAGCTCAGTGGATTCTAATTTAGGCTTATGCACCCTGTTGCTGTTTGCTCTAGCGCCAGGAGACCCTTTTGGGTAGCTGCGCGCTCTACAAGCTCTGTAAATAAAATAAATAAATAATATCAGATTGCGTTTCAAGTGGTGCACCAGAGCCCTAGCTCCCACTGGTGTATCAGGAGCAGTGGCACCGGGGCCCAGAGGCCTGAGGGGCAACTGAACGCTGTCCATCCAGAGGCCATGGGCCCCATGTCCGTCCTTGCTCTACGGCCCACACCACACACGCGAGGCCACGGCCTGATAAAATGTGACCCTTTACATTTTAAGAAACAGCAGGCTTGACAATGACCAGCATCACCGAGGTTACACTGGACTTCAGTAGCCTTTCTGTTTCCCGCTTTTTAATAATGCAGCCCGCAAAATACTTCACACACACAGACACGCATGCGTGACCATCGATAACTTATCTAATGAACACCTTATATTTTTTTCCAATGTCATTTTCTCACATTCCTTTGTTGTGCACTACTGAAGTACAGTCTCTGGGTGAGCACAGCCTGATGACTGACTGCAAGTGTCACACAAGCGTCACCTCGTTACAGACTGAACAGAGGCGCCTGTAGACTGTGGCCAAGGAAAAACGTCCAGGCACAAAAGCACAGCAATGACCAACTGATAGACGTCAACACCTTCAACCCCCTTACCTGTCCAAACAGCCACACCAGCAGGACCCCAAACGCACAGAAACACAACAACTAAGAACAAGCATTTGCAATGCTATCGGTCTCGCCTTACTGAAAGTTTGAGCTCTTGGCATTGCTAATAATAATGCAACGCCAAGAGCTCAAATTGTCAGTAATGCGAGAGCTATTGCATTGCAAATGTTTTTTTCTATTTATTTATTTTTTAAGCAATAAGCACGGGTGCCATGATTGCGTAAACAAATAAATAAATAGAAAGAAAATGAAAAATGCAATATCTCTCACATTACTGAAAGTTTGAGCTATTGGCATTGCATAATTATTAGCAACGCCAATAGCTCAAACTTTCAGTAATGTGAGACAGATTGCATTGCAAATGCTTGTTTAGGTTTGAAGCTATATCCATGTGTGAGGGAGAGACCACCTAAGCCCGCTCTTGTGCACCACTTCTTCCACCCAGATGCAAACCCTTCACTATATTCGAGGTTCCTCACCCATACAGTGTTTTTGCTTGCCAAAAAGTACCTTTGGTGGCATAGCTGGAGCACATTCAGTGAAATTATGCAATGCCGGCCAGCCATTCTGAGATGGCATCACGTACCAGCCAACAGTGTTTTAATTTTTCAAAGACAAACCAACAAAATGGGACTTTATAGTTGAAAAAGTGAAAACTTTATTTCCAGAAGAATTGGTAGCTTTCGCTTTTGATGTGGGTGACCTGTTTTTTTCTGCTTGTTGCCACCATGCAGACTTCTGGTTTGTTTTGTCTGGACTGAGAATTGAATCAATAAAGTTTGTTTTTGTATTTTTCACAATACATTCATAAAACTTCAGTGTAACATAATCAATCAGAATACTTAACAGTTCTCTGAAAATATATTACGTTTGTCTCATTACATGAGTGAAATCAACCAGTCATACATTCTTCAAAACTTAATGAGGGTTCACTATATCTTGTGTAATATATTGCATGAAAACAATATTGCATCCTACCGTGCTATCATTGCAGAAATTAGATGTTGAGTTAAGAACTCTGAGCGCTCTTAGCTATGTGCAATATTTCTATGTAATTATATGGTCACGTTGTTCAGCCAGCCTGGTTATTTGATGTACTAGCCATGTTTTGTCTTGTACTTCAAAAGTCTCTTTTAGTATTTTAAAAATTCCTTACTTATAAACATTTTAAACTTCTATGTGTGTTTACAGTTATGTGCAATATTTTTATGTACTTTTATGGTCTATTGTTCTCAAGACCGAATAAAGGTTTTTGATTGATTGAGTTAAGAATAGTAAATATATACTTAGCTTTATACTTATCTTGGTGATATAGTGGTATGCAATATTTTATAAGTTCACATTGTTTACTCAATAGTGTTTTATGCAACATTCCCCAAAAAGATAACTAAGAAGTGCCAAATAGTTGCAAAATTTAAACAAATCAATAACATCAACGGTGACAATGTGGTATATGATGAAATAAAGGCACTGACAAAAATATTTTCTTAAAAATACAAAAAGTATTTTGGAAGCAAAATGTGCATTTTTTAATAAAGCATTGCTTGGGGTTTGCCAGAGTTCAATGGGGTTTAATAAAGGACCTCAATGGAAAAATGGCTAGGTGAAATAAGAGCCTAGTGCAAGCTCATGGCTAGATACAACATGTCACCAGCTTACTTGTGAATTCATCAACACCTTCGCGCAAATTCATTGGTGCCTTGACTTACCGAGCTGAGATTTCTTGGAACAAAGACCTCGTATATTTGGCACTGCTTGAAAATCATTTGGTCCAGGCCAATGACATAGCTAGTTATAAATATAATGAGAGATGATCTAAGTTTACGGGCCTCCAAACTAAGTGCGCTCTATACAACCTATTTGAAATAAAGAGCCTTTTTAGGCATGGTTCAAGTCTCCATCCTCTCTTTAACCAAACATTGGCAAAGCCATCCGGTTTCACCTTTGTGACATCTACTGGTTTTGTCAGTTATTTTTTTTCGACACCTTGCACAGCATCACAAGATGAAACGCAGTCAATGCCAATGAAATATGTTTTGTTTCTACTTACTTTTGCTGAAGTGCCTACTGTGGCAATGCTGCGCTGAGCGCTCTTTAGCGCTCTGAAACACCTATTTTCAAAGCACTATCGGCATCCAGTTTGAAGCTTTTTTATTAGCAATAGCATTTGCTGGCAGCGCATGCGCACTGCACTGTAGGTGGAACCCAAAAATGCCACTTAAGGCACTCCTGCTATGAGGATGCCCAAACATTTCCGCTAAAAAGCAGACTGTTAAGCTACAAAACTGAAAAACAATATATGTATTCCATACTGAGGCCCATACACTTTGGAATGAAAGTTTCAGTTTGTGTAAAAAAACACACAGTGAAATTTAAGTTTACATCATCTCTCGACCCAAGAAGTGGCCTGGGTATAGCAATGGCTTTACTGGCAGACCTCTAAATTTACATAATAGTGAACTGTGGGACACAGAGCTCCCGTTTGCCAGTACATGAATGCTGCTTAATGTTGGTTTTTGCTCCCTCGTTACACAATGTAAGCATAATGGCAAGCAGCTGACTTCTAATCACTAGCAGGAATTTTTTTTAAACGGCAGAACTAAGAGCGCCCCCCCCTCCCTTTGATTTATTATTACTGCCTGAACCCTTCCGAAACAGAAGAAATCTAGTACAAGACGGGGCATATTCTCAAGAACATGTGATACCCATCGCAAATTTAGCTTAACGCAACTTAGCATATCGCAGTCTATCGCGGTAAAACAACGCCGTGTTAGTGTAGTATTCTCAACCTGGCGGCACCATGCGATAGTCCCATGATAACGTGTCAAATGACCGCGTTAAAATTAACGCGATGCCGCAAAAATGCGAAACACGTACGCAAATAAAGTTGCGATGAGGCCAACCGCGATACAAAAATCAGTGATAACCAGCGACAGGCCTGCAATTCCCACGCGTCATGCGGGAAAATGCACTATAAAAGCAGAACAAGAAAAACACACCAAAAACAAAATAAACTGCGTAGCAACATGGATGCACCCGGAAAGAATGCCCAGGTCAACGTGAACCCCACAAGCCCCACAGACCACCAGCAAGGAACCTTGGGGTCGGGGAAGGCCAAGGAGAAGAGGAAGACGGGTTACAGTCCGCATGACAACCGGATCGTCGTCACGGAGGTGACAGAACACTAACAACAACTGTCCATCACCTCCACCGTGTCATTGGCAACACAGAGGCAATCCATCGTGAATGCAGTCGGAGTGTCGAGGAGTCCAAGATGCGCTGGCACGATGTGAAAAGCCAAACCAAGCAGAAACCCGCTGCCAACAGGAAGGCAGCAACAGCGAATGGAGGTGGGAGTCCTGCGCCACAGGAGGAGCTGGAGCAAATGGTGCCCACAGTCATCAGTGTGGAGACGGTGCAAGGAGTCGGGAGTCTGAACACTGCTCGACATGACCTGACACAACATCAACAGGGTGAGTAACAAACAGGGACTGGGGAGACGGGGGGGGGTGACGGGCACAATGGCACACATGCACAACGACGTGTAGCACACCGCACACCCACAATGACCCTGGGTCATGTCCCTGATCCCGTGGCACACTGCAGCACACATACAAACATCAAGTAGGCCCCCGTCCACCATGTGCCCAAAGGGGTCCCACCCCACACATCACCAATTCCACAACACACACATGCACCCGTGCAAAACACATCAAAGATGCATATTTGTGAGCCACACTGACAATGCAAGTGACACCACATGACGAGCAGCATGGCTGGAGTACAATCACCATGACATTGTGCACGCCACGAGACTGAGGTGGCTGAGTGTGGAACACATCCGGAAAGGAGCAGGTCACACTCTGACACATCCACGTGCACAAACAACCACTGACGTCAACAATACATCTGCAGACAAACAATGCACAAGAGTACAAAAACCGTCCAAGAGCACAAATGACCCAAGTCGCCAACATCACAGCACCTTAAAAGCACAAAAGTCAAAGGCACACCGCCTCCAAAGGATAAGGGGCAGCAAAATCACAGCTGCAGGTGCGACTCTCCCACAATGCAGCACACACACATAGCAATGACAGCACATCCACATGGACGACAATGTGGTACACAGTGCAACACTTACACTGCAGAACAGAGGACACAACTGGGTCCGCTTATGCGTAGAAAATGGCCAATCACATCTGACATCGCAGGAAACTGTGAGATGAAAATGTACGCATACAACCTCACCTACGTCATGTAGTCCAAATGTCCACTGTCCCGCATCAAATAGTCCGCTCCTCCCAAACAGTCACAATGTACATTGTCATGCAGTCTGTATGTAAACTTGAACAATACGCCAACCTACATGCCAATACAATGTCAACAAGCATCTCCCCCTTCACATTGCAGAGAGACAAACAACACCTCCAGCAGAGCAGACCAGACAACTCTACAGTGATGCTGAAGAGGACCTCCACACCGTCGACACAGACGCCCTACAACAGCTCATGGACATCTTAGGCACCCCACCTCCAGGAGCAGGGCAGCCCAGCTGCATCGAGGAGACCCCACCCCCTGCACAGACCACACAGCAGGAAGCACCCACCACCATAGCTGGCGCCCAGCAGCCCACCGAAGCACACATCGCATTCCAAGGCTAGGTGTCAGACTGCCAGAAGGGGGTGGCCGAACAGGTGCAGGTGGGGTTCTACCTCATGGAAGCCGAACTAGATCACATACGTGGGTGTCTAATTCCCATCAGGGACCATCTACACTCCCCAACGGAGACCCACACTGCGACAGAGACACATGCCTTTGCACATTTCCAGTACTAAACCACACCCAGAGCCACGGGATAATCATCCAAACCCCCATGCTGGACTGGCGTACGCATGCCCAGTTCACTCCTCTTACATATTGAGTGGGGGACGACAAAGCTACATGTGCAAGGTCTCACCCGCTGCCTGCGGTGACATGGCTGCGTCCTCTGTACATGGCACAATGTGATGTTGTAGGGCCCGGGGCCCCAATGCATACATCATGAGCACACGGACACACAGATAGTTAGTTGAACTGGCAACGGGCACGTGCGCTTGACACCTTTATTGCCAGGGTCACATGTACAGTGACGCATGTGCTGGATGTGTGTGGGGTGAGTGTAAGCCAGCCCTCATGGAGTCGTTGGTGCTGGCTTGAACTTGAACAGTGATCACAATTAAAGCGGAAACAGAAAACACCAGCATAACAGAAACAACTGTGAAGCATCATGATGGTAGCCGGAGAAAGTACAGTGTTCACCCAATATGCAAGCAGAATGGTCCATGAGTTGTGGTGCACTGAGTTAGTGGCACCTGAAGAGCTGAGCAGGGTATCAAGCTGATGATGGCACCCACGACAGGTGTGAGCAACTCTGATAGTCTGGCGGTAAGACACTTCCGACTCTGGCACCTGTTGTTTGGAGTTGGTCCTGGCGGTGGTGGCATGTGCATCCTGCGGTGATGCGACGTCCGGGCAGGTCAGGACTCGATTTGATGTGTGAGCCCAGGTGGACCGCAGTTGAGGCCGGAGCAGGGCCACAGACACATGGCCTTGATGACCCCAGTCAATCGACCCAGAGGCCATCCAATATGCTATCAGACAGGGTCCATGACTTGAGCTGCACAGAGTTAGTTGCCCCGGATGCACTGTGGCCGGCACAGGCACACCGCCACGGGATGGTGACTTGCGGCGCAGTGAGTTAGGGCCACGCGAGCTAAGCGGCTCCTGATCGATGTCGAAGGTGAATGTAGCAGAGGTTTGCGGGGGATAGTGGAAGGTGTCCTCCAGGGCATGATGCAGAGGGCAGAAGCCGGCCGGAAGCGGCAAATGGAGGAGTGGAATGCTACAGCCTCGGTTTTGCCACAAAGTCAGTATCACCGACATGATGATGAAGACAACCCCCAGTCCATAGACTCAGTCGCCACCAAAGTTCAACCAGGAAGTGTCCATGGATGTCGGGGAACAGACTTAGTGGCACCGGAGCTGAAAGGGGATGCAGTCTGCAATGAGGCCAGTACAATGATATACAATCTGCCATAAATAAATCATGACTGAGTTCCCAATGTGTGACCTACTCGACCGCAGTGTTGGCCAAAGGCAGTAGTCAGCAAGGGACCACAGGTGTCGTTCGATTGCTATGCACAGAGTTGGTGGCACCACATCGAACGGAGTACAGTGAAATCAAATCTGCAATAAATATATGTACTCTGCAATTGTATAATCAAGACTCAGTTCCAAATGTGTGACCTACTTGACCGCAGTGTAGGCCGGAGGCAGCGGTAGAGTACGTCAATGAGAAAAGAGTACAGCGGGCCTGTGTCGCGGAGGCCGTGATGGTCTGAGGAGGCTGCCAAGGTCGCGGGCCTCGGCTTTGAGCTTGCGCCGGCCTGTGGTGGGCCCTCTTTGACGCACGCCGGTGTCGGCAGGTGAGGAGTGAGGCCTGGCTGCGCAGGGGTGGGCAAGACGGGTCTGGGGGCCAGCGGCCTAGGGTGCAGCAGGCCCCCAGGATCGCAGGCACCACCGTTCACGGCGTCGGCCTCGTGGCGGGGTGAGGGGCACTGCCCTGGCAGACACGTTGGCCATTCCGGAAGAGAACCACGCCCAGAGCTATGTGCTTTTTATTCACACCCCTATGCTGGCCTGGTGTGTGCCGGGGCAGCCCACTCCGCACACGCTTACAGGGGGGGAACGTCACAAGCTACATTTCCGCGATCTTCCCCACTGGCTGGGGTGACATGGTTGCGTCCACTGTCCACTACACTCCAAACACCAGCAGTGCATGTAGACATGGATATGTCTGTGGTCTGCATACTGCAGTCTGTCCAGCACATCTCCGCCACACTTGGCATTATGTACATTCTCATTCATGGGTCACTTGCCTCCTTCGCACATGCCTGGTTCCCACCTCTCCCCACATTCCACTATTGTGTGGCTGAGGTGCCATGCCGTTGATGGCTCATGTACATGGCTAGCCCAGGTTGCCACAGTAAGTTGTGCTGTCGTGTCTGGTGGGTGGGCATGTTGTTTGGCATGTTGTATGTGATTTTGTAACGTGTGCATTGCCAGAGTTGTGTGTTGCATGAGTGTGGAGTTGAGGTGTGTGGTGTGTTCATTTGGTACTTACCAACGAGCAGTGCATTCGCGTAGGTGCCAGCCTCAAAGCGCTGGTTGATGATGGGCTGTCGGAAGATGAAGGAATCATGCACACTGCCTGGGTAGTTGGCGAAGACATTGGGGAAGAGTCCCCGGAGGTCCACTATTGCCTGCACATTGATGGAATGCATGTGCTTTCTGTTGCAGTGATTGTGTGCAGTGTCGGCAGGGGGCACAAGTAGGACATGTGTGCAGTCGATTGCCCCCAACACGTGCGGGAATCCAGCTATGGCGTATAGTCCTTGCTTGGTCTCCAGCTGTTCCTGCGCATTGTGGGGGACATATAGGTACTGTGGTACCAAGCTGATGATGGCATCCAGGACAGGTGTGAGGAACTTGGATGGGGCTGGCTGGTTGGGAGGTACAAGAGGCCAACAGGTGCAGCACAGCCAGCAGCTTTGTCTGAGGTGGGATGTTGGTTGTCCGCTGTGTTGGTACCGTCAGCCTGTGGGCAATGATGGTCAGGATGCGAGGATGGTTGTCCTTTTGAGCCTGTAGTGGGCATTGACATTGTCTGGTGTTAGGTCTGTGAGGCTGGTGCGTTTCCTGAAGGTACGCTGTCTTTGTCTGCGCTGCCTCTGTGGTGGTCCGGGGGGGTGGGGGAGGGCAGAGGGGGTTCCGGGGGGGGGTGGCGGTCCTGGGGGTGGTGGCGGTGGGTGTTGTTGCCCTCTCGGGGCTCCGGGATGCATGGTCAGTGACTCCATGGCATCTGTTGTTCTTCATGTGTGGCTCTGGGCTGGGCTCCCTTTGATGGTGCAGGTCGTCGTCCGACTTTACACCAGGTCAGAGCAGGTGTTAATTTCCTGCTGCTAACGCGCCTTATCGCCTGTTTTGTGGTCTTATCGCCGATCTGGATGGTCGCTGAGAATGTTGAGGTGTGGTGTTGTCGCGGACTTTTGCTCGGGAACGCCTACTATGCATCTCATTAGCGATAGTTGCCGGGGGTCATCGTTGGCGATGCTATTGCAGGTAAACTGGTGGTATTGGCTGTTAGCACCAGCTTGTGAATGGGGCGATAGATTTATCGCGACTTTGGCTGCGATAAAGTGCCGATAACTCGGCGATAGATCCTTGAGAATATGCCCGACATGTTTAAGCTTAATATCTTCATGAAAAGCGAAACTGACGTGATGACTGGTGGCGACACAAAGGTGTGCTTAGTAGACGCTGGCTATTATTTTCATGAAAGCTCATTAACTATGCCACCATTAATTCTCTCTGGAATGTGCAAAATGCACCGTACGTTGCTGGTCACATATTACTGAGATCGTGACTCAGTTTTCCAAATGCAGACAGAGTGCTCCCAGGGGCGGTACGTCCATTGGGGCGTTGGGGCGTAGCCCCCCCGCCCGCAGCTCCCTTGGCGTCTTTGAACCTAAGTAAACTGAATCAGTTTACTTAAGTTCAAAGACGCCGAGGGAGAACTGACAATCATGTCAGTCAGCATGACGTCGGACCGCCCACCCCCTTCAGAGTCTGAAGGGGGTGGGCGGTCCTGCGTCATGTTGACTGACATGATTGTCAGAGGGAACAGGGGCAGCAGGCAGCACTGCAGCACAAGTGCGCATGAGTGGGGAAGGGCACCGAATTTTCGCGCCGTGCCCAGTCATGCGCACTTGTGTGTGCACTGGCTTGCGCATGCCCATTAGGAGAGCGAGGGTTGAGCAAAGGCTCAAACCTCGGTCTCCTAATGGACAGGCGGGCGAGAGGTAACCGTGCCCTAAACCAATCCTGGCGCTGCCAGCAGCGCCAGGATTGGCTGAGAGGGGCTGTAGGGCCAAACAGAGTCAGACCCGAGGCGGCGCGGATGGCGGACCTCCTCAGGTAGGATTTTCTTTTTTCATTTCAAAAATCCCCCCGGTACAACCCCCCCGCAAGCCCCCCCCGAGCCGCGTCTGTAACTGCTTAACTTAGTAGCTGTATACACTCGATACGATTGTCAGCGTCTGCCATTGCACTGCCTGTTTTTAATCGTTGAACATAAAAAGAGGCCCATGATCGAGCTCTTCCGTTAATGAATCTTCGTTCCGCCATTTGGCTGGCGGTTTAAATTAACGTACTCAAAAGTCTAACGCGTCATTCTCGCTACCGTTCTTTAAACTAGGAGAAGGCTCTTTTTTTGTTGTAGTTCTATACAGCGAGAATTTGTCCTGTCGATATCAGAGCGCTTTACATGAGCGCCAGTTGCGTTACAGAAGGACATTCACTTTTTATAATTTGGCACGGGGAGAGTAAGTGATTTGCCCAGAATCACAGGGTGTTGTGCGTTTATACCGGGACTCGAACCCTGTTTACTAGATGTGAGGTCGACCGCCCTGGACGTTAGGCCACACAGCACGCATTCAAGCACAGCACCTTTAAGCACCGCAGGCTTTCAAGCACCGCACTAGCTCATATCACTGTATCAGTTATTCAGGCTCTAATATAACCGAAGAACTCAAAACTTTCTACAGTCATCATGAGGTAATCAGCATCTCACACACTTGACGTAAAGTCAATGATGCGCCAATGAGTGCAACATTTTAACCCTTCCAAAGTCACGTCAAGACCATGAACCAGTAAACGCAATTAGCCGCACGCTTACAATAAAACGCCCCTCGGCGCATCGTTCTGGTCAGAGTAATTAAGTGTCAGATGTGTCAGACGTGGGTGATTCATCGCCAGCTTGTCCTTCCGGGACACAGACATCAAGCAAATACTTCCTTTATTTTATGTACTATTTCAAGAAAATGACAGTACTTTTCAACTCTTTCCATTTTACTTTTGCAGTCCCTAGTTTTAAAATAATGTGTGCAGTCCAGATTTCTCACACCAGTCAGTCCCTGGCATATGTACTGATGACACCTTATTTGTTGAGCAAGGCACTGCTGCTAGGCCAAACCTGTGGCAAACAATTGCACACTGAAAAACTGTCAATTTGAGGCTTCAGAATAAGTGCACCTTTAATTCTGAGGCAACCGATACTCATCAAACTGACAAGACAATGCTCACACAACAGGCACCTCAAGATGTTGTCTCGAATGGGGAGTCAACAATTTCTGTAAGAAGACCTATTTCTGGGCAATAAAAAACATCCTGAGATACAAATATAAAATAAAAATGTAAATCCAGTATTTGTAAAGCGCGAACAGCTACCCGAAGGCATCCCGACGCTGGGGCCGTCAGGAAGATTAAGCAAGCTATTGCCCAGAGTCACATGGTGCTGGGCTGACCCAGTCGCGGTCCGTGTAGGAGTGCCGGCCGGGCGGTGACGTGGGGCGGGGGAGGGGCAGGGTGGGGGGTAGCAAAGTACGGATTATGGACCAATACAGGTAAGTAAACATTTAAATCAATGAAACGAATTTCGTTGCGCGCACTGCATCGCATTTGGAGATTTTCCCTATCCATGATGGTGGAGGCATGTGACACATTACTTTCGGTTTAAGCCCCAGCAGAGACAGTATATAATCAGTTCAAGCCAGCTCCTCCTTACCTGGAAATCATGCATCTTGTTGGGCTCCTTTGCTAACATACCAGTTGGCACTCAGCTTCCCGCCATGCACATGTTTGTTGTGTTTGGATGCTCTCAGTGACCTTGCTTCTTGCCTTTCCCCTCTACAACCTCATTCCTCATCGACAAGTTTAAGAAGTCCTGCTGATTCATTACCGCCAAATGTCCTTTGCTTCATTACTCAAGTACTCATGTTGAGAGTAAAGCTCCACCTCTAGTCTACAATAGTCTACAGTGATGAGTACATATCACAAGAATTACCACTTGCTATTGTTTAATATGCTAAACTGAGGGAGACATTAAATGTACTGTGTTCTGCTATAGGTGATGAACTTGCCACATAGAGAATTTTATGGCGTACCGGAGCATGAGTTGTGTTTGAGTGTTGCTCCCTTCTTTATTCCTTTTTGTTTCCTTTGGCTCTCATTCATAGTATATGTACAATTGCTAAGTGCTTGTATTCATAAACCTTCTACTCTATTTAAAGGTATTTTCTGTATTCCTGGTATGAATGGCTCCAAACTAAATGGCCAAGAATGAGTTCTGGTGTTGGAATATGCAGAAGGGTTCAGGTTTGTGCAGTAGAATGTGATGAGTTTTCAACTTCCAGAGAAAATATAGAGAGGACATGAGATGAGAGAACTCTCTTAAGGGCATACTTTTTGAGGAGGCCCTCTGCTTTTGATTGCAGTGGCTCAGTTTATTTGGTGATTCACAATTCCAATCATGGGTAAAACATGGCTTGTTGAACATAGATGAGATGTACTTGCAAATTGTTTGATTGCATATTGCATTTCAGGTTTTCAATTTGACCAATCCTTTGACTTCTTACCAACGAAATATGAGTGTCTTCCTGGTCGAGGACCACACTGCTTTTTCTCTTATCTGTCTTGTATCAAGACACTGCTGGACTATGGGGTGAAAGAAAGCTTGAATAAGCAGCTACCTATGTTATATGACATCTCTTTATTAATGTAATAACTGCACTTTCACAATTGCTTTATTAACCTTCCTGCTTTCTCAAATTTGCTTGAAAATGCACCATTTATCCACTCTTTTTTCAAAATTTTCTCGGGGGCAAAACCCCCCTTAGGTTGTTCGGGCTCGCTCGCTACGCTCGCTCGCTGCGGTGCAGTATGCCAATAATTTTACGCCCCACCACTTTCAAATGTCACCAGCCACCACTGAGTGCTCCTGATCTGCAATGAAGCTTTCCTATCAGAATTCACACATGTTCACATCAACATTTGTTCACATATATTACCTCTTGCTGGACGACTTTGTTGCGATTACTGACTCGACCTAGCATGAAACAAGCCTCATTCAGAGAGCAGCATTTTTTTGAGAAAATTGTGTCGGGAAAAACGTAATTTCAAAAACAAAAAAAGGTTTTGCAACTTTCAAATAGGCTTAGTGTCCTCAAAATTTGAAATCTGGGCTGAGGCAAATCACTGATGCAAGGCAAGGAACAGTCTTGGCACTAAAATGAAAGCAGGAGTATGTCCAGCCAAACATTGGGTCATATTGACAACATGCAATATTATCAGTGTCAGAACGACAGCTATTTCAAAATAAAAATGATAAATGCGAGCAAACAAGAAACATCTATTTAAAAATAAAATTTGAAAAAATGCAATCTTTACAAGCAACCAGGGAATAATGTACTAAGCTACTCCAGGACGTGCCCCAAAACTAAACTCGGATATAATAGATGTAAAAAAAAAAAAAACCCTCTGATTATATTTGTTATGCAGGTAGCGCAGAAACGGTTTCACCTAAAGTGAATTCCCATTATTCGTTTCCCAGAGACTGCTCGAGCACCACTGGAGACGAAAGACATGTAGGATTAACAAAAGCCACAGCAACTGCTTGGGACATCAACGTGCAGTGAAGTGCAGGTTACCAGTGCGTCAACCGCTCCTCTTATCTCGGACCCCACTGCTCCTCTCCGTTCTCCGCTACCGGTGTAAAAACGGAGATTTGCAGCAGCCGTAAGTCACCACAGTCAGGAGCTCCGGGAGGATAAAGTACAAGCACAATAGTCTGGCAAAACTGATAGGGGTACGTGGCAGAGAAAAACAGCTTGAATCAATTCCAACCTACATAACAAAAAACACAAGCTAAAAAATTGTGTTTATTTCTGTGATCGCGCACAATCTCTAGAAGTGCACACCGTAAATTAACCGCTTCGCCGCGATCGGAAATCCGCCCAGGTGCTGGACATTCCGATCGCGGGTGCGGTCGTGACGAGCTCAGCTCATCATGACCCCACCACGCAGCATGACGAGCTGAGCTCGTCATGAGCATCGAAGGGGTTAAACAAGCAGGGCGCTCACGTGCACTACATAACGAAAAATACAAGCTAAAAAATTGTGTTTATTTCTGCGATCACGCACAATCTCTAGAAGTGCACATCGTAAATTAAACAAGCAGGGCACTCACGTGCGCCAGCCATCCCAGTTGCAGCTCCTATTGCAGGAAAAAACAGCTATAAATAACCCAGACAAAAGGAGAGGCCATCACACGCTGTACAGTGTGATGGCCAAACAAAAGGTTCACTTAGTGAAATCGCCAGCGAGGGAGCTAAGTCCACAAAGGAGGGACATTCAAACAAATGCACCAATAACAAGCCAGCTTTTGTAAATGATGTAGCTAACAGCCAATGGCCATTGGTGGGTGTGACACACCCCACACAACCAATATAACAGGTTGATCGAAGCTCGACCCAAAAATGAGTCCACACATTTGAATGAAATATGAAGGCTATTGTAGACAGCGTGCGTGTGGTCTCTCTTGGACCCAGCTGAAGTATTGGGAGATTTTGAACACTGGGCTAAGTGTACCCATCAAGCAAACACAAAACATACACACACCCAAGGGAAGCCACGCTAATCAAAAGAAAATAACACATTGAAGCAACAGACCCCAAAAGACTTCAATATTCCGGTTCAAACTGGCAGTACTGTAGATGCTCAAAACCCCTCATGCCAGAGTTGAATCCCACACAAACCACCCCTGTCTGGCAGTGCTTTAAATGGAAACATACATGTGGTAGTACCCTCTCTTTAGAGTACCTGTTTGCTCTTCAGATGTCCCGGTGCTCCTCCGTTGTAATGTATTGCAGCAGCACTGAGAAGTGCAGGTATTGTATTGTAATTGCATTTATATAGTGCTTACTACCCCTGACGAGGCATCGAAGCGCTTTTGGAGGTACTCTCCCCTTCAAATTAAAGAAGTGCCGGTGCTCAGTACCGGACAGCACCAGCCCATTTAAAGCACTAACTGGTCCGCTCAATTAGCACTAGGCCAACACTCACGGCGCAGGGCTGTGTGACACTAAGGTGGACAGACACTTGCAGTCTTCAATTCAGATTCACCCAAAATGTGTTTTCGTGTAGAATCGTGCAAAGGGTGTATCAAAAGTCGCGTTAGGTTAAAAAGGTGTGCAAAAAAAGCACATCACACAAAAAAACATTGATTGTCAGCACTTTTCGGTGAGCTGCCAACATTTTACCTCATTTGCCTATTTTGACTTGTGTAACACCAAATTAGGGGATTAGCTGTATAAGTGATTTTTGTATTTATTATTTTCAAAAACACTCGACTTGATTTCCCAAACTCGATTTTTTGCCAATAAATAGTTTTAAGAAGGAGCTATACCGATTCTAAGCCCTGGAATTTGCAAGCGTCAGGTTGACACGCGGTAATGATGCTCAGTGTGCCAATTTGGAAAGACGAAAGGCTGAGGTGGCCCTTATTGGAACTCTTGGCCGACCGGTGTCAGAAATAATCAAACACTTAGATCAATTACCTCTTCAGTATTATCAAATATGTAACAATTAAACTTAATACTAGCCCGCAGCCCGTTCTAACTGCTTCCATTTTTGTCAGGAAGGGGATCCGACGAGGTGGGAGAAAAAGCGGTTTGCGTAGATCACACGGTGAGGACAGGTAGCGGGAGCCGGGATAATAAGGCTACAAAGTTTGGAGGGAGAGGCGGCTCCTAAAAACAGCATATGACGTTCTCTGCTTTCCTGTTGCCCTTTTGGACACAGCGTGTACCCATGAACACACCCCTGCAGGAGGTTGACATCTCTCCCATTGTGGGTGGCTTTTTTTTTCTCCAAAACCCCAAAAGATCTCCTGTTTTAGACCGTAAAACTTCCAGATTATCAATTTCACTGCCTCTGTTTCTTAAATCATATTTCTGTGTTGTTTGGTGTTTTACTTGGATGATGGAAACTCTAGTACGATGTGAAATGCCGCTCTCCGATGTGCGGTTGTTTGCACGAGGGCCAAGCGTCCACCGACGTATGTTGAATTTCGTGCAAATGTTCGTGTAAAACAGTCACAAGCCGCAGCATTTTTATTGCTTAGATGATTTGTGTTAAATATTGTAACTGAATTCCGAGCTCACTGGCGCACATGACTGTGCTGCACTCTTGTGAGACGTGTTTCTGTTTCTGGTGGTCTCTCATTGCTCTTCAAACTGCAAAAAAATGGGTTTAGTCGCCATACTTTGAATATTTGTTTATATTTTGTTTCGGGGGCTATCTGTCAGAGGTGGGTTCAGAAGATCAGGGCTTCAGTCCCGGGGTCTGCACTTAACCATAAAGCCTGACCCTGGACTGGTGACTTGACCTCTCTGTGCCAGTGAGATTCACAAAATGGGTGGGGGTTGGCGCTTAAAAAGGCGCTAGAAATATGCGGAAGCGCCAATGTCCAGTCCCTGCGGGGTTACAGCGCCGTCCAGTCTCACTGTCGCTATCAAACCTTCGGGTTCATATAAAGATGGACAGCAGCCGCGTGAAAATAAACAATTTGACACTTTTTGGCAATATTCTTCTTTGACAGCAGAGCCCCCCCTGGTCTGGCGTGTGTGCTCTTTGGCACCACACATTAAAACAGCAGCGCGGGAAAGCAGAGGTCTGGGCTGCTTGTGTGATCTTCTGCACAGAACTGAGATCCGCCCACACTTTAATCAGGACGTATCTATTATCTCTTCTATCTATTATAAATAATATGTGATCAAGTACGTGAGGGGATCCTGTTCCGATCCAGACTGCACCTACCGTTGATCCCTTCAGAAACCGCATTTCTAGGGCTTCCCTCTTCTGCAAGTTTTGTGGCAAAGAGGACGATTGTGGATACATTTTGTATATATTTCCATAGAGTTTGCAATGAAGCTCCACTATTTCTGTTAGCTAGAAACAATATAATGGTCTTATTTTATACTGCACGTTACAGCGCTGGTCTGCTCTTTCCAAGCGCTTTAAATAACTGGCGTTGTTGTATTATCCAATTTAAAGGCCCCCCATCTCGACCTTTCAGTAACCACTATTGGCACAAAGAGTTACCTGCCCAGGATCACACATTGTGGTCAAACATGAAGCCTGGATTAGAACCGTCACAATAATTAAAACATAACTTTGATCGTGCACTGCGAAGATTGACTTTGAGGCAACGAGTGCAACTTCCTAAATATCCAATACAATGAACATGCCCGTAAGGTAATGTTCTTATAAGTTTTTTTAATTAAAAATAATCGGCTTGCCTCAGAAGTTTGGCACTGCCACATTCCTAAACTGTGAAAGCGCAAACCTGTCAGAAGTGCGGAAGCGTGGGCCGAATTTACGTACTTGGTGAGAGCACCTGCCTTTCATTTAGCACAATATTTAGTGCCCCGGGGAGGTGGTGGTCCCCGGGGCAGTGTGGGGGGGTTCGAGCCCCCTCCACACTAATTATTAGTTATAGCCCCGGGGAGATGGCGGTCCCTGGGGAGACCGCGCTTCGGTTTTTTTAATAATTTCGGCCGGATTCACGCACCCAGCGGGAATTCGGCCAAAATTATTTTTTTTTTAAATGCTTTTTTTGGGCCTGGGGGTCCTTGTGGGACCCCCTGAGCAGGCCTAGGGGGTCAGGGTGTTTCTACCCTGCCCCCTTTTCTTGTTTTTTACCTTTTTATTTTACCTTTTTCTTGTGACTCGGTTACAGAGTCACAAGATGGCTCCCAACACATTCTGGTTTGGAGTGTTGGCAGCCAATCAGAGTAAAGCTCGTGCTCGGGAGGGTTCGCGAACCCTCCTTGGTGCTCAGATATCGATATTTTTATTTCTTGAATTTCTCAGCAACTACTGAACGGATTTACACCAAAAGAGTGCCCTCTGAACCAAGAGCTACCTTTTTGCCAAATTTGGTATAATTCTGTTCAGCAGTTCAGGCTGTAGACATGTCTAAAGTTCCTATGGAAATTAACATGGGGAAAATGCGTTTTGGGACCCCCCTTTTTTCTCGGCCCCTGCTTGACGAATCACCCCGAAACTTTCAGGACAGGAGCTGACCTGACCTGAAAATTTCGTGAAGATTTGTCAAAGGGCGCCAAAGATATTGGCAAAAGAAAAAACGCTTTTTGAATAGAAACAAGGTCCTAACTATAACTACCTACTGGCGACCGCCAGTAGGTAAATATATATATATATATATTAATGTATGCACATATATACAGGCATTACACGTTCTATGTTTATGTTTTTAATTTACAGCCCTTATGAAGTCCTAAGGGGCGAAACACGTTGGCTGGGTTGATTGACTTTTGTTTGATAAAAGAATCAAAAAGTTGGATTTGAACACAAATACAAGACTCCAGATGAACTGAATTCATCTGAACTGATTCTATTGGAGATCTATGGATGTTGTAATAGTTGGAACTTTTCATTGCTCGAATTGAGTGATACTTTTGTAACATTTCAAGCTCCTTTTTAGGTCTCGCTTAGCGTTGCAGCGCATGTGCTGCTCGCTCTGCGAGATCTATTGTCGTCGGGTTGCCTTCGGAAGTGGGGTGGAAGCGCCACCCATGCTTTTGATTGCCGTGCGTCATAAACGCTCGCTTTTCATTGCAAGTGAGGATTGTTTGTTCCCTCCCTGTCTCCTTTTTGGCTCGCCCACCCGGACTGGAGATTTTGCACGGCGTTACATGCTTTCAGCAAAGCTGCATTTTCCGGTACGTAATCTTTTGCCCGCCTCTGGTTTTTGACATTTCCGCCAGCGCTTGTGAGTCAACACAAGGCCTCCTCAGGCCATAGTGTCACAAACTAAAAGGCGCTTTTTAAAATTGTGAATGTGTAATTGCCTGGCGAAGGATTTAAGATTCTGCAGGCACAGTCACAGACGCCGAGAGATGAGGGCTAACCTCGTCAAACAAACACAGAATAATTCTATTTCCACCAAGAGAGGCCCCCGCGCCCCCTCCCCAAAGCGAGCACAGATTCTATCCCTGTTTTTCAAATTACCCTTTTCCGTGTCGTTCCAGCATCATTTTCTTGTTGTTGTAAATGATAACTATTAAAAATGCGTGTTGGCTTCCGCATCTGACAGTTGGGAGCTGATGAAAGGCGCGTGCATTGTAAATGTCCTGTATGTACACATCAGGCTGCTGGCGATGCTAACTCATATACACTGTGTGTTTTTGTAGCAGGCCACTAAATTATGCATTCGGTGCTGGGCTTTAATCTCATAAACCTGCCTGTGGCGGTTAGGAGCGTCGGTTGTTAGATCACGTGGACCACCGCGCTCAGTTCTTCGGCGAGCACTCGAGCGGCGAGGCTGGCGAGTGTATCGATTGCTTTGGCCTGCTGATGACAGTCGGGAGCGAGTTCTGCTGGTTTATCTGTTACCAACCTGCCCTCGGTAGTTGATAGTGAGCACCTGCAATTCGTAAGCAGTGCATGGCCATTCCAAAGCCTGTAGCATACGTGTAAAAAACACAGTAAGCCCCTTTGTGTTTGTAGTTAGAGGAGGAGTGGTGCATATAGTGTCTCTGTGGGAGCTATAGTGTCAGTAATTACTTGCGGACTCAGGCCCACATTCCGTCTATCATGGTAAGTGAGGTGCGGTTAGGCCAGCATTTCCCATACTGTGGGTATCAGTAAATCTGAGACGTGACATTACCCTGGGATTACAAGTTATCCTGTGTAGCTCCTTTCGAGCGGGGTTGATAATTGGTGTTTATTCACAGAGTTCTGCATTTTATTCCCAAATTAGAGGCAATCTACCTGGTACAAATTCCTCCAGTTTTCACCTGAACAATGTTGTCCTGGTATCGCACATGGTCATTGCACACGCAGTAATACCACAGTAATGCTGTGTGCAAAATGACCACAAGCCTCATCACACCACATTGTTCTCACGAAGCGACTGGTCATGGATGTCATAATGTGTCTTGAAGAGTTGTGTTTCCAGTTCTATCCGCAAGTGGGACAGCAGGTCTGTTCTTCAACAAGTGTCCATGAGGGTGTAAAGCAACTGAAGTTACCTGCGGGTGAGTTGTTACTTCAGGAGAGGGTCTTGAGATTGCTTTGAAACTGATGGAGCTCCATAAACTTCTAGAAATGGTTTCAGATTATAACATAGGTTTACAGCCCACAATCTAGATTGTGATTCTGTGTTTTAAACTCGGTTTCTGCAGGTGTGCGTGTAGCCGGTGCATGGATACTTCATCGCATCTAGTGCTGGATACATTTTTAGGCACTGTGCGAGTGTCAAGGGAAGAAGTGTGGTGCAGCGGCCAGGGCGCCTCACTCCGGACCACGGGGGCTCGGTTCGATCCCCGGAGCCGGCGGCAGGTAAGTCCAGCACCATGTGACTCTGGGCAATAGCTTGCTTAATCTTCCCAACGGCCCCCAGAACCGGGACACCTCTTCAGAGGTAGCTGTGCGCTTTACAAATGCTGGATTTCATTTCATTTAATAGGGGCAGGGTGGGTGTAGTAGTGTGGATGAAGTTGGAGGCTGTGGTGGTGGTGGCAGTGGAAGGGGTGGTGGTAATGGAGGTGGTGGGGTTGAATTCGCAGAACAGAATCTTCATGACCCCTCCACCCCACTTTCGGTCCAATAGATGATACATTTCTCTCCCCTGCCAGGCGTTGAACCTCGTTGCCAATTGCAAAGCATTTAAGCAACGCCCTTAATCACATCGGCCACACCCCTTTGAGAGACCCCCAGTTCTTTTATCCCACGTAAAAGCCCTGCATTTAGCCCTTTTCCAGTGTCCCAGCTTCTGCAGAAGTGGCAACCGAGGTCCAGGCAGGTTAAAGTATGTTGTCCAGGATCACACAATGTCTTCACGCGGGGAATATGTGACTAACACCAAGGATTCCGTGATAAAAAAGCCCACATCGCCTCTGCTCCACTCCCCATGGCCCGCCATGCTCCCAGCCACTCCAGACCCCACTCTCTGGCCCGTTGCCTAGGTTACCAGCCTGGTGCTAGAAAGAAGGTTCAACAACAGAACCACATGTCTCAGCGTACCTCTTCTCTTTGCATTCCACAGGAAGGTACTACTAGTGCGCAATTTGGAATGGGGGAGACATCCTAGCAACAAGCATTTGCAATGCAAGAGGTCTCGCATTCACGCGAGTTTGAGCTATTGACATGGCAAATGACAATGCCTTTTATTTTTGTTTTCGTTTTTAAAACATAAATAAAAGGCATTGTCATTTGCAATGTCAATAGCTCAAACTCGTATAAATGCGAGACCTATTGCATTGCAAATGCTTGTTCAGTTGTACTAATGTTGAAATTGAGTGTTGCTCCTAAGCAGTGGGGTTACTAAAAGTTGAGCGTAACAGTCTCTATATCATAAGAATAACACACTCGTGTGATACCAGATGGTCCACACTGCTTTTGTTAAGTTTCTCTAAGAATCATAAAAGCTTCTGTTCTCAGTGATAGCTCAATTCTCTACAGATAACAAAAAGATATGAAGTAGCCCGAAACACATTGGAACTTTCGCAAGGCGTGGACTTTAAAAAAGAAATTTGTTGGTTTTTATTCAATGAAATAGAGTTATAAAGAAAAACATCTAACCCCTTTCCCCCAAGCCCTGACGCAGGAGAAGCAATGCTCCTTTCCATCATCACATAGATCTGTAATTGCACCCCCTAATGATGGTACATCCCCAGTGGCATTCAACAGCATTATCCTTGGGGATCTGTTGGATCATCACTGACTAAGTAAGTGATTCATGGTTAGATTACTTATATGCAAATATATTTTATAAGTTTCTTATCTGAAGAACATCAATCTACCAAATCTTAACTAGTGAAAAGACAGAATCAGTGTATGATAGAAAAATTATTGCTATGAGAAAGATGTTGAAAAGGTTAGCTCTTAATAGGTTTTTGAAGGCTTGATGGTTAAGTAAAGATTGGATCATGAGCAGTAAAGAATTTCCTGCTGTCAGGAGCTAGAAATGAGAATCATCGACTCACAGCTTTACATTTCTGGAACCTTGGCACTGGAAAAGAAATCTGGATTCAGAAGGAAAGGAACATGAATGATATTCAGACTTGTGTTTCCTAGCATATAGGATCCCTAGAAGGAAAGGAACATGAATGATATTCAGACTTGTGTTTCCTAGCATACAGGATCCCTCTTTTTTATATAAACTCCTCTGGTGAATGCTGGACTTATAAAATATGTGCTGCCTCATGAGCAAACAGTGATGATGAAGATGATAGTTTCTCAGACCACAAAAGCCACTGATGCAGCATTCTGAGGCATCCTAAAATGACCTGTCTGTTGCTGGAACCCTCAAATACACAGTGTTGTAATAGCCCAGCCTTGTATAGAGGAAGGATTTCACCAATCAAATATGCATGTAAGAAGAAAGAAAAGGAAACTGTAATTAAGAAATGTGATCCAGGTGGTATTTCCAAGTATTTATTCCAACGATGCAGCACAGCAATAGTACACGACTGGCCAGCAATGAGAGGCAGTGCAACTGACTCATTAGACTGGCAGCAGCCACAAGGTTCCAGATGGAATTGGAACACATATTATAAAATGCATAATACAGTGAAGTGAGGAGATAGGGGGAAGAGGGAAATAACAAGCATTGAAATACAGTTACAACATACAAAATGCAACACACCTCCCATTTTCAGCGAACAAAGAGAAGGTGGGCAGGGCTGGTGGAATCACCTAACAAAATCAGCCAGCCTTCTGGGTACATATCTAATACGATTTGAGTCTTTGACCCTAGAAGCAACTGTGTCCTCAGAACACTCATGAGATACAGAACGTGAGTTTGGTCTGCATTCTTGATGACGTCTAAAACTAGACTCAGCAATATTGAACATTGAACAATCAGACATGTCATCCTCAACATTAACAATGTTTGACCCAACAGGACATTTGGCAACGCGCTTAACATTCCACAACTTACCATCTTGTGTGATGACACTGTTGTCAAAAACTTTAACAATCTTCATGGCCTTGCTAAATCTATCTGAGCATTTGCTGGTGAAACCAGGTTTTCTTATTCTAACCCAATCACCAACTTTAAGGCAATGGGATTTAGTTCTCCACTTACAGTCGTACCACAATTTTGTTTGAATCTGCTTGGCTTACACTTTTTGAGCAGCACAGTTCACCAATTCTTCAGAAAAATAATTATTTTTGCACTTCTCCTTGAACCACCAGGGACAAATCTTGGAAGTGGGATCCCTACCTTTCAACAGTCAGAAGGGACTGACTTCAGTGGTGGTATGGGGCGTGATACGATATAACCACAACCTTTTTCTAATTGAATTTTTCCAATCTCCACCCAACTTGATGACATCGGCAACATAACCCTTTAACACTCCGTTAAAGCGTTCAACTAAGCCATTCTCATGTGGTTCATTATACAGATGTTGTAACATGTTTAATATTGTGGCATTTAAAGAATTTTTATATTTCTAAAGAGGTAAGCTGCACTCCATTATCCGTAACAAGGACTGAAGGGCAACCTTCTCTGGCGAAAACCTCCTTGAGAAATTCCATAACAATGTAAGTAGTAGAATGTGAGAAAATTTCACATCTGGCCACTTAGAATGGTAATTCACCAGTACCAACGCATAACTTGAATCATGTGGTAAACACATGAAAGGACCCGAAATATCAAAAGCCATTTTTTTCCAGGGTTCATCAGGCCACTCAGAATTTTTCAAAGGTGGAACATTAAGTTTTAACATTCTCTCACTGGACATGCATACTACACACTCCCTGACCGTGCGATCAACCATGCGATCCAAACCTGGCCAACAAAAATAATTCCTGACAGGGCGTTTCATTGCGGACATGCCAGGATGAGTTTTGTGTGCAAGTTCTAAAATCACTTTTTGCACACCAAAAGGAGGTACACATTTTCCGCTTTTGTACATAAGTACACCCTCGAATTCCAGCTCATCAGCAACCTTAAACATGGGCATGACCTCAGCACACAAATACTTTTTTTCAGGCCAACCCTTAAGGATGTACTCATTAATAGTCTGCCATAAGAGGTCATCCTTTTCACTCAGTCTCCACAAATCCTCAGAAATGCCCTCGAACTCACCAGAAGCAACATCCTGAATGGTGGTAACCACCTCAGAATCATCGAGATTGTCACAAACACTTTCTGTACAAGGAAGACGAGACATGAAATAGCTATAACATTTTTTTTTCCAGGCACAAACTCTGTCTTAAAACAATACTCTTGCAGTCTGGCTGCAAGTCTCGCTATGCGCGCTGTGGAATTCCATCCACCACCTGGGGATAAAATGTTGACAAGGGGTTTGTGGTCCGTTCTCAAAATTAACTTACTTCCCCAAACATAATTTTGATAATGTTCTATCGCCCAAACACAGGCTAACAGTTCTTTTTCTATCACAGCATATCTGCGTTCTGTCTCATTCAATGTGCGGGAACCGAAACACATATTGCACTCCTCTTTTCCACACTTTTGTGACAGAACCCCTCCAATTCCATACAAACTTGCATCCACCGTGATAACACATTCCTTGTTCATACAGAAAGGTTTAAGAGTAGGAGCTTTTTTGATATATTCAAAAGCATTTTTTTGTTCTTCTTTCCATTCAAAAACAGTTTTGTATCTCAGTAATTTCCTCAAAGGCTCCATTTTAGAAGCGAAATTGCTAACAAACTTACTATAGTATTCGCACATACCTGCGAAAGACAACAACTGGTCCTTGTTGGTGGGGGCAGGTGCACTGACAATTCCATCTACATTGGATTTCTTGAGAACTACACCATTACTTGTCAACGTGTGTCCCAAGTATTCTACAGTGCTTTTGAACATTTTACATTTACTGGCTTTAAGGGTCAACCCACTTTTCCTTAATCTTTCACATTCCTCCACTAAATGCTTCAAGTGTTCTTCCTCATTTTTTGAAAAAATCAAAATGTCATCTTGGAAGCAATTTACGAACCTGTCTGCATCCCTAAAAATGTTGAACATGACTCGTTGGAAGAATGAGGCTGCAGATGCTAAGCCAAATGGCATCCTTGTATATTGATATAACCCCTGGAAGCAATTTACGAACCTGTCTGCATCCCTAAAAATGTTGAACATGACTCGTTGGAAGAATGAGGCTGCAGATGCTAAGCCAAATGGCATCCTTGTATATTGATATAACCCCTGCGGGGTGATAAATGCCGTTAGCATCTTGGATTCTTCAGTCAAGGTGATTTGGTGATATGCTGATCTCAAATCTAAGGTTGAAAACACTTTTGCACCTTCTAGAATAGATACCACTTCATTAATGTTTGGGAGGGTGTGACAATCCACCACAATCCCAGCATTCAACGCTCTTAAGATCCACACAGACTCTCAATTTTTTATCAGGTTTTCGAACTAGAACGATGGGAGAAACCCATTCAGCTGAATCAATAGGTTCAATGATGCCCTCATTGACCAACTCATCAAGCATATTTTTCAATTCTTCTCTGACATTTATCGGTACACCCCTCAGTTTTTGTTTGACAGGTATGATGCCATTCTTAAGTTTAATTTTGTGTGAATAGTCTTTTAGTTGACCTAATTTGTCAGAAAATACATCCTTACATTTTTCCTTCATAAAGGTTTCTTTGTCTTCACACGAAATGACAGCAATATTTTCAACATCTGCATTTTCATTCAACATCACAGGTTCTATTGCACAGGGATTGCGGATAATGCCCAATTTCCATTGGTCTCTCCATCCTAGAACATTTACACCCTTAACAGCAACATAAAGTTTAATAGATGTCACCCTGGTTTTGAATTGCAAATTAGTATTAAAGTAATCTTCCATGTCTATTTTTGACCCATCGTAACTCTCTGCTATAATGTCAGACGGATATATCTTGTTAAAATCCAACACATCACTTAGTTTTTCCATAAAATATTTCTTAGAAATAATCGTCCATGGCGAACCAGAATCTGCCATGAGTACTAGATGCACACCTGAAACTTCAACAGTACACAAAGGGGGTTTCTTAATCAGCTTGGACTCAGAATCATTGACATTTGAAATCCTTTGTGAGAGTGAAATCACAAAACCATTATTTACTTCTTTACCCACACAGCATTCCCACTTATGTACTCTGTTACATGTTTCTGCCATGCAAGATACCTTACCGCGTGTTGGAACTATATTTCTCCTTTGATCCTTACATACAGAGGAAAAATGACCTATTCTCCCACATTTCCTACACTCTTTGTTAATCGCAGGACACCCTCCATAGGATGCCATGTGTGTTTTGCTGCCACACCTATAGCATGTACCAGATCTTTCATTTCTATCGAATCTTTTAAACCCCCCCAAAATTATTGGAACGAGATGTGTTTGATCCTGAAAATGAAGCTTCATTGCGCTGGACTTCCGGTCGTTTAATAGCACACACCTTTTCAGTTTGTTCAGTCTTATTATTCACATTCCTCACAGTATGCATCCATTTTTCAGACTGTTCCAAAGCCTTGGCTGTAGATATAGCTTCAGAAAGTTTCGGATCTCCCAAAACCCATAGGGCCATATTATCAAGAACGGCGATAACATTATCGCCGCTTTAGCTGCAGGAAACTGCCGCTAAAGCGGCAATAAGGGGCTTGATAATATGCCCTATAGAATTCCAATAGAAGCCCAGTTTCTGGTGTGAAGGACATCAAACCTGGGCTACTATTGGAATTCTATAGGGCATATTATCAAGCCCTTTATCGCCGCTTTAGCGGCAGTTTCCTGCCGCTAAAGCGGCAATAATGTTATCGCCATTCTTGATAATATGGCCCATAGTTGTTCTTGCGTTTTTTTACTTTTTACATGAACAATGATCTGATCCCTGATCATCTCCTCGTACATATTCCCAAAATTGCATTGTAAGCTCAAGGATCTTAACGCAGTTAAAAATTCATCAAAAGAAGGGGTGTGGCCAAGATGGCGGACTGGTGAGTCGCACTTCCCGGCGGCTCCCCGCTCCCGGCTGTTTCGCCTGGTCAATATAGCGCTCTCACCCCCATAAACACTACTATTGCTGGCGGAAAAGTAAACGACTACCGGGAGGCAGCCCTAGAGGTGAACAATACGAAATTGGGTGCCGGATCGGCGAAAGTAAGCGGCTCGGAGAGACGGAGCAGCAGAGAGGCAAAAGGGCGCCTGACCCCGACGAGGCCTGCGACCCCATCTAGCTGCGTTCTGAGAAGAGGGGGCCCGACCTCGTAAATGGTATGTGCACCAGACAGCAGCAGAGCGGCGGCGGCCGGGAAAGCTGGGGAGACCTGAGAAACCTTAGCGAACGACAGGTACGGCAGGGGTGCCTACACACCCGCGGTCCCTGGGGCCGAAGAGGCCCCGAGCGCGACAGGGCTCCACGAGGCGAAGCACAGGGATCGGCCAGAGAGATCGCCTGGCGGAGCCAGAGCCACCGGAGCGCAGAGGGTAGCGGAGGTGACACCTGGCTCCGGCTTCTGCCACTCACGTCCGAGAGGGCGGCGAGAGTAGTCCAGGCGGATGCAGCACGACGGTACCTGACTGGGCTGGAGGCCCGACGTTCCATTGCGGTGAGCCCGGCGTGCCTGCAGTCCCCGGAGACGGGGGGTCCGCGAGTGAACTGGAACACGAAAAAGGAGCACGTAGGCCCACCGCGCGGTGAGCCACGGAGCCAGACGATCGGCCAGTGATATCGCCTGGCGGAGGTACGGGGACGCTTGCATGCGCCAGGTGGAGAGGCCACGCATCGGCAAGAGCAGCGAGCGGGAAGGGCGGCATTACTCCCACACGGCCCTGCACATCCCCATACGCGCCATAGAGGGGAGAGACCCACGCACAGCGCCCCCGTAGACTTCCCTCACTCCTGGGACTGGGATCCACGGAGGATACTACGGGCAATATCGTTGGGCCCTCAGACCGGACCCCACTTAGAGGAGAGGCGCGCTAGCGACCAAGGGAGTGGATACAGCATTGTGGGGATCGGTTGTGGCCTACTACCATCCGGGCTGGGTCCCCACCACACCCAGCGCCTGGCCTACCCGGAACCTTGCACCAACGGCCTAGCAGCGCAGGAGAACAGGGGTGCGCTGGCGACGGCCTGAGAACTCGGACACTACAGCCCAGAGATACCGCTGCAGTGAGGGGGGATCGGCGGGACCGGTGACACTGGTAGAGAAGGGGTCACGGTCACACGATGCGGAGCACCACATCATTGAGGCCCCCACTCACAATCTCGACCAGGGCACTCAGCTGACACACGAGAGCCTGCGGAGATCAGAGGGCGATTCCCCCAACTGGCCACGCGTCTCCCTCTCTGGGGCCATTGAAGGGGTGAATAGGCCCGGACTTTCCGGGACAACAGGCCTGGGTGGTGTTTCTGCCAGGGCGAGAACGCGCATCGAGGAACGGGAAGACCTTCCAAGTTGCGGGCGACCTCGGGGAGCGCCGAGAACCGCACCAGAGTACACTGCAGTGGTCTGAGGGCCAAGAGTGAGGCCTCCCAAGCTTGGCGGCCTACAGAGCTGGGAGAACTGCACCTGCAGCGACGAGAGGTGAGGTGAGGAGGAGGGGAGTGGAACCGCTGCGCGGTGTGTGAGGGCGGCTACTACCCGGCCAGTGATATCACCTGGTGGAAGCGCAGGAGCGCATGCAAGCGGCTGGTGGAGGAGCTGGGTGCAGGCGGGAGCAACAAGCCGGTGGAGCGACATCGCTTCAGGGTGGCCTTGTGACTCATTGGGCATGCCATTAAGAGGGGGGCTCACGTCGCGGCCTCCCAGAGAGGGCCCCTGCCACTGGGGCCTGGAGGTAACGGAGGGGTCCAGCAGCAGTTGGAGGTAGTCGAGGAGCCCTCTGCCCCGGCCCCGATTTGAAAGGCTACGTCGGAGTGGGGATTGGACTCGGCCTAACGCCACCCGCAGGGGGGAGTCCCACCTGGCTTGGCTAGCACCCAACACGCGACGGAGGGCTTGACAAGCAACAGGCGGGCGCGGAGCGCGACGAGTGCCACACACGAATCTCTGCTAGTTTGCGGCTCAGCTATGTCCTCGGTGAGGAGGAAGGGGGAGAGGTCACTGAAGGAGATGCTCGCCAAAGGCTCCCTGTCAGGGGAGAAAGGGGGTAGAATGTCCCCGGCACTGAAATTGCAGATGGACTCGGAGGAGGGGGAGGTCCCGATTACCCGCTCCTTCCTGGAATCGCTCTTTAACACTCTGAGGGAGGTTTTCCAGACACTCAAAAGCGAGGTTGCGGGGGAAGTGAAGGAGATCCGCCGCGATGTCGACACAATCAGTGAAAGAGTAGCTGCCATAGAAGATCGCGAGCAGACCAAAGACGAGGAGATTGAGCAGCTTCAACAAGAGGTGATACGCTTACGGGACCACCAAATTGACCTGCAGGCGCACGCGGAGGACCTCGAAAACCACTCGAGGCGGAATAACATCCACGTCCGGGGTGTTCCTTCGGACGCTGAGGGGTCCGACGTGGCTCAATATCTACAAGGACTGTTCAGAGACGGTCTGGGAGAGCCGCAGTACTTTGAAATCTGCATTGACCGAGCGCATCGTGTGGGCTTGCGGCGACGAGCTCCCGCCCCCCCACTGGACATCTTAGCCTTCCTTCCAGATTTCCCCCTCAAAGAGCGCATCTTGCGAGAGGCCAGGGCGAAACAACCAATCAAATAGCAAGGACACTCCATAGCACTCTATCAGGACCTAGCTGCCGTCACATTGTAGAAGAGGAAGGAGTTTAAAGGGATGACTGCACACTTGAGAGAACAAGGGGTGGCTTACTGTTGGGGCCATCCTTTTCGCCTGATTTTCAAATAGAATGGCAAGTTGTACCAACTCCGATACCTCCAAGAAGCTTGCAAGATCCTCGGCTTGGAGCATCAGGGCCCAGAGGAGGCGCCCGGCCGTACACGGAGGTCATCAGGGGAAAAGTGGCGGAGAGTGGGACGGAGACGATCGCCTGCCCTCGGAATCGGGCTGGACCCTACCACTATAGCGCAAGCGAGGCAGGCGGCCCTGGATACGGTCCTCAAGGACACAGCACCACTGGACGACTCGTGACTTCACCAGGGGTAATAGTTAGCATTGCAGTTGGGCTGACCGGGGTGGGGCTGCCGGGGGCGGGGAGCTGGAGACACTTGGACCACAACTGCTTCCTATCCTTCTATTCCCCACATGCCCGCGTTTCTGGGTGGCGGGCAATGGACAATGTTGGGACTTCGGGGTTTCTCTGTTGGGGTTAGGGAGGGGGAGGGAGGGACCTGGGATGCCGCAGAGAAGGGGGAGGCAAATGGGACTGGGGGTGGAGGGTGGGAGTGGTCGGGACAGTTTTGGGGTGGGCGCCTGGGGTGTTGGGGACAGTGTTTCCTGCTTGTTTGTTGGGCTTCAGCAGGGGGGGAGGGAGTCCGGTAGCCGTAATGTCTCTCTTACAGGGAGCCCTCGGGTCATGATACGCAATACACCCTGCACATATCCATGGGCATCCGCCTTACCGCTTGACAGAGGGAGTGGGTTGCCATATGGGAGAGGGGAGCCTACCCTGAGCAATGCGCCAGCTCACGTTGTTGTCCCCAGTCATGGTCGCTAAGGAAGTGAAAATACTCACCTTCAACGTTAAAGGGCTTAACAACCCTGTTAAAAGACGCGCAATACTCTCCTATTTGGAAAATGCGGAGGCTGATATATGTCTCTTACAGGAGACACACCTCCTCGCCAGGGACTATCACCGAATGCGCTCGAGAGCGTTTCCACAGCAATATTTCTCCACTACGGGAGAAAAGAAGGCGGGGGTGTCTATACTCGTCTCCAACCGCTGTAGAGGGGTGGTGAAAGAGAAAGTAGCTGAGATGAAAGGGAGACTCCTGGCCTACAATGTACAATTCGGTTCCCAGCAAATTGTGATAGGCTCCATATACGCCCCTAACACAGGACAAGAGTGCTTCATCAAAGCAGCTGTAGCGGACTCATTGGCTCCTCAGATTCGAATGACATTGATAGGGGGGGGGGACTTGAACATGGTAATGGACTCGAGTAAAGACAGGTCACAATCCGCTGGATACCACAGGGGTGAAATGTCAGGGGAAGGGAAGCAATGGCTACAGGAGGTGGGACTGGTGGACATCTGGAGGGCGGCCCATCCAACTTCCACACAATACACCTTTTTCTCCCATGCACATAGATCTTATGCACGGCTAGATTACCTATTAGGCACAGGAGAGGTTAACAAGGCAGTCACGTCAGTGAGCATCGAACCGGTTGCCCTGTCCGATCACGACGCGCTGGTTGCGAAATTTCTGTTGCCACAATGTCCCCGCCAAACTGGCTGCTGGAGGCTTAAAGAAAATTTGCTCCACCGGGAAACAGTGAGGCAACAGCTCACTAAGTGCATTCAGGATTACTTCGCTCTCAACGACTCCCCAGACATAGCCGTCACGACCCTTTGGGAAGCCATGAAAACAGTGGTACGGGGGGAGCTAATTGCTATAGCAGCAGCTGATAATAAGGAGTGCAGAGAGCTGAGAGCATCCCTATCCGCTCAAGTTCAAGAACTCTAGAGTGTACATAGCCGTACTGGGGCACCGAGGGTTTGGAGGCAGTTAAAGGCCGCTAGGGCACAGCTAGCGGGGTTAGATTTAGACAGGGCAGAATATGCGTCGGTCAGACTGAAGCACTCTTACTACATGGGGGGCGATCGTACGGGCTGCCTTCTTGCTAATAGGCTTAGGGCCCAAAGGCAATGGACTCAAGTGTCCTCACTACGGAAGAGCGAACAGGAGGAGATTACTGGGGATCAAGAGATAGCGCACGCTTTCCAGGAGTTTTACGGGAAATTATACGCGGCGGACGACCCGTCCGACCGGGACATCTCAGACTACCTCCAATCGCTCAATATGTCCACACTCACCACAGACCAGGCGGCGGCGCTGGACGCTCCCATCCGAATAGAGGAAGTCGTTTCGGAAATCTTGCGCCTCAAGGTGCTCAAATTCCCTGGCCCTGATGGGTTCCCTGCCCTCTTTTATAAAAAAATTCTGCTACATCCTAGCCCCGATCCTGACAAGGCTGTTTAACTCCTTCTGGGACGCACACCCGATCCCGGGGACAATGCTGGAGGCGGCGATAGTGGTCCTGCCCAAGCCAGGCAAAGACAGGCAGCAATGTAGCTCATACCGCCCCATTTCTCTAATTAACGTTGATTTTAAACTATTCATGGGCATACTCGCCACGAGGCTTGGCCCCTATATGTTGAACTTGATAGAGCCAGACCAGGCAGGGTTTATACAAACTCGCCAATGTGGGGATAACACCAAGAGAATACTTCACCTCATTGACAAGGCTCACCAAACCCAAATGGATGCCCTCCTGCTGACAGTAGACGCTGAAAAAGCGTTTGATCGAGTGAACTGGCATTTCCTTGGTCGCACGATGACCAAGTTTGGAATAGGGGAGAAATTCCGGTATTGGGTGGGCTGCTGCTATAACAAACCTACTGCATCGATTAGGGTGAACGGCACCTCATCATGTCCATTTGCCATACAGCGGGGAACTCGCCAGGGATGCCCGCTTTCGCCCTTACTGTTCGCCCTATACATTGAACCTCTGGCGCAGAGGGTTAGAGATAACCCCCACATTCATGGGATCCCATTCGGGGGGAAACGCACCCGATCAGCCTCTACGCGGATGACGTGATCGCGGCATTGGCCGAGCCGAGGGACTCCCTCCCAGCCTTCTTAGGGGAACTGAATGCATTTGGTAAAGTGTCTGGCTTCCGGGTCAATGTGGGCAAATCACTCATCTTACCCCTTAATCCAGCGCCCCACACGCTCAACCCGAGGGAGGAATGGTTATCCGGAATCCACATAGTGGACTCCATTCCCTATCTAGGACTAGACTTGGCAGCGACGGTGCGCCGAACTTCCCAGTTGAATTATGCCAAGCTGGCACGACAAGTGAAATCAGATTTGGGGGCCTGGAGCAAACACCACCTCTCACTGCTCGGAAGAATAGCAGCGGTCAAAATGTCTCTACTCCCTAAAGCGCTCTATCTTTTCCAAACCCTTCCGGCAGCGCCCCCTCCTGGGGCGATCGCCTCGATGCAGCGGGACATTAACCACTTCATCTGGGTCGGGGCGCGCCCGCGGATGGGCAAAGCTTTGGGATATGGTCGGCCCGAGCAAGGGGGGCTGGGGATACCAGATCTACTCAGCTATTAGAAGGCGGCCCAACTGCGCTACTTAGTGGAATGGGCATGGCCAGAATCTGAAAAACGGTGGCTGTTCCAGGATCGAGCCCTAGCCGGAATCCCACTATGGAAACTGCCCTTTTTGAGGAAGACCCAACGCCCATGCGGTCTGATGGGTTCCCCAATCACCAGGTCAGTGATGTCGGTCTGGGATGGAGTGGCAATAACGAAGAAATTTACAACCTATCCATCTCCGTTGACCCCCCTGTTCGGTAACAGTCAGTTCACACCTGGCATATCCGACAAATCCTACCAAGCGTGGCAGGATACCTCCTGCCGATCGGTGGGACACCTATTTGATCTTTCTGGAGTCCTCTCATTCGCCCAAATGAAGCTGGAATACGGGATCCCCAAGTCTGAGCGATTGCGGTATTGGCAACTCTGGCATTGGGTTCTTCAACCGGGAATTAAGGAACAGGGGGGCCGCCGCCTGACTAAATATGAGAAATGGCTCATTACCAAACTCAATGATAAGGGGCAGATTTCTGAATTGTACAATATGGTTAGGCACCACCCCCTGTCGCAAGCTACACCGAGCTAGAGGAGGTGGGGGAGAGAACTAGGGGGGGGACCTCACACAGAAGGACTGGGAAGGGATTTATTATAGGGCAAAACACACGGCCCGGAACGTAGCCAGTATAGAAACCGCTATGAAAATAGCCACATATTGGTACCTCACGCCCGCACGATTGCATTGAGGTAACCCGCAAAAGAGCCCCACTTGTTGGCGAGGCTGTGATAACGAGGGTACACTGCTACATATGTTATGGGAATCTCCCATGCTGGCTAACTATTAGACCACGATCCTAGACCAGATAGATGAGCTATTCGACACACAGATACCGAGGCTTCCTGTCTACGTGGTTTAAGGCCTCCCTAATCCGATTACCTATCCACTCAAAAGCATGAGAGGACGCCAAATGGGACTGGCACTCGGGGCAGCGCTGCAAAACATCATATCTCACTGGGGATCCCCCACTACTCCTACAGAAACGGGTTGGCTCCATAGGCTTTGGTACATTCTGGGGATTGAGCGCATCTCAGCTACTTTAAACAATTCCACCGCCTCCTTTCAGAAAATTTGGGGCCCATTCCTAACCCTGTTCTCGTCAGAATTTAATGAGATTACCCAGCCCAAGTACCTACGAGTGCTACGTCTTTCGGACCTCTGGAAGGACTCACCCGCTGCACCTTCCGTTTAGCTGGCGCAGCTGTAGATGCAGACATGGGATTTGATCAAGTTGGGGCAGAGGCTACCGGACGGGGTGGGGGGGGAGTTTGTGTCTTTGGTTTCCGACAGGGGCAGAGTCACGCATGCCACATTCCAATCTTGGCTATGCATATGCTTTTGTTATCTCGTCTCACACAATGTCGCCACGCCAGACCCAGCTACGAACTTAGCTGTGGAATGTATCTCGCTCTATCCTGTGTTTTTGAATCAGCATATGTATGGTATGCTGTTTGTGGAAAACTCAATAAACACATTTAAACTTAAAAATTCATCAAAAGATTAGTTTTCATTTTGAGCCCTAGTATAAAACTTGTATCTATTAAGAGCAATGTTGGTGACAGGTTTAAATCTTTGTTCCATTCTTTGTAAGGCTTCTTTATATACATTGGTATCAACATCACCCTGTGCAGGAAGAATTTGAGGCAAAACCCTAAAAACAACCTGGCCTTCAGAGCCCAAACAATGTAAAAATATGCTCTTTTTCCTTTCCGCCCCCATGTGCTCCCCATCAATTGCTTTCAAGTAATTTAAAAATTCTTCCTTCCACTGTGTCCATGGAATTGGGGGATCTCCTTTTGTTTGAAGAAATTTATCAGGAGAATTAAATTGCATGTTTAAGAATAAATAGATTGTAAAAGATAATGAAAGTACTTGCTTTCCTTGTCTTTGTATTTTGTAAAGCTCAAGACAAATCGCAGTGCCAAACACAACTTGTTTAAATGTACTTGCACCCCAAATAACAACACTTACTTGAGTGTAAATATGATTAACCTGATGGGGAATTTATACGTAAATGCTTAGATTTCCGATTTCATCCCCTGCGCATTTCCGCGTTATCGACAAGTTTTTCCACAGCGGTCCGCTCCGTAAATCCTGTTGCTGTGGTAACTTGTACACAATGGGATTCAAAATGGCCCCCACGTAGCGTGTAGCGTCACCGCGTAACATGTGTGACGTACACTGATTTTCAAACCAAGCGAGTGGAACAGTGCGGTGAGAGCAGATCTGGAATCCTGCGTCAGACCTGCTACCGCGTGTATGCTGCCTCGCTCAGAATCAGGTATTTACATTTGAAAGTCCTCAACGTTCACTCGTCACTGAAGCCCGTGAAGCTAAAATCTCCCAAAAATTTCAAAATTAAGTAACTCTTTGCAGAAAACTCACCCGAAGTGGGGGTTTTGACGGGACAGCTTCACGCAAATGTACGATTCTCCCTTTGTATATATACACCGGAGATGGCGTGAAGTAAATCCAACATGGGTTCAGGAACACAACGCTCCTGTGCTGCTGCAAATAAGTTGACAGGGGTGTTCCTTTCCTCAGCTCGTTGCCACTTGTAGTAAAGAAATGTGATCCAGGTGGTATTTCCAAGTATTTATTCCAACGATGCAGCAAAGCAATAGTACACGACTGGCCAGCAATGAGAGGCAGTGCAACTGACTCATTGGACTGGCAGCAGCCACAAGGTTCCAGATGGAATTGGAACACATATTATAAAATGCATAATACAGTGAAGTGAGGAGATAGGGGGAAGAGGGAAATAACAAGCATTGAAAATACAATTACAACATACAAAACGCAACAGAAACCTTTTCAGTAGCCGCGGATGGTAAATACTAATGCATTCCACTGAATTAATTTTATCAAAGTGCAGAGTTCCTGCTGCTGACCATCATCACCACCACCTAGTAATGGTAGTTTGGGACGAGGACACTTTGTGGACTTAGAAATAAAAACTGTTATCTGCTGCTAAATACCAGAATGAGCACAGCATATCTATGCCCCTAGAGTTCTGTACATCCAGGCATTTTTCGTATTGAACGTTTTGTGGACCAGGGAGAGTCCAGAGTCTCAGCTCCTTTGACTAAAGAGACGCCCCTTCTGATGTATAATTCTACCTGTAGATTCCTCACCTGTGAAAATAATCCTTAATCACCAGTCTAGATCCAGAATCTTGAAAGCTATCATATTGCCAGTAGGTGGCGCAGGCTTTTCTTTGGCACCGGAAGTGACATCCATTGACATCACTGAAGACATTAACGCTCACCCTGGCACAAGGTCAGTTTTCCTCTATTTCTATGTCTTTGGCTCAGATTTGCTACGCGCTATCTCGAAGAATCTTGAGCTTTCTCACAGAATCTTTTCCGAGTGCAGTACCATGTCTCCTTCCAAGAGATCAGGGGTTAAACCCTGTAGAGATTGTGAAGGACAGATATCCATAATGGATCCCATCTGCCTCTGGTGCCTCGGTTTGGACGACGAGTCCAGATTCTGGGACTATGCCAGAGCAAGTACCCAAAGGCCATCAAGGACCATGAGGCGAAGCTCTTCATGCCCTGGGCCAGGGATGAGAGGCACAGTTGACACTGCTTCCAACCTCGCTCCAGGTCACAGCCATTCTACATGTCGGGTGGAAAGAGGGTAACCACAAGAAGCATTACAAAGGGAAGTCCCCTCATTGTCCTCCGACTCCACAGGATATCCGCCCTGGAACCGGAGTTAGTTGTCATGGAAGCGGTTCCTTCTCCGAGCAGCCCCAATCCGGTGACTTCACTGGACCTGGCCCAGAATCTTTTCGACCTCCACCGGGTCCATCCCCAAACTTCCTGGGTCCTTTGGTGTCGGGGCCCTCTCTCCCAGCAGTTATGAGCCAGACACTTGCTTTCCCCAAGTTCCAGGCTCCCAAGTTCTGAGCCATCAACATTTCTTAATAGCCTGTTCTTGATCTTCGCCAAGGCATCGGCGTCATCTGGCACTCCAGGCCTAAGCGTTTTACGCCCTCCCTATGCTTATGCCCTTGGATCTGATGCCGTTTTTCTCCATTGCATCTGGACCAACGTTGACACATCCATCTTTCGATCCGGCTCTTAGGTACTCCAGGCGGCTTCAACCTGCTACATGACCAGCTCCACCACCACCGATGCCGCCACTACTCCCGCTTCCGGTGACAATCTCTGAAGTTGTGCCTCCAACCAAGTCACAGATAAAACGCACAAAGACTGTTGGAGTAAGAAAAGTACAGAAATAAGATCCATGACCTATGCAAATCGGATTCAGACTCTTTGAATTTATACATTTTGGGCAGCAATAACCAAGGGTTAAGAGTTTGTGGGTCTGCCTTCTGCAAGTGGATTTGACACCTCTCCGGAGATGGAAATGGACATACCAGCTGGGCTGCCCACACAGGAAGTGTTGTCCTTCTATTTTGTGGTAAAGAAGGCAGCTGAGGTCCTAGAGCTTCAACTCCCTATATAGTCGTAGCTAAAACTAACGTTCTCACGGAGGTCCTCCTGCGGGCGGTGCCTACTGCTGAGCCGTTTCTGCCCATTCAGTGATGCCCTACTAGATCCAGTCCTGACGGCCTGGGAGAAACCAAACTGTGCCCTAACAGTCAACCAGCTCATGGCACACCACTAACACTCTGCCACAGGAGACCCTCCATATCCCTTTTCCCATCCCACACCTGAAAGCTTAGTTATCCAGGCGTCATGGTCATCTGGACAATCGGCTGGGAGCTGCCCAACAGTTCCCTCAGAGAGAGAGAATGTAAGCGCCTGGAAGCCTGGAGTAAAACTGCCTTTTCAAAAGAAAGGCTGGCATTGAAGATCTTACATACAAACATACTGCAAGCGTGCCACACCTATGCCGTATGGAATATGGCTCAGTTAGTTGTGCCTCACGTGCCAGAGGAAGTGAGGGTGCACATTCTAAGAGGTGGTCCTAGATGATCAGAGCATATCTTTACACATAATAACATCTGGACTGGACACTGCCGATTTGGTAGTCAGTTGTTTCTTTTGATTTGGTAGTCAGAGCCGTGGGTATTCTGTCTCTATTTGTAGACACGCCTTTGCTACACACTTCTGCCTTCTCCCCAAATGTCCAGCCCAACCTCATGGACCGCGTGTTTGACAGGGCATGCTTGTTCGGATTTGGCATTAGAGAAGTTCAGGGCCAGCAAAGCTACAGCCCGCTCCTTGAGACTTAAACTGCCGCCTCCTAAGAGAGATTATCGGCAATTTCAGCATTTTCGTGGCTTGTTGAGGGAATTCTCCTTTCACCAATGTCAACCAAACCAGCTCCAATCCCAGCAGCAGCAAAATCTGCTGGTCAAACAATATAGGGGCAGAGCCAGAGGAAAGGACTGTGGATCCATCCAGCAAACCTACTCCTCCTCTTCATTATCCTCCTCCTCCGCCCCTACACCAGCAGGAAAGCAGTTCTAGTCACTTATCCTAACCCACTCATAGCATGGAGGGTGGGGTTGTCCACCTTTCGCCTGGCCTGGAAGGCTGTTACTTCGGACAGCCTTCCATTCCTCCAAATTGTGTAAAGAGGCTACATCCTTCTATTCCTCCAGGCTCTACCCCCACCCACCCCTGTCTTCCTCCCCCTGTCTGGATATTTCTTGCTATTTTCAGCAAGAGGTGGCAGTATTCCTACAGAAAGGAGCTGTGGTGCAAGTATTAGAGTTGGAATACGGCCAAGGATATTACTCCTGTAACTTCCTTGTTCCTTAGTAGGATGGTGGTCTGCGTCCGATCCTGGACCTCAGAGAATTGAACTTCTTTCGCTAAAAACAAAAGTTCAAGAGACAAGCCCTAACTCAAGTGTTACTGGTGTTAGAAGCTGGAAATTGGATGGTGTCACTTGAACTGCAGGAGACGTACTTCCACATCCCGATCTTGCTGTCACATCTGAGGAATCTGCGTATTGTAGTGGGTATTATGCACTACTAGTTTATAGTGTTCCCGTTTATGTTAACATTGTCACCTTGAGTTTTCACAAGATTAATTAATGGCAGTGATTGCGGCCATTCTGTGTAGGTCGGGCACACCAATTTTCCAATACGTGGTTGACTGGCAGTTAAAGTTGGATCGCAAGAGGCGGTATCTCACCATGCACAGTCAAGAGTAGCCCTGCTGTTCGACCTGGGTTTCTTGATCAACGAGCTGAAATCCCACCTGAAGCCCTCTCAACAACTCTAGTTCCTTGGGTCAGTTCAGGACACCACTTTTCTCTAGGCCTTTCTGCCACCTCAGAGGATTTCCAACATTGAGAAAATGGTTTCCTTTTTCCAACATGGCGTGTGAGTCCCAGTTCTGAAGGTGATATGACTCTTAGGTCTGATGGGTTCATGCATTCTTCTAGTCTCGCATGCACGTTGACACATAGGGCTGTGCAGTGGTGCCTCTGCAGGCAGTGGCTACAGTATGGGGGACACCTGTTGAACTCCATCATAATCTCCCCCAGCACTGCAGCAGAAGTGGTTTAGTGAGGAAAAGAGGTGAACCTGAGTTGCAGGATGGCTTTCTCTCCCCCTTCTGCTGTGGCTTCGGTAGTAATGGATGCTTCCACCTCAGGGCGGGAAGCTTTCCTAGAGGATCTGGAGATCAGAGGCCATTGGTCTCTGAAAGAACAGGTTCTATGTATCAACCAGTTGGCAGGCAATTTGGCTGGTGCTCAAGGCCTTCCTCCCCTCCATCCTAGGTTGGTCCATCCAGATCTTGATGGACAGCCTGACAGCGATATGATACGTTAGTAAGCATGGGGAAGTAGGGTCTCATTTCCTTTGCCTGCTAGCATAGCCAACAGCGTCAGGTGACGTTATCTTGCAGATCATGAAGTTATCTTGCAGATCATGTTTGGCGTATTCTACTGGAGGTAGCACAGGACATCTTCGCCAGTGGGATACTCCTCAGGTGAACTTTTGCCTCTTCAGAAAATGCAAATCAACACTTCAATGCCCTCCAGTACCTGTTGATGGAAGCCTTGCGGGACACGTTTGGCTTGAGGGTGAACTTTCAACTGCACTACCCATTTCCCTTGATTCCTTGGGTTCTGTGGAAGATACGCCAAAACTGGTCCCAAGCAGTGCTTAATTTATAAATAAATAAGTGCCAGGGTTGTTGTCAGAAGTGCTCTGCAGCTTGCAGTACCCATTCCACGGCCAGTGATGTTGGTGACAGTACAAACACCCCTACTACGAACATCAAACTCCTTCAAGTGTGCCATTTGATTATTCCAGGCTCCCAAAGCTATAAGAATGGCTTGGGTGGCAGGCATTAGTCATTTTAACGTATATTAAATTAATAAGCAAATGTTGTTGTGCTCATTTCTAAAACACACAAAAGGTGCCACCATGTGGCAGACTGTCATAAGACCCGGTGTTGGCAATTAAGTGCCGGTGCTGAGCACCGGAAACCACCAGCTCAAATTAAGCACTGGCCCCAAGTCATTCTCATCGCCCTGGATTGGCCAAGGGGAGTGTGGTATGAAGACCTTCGGTGCTTCTCTATATGTCCCCTTCTCAAGATGCCATGCAGACTAGACCTTCTCTCCAAGTATCCTAAATTCCGAGTTTTTCACCATCATGCCTGTAGATTGATCATGGACATCTGAACTCCTTCCAGGGACATCATCCCGCAAGTGCGTCGACCCTTCACCAAGTCCATCAGAAAAAAAAGTTTCTTACCTACAGTAACAATATTTCTGGTGTATACTCTATCTATCTGTAGATTCCTCATTGACTCTCCCGCCTCCACATTTGGTTGATATGTTATAGGGAGATTTATAAAATCTCAAATTCATTTTGGTACTGCACCATTCTATCAATGTCGATGAGCCTGCTAAAAAATGGTTGAAAATTGAAGTCCTTGTGCTGGGATGGGCGCTTAATGACTTTGGTGATGTCATCGGATGCCACTTCCAGTGCTGATGTGAACCAGCGCCCCCACCGGTGATGTGAGAACCTTGAAGTTTCCGGATCCAGACTTACACCTGAGAATATCTACAGGTGAGGAATCTGCAGGCAGCTAAGAGTGTCCACCAGAAAGATCGTTACCTCAGGTAAGTTACTTTTTTCTTCCTAACCCCAGGGCTACCTGTCTGCGTGGCAGGCTGGGGAATCACTAAGAATTTTCTTCTCCAACTGGGCTGAGGCTACTGGGTACGTTTGACTAATTTAATTGGTTAGCACATTGCTAAGAAAGCTGTCCCTAGCTTTCAATGCGGATGTACGTAATAAGGAGGTGCACATAGTTCTTCTGCCACCCAGTTGTGTGACTCCGAGGTGACAAATAACAGGAAAACAGAATTGCAATTGGCCAAGCTGCTTTTGTCAATGTATTATTGCCCTTAAAAAGAAAATAACGTTAAAAAAAAGATAATGTGAGGAGCTGTTAATATGTAATAACTTTCCTACTAGCATCACATGACCCAAGTGTTCTGTAATAATTGGCCATGAGTATGAAACATACTGAAAATAAAGAATAATTGATTAAGTATGTGAGTTTGAGTTTATAAATTGACTTCATTAGCCTAACAATTCATGTAATCCATAGATTGGAGGAAGCTGCTGGTACATATTTCTGCAAGAATAATTTAACCATTGATGTTTTAAACTACGGATTTGTTTAAGTTTGTCTATTTATCTTTTTAGACATTAGATGTGTGTTATACTTTTGGTGCAACAGTTCCCTGCTTCCCTACTACTATTTATAAATTGATTAGCTAATGTCAATATAGATTTTTGTCATTGATGTATTCTTCTGTACTATTTCATCGAATATACATTAATTCTAAAATATATCTTGATTGATTCATTCACTCACATTCTGTCAACTTGTGAGAAAGCGGGCCCCGGAATTACAGCGCCGGCGGCGGTGGGAGGACCACAACTACCAGACTCCCTTGCGGGCAACGATCGGCATGCTAGGGGCATGCACGAGGAAGGCGTTGTCTGGGGGAGTGACACTCCCACCTTTCCTGTTTTTCCGCAGCGCGGCCAGGAGGTGAAGAGGGGAGGAGCTGACCCCGGATGGACGGCGGCTGGACCTTTAAAAACGGAGAAGAACCGGGAAGAGGCGTCGTTGACCGGAGAGCGAGAGGAGGACGGAGAACAGAGAGCGGAGCGAGAGGAGGACGAAGAACAGAGAGCGGGACGAGAGGAGGACGGAGGACGAAGAGCGGGACGAGAGGAGGACGGAGGACGAAGAGCGGGACGAGAGGACGGCGAACGGAGCAGCGTCGAGGAGGAAGAGGAGGAAGCAGACGACCAGTGGACCGAAGAGTGGTGGCGTCCACCGGAGGTGGCTGAAGAGCGGCCGCAGCTCAGGAAAGTTGCGGCGGAGCCGGTGAGTGGCACTGGAATTGGGCAAAGCGGGTTGGAATAGACGTGGGAGGCGGGTGGAGGGTGGAAACGGGGCACAAGGGGTGAGAGCAACAAACCAAGAGCCAGTAAGGGGGTTCATCTTCTGCTGGCATTTCGGGCTCGACCCTATCCTTTCGGTGGCTTTTCTGACCCCAAGATTCAAGGCACACCATCCCCTTATTCACGTTCCCTTTTCACACCACGCTCAATAAAATCACCGGGTGAAGGTGACGGGTTTGGCTTCTCTACTCACCCCCCTTCCAAGACTTCACTGACGGTCTCCATTTTCTCTTCTCCTCGGTACGAGCCTCCGGGTGAGTGACGACACGACGGAGGAGCCAGAATCCAACCCCCTTCACCCCGTCGAGGAAGAGGAGGAACGACCTAGTCCCGAATCCCAACCCCAGAGAGAGAGACCGGCACAGGGAGAAGAGCACCCCATCCCTGTAGGGAAACCTAAGACTGTGGCACCTGACGAAAATAAAACACGAGTCCTTGGACCATATATCCGGCCTCCGCGTCTGTTTATCCGACCCGCCCTCCCACAGGTGGTGTCAGAAGTGGGATCTGGCGGTGACATGGAGGCCGCTATGGCGAAGATGGCGGAGAACCAGGAACACCTGGGCAAAGTGATGGAACGGTTCCTTACGGTGGTGGAAGAAGACCGGGGCAAGATACAGCAGGTGTTATCGGGGCAAGGCCAAACCCAAGGGGCAGCCATGGAGAAGTTGACCGAGGCCCTGGGACAGCAGAGGGGTCCCACTACCCTCCCATCCATGGTTCTCCAACGATACGTCAGCGGGGAAGACCCGGACTTCTTCTTTAACAACTTCGAATGCATAGCCACCGCGGCGGCCTGGCCTGCTGACAGGTGGGGACAGTATCTGGGGCCCCTCCTTTCGGGTGATCTACAGGCGGCATATCAAGCTGCTACCGTCCAGGGAGCAGTCCCATACATGGACATTAAGCAGTGCATTATGGAGCGCCTGGGAATAGATGACGAGTCCTATAGGATTAAGTTGAGACAAATAAAAGAAGGACCCCAGGAAACCCCTCGAGCATTGTATTACCGGGTGAAGGACATGACGGATCGGTGGCTGAAGCCTGGCACCACGGATAAGGATGGAATCATGGCTAAGATCTATCTGGAACAATACTTGTCCTCCCTTCACCCCCCCATACAGAGATGGGTCCGACAACAGGCCCATCTCACCTTAGAGACAGCAGTGGAGACAGCCAGCGCCTATAGTCGCGCCCAGGAAATCCAAAAGGGAAAAGACGATCCTTCCTGGAGGTCTGGAGGCCCTGGAGTTCACAGACCCCTACGTCCGTCTGTTCTACGAAAACCGGAACCCATAACCTTCATCCCGGGTGCTCATGGTCCTCCTGTCCATAGAGCCCCTCTTCCGGGACCCCAGTGCTTTCATTGTGGGGGCATGGGACATATAGCCAGGTTCTGCCCACAAAAAGAAGAGCCCATGGAGATAGGGATGGCTCGTAACTATTATTGTTCCCCCACCGAACGGAGGCCTCCTCAGTACCACTGCCAGGTGACGGTCAATGGACAACCCGCGATTGCCTTGGCCGATACGGGTTGCCGCCAAAGCATCATAAGACCTCAGGACTTGGAACCATGGATCGGACCTATTGATGGGACTGTCGCTATTCGATGTGTTCATGGTGATACGAAACAGTATCCCACCACACAAGTACACATACAACATCGGAATGACCCGGGCACCACTTTGAAGGTGGGCCTCATCCCCAGTCTGCCAGAACAGGTCATTCTCGGGGACGACTACCCGAACCTACCCCGCTTGATAAACAGCGCTCCTACGAAAGAAGAGGAATGGTGGACCACGGCGCTCTTTTCCCGTGCGGAAAATCAAGAGTGGACCCAACCCAAAACACGGAAGAGCAAGAAACAGAGAAGAGCAGAGAAAGGGAAGCCCCCCTTAGTGTTGCCAATTATACAGGAGGACACGCCCTGGGCGACGGATAGAAGCTTCCGTGCCGCCCAACGGGAAGACCCCGTCCTACAGGAGGCATGGAACTCCGCTCTAGAGCAAGAAGACCCCCTACATGTAGGTCCTTACTTTTACAGCAGGAACGGGTTGCTATACCGAAAAGGGAATCCTACCCAGACCCCCCAGCTATTGGTCCCGGGGCCCTTTAGGGAAAAGGTTCTCTTCCTAGCCCACAGTCACCTGTTGGGGGGACACTTCGGGACAGAGAAGACGGAAAAACAGATAACGGAATGGTTCTACTGGCCCGGTATATTCCAACAAGTGAAGAGGTATTGTAGGGAGTGTCCCGTTTGCCAGAAGAATAGTAGGTATAAGCCACCCCGAGCACCCTTACGCCCTTTACCCATTATTGAAGAACCCTTCAGTAGAGTAGGGATGGACATTATAGGACCCCTGCTGCCTTCCCGGAGTGGGTGTCGGTACGTTTTGGTCCTTGTTGATTACGCCACCCGGTTTCCGGAGGCGATGGCCTTACGCCGTCCGGACGCCACCAACATCGCCAAGGCAATGATAACAGTGTTCTCACGAACGGGGTTCCCAAAGGAGATCTTAACAGACCAAGGAACCCCTTTCGTATCCAAGGTAATGAAACAGGTATGTGCCCTGTTGGGAGTCCATCAAATACGAACCGCCGCATATCACCCCCAAACGGACGGCCTCGTGGAACGATATAACGCTACTCTAAAGATCACTCTTAAGAAGCTTTTAGCCTTGGAGACAAGGAAATGGGAGGACATGTTACCCCTAGCCCTATTCGCCTTGCGATGTAAGGTACAGAAAAGTACCGGTTACTCACCTTTCGAATTGTTATATGGCCATCAGCCCAGAACCCTGTTGGACATGGCCCAGGAGAAGTGGGAAACCGAACCGGATAACACCAAGCCTTTGGTAGATTATGTTTCCGCTCTCAAGACCCACTTAGGCCAGATAGGATCCCTCATCCGCATCAACCTAGAAAACGCCCAGATGGCACAGAAAGTACAATATGACAAAAAAGCCCGGGTGAGAACCTTTGCAGTAGGCGATGCCGTTCTACTCATGATGGCCTCCTCCGACCACAAATTGTTGGGACAATGGCAGGGACCATACACTGTGAGGGAAAAGGTAACTCCGGTGACTTACCGCGTTGAGACGGATCCGGCTCGTGGCACCTCCCAGATCTACCACGTTAATTTGTTGAAGAAATGGGAGGGCCCCATTCCGGCTCTCGCTGTCGACGCGATGGTGGCGGTTCCTTTGTACGAACAGTGCATGGATCCGACTCTCCCTTCCAGTCTGAAGGTGGACTTGGCTGGCGTGCTTCTTCCCCTACACAACACCTTTTCCACGACCCCTGGGAGGACGTCCCTGGTGGAACACACCATCAAAACCCCCCCCGGTAAACGGGTACGTCTCCGACCCTATCGAGTACCCGAAGCCCGCCGACACACCATCCGAGAGGAGATACAGAAAATGTTGCAGATGGACGTCATCGAACCGTCCATCAGTGAATGGAATTCGCCGATTGTCCTCGTACCGAAGCCGGATGGCTCGGTACGTTTCTGTATCAACTTCAGGGAAGTGAACAAAATATCGGAATTTGACACCTATCCCCTCCCTAGGGTGGACGAGATGGTCGAGAGAATAGGCAGGGCCAAATATATCAGTACCCTGGACCTCTGTAAAGGGTATTGGCAGATACCCCTGCGCGAACAAGACAAGGAAAAAACAGCGTTCTCCACACCAGATGGGTTGTACCAATTCAAGGTATTGCCCTTTGGGCTGCATGGAGCACCTTCCAGAGAGTTATGAACCAAATTCTACGGCCACATGAGAGGTATGCCGGTGCATATATAGATGACATCGTCATCTATAGCGGCAGTTGGGAGCAACACATGTCCCATTTGTCTCGAGTGGTAGAAGCCCTAAGACATCATGGTCTTAAGATCAACCCAGCCCAAACAGTCCGATACCTCGGATATCTACTAGGTGAAGGAGCCATCAGACCCCAGGATTCCAAGGTAACGGCTATCTCCCGAATCCCGTTACCCAAATCAAAGAAGGATCTCCGTGCCTTCCTAGGACTGCTCGGCTATTATCGACGGTTTATCCCCAACTTCTCACACATTGCAACCCCCCTCACCGACTTATTACAAAAAACAGTGAACACAGAAGTTAGGTTGAGGACACCTTCACGGGAGATCCTACAGGCATTTGAGACCCTGAAAACATCCCTTTCGTCCGAGTCCGTGTTGGCTAGTCCTGATTATACCCTTCCCTTTATACTCCAGACGGACTCCTCAGAACGGGGCCTGGGGGCAGTACTGTCTCAGGCAACGGCACAACATGGGGAGAAACCAATACTGTACATCAGTAGGAAACTGTTTCCTAGGGAACTTCACTATGCCGTCATAGAGAAGGAGGCGTTGGCCATCAAATGGGCCATAGACACCTTACGGTACTACCTGGAAGGGAGAGAGTTTACGCTATATACCGATCATGCCCCCCTGGAATGGCTGGCGTGAAACAAAGGTAACAATGTGAGGGTGTTGAGGTGGTTCCTGGCACTACAACCTTATAGGTTCCTAACCCGTCACCGAAAGGGAACAGAACAAGGCAACGTGGGCTTTCTGTCACGATACCCCCAAGAGCAGAGCCCTTGTAATAAGACGGCAAGGGAAAAGGGATGTGAGAAAGCGGGCCCCGGAATTACAGCTCCGGCGGCGGTGGGAGGACCACAACTACCAGACTCCCTTGCGGGCAACGATCGGCATGCTAGGGGCATGCACGAGGAAGGCGTTGTCTGGGGGAGTGACACTCCCACCTTTCCTGTTTTTCCGCAGCGCGGCCAGGAGGTGAGAGGGGAGGAGCTGACCCCGGATGGACGGCGGCTGGACCTTTAAAAACGGAGAAGAACCGGGAAGAGGCGTCGTTGACCGGAGAGCGAGAGGAGGACAGAGAACAGAGAGCGGAGCGAGAGGAGGACGAAGAACAGAGAGCGGGACGAGAGGAGGACGGAGGACGAAGAGCGGGACGAGAGGAGGACGGAGGACGAAGAGCGGGACGAGAGGACGGCGAACGGAGCAGCGTCGAGGAGGAAGAGGAGGAAGCAGACGACCAGTGGACCGAAGAGTGGTGGCGTCCACCGGAGGTGGCTGAAGAGCGGCTGCAGCTCAGGAGAGTTGCGGCGGAGCCGGTGAGTGGCACTGGAATTGGGCAAAGCGGGTTGGAATAGACGTGGGAGGCGGGTGGAGGGTGGAAACGGGGCACAAGGGGTGAGAGCAACAAACCAAGAGCCAGTAAGGGGGTTCATCTTCTGCTGGCATTTCGGGCTCGACCCTATCCTTTCGGTGGCTTTTCTGACCCCAAGATTCAAGGCACACCATCCCCTTATTCACGTTCCCTTTTCACACCACGCTCAATAAAATCACCAGGTGAAGGTGACGGGTTTGGCTTCTCTACTCACCCCCCTTCCCAGACTTCACTGACGGTCTCCATTTTCTCTTCTCCTCGGTACGAGCCTCCGGGTGAGTGACGACACGATGGAGGAGCCAGAATCCAACCCCCTTCACCCCGTCGAGGAAGAGGAAGAGGAGGAACGACCTAGTCCCGAATCCCAACCCCAGAGAGAGAGTCCGGCACAGGGAGAAGAGCACCCCATCCCTGTAGGGAAACCTAAGACTGTGGCACCTGACGAAAATAAAACACGAGTCCTTGGACCATATATCCGGCCTCCGCGTCTGTTTATCCGACCCGCCCTCCCACACAACTCTTCAGTGATTTTCTTATATATGAATAGAGAATACTTGAATTAAATGTCTAGGGACTTCCTCATCGGTGTGAATAGCCTTGTGTAACACTGTTGGTCAGTCAAAGCTTAAAGTGGAGGCCACAGACTCAGCCAGAGGATTTTAGTCGCGAACCTGTTGATCACCACTTCCTCATTTCCATTCACTAAGGAGCCTTCCAATGGCAGATCCCAATCTAGACCCAAATCATGAACCCCTAAGACCTATAGGCTGGATCCGGGAGTTGTTCCTGTGCTTGGGGGTGCTGTTGGAATGGACCCAGTCTCCCCCTAATACTGCCACGAGACTCCTGAAGCTGAATCCCCTCCCGGCCTCAGGTTGAGCATAAGAACATGGTTGTTGCCACGGCTCCAGTGGTTCTGCAGCCCGCGGAGAGGGTTAAGGGGGTGCCTTGTGGTGCTCCGTGTGGTAGAGAGGTAGGGCGAAGTCTCCGGGGAGGGCCTGGGACTGTTTGCCGCTGGCGGTCTCATTTGGGCCCTTCCTCATTAGCCTGTAGCTGTGCGACACGTGGTGGAGCTGCTCTCTCTTGCACCCGAGCTAACGAGGTGTGGAGCCTTTACATCTGCCCAAGAGCCCACGGTGCCTGCCAGGTGGACCCGTGGTCAGCCCCATCATGATACTTGTGCCACTCCTGCAGGTAGATTGCAAACCTGTGGCCCCAGAGTTTCTTTTTTGAAATCCGTCCACCCAGCTGATGTCGAAACCCTGAGCAGGACACCTTTCTATCAAAGATCTTCTCCATCCCCAGAGACCACATCTGGTAACGACCGCAACAGACACTGGAGCTGATGAGCTGGCCCTGGGTGTTCCCTCCGCGGATGAAGGGATAGATACAGGAGCTCCTGCAACAAAGGAGATATCCAGGAGATAATGGCATATTTCAAGACAGAGATGGGCTGCTGCAACAAAGGAGATATTCAGGAGATAATGGATGCCTTCAGGACAGAGATGGCCCCTGCAACAAAGGAGATATCCAGGAGATGATGGCCACCCTCAAGACAGAGATAGGCCTGCTGCAACAAAAGAGATATCAAGGAGATAATGGGCTCTTTCAAGACAGAGATGGGCTGCTGCAGCAAAGGAGATATCCAGGAGATAATGGCCGCCTTCAAAAACAGAGATGGGCCCATGCAACAAAGGAGATATCCAGGAGATAATAGTCGCCTTCAAGGCAGAGATGTGTCACTGCAACAAAGGAGACATCCAGGAGATAATGGCCACCCTCAAGACAAAGATGGTCCTGCTGCAACAAAGAAGATATCCAGGAGATAATGGCCACCTTCAAGGCAGAGGTGGACTACAGCAACAAAGGAGATATTTATGAGGTAATTGCCACCTTCAAGACAGAGATGGGCTGCTGCAACAAAGGAGATCTCCAGGAGATAATGGCCGCCTTCAAGATAGAACTGGGCCCCTGCAACAAAGGCGCTATCCAGAAGATAATGACCGCCTCCAAGACAGAGATGGGCCTGCTGCAATAAGATTTCGTCAAGTTGCTTACTAAATTAGATCATGATTTTCAAATACTTAACACAAGAACGGACCATCTAGAGGTGGCGATAATGGAAGGAGCCCATGAAAGGGACGAATTAGGAGTGTGCATGGAGGAGCTGGAAAACCTGTGCTAATGGCTCATACATAAAGTTGCTGGATGAGAAAAACCATTCCTGATGGAACAACGTGCACATCAAGGTATCCCGGACACGATTTCCATTCGTAACCTGCCACATTCGTCCAAGATTTGTTTAAGTTCATACTGCAAGGTCTCAAGGCAATCTAACTAGATCACACGTTTTCAGTCCACATCAAAGTCAGAACATCCTGACCCCTGATGTTGTAACCAGAGTCCATCATTTCCAGCAGAAGGAAAAAATAATGAAAGTGGCCAGGCAATCCAAATTCCTTCCATTGTTCGCCCCTGGCACTTTTTCAGAACATTTCTGCCTTGACAGTGGCTGAATGAAAATCACTCAAAATAGCAACTGACCTTTAAGAGCCCATAATATACCTTATTGCTAAGGTTTCCATACATGCCTTTTGTTCCACTACAAGGAGAAGCCGGCCATAGTTTCCACACAACAAGTAGCAGCTGTAAGATGGTCGGAACTCCACAGAGGAACAAATCGACCAACAGTGCCTGGAATGGAGATGATGACAAACGAAGAAGGCAAGACAACATGAGACACACAGGAACAAACATGAGCACCAATCCCCTGCCAGAGACGACCCTCATTCCCAGAACTCTTGATTTGCTGCCAGCTGTGGAGCATTGACTTTGATTAGGAGTGTGGCACAAGCTCCCGGCATCTTTTGCTGCCTCGTGAGGTGGTCTTGCTCCACCCTTTAGAATTTGTGATGAGTTAAATAACTGCTATGAATATATAGGGCTACGCAAACAAATGATGGACGGAATGCTGAATAAATCATACATTCACCCCCAGTCAAGAGATCTGGGTTAAATCCATCGTTCTTTTGCTCACCATGCCACCCCAGTTTAGACCCAGCCATATCTAAATCAGTCTTGACCCTGTGCCTCATGGGAACAGTCCAGACCGAACTGCCAAGCCAGGTCCTCCCTGGACCGGAAACAAGCATCCTGGGACCGGTTTCTGGGTATTACCCTTCATCAGCCAGGCTAGCTTGAATCCAGTGGCACAGTGAGCAAGGGACCCACGTCTGGGCATACCCTTCCCACTTAGGGTGAAAAGTGCTACGCAAACAAATGATGGACAGAATGCTGAATAAATGGAGTCAAGCTATCCTGGCTGATGAGGGCTGAAAGCCCGAAACTGGTCCTAGGATGCTTGTTTCCAGTCCAGGGAGGACCTGGCCTGGCAGTTCGGGCTGGACTGTTCCCATTGGGCGCAGGGTGAAGACTGATTTGCATATGGCTGGGTCCAAACTGGAATGGCATGGTGAGAAAAAAAACGATGGATTTAGGCCCAGATCTCTGTATTGGGGTGAATGTATGACATTGTTCTGCATTCTGTCCATCAATTGTTCCTTTTGCATTTGTCACCCCGAGTGGGACGGGTATGCCCAGACGTGGGTCCCGTGCTCTCCATGCCACTGGAGTCAAGCTATCCTGGCTGGTGAGGGCTGAAAGCCCAAAACCGGTCCTAGGATGCTTGTTTCCAGTCCAGGGAGGACCTGGCCTGGCAGTTCGGGCTGGGCTGTTCCCATTGGGCGCAGGGTCAAGACTGATTTGCATATGGCTGGGTCCAAACTGGAATGTCATGGTGAGAAAAAAAACGATGGATTTAGGCCCAGATCTCTGTATTGGGGTGAATGTATGACATTGGTCTGCATTCTGTCCATCAATTGTTCCTTTTGCATTTGTCACCCCGAGTGGGACGGGTATGCCCAGACGTGGGTCCCGTGCTCTCCATGCCACTGGAGTCAAGCTATCCTGGCTGATAAGGGCTGAAAGCCCGAAACCGGTCCTAGGATGCTTGTTTCCAGTCCAGGGAGGACCTGGCCTGGCACTTCGGGCTGGACTGTTCCCATTGGGCGCAGGGTCAAGACTGATTTGCATATGGTTGGGTCCAAACTGGAATGGCATGGTGAGCAAAAAAGCGATGGATTTAGGCCCAGATCTCTGTATTGGGGTGAATGTATGACATTGTTCTGCATTCTGTCCATCAATTGTTCCTTTTGCATGAATATATAGGGGCCTACCGGGATGCGGTTGGGAGGGGCTGAGATCCCCCCTCTGGCTCAGGGGAGCTAGCCCCACAGTAGAGGACAGTAGGATGTGTCCTTCACCCTTTATTGTTTATTACAATTTTGAGGATGTCTTTAAGTTAATTGGAGTTCTCTCATTATGTTTGTTGTTCTGTTATTTTTTGCCCAGGCTTGAATACTAATTCTGTAGTCAATACTGCAGAAACTCTGAGCAATGTGCCGCTGCCCTACGGTTTGACTCCTGAACTTTTATCATTGGCTTCATTTTAAAAACTGTTTGCTACTTTTTAAACGCTTTTTACCAATTGTATTGAATTTGTGTGTTACCTCATTCCACCGATCCCTCTGGCACTCGATCTCGGCCCAGTCACTTCCCGGTGTTACGCCCAATCGGGCTCCCTATCACAGAGGAGAGGGGTGGAGCCAAGGCTGCTACAGGCCATTTAATACCGGTTGCATCGCGGGAGCGCAGCGGACAAAGGCAAGCCCATCTGCGGCCGTCCGGGGCCAGTTATTATGCCCAAATTATTGCCTACCCCCCCGGATAAGCTTAAGCAGCTTCACTCACACAAACTCACACCTAATCCCTCTACCTGCTCCAGCCTGGTCACGCATGGGATTATGACTACTAGAACATCATTTCCTGAACTAGTTTGCACTATCCATAGTGCAGGACCCCCCCAGCCTCTAGAGGGAAATGGAGCCCGGAAGATATCCGTGCTATATCTAAATACCCGCTCCATGGTAAAACACAAGCTATATATATTTCTCCTACTAAAACTCGAGCATCCAGACATCCTTCTGCCAACAGAAACCTGGCTCTCTCAAGACTCCTCACCTGACATCCTGGCAGCCCTACCCGGGGACTACTATATCCTCCAAGCCAACCACCCTCAGGGGAAAGTGGGTGGAGGTGTAGCCACTATAATACGCCACGACTGGAAATGCACTGCCTTAACACCGCTAGATCTTCTGTCAGTAGATAACCTTGTTATCAAAATAGAATCCAATGCAGCCCCCCTGATTTGTGTTCTGCTCTATAGGCCCCCCCATAGCATGCCTTCATTTCTACAATCTTTGGGCGAACAGGCAGCGCACTTAACAACCAATCATGCTAAAATTATGCTGATCGGTGATTTTAACTATTGGGCTTATGACACTTCAGGCAGCCCTCAATCCATCGAATTATCCGAGCTACTTACAGGGCTAAATCTTATTCAACAGGTGTCCTCCCCCACACACATCAAAGGACACACACTCGACCAGGTCTGGACAACTAACCTCGCTATGTCCGACATGTCAGTTACACCTTGCACATGGTCAGATGTCTATTTAATTAAATTCACCATCAATATCATTACCACGGCCAAAACCCCCATCCCTGAAGGGGGAACAACAAGGAACTGGAACAAAGTTGACAAAACTCTTTTCCTCAACACACTGGCCAACTCAGTGCCACCCAATCTCCCCTCTATCAACCATAGCGAAGGAAATCTAACCACATGGCTATCAGCAGCCAGCAACAAGCATTCCCCCCCTCTAGGAAAACACACCTTGCCCGTCGTCACAAAGCTCAGAGATGGTTCTCCACCGACCTATAAGCCCAAAAACTAGCTCTTCGGCAACTTGAAAGAAAGTGGAGACACAACTACCTAGCTGAGGACAAAAGGTCCTACTTAGACGCCATGAAAACCTACAAAAAAGCCATTCTGACCACCAAAGCTGCCTATTTCTCCTCTAAAATCTTGACTGCAACCAATAGGTCCAAGGAGATTTTTTCAATTGTCAATGAGCTGTTTAACTCGGACAGAGTCACAAACAAACCCACTCCCTCTCAATTCCTATGTGACTCCCTGAACAGCTTCTTCATTGACAAAATTGCAAAAATCAAGGCCAGCATTCCGGCATGCCCAACTCCTGAGGCTAGCCCTATTACACCTAAAAACTCTAGCACCTTCACTCACTTCCCAAAAATCAGCAACCAGACATTGTTGGATCTCCTTTCCAAAGTAAAATCAGGCTCACCCAGGGACTGCTGCCCCCCCGGCATCTTAAAAGAAATATTCACCGCTCTTCCCAGCCCAGCTCTATCTCTCCTGAATGAGTCATTGTCCCAGGGCCTTGTCCCCGAAACCTTCAAGGAGGCAATTGTTGTCCCCCTCCTGAAGAAACCAGGGTCTGACCCTCGAATCCTGACAAATTACCGTCCAATTTCTCTTCTCCCATACCTGGCTAAGGTCCTGGAAGCCTACACCACTAGATGTCTCTCCGTATTCTTAGAAGAGTCTGAATACCTCGATCCTTATCAGACAGGGTTTCACCCAGCACACTCCACAGAGGCCGTAATACTGACAGTATTGGACACTCTCCCCAGGGATGCCGATAAGGGCTCACCACAGGCCCTTGTCTTGCTTGATCTCTCCGCGGCTTTCGACACGGTTGACCATGGTATACTGGTCGACCGTGGGCTGGATCCGCTCCTTCTGGGGAAACCGTTCCCAGTCGTTTCGTATTGCCCAGTATACAGCCCCCAAAATGAGGACCACATGTGGTGTCCCGCAGGGCTCCTCACTTTCCCCCCTCCTGTTCTACTTCCTCCCACTGATCCGGGCTTTGAGAGAGAAGAAAGTCTGTACTTTCAATTACGCTGATGACTTTCAACTAATATTCTCCATCAGCAACACCCCTGACTCAGTCCGCGACTTTCAGTCCACCATGCTATATATTAGCGGGTGGATGAATAGCAATCACCTAAAACTCAACCCGGACAAAACCGAGCTAGTTCTAACAGGGGGCATTCACAACCCATGAGGCTCACACTTTTGGCCAAAGGAACTGGGCCAACCTCCCTCCCCATCTGCCTCGGCCAAAAGCCTCGGGGTAACAATAAATCACGACCTCACCATGAAGTCCCAAATTGGGTCAGTGATATCCACATGTTTTTTCCAGCTGAGGAAAATAAGAAAGATCAGAAGATTTCTCACCCAGGATGCTTTGACCCAGGTGGTCCTTGCCATGGTTATGTCCCATGTTGACTACGCCAACTCGCCATATTTTGGCATCCCACACGTCTGGTACAACATTTTTTAGATATGAAACATGACTTTAGGGCTCTAAAGTGGACGGTGCTAGAAAGGGTGACTGCAGAAACACATAATGCTGATGTAATCTTAGCAAGGAAAGAGGCTAAGTGGATTTTTTCCGAACAAGTAGACCAGCAAGGGTTGAACGAGTCCATAGAATGGAACAAGATTAGCAGATATTGAAGACATGTGATAGTTGTACTTTTATGCTGAGGCACCCAGATTTATAGACATTTGCTTCCCTGCCTTGACGTGTGTGTGTGGATACTGTCATCTAGGACATGGAAAAGCGATAATAATGGGTGCAGTACCATATGCGAATATGACTTGTGGTTAGCGGATAACTAATGGTTTTCGTAGTGATGAGGGCTAACATACCAGCATTTTTATGAATTTTGTGGGCTTTCAAATTGGAAGCCGTGACTTGAGTCTTTATACAATGGGAATGTAGAATTCCTGACTGCAGTAGATTGGGCCTTTGTGTATTGTAAGATGGCGCTCGTTTTGACCCTTGAAGGCTTCACAGTACGTGGAAGCATTGATACGTGATTACGCTCGTTGAGTGATGACGTTGACGCAGAGCTCTACGTTGAAATTATGAACGAATGCGACTTTTGCTTTTAGCGAGGACGGAGCCTGTGGAGACCCACTTATCCCGGTAGCGGTAAAGTAGAGGAGTACTTGTTGGTCGTGGCTGAATGAGCTTTCCAGGATTATTTTTTATGATGCCTACCGGACCCATGCTTTAAATATATGCTGAGGCGGTAGTGTGTATCGGTGATGTGTTGAATGATGGTTTTTTCTCCTATTACTGATGTCGTAATATGAATGAAAACTTTTTATGAGAGGTGAGGGCTTGAAATCTATGACCTGATTAGCATTTTGTGATCGGGGTGTATTGGGAGAGTATGGATTGCCTTGTATTTTAGTGAGATACCACACATAAAAAGATATGAATGTAGGGGCATGGAGCATTGATGTATAACAATCACGTCAATGCCTTACGTCTGTTTGTAGGTGCCATAACCACGTGTGGTCACCCCACTGAAACGCGACCTTTTGGCGCACACCGTAGAACGAGGTAGTTGCAGGTACGAGAGACACTGGCAACTACTCGGTAATTAGAAAGTTTTAACTATCAAAGTTTTAACCATTATCATTATGAATGAGGAGTGTGGTTGAGATTAGGGGTGATTTACTCCTGGCACGTGTTTTGTCTTTGTTTGTCATTTGTCTGCAGTATTCTCTAAGTGAAGTGAAGACTGGTCATCCCCTTAGCCCTGATGAAGTTGCGTAAAGTGATAGCAACGAAACATGTTGGCGCTATGGACACAATAATGATGGTTTAAGTTAAACCATTTTTGGGGGGCGTGGCTAGCCGCTTAAGATGGCGGTCGACTCTTGGTAGAGCTCCGGGTCCCTGGGGGGGTTTTCACTTCTCCTGTGCCGACGCCGGGGCAACGGACGACCACAGACATCACCGAGGTGGCGCTGGGACCCCCCGGACTGGTTCTGTACCCTGGGAGACTTTCGTAATCGCTGGGGAGAAGGGGTTTCGGTCCCGGCCCGGCCCACTGCTGTGCTTGGACGGACGCCGAGCGAGGACCGCGTCATCCGGCGGACTGTAAATGCGCAGGGCGTGAGAGGCTGGAGCGCTATGCTACGAGGCCCGCCTGATAATATTGGTCACTGAGAGTGAGGAGGTACATATCTGGACGCCGTGGGGATTGCATTCCCCCTGACCTCGCCGGCGGCGCTGCTCTCCTCTTGTGTGCTCGGCTCCGACATCCGAGAGGGCCGCGATTGAGTGCGAGAGGGCGGGTGCGAGGCGGTGGCCGCCAACGACGGAGAGCGGTCGGGCGGCCTGCAGCCTATATACCCATTTTGGATCATCTGCCGATGAAAGGGGCCACGCCGAAGGGACAGGAAGATTCACCCAGGAGAGCAGCGGTGAGTGGTTACGCCCGCACAGGCCCATATTGACCGACATTCCACCCTACACCTGATTGCATTGCCGGGGTGCGCGGCTGGTTCCCCTTCCCCCCCCCCCCACGTGTGGATAGCAGCCGGGGGTGGCTCCGTGACCTTGGAGGGACAGTGCTGATCCCGCCCGGCAACTACAGTGGAGGCGTCCCTCCCCACTGCACAACAAGTGACACCGCTGCGAGGGCCCCGCTCCGCCCGCCATTACATATACTGTGCTGCCGTGCCTCGAGGTGAGGCCTGCGCCACGGGCGTAGGATCGGCGGGACAGCCGAGGAGGCGAGGGGAGACCGTACTGTGCTCCATGAGAGTGGGCCCACATGGGGAGAGACACGAACTGGCAAACCTGGGCAGCAATACAGATATGGAGCCGTTCTTGAACCAATAACTACATGTATTAAGCCTAGAGACCGGTACTACACGTTAGTTATAGTGCGGCCCTCCTCCTTGCCATCCCGGTCTGTACTTATACAAAGGAAGTGCTATCTCTGAGTCCTACATAGGAATACTCTGGCCATCTGACTCTGCCATAAATAAAGTGCTACTACTGGCCTCCCACGCCCACGGCTTGCCGGAGACTGGTTTGGCCCGGCCCATCCCTCTACATAATTGATCGCTCAGTGGACGCCACACTATACCCGCACGACAGACTCACACCATGGGCAGAGTAAGGGCAAAAACACTAGAGGGCCCACAAGGAGCGGGCCCTCCCTCCATGGCAGAACTATCCAGTCGGCCTTCCTCACCAGGGGCCATAACTGCGGAGCTTGTGGAGACTGCACCAGATAAACTGGACTTAATTCTTCAGGAGATCCGGGATTCCAGGACGGCACTTGAACGCCAGATCGGCACGCTCACTACAGGCCTTACAATACTCAGGGCTGAGCATGGTAAACTAGCTGACACCGTCAAAGACCATGGCCAAACCATTGAAGACCTGGACCCTCGAGTCACAGCAAACTCTACAACACTGCGGCAGCTACAACAACAAATGACAGGCCTCTTGGAACGAGTGGAGGATGCGGAAGGGAGAAATAGGCGCAATAACATCCGGGTAATTGGCCTACCAGAGCGCAGTGAAGGTGTTAGAGCGGCAGAATTTATGGAGGTATGGTTCAGGGACCATATTGCACGAGAGGGACTCTCCTCCTACTTTTGTGTCGAGCGGGCACATAGAATCCCAACGGGACCGCCCAAACCTGGCGCACCACCTCGCCCTCTGATAGTAAAAATCCTGAATTACAGGGACCGCGATGTCTTATTACAGAAAGCGAGAGAAAAAAAACTGGTCCAGTTCGAAAATCACCGCATTTCACTATACCCTGACTACACCATCATGGTTCAGAGACAACGATTGTCCTACCAAACCGTAAAGAAGAAACTACAGAAAGCACAACTCAAATACGCACTGCTATACCCCACCAGACTGAAAGTTATTTGTGATAAAAAAACACACTTCTTTGAGAGTCCGGCGGACGCCGAGGAATGGCTCGAAGTTATGGGGCTGGGTCCCAGCCAGGTCAGCCAGTCGGATGCATCCTCGCGGGGCGCCGGCGAGCTTCCCTCATCAGGATCTCGCGGACATCCGACTCACAATCAGGGCAAGGGAGGCATGGGACCATCGCGCGCACAGCAACGTCGTGACCAAGAGGGAGCCCTTGCCGTCGCTGGGACTTTCCGGGAGGACTCCAACAAAATCCCCACGGACTCGGAGGACAGTACTCTGAATTCAGACTCAGAGCATAGTATAACACTGTTCCCTACAATGACTCCCCAGACGGCGGATAATATCATCGATAACTGAAAGCTATGGAGACCACTTGCCGTGCTGGTAGACCCCCTTTTTGGAACTGTTAATCAGAAACGTGTGCTGCTGGCTTGGGCTCCACACCCATGGCGCCCATTGTATCCTTTCTTAAACAGTCCTATATCAAAACGTTGATAACACGAAGTTGAATGTATATTGGGGTGGAGGGTCAGGAGGACAGGGATAAGTCTGTCTTTGACATGGCTATATGACACAAGGTTTTATGGACAGCATGGACATCAACACACGACGCTTCTCGTATCCTTTTAGCATAATCAAATAACATATGCTATCATTGTGTTATAACCTGTACCTTAATATGGAGGCATGGATTGTTTGTTATAACTATACACATCAACCACCCCACTATATACACAAATTGGGCTTTGTCTATACAGGAACCATAGCTGCTTAATACATACAAACACCTCAGGCGAATAATACTGTCTTCGACAGATGTAATTATAACACCCCCCCATGGGATCCCGTAGAGCCGCCAAGTAGTTGACCTCACTGAGGGTATGGCAGCGACTGAAGGCGGCAGCCTCCCTACAAGCGTATGCACCGTTATCTGTTATGTAACTTTTTTGAATTATTGTTGGGCCCAGCGTAGTTCGAGCGCTGCGCCATGTTTCGTTAACGTTCAGGGAAAAGGGGACTCCTGGTTGACCTTGAATGGCTGGCTCCATATAAAGTGGAGCTCCACATGTTACATAGCGATATGCCTAGGATGGGAACCACATTAGGGTCTTATAACCTAATTACATGGAACGTACGTGGGTTGGGGGCGATCCAGAAGCGACATTGTGTACATGCATATCTTCTCAGGCGTAAGGCTCATATAGTGTTCCTACAGGAAACTCATCTAACCGAGTCCGAAACTCAAAAAACACGTAAAAAATGGAGGGGACAGATTTATTCCACTAACTACTCTGCATTTGCCAGGGGGCAACCATTTGGGTACGTCATGGGGTCCCATTCCTTGAAATGGAGCGTCGTGTGGATGACCAGGGAGATACATCCTAATGAAAGGTACATTGGACGGCTCCCTGGTGATCCTCGGCAGTGTTTATGCCCCTAATTTTGATCAAGATCATTTCCTGCATCGACTGGGAACGGCATTGGCTGACTGGGACGGCATTCCCTGGGTGTTGGGGGGTGATTGGAACACTGTACTGGACATTACCCTGGATAGATCACACCCTCCCCTCCATGGTACAAACGCCAGTAAATTAGCTGACTTATTTGGTACATGGGCTAATGGCTGGGAGCTTTCAGACCCATGGCGTTGTCTACACCCTACTCAAAGAATACTCATTTTATTCTCCAGTACATAGCCTCCATACCAGAATAGACAGATTCCTCTGTACCAGATCCAATATTACCCAGGTCTGCCATTCCACATACCTAGCAAAAACATTCTCAGATCACAATCCATTAGAACTCACACTTAACTGGGGTAAAGTCCCTACCCCAGTACCCACCTGGAAACTGCACCCGCAACTGCTGGAGGATGCTCCATTTCGCGCAGTCCTCTCCAATACCATAACAAATTACCTAACTGAAAATTGGAACACGGCCTCCTCTAACCTAATTGAATGGGATGCCCTGAAAGTGGTGATACGGGGGGCATCGATAGGGCAGCTAGTGGGGGCACGACAGGAGACACACCAACACTTACTGAGGATAGAACAACAAATGACTATGCTGGAACAGGAAGCAGTGACGGACCCTGCAAAAAAAGACAGGTTGCAAGCGGCCCGTGCGGACCATGCTGCAACCCTGGAGACACTGCGGACAATAGATCATAGAGCATTTCTGCAGCGCAAACACACAGAGGCAGACAGGTCGGGTACACTACTTGCCCGTATCATCCAGGATAGACCCGATCCACCGGTCATAACTAGAATCCGCACACCTCAGGGACATATAGTACATAACCAGAGAGAGATAAATATAGCCTTCCACGATTACCTTAGTGTGCTTTACGCAGCACCTACTCCTGTAGAAGACTCCACGATAGAGGAATTCTTGCAGGATCTCCCCATCCCGACAATTCCCAACGACATACAACAGGAACTTAACGGCCCCATCACCCGGCAGGAAATTCGAGCTGCGATAAAAAGCCTAAATCGTAATAAAACACCGGGGATTGACGAGTTACCCATTGAATTCTATCATACATACTCGGAGACTCTAATACCGACACTGGAAGCAGTATATAAAGCCGCCTTCGAGACTGGGCATCTACCACACTCCACTATGCAAGCTCTGGTCGCATCGTTACCCAAGCCAGGTCGCGATGGCCTAGAACTCTCTAATTATAGACCACTTTCACTACTAGCGACTGAATATAAAATTCTGAGCAAAGCTCTTGCTAACCGTATACAGCCCCACCTTAATGCACTTATACACGGGGACCAATGCGGGTTCCTACAGAACCGTAGTACATCCCTTAATATCCGGCGACTTCATTACGTCATGAAAGCTACTCCACATGCGTACCAGGCAGCAGGATGCATAGCACTAGACCTCCGACAGGCCTTCGATTCTCTCTCCTGGGACTTCATGTTTGTGACACTTCAACGCTTCGGGTTCCCGGACACATACTTAAAATGGGTACGGTTATTATACACATCTCCAACGGCCAGAGCACGCATGGGCCGCTATATATCAGACCAATATACAATACATAGGGGTACTAGGCAGGGATGCCCGCTGTCCCCTCTGTTGTTTGTTATTGCGCTAGAACCTCTGGCGATCGCACTTAGAAGATCGGCAGACAGGCTCGGCATACCCATCAACGGATTCACTCACCTAATTTCTATTTACGCAGACGACATCCTCATATACCTTCGCGACTTAACAGCGGATACCAGTCCCCTCCCCGAAGTGTTTGCCAACTTCGAACGGCTTTCTGGCTTGGCCATAAACCCGGGGAAATCTGTGGTTTATTTCTTTCAGGGAACATCATGCCCCAATACTCTACAGTTCGGTGATTACACCCTATCGGTGGCCCCCACCACCCTTAAATATTTAGGTATTCAAGTCTACAGAACACAGGCGGATCAAATCGAAGGTAACATTATGCGGACCATAGCGTCCCTCCGTGCCAGTGTAGCGTTCTGGTCCTCTCTACCACTATCGGTGATGGGGCGGATCGCCATATCAAAGATGGTGATGCTTCCCCGCTTATTATACTATTTTGTGAACATACCTGTTATTTTTCCACAGTCCATTTTCAATACATTGAATACAATACTGATAGACCTAATCTGGGGAACGGGACGCAGACGAGTGAGCCTCCGGAAACTGCAACTGGAGACACGGAGCGGGGGCCTAGGGGTCCCGGACTTCAAGGCCTACTACTATGCCGGCCAACTCCAGTGGCTCTCTTACTGGACCGCGGGGAGAAACTTGCAAGAAATTGGGTACACATCTAGCGACCTGAACAGGGGTGAGCTACATGCACTACTCTTGCCTAAAGCCAAGATCCCGAGGGATGGCCCCCCCCTGCTGAAGATCGCTCTACAATGCTGGAGGAAGGCATTATCATATGCCTCCCAGATACCTCCCTACGCGAAGAATATCCCCCTTTTGGGCATCCCTACTCCACAAGGTAGACTCACAAGGGCCAGAATACGGGATTGGGTAGACGTGGGGATAGTGGACATTGGGGCGTTTTGTTAATGACGGAACTATGCTAGACCATGATTCATTTGTCCGGGCCACGGGCACTCCAACACGTCTGTATTTATTGCACGCTGCTGTCATACACTCTATTAAAAACACATGGGCTCCACAGCGCAGTGAACCCTCCCAACACAACTTAGTACACCTTTTATACTATATGGGAAACGGAGGACACTTGGTACGATGGTTATATACGGGTATCCGAGCACATGCCGCAATCACACTCACATCCCTAAGAATGCAATGGTCCGAGGATTCTTCCACGGAAATCACGGACATAACTTGGAAGTGCATGCTGGAACACCCAAAAAAGGTATCACGTAACGCGAAACTAAAATTCATTCAGACAATGATACTTCATAGGTCATATCTCACCCCTGTGAGGATTCATCGCATGTTCCCCAGTTCCTCCCACTGTTGCCCCCGTTGTAAAGGAGACGAGGCAGACTTCCTTCATATGCTCTGGTCTTGCCCCCACATTCGAGATTACTGGGAGAGAGTTCGTCACACTTTAAGTGAAGTCACACAAATCCCTGTCTCAGACGATGCTTTGAACTGCCTTATGGGTCTCCGCAAACGCACAAAGGTACAAAAGGTACAAATGAGATTTCTAGACCTAGCCCTTGTTTTAGCAGTGAGAGCCCTCACCATGAGATGGAAGTCTCCCAGATGTCCCACGGTCTATGGGTGGCGGGCCGATATGCTCCAGTGGGGGAGGGCGGAGGGAGCTGCCCTTCGAAAGGAAGAAGAACGAGGGGTGCGGAAACTACCCATATCGATGGAATGGGAGACCATGTTGCATGATCTCGAATCGCTTGACTTATTGCCCCTACAAGATACCCCACCCACATAATACACTACAAGACTCTGGGATTCTTTGTCTTCGGGGTCAGAGACCAAGTTCCGCACACTGTAACTCTAGAGCGCTATAGACCTCTCAGAGCTAAAATACTGGCATCCTACTTTGGAATATCACGAAAATCCGGTATAGACTAACCAGGAGTCGGGGTTGGGAGGGTTAGGGAGGGAAGGGATGTGGTTGAATTTGTTATTCTTGTTAATTTGAAATGTACATGCTTTATACAACCGATTATTTCATCATAAGTACGATGCCCTGGATGTTTCCGTTGCCACGGGAGACTAATGGTTCTTTAATCCTTATTACATAGTACGAAAATATATGGTAATTTCATGTCAAACATATGTAATATCTGTTATAAATATAAAAGACTGTCACTGTACAATAATTACTGCAATAGATAGAATGTCATGGTCATCAATAAAGTATGTTAAAAAAAAAGTTAAACCATTTTTAATAGAGGACGCTCACAGCATTGAATAAAGCTAAGATTAGCCAGTGAGTAGGTTCTCATTTTTAATGTTGGGAATTGTAATTTCATTCTCTTCCTCACGGAGACCAGCACAGTACTTTTTTTATATTTGCACTTACAATGCTTATTCTATTTCTTTTCACTGTTCCTTTCCTTCACTTTTGAGATAATTTAAGTTGGAACACTTTTCTATTTTGTGGCAAGAGAGCAACCGATGATGATAAGTGGGTGTGCTAGCGAGTACCAACTAGCCAGACCCCCCTTGGTGTTGCTACCGTGAGGTGCTTTCTTTCCATTCTCACAATTTTTCATTTATATTTTCTTTGGTGGGAATTCTTATACTGCAGCAGAGTGACATTGTGATAAATTGGACATTTGGACATTTGAATGAACGGTAGTGGTCCGTCTTATTGTGGGAGACATTGTATAAAGTTACGGATCCCCTCCGTGTCCAAAGATTATAGTTATTTGTCCAGTGAGTCAGGCCCCTTTTTGTTAATAATGTGTTGAGTGGGGGGCGGCCTGACGCTTTCGTTCCCCCTATGCTCCCTTTTTTTGTTAATCCCACTCTACCTAACCAAACGCTTGCAACTGGTACAGAACCAAGCAGCAAGACTGATTTTTCAGCAGCCTAGGCACCATCATGTCACCCCCCTCATGAGGAAGCTGCACTGGCTCCCCATCTCACAGCGTTGCGCCTTCAAGGTATGCTGTCTCATTTTCAAATCCCTGAATGGAAGAAGCCCGAAATTCTTGGACAGCCTTATTCAGAGGCACATACCCACTCGCAATTTGCGCTCGGCCCACAAGCACCTTCTGTCAACCCCCGACTTCAAACTAAAGCGCCTGGGTGGTGCTAGGTTTGCCGTTCTTGCTCCCAGACTTTGGAACTCTCTCCCCTCCAAAATCCGATCATGTAACAACCTCGTAGGCTTCAGGAGGCTCCTCAAGACCTGGCTATTCAGGAAAGCTTACGAGTAACTCCCCAGGGTCAGGTACCTCTCAGAGTAGCGCCATGAAACCAGCCCGGTGTACGTGCACTTTACAAAAAATTTTAACATAACATAACAACGTAGGTAGATCCCCACAGCAACCCTGCTGTCACGATGTAGGGGGCCGTCAACCAGGTCATAGATTTTTATCCCAAATCCTGATGCAGGGTACCCTACAGATGTTAAATAATCTTTCCGTAAATGTGTCGGATCTGAACCCACCAGTTAAGAAAAAAAAACCTTGCTTTATTGGCTCCACTTGAAGCAGGCAGATGTTGTACTCTTACAGCAAACACATCTCCTAGTAGATGATGTTAAATGATGTTCATCACGATACTTCCCACAAAAATTTCATTCGTCTGCCTAGACTAAAACAAAAGAGATAGTGATCTTGATGGGGGCAGCGGCCTCTTTTTAAGTTGACTCAACACATAGAGACCGGCTTGGGAGGTCGGTCATGACAACAAGGGCCGTTGATGTGAAAAGGTGACGATAGCATAGGTCTATGGCCCTAAAGATAATAAAGAACCGTTTTTTGCTTGGTTATTTCCCTACATGACACAAAACTCATGTGACAAGCTCGGGTTGGGGGAGATTTTAGCTTGGCCCTGGAGCCCAGATACATCACAACCCACTTGGCAAACGTTAAATCCCCCGCTTCCCTGACCCCGGGACTAGACAATTCGAAATTGTTAGACATGTTGCACACTCAACATGCAGGGGAAGGGATTATTCTTTTTATTCTAACATTCACTGACTGCATTCCAGGAATGACTGTATTTTTGTTTCTCTGACTTTCTACCCTTGGGTTGACTCTTCAGCAATCGCTACTCAGGTTTTGTCAGCCCATGCATCAGTGTCAGTATCAGTGCATATTGCCCCTAGAGATGACTGACTATGTAGTCTCTGGAAGTTGAAAGATATAACTTTCTGGGTCCCAGTTCTCTGGGAAAGTATTATGGAAGACAGGCCAACTGGCGATGCACCATGAGCGGATCGGCAAGCTGGAAGAACTCGGTCTCCTGTCGGTTCTCAGAGCGCTTTTGGGCTGAAATCCTAACTTTGGATTTTGTCTGTTATGGCACCTTTAGCACCTCTTCCAAGAGTCCAGGACTATGTGGGCACCACTCAGAGGGTAGGACTCACTTCAGACAGGGTCCAGGTACAGGCTATAATTTGCTGGAGCTTCGTCTCTCCCTGTAGCTCTGAACAGGAGGCCAGCCAATTAGCCCTTGGAGTCACTCTGGTACTCCTGGTTTCAAGCAGGAAAGCAGGTCTCAAGCAACAGGGCAGACCTCTGAGGGCACAGGGCAGGCTTCAGGCAACAAGGTAGTCCTCTGGGAGCAACAGGGCAGTCTTCTAAAGTACACAGCAGGCCTAAGGCAGCAGGATAGTCCTCTGCAGGTCCAGAAGTTAATTGAAGAGTGGGTCTTCACCCCCTTTCTCCACCACTCTGAAAATACACCTCCTGGCGTGCTCTTGGTTGAGGATGAAGTCCCCTTGCCTCTTGAGTGTCCCTGGGGGCTAACTAGCCCTCCTGTTACCTCCAGTAAGCTCCACACAGCTGGATTGCTGAGAGGTGGTCCGAGGCTACGCCCCCTTTCTCCACCACTCTGCAAACGCACCTCCTGACGCACTGCTGCTTGGGGAATGAAGTCCACTTTAGTCCTGAGGTCCCCAGGACAGAAGGGGACCTCATTCCCCTACCAGCAGTGTGCCAGGAGGCGCATTTGCAGAGTGGTGTAAAAAGGGGCATGGCCTTCGGCCACCTCTCAGCAATCACACTGTGTGGGGCTTACTGGAGGTACCTGGTGGGCTAGTTGGCCCCTAAGGATCCTCAGCAGCGACGGGGACTTCATCCCCCAACCAAGAGCACGCCAGGAGGCGTGTTTGCATAGTAGTGGAGGAAGGGGGTAGGGCCTCCGGCAACTTGCCGGTTCCTATATATTTTTTTTTAATTTAGGAAAGTGGGCTGTGTGGGGCCTGTGGGAGCCGGCATTGCTTTTGGGTAGAAAAGCCAAAAGCAATTCTGCTTCACTTCATGGAAGCAAGAGCATTTTCCATGCTCTCTCTTCCATGAAGCGAAGCGGTGTTTGCTATGGCATGGCGGGAGCAGTGCTCCCGCCATGCCTTAGCAAACTGCAATGTCCCGGGGGTGGGCACCCCGGGACATTGCTGGAGACGGCCCGGGGGGTGGCGGTCCCCAGGGCCATGGAGGGCTCCTGGAGGGGGGCCACGCGGCCCCCGCTCCCATCTTATCTATAGCCCCTGGGAGGTGGTGGTTCTTGGGGCCGGGGGTTCGCAGCGGACCCTCACATTTTATTAATTTGTGCGCCGGGGAGGTGGTGGTCCCCGGGGCTGTGTGAGGGGGCTCGAGCCACCCCACACTTATTTTTAAAGATAGCCCCGGGGAGGTGGCAGTCCCCAGGGCTGCGGGGTGGGCAGCGTGGCCTCCCACATTTAATGACTATAGGCCCTGGGAGGTGGTGGTCGCCGGGGCCATAGGGGGGGACAGTAGCACCCATCATGCATTTTTTTTTTTTTTACAAATAAAGCCCGGGGAGGTGGCGATCCCCGGGGTTGGGGGGCCCAGGTGGCCACCCACATTTAATAAATATTGCCCGAGGCGGTGGCGGTCCTCGGGTCTGCCGGGGCCCACACGAGCCCCCACATCATTATTTGTAATTGCCCCCAGGACCTGGCCCACCTGGGGCCTTAAAGGAAACAAAGCGCTTCATTTTTTAAAAACATTTTGGCGGGATTCACGGATCCAATGTGAATCCAGCAGAAATCTTTTAATAAAATGCTTTTTTTGGCCCACGGGGTCCCCCAGGGACCCCGTGAGCAGGCCTAGGGGGTCAGGATGCTTCTACCCTGGCCCTTTTCTTTATTTGTAATGTTTTTGAACCTTTTTTTTGTGACTCGGTTCAACCGAGTCACGAGATGGCTGCCAACACTTTCTGGTTGGAACTGTTGGCACCTAATCAGATCTCAGGCATGAGATCGAGAGGGTTCGCAGATCCTCCGAAGCCATATTTGTATATGTGAGAAATGTTTAAATTTCTCAGCAACTACTGAACGGATTTACACCATTTAACAAGAAGAGGGCTTTCTGAACCAAGAGCTAACTTTTTGCCAAATTTGGTGTAATTCTGTTCAGCAGTTTGGGCTGTAGCTGTGTGTAAAGTTTCCTATGGAAATTAACATGGAGAAAAAGCGTTTTGGGACCCTCCCTTTTTCTCTGCCCCTGCTTGACGAATCACCCCGAAACTTTCAACACAGCAGCTGAAGTGAGCAGGCCATTAGTTTTCAAACTTTCGCGAGGATTCAGCAAACGGCACCAAAGATATTAGCAAAAGAAAAAACGCTTTTTGATTAGAAACAAGGTCCTAACTATAACTACCTACTGGCGACCGCCAGAAGGTAATATATATATGTGTATATATATATATATATATATATATATATATATAGGGCCCGATTCACAGAACTAACTTACGACAAAATCCTAAACTTACTACCATTTTGGTATTCACAGAATGAACTTACTCATTTTGGTATTCACAGAATGAACTTACTACCATTTTGGTATTCACAGAATGAACTTACTCATTTTGGTATTCACAGAATGAACTTACTACCATTTTGGTATTCACAGAATGAACTTACTCATTTTGGTATTCACAGAAGGCACTTACTCATCAATGAGTAAGTGCCTTCTGTGAATACCAAAATGTGTAAGTTACACAAAATGTGTAAGTTACACAAAATGAGTAAGTTACACAAAATGTGTAAGTTACACAAAATGTGTAAGTGCCTTCTGTGAATACCAAAATGAGTAAGTTCATTCTGTGAATACCAAAATGGTAGTAAGTTCATTCTGTGAATACCAAAATGAGTAAGTTAATTCTGTGAATACCAAAATGGTAGTAAGTTTAGGATTTTGTCGTAAGTTAGTTCTGTGAATCAGGCCCATAGTGTGTCCGTGTGTGTTTTTAGGTGGGGTTACTACACTTCCACCCTAACTTCTCATCCTATTTTTATACCTGGGGCCAGCTTTGAAGTTGAAGAAACTTCTGGAGTTTTCCCCCGCAGATTGTTCTGGAATTTCCTGACTCCCTGCCGTCATCCCAGGAAATCTGGTGTTAAAAATGCTAGTGTGAAGTCCTTTGTGTGTACTGAGGCAGCTCCTTTGAAGTGTGAGTGAGGCTGTGCACAGCTCTGCCCCTCCCATTGTATCAGGATGGTCCACCCTGCCCGTACCAAGCCCCCCTTCCAGGCACTGTCTGGGAGGAATACACAAAGGCCAACTGCCAACGACACATAGTCCTGTGACCCAGGATGCAGGCTGCAGGCACCAAATGGTTAAGACAAGTAAATGTCAACTTTCTAAAAGTGGCATTTTCAGAATTGTGACTTAAAATCCGACTTTACCATTAAAGAGGATTTTAAATTACAATTTCTTAGATAGCAGGCATGCCATTTCTACCTGTTCCCAGATGAACGTTATCACTTATTAAATGCTTTAAGGTAATCCAGTGGTATCCGATGGGGGACGTAGGCCTTGGAGCAGTGAAAAACGAATTTAAGAGGTTTTTCATTACCAGGACATGTAAAACTTGAAAGTACATGTCCAACTTTTAAAATACACTGTTTTCTCAAGCAACAATCAGAAAACAAAATAAAAACAAGAGCTACACCCTTGCTTTAAATTTACAGTGCTGCCTAAGTGCTGCGGGCTCAGCGCACTGTTATTATCTCCCTGGAGATCCACTGACGTGCTTTTTTTCCCTTTTCTACTCTTTGAGGAAGCACTCACTACTTAGTGCCCCCAGGGCACAACTAGGGAACCACTTGAGGGTGTTCCTGATCGGATGCACTCCTTGGTCCCCCCGGGGCACAAGCAGGCAATCACTTCAGTACTTGTTACATGTGAAGTAAAAAAATGTTTAGCACTGAAACTAACTCCAGTGGTGCTTTAATGAATAATTTCAGGAGAGAATGCAACAAGGCACCAACCTGTGAGTACTATTGTTTATTTCGTATGTGACAGCTTAGTGGGACTTTTTGTATGAAGTTAAGAAACTGTTGTAAAATTGAATATTCATTGAACCACAAACAATGGAATACATCAAACTTGATAGATTAGAAAAAAGGTTTAGGTAGCGATGGGAAACAAATTATGCTGTCACAGGAGTAAAATTTCTTACCAGTTTACTCTCCGGAACTGGTAAACAGCATACCACTCCGTGCTACTCTTTGAAAGTGAGTAAGAAATCGTGGGCAAAATTCCAAGAGCCATTCCATAGTAAATAGTGCGCACTTAATGCACAAGGTCCTTTTTAGCACCATTCAGATAGTGACTTCAGCAGCGCAGCTTAGTCATAGCAGACATTTTTTGTGGTGAAAGCATTAAACCCACATGCGGCTCTCTTTTTGTGGCCACTGGTTTTATTTTCCTCCTTCTTTCCTTTCGCTCACACCCCTATAATTTCCGTTTGTTTTCCTTCTATACACACGCATCTCCTCATCTTCCCAGACTTCCAAGCACTCTCTCTCACTCCTTTTTCTCCCGCCACCTAATAGCTGCCAAGGTTTCAGATTGCTTATGTGTGACATTGTCATAATTTCACTGTGATTATGAGTGACATTCAATGACCATGAGTGACACTTTCTCGCGAGCAAAATCAAGCAATGACGACGAGGGAAATATATAAATATCAGAAATTATACCCATTTGAGCAACAAGAAACTCTAAGAAGATCTTAAATCTGCTGCAAACCACTAGAAATGGAAGGGCACAAACCCAGTAAAAAGCAGTAACTCATGGCTAATCCTCAGAGTTTTGCGAAAATGCGTGATCTTGCTCCAGCACTCCATTATTCACCAGAGTTATCTTCACAATTGTATTGGTATGCAGACAGAATATCAAGTTGGAAATGTCGACTTACACAAATATCGAGTTGGAAATTTCGTGAAACAGAAATATCGACAGCAGGAATAGTGTTGTCAAGGATTTCGAATTTAAGGTAAGAAATATCGTTTTCAGAAATATAGAAGTTATTAATATCGTTTGCAAAAATATAGTTGTTTAAAATGTCGATTTTTTAATTAGTATTTTAGTTTATATTTTAAATGTATGTGATGTATGTTTTTGTGTATAAGTATTGTTTATGTTTTTTAGTATATGTGTTAAATTTGTAATAGTTATTAATTTTATTTTAATTAAATTTTGCGTTTTTTTAGTTCCGTAGCGGGTTGTGGGTTTAAAGGGGAATAGGGTGGGAAGTAATTTAATTATAATAAATTAATGATTATTTTTTATTTATTAATATTTATTTAATTGAGATTTATAGTGTTAACAGTGGAAAGTAATTTATTTACAATTAATTATTAATTGGTTGTTAATTAATATTAATTAATTAATTGGTAATTAATTATGGTAATTGTGTAATTTTTTTTAGGTGAGGGTTGTGGGGTTTATAGGGGTAGAGGGTGGGAAATAATTTTGATTAATTAATATTTCGTTGTTAATTTATATTAATTAATTTATTAAAAACTAATTATGGAAATTGTGTAATTAATTTTAGGTGCGGGTTGTGGGGTTTATAGGGGTAAACGGTGGAAAGTAATTTATTTGTAATAAATTATTAATTAGCTGTTAATTAATTGAAAATTGTATATGGAAATTGCGTAATTAAATTTTAGTGTGGGTTGTGGGGTTTATAGGGTGGGAAGTAATTTATGTTTAATCAATTAATAATTACTTGATCATTATTTTTAATTAATTGATATTTAATTAGAATATTTGTTTATATTTTTTGTCTGTGGGTTTTACTTTTATAGGGGTAAAGGGTGGGGAATAAATTAATTTTACTTACTTTATAATTAGTTGTGAAATACAATTAGTTTTTTAATTGTAAATAAGTTTTAATTTTGTAATTACACTATTTACAGTTTAATTTTAGCTGTGTGTTGTGGGGATTATAGGGGTAAAGTGTGGTAAGTTAATTAATTTTTATGAGTTTTAATTTGTTTTTTAATTAATATTTTAATTGGTAATTAATTATGTTAATTCTAGAAGTACTTTAAAAAAAATATATGTGGTTTGTGAATTGTGTGGTGTTATAGGGTAGGAAATAAAAAAGTACATTTATGTAATAATTAATGTTTTTGTTTCTAAATAATTTGTAATTAAAAATATTTATTTGTTTGAAAATTATTTTTATTTTATTTAATATAATATTTGTAGGTATTTGTCATGTATTTAACATTATAATATGTTTTTAAAAATCTTTTAATATTAAATATATTTGTATTTTAATTTTTAACATTTTTATATATAATTTGTTATTTGTTTTGTTTTTTAAATATTTTTGTTGTTAATATTTTGTTTGTTTTTAATTTTGAACTGACTGTAGTGGGAATAGTAATTTTTACCCCTCTGCAATCCAACAATTTCCCTACTGTTGCACTGACTGGAGTGGGAATATTAATTTTTACCCCACCGCCATCCAACACTTTTCTTACTGTTGCAATGATTGGATTGGGAATAGTAAATTTTATCCCGTCACTATCTAACACTTTCCCTACTGTTGCACTCATTGGAGTGGGAATAGTAATTTTTACCCCCTCCGCTATCCAACACTTTCCCTACTAGTACACTCTCTGCAGTGGGAATAGTCATTTTTACCTGTCCACTATCCAACACTTTCCCTACAGTTACACTCACTGGAGTGGGAATAGTAATTTTTGCCCCTCCGCTGTCCAACACTTTCCCTACTGTTACACTCACTGGAGTGGGAATAGTACATTTTACATCTCCGCTATCCAACACTTTCCCTACTGTTGCACTCACTGGAGTGGGAATAGTAATTTTTACCTCTTTGCTATCCAACACTTTCCCTACTGTTGCACTCACTGGAGTGGGAAATTTAGGTTTAAAGATTTTTAAATAGTTTAATGTTTTAATGTATAATAAAATGTTTTTTAATTAGATTTTTTAAAATTAAGTTTATTTGTTATATTTGTTAAAATGTATATTAAATCTACTTAGTTTTTTAATATTAATTTTCTTATTTAACATATTTAATATTTTTTATTTTATTATATATATATATATATATATATATATATATGTATATATATATATATGTATGTGTATATATATATATATATATATATATATATATATATATATATATATATATATATATATATATATATATATATATCCCTGTGACTGCTGCTAGGCTGAGACAGAAAGTGTTTTTGGCAGTGCTGGGTAGGGGGCCAGAGGGCTTCAGTTACAGTGTGGTGATAGGGGTCTGAAGCGCTGGCCTGGGCATGCCTGCTGGGGATTTTCTTGGTCTTGTACCTCCTGCAACAGGCCATTTCATTGAGGGTGCTCAGAGAGAGGCTTTTAATCTCTGCACTGCTTGCCTGGTTGCTGCCCGCCCGCTTGCAGATTCACCTCTACTCCCTTGTGTGTCCCGGCTGGTCGTCAGTTGGACCTAGAGTCTAGAGTAGTGCTACTCGTACGGAAAAGCGCAGACCAGCCTGCCCGCAACACCGTCCAGTGCAGCCTGGGCGCGGAGAGCAGACTACAGTCAGTGAGCAGGCTGAGCTGTAAGTAACAGGCTCAGCAGCCAGTGTCATGACGCTCTGAATTAAATATATTATCCTAAAAGAATGTTGACAAATATCTGTCCATGAGTGACAGTCACTCAGAGCCAGCCACGGTATGGGCCAGCTGTGACGACTTCTCCGGCAGCGGTCAAGTCCAGGGATTCGCGCGGGCGGCATCAGGCAGAGCTGCCAAGGTTTCACATTGCTATGTGTGACATTTTCATAATTTCAGTGTAATTATGAGTGACATTTCAACGACTATGAGTGACACTTTCTCGCGAGCAAATCAAGCAATGAAGACGATGGAAACATATAAATATCAGAAATTACACCAATTCGAGCAACGGGAAAATCTAAGTTAACTGCTTCAAATAATAAGTGATAATTGTTAAAAGACTTTAATTTATCATACTCTAGCCAAAATTGCGGAAAATAGATAAAGTGGTCTGGAAGACGTTCATAATTTAATTATAATCATCTGAGTGACTCACATACTCACTCGACTGCCGCCGGCCACATGAGCTGTAAGCATGGCTGCATTGGAAAGCGGAGTTTGGGAGGCACTCATTTAGGTCACAGCTAGGCTCATAGCAAAGTCTCACCGACCTGACTTTCAGAACACTTTCTTTCGAGGAAGGCGACGAGCCGTCACCCTGGCAATGATTCTGCTCTTCCCTGATGGCACACAGGATGTGTGATGTGTCTTTGGGTTTGGATTTGCACATTTAATATTCCCAAAAAAGTTACTGGCACAGGCCATTACTTGCACCCACCTCTGCAGTTTAGACTAAAGTTGCCAAGTTTTTCCCATGTCATGTTTGACCTTTCCAGCCAGAATGGTGTTTCAGCCAAAAAGAACATTACATTTTGGGGCCAGTAGTTTTACTTGTAACACTGCATCACAATGATTGGCTCAAAACTATCTCAGAACGTTAACTGCTGTTTGTTATATGGTGAGGTGTACTTGGTGGCCGTTTGATGGTGCGAGAGAGCCCTTACAAAAAATGGTTCCGTGCACAACAGAAGCTACTTGTGTTAGCAACTGTACTAGATAGAAACACAGTGAAGGGGTTGCGGGAGCAGGGAATGAACCGGATGTGACGTTCCATGACCAATGTAGCGATCGAGTGGCTGTCTGGTGTCGGGCAGCCAGCGCCACACACGCTGCTAGCACGACACAGTCGGGATCTGGTCACGTCCAGCCTTCAGATGAGAGATGCACTCAGAAGTACTAACTCCCTTCATATAAATAACTGATGACTCCCAGCTAATCTAAATCTAGACTGTATCACTTCGACAAACAGGCTGACTCGGGGGGTCGTTAGTTTCTCCTGCTCAGTTAATCTCTCAATAGCCGTTCAATTATAACTTAAACAATACTGAAAGCAAGACCAATCCGACGGTTCCGTACACCTTATCTTTCAAACACCCCATTTAAATATTTGAAAAGTGGGTGATTATGTGTCACTTTTATGTATGCTCCGTCCACGGATAAACAACGTTTTACAGTCTGAGACCCATAACCAATGAACAAATGATAAGAGGTGCCTCCAGCCAATCCCTAGATAAATACGTTTCGCATAGCCTCAAATTCAATAAACGATTTTAAAGAGGCCCTCCGAGATTACCTGAAGCTACTTGCTATCCCAATGGGTTACATTGTAGGCTGTTCCAGAGCGAACTCTGCTGAGCCAGCCCCCAAGCCTGCCACGAGCAGCGCGGACCGACGCTGCCACTATTAGCTTGTTCAGTCACACAGTTGGAAGAGCGCTCCGGACAGCTGAGGAGGCGCTATAAATCGGTGACTGTGCATTTCAGTAAGGTGATGCGGACCACCACAATGAAATGCGTTAGTCTAACGCCAGATGCGTTGAACTTGGCTGGGCTGCAAATCATGGAAAACCAATTGTCAGGACATTTTAGACATAGCACTGTTCAGCAGTGATAAAGTGCCCAGAGTCCTAAAACCAGCAAAAACGAAATGCAGCACACAGTCAAAAACAGGAGGTCAGAAGCAAAAAGACAGGGGAAATCAGGCCAAAAGATGCCAGGTCTAACATTCACGCAGCCTTAATCTTTACCAGATCTATTGCACACTGCAGGTCTCACACTGCAATCACTGCAGAGCAGGGACTGTCTCTGTATCTCACGTAACCTGAATCTTATCTGGTCACACCGGACCGGGACAAAGTCAAAGGTTCAGGCTGACCACAGTAGAGCGCGGGCCGGATACAAGGTCCAAGTTAGGCCCGCTGAACAAAGTGCCTTAAATTCTGGTTTGCGGAGCGTTGTGAGATCCCGCATTGAGGATGTGTCGCACAGCGGCGTTTCTGAGGAAGCTGTAGGGTGGCGATGCGAAGACCTGCTTATTGTCGAGGATGCTGTTGACGAGGGGCTTGCAAAGTGAAGGCCTGCATCAAGGATGCGTGGAGCAGTGGTGGTTACAAGTAAGCTGTGATGCAAGGTCCTGCGTTGGGGATGCGTTGCACTGTGGCAGTTCCAAAGCAACACCGTGTGTCAGTATCTTGTGCAGCCGGAATCTCTGCTGAGTGGGTGAAAGTGTTCTTTACAAATACACATAACAAGTAAGGAAAGAAATCTTTCTATTCTTCTTTCTTTCCTTCCTTCAGTTTTTCTTTCTGTCCTTCTTTCTTGCTTTCGTTCCTTCTTTGTTTATTTCTCTTTCCTTCTTTTATTTTTTCCTTCTTTTCTCTCTTGCCTTCTTTCTTTCCTTTCAAATTTTTTTTTTTTGCTTCCTTTATTTTTCTTTCCTTCATCCATTTTTTCTTTCCTTTCCTTTCTTACCTCATTTCCTTCCTTTTTCTTCTTTCTTTTTTCATTCCTTCTTTCTTTTTTCGTTCCTTCCTTTTTCTTTCTTTCATTATTTCTTTCTTCAGTTCCTTTCTTTTTTGTCTTTACTTCCTTTCTTATTTCCTACTTTCTTGCTCAATTCTGTTCTTTCTTGCTTTCTTTTTCTTTCTTTACTTTCTCTTTCTTTCTTCCTTTCTCAAAGTCAAGTGGATGGCAGCCAATGGCAGTACAATTGGCCTTTTTAGGCCTATATAAGGCAAGATCTTTTGATTTTACTAAAATTATATGTATGACATATCTACTTATAAGGGTTTTGAGCTACACTTTGAGCTACACTTCATCCAATTGTCTCTGGATGTGCACATTTTTCTCCAACCCACGCAAACATGCATCAAGGGGCAATGCACCAGTCCACTTCAGGCATTGGCTGACTTCACTATGAGTTGCGGCATGCTGCCCTTTCACAAGTTCCCTTCAGTGCCAGTGAGTACTATGGTAATGTGTGCTTTTTTGAGAACAAAAAACATTTTTGCCTTTAGTACATGTTTTTTTATTGACAAACACACAGCAGCTTCCCTAACAATAATGTTTTACAAAAACCCTAACTAAACAAAAATTGCCAAAAGACTGGCGAACAATGCCATATCTATTGGCTTTGCCAATGCTTGTTTTTAAAGTTGGAAAACCCTTTGCTGGCCCCATCATAACCTAGTCCAGCTGTAACACAGGCTATGTTTGTCTTGATTAGATAGTTAAACTGAATACTTTTCAATTTTGATAGATGGTCATCTATATCCGGTCAGATGTCAGTATATATATATATATATATATATATATATATATATATATATATAATTTATTCGATTCAATACCATGATCATTTACTAAGGGTGGGCGGAATTTGAGTAGTCACGCTACGCAAAATTCCGTGAAACGGTAAAAAATCTCCGCAAGCACGCAGAATTCTGCGAGCACGCGGAATTGCTTGTTCCGCCCGTTCGTGATATGTTTTTCCTGTTCGGGGACGCTGTTTGCATGCTCGGGGGGAAATATCTCGCAAACTTGCCCATGCGGTCGCCAATTGGCGTGGCCAGCTTGTTTCACTTGTCCCGCCCGCTCGCGATGCGTGTTTCCTGTTCGCGAACGCAGATGTCCGATGGCGCGTCCGAATGACGTGTTCGTGTTCGCGATCGCACACTCTTGCGGGATCGCGCGAACGGATAGGAAAACTCGTTGGCGAACGCAGGGATCCCGGTAAGTCGCTACCGTGCGCGCAAACACGCATTTTGAAAGCGCGAACAAGGAAAAAATTCCGCTACGCCGCGGATCGCGGAATTTTCGGCAATTCAGTGTTCTCCGCGGAACGCGGAATTGCCACAATTTCGCAAATTCAGTGAGCGGAACGGAATTTACCGGCCAGGCCTATCATTTACATCAGTAAAATCACAAGACATACAATGATGTCAGTAGCATGTAGCATGCACACAGTCTCTCCTGAGGTTTAGCTAGTACAGCTCTAAAACATTGTGTACTACAAGCTGACAAATTACCCCCTCTTGCAGTGTGACGAGTACAACATTTTTAGGTCTCACATAGAGCGTTGCAGCGCAACGCGCTGCAATCGCTCTGCGAGGCAATGCTGTATACACTATACCGGGGAAGCTTCATTTAAGCTCCGCCCACTCTCCACCCATCTTTTTGATTGGGTTACATCATAAATGCAGTGTTCTCATTGGTTTTCCCATTGTTATTCCCTCCTCTTTACGGCCATGTTGTCATTTGTAGACTTCCGAGGCTATCAGCCCCTTTACTGTAATGCTATTTTTTCCTTGTGTTTCCCCCCTGCCCCCTCCCGCAGTCCGTCACTTTTCACCCCCTTCACCCCTCCCCCCTCCCGTTCGTGCCTTTTTCGACTCCCGCACTTTTGTTTACAATGCAATAGGTCTCACGTAAATACGAGTCCTATTGCATTTATAAATGCTTTTTTTTGCTGGGATTGGCTGACTCAATTTGCACTCTATTTTGCCTGACCTGTCCAGCATACATGCGCAATACAAACGTTACCCGGAAGCAGAAGCGGGCTGTAACAGGGTCAATATCAGCAGTAGCAGCATGGTGGCTGTAATACTAATGCACGTTCTGCGGTGCGCTTTACGGAGGGCAGGCAGGAGCCTTAGCCTGTACACAGGAAGGTTACTTTCCAACCGCATCCAGGCGTCGCTCATGGTCGGTACTTAAAAGCCACCGCTCTCCTTAATTTTTGCGTATACCAGTTTTCTAGGTCCGCACTTGCACAATTGAGCCAGCCGTTCGTTCAGTCCCAGCTGACCCACTCGGCGTAGTGTGATCGTCGGCAAATTCCCCCGCAGCCTCATCGTTTCCCGGATAGCATTTGCAGGCTTCGCAACTGAGCCGTGCGCTCTGCAGAGGTGGACTGTTTCTTCCTTAGGTAAAGCATGCCCGTTTTCTTAATGCATGTGTATTTTTTACTTAACCTATTATTGTGCCTTCTGAAACTGCACGCACTCTTAGCTTACAGAAACGTTACTTTGCGTCCCCGCAGCGCGGGCAGCCAGCGCAGCCCCCTGGGCGGCCTCTATATATTCCTAGCTGGCGGAGACGCCTGCACCCAGCACCTGACATCTCTGGAGCAGGCTCCTCGCTGCTGAACTGTTGAGTACTAAAAGTTGCTGGGGCACCATGGACCAAAAATGACCTTCCAAGCTCGGATCTGGATTTTTGGACAAGTGACCTGGGGGACTTCGTTCTACTTTTTGTTTTTTACTGGCATCTGAACGTGCAATTGAATTCTTTTTGGTTGACAGCTCTCTAGCGCCAAGATGACTTTCCATCTGCGTTGGTCGCTATAAGAAGGGTTAATATTATTATTCTTATAAATATTGTGCGTTACTTTTTAATGAGACGCTGTTTGAGAAGAGCAGACACATCTTGTGCTCGCCGGCACATTCTTATGCTTTACTGCCCCTGCTCTCATACTCTCCGTTCGCAAGTTAAAACGGGAGTGCTTTAATGTACCGTATTAAACACTAATTGTTGCGTTTTCTATTATAAATGTCGAAGCACCGTTTTAATAATATAATAAGCATGCTGCAATGACCATTGACTTTATTACGTATATTAAATATTCTGATGTAGTTACTCTGTACGTGAACTAGTATTTTGGCGATGTATGATTGCTTATAATGTTTACTATAGAGTGTAATGATTATGCAGTACTGAATGTACTACAGAGACGGCGAGCTGGGTTTTAGACGTAAAACCCAAGACATGTGCTTGTTATGCTGGAATACAAATAATATCTCAATATTTTGTGACACATTCCTCATTTGTCACTTCACTGTTTGGGATTTAAAACCATTATGTGCTGTGACTTTCATATTTATTTATAAGGCGCTTGATTGCAGGAGCGCAGTAAGCGCTTTATGGACGTAGAGATTAAGATGAAACGTGTACTACAGAATGGCCTTCGATTTTTGGTTCAAAGATCTATTTATTTGTGTATAAGTCCTTTTACCAACTTACTGTTGTGTGTTGAAGTGACGTGTGCCTCAGGTCGGAGGGAATAGACGTGTATACTATATCAAAGCCCTGCGCAGTGCGTGGCTTCTAGGCGCTTGCTTTGCAGACTCAATGAAACAGTTCATTTATGTTTGATGGAGCAGTGTTTAGTCCATTTAATAGCAGGCGACATTTTCCTGATAAGGGCATTGGATGACGGGAAGAGAAAGGACTCTGTCCAAGATCACACGCTTTCTGTCAAGGGAGGAATTAGGGTTAGCGCCGAAGTCTCCTGGTTTCAAAGTTAATCAGCTTAAAGCTAATTAGCTACCCACGCCTCCTAAATGTATGTTCCACCGCACACTACTCCTTTCTTTGGCTCTCTCTCTTTCTTACATCTATTTTACAGTCACATTTATTTAACTCTGTCCTATTTACTTTTTTTCATATCCCTTTCCTCTATATTAACTTTTCCACAAGCTTTCTCTTTCTACTGCTCACTTTTACTTGTTTCCTCTTTCTGTCTAGCTTCTTCTCACTTGCAAAAAACCATGCCTTCAACAAATCACCCTTACCCTCTCCTCGCCTTCCTTTCTTTTGTTCCCCTGTGAATGTAGTCTTTTACTGACGTTTTTCTATTCCAAAGTGCAGCCAAGCATTTGCAATGCAATAGGTCTCGCATTTACGCAAGTTTAAGCTATGAGCATTGTAATTAACAATGCCTTTTATTTATGTTTTAAAAAACAAAAATAATAGGCATTGACAATGCCAATAGCTTAAACTCTCGTAAATGTGACACCTAATGCATTGCAAATGCTTGTTTAAAGGGGGCCTCGAAACGGGTCTCTATCGGGCTCTGTTTTGTGCGCTGGCACAGGCGGTCCGTTTTTTTCCGGACTGCAGTGACAGCAGTCTGCTGTCAGTGTAGTCCGGAAAAAAGTGCCAGGGCAAAAAATAGAGCCCGATAGAGACCCGTTTCGAGACAGCAGGCACATCGATGTGCGCGTGCTCACACTGCTCACTTCTCACTATTGGAGAAGTTAGGGCATGACGTCATGCCAGGTGAGCGTTGTAGGGGAAGGGAAATCCTTTAAAGAGTAATTTTCTCTCTGTATTTCCCTTCTCTTTTTGAAACGCAAGAGCAGCAACATTGTGGTGGTGTCACCAGGGTTTAAAGTGGAAGCTTTTTTAATATTCTATACAGGCCATAGTTGCTGCTTATTTATCTTATGCAACTAACAACCATTGACAAAGCCAATAGTCCTGACTTGTTGTAGGTATGATGTTACTTGTTGCATCACAAATCTGGATGCAATGACAGAAACAGCAAAATACAAGTCGGGCGGCATACTATGCTAAACACAGATTTTTAACGTACTGTTTTTAAGCCACGCCCTTAATTACATTGACCACGCCCCTTTGAGAGACCCCCCCCAGTTTCTTCATCCCACTTAAAGCCCTGCCCACGTTTACAGGTCTCGAGCACAGGCTCGGGTTGAGGGGGTCTTGGTCGACCTCAGGACGACGGTTGGGTACAGATGGCTTTTAACATGGCAAGAATGGGAGGAGTCAGCCAGGGAGGCAGATTAAAGGACAGAAGAATATTTTATTTTGGATTTGATTTGATAATTCTGGCCCAGATTTACTAAGGTTCATGTAACAAAGTGCTGCATAAAAACTTGCAGTTCTGTGTTACATAAACAACATAAAAATCTGCAGTGCTATCGCTACAGCGTTGCATGCCAATGATGTCATCAGTGTCTCACATGCAAAAACAAGCATTGAAAATGCAATAGGTCTCGCCTTTGATTAAGTTAAAGCTATTTGCTTTGCTAATGGTATTGTATAGCAAAGCAAATGGCTTTAACTTAATGAAAGGCGAGACCTATTGCATTTTTAATGCTTGTTAGAGTCTTGCTCTCACAGTCACACACATTTACATTGCACTCTGGAAGATTCAGTGCCTTTTCCAAGTTTCTTGGTATATTACATTAATTTTGGGCTGCAAACAGGGCCTTTGACGTGTATATTCTGTGCTGAAGTAAGGATATACCTAATCCACAGTGAATAGGAATACAACTTCCCTAGAAACAAACTCTTAGCCTTAAAGACTGGAGCAGACTCAGGGACATTTATGAGAAGAGTTGCATCGCACTTGCACCATGCAATGTGGTGCATACGCGACGCAACTCCAAAATGCGATTTATGAAGCCATGCAAGACTACCTTGCGTGACACTGAGTAACTTCATAGATCTGGAGTAAGGCAATGCAGCGCAAAGTGCCACGTTGCCATACTCTGCGCCAGGGAGGCGTTCCATGGGTATTGCGTCGGTGTTCCCACGCAACATCCATGGATTCCAACGCATTTCCAGATTTACTAAAAGTGGTAGATCTGGGAATGCACCAAAATGCTACGCCTTCCCAGGTGAGGCACAACGAGGAGAAATAGTTCTCTGAGTCAGTGGCGTAACGAAACTTGAGGGGGCCCCCCTGCAAAGTACATGGAGGGGGCCCCCCCATTCTCTGTGCCAGTCAAGAGCTCTCAGGCCAGCGACCCGCCATACGGCAGGGGCTGCGGGGCTATTGTTACACCACTGTTACCAATACAGCCGTTATAAGTAACCTTGGATGGTGGAGTTAATGGTTGGGCTTAGTCTGCCAGCAGTCTATCATAGGTGGTGGTCTATCCACTACAGGGTCCCTGCCATCAGTATGCCTGGGAAGTTTGCCCTATTTTAGTTGGGGTTCCTGATGCAGACTCCTGTCATGATATACATTATCGGGACCGCTCATCGTTCAGTTTTGACAAAAGTGCATCCACTGCTCCTTCTCTTTCACACCTCCTTCCTCCCTCTTGCTTTCTATTTCTTCCTTTCCATTATTTCTGAGCATCCTATCTTTTCTTCATTTACATCCCAGCCTTTTTCTTTCTATTTTCTGTCACATTTATCTCCAACTTTTTCTCTCCAATCCCTTCGAAATCATTCCACTATGCTTTTCCTATCTCCTGTCAGGTATTTCTCTCCCTTTTTCTGCTCTTTTATGCTCTCTGCTTTGTATTTCCTTCGTCCATTTTCACACCCTCTCCATTCCCTACTTCTCTTTTCCTCTTTTATACCCCACTGTCTCTTCCTTATCAGCTTTCCAGCTGACCTTGCCCTTATGGCACCTCGTGATTTCTTTCCTGCATACTTTCTCACTGTGTCCCTTGATTAGCGCTTCCAGTGCATTCTTATCTATCACTATGCTCTTCATCAATCCTGTACAGACCTGGAGACTGGATCTCTCTTGAGCTCTCATTGCCCTTCTTCTTCCTCACACTCTCCCAGAACCCCTAGCCTCAAAGGTTATATTTATTTACTCCAGAGTCTTCACTGGTGTCTCTAAAGAGGCCAGATGGTGCCAGTTCCCCAGTGCTATTTATCCTGGCTCTCGTAATGCCCACCACCACAGCTGATCAATGTATTGGGTGACGACACAGAAAAAACTGACTCTGCACCTTGCCACACACATTAAATTGTCCAACTACCTTTTTTTAGCAAATCAGTGTTGTTTGATTAAAATGTTTGAATCTCTCTCTCTCTCTCTTTCCATCTACATACACACACACACATACAAAAAGGCCACTGATGGAGGAGAGAAGTTTGCTGGAATGGGGGACATATCACTACCGTTGACCCACCACAAGCCCTTTTTGTTTTGGGCCATGTATAATAGCCTTGTTCAAACCCCTTCACTTCCCTTAACACTCATACAGCATTCTAGTTGTATTCTGTACAGTGTACAGTAGCAATGTTGTTGTGGACTCTTCTGCAAACAAAAAAAAGCCCTCAGCAGGTCAATACCTCATATATAGAGACATCCACATTGACACAACTCCCCAAAAAAACCAGGCATATTACAACATAGGAAAAGGTAAAAGAGAGCATGAGGTGCATCATTTAGGTCAGCACATTGGCTTAAAGAGGATGTACACTTTTCTTTTGGTCAGAGTACGCTTATCAGCATTTTCCATCAGCTGTGACATTAGTAAACTTGGTCTTGGCATCTCTCCCTGCTGCCTTTTAATTGTTGCAAATTCATTGGTTTCCACACTCTGATAATAAATTGTAAAGACCAGGCAGGGCTAAGGTTTTCAACACATGCAACTGTCTGTTACCATTCTTGGACAGATGTATTTAAACAGTCCATTGTTGTATTTCCTGGATGCTAACAACTCGCTCTTGCTTCTCTTTCAACTTCCACGCCACTACCTCACAAAGCCATTTACTGATAAGCACCACTATTGATCAAGGACAAAATCACCCCAAAAAATAAGCTGTGTTCCAACCCCACACCGTCTTCCCAATAACTCACTTTAAAATACTCCGCAGAGGGCTGATCCATTTAATGTTTGACAACAGCCCTTGAACCAGACTTCCTGTAGAGCATCACAACCCATCCAACCTGCTACTGTTCAGAGAACAACTCAAGGATCTCCTGCCAACACCCATCCTACCAACATGTGATCCTGCTACTCAAGACTCACTAGATTCCCAAACTCCTGACTTATTGATCATCAGCCAAAAACTAAGACCGACCTCTTTCTCCAACCTACTGTCCTGCAGAAACAATCCAAGGTGTCTTCCCCAAATTTCTCTAAATCGATCAAGACAAAGACAACCAGTCACAAACATAATCTTTCACACTGTGCAGCTTTCTCTTCCAGGGTGCCTGAGAGACTGACAGACAGACACACGTTCACTGTAGAGTGAGTCTCAGCACTTCTCTTGTCAATTGACAGAGACAAGGCATTTGATCGAGTGCACTGGCCTTTTTCTGTGGGAAATACTGGATAAGGCAGGTCTGGGTACACGATTCAAAACATGAGAATTGTGCAACTATTCTAGCCCCGCAGCTCGGAAGCTGAGCAGGACTTTCACTTCATCCAAAATAAATGGACTGACATCCTCCACTTAGGAGCACACCTCCTCATTCTGTGCTTCAGGAAAAGAAGCAATGCTTAAGGTGACACACTATTGGTACTACACCCCAGCCAGAAGGTGAAATGCAACTCAACAGTCCTAATGGCTGTTAACGCAACTTCGGCCACCCAGACACACTGACTCATCTCCTCTGGCTCTGTCCCAAACTCAAACGCTACTGATAGGCCGTCTGAAAGATATCAATGAAATGTTTGAAACAGATGTACCCTGTCTTTCTAGTTACGTCCTACTGAGACTCCCCAATGCAACAACACACTCTCTACACTCTAACAAAGGGAAGGCAATAATAATGGCTTTTTGTGGGGCTAAACATGTCATCAAAGCCAAATGGGGCACAGATACATTGTTGTCTCACTTTGACTGGCTGCATAATCTGTGGGACCTCACAGGGATGGAAAAGCTTCCTGCTTCCCTGCAGAACAAGTTGCTACACTTTGACAAAATGAGGGGCCCATGCATCCAATCTCTAGCAGAGGACTTTTGGGAATTTACTAGTCCTCTTTACTTATGAGTACACCAGCTTACAGGACTAGGGGGCACGCCTGATCAGCAAGACAAAGACTGACCGCAGTGGGTATGACGCACTAAAAACCCCAGCCTGCTAACACTGATTACGTTGCGAAAGAGCTCTTTCTGGCAAGAGAGGCTATGCTCCCTGGGTGACAACCTCTAATATCTTATCCCTCCTCTCCCGCCTTTCCCAGTCCCCCCTGGTATCCTCCCTTCCTTACTGTTTATCTCCTTCTTCTGTTCTCCCACTGTAATGTCTCACTGTTCTACTTAATCGGCCTTTGGATTTAGGTAAGAGTATTTGTTCCTGGATAAATTAATAAAAAGATCTGAACAATAAAAGATCAATGGGTCTTCAAAATATTAAAATTTTAACATTATTAATATAATATTCCATCAACACAAGTAAAATTCTAAGTTGTGTACGGCAATAAAAAGCACTATTTACAAGGAGAATATAGCGAATTAAAACGTTTTAGGGAAAAAGCCAAGACCTCATTATATCAAGCAGAATAGAATATGCCACCAAATGCTTAGGTATTTTATAAACAAAGATATTCTAATTGCATCAAGATTAAAGAAAAGTACATTCACGTTGATTATTGTGATGGTAAATGTGAGCCTTAAATGTCAAATCATCAATGTATTAAGAGTTATCAGCTTTGGAAGTTTAATCCCTGACACAGAGTTGGATTTTAATTATGGAATATGCAGAAGTGGTCCATGAGCCTTAATGAATGAACCTCGATCCAGCTGAGCAGTCTGAGAAGGTAGCACTGTTGGGGGATACGGCAGTGGCTGATCAGACCAGTGTGAGCTATTTACACTTAACTAGAGAACTTCAAACTCTGTGCTCTCAATTCAGCACATCACACATGCACTGAACACTGATAACCAACTCATGTAAAGGGAATACTGTTCTCTTCTCCCTCCGGTGTTTCCTTTATCTTATTTTCTTCTGATGTGTCTCCTTTACCCATTGTTTAGTTGGATTTCTCCTTCCGCATTATCTGTCTTTTGCAAAGTCTTAATACTTTTCAGACGCCTTCTCCCTTTTCCCTTTGTCTTTCACAGGCTCTCTCTTTTACTTTTTCACTCTGTTTGTGGGTTCCCGGTCTCTTCCACCCATTTTCCTATTTGGGATCTTTTTACCCTACATTTATAAAGCTCTTTCTTCCTCTTTTTCAACATTTTTTATCACCTCTCTCACTGGGCTTGTTTCTTTCACCCTTTCTGCCTTCCTGGGGCCCATACTATTGCTCCCTGAGGCCCTACTTCATCCATCTTTGCCCCATCTCTCAATCTATTTGAAGGGATTTCTTTCACTCACTCCTAGATTGTCTAACATTACCTTTCTCTCTTTGCTCATCCGTCCCCCCATCCCTCTCTTTATCAATGGTCCACGCAACACAATCTACCATCTCTGACTTCTTGAATTTTCTCTGCACAACATATTTTGATGATGTTCAACAGAAAGAGAACGTATTCTTTTACAGAGATCCTTACAAAACTCAAAATTAATTTGCTCTCTCTCTCGTGGCTTAACTGCCTTTCTCCCTCATTCTCAAGGGTGCCTCGTTTGCTCTTGTGGGTCTCTTTCAGTCTTTATGTTATTCTCTGGGTTTCTCAGGCTCCTGTTATACTTTCTCTTTGGGGCTTTCTTTCACCTTTTGAGCTTCTATTCTTTCATACGCCAGAGTGTTTTTTTCCTAAGTGCAAATTAATACATTTTCCATAGCTCTACTCCTGTTTTCTTTCTCACATGCACACATTTGTGCTCTTTAAACATTACTTTTTTCCTCTCTGTTTATTAAGGTTTCTCAGATTTGTGGTCTTATATTTTCGCTGTTACTCTCAAACACTGTAAACTTATTTCACTCTCCTTTGGTCTGCGGAACTCTCTGATAACCCGCTTCACCTCAAGGCACCTCTAATAATAAAGTGTTTCTCCAAAGGCATTACTGTACAAATTTACCAACCTTAAAAAGATGAAACTATGACTTGGCCTAGTTGGGATTCAAATTCATGAACAACAGATCACAAAACATGTCTTCTCTTTTGATCTCACTGTATCTTTTCTCTCACTTTCTCCCTCTCTCAAAGTCTTCTTCTCTTCTTAGTTCTCTCATCCTTAGTCTCTCTCTCTCTCTGTGCCTTACTCTCATTCTTTCCATTTATCTCCTTCTCTTTATCTTGCTCCTCCTCTGTTTTACGTACTGTTTTTCCTCCCTCTCTCGTTCTTCACCCCTTATGCTCTGCTTCTTCAGTCATCTAATTTTTTCTCTGGCTTCTCATATTTGTTTCCCCTCACATTGTTACACTTCTCAATCACAGGTTTCCCTTCTCTCATTTTCTTGCTCAGACGGATGCGCTCTCTGCTCTCATTTCATCTTCCACTCTGTCCCTTATATTTCTCCCTGAGAGTTCGGACTTCTTTATGTGTAGACGTCTCACTTTGCACTTGAGAATGAAACTATAAAATAAGGTTAGAATCCCATACTGGAGAAATATGTTAAATAACTCCAAGAGCTGCATCACCTCTTGGATAGGCAGCATTCTAATATAACACGGCATATAGGTTTTAACAACATAATGCCATCTGAAAAATACAAATTGCAGTTTTTTTGCCCCTACGTTCAAATATGCACTGGCTGGCGCTTTGTGTTCTTGGGTCCTCTGCAGTGTTTACCATGGAGCTCACGTCAAGGAACCTTTCTCCAGCACAAGTGCTGTCCCCAAATAGACTGCTGTGAATCTAAGCACATTTATAACATTGTGGTAATGAGCTCTGGCATCCCCCAAAAAATGGAAAAGACTTTGCACCCCAGGAGGGACTGTATGTACAGACAACAAACTTTAGTTTAATGCCAAGTAAGTGTCTAAGTTTCTAGAACAAAAGCGCTCACCTTCGTATACCCTGGAAAATCACTTTGTCTTCCTTAGATGTGTTTATTTCAACTTTCCACTACTGGTTCATTTTTATAAGTTCTTCTAGCTTTTAAGGGAAAATATGCATATAGCAATTGAGCTTGGGAGTGGTGAGCAGGGCCGTCTTTAGGGCAGTGCGAGTGGTGCAGCCACACTTGGCGCTGACCTGGAGAGGGGCGCTGTACTCAGGAGGGGCGCTGTGCTTAGCAGCTTCTTACGATTTAAAAACGCCTGCTGCAGAGTTCCTTGTGCATCCAGCTTTCGGGCAGCAATACAAATGTCAAGATAACTCTTGTAATGAATGTTCATGCTAGAGAAATAGATCAGAGTTGTGTCTAGTGGCAGTTTTGACTCGCCATAAAGTAGCACAGAGGGTTAATATGCCTGCTGCAAAGAACAGATCTCTATTTTATTAGGCTAGGTGAGTGGATTAGTAAACCCAGCCTTTACCAGTGCTTTAAAACAAATGAAATGTATGTGAGAGAGGGGCTATGGAGAGATGAGGGGCACTTTTGACAGATGGCAGTGAGGGAATCCGAGGAGGAGGTTATTGGAGGAGGACACCCAAAAAATACTGTAGAACCGGGCACCACCAGAGCTAAAGCCAGCCCTGGTGGTGAGTGACGAGCTGAAAGCATTGCATGTGCCGAAAGTGCTTACCCTGCCTCCTCAGCACCTCCTCTAAAGTGTCTTGATTATGAACTGCTCTGTCATTGGATGGCTGATGCTGCGCCACTCACTTCTAAAGCATCACAACTCCTGACAAGCAGCCAGAGCACCATCGTGATACAGCCTCTCAGAAATAATCTACAAATTAAACCACTGCTCATCTCTGATGCCCATCTGTGGCTGGTCTGTTTTTTTTCTCCCTGCCCTTCCAGTTTCTTTCTCTCCAGCGAGTGGAAACAGAGAGGTTGGTGCAGGGTAGATATGAGGAAAAACACTGATCTGAGCAGCCAATGAGTAAAATAATGCAGTCTCCACAGGCAAGCAAGGTGAGCACCACTGCACCACTGATAGTTCTGCCCCTGATTTTTTACCTACCAATGCATCTCAGCAGATCCCGTTTTTTTTTTGTGGAGTTTTATATAGGGCGAACTAGACCTGAAGGTATCAGAACGCTTTACATGAGCACCAGTTACGTTACAGATGACACATTCATTTTTTTTTGTTAGGCACGGGGAGATGAATGATTTTCCCAGAATCACAGAATGTTGAGCGTCCCTGCCGAGACTTGAACCAGGTTCCCCAGCTCCGAGGTCGACCGCCCTAGCCGATAGGCCACATTCTCTCCCCTGTAGTTTTACACAAACTACTTTACTCTATGAGTGCTAATAAAATGTTGATTAGTGCTTCAATTAAGACTAAATCAGCGAGTGTTGGTTAATACATTCTTCAACAGGATCAAGTCAATGTGCATACAATTTCTTCTGATACAAAGCTTTGCATTTTGCATATTGATGGGATTCCTGGCAAGAAAGCCCTGCCAAAGACTGTTCCCCATAATTCCACATAATTTGCTGCTTCTTGCACATAATGGATTCAACCCTGCCATATATTATGGTCCTCCGTTGCCTCATAATTTCTGTGGCCGTTGTATAATGCTGCACCGACTAGCTTATGTTAGAGAAGATGAGTATGGAATTAAAGAGTTACCTGCTGGCATGGCAAACCAAGTCCTGCTCTACATTTCACGTCCCTAAAAGAATTCCTGTTCTGCGTTTCAAGGGCCTAACTTCCCAACATGCACCACAAGCTTCCTACATCACTTAACTCGCCGGTCTGCTCTTTATTTCCGATTCAACTGATTTCTTTGAAGGGACATCCAATTAAGTAACAAACACAGTTCACTTTACCCAATCCAGTTCACTTTACCCAATCCAGCGTCAATAACATTCATCACCTAAAAGCATCTCAGAATGTTGCTATGTTTGATGACGTCAGCTGGGGTTTTAAGATGTGTTGTGACATCATTCATCAGATGGCCCCTTTAAAGTGTCTTTTCTAACTTTTCTCGGCAAAACGTTCATTTAGTGGATAAAGTTTTTGTATTATTAGCTCGTGTTCTTTTTTCGTCCAAGTGTGTTGGGACTCAGAGTTTCCAACTCCAACCCACACACTTCTTTTTATCTTCCAAAGCACATTGAATCCTGCACATGGGGCCGGAGAATTCCAGCAATTCCGCTTTGATAACCATGTGTGGTGGACCGCATCACCCGCCCCTCCTGGCGACTCTACTGTGAGAGAGAAACTCATGTCCTGCTACACTTCACAACGTGAATGACTTCCCCTGCCTCATCGCAGACAGGCAGCTAATACCAAAACTCTCGGGGAATAAATACCTCGACGGATATCTGTATGGGCCCTTCCCGGGGCGTGCTACTCGGGAAAAGCCTCAATGGAGCTTCTCCAAGCAGCGAACTGCGCCTCGAGGCAGCTCTTAAAGTGTACTATATAAATGCGCCCACTCACCTTACTAAAACACAACAAAAATCCTCAGGGTGCACTTTTTAGGGACACTACGGCAATCGAGCGTACACAATTTGGAATACATTGTTTTTTTGCAATTCCCTTCAGATTTGTGTTTTGAAATTGAAATTCTGCAGTAATTCGGTAGAATTAAATTCTGTCTGCGAAACTGCCACTGAACATCTGTGAAAATGAGTGAATTTCACACGGCTGTAAACAGGTAAAAAAGGCAGTACAAGAGACGCGTTATGCAGGCTGCATGCACCCTGTGGAGTTGTAGCGGATTCCTGCGAGCACATCCCATTCCTTAGCTCACCAGCGGGGCCCGCCTCCTGCATAGCAAACTGCAAGGGGGGGTTGGGTAAGTTGGAAGGGGTGCATCTGCACCACAATGTACTGACAGCAGTGGTCCCTGTCAGGGCCGGACTGGGAACCAAAACCGGCCCTGGCAAAGTGCTCAGCTGGCCCCCCCGGGGGTTGGGGGTGCGGCCGAGCACTTTGCCAGGGCCGGTTTCGGCCGGTTTTGTTACAGGGGCCGATATTGCAGCTATGCTACAAAAACAGCCCTGAAACAAAAACGGCCCCCCAGGGGCCCAAAACCGCCACCACCCTGGCGGCCCACCAGGGAAATGCCCGGTGCCCGCTACGGCCAGTCCGGCCCTGGTCCCTGTTCAGCAGAGAAACATCTGCAACACGTTCAACAAAGCGGAGCCTTGTCCACTAGAGTCACCCAGCAGCAGACAGGTCACAGGGAGTCAGATGCAATTCAGTGGCTAAGTGCAGACTGTGGAACCCGGCGGCCTGGAATTCAATCCTATTACACGCTTTACCCCATGTGTGAACCTGAGCAAATGGATTCATCGCTTTATCTCCCAAATGGGGCAAATAGAAACAGACGGTTATAATGGGACAAAATACGTGACCGGTTTTTACTTTCCATATAATTGCAATGGGGATTCAATTTAGCTGACAAGGTAAGGCAATCCAATGTCTTTGCCATAAAAGGTCAGTTAAGCACTTACAGGACGCTGACTGTTGAATTAATGGACATGTTTTTTTAATCACGACTCCCCTACTTGGAAACACGGTGTGATCTTAGGCATAGCTCCATATAGTCCAATCACCACCACTCTTCAGAAGATGTAAATGCTTAAAATAATAACTGTACCATTCATGGATTCACAATGTTATGCGCTGTTTCAAGTCACTCTATGTGCATTTGCAGTAGAGCAGCAAGGGTGCCATGTGCCTTAATGCAAGCAAGGAATTGCCCCCACCATCAGGCATGGGAGCAAAGCACAGCTTTAACAGCAGTAGAGGGGGCCCTCACACTGCTGGGCCTGGTGCCATTGTACCTGCTGCACTTTGGGCAACTGCAACCAGTGCATTGACAGTCCCGGACTGCGCAAGGACAGCCCCTAAGAGCACTGTGCAGATTCCTAAATTACACAGGAAGAAGAGCTTTATAACTTGCCTCATCAAATCTATAACATCTTCAAATGGAACCCCTTAAAATGAAAACGGCAGTTAAGAGAAGCATTGCCCTGCACGGTGCAACTGCCCGGCGCTTCCCTTATGTACGGATAGATGGTGATCCACACCTGGACCGCACACCTTGATTAAATGTTTTTCTTATTATTATACAAACAACAAAAAACAATGAATTGTAAGCAAAGTTATAGAAACGTCGTTATTCCCCACAAAAAATAGATGGGGTTGGCAGGCACCCATCTCATCTGCTCCTGTCCACTCTTACCTCTTTGCTGCTGGCACTGCACCACCCCTGCCCAGAGCAGCAGCAAGAGGACGGTCCTTTGGTGGGACATCTCTGACAGGCAGGCAGGGTCCGGCCCTGCAGCAGGCAAAGGATGATGAATGTGCAGCCTGCGTGTCCCTGGCAACCCCCCGGGATTCACAACTCTCCAGCTCTTCTGCCACCCCAGCCCTTCCCACAGCTCTCTCCTGTTCATGGAGTTGCAAACATTCTCCTGCCCTAGTCAGCATTGTGCTGCCTCGTCCCTTCTCAGACCCTCGAGCAGTGCCCTGTGGAGAACCCTCTCTCCGAGGGCCCCCACCCTTGTCAGGGGCCTTGCGCGCTCTGACTGAAGAGAAACAATGTAACTTGTTACTTTGTTTCTCTTCAGTCCTGGGTCAGCGCGAGGAGCTCAGAGCAGGCTGCACACTGCAGCTGCTTAAGAGCAAGAGAGACACAGCTCTCTACAGAAGAGCTGAGGGGGCCCCCCTTCATTTACAAGAAATCTGGGGGGCCCTCCGCACCGCGGGGGCTGCGGGGGTGTTTGTTACGCCCCTGCTCTGAGTTTTTTTCTCATTCTGCAGCACACATAGAAAGAGTATACTGCCTGAGAGGATTGTTTTTGTGCAGAAAGGTGTACCTTCCTGCACAAAAATAATCCTCCCTATAAAGTAGCCACCCTTGCAACATGGCGCAAGGGTGCCTGTGTTAGTGCTAGGCACCCAAAACGGCACCAGCGCAGGGACAAAGGTAGGAAAGCGCCATATTCATTTAAATACGGCACATTCCTGCCCTTTCACGCATCGCTGCATCCTTATAATGTAGCCACCCTTGCAACATGGCGCAAGGGTGCCTGTGTAGTGCTAGGCACCCAAAACGGCACCAGCGCAGGGGTAAAGGTAGGAAAGCGCCATATTCTTTTAAATACGGCACATTCCTGCCCTTTCACGCATCGCTGCAACGTGACTTACTGTGCTGCGTGACTCTGATATAAATATGGCCCTTAGTCTTTATACAACCTATAGTTCATACAACTCACCGGTTTCTTGTCCGTATTGCACACGTTTGTATGACTTGAATTCTAAAAGTTGCAAAACAGTATCTTAGCGGGTTAATGGTCTTCTATAGACCTTTGCAAGAGGATTGCGGGCTGCACATTAATACACGGGCAGAGATTCAATGTTTGGGCTATTAAATTATTACTTATTCTTCTGTAGAGAGCAGAATCACTTATTACCACTTGCCTATATTTTATGAAAAGTTACTATGAGGAGGTGTCCACTTCAGAGACTTTTATTTGGAAAAAACCCTTTTTCTGCTCCGATCAAGAGCATGTTTGCATTTTTGTACTGGGTAAGGCATGCTGTTTTGTCAAAAAGGGGAGGGACATGCAAGTTTTATTCTAGTTTTCTGTCTCCTCTTTTTTAATTGGCAGAAGTCTTCACTATGCCATAGGTTGGCACTGACTTTGGCTGATGCAGGAATCTGCAGTTTGAAAATGGCCCCAATGTCAAGTGTCCAATCTCCTTTTCAATGCTCTGCAGTGCGTCGGGTTGTCAATCCAGTGTTAGTGCTATGCTATATTTGACTGTCTAATTCCTTTTTCAGTGCTATACCACATGCTTGGCTGTCTAATGTCTTTTCATTGCTGTACTATGTCCCTAGATGTCCTATTCCAGCCACATGAGTGGTGGCCAGAGGGGACGACACCGCCACCTGACATGGTGAAGGTAGCTAAAAATTTAGGAGTGCATTTTGACACTGCTCTATCCTTTCATCCACATGTAACGCCAGTAGCAGGGACCTGCTTCAGCCTTATTAAATCTCTGAAAAAATTCTTTGATTTAATACCACTCTCTGCTAGGAAATTAGTGACAGTGGCTTTAATCCTCTCACGTTTGGATTATTGCAACAGCCTCCTAGCAGGAACAAAAAAATCAATCTTGAAAAGACTACAAATAGTCCAACATGCGGCAGCGCGTTTAGTGCTAAAGCTGCCTCGTAGGTCCTCGGCATCGGCAGCGTTGAAAGCTCTTCATTGGCTTCCACTCCACAAAAGAATACTTTTTAAAATCCTTTTAATTACTTTTAGAGCCTCGCTCAGGTTAGGACCCAAGTATCTCTCGGAGAGATTTACTCCTTATATTACATCCAGAACTCTCAGGTCCTCGTCAGCTAACCTCCTCAAACCACCTATAGTTAGGTGTAAAACTAAAGGGGAAAGACAGTAGCAGTTCTGGGAACCAAAGCATGGAACAAGTTGCCAACTCATTTGAGACTGCAAAATAATGAAACTCAATTCAGGAAATTGTTGAAAACATGGATATTCAGCTCCACAGACGAACTATGCCTCTCCCTCATTTAATCTCTATGGGAATCTCCTCTCACCTCTAACCAGCGCCAGGATGCTCCTTTCGGAGTGGCAGCTTGCGCTCTATAAATAACCCCATTACATTACATTACTATTCAATGATGTGTCTAATCCATTTTGAGGGCTATTTTTGTGAGTCTGATCCCTCTTCAGTGCTGTGTCATGTGTCTGGATCTCTTAATCCCTTTATTAGTACTAATCGGTATGTTTGGCTGTCTAATCCCTTTTCTGTGCTGTGCAGTGCACCTGTCTAATTCATTTTCGGAGCTTGTAGCCTGTCTGTCCAATCCCTTTTCAGCACTATGCCATGTGTGTGGTTGCCCAATCCCTTTTCAGTGCTATGCAGGGTGTGTAGCTGTCCAATCCCTTTTCAGTGCTATGCCATGTGTGTGGCTGTCTAAATTCCTTTTTAGTGCCATGCCATGTGTGTGGCTGTCCAATCCCTTTTCAGTGCTATGCAATGTGTGTGTGACTGTTCAATCCTTTTTTAGTGCTATGCATGGTGTATAGATGCCCAATCCCATTTCAGTGCTATGCCATGTGTGTTGCTCTCAAATCCCTTTTCAGTTCTATGCCATGTGTGTGGCTGTCCATTCCCTTTTCAGTGCTATGCCATTTGTGTGGCTGTCCAAACCCTTTTCAGTGCTATGCCATGTGAGTGTCTGTACAATCCCTTTTCAGTGCTATACCATGTGAGTGTCTGTCCAACCACTTTTCTGTGCTATGCCATGTGTGTGTGGCTGTCCAATCCCTTTTCAGTGCTATTCCATGTGTGTGGCTTTCTAATACTTTTTCAGTGCTGTGCCATGTGTGTGGCTGTCGAATCCTTTTTCAGTGCTATGCAGGGTGTGGAGATGCCCAATCCTTCATCAGCGCTATGCCATGTGAGTGTCTGTCAAATCCCTTTTCAGTGCTATACCATGTGAGTGTCTGTCCAACCACTTTTCTGTGCTATGCCATGTGTGGCTGTCCAATCCCTTTTCAGTGCTATGCCATGTGTGTGTGGCTGTCTAATCCCTTTTCAGTGCTATGCAGGATATGTAGTTGTCCAATTCCTTTTCAGTGCTATGCCATGTGTGTGTGGCTGTCTAATACACTTTCAGTGCTATGCAGGCTGTCTAGCTGCCCAACCTCTTTTCTGTGCTATGTCATGTGTGTGTAGCTGTCCAATCCCTTTTCTGTGCTATGCCATGTGCGTGGTTGGCCAAACCCTTTTCAGTGTTATGCCATATATCTGGCTGCCAACCTCTTCCACGATGGAGAATTGTTACTGGGCCAAAATTCTAGGTAATAAAACTACTATCTTCCATGAAAAAAGAACACCTCGTCTGTGAGGCCCCAACTGTGAAAGTCTGTGTCCATATAGAAAGACTGACCACGAGATTCAATGCTAGGGGTAACATGGACCTTGAAAATGCTGTTCATTTGTTGTGGTTAGACTCCTTAATTCTGCATAACTGGTGGTAAGCCTTATCGCCTGTGTGAGAATCAAAGCTGGCAGTTCCTGTAAGTGCTTCTGTGCAGGAAGTGTCTCTGCGATGAGGTCACCCTGCAGGATAAACTGTTGTAAAAAAGAATAGTGCCACTGGGCACAAATCGAGTCCAATTGGAAGAGACATGGCTTCTTCTGGTACGGAGTACATCAAAGCTATAAAAATACCCTTTTTAGGTTTAAATATTTTTTATTATTATAAATCAAACAATGCCATCAGCGATAATTCACAGAAAGCGATAAGACATAGCATGGCACTTTAACAGAAACAAAAAGGGAAAAAAGAAACATCCCCAACCCCCCCCCCCCCCTTTACCCCCAAAACACTCTGCCAGGTCTCATCCTGATATAGTTCCACATCCCTCCCCCCGTCTCCCTCCAATCTAGGCCCATTTGGTGCGATATCCTGATTGTCGATGTAGGAGAGTAGGATCTGCTTCTTATAGTTACCCCCACTTTTTGATGATGTTTCACTGTTTTTGGACTTAGCCAGACTGTGGCCCTGCTAATCAGGACCCCAGTCTATCTGCTTTCTACTCTAAATTGATTGTATGTACTTTAGGTACACTCCAGATTGGATTCTGGGGTACCCTTGTGAGTCCCTAGTATATGGTATACTGTGTACCCAGGGCATAGGTACCCCAGAGGCCTACCAGGGGCTGCAGCAGGTATTGTGCCACCCCTGGGAAGCCTTTTAAAATGACACAACAGGTCTGCTACAGCAGCCTGTGTAAGGTGGTGTATCCACCCCTTACTGAGATATAGGTTCCCTATATCTCTCCATATCACTGCACATGTAAACCTATCAGTCACCCCTATGGCAGGCCTTAACAATCCTGAAGGCAGGGTGCTGGGTTTCATGTGAGAGGGTGCCCATGCATGAGTAGAGCCCCTCTGCAGCTTTCAGAATCTTTATTCCGGGGTTGTTTGTGATGCAGCCAGACCGTATACTCTTAAGTGCATTATAACCAAACAGTAAATGCTAACTTTGGAATGGCTGCATGGAAAACTGTTGTGTTTGGTGTCAAACACCTTGGAATCATACCCCCACACCAGTAACTGGTGTGGGAGTATGATCCCACCCTTCTAGAGGGAGAGACATGACAGCACCGGTATACCCGGTACCAGCTAACAGAGCCCTGGCATCACAAAATGGATGCTGCAGCCACAGACACGAGTCTGCCCTCCTGCTGCTGCACGAAACTCCGGCAGGGGACACCTGGACAATAGGTTTCCTGTCACAGGGAGGTGTGACCACCTCCCAGACAGGCTTTAGTGTATTGGGGCTGGGTGGGTGCACTCTCAGAGTGCTTTGAAGTCTGCACTGGGGGCACATTTGGTGTCCCTGTGCATAGTCCAGCTCAAACCGGTTGCAGGGGCACACAGCCCCTGCTCTGGCGCGAAACTGGACAAAGGAAATGGGTGTAGCCACCCCTCTTTCCTGACCCTCCCATAGGTGGGTCCCCAGAGTTTGTCCAACCCCTTCCTTGGGTATAAAGTAGGAAACCCTGACTACAGGACTTTACATTACACCTGGACTAAACTCTGATACCAGAAACCAAGTACTTCGATGATCTGCACGACGCTGGACGACTGAAGAATCTCCCTTGGAGTAAAGGAGTTATTCCCCTGCAAGGCAGGCACCTTTAACGCAACTGACCGGTTGGCATCTCCGAGCTCCGACGGACTCCGAAGAATATTGCCACACAGGAGGTGGGTTTTCCTAGGTCTCTGAGGTCGATCTGTGCCCACAGCAAGTCTGAGGCCCGTATCCCTCGTGGAGACCGTGCACCCCGAATCCCTGGACACCGCGACCATTTGCAGAAGCATCAGCTTTCCGGCGACCCCTGAGGCTGAGCTTTGGGTTACTTGTAGCCCTGACCCCGAGCAGTAATTGCACCGATGATTGTCGGCCTACACTCAACGAGTGTTCCGTGGGCCGCCATTTTGTGATTCTTCTCGAGGTCCCTTCGCGATCCCTGGTCCGTTGACCTGTGGGTCCCCAAGAAGGCAACTCTAACTTTTATTGGGCTTCCCTGGTTGCTCCAGATGTGCCCTGACTCTCCATCGCTTGGGGAGTCCCCAGGACTTTGCTGGTCCGCACAGAAGCATTTTTTCTCTTCCTTCGTGGGTTGCTGTTGCCAAGGCTTGTTGTAGTCAATCCGATCACCGACACCCCAGCACTCGACATCCTTCATGGGACAGCTCGAATCCGGCTCCTGGTCGTCATCGACGTCTCCGGGACCCCGTGGCTGCAGAGTCAAGCTTCACCTCTTCGCACCTGAAGCACCCGACATCGGTGGGCATTCGATTGCTCCGCTCCTGGTCACTGGCTAGTGACCCAGACTCTGTCCCCTCTGCTTTCAGGTTCTTCACATCCTCCATCCAGGCTTGGATCACACCGGACACTTTTCTCCTTCACGGCAGCAGCACTTTGCAGCAGATCGCCATTGAAAACGACGACGATACCCGACACCTTTTGACACCTATGCACCCGGCTTCCCTGGGTGAGGTAACTCGAGTACTCCGGTGCTCCCGTGGGTGTTGGCCCTAGAAACCCTTAAGTCTAAAGGGGTTTGCTCAAAGTCCTCTCCTAAGTGTCCTTTAACTTTAAAATTCCAACCGCGACTTTCCGCATTGAATCCTACGGCGCTCGCGGCTGTGTTCTCACACTGCACACGTCCCCGTGGGTCTCCTGTGTCACTACCTTGGGTGGTTCCTTGGGGTCCCAGCGATTCTACGTGCTCTAGGCACTGTGTCTAGTCAAGTCGTGGTTTTTATACCACTTTCTTAGTATATGGTTTGGTCTCCCCCTGGAGCCCACTGTGTATTGTGCTAGTTACTGTCGTTACTGTGTATCTTGAACTCTAATCTCATAAAGGGATTAGTAGTTGGTGTTTAGAAATATATACATATATTTTATATATATCTTGTGTGGTTCTCCTTTCATTTAGTTATTCAAGAGGTTATAATCTGGTAAACCAAGCTGCTTTACACTCCTTCAAGACTTAGCCTGAAGGCTGCTCTCCATAGCTACCACTAGGATAGCTTTCAATAAAGGTTGTCTTTAAACCTATCATCAATAAAGGTCGTTTGGACTGGTGCAAGGTGCCCACTATAACTAGTGGACAGCATATACCAGGCCAACTTCTCACAGTCGAATCATGGCCTCTCGGCCTCTGTGCCCGGGGCAGCAGGTGGGGTGGATTCCCGTGGGGGCTCCGAGAGCCATAGTAGGCGCAGATACCTGGGGCAGGTTAACTCCCTCATTTTGGAACAGAGTAAAGATAAGAATGGGCGCTAAAGATCTGCAAACGAGGCTCCGTCTCCTTGCAGTGTAAGAGTTATGCGTTCCATACCAGGACGTTCCATAGTTTATGCAACCAGCCCTGGTGCATGAGTATTTTATCTGTGTCCCAATGGGATAATATATTTTGTAGTGCTGCCCTCAAGGCTATTCCTATTTGTCTGCCTCTGCGTGATCTGAGGGGAAATGTGAGCTTATTGGGTAAACCTAGGACAACATACGCCAGGAAACGCGGTACCTGCGTGTTGAAATGGTTATCTATATCAGTTAAAACTTGATCCCAATAAGGGGAGATAAGCTGGCATTCCCATAGTAAAGGTGTCAGTGTACCCTCTGCTCCGCAGTTCCTCCAGCAGTGCGAAGAGCGGTTGATGTTATATCTGTGAAGTCTAGGGGGAGGAAGGTACCAATAGGTAGCTATCTTGGTCGCGGTTTCAATGCTAGAGACATTCCACGCGGTATGGCGCGTGCGATAAAAAATGTCACCCCAGTCCTCCTGTGAGAGTGTACGACCCAGCTCTGCTTCCCAACGCCGCTGCCCCGGTGAGGCGATCACCAGTTCCAGAGGACGCAATATGTGATAACGTTCGGAAATAAGGTGCGAGTTAGACGTCTTGATGTGGAGCCATTTTTCGTATGGTGTTAATGGTCTTTGGGCCCCCTGATGCACCAAGGGGTGCATCACCCAGTGTCGTACCTGATGGAAATGGTACCATTCAGACTTGGGCAAGGCAAATATGGAGCGAAGGTCTTTGAAGGTCAGAGGGCCCTCCGTGTCGAACAAGTGTCCGATGGACCGACAACCCCCTGTGTCCCAGTGACGAAAAGCCCTTTGATCTAGACCTGGGGAAAACTCCTCGTTCCTGACTGTAGGCGTAAGGGGCGACGGAAATTAGGTTAGGCCATGTTTGATTGCTGTAGAGTCCCATGCGCTTTCAAGGTCGTGCAAATAATTGGGGAGCTATATAAGCCAGCTGGGCGCTGTGCATGGAGGAAGGGGACCCCACACAATGCCTAACCCGCAATCGCCCTTTCCAAAAAAAAACAGTGCTTCTCCGACTCGCTACGCGACCACTCCAGCAAAACTCGCAATTGGGTAGCTTGGAAATAACGAGTTATATTGGGGATCCCCAGTTCCCCCTCACAAGGGGGTCCGTAACTTAGCTCTCTGCTCATTCTAGGCTACTTATTGGCCCATACCGAGTTCTTTCTGGAGCAATTTAAGGACCCCAGGAGGGGGTTATACAGGGAGTGTTTGAAAAATGTATAACATTTTGGGTAGTACATTCATTTTGAGCGCAGCCACTCGCCCCATCCAAGAGAGGCCAAAAGGTCTCCAACGGCTCAAATCTTTACGCACCTGGGAGAGGTGCTGTTTATAGTTCAGCGCTACCGTATTACTGGTGGATTTCGTAAATTTGATCCCTATGTATGGGATTGACTCCGCTTCCCATTGAAGTGGGACTGAACGTGCAAGATTTTCCTTGGTGGGTGATCCCAGAGAAATCCCCAAGACCCGTGATTTTGCGACATTAACTCAGAAGCCAGAGATCTCTGCAAAATTCTCAAGTTCATCAAAGAAGGCGGGGGCGCTAGGTGGCGCACGAGCGGAATGGCCGCCCTTATGTGAGGCTCCCGCTGCCTGGCACTAATATCCTCTCAGTTATCCTGTCCCATCGGTCTGCATCGCCCTGAAACATCGGACTTCGGAGAGCCTGAGGCACATAGAAGCTGCGGTGCGAATTTGATCTAAATCGGCCATAAACTAAAGCACTGGCGGCCAGGCGAAACTGACACCGTGCTGTCAGCCTGGGCGGACCGGAACTGCCGCTGGACTCGCCCACTTACGTGAGTCCCGGGGATTCCACGTGGTATGCGGGCCTGGCGTTGGAGACTCACCGTCTGGCTGTGGTGAGTTCCCTCCGGCATACTCCTACAGTATCCTGGAAGTCCGGGGGCACAGTATCGAGCAGCGGGAGCAGTGGGAGCGCTGCACGTCCGCCAACTGAGAGCTGAGAAGCGGTGAGTCTTTGGTGGTTATGGGGGCCGCGCGGGTGGCGGATCGGCCATACGCGGCGTAGACGGGGGAAACAGCGGGCGGCTCAGCGATAACGGAGATGTGCTGCGAGGTTGCTTCACTCGCAAGCGTCGTTTAATCAACCCTCACTGCACGTTACGGCCTCATCTGACAGCGGCCAGGCTTTGTTTAATGGACTACACGAACACTTGAGGGCGCTACGGCTTGGTTGACTGGGGGAAGGCTGCCCTGCTACAAGAGGCGCCCTAGTTGTCATACCTGGACAAAGCTGCAAGGAAGTGGGTGTGATAACATTACCATCACATCTATAGCTACTTACCAACAACACCCCACTGCAGAGTTAATCCCAGTATACCCGGTAGTACGGACACGGAGTGGAAGAGTGCAGGGAAAGCACATAAAGGTAGGAAGGCGGGAGAGGCTGGCCTACGAGGTTGCAAGCACCACGAATAGTAGGGAGGAGCAGGTGGAGGCCAAGAAACCTGGGTGAGTTCACCCGCTACCAAACGGCGGTACATTTTACCCCCGGGGCACCATTTGGCGGCTGCATGCTGAGCCCTGCTACTGACTGGAGACTGCACTGAGGCAGCCTGCACAGAAACGCCCTACACCGTGGGATTACACAGACATCACTGTATTGGCCCTCCCAACCACCCCTCCCCCCCATTGGGGTTCACACTACTTAGACCACAACACTTAACGCCCAATATGGGGAAACCTGACGCACGTCAACCGCGCATCACCTTTGACGCAAAGAAAAATACCCGGCAGCAAACGTCAGAAGCAGAGGGGGGGACTGATGTGTCACAGCCAGATGTGCAACCCACACAGAGTGAAGACATGAAAGCACTTTTGCAGGAAGTCCAACAAGGATTCGCAGGGAAGATAGACACTAACTACACGCATGGACGCAATAGCCCATAAGATAGACGGCCATGAAGCGCGTCTCAAGGAGGCAGAACAACGCATATCAGATGCTGAGGATGCTGCGACCCGCACCCAAAACTCAGTGTCACAAATGGACAAACTGCTCAAACTTATCGCTGCCAAAAATGAGGACATCGAAGCAAGGAGCCGTAGGAATAACATCCGCGTTTTGGGTATTCCCGAGAGTACGAATACGGGCAAAATGGAGGAATACATCGAACGGTTACTGCTGGAAGTAGTCGGGGTGGAACTTCTCTCCCTCACTTTATTGTAGAGAGGGCACACCGCTCCCTCGGACCGAAACCTCCACCTGGGAGTGCACCCCGCCCATAATTGCTCGCCTCCTGAATTATAGGGATAGGGATACTGCCCTCCGGATCGCACGGGAGAAGAACCAGCTACATTTCGATGGGGTCCCCTTCACCATGTATCCGGATTTCACTCCTACAGTGCAAGAAGAAAGACGCAAATTCCTACCGGTGAAGCAGAAGCTGCGGCAGGCCCAAATAGAGTATGCTCTCCTCTACCCTGCGCGTTTACGTATAACTTACCAAGACAAACAAACATTTTTCACGAAGCCCCAACACGCTGAAGAATTTTTGAAGCGGCTTAAGGCCCAAAAGGCCGCAGCAGTTACATCAGGAGGCTCACCACGATCGCTTACACCGCCCATTGATTGAGAGATGTCTTGTGACATGACCATGTACCTGCTACTGAGTCCTACAAGGTTCACCTTGACCTGATGGGATGGACACATGACATAACCTGATCCTTGCTCAACAGGCTACACATACAAATTGGCGTCCTGCGCCTTATGATGGGAAAAGGGAATAGGCAGGTGCCGGGTGCCCTTATGCCTGACAGGGGAAGGATGCCACTTGGCTGCCCCTGATTGGCAAGAGGTAACCGTGGGCCACCGACCAGAGTTACCCCTAAGGGAGATCCCCCTGTCAATTTTCTCTACACGTAGACTACATCAGTTGATCGAATTGTTCCGTTTTGTGGGCACTTGGGAGGGGGGAGGGAAAACTGTACCTGGCATGTTTGGGATGCTTCAGTGGGAGGGGGTGGTAGGGTTCAGGTTTATTGAAAAGTTTGCTATGTGCAATCTACAACTTTCCATTACCAGCTGCTGTTTTTTGCATGGTTATATACGGTGGAGTACACACTCATACTATTGCAGGACTAACACTATAGGGAACTATGAGTGAACAGACAAACACATCACAGCTGCGATTCATGTCTTAGAATATTAGAGGACTGGGAGATCCGCGGAAGCGGCGTCAAATATTGGCCTACCTAGATCGTCATCATATAAGCATTGCCATGCTCCAAGAGACCCACGTTAATCCCAAGCTCCCCAATACATTTGCTAGTAAATGGGCGGGATGTAGGTTTTTCTCGTCATACTCCTCCTATGCCCGAGGCACAGCGATACTAGTAAAAAAGCAGACTCCTTTTACACTGGCGGGATCGGAGGTGGACCCCCCAGGGGAGATATGTGATTGTTTGGGGCCGAATGGGTACGACCTCAGTCACGCTAGCCTGCTGTTATGGACCCAACACAGATACCCCTGAATACTTCACGTCCCTCTGGGGCAAGATTGTGAGTATAGGCTCGACCCACCTAATCTGGGGCGGTGATTTTAATGTGGCCCTTAACCCGGCATTGGACAGGTCCAATACTGCACCCCACCACTATACTCGCGCTCAGGAGGTTATGCAGGGAATATTAACAGAGGGAGGGCTGATAGACACGTGGCGTCACACTCACCCGCAGGCAAGGAAAGGCACACATTTCACGACCTATGCTGCCTCCTGGGCTAGAATAGACTATTTCCTGGTTACTAGGGGATTGGGGCCGGCTGTTCGCACTGTCGCACACCCTGCCAGAACGCTCTCGGATCACTGCCCAGTGACGCTTGTACTTCACCTACCAGGGTATGACAAACCCAGGCCTAGTTGGAGGCTACAACCCACTGCATTACTAGATACGGTTTTCCACCATGAACTGGTAGAGGAGATACGAGACTTCTTTCAGAGGAATAAAGGATCGGTAGATAGTGTAGAAATTATATGGGAAGCCTTTAAGGTTACGATTAGGGGGTTCTGTATGTCCAAAAGTTTTGGGGTTCTCCGGGATATCCAGAACACATTGAAATCTTTAGAGAAGGAACTTAAGGCACTGGAGTCTCGGATGGAGGCAGGGGAAACGGGGCAAGTGCAGAGTGATTTCCGAGGAAAATTGTCAGATTATGAGGAAACCGCAGAGAGAGAATCGAGATTCAGGGGGCGTTATTGGGAGGCTCGCAGGTATGGTGAGGGCGAGAGGCCGGGACGGGCTTTGGCTGAGGTGATCCGACGTCCCCGCTTTGCAAATTATATCTTAGAAATTCAGGGTCCTAGGGAAAACCACCATCGAGACACTTCAGACATATTAAATGCATTTACCTCCCATTACACTACACTGTACACTACTCAAAGGAGCGGTAGCTTGGACCTGGATGGCTTTTTGGGAGACATAGCATTGGGGTGGCTTAGTGACGCACACCGAGAATTCCTCAGCGCTCCGTTTGAATTGGATGAAATCCAAGAGGCAATAATGAAGATGCAATCTGGCAAAACACCTGGCCTTGATGGCATCCCTATTGAATTTTACAAAAATTATATTGATATAATGGCCCCAGTGCTTAAAGAAGTCTATGAGGAGTCCTTAGAGGTTGGCGCACTCCCGCCGTCGATGAGGGAGGCGCTTATTACATCACTGCTGAAGCCCGGTAAACCTCAAGACTCCTGCAATTCATATAGACCTTTGTCACTTATAAACTGTGACACCAAAATATTAGCCAAGGTTATTGCCAACCGACTAACACTACTGCTCGACAAACTGGTGCTCCCAGATCAATCGGGGTTCGTCCCCGGGCGTGCCACCACCCATAATCTTCGTACCCTTTTTTCCCTACTCCAGACAGTCGCCCCCGAGTTCCCACTAGCAGCGGTATTTCTGGATGCTACTAAAGCATTTGATTCTGTGGAGTGGGACTACCTTTTCAGGGTGCTGCAAAGGATGGGCTCCCCCCCCCTGTTTATTTCCTGGATACGCTTATTGTATCATAAACCCACGGCTAAAGTGTTAATTAATGGGCATCTATCGGCTCCTTTTACTATATCGAGGGGTACTCGGCAGGGGTGCCCGCTTTCCCCCCTTCTATTTGCCATAGCAATAGAACCATTAGCCTCCCGGTTACGTCAGGTTCATCAAGACAAAGCTTTCCGTTGTCATTTACGCCAAATACAACTGTCCCTCTACGCGGATGATATTACTTTGTATGTGAGAGACCCTCAACAGAACATCAATCCTCTGCTGCGGGAATTCATAGTATTTGGCAGACTGTCCGGGGTGCATATTAACTGGGAGAAATCACAAGTGTTTCCCCTGACAGATGCAGTCTCCTGATTTGCTCTGGACTACCCATTAGACTGGTGCGATTCTAACCTTCGATATCTTGGGATACAATTTTCAAGGGATCGAGAGGAGCTGTTGCGACTTAATTATGGCACGGCCATGCATCGCCTTACTAACAGTATCACTCGATGGATCTCCCTGCCGCCTCACTCGCTGGCCGCGCTTCTCTGATAAAGATGGTAGTGCTTCCACAATTTCTGTACCTGTTCATGAACATACCTTATAATCCAGGGCGGTATTTTTTTAAAACTCTTCGTTCTGAGTTGCTTCGGCTGCTCTGGGGAGGCAAACAACCTAGGCTTAAATGGACCACTCTCACGAAACCTTACGCGCAGGGCGGCTTTGACATCCCAGACTTCGAAGTCTATTATCTAAGTGCACAGGCACATTATGCTTATTATTGGATTCACCCCCCTCGTTATATGCCGCAGGTGGCGGTGGAGCACTGGCTGGCCGATCCCATCCCCTTGGATGGAATCATACACGCACCCCGACGCACCCGGGATACGCCCCCCACTACTGTCACATGTACGGTGGACGCATGACACTGCATAGTTGACCTTCTTGGCTCCCCCTTGCTGTACTCCCCGCGACTCCCCATCTCTTATCACCCCTGTATGCCCTTGCTGCAGGAACGCGGATTTCAACAAATGTGCGCACGAACCAAGATTATTACATGGGGGGCTCTCTTTCAAGTCGGCCTATTCCGCACGTTAGACCAAATATTCCATGCAACCCCACCTTCGCCACTTGACATCTTCCTGTACATTCGACTGCGGCAGGGAATTCGCTCTATTATTCCAGACTTTCCGCAGGAACCCACAAGCCTTCCCCCTCTACATCAGATGTTGGGGTCCATCGATGGTAAACATCTGGTGTCTTGGGTCTATCATAGCATACGAACACAACCCCGTGGGTCCCCCAGCATAGCTCGTACACACTGGAACACGGAACTGGGAAGGAGATAACTGACGACCAATGGGAATACTGCTGCCTCCAAACCTCGCAAATATCTGCCAGCTGTAGATTACGGGTTATACACTACAAATTCCTACAACGCCTCTATTATACACCCGCCAAAAGTTCAGATTTAAACTGGCAGACAATGATCGTTGTGAGAGATGTAAACAACCGGGAGCAGGGTTCCTTCATTTAGCGTGGGAATGCCCCAAAATACAGGAATATTGGGCATTGGTCTTCGAGGCGCTTGGGCGGATGACGGGTGTCCCGGTGGAGGGGGATCCCTTATTGGCGCTCCTAGGCAACACTGAGCAGCTCCCTAAGACACATCGTAAATTTATTGCCACATCGCTACTATTAGCTAAACGTAGAGTGGCTTGTAGGTGGGGTAGGGGACGAGCCCCCAAATTCAAGGAGTGGCTAGGGGATTTAACCTACTGTCAGGGACAATTGACAACATACGCCGAAACACTCCCATTATCTTCCAGGCCTAAGGATATTTGGGGTCCTCTCCAGAGATACCTTTTTAACACAAAACGCAGAGGGACCAGATGCCTCCCCTCCGGGGCAGGTTGGTTGAACTTATAATACCGGAAATGTGGACCTATGTGAATATTTAATATTCTAATGCCCCTTGCTTGCCCTTCCACACTTGGGCCACCAGGACATGTACAATATATGCTAGTTGAAACAACATGTTATGAATTGTTTGTCAGCTGCGTCCTTTGCTGCCCTATGAATGAATGTGTCATATTATATCTAATTATTTATCTCCTGTAGTAACGGCACAAGATCAGGACTTTCTTTCCCATTGTACTCGCTGTGATATGTTCCTTTGTTACCCATTTTGGAATCAGTCAGCTCGCTGTGATAACCATATGAATACATGTACTATGGCTTTTCCGTTTTACGCAGCTGTAATGTATGGTAGACATGATGGAAAATGTTAAATAAACGTTTAAAAAAAAAAAAAAGTTCATCAAAGAAGGCGGGGATGGAAGTCTGTGGCTCCTCCAAAGTGGCAACCACATTGTTCGCGTATAAACTGATGGCGTGTGAGTCCCCCCCGAATTGGATTCCTGAGATCAGCGGATTCTCCCGCACTCTCTGTGCCATAGGCTCCATATAGAGTGCAAAGAGTAGCGGAGAGAGTGGGCACCCCTGCCTGGTGCCGCGAGTAATCTGAAAGGAGTCTGAAGAGCAACCGTTGACCCGCACCGTGGCCGTAGGCTGGCTGTAGCCGCTGAATACCCATTTACGAAAACGGTCGCCCACCCCAAACGGCACAAGGGTGGCCTCCAGGTATTTCCAGTGTACCCGGTCGAATGCCTTTTCGGCATCAATCGATATCATCACGCGCTCCACATTCTGATGTTGAGCCTGGTCAAGGAGGTGAAGTATCCTTCTTGTGTTGTCGCTACACTGTCTGGTAGCTACAAAGCCGGACTGATCTGGGTCTACCAGCCCCGGCATCATTGGACCCAGTCTTGTTGCGAGCATACCCGTGAAGAGCTTTAGATGAGTGTTCAAACGGGATATCGGTCTGTAGGAGGCACAGATTCAGACATCCTTGACCGGCTTTGGAATCACCACGATCGAAGCCATAAGCATCGTAGGAGGAATATCCCCAGTATCGCATATCGCGTTAAAAATCCTAGTGAGAATGGGTGCTAAGGTGGTGCAGAAAGTCTTATAGAAAATGGCGGAGAATCCATCTGGGCCGGGGGATTTGTGAGGCTTAAGGCGAGTTATAGTCAAGATCACTTCTTCTGTACGAATAGGGCTGTCTAGACTGGCTGCTTGTTCGGGTGTTAGTCTCAGGAGGGTTGCCCCTTGTATATAAGTAAGGGAAGCTTGTTCCGAAAGGTGTTGTGCTGTGCACAGTATTTGCATAGCAGTCCTGGAATGCACGTGTTATGGATGCATCATATGAGCACTCGTTGCCAGACTCGTAACATACAGTATGGACAGAGGCCGCCTGACGTTGGGTGCGAAGCTTGTTAGCTAAAAGGCGCCCACATCTATTCCCCCCCACATAGGAGTGTTGCAGCTGATGGGCGGCGTATTCCGCCCTGTCCAGGTCTATACCAGCGAGTTGCTGACGTACTGCCTCCAATTGTCGCCACACCCGAGGGGCCCCAGTCCCTTTGTGAATACGTTCTAACTCCTGCACCTGTCCAGTGAGGCCCTTTCTCTTCTCTCGCCTAATTTTATTGTCTGCTGCTGAGATGGCAATAAGTTCCCCCCTGGCGCATACTTTGAGTGTTTCCCATGACGTAGTAATGGAGGTGTCGGGGTGTCAATAAAAGTCAGGAATTCCTTTAGTGCATTGTCTAGGCGCTTTATCACCTCCTAGCGGTGTAGAAGGGTATCGCGCAGCCGCAAGGTGACTGATGGTCTCTCTGGTGTGGGAATTGCAAGCCTAAGTGTCAGCGCCTCGTGGTCGGATTGTGAGCGAGGTTCAGTATCTGAGGCCTGTGTGTGTGGGAGTAGCGAACGGGATCCAATAAAATAATCAATTCTGGCGTAGATTTTATTTGCATGCGAATAGAAGGTATAATCTATTGTTTTTGGATGTAATGTACGCCACATATCCACCAGTCCTAAGTCTCACAGCCACTCCCGCCCAGCCCGTGTGAGAGCTCCCGCCCATCTCGTTGCGCCGAGCGGTTTAACTGATTGTCGAACACTGTGTTTATGTCGCCTCCTAATAGAAGTTGCCGATCATGTGAAGCGGTTAGGTCCATCACTGCCTGTCGTAAGAATGTCTCCTGCCCCTCGTTAGGTGCATATAGGGAGCCAAGGGTGTTGTTGCGTGCATTGATGGGGATTGAGAGAGCCAGGAGTCTCCCCCTGATTTCAGCCTGCTTCGCTCCCACCTTGCCCCTAAAAGTGCGTGAGAAAAGGATAGCAACACCTGCAGTTTTAATGGTGTGTGAGGAGAAGTACTGTTGCGGGAAAGCTCTTGATCTGAGTCTGTGTGTGTCTCTGGCTAAGAGGTGGGTTTCTTGCAATAGGCATATTTTTATTTCTGAGGGCTATAGGTAGGATAGGACAGCCCTTCTTTTGATCGGATTATTCAACCCCTTCACGTTTAGAGTGAGAATTTTAAACTTTGCTAGCATGTCAGTGTGATATCAAGAAAATCTACATGAAGAGCTAATATTTTCTCATCTGCCCCCACCCCGATACCCCCTTGGCGGCCCAGAAGACCCACCCAGCGGAAAGCTGCATCTATGATCGGAGCTAGAGATTCAAGGGACCCAGGAGAGAGGGCAAAACTTAATAAAGAATAAATAAAAAACCCCAACAGTTAAACCTATGAGACAAAAATCCAACATTGTGGAGTGAACTCAGCCCGAGGCCTATGCCACAGACAGATAAATAGAGAATGTGTGCCAGTGGCCAGTGTCTCCCCGCTCCCGCCCAGGCCGGCCCCAAACAGCCATGAAAAGGAATCAAACGGAGGTAGCTGCATAGCGTCCGCTATTTCCCTCAGTTTATTTCAGCCGTCATTCACCAGAAAGGTCCCTTGTGAGGGTTGCCAGGACAGCCTGACGATCTCTAGTCATGGTGTCCAAGTCTAGTCTCATAGTGCTAGCTGGAGGTTTGAATTGTGATCCACCCATGACCGCTTCTTCGATTTCTATTTGTCCTGTTTTGTTGCGGTTCTTCTTCTGCTGAGACCCCAATGCCTAGGAGCTTACAGGCCTCAGCGACAGAGCGTATTTGCTGGAGTTCCCTGTTGTGAGGAAACATTAACAGGAATGGGTGGCCCCAGGATTATGAAACGCCGGTTGATGTTAGATGTGCGGTGACAGGCCGAAAAGCCTTACGTTTCAACAGGGTCGAGGCAGCTAAGTCTTGATACAGAGTGGGTTTCTGATCCTTGTACTTAAATGCGGGAGCGTCTCTGGCAGCACGTAAGATTCGCTCTTTAAACTGGTAGTCGTCACGCAAGTTAAGATGTCGGCCGGGGGAGCCGAACCAGTTCTCCGGGGGCCCACCCTGTGTGTGCGATCGAGCTAAATATTGAAGTCCTCTGATTCCCCCAGAAGCGTGCGAAATAGGTCTGCTACCATGACCTCGCTGTTCGTGTCCTCCGTCCCTGGCGCAATGCCTTGAATGCGTATAATATTACGTCGGGACCTGTTTTCAAGGTCCTCTGTATGCGCTTGGAGGGCCAGGTTCTGCTTTCGCAGGCGGATGACTTCCTGTTGCAGGCTCTCAAGCTCCTCTGCCCTGCCGCACTGATGGTCCTCCAGGGAGTTGACTCTCTCCCCCAGTGAGTCTAGGTCGCGGCGCACCTCTCTTAGGTCCGCTGACAGGTCGCGCTTCATGGCGGTGAGGTGTTGGCGAGGAGGGATTCCAGGAAGGAACGGATGACCAGTTCCTCCGCGTCTCCTGCCCCCTCCATTTCTGCTGTGGACTTCTGAACGAGGGGGGGTGGGGTTTCTCTGTTTGGCGCATCTTGAGGTGCATATCCTTGACAGAGCTGTCCTTTTTTGCTCTGCCAGAGGCCAATCCAGGCTTTCCCCTTTAGCTATATTCCGCCGTAGCTTGCCGTGCACAAAGTCAGAAAGTGGGCCGCACCCAGTGGAACTGTGTCCTACAGGCTATGGAGCTTAAATGGGGGGGAGCTACAGCGTTACCCTGACCTCTAGGCCTTTGCCCACTCCATCGCAGGGGAATCCAACACTTCGCCCCTTCACTTTGCTGGGGTATCGCCTAGGGCATCCAGTGGGGTCTCTGCCCCCGGGGATCTATCTTAGTCCAGGCTGCTGCCCCTCCCCCCTCCTCCTCACCTCTCACTCTTGAGCCTTAGTGTGGGGGCCCAACGATACCCAAGGAGGCCAGAGCGGCGAACCACTGACCCCTTGCTGCCCCCTCTCTGGTCGGCAACCCAGGGGAGTGCTTCTGTAGATCAGGCCCATTTTCATTTCCCAGTGGGCCGGCAACGGGTCCTCGCAGTCCTTGAGGTGCATCACCGGGCCACGGCTCTCTCGATCGGCACCTGCGTGTCAGGGCCCAGGCCACTCAAGCTCCACTGCCTCCGGATGCCTCTCTGCCCCTCACTCTCCAGAGGCCTTCTATGTTTAAGTCCGGCCTCAAGCTCACTTCGGGCCGTATGCTCGTCCGCCCCCTGCTCGCTGCATCCAGCCAGGCCAGCGTCCGCGTCCCCGTGCTGACTTACTGCGTCTCCTGCTGGGCCTGGCTTCGGATCTGCTCCTTTCTCTGTGGGCTTGGGCTCCTTTGTTTCCCCTGATTGCATTATTGGGCCCAGGCAGCAGCCTGCAGACTTCTTCACGGCCGGACGTATTACAGCCGCTCCCGGCGGCTGCGCGCGTCACCTCCGGCCAGGCTCACCTGTCGCTGCCGGGCCCCTTGCTATCTTTCAGGGGTTCCACAAAATACCGGGGGGGCACCCGCACCCACCCCGGAGCGCCGCTATTCTTTTTCACTGGAGCCTTCCGGGACCCCCACCGAGGCCGCCCCGTGCACTCCAAGGTTGATCGCTCTCTGCTGCGGGTCTCTTCTCAACGTGAGCTCCGGCTTGCCACGTAGCCTCCGTCAGCCGGCCGCCCGCCCAATCCCTCACTCTGTAGCGGGTGTGTATGCAGCAGAGTCACTTCCTCGGCAACACCCCTACAAGGAGGAGTTTTCCCTGGGGGAGTGCGATATCGAAGGTCCCCCGATACGCTATTTCACATCAAGGCCTAGCCGGGCAGGAGCGGAGAGACGGGAGAGCGCATCCTACTGCACCGCCATCTTTGCCACGCCACAAAAATACCCTGTTTGAGGCGATAAACAAAAGCCTGTTGGCACCTTACGTGGTGTTTTGTTGTAAAGATTATGGCAAGAGAGGCCCGATCACTCGTTTACTAATGTACTCGTCAGTCAGGGTATGTTGGTTGGCCGTACAGTGAATGGCTGGCACAGAGGACAGGAAGTTAAAGACTGGGCCTTGAGATACAGAAATACTCTTTCATTCCTTTATTACACATCAGTAGTTTTGCACTTTAAAACATTTCTTTAGAAAACATGCACATGCTGTGCTTGTTTGGCTTTGCAACTTACCGTACGTGTATTTTAAGCCTACCTATCTGTAGACTCCAATGATACAAGCATTGCCAAGGTGCCAGTGGAAATGTTGGGTGGCTCGCGACATGAAATACAAACCTAATATAACATTGGTTATTTTCTTGGTCTCCTGTTCGACCTCTTAAGAGTCTCCATCCTTTAGGTCTGGGCTGTCTTTCTGTTAGGATCTCATAGCCCCCTGTAGCACTTTGAGTTTGTCCAACAGAAATTTGCTCATGGAGCCTAGGTGAAGATTGTTCTTTTACGGGTGATTTTCACTCCAGGGGCCTCTTACATGGAATAACATCCTTTCTCTCTATTCTAAATCATTCACATATTTGTCTTTAGGGCTTATCATGGTCCCAAAAAAAGCATTCTGAGACTGGTAGATGGGTTGGGGAACCTATGAAGTTTTTGTTTTCATCAACACCTCCTCTCCCTCCCACACACCACAAGGATGTCCAAAGAAAAGATGAACCCACATGGAGTCCTTTCTGCTGAAGCTCGGAAGGAGGTACTGCAGAGAATGCTTGTTTGGTTGTGGCCACCACCACCTCCCCCGGTGTGCCCTTACTGTACATGAAGGAACGTAGCCCATTAGTCAATGCAGTTGGCTATTGCATCCAGCAAGAATCTTTCTATTACCCCTTAAGACCAAACCATGTGGAGGAAGGTAGACTCCACATCTGCCACACAGTTTTAATGGGGCTATATATGTTCTGTACAAATAATTAAAGTGCACCAGCATAAACCTGGTATTGCTCAATATTTTCTTCACTTATAGACAAGCCATTTCCAGTCCTCCTCTGTGAGGGACTCCGGACAATCAGTCTCCCACTGAGCTTTAGAATCTACAGATATTGGCTTGCAGGGCCAGGCACAGGTGGACACTGATCGTCCTCCCTGCATCAAGGTTTCTTTGACCTGTGGGGCATCTAGAAATTCAGTCCATACTTTCCTTGCCTTCTGTGACAGCTTTATGGTACTGGGGGAATTATCCAGGCCTCACTCAAAGCATTTCTGTGCTTTTTCACAAGTACTAAAAGCACTGTAAGGATTGCTGGGGGGTGGGGGGGTACTCACGTCAAATAATAATCACTGTTCTTGTCAGGTTGAACATCTAACGTTACTAAATAAACCTGAACTCAACCCCCTGGTAGCTGTGGCACAGAGCAGACAGGCTTAACTTGGAGACAATATGTAAAGTATTTATGCAGTACTAAAACAGTATTAAACCTGAAAGGCAAAACCATAAAAACCCCAAAATGAGTTAGAAAAATAGAGTACATTTTAATAAACAAAATGATAAAAACCTGATAAGGGGAACCAGAGTCATTATTTTTTACAGTTTTAAGTAGAAATAGCGCAGAGAAGCACAAGGTGCCAATGATAGTCAATGGTAACAGTAGAAGAGAACCTAGGAGCAATTTGACACTGACCACGATGGAGTGCGGGTCGGATACACTAACCAGGTTTGTCCTGGTCAAAGATGTTACCTTCTGGTTTTAGTTTAAATCACCATCCACCACAGGAGTAAATTTCTAAAGCCCTCTGTACCTCAGGGGAGGCACTTAGAGACTAGCAGAGTTCAGGCAGAAGCCACAGCAGGGTCCAGTCCAGGTCAAGTTGCCACTGGAGTCCAGGCTAAATGATGTAGAGCAGGTTAGGTCTTCAAGGCTCTTCTCAGGTCTCAGACAGCACGTTCAGTCCTCATCTTCCACAGGTCCAGGAGAGTTCTGAAGTGGGTGCCTGGATATGTCACATTTATGCCTAGCATGAGCTAGGGGGTGGGAATTGCCCTTTTGGATGCTCTAACCACAGGGGTAAAGGTTACCGGGGATAACCCAACCTACTTTGGGCATTTTCAAGATGGCCAGTGTCTTCGGCCACACTAAACGTGGGCTCGGAGTGCTCCTGGTATGTGTAGGGAGTGTTCTATGGTAATCCTTATGTCCAATTTGAGGCAGGCCCTGTACCCACAACAATCTCAGAGACAGTAGTCTCATAGAACAAAAGCTGAGTTTTCAGGAACCAGACGGTGGATACACACAAATTGTTCTCGCATACTATTTCCCTCCTTTGAAGTGTCCCCCAAATGTTCTATATAAACCCAGCAGATGTGTCAAACAGGATTTGACACTGTAATGTCAAATATTGGCCCTCTGTTATAGAGACCTGTCTGGCTGGGGGTACAAAAGAAGGGTCCTGCCCAAGTATCAGCTGACCTTCGCCTGTGGCAGGGGAGACCTCTTCAAAGTGCGCCCTAAGTGTCAAATGAAAAAACCCAGCAGACCTATCAAGCAGGATGTGCCACTCAAGCAGGAGCCTCACAGTCCCACCCTGCAGGTTTTGTCATACACAGATGGATTGACTATGCCCATTCAGGTTAGCCTATTGTTTTGCTCCAGGAAACAAGTTCACACCTATTCAAATGCTAATTACTGGCTGCCAGAAGTGGGAGAGTAAAATGCAGATTTAGCTTCCTGGGAATCCAGGCATGGCAAAGGTAACTTTCTAAAAGTCCCCTTTCCAAAATATGAACGACAAATTAGGCTTGACCAGTGAACTGTACTTGTAATAAATATTTCAAAAAGTCCCAAAATGAGATTTGGAGATGCTTCCTAGCCATAGATTACAATTATTAAACTTAATATTGTATATCAATGCTTTTCTATTGAAAAGCAATCCCTGCTACAGTGAAAATAGCTCTTAGACCCTCTTCACTGTAAGGACATGTTTAACATTAAACGTTTACATGTCCTACTTTTAAATATCATGACTCTGCCTAATGGGCAATAAGGCCTAGTTATGGGTGACGTATTAATATTTAAATCAATGTTTAGAGATGTCAAACGGGCTTATTAAGGCATGTCAAATTTGCTTTTTTTAAACTGCACAGCCCGGCTACAATGGTAGGCCTGGAGACAGGATTTACAGTGCTATGTCAGTCAGTGGCACAATGAGTGCTGCAGCCCACTGGTAGTATTTAATTTATAGGCCCTATGTACACTTGATACCATATACTAGGGACTTATGAGTAAAATAAATGTGCCAATTAGGAGTATACGAATCTCATCAGATTTAAGGGGGAACACACATACTCTACTATTAGTTAGCAGGAGTAATTTGTTCAGATTTCAATGGCCAACAAAAGTAGTCAAGGCAAAATTCTGGGGGCATACCACACAAAAGATGTTCATTTCCTTTGGTTTATAAATTACCTATTGTTTCAAAGCTATCATGTCTCTATTGTGTCATGGCTGCCTCTCTACGGATCCCTTTAATTGGTTGCAAACTCCATAAGCTCAAATCTGGCACAAACTGAGGGCTTTTCAGAACTGTGTTTACCGCTCTCTCCCAAGTTCTGACTACCTGTCCAATTATGTTAAGACACTTAGGGGCAGATTTTCAAAACTTTTGCGCTGGTTAGCGTCACAAAAGTGACGCTAACCAGAGCAAATTTTTGTTTTGTTATTTTCTTTCCAGTGCAAAACAAGTTTTGCACTGGAAAGTACCCTGTAAGTAGCGCAAAGCAGCACCAAGCACTGCTTTGTGTTACTTTGCGCCGAGGGGGCGTGACATGGGTGGTACATGGGCGTTCCCATGCAACCACCCATGCCTTTTGACGCAAAACCATATTTACAAAGATTTGTAAACATGATTTTGCGCCAAAAGTTAACGCCCCTTCATAGGAGGCGTTAGCAGGAGAAATGTTTTCATTTCTTCGTGCTTTTCTGACTTTCCATGCGTGCTGCAGAGTGAAGCACGTATGCAAAGTGGGAAAAGCTTTGCATCGTGCCTTGCATAGTGTTTTGTACAGGAAGGGTACCCTTCCTGTACAAAACCTATGCTACACTCATGCACACAACCTAGCGCTGCGGCGCTAAGGTGTGTGCATGGCGCACGGCAGCTGAAATCAGCGCCGGTGCAAGGGAAAGGGGAGGAGAGAGCCATATCTCTGAAGATATGGAGCTCTCCTGCTCCCTCCCTGTCGCGCGACGCAGCCTTGTGGGGGGCTGCGCTGCGTTGCGCGACTTTTTGGAAAATCTACCCCTAAGGGGCTGCGCCACGTTGCGCGACAGGGAGGGAGCAGGAGAGCGCCATATCTTCAGAGATATGGCTCTCTCCTCCCCTTTCCCTTGCACTAGCGCTGATTTCAGCTGCTGTGTGTAATGCACATACCTTAGCTCCGCAGCGCTAGGGTGTGTGCATGAGTGTAGCATAGGTTTTGTACAGGAAGGGTACCCTTCCTGTACAAAACTCTATGCAAGGCACGATGCAAAGCTTTTCCCACTTTGCATACGTGCTGCAGAGTGCAGCACGCATGGAAAGTCGGAAAAGCACGGAGAAATGAAAACATTTCTCCTGCTAACGCCTCCTTTGAAGAGGCGTTAACTTTTGGCGCAAAACCATGTTTACAAATCTTTGTAAATATGGTTTTGCATCAAAAGGCACGGGTGGTTGCATGGGAACGCCCATGTACCACCCATGTCACGCCCCCTCGGCGCAAAGTAACACAAACCAGTGCTTAGCGCTGCTTACAGGGTACTTTCCAGCGCAAAACTTGTTTTGCACTGGAAAGAAAATAGCAAAACAAAAATTTGTGCTGGTTAGCGTCACTTTTGTGATGCTAAACCAGCGCAAAAGTTTTGAAAATCTGCCCCTTAGCTGGTATACTGCCCCCCTATCATGATCAGATCTTGTAGGGAAGCCTGCTTGTGTGTCCCTTCAGGTCAGGCATTCTCATACTTCCTTTCTTCCAGGCCTGCTTTAAGGTTTCCAATTTACCTCTGTTGTTTTTTAGGTCGAGCCTAGAGCAGCGCATGCGCTGCTTGCTCAACTTTTAGTAAGGGGTTTTTAAAGTGCTGCCAAGCCGGCCACCAGCTTGCTGTTATGCGCACAAGGACGCGCGACGTTCACAGCAGCTGCTGCCATCTGGCTTTCAGTGCGCGCGACGTGCACAATCCCCTCCCCTACCCCCTCCCACTCCCTCCTCGTCAGCTTAATTTCTTTGCTTCAATCAGCGCGACTTAATTTTTTTTTATTTACTACTTTCAATCACCCTTTCTTTGCTGTACACCTCGTCAACGTTTTTATCTCTGTACACGACGTGCACAATCTCCTCCCATACCCCCTCCCACTCCCTCCTCGTCAGCTTAATTTCTTTGCTTCAATGAGCTGGCTTTTAGTGCCACACTCACTAACTCTAACAATCTCTCACACTCACTAACTCACTCAATCAATCACACTCACTAACAAACTATATTTAAAACAGTCTTTTTCAGTCGATCTAACTCAATGTCTCTAAATCACGCTCGCACACTTACTCTCTCTTACTCACTCAATCTTACTCACTCTCTTATACTCACTATTACAAACTCACACTAACTTACTAACTGCCACAAACAAACTCTCACTTACAACTGATTATAATTGTTGGTTGCCCTATTTCATAATTTCGTCAATTTTAAGGACAAAACTTATTCAATACAATGGATCATAAAATAATACACTAATCTGCATTTAAAACTACAGTTTCATAACCTCTATCATGCCACCTAATTGGGGCATTTCCCATATTTAAGGTTTTGTATTATGCGCACTATGCCTCCCAGCAACACTATGTAAACAAGCATTGGCATAGCCAATAGGTCTCGCCTTTAGGACCTTATAAGTGTTTAGCCATGCAACAGTTTATGTTGTTGCACCAATGATATTGTGCTGCATAACTAAATACTTATAAGGTCCCAAAAGCGAGACCTATTGGCTATGCCAATGCTTGTTTCTGCTGTCACGAGCAGCTCAACAGCTTTTCCAGTTCTTGGAACAGTCTTGGCAGGTGCAGGCACATCAAATTTTGCATTGTTTAGAAGCCGTTAGGAAGTAATACTATTTTAGCAAGTGATACCTTCCCCATGATACAGTGTGTAAGGAGTTCCAGAACTGCAGTGAATTTCGCATACCTGTCAGTACCCTGCACATACTGTTTGTCTAGTGAGTGTCACCTGAACACCAAGATACTGTAAACATGCAGGACACTCTACCTCTGGGTACATCTCTTGTGTCATCTTAGTTAACGGTCTCAATAGGAACAGCCTAGGTTTATAATAAGTCATGTGAAGGTTTAAAGCAACACTTAAGTGTTCTAATTATTGCAGCAGCACTGGCACCAACTAATTGTGCCAATACATTTATATAAGTGTGACATCTGCATACATGGACACTATGTGTGACCGAGCCTACTGTGACACCAATCTTAACCTGTAATCCAATGGTTCCATTGACAGAGTATACAGCAGAGGTAAAGGAGGATAACCCTGCCTCATTCCCATTCCTGTGTTGCGTAAACTAAGTCTATACGTTTAGTTCTACAAGGTCTGACTTTCTCACCCACGGATGCCTGAACTTAGTTCAGTGCACCAATGCTTGAATGTGAAAGTCCTGGTTGTTATAGCACCAGACAATCCCACTCATTTCTCTGCTTGATGTGGTGTCGGTGTTGTCCAGGTTACCAACAGTCAGGAACACAGTGGTAATTGAAACCCAATTCCAATCTTTAGAATATGACAGACAAGCACTAAACTAAGGTAAAGACACTTTAAGAGTGTTTATTTCAACATTCTAATTCTGTTGTGTAGCACATGAAATATAACCCCCAGAATATGACTAATACAGTACCGAGGCACATGACCAAAAATGAGAATAATATGAATATTTCCAAAATAATAAGAAATGTATTTATCAACCACCCACTTCTATGCCCTAAACTATGAGAACATGGAGCAGATTAACCTGCATCTAGAGTTTCTAAGGAGACGCCGTACAGCATACTTGTTTACAGCAAAGTGCTGCGGTTATCAGGAAGGCTGAAAAGAAAACACAACAGTGGGCTCAGCTCTTCTCCTTTCGGCTAGTATCAGCATTCAACATGGGACTGGAGGCTGCGGCAGCACAATCTGGCAAGATTCTGTGGTGAGAATGTTGGGCAGCATCAGATTAGATAATCTGCGGCGAAGGCCCCTCTAATATGAGGGTGATTTTTCAGGGGTTTGATTGTAAATAGACCCCTCTTTCATAAGGAATGTATCGACATCAGATAGATGTACTAATAAATTAAGAATACGTTAATACAGACTACCCTGTTTGGGTTATAGGTATTATTTGACCTTGGAAAAGGCACTTGTCTCAGACACTTATCGTACAAGAAGCTTTCATTTGTGTCACTACCGGGAGGATATGACAACTTTCATATGTCATTACCGGGGGATACGACATATTTCTATATGTCACTACCGGGGATATGACAACTTTCATATGTCATTACCGGGGGATACGACATATTTCTATATGTCACTACCGGGGATATGACAACTTTCATATGTCATTACCGGGGGATACGACATATTTCTATATGTCACTACCGGGGATATGACAACTTTCATTTGTTAAGATCAATAGGATATGACACATTTAAGGGTCAAAAGGATGTGACATATGTACTTTCCCCAGGAAGGAAAAGACCACCATATTTTAGAATGCAGGAAGCAAAAGGTCATAATTTTCCAAGTAGGCCTAAGACAAAAAAGAGTCATAAGCTGGACAAAATGGAGCCAGGTCATTGGGTCTACACAACACCTGCCTCCAAACTCTGATACTACCTGGCTCATCTTTACCCTATAACAGGTGCTCAGTTCCCCCTCTGCACTTCTAGATATTATGCTGCTATTTTCGCTGCTATTCACTCTGCACTTTATACAAGTTTTTAAAGTTTTTATTGTTGAGGGGGTGAGAGCAGGGGCCGTTTTTACTCAATTTTGGATTTTGGCCGTGTTCAGTGCCATTTTCTTGCCTGGACAATTAGAGCCGCAATTTTGGGTTAGCACTCTAGTTGTCAACTCTTGCCCAGATATTTAATGCACTCCAGGGCGCAGAGGCACTAATAACACAGATGCTCAGTTCTCCCTCTGCACTTTTAGATATCGCGCTGCTAATTTTGCTGCTATTCACTCTCCACTGTATTCAAGTTTTTAAAGTTTTTATTGTTATGTTATGGTATTTTAAATTTATAAGGCGCACAGCTACCCCAAGGGGTTTCACAGTGCCGGCAGGTAGGGTGAAAAAGAGTAAGCTGAAATTACTGATTAAACAACCAGGTCTTCACTTGTCTACGGAAACTACTAAGGACAGTTTCCTCCCATATAAAAATAGGAAGAGAATTCCACAGGGAGGGTCCCAAAAAAGAAAAGGACCTACCGCCCACCCTGGTCAGTTTAATTCGGGGGATAACAAATTTAGACTGTCCAGCAGAACGCAAAAGACGAGGAGGAGTGTACAGCTGGATTAAAGATTGCAAGTATTGTGGGGCTGTTCCGGATTTAATTTTAATCATAAAGCTCAAGGCCTTAAATGTAATACGGTTCTCCACTTTTAACCGGTGCAATCTGCGAAAAGAGTCAGTAGCTGACACCATCCTGGGTACCTGACACAGCAGCCTAGCTGCTGCGTTTTGCACCACCTGTAGCCTACGTATTATAGTTTTATTAGAGCCTAAGTATAGAACGTTGCCGTGGTCAAGCCTAGACATAATCAAGGCCTGAACCACCCTAGTGATTTGTTGTTTCATTGACAGGCGGTCGTCAATGATGATACCCAGGTTACGAACTTGATGTACCGGCTGGGGTACAATGCCTATTTCAGTGGGCCAATGTTGCGATCCCCAGAGGTCTTGCTCTTTTCCTAAAATTATAACCAGTTTTATCTCCATTTAGTCTGAGCAAGTTGTTTTGCATCCAAGATGCAACTTTTCTCAGACCTATCTGGAGAGCAGATAAATCAGATCCCTTAGAAGAAGTAAGGGAAAATATTATCTGCGTGTCGTCCGAATAGGAGAAAAGGGACAACCCCGCCACTTCGGCAATATATGCCAACGGGCAAACATAGACATTAAACAACAAGGGACTCAGCACCGAGCCCTGAGTAACTTCATAAGGGGATCGATGGATATTAGAACTTGCCAAGGTGGAGAAAACCTGAAAAGTTCCATCAGCCAGGAAAGAGCGAAACCATTGTAGGGCTGAGCCTCCAAGGCCTAAGGAATGCAAGGCTTTCAGCAGGATCGTGCGAGACACCGTGTCGAAAGTGGCTCTGAGATTGATGATGTTGGTGGGGGTGAGAGCAGGGGCTGGTTTTACTCAAATTGGGGCATTTTGTCTGTGTACAGTGCTATTTTCTCACCTGTACGACTAGAGCCATAATTTTGGGTTAGCGCTCTAGTTGTCAAGTCCGGCATGGATATTTAATGCACATCACTGCGGGCGCGGCGCACTAATAATACAGGTGCTCAGTTCTCTCTCAGCACTTCTAGATATTGCGCTGCTATTTTCACTGCTATTCACTTTGCACTTTATTCAAGTTTTTCAAGTTTTTATTGTCGATGTTGGAGGGGGTGAAGGCATGAGCCATTTCTACTCAAATTGGGGCATTTTGGCTGTGTTCAGTGCCATTTTCCCCGCCTAGACGAGAGCTGCCATTTTGGGTAAGCGCTTTAGTTGTCAAGTCCAACGCGGATATTTAATGCACTTCGTAGCGCGGACGTGCCGCTGGCACACTGAATGCCCCTGCCCATTGACCAACAAAGCGGTGTGTTTTCTCCGTTGTAGAACTCCACCAATTTAACCAGCCAACCGGTAAGGACTGTGATTCCTCCATTGATCTGAAATGTGCCCTTCTCATTTGTAAAAGGTGCAAACTTGATGTGGGGAACTTTGAATAGGGACCATAGGCCTCTTAAAGATACCAAAAACAGCAACAACGGCAGATGTATCTCCTCAATTGCAGATCACTACCGAAGCACAGTTCCGACCTGTTTATATTTTTGAAAGACAAGCAACCGGAGGCACTGTTTTTTACTGAGACATGGCTCAGAGAGAACGCTACTCCTGATGTTGCGACGTCTCTTCCTCAGGGATATGCAACTGCAAGGTGTGATCGAGAAGAGAAAAGAGGCAGGGGAAGCAATATTTATTAAGCATAAGTTGAAAGGAAAATTTGCACCCATTTCTATTCCTGTGAGCGAAAACTTGCTTTTCCCCATGGAGCTTTCCGCTACCTTTACCTTCTCAGGCATATTGACGTATCATCCCCCTAGCTCAGCTTTGCAATTCATTCAAGTGCTACTTGGTGTACTGGCGGGAACTTAGCCGTCAGTAGGCAAACAGCACGTTATTGGGGGATTTAAATGTGCACTTTGAGAATGCAAGTTGTGAAAGCGCTAAAAAAGTGCTACACAATCTGGCCGCCATCCAGATGACTCAACTTGTCAAACTCACCACTCATAGACTAGGCCATCTATTGGATCCTATCATCACAAATATTATAGACATGACCACAGACGCTCCGATTCAAATATACTAGTCAGATCATCACATAGTGCCCTTTTGCCAATGCAGTACTGGGAACAATGCCAATCAACCCCATCCTCCTAGACATAGTCGTTGCTGGTCAAAGCTTGACGCAGCATTGTGGGAAAGCTCTTTAGCAAATTCCATTCCGACAAAGGAAGGGGACATTGCAGAAAGGTATAAATGTTTTGAGGGATAGCTATGGAACTCTTTGGACGTCCTTGTCCCTCTGAAGCTTCAAAGGGCTGGTCGCCCTGGTGGACGCGCCCTGTGGTTTTCGTCTGAGCTTGTTGAATTAAAAAAGGAAGCAAAAAAAGGGTTTGGCGGAAAACATATGACGAACCCAGTAAGGTAGTCTTCAAGAAAGCTATAAAAAAATATCACTAAGTAATAAGAAAAAGCTAGAGTCTTATTTCAGCGCACAAATAAAAAATGCGCCCAACTAGTCCATAGAGTTATTTAAGCTGGTGAATAGCCTCATGAAGCCAGCTAGGGGTCAATCCAGGCCCCCTCCTTCGTAGGTGCATTGTAATATGCTTGCCAACTTTTTACTTGAAAAAGTAAAAAAAATTCCTTCTTTCCCTGCCAAGGGATTCCATTCCTAGCAAGACACCTTGTGCAGCAAGTTCGGGTAAGGATAAATTGCTGGCATTTCCTGCGATCAGTAAAGAGGTTACTAAAGAGATTCTAAAATGAATCTAATCAGGATCGCCTCTGGACCCAGCTCTCCAGACATATTTAGGAAAGAGGGAAATGTATTTCTGTCCAGTTTGACAGATGTTTAATTATTCCCTGGAAAGCGGGAGCGTTCCGTTTGCTTGGAAACATGCAGTTGTGAGACCATTTCTGAAAAAACCCTATGTTGATCTGCTATGAGCTGAGAATTACAGACTAATTTACCTCATTCTAGGGACCAGAAAGGACGTGGAAAAGTATGTGAACAAGCACCTGTCCTCATTTCTAGAAACGCATGCTATTCTACATCCAGTCCAAACAGGCTTTAGACTCGGAAGCAGTACTGAAAATGCCCTACTTGCAGCCAGGGAAGAATTGAGAGCAATTTTGGATCAAGGCGGCTCAGCGGCCATCATTTTGCTCGATCAGAGTTCAGTCTCCGATACCGTATCCCATCTCATAGCATCTTAATACAAAGGATAGAGGAGGCTGGAATGTCTGGGGCCGTGCTCAAATGGCCTGTCACCTTTCTTGAAAACAGGAGTTTCCAGTATGTGAAAAGTCCCTATATTCTACAACCCTCCCCTTAAAATGTGGGGTTCCACAGGGCTCCTCCTTATGCCCCACACTATTTAATCTATTTGTGCTCCTGCTTGCGGAGATAGTATGGGCTCATGGCCTTGCGCTGGTTTTCTATGCAGACTACACACAAATTGTCGTATCACTTACCTCGGACACAGGTAAAGTTTTTAACCAACTTAATGCCTGTCTGAAACAGGTAACAGACTGGATGTCCATCAGCAGCTTAAAACTAATTTGTGAAAAAACAGAAGGGTTAGTTGTCAGTAATAACTCCTCTTGCTGGCAGGAACTCTGCTGGCCTGACAATCTAGGTGCACATCCTCCCCCTACTACTACAGTCAAACGCCTTGGGGTCTGAATTGACATTAAACTCTCCATGGAGGTACAGGCTAAGACACTTGCATCAAGCTGCTCTGGACTTCTAAGGACACTCAGAAAACAGGTAAGTTGGTTATCATGCCCTTTGTGGAGAGTGGTTGTGCAGGGGCTGGTGAATTTGCATTTGGCCTATGGAAACTCTCTTTGCCCGGGAAGTCCTGAGTTCGTGATAAAGAGGCTTCAAGAGGTTCAGAATGCTGCGGAACGAATACTCTTAAAATTCCAAAGTTCCAATCTGCTACTCCAGCCTTAGCAGCTTTCCACTGGTTACCTGTGTGTAGGAAGCTGGGTTTCTGTTGCAGTAACCCCCCCCCCACTTTTTGCCAGACTACTGATGCACTTTGACTTGATGTGCCCTGGGTCCCTGCCAATCAGGTTCCTAGGGCCTGTGTTCTTTCCCAAAAACTGTACCTTGTACCCCCAATTGGCACTCTCTGGCCACAGGTCAGCCCCTGGTAAATGGTACGACAGGTACCCAGGGCACTGTGACCAGGGAAATCCTCGAGATGCCCCCTGAAAAACAACCAGCCTCTGGTCGGGTTCCCTGACTGGTACACACCAGCCTGCCAACACGAGACATGTTTCTGGACCCTGGGGTGGGAGCCTTCGCTCCCTGAGCCCAGGAACAAAGCCTTTCCTGGGCGGAGGTGTTCACACCTCCCCCAGGCCAGAAAGAGCCATCTGTGCCAGGGGAGCTTCAAAGGCCTTGCGCCTTTGTAATGTGACCCCCAGCCTCTCCTGCTATCAGGAGCAGGCCCCCTTCCTGTCTCCCCTCCTTTTTGGCGGGAATACAGGCGGGAAAAATTAGCACAGCCCAGAAGGTGTGCCCACCTCTGCCAACCCGACCCCTCAGGTGGAGGAGGCGAGGTGAAGCCCATTCTTCAGTGCCCGCCATCTTGCAGATGGCAGGCACTCCCTAATCAGGATTAGGGATTGTGCTCACTCCCCCACGTGGAGTGAGCACACCAAGGGTGTAGTCACCCTAAGGTCAGTGGCTACTGACCTCGAGACCCCTAAAACGCCCCCTAAATACAGTATTTAGGGGGAAGTCCTGGACCAAGAAGACAGATTCCTGCAACCTAAGAAAAAAAGGATGAAAGAATACGCCCAGCAGAGGAGACTTCAGAGAACAACTGACTTGGCCCCAGCCCTACCGGCCCGTCTGCAGTTTCCAGAGATCATGAGGCAAAAGTTGCCTTGTCCTGCAGCCAGCGACCTCCAGAACCCTGGGAGGACTGACTGCCTTCAACAGAGACCGGATCTCCTGCAAACAGCAGCTCTGTTCAAAAGAAACAGCCAAGAAAGACTCCGAGCCTGCTGAGGACAAAGAAACCCGACGCCTGGAACCACCACTGCACCCGACGGCTACGGCCCGAGTTCGAGTGGCCCACTGGTCCCAGCGAGGTCCCGCAGCGCTCCAGAGTCTGAGCCCACCGTGGGTTTACCCCTCCGGGACTCCCCGACGTTGCCTGCAGCCTCTGCACAGAGACCCCCCCCAACCGTGAGTGGCCCGGTAAGGTGAAATCTGATCTCAAAAGACACCCCTGCATCCAGCCGCCCTGGAGAAAAGAACCCGAGGTGCACCTACGTCCCCGAGCCCTCAAACTTACCTGCCCAGCTGTTGGTTCCTCCCGGACGTCTTCCTGGACCGAGCCTGCAGCTAAAAACCAAAACCGAAAATCCCTTTAAAAACAACAGGACACCTGACCCCAAAACAGCACCCTGCTCCCAGCCGCCCCTGCGCCGCTGCGTGTGCACTTGGTGTGCTAAACCCTCCCCCCCACTTCATAGGCAGAAAAGGGCCCTGGTGGCCCTGAATCCAAGAATCAACCTCTCAGTACCTAGAGCCCACACAGGTGGATCAGTTACTACTGAGGACATTGAGGACAGCCTCAATGAGGAGGACATCCTGCTAGCCAGGTTGACCAAAAGATTAGACCTAGAGACCAGACTCCTGGCTCTAGATAAAGAAAGAGCAGAGATGGGCCTAGGACCCATCAATGGTGGCAGCAACTTAAAAAGTTTAGAAAAAGAAGGGTCCTATGATCATAAAATCCCCAAAGGGATTGTCCCTAAATTTGAGGATGGTGATGACATCACCAAGTGGTTCACAGCCTTTGAGAGGGCTTGTGAAGCCAGAAAAGTGAAGAAAACTCACTGGTGAGCATTACTTTGGGAACTGTTCTCTGGTAACTGCAGAGACAGACGTCTGACCCTTAGTGGGGCAGAAGCAGAGTCCTATGAACTCATGAAGGGCACCCTGATTGAGGTATTTGGACTCACTACTGAGGAGTATAGAATTAGATTCAGGGGGGCTCAGAAAACCCAGAGTCAGCCCTGGGTGGAATTTGTGGACTACTCAGTAAAGACACTAGATGGCTGGTTAACTGGAAATAAGGTGCATGACTTTAGTGGACTTTACAATTTATTTATGAAGGAACACATATTAAGTAATTGCATTGATGAAAAGTTGCATCAGTATCTGGTAGACCTAGGTCCAATTTCTCCCCAAGAATTGGGAAAGAAGGCGGACCACTGGGTCAGAACAAGGATAACCAAAACAACCACTGGGGGTGACCAAAAGAAAGGGGTTACAAAACCTCCTCAGAAGAAAGACAGTGAGCATCCAAAACATAAGAGTAAGGAGTCCCAGGTAGCCCCCCAAAACCCTGTCCAGGAGGGAGGGCCCAAAGGCACCTCACAAACTAAAACTGGGTACCAAGGTAAGAGTTGGGATCCCAACAAGTTATGGTGTCACAACTGACAAAAGACAGGACACCATACCAAGGACCCTAGCTATCCTAATAACAAGGCTCCTGGTGTAGCACCAGGGGTTGCCAGTGTAGCTTTGGAGGGTGGTTCCTCAGATGAGGAAGTCTTCATAGCCTTCAACTGGAACATGGGCCAAAAAGGTGAGTTGGAGATTCCAGGGGGGAGTAGACACTTTCATCACCTGCTGGTGAATGGAATTCCAGCCACTGCCCTGAGAGACACCTGTGCCAGTCACACTGTGGTGCATGACAGGCTGGTACTCTCAAACCAGTATGTCCCAGGGGAGACGAAGAGAGTAAGGGCTATCCCAGGGGAGGTCACTGTCAGGCCTGTGACTTTAGTGCCCCTAGAAGTAGCTGGGACCTTTAGTTGGAGAAAGGTGGTTGTCAGTAAAGACCTCCCCCTTGATTGTCTCCTTGGGAATGACCACCCAGAGGTTGGTCTGAGTCAAAGTGAGGTACTGGCCCAGGGCCAGTCTTCACCCAAGGACCCTGGGAGGGCTGAACCTGCTGCTAGTTTAGGTAAGCCCAAAAAGGTAAAGAAAAGAAAGTGTAGGAAAGGGGGGCAACTGCTAGCCACAGTTCGGGTAGCCCACTGAGATTCTATCCCAATAAGGGAGAACTCCAAAGTTGGCACTGGTAAAGTCCTCCCTAACCCACAAAAAGACCTGACTAGTGATGGAGCAGGGTAAACGAAAAAATTTTAACCTCCTAATATTTATGTTGAATAATTAACACACAGGTTCGTCTCAGTAAATAACCAACCATGTATGTTACATGAAAAGGGTTATGGGTAACACGCTATATCCGTGCAAACTAATTTACTTACAATTGTTAACGTGGATAACATAAGCCTAATAATTTGCGTACTAATTAGAATTATAAATGCATGATTTGTGCTTGGGAATAAACTGTGTAGTGGCAAAGTAAAGCGGTTGGTAAGTAAGAAATGGCTTTATATGTCGCTTTTGCTAGGTAATACTTAATTGGGGTACGTAGAATGACGGAGGGAAACGAAAAGGCTTATATTCTTTATTCTTAACTATGTTCTGTTTATCTTTATAATAGTTTGCTTAGGCCTGTGGTGCCGCGATGTAAAAATGGCTGCCATGGCAAACAAGCTAGAGTACGCAGGTGCGAAGTGGGTTCCGAAAGCGAGAAAGGCTGTGAACAAAAGGGATCATGTGACCGTCCCAAAGCCTAGGATGGAAGCGTGGTCAAGGCTGCAATGACCTTATTATACAAACGTGTGCCAAAGAAGGACATAGCGAAAAGCGTGAGAAGTGGCAGTGAATATGTGAATAAACAATGAACTGTTCAACTTAAAAGTATCAGAAAAGGATACAGATTGAGACCAATGTGCGGATGGGTAATGTCATGAACCCGTGAGAAACGACAGAAGTATGAACTTTCCACATAGAACTGGTTGGAGCAAGGATATTCGTAATGAGATGTATACTGACCCCAAATGGACCAATTAGAGAGAATCTCGCCCACAAAGATGTAACATTTTCACTTAGTAAGCTAGTATTAGGGTATAAGAAGACCTACTCTTAGAGGGGGGTGCGGGAGCTGCTATTTTATATTTTTGATTCAGCACGAGACGCTGCTGCTGGAGAACCTTTTGCTTTTAATAGATTTTCCATTTAATACTATTAGACCTTTTTATTCTTAAAATACTAAAGGGGAAAAGAACGGGATTGTGGCGGGAAACATCCTATAGGTGGTCCGTCGAGAAGGCCTGTTTTTCAGGACAGATAGACAGTTTTTCGGGAGTTCTATGCTGTGATCTGAATTCATTGCTGTGACGAACTTTGTTTTTCCATCTAATAGGTATGCATTGCAATTTCAATTTATTCTTATAATGATGCTAAATGTAATAATCTGAATAATAAATTTGAAACTTATTCATGCTTCTAAAAATTATATAAACTTTATTATCTTTAAACAATGAGTCAGTGGTTCTTTAGCTCAATGATAAATGTAAATGTTTAAAGGTTTATAGTGATTGAGCTGGTCTTAATCACCATCAACTGATTCCTACTAGTGGGTCCATCGACCAATGAGCGGAATACCTTAAAGCTTGAGAAGTATTATGTCGTTTTAAAAGGTATCCCGTCTCCTTCCAGCAAATCATTAACTGTTTTCTCCTAGGTAAAAACGGATGAAATCCAGGAATATATGAGAGAGTGAATGTTTATGCGGTGTTATGGGCCCCACCGTCATATGGATATAGTTGTGGAAAGAGGGATATTTGTACCTGGACGTCCAAAGCATATAGGAGAAGAAATTTTATTGAAAGCGCTGGATCAGATTTCTTGGTAGCAGAGGATGGTTACTATAGATTAGTTTGGTGATTATTGATAATTTTTTATGTATAACACTTCATGTTGTATGGTATCACGTTATATGTAAGTCAAAGGTTTTGAAGCTTCCGGGAAGTAGGAAGTGGACACGTGTGACAAGAGAAGTCACATGGAATAGTGCATTGTCTGAGTTCATATTGGTGATAACACAGGTTGTGTTATGATAGGGACATATTCTGTATAAAAGGTGTGTGAGTGAAATAGCAACCGGTTTTCTTGTGAGACTCTGGCCTTAATTCTCAGGAGCAGTGTAGTCTCCACATGTGTTTTATCCCCAGAGATAAGGTCTACTCCTTGCTTGAAAGAAGGGTAAGGTAGAGGGAAGTGCTACACTTATCGAACGAAACTGTATTCTTGTGAGCTAGAATAAAACTGTCACTTTTGTTAGCGAAATCAGACAATGGAAATGTGTTTTTAATGTTGTAACTAACAAAAAACTGTTGAAAAATAAATTGCCGATAAAATTTGTAAAGGAGGGGTCAGGAGCAGAACTGACGTAGACAAAAGCCGCGCTGGGATTGGACAGTGCACTAGTTATACAGAAGACGCTCTGATTGGTGCGTTGGTGTGAGACGCGCTAGGAGTGGTTGGATAAGCAGTGACGTAGAAGCTTGGGATTGGAGCGTTGGTGTGAGTCGCGCTGGGATAGGTCCGAATAACGCATAGAGAACAGTGTTGAATTGCGGACTTTTTGAGAAGGGAAAGAGATTGTGAATTATGGCTTATTATGAGTATGGTAGAGAGAAAACGTTGTGGATGGCGAAAATTAAGAACTTTTTTAAGAAAGACAAAAAGGTAGTGACTAGAGAGGGACAAGTAATTCCTCCACCAGCTTCGCATATGATGCTGAAGTACGGATATCATACCTGCATATGGTTAGAAAATTGGACTAAATATACTCAAAATGATGGAGTATTAGCATTTCCTGAGAATGGTTCATTTAGTGTAGCTGTACTTCGGAATTTGAGGGAGAAGATGACGATGCTTGAACCTAAACCGACACAGTTTGAAGCTTTAAGTGAATGGGAAGATGAGATGTATGAACGAGAAAGATTCAGAGGATTAAAGAATCATGATTTTGTGCCCGGAAGGTTGTGGGGAGTGAATCATGAGGACAGAATAAAGCGTTGGAGATATGCTAATATGACAGGAGGTTTGTTTCCAGCTTTTACAGTTGAGGAAGAAGCAAAGAGAAAGTGTACAGAGAAAAAGAAACATTTGGTTACTGAAAAGTATGGGTATGGTGGTAGTGAGACGGAAGATGAATTGCTGCAAGATATTTTAAACAGAAACCCACCTCCATACCAACAGAATTCTGCGGTGGTGACACCTAATGCACCGCCAATGGAAACTGGGAGGAATAAAAATCCCCAACGGGGATATGAGATAAATAGGTCACAAGATCAATTGAAAACCCCACAAAACGAGAAGATTGAAAGTGACAATACAACTGAATTAGCAAAAACCACAAGAGAATTGACTGAAAAGATAAGAGAATTAACAATGAATATGGAAGCTGTAACTGTACCAGTAACGATAGGTCCAGTAATACCAGTTTTTGAGAATCAGAAAATAGAAGAGCATTCTTTAGTCATTCCTATGAATTCAAACTTGCAAAGAAGGAACGAAGGGATGGAATTAGACAATGAAGGTGCAAGAAATTTGGTTAGTTCATATAGACCAAGCCCACCTACTAATTTGACGGTAAATGAGAATGAGTTTAGGAGGATACCTATGGGAACTGAGTCTGCATCAGAGACACCAGAAAGAAGTACAAATTGGATAGAATTAAATAGTACACCTGTAGGTCCGACTCCGGATGAATTGAATGAATGGATGAAAACTCTAAAAACGAAAGAGACAGAATCAAAACCATTAGATGTAATTAGGTTAAAAATAGACATGGAGGAATTGATCTTAGGGACAATTGGCACAGAAAAACTGAAAACTTATCAGGATTACGAGATAATGTTCTTATGTAAAAGCATTACATGTAGAGCTAGGAATTTACATGACAAATTAGAAGAAACAGCAAATGAACTAGGAGTAGAATTTGTAAAAGTGAGAAGTTTGCAGAAACCATATAGAGTAGATTTTTGCGAGAAAGATATAGAAAATTTGAACACATCAGGACGGTTAACCCAAATAAAAGAATTAATTGTTTTGCTGAGAAAATGGGGTGATGTGGATAGATGGAGAAGCAGGTGGACTAAAAGGAATGAGAAAATGACAGATAAAGCGTATTTGGCTTTTGGGGTGACAGACAAGGAATCAATTGTAAGGGAGTACCCAATGAGAGAAACTCCAGGAGGTAGTTATGTGCATGTCCCATGGTCTAGACAGGATATACTGTTGTAATGACGGAATCTGACGATATTGTAGTTGAAGTATGAGGCTTTATTATAAAACAGTAATAGGGAACTGGTGAGAGCCAGGGACACAACTGTCCTCCAGGACAACCGTGGGCGCTCTCCCTCATCTAGAACTCTACCCACTTAACATTCTAGCATGCTCAGACTACATTACATACCTACCATTCCAAAGAAGCATAAAGCAATACAACACATCCCCCCCCTTACAATAGACAAGGAAGAACAAAACAAACGAGGTGAAAACGGAAAAAAAACAAAAGGAAACTTAATACAATAACCAATACAATAAATGTAAGCGAAGAACTAAAGATCACACTACATAATCCTTTAACCATCCCGGAAGAGCTCTCTTCCTTTTTCCAATGACCTCTTCCCCTCCACTGCACAGAGAGGATTCACACCCCTCCAATTCATTGGTGTTGGTACCCTCAGCTGGAATGGTGTCAGCTGGAATGGCATGATGATGCAACTCTCCCTGAGTCATACTTCCCTCATCCAAGGAACTTTGGTTGCTTTCAACAAACTCGGTACCCACACACCCCTCAGAAGACATACTAGATTGGACTGTACTCGTTGAAAAGTAATCTTCAACCCAATCTGAATTGAAATCATTACCATAAGGTGAACACACCCCAACATCTACGCCATGTTCTGGGTTGAGATCAAAAGCGACTCTTTTTAGGTTCCATACCTTACCATCCTTTAATTTCACTGCATTGTTGAACACTTCCACCACCTCCTGAGGTGTCTCAAACTGACTCAAACCCTTGGAAACCTTACCAGGTTTTTTAATCCGGACCCAATCTCCTACATCCACACTAGTTGCCTTGGTACCCCGGCTCGTCATAATACACCTTACTCGCTTCATGGATTTGAACTAATTTCTTTTTTACATCCTCAGGAGACCATTCCTGCACTCCACCTTCTACCAACCATCCTGGACTAAATTTGCATCTGGGTTTCCTACCCCTCATAATAACAAAAGGAGACCACCCTGTGGAAGCATGTGTAGTCACTCTATAAGACCAAACAGCTTTGTTGATTTCAATTTTCCAGTCTAAGTGTTTATTTACAGCAGCCTGTATTACCCCTTAATAACCCTGTTAAATCGCTCCACAACGCCATCCCCACTTGGGTTATACAGGGAAGTAGTTCTGTGTTTGATCCCACACTTCTCAAAATAAAGTTTAGCCTCCTTAGAAGTAAACTGCACTCCGTTGTCACTTACAATACAAGCTGGTAATCCTTCTCTTACAAACAATTTATCTAGGAACTTTAAAACAGTGCCAGTATTCACACTTTCCACTATTTTGACAACAGGCCACTTTGAAAATAAATCAATGGCCACCAAACTCCTTTTCCTCACCAACAGGTCCAAAAATATCCACCGCAACTATCTCCCAAGGAAGGCTGGGAATTATGCCCTCGCACATGGGCGGTCTCAGCGTTTTTAAAGATTTATCTGCCGAATTGCAAACAGTACATTCCCTAACGAATCTCTCCACCTCTGAATCAACTTTCGGCCACCAGAAAATTCCCTTAACCACCAGCTTTGTTCTTATTACACCAAAATGTCCTTCATGGCATAGCCACAACATCTTATTCCGTACAGCCTTAGGTGGAATTACCCTATCACCTCTTAAAACCAAATCTCTGTCCACAGACAACTCCATTCTCACCTCCCAAAACGGTCTCAACTCATCCGTGATATTATCTTTCCTAGGCCAACCCTTGCATATGTACTCCATCACCATCTGTAATACTTTATCTTTGTTCTGTTCCTCCAACCATTCCATCTTGGAAATGGCAGGGGTACCAGAATCCTGAATGAAAGCAATACTATAATTGCCCCAAGGGTCATCTACACAATCCTCTAAAGGAAGAGGAAATCTAGACAAACAGTCAGCAACTACGTTATCCTTACCTGGCACGTAAACAATCTTGTACACAAATTCTTTCATCCTCATCGAAATTCTGGCCAATCTGGCTGAGGCTCCAATACTACCTTCAGTGGTCAAAATCTTCACCAGGGGACGATGGTCAGTACGAATGACAATCGGCTTACCCCAAACAAAAGCACGAAAATGTTCTAAGGCCCAGGCACAAGCAAGTGCCTTTCTCTCTGTAATCGGGTACCTACTCTCAGTGGGTGACAATGCTCTTGACGCAAAAAGTATTATCTTTTCAGAGCCATTGTTACCTTTTTGTGAGAGAACGGCACCCAATCCTTTATCGCTTGCATCTGTGGTTATGAAACATTCCGAATTGGGATCAAAGCTACTCAACGCAGAGACCTTCTGTAATTCACCCTTAATCTCAACAAATTCTGACTCACAATCCTTGGACCATTCAAATTTAACATTCTTTCTGAGCAAGGAACGTATGTTGTGCACCTTACTGGCAAAGTTGGGAATGAATTTGGCACAGTACTCAGCCATACCAAGGAAGGACCTTATCTCCTCTTTGTTGTTAGGGGTACCCGGCCCCATGATGGCATTGATCAATGAGGGTTTGGGTTTCACTCCTTCCTCACAGATGACGTGACCCAAATAGGACACACTCCATGGTGCAAATTTACATTTGCTAAGTTCAACTGTCAACCCCACATCCTGCAAAACACACAAAACATCATTCAAAATATGGTCATGTTCCACTCTGTTCTTGCCAGCAATCAAAATGTCGTCTTGGAAGAAGCATACACCCAACATTTTGTTAAAAAGCTTATGCATAATGCGTTGAAAAACAGCCGCTGCCGAAGCGAGCCCGAAAGGCATGCGCTTAAATTGGTAGCAGCCGAAGGGTGTAATGAACGCCGTGAATTTCCTAGATTCCACCTGGTGGTAGGCCGCTGACAAATCAATGGTTGAAAACCAGCTTGCCCCATTAAGAGATGACACCATTTCGTTTATTCTAGGTAAGGGAAACTTGTCGATGACTATATGATTATTCAGGTTGCGCAAGTCAATGCATAAACGAATCTTGCCATTGCTCTTCCGGGCTACCACCACCGGAGAAATCCACTCAGAACTTTCTACTTCTTCAATGACCCCTCTTTCTAAAAGACCTTCGATTTCTTTAATAACCTCCTCTCTTATCAGTAACGGAATAGGCCTAGCCTTATGGATTTTGGGTTCAGCCTCCTTCTTAAGAACAATCCTATGCTCAAACCCCTTAAGCGCTCCCAATTTTTTTTTAAAGACATCTGCAAATTTGCTGGCTAACTCCTCCTCTAATTTACTGGTGTCATCAATAACAAGCACTTTCTCTTCGCCATTGGGATCCAAAATGATATGAAGATTTTTCTGATCCCGCCAACCCAGAACAGAAGGACCAAACTTTGCTACGTATAACTTCCCTCTAGATGTTCTGCCCTTGAATAAAAACTTAAGCCACCTAAAACCTAGCATATTTATCTTTTCACCTGTGAAACTCACAGGGTTGACGTCTGAGGTAAACAACTCTGGTCCGATTTTTTTAACAAATTTGTCTCTCCATACATTTTCATTGACTATAGTGTATGGCGAGCCTGAGTCAGCAAAAATATTTATACTCACTCCACCTAAGGATATCTCACAAATGGGTTTACCCTCCATTGAGTTATCACTAATATTAATGACAATATTCCCCAGCAAATTTTTTACACAGTCACTGTCATTACTATTTTCCACATCAGTGTCTCCACTATCCTCATCCCATACGCACTTGATGTTGTTGCCTTTCCTTCTGCACATTTTGCTTAAATGGCCGATAAGGCCGCACACGCCACATTTTTTTTTAATCGCAGTACAGAATTTACTGAAGGCTAAATGTTCTCTGCTCCCACAACGATAACATTTTATATCTTCCATCTTCTTCTCAGACCATGAGTTCCTCTTATAATAGTTTTGACCACGTCCATAACTTTGCGGAAAATGCGCTCTGTTGACACTTTGTACTTTGCAGACTGCTCCAGAATCCTTTCCATGCTCTCTGACTTCATTTGCGCACCTTCCTGATAATTCCGCCTTGCGTAAAATAGCCAAAACATTTTCCAAAGGTGCGTCACCGCTAACCCACAGACGGTCCTGAATTGTAGCATTGTTACTGTGCATAACAAGTTGATCACGTATTAAGTCATCATGTAAGTCACCAAACTTACAATCAATTGCCAACTTCTTGAGATCATCAATCCATTCATCCACAGGTTCACTCTGCTTTTGTTTCCTCTGAAAGAATTTATAACGTATTACCCCCATACACACCTTTGGCGCAAAGTACTTATCAAGGTCTTTTAAAGCTACCTCAAAAACATTGTCATTTTCACTAGGCGTGGTTTTACCCATCCGATAAAACGTTTTTAACCCAATTGGACCCAGTGAATGGAGCAATAATCTTTTCTTTTGATCAGGTTTCATTTTACCCATCTCGTCAACTGCCTCTATGTAGTTAATAAAATAATCTCTCCATTCCACCCACTTCATGGTGGGCTGAGAACCTGTTGCCCAAAATGCATGTGGGGAACTTACAGTAAAACTTTGCTGTGCCATGACTTGTGTAGATATCCGACACTCTTGATCACCCTGTTCCATACGTTGAATGACAACTTCCCAAGGTTATAAGAGATTTACTCGAAGTTAAAAAAAAATCAAAATTGCACGAAGTAAAAGCTTTTCCTTTTTTTTTTTTTGTAACAAAGTAATATAAAAGATGCAGTTGCGCCCCGACCGCCTCACCTGTTTCCCTACTTTTAATCGTTGTAAGTTGGTAAGAAGCGAAGAAGACTCCCTCTTAACTACACGCTGCAGCGAGTCATTTCCCTGACTACGCTGTATGTAAAGTACTTTCTCAAAATGGCCGCTTGCGCAGGGTCACGTTGCGCGACCTTTCGTGATGACGCTATGCCCGCGTGCGCACGCACGCTCCCAGTTCCACAGTAAGCGCGAGGGAAAGTGCGTGCCGCCGAACGCTGTCACCAACTCAAAACATGCCGCCACTAACGGTCTCCAGCCATACAGGGTGAGTCTAGTTACCGAATCTAATGTTGATCCATCGCCGTTCCGTCCGTAGAGTAGTGCTCTTGTGCTTCTTGAGGTCCAGAAGTTTGCGCAACATAAAATAGTACACTGAAGTTCCGTTTTTTTTTCTTTTAAAACACGGAAAAAAAAAAAATATGCTGAAAGTCTTTCTCGAACCTCGCTACGCGTGTGTTCTCCAATCGTCGCCAATTGTAATGACGGAATCTGACGATATTGTAGTTGAAGTATGAGGCTTTATTATAAAACAGTAATAGGGAACAGGTGAGAGCCAGGGACACAACTGTCCTCCAGGACAACCGTGGGCGCTCTCCCTCATCTAGAACTCTACCCACTTAACATTCTAGCATGCTCAGACTACATTACATACCTACCATTCCAAAGAAGCATAAAGCAATACAACAACTGTCATTTACAAATGACTTCCCAAAATTGAGAGAGAAACCAGTAGAATGGTACAGACAAGTGGAGAGGTTTATTAAAGTTTCGAAGGTGTTATGGATAGATTTGGATGGATTATTTGATATAGTAGTACCAGCTGATTTGTGGACAGAATGTAAGATTACTATTGATTGGCCAACTGTAGAATATCCAAGAGATGCTAAAACAGGAGCGCCAGGACCAGAAGTGATGAGGAAATATGACCAAGTTATTACCTTTTTGAAAAATAAAATCCCACCCAAAGAAACGGATTGGGTAAAAATCGACAGAACCACACAGGAAAGAAAAGAATCTGTACACGCGTATTATGAGAGACTACTGTTAGTTTTTAAACAGTATAGTGGCTATGAGACACTAAATGAGAAGGATATGAGTGATTTTGTATATAGATTTGTTTATGGGTTGAAACCAGAGATAAGTGAAATGATTAAACAACATATGATTTGTTGGCAGAATAGCACGGTAGATGAGGTTTTGAGATATGCTAAATACTGCAGTGATGACATTGAGAGTAGACAGCGTAAATTAAAAGAGAAAGCAATGTGGGCACAAGTGAAAGTTGCAGAGAAGCAAGAAGCTCAATTGAATAATCAAGTTAATGAGGCAGGACAGACTAGATCTAGACCAAATATATGTAAAGGAAAAGGTCAAATGAGCATAGAAGAGGCAAAGAAAAAGTGGCCATGCCACAACTGCGGAAAGTTAGGACATTGGAGAAACGAGTGTAAATTCCCTCCAAAAACTAATACGGAAAATCAATCATTAAATCCACAGGTGCAGAGTGAGGTAGTTACCCAACAAAGTCAGGTGCCTCAACCACCACTTCCCAAGAGTGTTAATCCACAGAAATACAGTGCAGAAACAGGATTCTACGGAGGAGAGCAGGTAACATAATTGCCGTGCGCATCTGCCATATCTCAATACTGGTTACGACAGGATGGTAATGAGTCGGATGAAAGTTTATGACACAGTGCCTAGGAGAGGAAGAAGAGTGTGTGCTTGGCGCAACTCTAGAGGTAGATCAAGCAGGTCCATTTGTGGATGGAGAAGTGAATGGTGTAAATGTAACATTCCTTGTGGACACTGGAGCTACCCGTTCTACTGTTAGGTCAGTGGAAATTCCAAACCTTCCTCTCTCAGGTGAACATAACCAAGTCGTAGGTGTTTCAAATCAGCAAATTAAGGCGCCTCTTACCAAATTAGTGGAGGTAAAGATTGGACCATTCAGTGAAATGCACCGATTTGTGGTGTGTGATTGCAGACCTGTGAACCTATTAGGACGCGATCTACTTTGCAAAATGAATTGCACCATCTATTGTACTCCAGATGGGATTGCATTTCAGACCCCGGATGAAGATGTATTATATAAAATGACAATGGTAAATTTAGAATCAGAAGTGAATGATTTATTTCCCATATTTGACGTAGAGAAAATCCCAATTGAACTGAAAGAAACAGTGAAACAGGAAGTGTGGGATTTTACGGGAGAAGATATAGGGTTAATGAAAGGAGTAGACCCTGTTAAAATCTCTGTTAAAGAAGAAACGAGTTACCCAAATTCGCCACAGTATAAATTGACACCAGAAATAATTGAAGGAATAACACCAGTAATAAATAAAATGATTGAACAAGGGATTCTGAGAGAAATAATGAGCAGTCCATGCAATTCACCGATAATGGGACTGAAAAAGCAGAATGGAACATATAGAATTGTACAGGATTTGAGAAAGGTAAACAAAATTGTTGTGCCTTGCTGCCCAATAGTACCAAACCCTGCTGTAATTCTATACCAGATTCCACGCGAAGCAGAATGGTACACAGTTATTGATTTGTGCCATGCATTTTTCTCTATCCCATTACATCCAGATAGCCAGCCATTATTTGCGTTCAGGTTCGGAGAGCGTATTTTGGCATGGTGCCGAATTCCTCAGGGGTATACAGAAAGCCCCTCGATCTTTAATCAGATTTTAAAGAAATCATTGGAAGATTTAAAAATGCCAGAAAAATCTGTGATGGTTCAGTATATTGATGACCTACTGGTGGCATCAAAAACAAAGGAAGCATGTGTTAATGATACAATTGCTTTGCTGAATCATTTAGCAAAAAGAGGACATAAGGTATCCCCATCAAAATTGCAGTTTTGTCAACAAGAGGTCCAATATTTAGGACATAAGATTGAGAAGGAGTGCGAAAGGTAACGACTGAAAGAATAAAAATAATTCAAGGAATGAGAGCTCCAATGACACAGAGAGAAGTAAGAATGTTCGTAGGAATGGTTGGATATTGTCGACAATGGATAAGTGGATTTTCATTAATTGCAAAACCATTACAGAGATTGACAAAGAAGGATGTTAAAGATCCTTTTGAAATGAATGATGAGGAAATGAAAGCATTCAGAGAACTAAAAACAAAACTGTGTGAAGCCCCGGCATTGGGAATGCCTGACTATGAAAAAGACTTTGAGTTGAATTGTAGTGAAAGAGATGGGTGTGCGTTTTCAGTCCTGGTGCAGAGACACGGAAACATGAAAAGACCCATTGCATATTTTTCAGCTGTCTTAGACCCAGTAGCGAAAGCGTTGCCTGGATGTTTGAAAGCAGTTGCTGTTACTTGTGTAAGTCTGGAGCAGAGTGAAGGCATAGTGATGGGATATCCACTGAGAGTATATGTCCCTCATTCTGTGGAAATTCTTTTGACAAGAACCAAAACCCAATATATGACACATAGTCGGCTGACTAGGTATGAAAAAGTAATTTTGAGTGCAGACAATGTCACCATTGACAGATGCATAAATGTGAATCCTTCAACATCATTGCCAGATGAAGAGAGTGTGATTGAAATGGATGAAGTTGATCATGATTGTCTGAATGTACTCGAATATACGGGATGAGCCTTTAAAGGAATCAGATATATACGGGATGAGCCTTTAAAGGAATCAGATTATATTCTGTTCATGGATGGCTCATGTTTGAGAACGAATGATGGAGTTCTGAGTGCAGCATATGCAGTTTGCACAGTAGCTGCTGTAATGGAAGCATCTTGTTTGAGAGGGATACGTTCTGCCCAAGTAGCGGAGTTGATTGCTCTAATTCAAGCATGCAAATTGGGAAAGAATGTTCGAATCACAGTAATCACGGATAGCCAATATGGCTTTGGAGTGGTTCATGATTTTGGGCAGATCTGGTCCCAGAGAGGTTTCTTGACGTCTGCAGGAACCCCAATAAGAAATGGTGAATTTGTGAAAAAGTTGCTTGAGGCGATACAGCTGCCTAAACAGATTGCGGTGGTGAAGTGCAATGCACATAAAAATGGGGAAGACTACATAACTGTTGGCAATAAGTTTGCTGATGAAATCGCACAATACTGTGCCAAAAATGTCATCTCACTAAACAGAAACAGAGAAAGAGAGCATATTTCATGTCCTTTGCTTTTTACTAACCCTGTCGAGACATGGGATGAGGTGAGACAATTACAGGAAGCAGCAGATGATGAGGAAAAAGATAGCTGGATAAAAGCAGGATGCAGAAAACGGGAGGAAAATGATGTTTGGGTTTACAGGGATGAAAGACCAGTTATGCCTGATAGCATGATTTCTGACATGGCACGGATGTACCATGGACAAGCACATATTGGAAGAGATGCAATGATCAGACTTTTTAGACAAACATGGTATAATCCAAAATTCAGAGCCATAGCTGAGAGTCTGTCAAAGATGTCTTATTTGTCAACAGCTAAATCCAGGAAGAAAGACAGTAGTGAGTCTAGGAACAATAGGACGAGAGGGAGGTCCTTTCACGAGAATGCAAATGGATTTTATAGAAATGCCCCGAGCAATAGACTAAGGTATGTCCTTGTAGTCGTCTGTTTGTTTTCCCGTTGGGTGGAAGCATACCCGACCAGAAGGAATGATGGAGTTACAGTAGCTAAACTTATGCTGCGAGAATTCATTCCAAGGTATGGTTTTCCAGTAACGATTGAAACAGATAGAGGAACACATTTTCAAAACGAATTGATTCAACTGATTTGTGAAGCACTTAGTATTAAACAGAAACTGCACTGTGCATACAGACCAGAGGCTTCTGGAATAGTAGAGCAAGTGAATGGAACAATTAAGAACAGGCTAGGGAAAATGTGTCAAGCCACAGGACTCAAATGGCCAGATGCCTTGCCATTGGTCTTAATGACTATCAGAAGTATACCGAAAAGAAAGACAGGACTCAGTCCCCACGAAATAATTATGGGACGAGCAATGAGACAAGCACATGTACCTGTCAACAAACTACTGACTATAACTGATGATCTCGTGTTGGATTATTGCAAAGGATTGGCTGATGTGGTACGTTCTGTGTTTCATCAGGTTGGACCGGATGCAACCACTCTTGAAAGAAAACCAGCTCACGATTTGAATCCAGGAGATTGGGTCCGCATAAAAGTCCACAGAAGAAGAAACTGTTTGGTTCCTCGCTGGGACCAACCACGACAAGTGATCCTGGTGTCAACAACTGCAGTTAAATGTGCAGGAATAAAACACTGGGTACATGCCAGCCACACCATCAGAGTTCCAGAACCTGAAGATCGACCTGTGAGTCGACATCTGGAAGTATTGGATACCAGTTCAGCATCTGATGCAGAGGAAGAAACGAACAGGGTTCCAGAAATTGAAGATCGACCTGTAAGTCGACATCTGGAAGACCCAATTACAAGTGCAACGACAGGAGGAGTGGAGGAAATAGCAGAAGTTCCAGAATCTGAAGATCGACATGTGAGTCGACATCTGGAAATATCAGACACCAGTTCAGCATCTGATACAGAGCATTCGGATTGTGAGGAAAATCTGAAAAGAAATTGGAAATTTGATAGCATAAAAGAAGAAACTGAGCAAAAAGACAGTAACAGTGAGCAACCAAGTACAAGTTATGGTGAAGATCCTTCAGAAATTATATTAATAGATGAAGAAGGGATAGTTTCAGATAGAAAGATAGAAGAATCGGAAGACCCCGAGCAGCAAAAGGGACAGATCGACGAACAAAAGAACACGGAAACTCAGAAACAGATAGAGAGATTGACACAAGTTCGGAAGAACCTCGAGGAGGGACAGAAGTAGGTGATCAAAGGAAAACACGAGAAAAACCAAAAATAGATGAAGGAAGTGAAATTCTAAAATTTAAGATAAGAGACAATAAAGAAAGGACTGAAACAGAGTCAGAAGAAAGTGGAGAAGAAAGAAACCAGAAACTAGAGTCAAGAAAGAGAACTTGGAGAACAGAAAGAGAGGAAAAAGAAAGTGAACCAAAAAGGCCAAGAAAGGGAGACAATTGGCCCCACGAAGTTAGAAGATTGAGATACAAGATCATAAGATTAGATGGAAAAAGTGCAGAACAAGTAAATGAAATAACAAGTCAAAAGGAACAAGAAAAACAAGGTGGAAAACACTTGCAGAAAACAAAAAGAGTAAAGAAAGCAAATCTGAAGTATAAATCGCCTGAATGGTTATACATTGCGTTGACTGATATCAAAGAAGAAGAGATCACTCACGAGAACCCGGAACAAAGCTACAACCTAATGGGTGAAGGTGAAGTGCAACAAATTTGAACAAATTTGAACAAATTTCTACCGGATTGGACAAAACACTGGACTTGACAAAGAAAGAGTTCTGAAAAGAACTAAAAGAAAGTACCAAACAGGACAAAGTGAGAGAGTAGGGTGGCTAAGAGGTCATTTCTAAGGTGTGGTGACACATTTTTCTGTACATATTATAAAATAGGTAATAGAACAAAATGGTAGATACTAAAGATAGAAAATGTAGATGTGAGTTCTTAAGTAGATGGTGTAAGATGTGCTTCTTTTGTACAGGATTATTAATGACCGTATGGGTTATTTTAGCAATCACCATTCCAATTAGATTAGCTGTAGAAGAAACGTCTATATTTAAGAATAACACAGAGAAAGAAAAAGGAGCGAACATGCAAGAAACAGCTATATTAGAAAGTAGTGCAGAATTACATAAAGACAAATCAATAACAGATTTCTCAAAAAATGTTTTCACTAAATTATTGTATGAGTATGTAGAAACAATGGATGTAAGAGATTGTTATGTTTGTATGCAATTGCCTGCGTCTGTTGCAGAAGGTGTGACCTATCATCACCTTCCTTTGATGTATGGAATAACATGTAGTGTTTTAGCAAGTCTATTTTACAAGACAGGAAGATTAGAATATTATTACACTGATATAGATAAGATTTTTGCAAAGATTCCTATAGTTTCTGAACTAAACAAGGTGAAAGAGGCAAGAACATTTGGTGAATTTTTATAGAAAATAAAATTCTAACATTAGATGATATAGTTAAAAACAACCTTACCTGTGAGTTCAGGAATGAAGAAAAGGTATTTTTAGAAATGGTCGAGGATAGAAGAGTGAAATTTCAAAGAAAAGTGATAGAAGAGACAAAAACACCTCTTTGGGCGTTTGAGGAAGAAAATCATGACAAGAAAAAGACAAATGCAGCTATGACTCTGGATTGGCCCCAACAGGGAAGGTTGTGCATTAGAAGAAATAGAACAAGATATGACAATTATTTCGTGGGTTCCAGTGATTGCCATGACGATTATAACATTTTAGGAGGTTGGTGATTCAAAGGGGGAAAAGATCCAATATTTCCTGGGATCTATTATATTTGCGGTAACAGAGCTTATTACAGGTTGCCGGACCATTGGTATGGATCATGTTACTTAGGCCTGGTCTTTCCAAAGATTTTTCATGTAGATAGAGCAGAAAAGGGAACACACGAAATGATAAAGACATTTACACGTAGAAAAAGGGAAAGTTTTTCAGAAATAGTAGGTGATATTATTGGAGCATTGATACCAGCAGTGGGAATATCTTTGAATGCATTTAAAATTCGGAAGTTATCCACAGTAGTAGATCGTTTATCTACAGATACTGCTGGAGGGTTCTTGATGGTAAATACCGAAATGGTTGCCATGAGAGCTATGGTGATGCAAAATCGACTTGCCCTTGACATTCTTTTGGCAAAATAGGGTGGAGTCTGTGGAATGCTGAAAGTCCAACATTGTTGCACTTACATTCCAGATAAAAGTGAAAATATACAGAAGTATATAAAGAATATTACAAATTTGCACAAAGAACTTGTTCCACTGGAGGTTGAAAATGCATTGGGAAAACTTGGTAAGAGTTTTTCCTCAGTAATAAATTGGTTTACTAGAATGAGTAGATTAATAATAGGGAAAATCATAATAGTAGCGACTATAATAATAATAATAGTTCTAGTACTGAAGCTAAGTATTATATGTATAAAGAGAAGAAAAAGACAGAACAAAATAGAAAAAGAAAATAAGATAAAGAAAGAAAGAGAAAGAGAAATGGGTGAAATAGAAAAAAGAGACAAGATGAAAGGGATACAGTTGTGTAAACTAACAAAAACAAACCGGACAAAGAAATATGCTATCTGACAGAATTGTGTAACATGGGTTTTTGTTGGTGATATTAAAAATCACCAAAGGGGGGAGTTGATGGAGCAGGGTAAACGAAAAAATGTTAACCTCCTAATATTTATGTTGAATAATTAACACACAGGTTCGTCTCAGTAAATAACCAACCATGTATGTTACATGAAAAGGGTTATGGGTAACACGCTATATCCGTACAAACTAATTTACTTACAATTGTTAACGTGGATAACATAAGCCTAATAATTTGCGTACTAATTAGAATAATAAATGCATGATTTGTGCTTGGAAATAAACTGTGTAGTGGCAAAGTAAAGCGGTTGGTAAGTAAGAAATGGCTTTATATGTCGCTTTGCTAGGTAATACTTAATTGGGGTACGTAGAATGACGGGAGGGAAACGAAAAGGCTTATATTCTTTATTCTTAACTATGTTCTGTTTATCTTTATAATAGTTCGCTTAGGCCTGTGGTGCCGCGATGTAAAAATGGCTGCCATGGCAAACAAGCTAGAGTACGCAGGCGCGAAGTGGGTTCCGAAAGTGAAAGGAAGACGACTCGGGGTAAAGTTTCTAATCTTCTTTAATGCGTCCGATCACACAGCATCCCGGCAGCAACTGCCAGTGCCACAGCATTCCATGTTCCACGCAGGGAACGCAAGAAAGGAATGCAAGGATGTGGCACGAGATCCAGTGATCCCAACACACCCCCCTTCCTTCACATACAAAACAAGAGAATGATGAGAACATTTTTATCAACATAAAAACAAAACAAATTAGATATACAGGTGACAGGTAAAAATAAATCGAGAATGTTCAATACCTAACATAGTCCCGGAATCTAGAGGGAACAACCCTTGACCTAGAAGAGCTTGCTCGGGGAACAACCTCCCTGACAGGAACAGAAACCTTTGGACTTTCCCCCATGAGAGGCGGAGTCGTGCAAGGAGTGTAAACCCCAAGTTTTCCTTTCACAACCTCAGCTTTTGACTCCGGCACCACTGAGACAGCACACTTGTTCCAGATCTTCCCATTCTCCAACACTACAACATGCTCTCTTACTTCTCTCACTCTGACTGGATCGGAAAACCGAGAGAATCCCTTGCGAACGAGAACAGGTTTCTTGATTCTCACCCAGTCTCCCTGACCTACTGGAGATGCCCTGGCACAATCTGATGCATACCTGGCTTGGGCGGCAGCCCTGACATCAGCTACCATGCCCAGCCTCTGCAGATCCACTTCCTTCCTTGACATCCAATCTTTGTTGAGCTTAGAACCTGCAACCCTACCCCTTAGCAAGGTGAAAGGAGACACGCCAGTACTTGAATGTGGGGTGATTCTCATTGCCCACAACATGTTGGAAATCGCCTCCTTCCAGTGCAAACCGTTGACGAAAGCTAACTGTAACTGATCCTTGATCACACGGTTAAAGCGTTCAACTAAACCGTTACTGCAAGGATGATAGAGAGAGGTGAGGATATGCTTGATGCCATGCACTTTCAGAAATTCCTGCATTTCCACAGATACCAACTGAGTCCCGTTATCAGTCACTAACTCCTCTGGAAAACCCTCCCGAAGAAAAACATCCTTGAAGAAATTAATGACCGTTGCAGAATTTACACCATCCACTAACCTGACTTCTGGCCACTTAGACATATAGTCGATCAGCACCAAAGCGTATTTGGGAGAACTACCCATACCCCCAAAAGGACCAGCAATATCGAAGGCCAACTTACACCAGGGTGAGTTTTCCACAACTATGGGTTTGATAGGAGAGGGATAGGTTACTTGAGTTTTGTCACTCAAGACACACGCACCACAATCACGAACACAGTGTTCAATGGCCCTATCAACTCCCGGCCACCATAAATCTTCCCGAACCCTCCGCTTCATGGCACGAATGCCCAGATGACCTTCATGGGCCAGATCCAAAACCTTCTTGCGCATAGTCACAGGCACAACCAACAAACCACCTCTACGCAGAATCCCATCAACAAGGGACAACTCGTCACATATTCTCTTGCAGGGAATCAGTTCAGGAATCAAATCCGAGTTGTTAGGCCAGCCATGAACCACAAAGTCCATTACCTTCCTAATCTCTCTATCTTCAGACAAAGCCAATTTCCAAAAATTTCCGACAGAGCAGCTCCTGTGTCAGCTACCCCACTAACAGCACACACCATTTCCAAATCCTCATCCACAAAGTCAAAAACAGACTCAGACAGTGGTAGCCTAGATAGGCAATCAGCAACGTGGTTCTTCACTCCTGGCACGTACTCCAAACGATAATTAAATTCATTCAACCTATACTGCCACTTAGCTATGCGTGGAGTGGCTCTGCCACCACCCCTGGTGGTAAAAATATCTACCAGTGGTTTATGGTCAGTCCTCAGAACAAACTCATTCCCCACATAAAAAATTGCGAAAATACTGTACACCCCACCACAGAGCCAGGGCTTCCTTCTCAATAGTGGAATAAGTGCTCTCCGCTCCACGAAGTGCTCTAGAAGCAAAGGCAATGGTCTCCTCCCTATTGTCAGATCTTTTCTGCATAAGAACAACGCCAAGACCCACATTGCTCGCATCGGTGGTAACAATGCAGCGATCATTGATATTAAATAACTTGAGTGGGCGTGCCTGCACAATCGCTTCTTTCAACAACTTGAAGTCACAAGCACATTGGTCTGACCATACATACTTCACATTCTTCCTTAGGAGTTCACGCAAACACACTGTCCTTTCAGAGAAGTTAGCCACAAATTTAGCATAGTACTCCACTAAGCCAAGAAAGGAACGAAGCTGGTCTTTATTTTGTGGTTCAGGTGCATTTTGAATGGCATCAGAAGTTTAACTTTGGGTTCAACTCCTTTCTCAGAAATGTGGTGTCCAAGGTAGTCCACACCATCTTGCAAAAATTTACACTTGTCTTTCCTTAGTGTTAAACCACTAGATTTGACAATGTCCAAAACTTCCTTGACTCTGGAATTGTGCTCTAATTCTGTTTTACCATGAATCAAAATATCGTCTTGGAAAAACACGACTCCTGCAGTGTTCTTAAACAAGCTTCCCATGAGACGCTGGAACACTGCAGAAGCCGATGCCAAACCAAACGGCATGCGTACGTAACGAAATGCACCTTCCGGTGTCACAAAGGACGTGAGATGTCTCGAGTCCATGCACAATTCTATTTGATGGTAAGCAGAGGAAATATCCAGAGAAGAAAAATACTTTCCACCCTCTAGTGTAGACAACATTTCATTTATGTTAGGCAGGGGTTGGCGGTCCACCCATATGCAAGAATTTAGGTCGCGCAAGTCCACACACATTCTGAGAGACTTGTCAGCCTTGCGCGCCAAAACGATGGGGGACAACCATTCAGACCCCTCAATGGGCTCAATTACACCCATGGAACACAAACGCTCAAGTTCCTGTTTGAGCTCACCACGCATACTAAGAGGTACTTTGCGCACTTTATGTGCAACAGCTCTTGCACCCTCCTTTAAAACAATGCGGTGCTGAAAACCTTTGAGTTTACCCAATTCACCGTTGAAAATCTCTGGGTACCTTTGAATCCAATCACACTTGGATAACGATTCCGCAGTAACCTTATGCACAGGGGTAACCTCAGGAAGATTGGAGTAAAATTGTTTGGCTTCGTATTTCGATAAAACCATGTCCGGATGATTGGGATCTAGGATGATCCCCAGCTCACCCTGTTCCTCCCATCCCAATAAATTCGCACCTTCCTTTACAATGTAAACAATACTTAGCGTTGAATCCCCTTTGAATTCCAACTTGCCCTCAAACTTGCCAAGCACCTCTACTCTTTTACCACCATAAGCAAAGATCTTTATATTAGACTGAACAACAGGAATGTTGCCCAATCTCTCAAAGTCTTTGGCATTGATGAGGGTAAAAGGAGAACCAGAATCAGCCAAAAACTTTATACTACTTCCGTTTAAACTTATGGCACACGCAGAGGATTTTCTTTTGTGCGGTTCAACAATGGAGGCAATTTCCACCACACCATCCAGTTGAGTAGAGGAAGAAGACAACATCAACAATTCATAACTTCCATTATCATTCCCATAGTCAACATTATCTTCTTCAAAGGCGTTCACAGTTCTTGCCTGTCCCTTATGTGCAACAGTAGCCTTGCACATACGTGCCAAATGTCCCTTCTTACCACATTTGAAGCAAGTTTGATTAATAGCCAAACAAAACTTAAAATTGCCCAGATGAGATCTGCTACCACATCGGTAACAGGAGAGGTCAGATTTTCAGATCTTTCAAATTTAGGTTTAGGCAAACAGGATGCAGATGAAGAAATGCTAGGTATGTTTGTGTTGCTCCCTTTTGTGGGTCTACTTGTAGGTTTGGTGCTGACCAATTTGACTTCGTTGGATGCCCCACTCATTTCTTTCATGCATAGTTGGGAATGCTCAATGCTTCTAGCCAAAATGAGAGCAGTTTCTAGATCAGGGTCTTCGGAAGTTAAAAGTTTCTCCTGAATCTTTTTATTGCAAGTGCGCTCAATTAACTGATCCCGGATAATTTCGTCTCTGAACTCCCTATAATTACAAGTGACAGCTAGGGTTCTGAGGGCAGCTACAAAATCCTCAATGGATTCGCCAGGGATTTGAGCACGTTGCAAAAACTTGTGACGCTCCAGCACAATATTTCTCTTGGGATTGAATCTCTTATCCAAAGTTTTAATAAGCGAGGCATAATCATCAACAATTAAAGAGTCACCTTCTTCACCACTACTGACACATGTTCTTACGAGTTCTAGGGGTAAGGTCTTCAAAATACTTCTTCCCTCAGCACCCAAATTGTATACTAGTAAAGCTTTTTTTTTCTTTGACGTGAAGGTATCTCCATCAATTGCCTCAAGATAGGCATCAAATGTTTCTTTCCACTGTTGCCAAATAACAGGAGTAGTACCGGGTGACTGTAAAAAGGGAGGTGGTCCAATTACACGATCCATAGAGTAACTTTGCGTGGGTGAGTTGCTGCCACAAGTCACCACAACAAGAATTTATGTTGCAGGATAGAACTGAATAGATAAATGAAAACGCCACAAAAATTTAATGTCCCAATATATTTAAAGAGAACCAGGTGTGCACATCACCGACATGCCCATGGAGAGAGTGTTGCCACAATACATGACACACTGACTGAGTATGTCTGTCACTTTTGCGATGAATGTATGCACCAGGATGATCACAAGGAGGGCGTGTCACCGTTGAGTTTGCTGTTTTACAAGCTGCAAGAGCCACTGTATATTTTATAAATTAAAAGTACACCATCCCTCTTCCAATGTTCCTTTAAAGCTTACAGCTTTGTGTCACTGGTTGTCCCTAAACCATTTGATTCGTCTAATGCAGCTTGGCCCACAATAAGGAAAGCACTTTAAACTTGTACCGTACAGAGAACTGAAGCTTCAACAAGAGAAAAATGACACGCGCTTGATTTATGCGCAGATTGCCATTAGCGAAGCTTCAATTTGCCAATGTGTCACGCGCCTGTATGCGCGTCGGAGCTTAATCCAACAATGTGGCGCGCGCCGGTATGCGCGCTGGTTGCCACAACAACGAAAGCTCACTAGCAACGCGTAACGTCTCACGTAATGCGTGCTGACACATGCGCTGATTGCCCTAAGAACAGTAGAGAGATGTGCGTCAGGGTGACTCGTGCCGGTACACGCGCTGGCCGTCACCATGCACACTCCTCCACTCTGCAAAAATACCCCAAAATCTCACCGGAACCTTCAGTGGAGATGCGACTTGCAGGGCAAACAACAACCAACATACGGGTGTTCACCGAGGGCACTTTAATGGCGCTCGAGCGATCTTCCTCACAAGGCTCAGCAGACTTGGATCAGAGGAAAACGACGGAACAACACGATGTCGAGCAAAAGACAGTGGGGAAGACTGTGGACCGGACAACTCGTCGCCAATGAAAGGAAGACGACTCGGGGTAAAGTTTCTAATCTTCTTTAATGCGTCCGATCACACAGCATCCCGGCAGCAACTGACAGTGCCACAGCATTCCATGTTCCATGCAGGGAACGCAAGAAAGGAATGCAAGGATGTGGCACGAGATCCAGTGATCCCAACAGAAAGCGAGAAAGGCGATGAACAAAAGGGATCATGTGACCGTCCCAAAGCCTAGGATGGAAGCGTGGTCAAGGCTGCAATGACCTTATTATACAAACGTGTGCCAAAGAAGGACACAGCGAAAAGCGTGAGAAGTTGCAGTGAATATGTGAATAAACAATGAACTGTTCAACTTAAAAGTATCAGAAAAGGATACAGATTGAGACCAATGTACGGATGGGTAATGTCATGAACCCGTGAGAAACGACAGAAGTATGAACTTTCCACAAAGAACTGGTTGGAGCAAGGATATTCATAATGAGATGTATACTGACCCCAAATGGACCAATTAGAGAGAATCTCGCCCACAAAGATGTAACATTTTCACTTAGTAAGCTAGTATTAGGGTATAAGAAGACCTACTCTTAGAGGGGGGTGCGGGATCTGCTATTTTATATTTTTGATTCAGCACGAGACGCTGCTGCTGGAGAACCTTTTGCTTTTAATAGATTTTCCATTTAATACTATTAGACCTTTTTATTCTTAAAATACTAAAGGGAAAAGAACGGGATTGTGGCGGGAAACATCCTATAGGTGGTCCGTCGAGAAGGCCTGTTTTCAGGACAGATAGACAGTTTTTCGGGAGTTCTATGCTGTGATCTGAATTCATTGCTGTGACGAACTTTGTTTTTCCATCTAATAGGTATGCATTGCAATTTCAATTTATTCCTATAATGATGCTAAATGTAATAATCTGAATAATAAATTTGAAACTTATTCATGCTTCTAAAAATTATATAAACTTTATTATCTTTAAACAATGAGTCAGTGGTTCTTTAGCTCAATGATAAATGTAAATGTTTAAAGGTTTATAGTGATTGAGCTGGTCTTAATCACCATCAACTGATTCCTACTAGTTGGTCCATCGACCAATGAGCGGAATACCTTAAAGCTTGAGAAGTATTATGTCGTTTTAAAAGGTATCCCATCTCCTTCCAGCAAATCATTAACTGTTTTCTCCTAGGTAAAAACGGATGAAATCCAGGCAATATATGAGAGAGTGAATGTTTATGCGGTGTTATGGGCCCCACCGTCATATGGATATAGTTGTGGAAAGAGGGATATTTGTACCTGGACGTCCAAAGCATATAGGAGAAGAAATTTTATTGATAGCGCTGGATCACTAGTCAGGCAACTGTCCAGCCTGAGTTGGTGGGTCCTCAGCTGACAGAACAGAGGGTGGAAGAAGGGAGTTCACTACAAGGAGTAGAGACCCCCCACCCTAACACAGCAGACAGGCAACCAGGACCCCAAGAAACCTGTAAGCTAGCCCCTTCACCTACCAGTGAAGAGCCAAGGGTGTGGTTCTGGCAACTGACAGCTGTCAGTGGCCTCTGCTGGGTGTTAACCTTCATGGCAGCACTGTCCTTGGCATGGTGGACTAGCCCCCTGCCAAATAGCAAGATAGGCCCCCTGACCCTATTGGTCATGGTGGGGTTACTCAAGCTGTGGGTAACCTCTGTGGGTAAGCTGGGTTTTGCCCTAGCAAAGTTAGAATTTGCAGAGGTAGGCACCTCTGAACCCAAACTAAAAAGATGGGGCAAAGACACTTAAGAGCTAGGAAAGGAGCATTGGGAATTAGGTCCTAAAACTGTTGAGGTAGGCCAGCTCCCCAAAGGGACTGACCTGGACAGAAGGATGTAAGGCAGAGTAGGCCCTGCAACTTTCAAACCACTTCCTCTACTCTTTCTCGCCTGAAAGACTAGAAAGACTCTCCCAGGTTTGGCTGAGTCTCCTGGCCTTTGGGCTGGGGGGTGAGGGGGAAGGGGTTGGGGGAGTGGCTTGTGTAGGAAGCTGGGTTTCTGTTGCAGTAACCCCCCCACTTTTTGCAAGACTACTGATGCACTTTGACTTGATGTGCCCTGGGTCCCTGCCAATCAGGTTCCCAGGGCCTGTGTTCTTTTAAAAAAAACTGTACCTTGTACCCCCAATTGGCACTCTCTGGCTACAGGTCAGCCCCTGGTAAATGGTACCACAGGAACCCAGGGCACTGTGACCAGGGAAGGCCTCTAAGGACTTCAGCACTTATTGTGCCACCCTTAGAGGCCCTGTACCTTTAAACTCACACACTACCTTTGCAGGCAGCATGTTTTGGTGCAGAACAAAGTGAAGAGTCGACATGGCACACATCCTTGTGTGCCATGCCTACAACCCACTGCCCTGGCAAAGATCAGCCACCCCTCTAGCGGGGTGCACTATACCAGTGGTGAGGTTATAGGTGCATAAGCCCTGTGCCCCTACAGTGTCCAAGTCAATTCTTAGACATTGTAAGTGCAGTACTGCCATTAAGAGTATATGGTGCTGGGAGTTTGTTATTACGAACTCCACAGTACCATAATGGCTTTACTGAAAACTGAGAAGTTTGGTATCAAACTTTTCAGCACATTAAGCCCACACTGAAGCCATTGTGTGATTTAATGAAAAATGCACTCAGAGGGCATCTTAGAGATGCCCCCTGAAAAATGACCAGACTCTGGGGGGTTCCCTGACTGGTACACACCAGCCTGCCACCACGAGACATGTTTCTGGACCCCTGGGGTGGGAGCCTTCGCTCCCTGAGCCCAGAAACTAAGCCTTTCCTGGGCGGAGGTCTTCACACCTCCCCCAGGCCAGGAAGAGCCATCTGTGGCAGGGGAGCTTCAAAGACCTTGCGCCTTTGTAATGCGACCCCCAGCCTCTCATGCTATCAGGAGCAGGCCCCCTTCCTGTCTCCCCTCCATTTCAGCGGGAAGACAGGAGGGTAAAACTTAGCACAGCCCAGAAGGTGTGCCCACCTCTGCCAACCCCACCCCTCAGGTGGGGGAGGCGAGGTGAAGCCCACTCTTCAGTGCCCGTCATGGCAGGCACTCCCCTATCAGGATTAGGGATTGTGCTCACTCCCCACGTGGGGTGAGCACACCAAGGGTGTAGTCACCCTAAGGTCAGTAGCCCATTGGCTACGGACCACGAGACCCCTAAAACGCCCCCTACATACAGTATTTAGGGGGCAGCCCTGAACCAAGAAGACAGATTCCCGCAACCTAAGAAGAAAAAGGACGAAAGAAGACGCCCCGCAGAGGAGACTGCAGAGAACAACTGACTTGGCCCCAGCCCTACCGGCCCGTCTGCAGTTTCCAGAGATCCTGCGCCAAAAGTCGCCTTGTCCTGTAGCCAGCGACCTCCAGAACCCTGGGAGGACTGACCAGATCTCCTGCGAACAGCAGCTCTGTTCAAAAGAAACAGCAAAGAAAGACTCAGAGCCTCCTGAGGACAAAGAAACCCGACGCCTGGAACCACCACTGCACCAGACGCCTACGGCCCGAGTTCGAGTGGCTCACCGGTCCCAGCGAGGTCCCCCAGTGCTCCAGAGTCCGAGTCCACCATGGGTTGACCCCTCCAGGACTCCCCGACGTCGCCTGCAGCCTCTGCACAGAGACCCCCCCCAACCGCGAGTTGCCCGGTAATGTGAAATCTGACCTCAAAAGACACCCTTGCATCCAGCTGCCCTGCGCCCTGGAGAAAAGAACCCGAGGTGCACCTATGTCCCCGAGCCCTCCAACTTACCTGCCCAGATGTTGGTTCCTCCCGGGAGTCTTCCTGGACCGAGCCTGCAGCTAAAAACCAAAACCGAAAACAGGGCACCCGACGCCAAAACAGCACCCTACACCCAGCCGCCCCTGCGCTGCTGCGGGTGCACTTTGTGTGCTAAACCGGATCCCCCTTTGCCCTGAGCCTAACTCCGGGAGCTTGGCTCCCACAACCTTGTGGCCTGCTCGTCAGCAGCCACCAACCGGAGGCCCCCTATTCCCCATTGGATAACATTGGGCATCAGCACTCTGCACCCGGCCGCCCTAGTGCCGCTGAGGGTGTAACATGTGTGCATCCTTGACCCTGGGGGACCCCTGAGTCTTCCCCAGAATACCAACTCCCACAACCGAATACTTACCTTTGAACCGATAACCCACTTTTCCTCCATAGGATAACTGACTGTTTTTCTGTGAAAAGTTTCTAAGTGTAGAGTTGGAAAGTCTAAGAAACTCTTTAAAACTTTAACTAAATAACCAAAACGCCTTTACTTACCCGTTTACAGGAAATGTCCCAGTGCAGTATCCAGGTATATTGCACTGTGTTAGAAAAGTAATCTGTAAAGTAATCTACTTGACATTCTACTAAAAAGCCAATACAAACTATAGGTACAGTATATCAAAAGCATTGCATTACTAGTAACTCTACTGTAATAAAATCAAAGTGCATATACAAATGCAATTCAAACTGTTTACAAACTGCATTACTACTGTAAAGTATTTATTGCTTACCTGTGCCAGGCTTGCTTGGTTCTAGAAAATAAAATAACTAAAAGAATATTTGTATACAAAACCAATTGGTTTGAAGTTCAGTCTTTGAGTGTGTGATATCATTTGCTGATTGAGCGTGTACAACAAATGCTTAGCACTACCCTCTGATAAAGCCTTACTGCTCGACCAGACTACTACAAATAGAGAGTAAGGTGCTATCTACTTTTACCTCTGCCTACCTTTGGGGTTCCACTGGACTCTGTGCACACTATACCTTACTTTGGTATAGTATATACAGAGCCAGCTTCCTACACTGTGCATAAGAGAATCCAATTCAAAACACTCTGCCTAGCTCATCGTGCCATGTATAGGAAGGGTCCACAGTTAATAGAGCGCTTGCTTAATCCTTACATTCCCAGGAGATCACTACGCTCTGGGGATCGAAGGCTGCTGTTGGTTCCCAGGATTAAGAAGGCATGGAGTGGGGGGCACTCCTTTGTCTATTTACCTCCTAAACTCTGGAATGCCCTCCTAGTGGATCTCAAAATAAACCAGTCCGAACTCAGGGCCATATTTACAAGGGAAGTGGTGGAGTGAGGCGTTAGCCTTCCTGACTTAATGCCTCACTCCACCTCTTCAGAAACGCTGGGCTGCACCATATTTACAAGAATATGGTGCAGCCCTGCGTTTCCTCCTGCGCTGGCGCTACACTTAGCAGCCTAGAGCCAACGCAGGCACCCTTGCACCAATGTGCAAGGGTGTCTGCGTGCAGGGGAAGATTGTTTATGTGCAGGAAGGTGCCCCTTCCTGCACATAAACAATCTTTAAATGCCGTTTTGTAACTTCTATGTGTGCTGCTTGAAGCAGCACACATAGAAGTTGCAAAACAGCATTTTTTTTAAATGATTGTTTATGTGCAGGAAGGGGGGCCTTCCTGTACATGAACAATCATTGGCCTTTTGCTGTTTTCATGTGTGCTGCACAGGCAGCACACATGAAAACAGCAAAAACGAGGAGAACAGAAACATTTCTCCTCGTTGCGCCAGGGTAAGACCAGGTTTTCCCTGGTCTTAATTTTGGCGCTGCTCCATATTTACGCTGCCCTTGTAAATAGGGGCAGCGTCAGAATCAATGGGTGTCACGGTGGAACGCCCACAGCAACACCCATTGCCCTCCCCTTTCACGCCAAGTATAGCGTGAAAGGGGGCCTTATTTACAGGGCAGCGGTAAGCCACGTGGAACCCCAAAGGTAGGCAGAGGTAAAAGTAGATAGCACCTTACTCTCTATTTGTGGTAGTGTGGTCGAGCAGTAAGGCTGTATCAGAGGGTAGTGTTAAGCATTTGTTGTACACACTCAATCAGCAAATGATGTCACACACTCAAAGACTGAACTTCAGACCAATTGGTTTTGTATAAAAATATTCTTTTAGTTATTTTATTTTCTAGAACCAAGCAAGCCAGGCACAGGAAAGCAATAAATACTTTACAGTAGTAATGCAGTTTGTAAACAGTTTGAATTGCAATTGTATATGCACTTAGATTTGATTACAGTAGAGCTACTAGTAATGCAATGCCTTTGAAATACTGTACATATACTTTGTATTGGCTTTTCAATAGAATGTCGAAATAGATTACTTTTCTTACACAGTGTAGTATACCTGGATACTGCACTGGGACATTTCCTGTAAACAGGTAAGTAAAAGCGTTTTTGTTATTTGGTTACAGTTTTAGAGACAGTTATAGATTTTCCAACTCCACACTTAGAAACTTTGTCATAGAAAAACAGTCAATGTTAGCCTATGGAGAAAAATAGGGTTATCGGTTCTAAGGTAAGTGTTCCGTTGTGGGAGTTGGTATTCTGGGGTTAGACTCAGGGGTCCCCCAGGGTCAAGTATGCACTCTTGTTACACCCTCAGCGGCACTTGGGTTTGCAAACACACTGCAGGCTCGGGGACGAAGGTCTTCTGTCTGCAACCACCACTTGGAGAGGTAAGTTGGGATGCTGGAGCTTGGTTAGGCACCGTCGGTTGGGCCACCCAAGGCCGTGGGGCGTCAGGTGCAGGGGTGCCTTTTAGGGTCGGATCTTCTTACCAGATCCTGGTCGCGGTTGGGGGGACCTTCCGGATTTAGGCTGCAGTCATCGGCTGGAGGCAGGTCAGGGATCACTGGATCTCTGGTCAGGATCGCCGGGGAGACCTCCTCGTGGTGTTGGCCACTCGAACTCAGGCCGTGGGCGTCAGGTGCAGAGTGGTGCAGACTCGCGGATTTAGCTGAAGCTGGAGTCTGTTTGGGGTTGAACAAATCCGGTGCTTACGGGAGACAAAGTCTTTTCTTTTGAAGGCAAGGCAGGGCAGGTCCTCGGGGTTCTTGAGGCTGCAGGACACACCGGGGTTTCGCTTCTGCAGGTTCGTGGTGGGGACAGGCCAGTAGGGCTGGGGCCAAGTCAGTGGGCGCCTTCCTCTTGTTAGCTTCGGCACGGCTTTTTGGTCCTTCTTCTTTTCTTCTTATGGTTTCTTGTCTGATTTCTTGGTTCAGGGCTGCCCCCTAAATAGTGTATTTAGGGGGTGTTTTAGGGGTCTTCAGGTCAGTAGCCAATGGGCTACTGACCCTAGGGTGACTACACCCTTGGTGTGCTCACCCCACGTGGGGGAGTGAGCACAATCCCTAATCCTGATTGGGAAGTGCCTGCCATCTGCAAGATGGCGGGCACTGAAGAGTGGGCTTCACCTCGCCTCCCCCACCTGAGGGGTGGGGTTGGCAGAGGTGGGCACACCTTTTTGGCTGGCTAATTTATCCCGCCTGTCTTCCTGGAGAAAAGGAGGTGAGACAGGAAGGGGGCCTGCTCCTGATAGCAGGAGAGGCTGGGGGTCGCATGACAAAGGCTGCAAGGCCTTTGAAGCTCCCCTGCCATAGGTGGCTCTTCCTGGCCTGGGGTAGGTGTGAACACCACCCAGGGAAGACTTTGTTTCTGGGCTCAGGGAGCGAAGGCTCCCACCCTAGGGGTCCAGAAACATGTCTTGTGGTGGCAGGCTGGTGTGTACTAGTCAGGGAACCCACCAGAGGCTGGTCGTTTCTCAGGGGGCATCTCTAAGATGCCCTCTGAGTGCATTTTTCATTAAATCCCACACTGGCATCAGTGTGGGTTTAATGTGCTGAGAAGTTTGATACCAAACTTCCCAGTTTTTAGTAAAGCCACTATGCTGCTGTGGAGTTCGTAATGACAAACTCCCAGCACCATATACTCTTAATGGCATTACTGCACTTACAATTTCTAAGAATTGGCTTAGACACTGTAGGGGTACAGGGCTCATGCATCTGCACCCTCACCACTGGTATAATGCACCCAGCTAGAGGGGTGATTGACCTATGCCAGGGAAGTGGGTTGTAGGCATGGCACACAGGGATGTGTAATCGACACATGAAATCCTCGGGTCTAAGAACATACATATGCCTGAACAAAAGACAACAAAGATGATCTTGACGTGCTACTAGAGGAATCCCTTAATTTGGACGTAATCCCATCACCCACCTAGGTGGCATGCTTCATCATCTGGGATTCTCCTCTTGACAGAAAATACTAGCCCCGCCAAGGGCTACCACCCCCTCACTGTGAGGGTGGAGCTCAGGGATGTTTTGTTATTTTTCCTTCATTGATTAGGATATTATAAATCCTTCAGATGAGAAGACTTTTAAGTAGGTTGGGTGGTGAGCGCAGTGCAAAACTAAAGAAGTATTAATGTGGGGAAGTGATGTTAAAACCAACTACCAGAAGCAATATGAATTTTATTGGTTTGTTCCTGGTGTCAGGATTAAAAACAGAGCACCTGCAGTTTGAAATAATAACCGCGTCTGGTGAACGTGAATGGGTCTACATGTTTCAGACTCAATGACCCTACAAGGTGTTGTGGCTTTCGTCAGGACCGAATAGAAATTCTGTGCTACTGCGAACAAGTGAAAAGAAAGGTGTGGTAACATGTACAAAACACTAATGGTGTGTATACATAACCAGTAATCCCACGTTTGGTGTATTCGGTATACTGGTCGTACCCGTGGTGTACGGATAAGTCGCCTCACCTCAACCTGGCAACAGCTCAGGGGAGGGGCATCGCTCTCTTCGTCGATACCCCGGGCTTTCAGTGAGCTGGACCGGAGGGATGTGTGCCATGTCGACTCTTCACTTTGTTCTGCACCAAAACACGAGTACAGTTTTTGGGAAAGAACACAGGCCCTGGGAACCTGATTGGCAGGGACCCAGGGCACATCAAGTCAAAGTGCACCAGTAGTCTGGCAAAAAGTGGGGGGGTTACTGCAACAGAAACCCAGCTTTCTACAACGTGTGTCCGTAAAATTGTCAAGGGTTTCCGCTTTGTCATTATATTGTCTTCTAACCTGAATTTGGCTCCTACCACTTTGCTGCATCAGTAACCATTGATTTTCCAACTGTGTTAGGTGAGCCTCTTGTTATTAAATGAGCGCCTGTTCTAACTGGAGTCTAGTCTGGAGTCGAGTCTTCTTACCACCACTTTCAGCACTTTTGTCATGCCATAGATCACCTCAAAGCTGTGTATAGGCATGATCTTGGCCTTGTCAATGATGCCCTATGCCCCTATCCTGCACTGGTTCTGGTTTTAACCTCCATATGGCTATCCGTGCACAATGAATTTCCCCCTGTACACGCCATGTAGTGGGAATGTCTGGACAAAGATCTCCGAAGCTGTCACACTCTTATACCTATATTGGTCCTGGTGTGTTATCAGGATGCCGATCAACCTATTGTAGGTGTAGTATGTAGTTGAATAATCTGTAGGATGTAGGGCTCTCTAGATATCAACTACACTCATCATCCTCTACGCAGTTCATATCCCCTTCTCACAGCAGGGAGATATCAGTAAACAGCATTATAGCCTCTAACCCCTCAGGTGGAAGATCTGCTCTTCCACCTGAGCCTCTAACACCTCAGGTGGAAGATCTTGTCTTCTACATATGGAGCATTCATTATGCATATGCATTTCCTGTCAAATAACTTATATGCTATGACATACGTTCCTTCAAAGCCAGTTAACTATACTGATGTTGAACTGGAACCCCCATTGCTGTTCATGTTGTCACTCCATTCCCTTATGTGGAGTAAACTGCTGAACCATTCTGACATCGCCACTTCTTCTGGACGTCTCCTTGTTCGGACTCATTTAGATGCATCCCTTGTTAAACTGACATATATTTTTCATGTTGTCTCCGGTACAAAAGCACTCTATTCCATTTGGTTTAGTTATGAAGCCCCCCCCCACCAAGTACCAACTGACTATCCTAATGCCATCAACCATCTTGTCCTCATGGATCATGTCCTTCCTCTACCCCCACTGCACACCTTTCCAGCTCATATCTCTGTCCTGTGGTGTATATATGTACATTGGTGTCCCATATTGTACTGTTTGTCCACAAACTGCAGTGACCAACCCTCCTCGTTTATCTCCACCAGGTAGCCACCCGATTGATAATTGTCCATCCACTGGTTCACTGCCACTCAGTAGTAGCAACAACGTGGTTACTTCCAGTCTCCCCATATTACACACTCAGCCCTGAATCCTATAACTATGTCTTCAATTACCTGAAATATTTTTGTGAAAAAATCTCTTTATCCTCTGTGTTTGTAGGTCAAGTTCTTAGGCACCCAGAGGACCCGCTGGGATGCTACACAGCCCAAATCAGCAAGCAGTAGTCAAAACCACAGGTGCAATCTCCCCAGCTGTACAGTGCTCCACTATGGTATGGCGAGATTCGTGCTATAGAAATAACACATACATACTCCAGCGGAGTTGTTCAAAAAGGCTACCTGTCATTATTATGTATGGCACATCACGGTTGGCTGGTGTAGCCTTTTCTCGTCTCCAAAGTGTAAGCACATAGGACGTGACGATATCTCAGTTCTCTTTCCCCTCTCAATTACCACAGTATTTAGCTTGCATGTCTTACAGCTCACTGTCTGGACGCAGTGATCAGTTCCCTTGTGGTCTCATATGATGTTACTCAGCTCTCTGTTCTTAATCGCAGTAGTCTGCACATCTGCCAGTGCATCTCCACTCTTGGTAATGTTCAGTCAATCTGTCAGCTTCACAACTCATGTTTCCTCTGCCCCAACACGACAACTTCTCTGACCAATATTCAGGGAGATCGCCACTGCTGTCCAGAGTCAGGGTAGCCTATGACTTCTGCAGTTGTCTCAACATCTTTTTGAACATTTCACCAAGTTCCGAGCTATCCAATCGGATTCAATAACTGCTTAACTAAGTCTGTCAAGTCCACACTCGCAAATGATTTTCGTACTGTCTGCATGTGGTTAGAGAAGATTGTGATCGCTCGGTCAGCTCCTGATTTTCTGATATATGGCAACTGAATGTCTCTGTAGTTAAATAGTCCTGCTATTGTGGCTCTCAGAACTGTTCCCAGAAGTGGTGTAGGCATCAAACGCCTGTAGGCCATTTCCATAGAAAAGAAGGCTCAACCCTTCAGCTTTTAGAGATCTAAAAATCCACTTTTCTTGGAACAGCTCTGACATAGTCCTTCTCCTGCATTTTTTCAATGGATAGTAGTGTCTTGACTGTTTTCCATAATTCCAGATCATCAATCTTTAAATGCCCGACAGTTGCCTCAGTTCTATGGCCTGGTTTGTCACTTTGGGCAGGTCAGCTCGGAGTAGGTTACCTTTTATGAAGATGGGGTCCATCTTGCTTTCTAAGGCTGACTTAGAACTTTCAATAGTTTAAGCAGAGTATCGCATAAACGGACTTACATGAGCACTGTGGTCATTCAAGGTGTTGTAGTATACTGATCCATTTTATTTTTAGTGTGTTTCACATTTATTGGGATACCCAAAAAAAAAGGAATCAATATTATTGAGCCCTTATGAGGCCAGTAAACAGGCATTCTGGATTCTGTCAAAAGAAAGATCTGCGATCATGCCACCCAAAACATGGGATGGAAACTAACAGAGAGCCCCAGAGGAGAAAAAACACAAATAAACCACCACACATGTATACAATGAAGAAATGCAGTGCCACTATACACTTTTACCTGGCACTGCTAACATTCGGTCTCACTCACGTCCTACCGGCAGGATCCGCAGCACTCCTGCATTTTTCCCTCCATCTCTTAGTCCTGGATTGAAGAAGGGCCGCAAGGTGCGTGGGAAGGAGGTCCTGGAGAAGGTGATGAGCTGAGTTTTGTCCTGTACATTGTACACAGAGAGTCTGCCTGCCTCATAGTCCAGAAAGAGACCCACGACCCTTAGAGGTAGATGGGGAAACAAGGCAGCAGAGGGGGAGGTGAGAGCCTTGTATTTACCATCTCTGAGCCACACTGTCCAGTATCCATTCTTAGGACATAGTGTGATCACTTCCTTCCTGCTCACAGACTCATCACACACCCCCAGGTCCCAGCCAGTCTTGTCCCCCACCTCCACCTCCCAGTAATGTTTCCCTGAACTCAGCCTCTCTCTTCCCAAGACACTGATAACAGGGTTAAATCTCTGTGGTGTGTCAAGCAGATCCTGTGGTCTGACTCCAAGCCTCACGCTCCTTCCAGTCTCAGAGATGATAAGCCAGGGATTTGCAGTGTCAGGATCCAAAGTGATCTCAGCTGCAAAACAGAGAAATGCAGAGATCAGAACTCAGAAACCACCCATTCACAGCAGATACCGTAGCCGTATAAATGAGCCAGAGTAGACACCCTGCCAATCACAGCAGTAGCAACTGTAATGCATCCAATCATGATGCACAACATACTGTTGATATCACCCCCATGTCAGACGCACCCACTTGAAGTATAGTAATCATAATAGTGTAATATCATCATCATAGCTTCTTTCTATATGGTACTTTGTGTTGGCAGTCATTAGTCTAGAAGTGCTGTAAACAACAGGTTATCATAACCAAATGTAATCACTCATAATTTAATAAAGATGGGGAGCAGTACTCCCGAGCTGAGGTCTTAGGCAAGGGAGAGCACAGTTATTAACGTTCACCAAATATGTAACACTTGAATCAGAAAACCATCTAATCGATATTTTGTCCCAGTGATCTACACACGACTCGGCGACCCTCATTTCAGCCAAATCTTTCCATTCAAAACAAGCACTGGCAGAGCCAATAGGTCTGTTTTTTTGCTGAGTGCCTCCACTTTAGACCCTTTATATATTATTATTTCATATAATTTTTGTATCATTACTAATGGCTGGCAGACTTACTGGCTTTGCCAATGCCTTAGATATAGAACTCCCGTTTATCGACACTCTGGTCCAGTCCTTCAAGAAGTTGGCAACTGTTCTGATAGATGTCTTTTCCTGTTCATTTTTGGAGCGGATTGAATGACATACTGCAAGGTTGGGTTTTTTAACTGGGGAGAGAGGCCTCTAAATCTCATGGCTCAAACACATGACTCTCAAATGATATTCTGAGGGCATGGATGGCAGAAAAGAAATTGGAACAAGCGTTGTCAAAGCCAATAGGTTTCGGTAATCCGAGAGCTACTGGCACTGTCAATGTCTTTTAGCCATGTTGAATAGCAACAAGTCAAGCAACACTACAAAGGAGGGGGGTGGAGGCCAGTTGGGATCTTACAGCCTGTGCACCAGCCGAGCCCTGAAAATATTTGCTATGTAAATAATACAATACGCATCACCTAAAATATAAAAAGTTTCTTCACAATTCAAAAAAGTGTCTTTGTTTTTACCATGTGAAACGTACGATTTACATGGCTAGATATATGCAGCATTTACACAAAGTAAACAAAATTTAGCAGACATGAAATAATGCAGTGACTTAATTTAGATACTCTGACAAAATAGGGTCACAGGACGTTCAAATGCTGGGCACATTAATACTACCATTTCTAGAAGCCAGTGTAATTTATATGGCGTTGGGTAGGGGGAAGAGAGGCAATTCTTTCTAAGCGTGCCACTAAATCACTATAAACAGTATGGGTAAACAGCTTAGCAGCAAACAGGAATAAAAAAAATGCATTGCTGCTCTTTTACCACCAGCGTAGGCCCCCTGCCTGCTATTTGCACTCACCAACCCAGACCTTAGCTAAAGCAAGCCTTATCACTGAGATGTGCCAGGCTGAGACTTTCCCTCCTTCCACAGCGCTTGTGTTGCAACCTGTTGCTGGCACTTTGCGTGCGACATCCAATACCCCCCCACACACCTAAATTCAGACGACAGGACAGACCGGAGTGTAGATGAGCTATGACATTAATAAGGCACATTAGAAATAAAAGTGATTGTTTTGTCCACCTGGTATTCTGAACTCACGCATTTGAAAGCGCTTTCATGCGTGCTAATGAAGAAAAAAAGTTTTGGTGAAAAAAAATATTTAGCAGAGAGCACACATTTTAATTGAAGAAGCCGCGATTTATCCTGGGTTTCTGGTTTCACTTTGTAAAACTCAGTCAGGAAATTGGTATCTATTTGTCTTTCCTTATGTTAAGGCTTTGAAGGCCGAGTGCTTTCCATGAGCACTAGTTACATTACACAAGCTCACAAGCACTGTTTATAGGCATGCACAGAGTCACAGATGTTGAGTGGACACAGAGGGCTGGTGGGGGCTGGTAGATATGGGCACAAAGCAGATCATATTTCTGCAAAGGAAGACATTCCACAGGGAGACCAATACATTTTAAGTGTCCTCGAGAGACCGCCGGGACATCTTTTTCCATTTACAGATGAAGTGGAGGCCAGCTTCGGGGTGGAAACCCAGCAGTTAACGGAGCAAAGAAACACACAAAAATGGAAGCAATCCAGGAGCTGCTGCTCACTGCTGTACACAAAGGAGCCACTACGTGACTGGCACTCCCCCCACACTCTTCTCCCTGCCCAAGAGGGGATGCTTGCAAACACACCAAAGATGTAAAGGAAAAGAAATAAAACGAAAATCACACACCAAACAGCTCCCGGCAAGAGGGTTGCATTGTTCCACTTGAAAGTGCCTCTAGTTTCACAGGCACAACATGAATGGGGGTAGGTGAGGGGGTTTGGGTGGGATTGAGAGGGGGGTGTGGGAGTTTATGAAACAGGGAGTGGGCAGGTGGGGGTGGAGAAGAAACGGACTGTGGCAGAGGGGAATACACAAGCACTCATGTGGAGTACTGGAATACAAAGAGAAAAGTAGCTCCAAAAACAGGAGCAGCGGATGGACCCAAGTACTTGGTCCATTCTCCAAGGCAGGGCCAAGCACAAGGAGAGGACATGAAATAGGCATCCCTTCACTAACCAAAATGAAGGAAATGATAGCAACGCTGAAGCAAGCAAATGAAAAGCTGTGGGCGGGCTGTATGCCCAATCAATCAATCAGGGAATTGTAAGCGCGCTACTAACCCGTGAGGGTCTCAAGGCGCTGAGGGGGGGGGTCCGCAGATCTGTTTAGACGAAGAATCAGGTCTTGAGGGTCTTCCTGAAGGTGTTCAGGGAGGGGGCGCGTCTGATGTCTGCCGGTAGCTCGTTCCAGGTCTTGGCTGCAATGTGAGAGAAGGATCTTCCGCCTGCTCTGGCTCTGTGGATGCGCGGGGTTTCGGCCAGTGCGAGGTTGGAAGATCGGAGGTTTCTTTTGGGTACGTGGAAGTTGATTCTGTCGTTGAGGTATTTGGGTCCGTTGTTGTGTAGGCATTTGTAGGCGTGAGTGAGGATTTTGAAAGTGACTCTTTTCTCCACGGGGAGCCAGTGGAGACTTCGTAGGTGTTGGCTGATGTGTTCGTGTCAGGGGATGCCGAGGACGAGTCTGGCGGCCGTGTTCTGTACTGTCTGGAGTTTGCGGAGTAGGGACTTGTTGATGCCGGCGTAGAGTGCGTTTCCATAGTCCAGTCTGCTGGTGATGAGTGCGTGGGTGACTGTCTTCCTTGACTCAGGGGGGATCCACTTGAAGGTCTTGCGGAGGATGCGGAGGGTGTTGAAGCAGCTGGAGGTGACGGCGTTGACCTGTCGGTTCATGGAGAGTGATGAGTCGAGTACGATGCCGAGGTTCTTGGCGTGGTCTGAGGGGGTAGGTGGGCTTCCGAGGGCGGTCGGCCACCAGGTGCTGTCCCATGCAGAAGGGGTGGTGACGAGGACTTCTGTCTTCTCGGCGTTGAGCTTCAGGCAGCTGTTGGTCATCCAGACTGCGACGTCTTGCATTCCTTTCTGGAAGTTGAGTTTGGCAGTGGTGGGGTCTTTGGTGAGGGAGAGGATGAGCTGGGTGTCGTCGGCGTAGGATACGATGTTGAGGCCGTGTTGTCGGACGATGGCTGCGAGGGGGCCATGTAAATGTTGAAGAGGGTGGGGCTCAGTGATGAACCCTGTGGGACTCCGCAGGTGATTTTCGTGGGGTCGGAGAGGAAGGGTGGGAGTCTGATCCTTTGGCTTCTTCCGGTGAGGAATGATCGGATCCAGTCCAGGGCTGTTCCTTGTATGCCTGCGTCGTGTAGTCTGACGACTAGCGTGCGATGGGAGACGGTGTTGAATGCCACTGATAGGTCGAGTAGGATGAGGGCTGCGGAGTGGCCTTGGTCCAGGAGGGTGCGGATGTCGTCTGTGGCGGCGAGTAGGGCGGTCTCTGTGCTGTGGTTGCTTCGGAATCCGGATTGGGACGGGTCGAGGACGGCGTTTTCTTCAATGAATCGTGTCAGTTTCCTGTTGACTGTTTTCTCTGCAACTTTGGCTGCGAAGGGGAGGAGCGAGATGGGCCGATAGTTCTGGAGGTCGGTGGGGTCAGCTGTGGGCTTCTTGAGCAGGGGTCTGACTTCTGTGCGCTTCCAGTCGTCTGGGAAGGTGCCTGTTTTGAAGGTGGTGTTGATGGTGCGTTGTAGTTCGGGTGCGATGGCGGCCACGGCTCTGTGGTAGATGTGAGGGGGCTGGGGTCGGTGGGGGCCCCCGAATGGATGCTTTTCATGGTCGAGGCGGTGTCTTCGGCCGTGATCGGTGTCCAGTTGGAGATGGTGGGCTGGCTGGTGTTTCTGGGGGCGGGGGCCGCCTGTGGCGCCTGGTGGATGGTCGATGAAGTTGTCGTAGAGGTTTTTGATCTTGAGGTGGAAATAGGTTCCAAGCTTGTTGCAGAGGTCTTGGGATGGGGTGATGTCTGTGGCTTCGCTGCGTGGGTTGGTGAATTCTTGAATGACACTGAAAAGTTCCTTGGAGTTGGTGGAGTTGGCCAGTATTTTGTTGTGGATGAAGTTCCTTTTGGTGGCTCTGATCTGGTTGTGGTAGTCCGTCATGGCGTCCTTGTAGGTGGTGTGGTTTTCGGTTGTCTTGGTGTTTCTCCAGTTCTTCTCCAGGCGTCTGCAGGTGCGTCTGGCTTCTTGGAGAGCGGTTGTGAACCAGGCGGCTTTCCTGGGGCGTTGTCTGTCGGGGTTGCGTAGCGGGGCGAGCTCATCTGCGCAGTTGGAGATCCAGGTGTGGAGTTCTCTGGCTGCGTCGTTTGCGCTGTTTGCGTCGGGTGCCCAGGTGTGGTTGTCTCGGTTGAGGGTGGAGTTAAGTTGCTCGTCGGTAACCTTGCTTCAGTTCCTTCGTGGTGGGCGTGGGGCTGGTTTGGGTGCCTTGGGTTTGTTGATGGCGAAGTGTACGCAGTGGTGGTCGGTCCATGGCGGCTGCGTTGTGTGGCTGAAATGGACGCTGTTTCCTGCCGCGAAGATGGGGTCGAGGGTGTGTCCTGCTCTGTGGGTCGGTGTGTTGACGAGTTGTTTAAGTCCGATGCTGGCGAGGTTGTCACGAAGGATAGTGGAGTTGGGGTCGCTGGGGTTGTCGAGGTGGAAGTTCAGGTCTCCAATGAGTATGTAGTTTGTTGAGGCGATCGCGTGGGGTGCGATGAAGTCGGTGATGGTGGTGGCGAAGGGTGTTCGGGGGCCAGGGGTCTGTAGACCAGGGTTCCTCGGAGTGTGGCTTTGGGGGTGGTCTGGATCTTGAAGTGCAGGTGTTCGGCGGAGGGGAAGGTTTCGCTGGAGGTGGTGAGGCGGAGGGTGCTCTTGTGGGCGATGGCGAGGCCCCCTCCTGGGTGGGTGGGGCGGTCTTTCCTCTGGATCTTGTCTCCGTCTGGGATGGCGGTGCTGATGTCGGGGGCAGAGGATGCGTTGGTCCAGGTCTCTGTGAAGAAGGCGATGTCGGGCGAAAGAGAGTCGAGTAGGTTCCAGATTTCCATGGCGTGTTTGTGTATGGAGCGTACGTTGAGGAGGATGCATTTTAGGGTGTCACCGGTGCTGGCGTCGGCGGTGTTGGAGGCCGGGGTGGCGGTGAGGGTCTGGCGCACAGTGTGTAAACAACATGTCTTGAAGAGACAGTGCATGCACTTTCTAGCCGAGACCTAAAAAGGTGGGAAAAGATAGGGAATTTGCCAAGTTGTATGGTGAAGCTGATCACTATTGATACAAAATTTTCCAGACCAATGGTGTTCTCCATGAAAAACAAAACTACCGCCTCATTTAGAGCATAAACAACAGTTGATGGACAGAATGCAGAACAATGTCATACATTCACCCCAGTACAGAGATCTGGGCCTAAATCCATCGTTTTTTTGCTCACCATGCCATTCCAGTTTGAACCCAGCCATATGCAAATCAGTCTTGACCCTGTGCCTCATGGGAACAGTCCAGCCCGAACTGCCAAGCCAGGTCCTCCCTGGACTGGAAACAAGCATCCTAGGACCGGTTTCGGGGTTTCACCCCTCTTCAGCCAGGATAGCTTGATTCCAGAGGCATGAAGAGCACGGGACCCACGTCTGCTGTAACTCATTAAGAGCATGGCAGGTGGCCTACTGTCCATCAGGGTGGTGGAGGTACACTTCCTGGACTACTGCCAGCCACAGTTTGATAGCTCCGTTGTTTTAGATAAACAAAAAGCTAATGACCCTGACATCCTGGGAGTTTTCTCCCATGGTGTGTGGGTAATTTTTAATATTTTCTGTTTGGGACCACTAGGCTTTTAGTGCTGACAATCATTAGCTGTTGCAAGCGTGTTTTTTCGTCTTGGCTACAGAAAGCCTTAGATGTCTGTTGACAAGACCTATTGTTTTCAATACTTCCATATTAGAGTGGGATTAGGTCGGTCATGATCAAGATGGTGGCCATGTAAGCTGCTTTGCATTGAGCTCTGGCTGGACCACTCTGGTAAAGGCATCCTGGCTCCATCCGCCCTCCTCCGAGGATGACTCCTGCTGCCTGAGTGAAGGGTGAGGCAGGTGGTGTGGAGACGCGGTGCCTCCATGATCCACGAAACAGGCTGTGACCGCTGTAGGCCTTTGCGACCTACCACTGCACCTGCAGCCGCGAGCTTGATTTGTACAGAGCCACCAGTTAGTGAGACACTCTCCTCTTAATCGCTGGCAGTTGCAGCCTCCAACTGGGTTACGAAGCCGGTGGTGCCCGATCCGACCTATCCTGCTGGCACATAGCGAAGTGAACGCTTGCCACACAGGAGGGGCATTCCCCCTCCCCACTGACCTCTTTTTGCCTTCTTTGCGCGTCCCGATGAGACTCGCCAGCAGACCTCCCCCATGAAAACCAAGATGAGGCCATGACCATGGGCTGCCCAGATACAGACAGCCCCGCTCTTCAGCGCGGGCCAGGGGGCCACTGAAGAACCTGACGGAAACTGCTCAGATCACACTGCATTACACTAGGCCGCAGCTGTGAGTGAGTTCTCCTGTGCAGGGGCTTCTAGACGCCCTGTGGTGGCAATGGAGAGGCAGACAACACATGACGAGGGGTGAGGGTCACCTTTGTGGTGGCCACAATTACCAGCTGCATGAGGAGGCAGCGGAGAGACTTGGGGGTGAACATACTGGTGCTGACGCCCCCCCTGTGTTCGGAGAGGGGGCTCAGTGCCATTACAGTGCGAGTGGCCATGGTTAAACCTAAAGCCCACAGTGGGAGAAGCAGCCACGAAGACACGGACTCTGTGCCTGCCGAAATGCACCCCTGTCAGCCGTTCACAAAATTAGTCACAGTGACCCTACACGAGCAAACCAGCAACTTTTATGCCATACTACAAGCCATTTTGGATGTCAAATCCACGCTAGAGCCCAAAATTGACATAGTGGCAATGGAGGTTGGGCTATTGAAAGTGGACCACAGGAAGCTCTCAGAACATGTGGAAACCAATGAGTCAGTCATTGTCTCGATGCACCCTTTGATCCAGGACATGCAGAAGCAACTCCTGGCCTTTGGAGATGACTTGCACTATATGAAGCAAAAAGTGTATGATGCTGAAGGGTGCTCACACAGAAACAATGTACACATCGTTGGACTGCCAGAGAAGGTGGAGGGCTCATCTATGAACCTCTACCTGGAGGACTAGTTGACGCACATGATATTGGCAGGCAAACAATCAGCCTTTTCTTTCGTGCAGGCACATCGAGTCCCGGGTCTCCTGCCGCCCCCGGGCTCCCAATCCGACCAGTGGTGGTGAGGCTCCTCAACTACGGGGACTGAGATCACATCTTACAGATGTCTTGCAGCAAAGGTCCTTTGACTATTAAAAATTGCACAGTACATATATTTCCGGACTATACAACAGGGGTGCAGAAGCAACAGGAATCCTTCCTAGATAGACATCAAGAGACGACTCCGCCAATTGAATTTTCGGTACTCACTGATGTTCCAAGCCAAACTTTGCATAGCTGACGATGATACAACCAGGTACTTCACTAGCCCGGCGCATGCATGGTCCTGGCTGGAGTCACAGAAGATTCCAAGACCGCCTGACCAGACTGAAAAGAAGGGAGAGTGGCAAACCAGAAATGCAGATCATGGAGGAAACCTAAAGGACATCCCACCAAGGAGCAGGCAGCCAGGGAGCGTGCTCGAGTGGTTGATGAACTCAGAACGAGGAGCAGCCCTCTAGAAGGGTCGTCTACAGAATGAGGTCGACCAATCTGAGGCAAACGAGGGGGACATTGAGGAGGTTGTAGCTACCCTCAGACTTGGCGCAGAAAGGACTCCTAATGACTGTGAATCAATTGACCACTTGGTGGTGGTCACTCGGCTGACTTCAAGGTGGGTGCCGGCTGGGTCAGGAGTGATCGTCTGCTGAGGGACTTTGGTCTGATGCAGCTGGACCGAGGTCTGGTTGCCACGGGGAAAAGTTTTGAGTGTGTGTGCCCAGGTTGGAACAGAGGGAGCCCTATTTCATTGTTTATTGATTTGACACACCTCATTTACCATCGATATCGAACGAGTTAAATGTTCAGTTTTGTAGTTTGTTTGGCGAGGAGTGGTTCTGATGGGGAGTTCAGGGGTTATTTGACATGGAGCCAGGGTTGACCAATCTGTTCTTCTTTTTCAGGGTTATGCTATGTAGAACAGGGGTCCCACACGAGGAGAATGTTTAAAGGAATATCACAATTTTAAAATAAAAATCGGATTTAGCAAATGTTTTGATACACAAATAAACTATTTAATGAGTAGGTCAATAAAACGAAGAAATAGTAAACACGAAAAAATAAAGTGAGCCAAACGTGACAAGGCAGAGGGAAATCAGCCGATTTCCTTACCACAGGCAAGTGACTTTAAAAAGTGACTTTCCAGTATATGAGAATATAGATAAACAAAAGTCACAGTTGGGGTTACATCTCATACTCCACAGTAGAATATAGATAATGGTATAGAGTTAAAGATGTATGTGTCGACGACGTTTCAATCCCGGAGAGGGTATCGGGATCTCATCAGGACTAACGAATAGATCAAGTGCCTGAAAAGTTGCCTGGATAAGTGAAAGGGAAGGGGAAAAGGGAGAGGGGGGGGGGAAAAAGGGATGGGGGGGGGAATTAAAACCTGTACAATAAGGGTAAGAGGGGTAATAGGAGGAGGGGATGGTGTGTTGAAAGGAATGCAATTGGATAGAAGTATAAGGGAGATCAGATAGAATGGAGGGAAGAGGGAAGGTCAGTATCAGAAGGGTGAACTGAGGCGATAAGAGAGAGAGATGATAGTAAGGCGATGTAGGACTAGAAGGACGGTGAGGAAATATAGAGAAGGACAGGTAACGAGTGATAAGACAGTCCAAGGGATAAACCAGAGGGAAGGGGGACTAGCCAAAATTACACCATGAAAGGAACAGTGGAAAGGGGGGAAGGTCGGTGTCAGAAGGGTCAGCTGAGCCGCTAAGAGAATGAGAGGTGATGGTAAAGCTGTGAAGAGATATAGAGAAGGAAAGGTAACAAGTGATAGGACAGTCCAAGGGGAAAATAGAGGGAAGGGGGACTAACCAGAATTACAGCAAGGAAAGGAGCGCAGGAAAGTAGCCAGAGGGTACGGCTGAGCGTGGGTATAAGCTTACAGAGCCACGGTATCCGGATGAATAGCGACAATTCTGAAATAGAGAGAGATAACCAGAGTGAGAAGAAATGGCGCCGAGGGTAGAAGGGGAGAAGTGGACAGAAGGTGGACAGAATCTTACCAACAGGGGCAGCGAGAAGACCACAGGTGCGGTCAACGTGCTCACAGAAGCTGCGGCTCCCGGCCGGGAGCCTACGATATTAGCGGTGTAATTAGAGCGCTTGCCATGTGCCAGCGCTGGAACAGTGGGAAGGTACTGTCTGCCGTAAGCCGGTGTGATCACCAAGGGTCAGCGATCGACCGGAGAGGGGAGCAATTGGAGCGTGCCATTCGCCAGCTCAGTGTCTGTGGGAAAAGCCAGGAAAGCAATTAATAAGGGGTGCAACCTGGGGGTCTGCGTTCGCCTGATAAATGCCTAGAAGGGCCAGTGCCGGAATAAGCCAGTGCCGGCAGCCAATCGATTACTCGGCCGAGCTTACCTATTGCGGGGTGGGTGGCGAAGGCCGGTGGATCCGGTAGGCGAGCCGCACTACGGAGGTCCGATCAGTGTCGGTAGACAGGGGAAGACAGAATGCGTCTTGGGAGGACCAGGAACTTACTCAAAGGTCTGACGGCAAATGAGAATGACGTGATAATTACGCGCGAAGGGGCGGCCCAGATGCAATTGCTAGAGCGGCGGCCATCTTAAAGCGGAGTGGTAGTCGGAGGAAGAGTGTATAGTTAGAGGAAGAGGGGTAAAGCCAGAAGGAGAGGAAGGTGCAAGGGGCCTATATAGAAGTGAAAGGGATGCGGGGAACGTAAAGAAGGAAGAGGGGGGGGGGGGAAAGGTTGAGACCAGGGAGGGATAGTGACGAGGAGGATCGGGTTAGGGGGTCGGGTCAAAGAGGAAGGAGCTAGAAATAAAAGGGAGGGAAATAGAAGGGGGTATGTAAGAGATACTGGATAAAAGGGGGAGAAAGGACAGAGGGGAAGGAAGTAATGGTGATTGTACAGAAGGCATATTGTAAGTGTCAAGATTGGAAACTGGTGACAGAGAGGCAAGGCAGGAAATTGTTGGGAAATAAAGGAAGAGGGGTGTTAATAAAGGAGGAATTTTATGTTGCATCAGTGGTGAAAATAAAATTACAGTTGGTAGTGCGATATATCAGAAGGATAGTTGCACATCGGGTGCTAGGTATCATCACAACAAGTTCGACCAGTCCTCCAGGCGATTAAGTCCTGTGTGGAGACTGTCCGTTCGTATAATCCATTTTAGCTCCTCCTTGTTAAGGATGCCTGCAATGTTCGTATTTCTTGGTGGTTGATGAATTACAGTGATTACTTGCCACCTTATTTGGTCTTCCGTGTGATTAAGTGCAGCAAAATGTTCAACAAGGGGTGCATTGGGTGTCCCACAGCGTATCCGGCTTCTGTGCCGGCAGATCCGGATCCTAATTTTTTGTGTCGTTTGACCAACATAAATTAAGTTACACGGGCAAAAAATTGCGTATATAACATTGACAGTATTGCAGTTAGAGAAATTCGATAACGTAACATCAATATTGGCATGCACAAACTTCTTAGTGTCATTCGTGAGGTGACAGACACTACAGCCGCCACATTTGAAGTGCCCAAGTACAGGTGGTAGACCCCAAATCTGTCTAAGTGTAGTCTTATTGTTGGTACTAGGGAGGGCTGCCCTGACAAGGTGATCTTTTATACTTTTGTTTTTCTTGAACGCGAATAATGGACGTTCTAAGTTCAGACTACCTGCATTGAGTGTGGGCCAATGTTTTAGGATGCTTTTCCTCACTGAGTTGGAAATGGGGGAGAATGTAGTGACACAGACTAATTTGTCGCTGTTGTTTCTTTCTTTGGGGCTCAACAAGGTGTCCCTAGGGCAGTACCAAGCGCGTTTCACGGCTGTTTTCACAAGTTTGCGCGGGTAGCCTCTGGATGTCAATTTCTTTGATAAGAATTTGGCCTCCATAAAGTAGTCCTCCTTACGGTAGCAATTGCTGCGTAAACGGAGGAATTGGGAGTATGGGAGGGAATCGCGTAAAGCCCTAGGATGGTTACTATTGTATGCCAACAATGTGTTTTTCTCAGTGGGTTTACGGTATAAGGTAGTGTAGAGTGCCCCATCGTGTACAATGATCAACAAGTCAAGGAATGCAATCTCCTGTTTACTCATATTTATGGTAAAGTTAAGGCCATTACAATGGGTGTTCAACCAGTCTTTGAAGTCGAGCAAATTGATATCTGTGCCTTCCCAAATGAGGAAGATATCATCAATATATCGCTTCCATTCAAGAATGTTGGCTCTGAATGGATTGTGAGGGGATAGTATTCTTTGTGTCTCTAGCCAATCCATATAAAGTATGGCAAAATTTGGAGCGAAAACTGCGCCCATACTGGTGCCCTTGACCTGTTGGTAAAAATTGCCATTAAAAAGGAAAAAGTTACGTGTGAGGCATATTTTTAGAAGATGAAGTAGAAAGGAGGTGGGAACTGGGTGAGGTTGGGGTCTGGAATTGAGGAACATTTCAATAACCTCAATGCCCTCGTCTTGGGGAATATTGGTGTACAATGACTCTACGTCAAGAGTACATAGAAGACAGCGAAGGGGATCGAAAGGGAGGTCTTCTACAAGGTTAATCATGGCCATGATGTCTTTGATGTAACAGAGGGTGCCAGGTACAAAGTCTTTGATAAAGTGATCAATATATCTGCCAAGTGGCTCAAGAATAGAGCCGCATCCAGAAACAATGGGCCGTCCGGGTGGTGTCGTTGCATTTTTGTGTATTTTGGGCAGGGTGTATATCACTGGGGTGCGGGGGATTTAGTGTTGAGGTAAAGAAATTCATTTTTGCTGAGGAAGCCCTGAGTAAGTCCTTCATTCGTGATGTCAAGGATAAGGTTCTGAATCTCCTTGGTCGGGTCGGATGGAAGCTTACGATAATGGTCTACTCTAGAGAGTTGTCTTAGAATTTCTTGGGTGTAAGTATCGATCTCTTGGAGAACAATTCCACCACCTTTGTCCGCTGGTTTGATAATTAAATTATCAATCTGTTTCAGATCGTGTAACGCAGTCTTCTCAGATAGTGTGAGATTGTAGGGAGTGTATCGTCGTGATGTTTCCTGGTCAGTAATGTCTTTGAGTACCAACTTTTCGAACGTGACAATCTCAGCTGGTATGCTGCATTGTGGAGGAGAAAAGGTAGAGGGTGGGCGGAATGTAGTGAAAGCCGCAGATGGATTATACGGTTTGTCAATAAAAAAAGCATGAAGACGCAGTTTTCTAAAAAAACGTAACAATTCAATCTGGAGTTGGAGGGGGTCATGTTTCACAGTGGGGACAAATGAGAGGCCTTTACTCAGTAGGGTAATTTCATTCTCAGACAGTTGGTGATTTGAGAGGTTGAAAATAGGGATAGAGTTAATGTCAGGCATGATGTTAATGTTGATGTCAGTAACAAGGTTAAAGTTTGGTATTCGTTGTCTTACCATTGGTAATACCTCTGGCGTGTTTGTCTGTCTCCTGGCGCGCTGTACCAACGTGGAGGCCGTGACGTCCCCCGGTTGGTCTGGCGGCCCTGATCTTGTCCTAAAAAATTCGGATTATTCCCTCTGTTCCTAGATGTGCTAGGGCCTTCAGCAGTGTCTGAGTTATCGGATGATTCTGCTGAGGTGTCAGAGAATCCTACTATGGTCTGTTGTTTATTGAACCTACCCCAGGGACGTGGTGTTCTGGGACCTAAATATGATCTGTTTGTATAGAAATCTTCAGCTAAGTAAGGGTACGTTCTTTCTATTTTATAGTTTTTCACGTCACGTTTTACTTTGGTGATTTTCTTGTTTTGCTCAATTCTGTGAAATTCGGACAGGGTTTTCTCGACCTTATCTAGAAGTGTTTTGGCGTCTTGGATACTACTATTCTCTTTAATTTGTTTCTCAATGTCTTTAATTTCTAACTCAAGTTTTTGGCCTCTTCGTTGGCTATATCAATGCCCAAGACCATCCAATGTCTTGAGCATGTAGTACCAATGTGACTAAAACCTGTGAGGTATTTTTTCATTTCAGTGAAGACTCCTGGGATATTTCGAACTTGTAACCCAGCCGGAATTGTGTCTGTTTTTAGATATTCCGTAAGCATACGGACCATCAGCTGTAGTCTGATGAATTTTTTGGTTGATTTTTCAAGTTGGTCAAAAATAGAACTTTCAATTGTGTTGGTGGAGTCAGATGTCTCTGAGAAGAGGGAGGGGCCCCCTAAAATCTTTTTGATATATTCATCTGAATATAAGGGAGCGTGTTGTGCCATGCCTAGGAGGAGAAGGGTGGGGGAAAAAAAAGGGGTGGGGGGGAAGGAAGGAAGGGGGCCCACTAATACAATTAGTAGGGTGGAATAAAGTAATTATTCCTTGCAATCCAGCGATTGCGCTTCAGTACAGTAAAGGGAACAAGGAGACCCTGAAAGTCAGCGGGGACCAAGGGTAGAATTATGCTATGTAGAACAGGGGTCCCACACGAGGAGAATGTTTAAAGGAATATCACAATTTTAAAATAAAAATCGGATTTAGCAAATGTTTTGATACACAAATAAACTATTTAATGAGTAGGTCAATAAAACGAAGAAATAGTAAACACGAAAAAATAAAGTGAGACAAACGTGACAAGGCAGAGGGAAATCAGCCGATTTCCTTACCACAGGCAAGTGACTTTAAAAAGTGACTTTCCAGTATATGAGAATATAGATAAACAAAAGTTACAGTTGGGGTTACATCTCATACTCCACAGTAGAATATAGATAATGGTATAGAGTTAAAGATGTATGTGTCGACGACGTTTCAATCCCGGAGAGGGTATCGGGATCTCATCAGGACTAACGAATAGATCAAGTGCCTGAAAAGTTGCCTGGATAAGTGTAGGGAAAGGGAAGGGGAAAAGGGAGAGGGGGGCATTCTCTAGGGGTGCGGGAAGGCCTGGGGGACTACCCTATCAGTTACTGATACACACAAGGCTGGGCTAGATGATTGTACAGGCTCGCAAGACCACATGTTGACATGGAATGTTTGGGGGGTGGCCACACACAAAACGATATACAAATCACACTTACCTGAGATGGCGCAAGATTCACTTTGCATGCTTCCAGGAGACACATTTTACTGCTGCAGAATTACATAAGGAATGAGGCACTGGCATGGACTCATAGTAGGCACCACTTATTCCTGCTATGCCATAGGAGTCCTTATTTGAGTGGCACCAGGGGTGCCTTTGTAATGTGTTCCAGGAGAGTAGACCAAGAGGGCAGATATGTAGCCCTTAAGGGGGTTCTTGATGGGGCCCTACTGACCACAGTGGCTGTTAATGCACCAAATGCTGGAATTCAGGCTTTCTTGAATACACTTTCACTTTCCTTACTAACTAACATACAGGCTCCATGTGTGTGGGGAGGTGACTTTAATAGCGGGTCTGATGCATGCATGGACTGTTCCACTCCTCCGCTAACTAATCACATACGAACACGAAGAGCCTACAACAGTGGGCTCAAGATAGGCAAGTATTTGAGGTGTGGCACTCACTATACCCATGGCACTGGGAATACTCCTTTTTCCAGTGGCGACTGGCATCTACTGAGGGTGGGGAGCAGGCAAACAAAAGGAAAAAAAAGAAATGCATATACTGATCCTAACAATGGTGACGACGTCCTCCTCACTCCGACCTCGTCTGCTGCTGGGACTGCAGTGCAGACCCCAGCAAACTCCCTCGACCATTCCAGGACTGCTCACGTGCTGTTAACCAGCATGTGAGAAGTGCCCTCACTGGTGGGAGTGGCCTCTATCGCCGCTCCTGAGGGTACTGGATGCCTGCACTTGCTCCCAGGCATGGTGAGAGAAGGACTTTTAGTACCCCAGATTGAATGTGCATGAAGTCTGAACACCTTTATGACACATTACCTTCAGACTCCTCTTCAGAGCTCTCACTCATGCCCATTCATGAACACTCTCCTGCGACCAGAACTCACCCAAGCTAGAAGCTACTTGGCTGTCATAAAAGTCATATGTTGCATTAAAAAACACTACAGAAACACAACATATTGAAACAATATTCTTAGGGAATGCAAGATAAAGTTAAAATGTAATGTAAACAGGGACTGCACCACTTTTAAGGATTATCTGAAGGCTTTCTACAGGGGTTGGGAATTCAAGCATTATTTTTGCTTGTAAAAGGCATGAATTTAGGACATAATAGAGAGCCATTTGAAAGTTTTGAATGACTTCAGGATCTGAGACCTGGCAGGACTCTGCACATTTAAAGTGCTGTGCACGGCACACTGATGTGGAGTGAGTGACTGGCAGAACCAATCAGATCATGCCCTTGAACCTGCCTGAACATCACACACATCTTTGTAGGTCTCTATGTAATCCTAGGCCCGGTCTTAAGGGTGGGCAAGCAACTGAAATCTCAAGCCAGATGCCCGACTCTGGCTCATCTCAAGGTCTTCTTAAACCCTGAAGCCCAAAACGAGCTGAGCTTTCATGTAGCGTCTGCCTGCCCACATGTTCTAAGCTCCTGCACCAAGAATTAAAGACAAAACAGTGATCTTTGATGTAAATGGGCAAGAGAAAGATACCCATCTAGTAGCTGATTTGCACAATGTGAAACCATACAATCTGGGGGTCAATCCTGGCTTCCCTGCGTGAACAAATTGTGTGATCCTAGGCAAATATTTTATTTCACAGAGCCTCATTTTTCTTCATTATCACAAATGAGAGTACCTTCAAATGCATGAGTTCAGGAAGTCCACTGCACAAAAAGCTCTTATGTTTACAGACTATAATGCTGCTCTATAATAAGAAACTAGGCTACATATGGAGTGCCAGTAAGGGCATTGTCATCAGGGCAGGGGGAAGTATGAACATTAGTTTATGATTTTAAACTATCAATTTTATTAAATGTCTCCGAGTGCAGTGCTATAATTGGAAGTATTAAGATGAAACGCACCTGCATGTTAAAGAAATACACTTGTTGTATTTTAAAGTGACTTTCTCATATTATTACATGATGTTTATGGCATGATTTACATACCAAATATTTTCATTTCTCGGCTTATGCATGGGCTTTTGAGCCAAGCCCGACCCTTGGCTAAGTTCTGGTGTTACTCTCCCTGTTAATATGTTTGGTTGCCCTTCTCTGCCAAGTCTGCAGAAAAGTCGCTTGATGTCACTGTTGCTGCAGGCAGCCGAACCGACTCACACGGCCAGGCCAAGACCGACTAAGTAACCATTAGGGGGTATTACATGCAGTGCATCTTCTGAACGATCCTTCTAAGTCCGTTCCTTCCCATCTATACTTAAGACACGTTTTTGACATTTACTTCTTCCCATCACTACCTCGCAGCACATCAATAAAATTCTTATTATTGATTTTAGTGACAACCTCCACTTTGACTTCTCTGGGGTGGGCAAGCCGCTCTTGGTGACAGCAGTAAATTTGTAAATCTCAAGGAGAAAACACTTCTTGAATTCCACAAAAATCTGGGGACCTGGCTCTTCAATTAACCAACCTACCCTAGGCAGGGCTCGGCGCACACACCTGCTCAGCACCAGGATACCCTCGCGGGGGATACTGCGCTTTACACATACACATAACATAACATCAATTCCATCACACAGTGGGCAAACATTACTAATAGAAAGGAAAAATGTTTGCATCTTCAATCATGCAGTAGTGTATATACAACATCATCAGCTGCAGTCATTCCCAGGAGTGCAGCGATCCCCTCTGTGCAGCAGGTGTTCCGGCTCCGGGTCCTAGAGGTCGAAGGGACCCAATAGGAATGAAGAGCGTCAGCCTGACCAAAAAGTTAGACGAAGGATGTAAAAAGAGGACAGTGAGAACGAGGTATAGAGGGTAAAGCGGGTTGGTATGCAGGATGGGTGGTATGCAGCGGGTTGGTATGCAGGATGGGTTGGTATGCAGGATGGGTGGTATGCAGCGGGTTGGTATGCAGCGGGTTGGTATGCAGGATGGGTGGTATGCAGCGGGTTGGTATGCAGGATGGGTGTGCGTGTACAAGTTCACAAAGCAAAAACGTTACACTTGACTTACAACATAATTAATAATTAAAAAAAAATAAAGAAGGTATAGAGCGCCTGGTTACTCCATTCCGATGTGTCCCCGCGCTAAGGATTTAAACATCACAGGAGCCTAAAACGCCAGGGACAACCACATGAAAAGAAAATACAGTGGTTGTGTAACTCCACTTTTAAGTAGGTCACAAACGACTCTCAATTATTTAATATTTCTTTTTCTGCGGTTTTGAATTGCCTATTTTTGTTGCTAGTTGCAATTACATGCATCCCCGCAAGATGGCACTGTCCCCTCATTTCAACAAATATTTTCATCTCTTTCGTGATTAGTTAAAAGGCCTCGGTCCTACTGGTGATGGTAGCACGCAGCGCGGCGGGTATAACAATCTTCAAGATGAGGTCGCACAGCACGGGGGGAGGGAAGGCAGCAGATGTAGCGCAGAGAGGACGGAAAGGGGTGCTAGAAGAGCCCAGCGTGAGAGAGTGCGGACGAAAGAGAGACCACCATCTAAACAAGCTCAGAATGCTTTCTGCGAGTGCCTTATATAAATCGGCGTATAAGAAACATATGACAAGTTAAATTTTCTCTATCTCCAAGTAAACCTACCAACTTTAACAATACAATTTTAACAAAAGAGGCCAGTCAGCATTTGCTAGATATGTTATTTTATTTTTATTTGTCGTTGTCATTTCACTAGTAAATAGTGCATTTAAAGCACCCCTACATAAATCATGAGTTAAAGTGTGGGGAGCTACAAAATGCGCTCCGATGCTATAATAATGGGAGCAACGCTATAAAAATGCAAATAAGCATACCTTCAGAGCCAACTTTATGCAGCGCCCACTCTGCGAATCTTCTTAACCTTAAAGCCGAGCTCGTCACATAACTGTCTAGAAACCCAACCATGATACAGATCTAGTTTCCATAGGAAAAGCATAACTTTGGTGCTGTTTGATGAATCTTCATGAAATTTTCAAAAACTAATTTGCCACTCACTTCAGCTGCTGTCCGGAAAGTTTCGGGGTGATTCGACAAGCGGGGGCCGAGAAAAAGGAGGGGGTGTCCCAAAACGTGTTTTCCCCAAGCAATTTCCTATAGGGATTTTAGACACAACTATAGCCCAAACCGCTGAACGGAATTACACCAAATTTGGCAGAAAGCTAGATCTTGGTCCAGAAAGAGTGCTTTTTGTAATTTGGTGTAAATCTGTTCTGTAGCTTTGGAGTTATTGAAGAAAAAAGATTTATGTATCTCTAGAGATGAGGATCCACCGCGGTGGATCCACGAATCCATGTGCCACCAGCAATGCCGTGATTGGCTGCTAACTCTTCAGCCAGGAAGTGGTGGCAGCCATCTTGGGACTCAGACTCGGCTAAGTCCCAAGAAAAAACATTTTTAAAAAACCATAAGGGGGCAGGGTAGGACTACCCTGATCCCCTATGCCTGCAGGAGGCCAAAAGCACTTATGTGGATGATCTGCAGATCTGAGGGAAAATGAGAAAAAAAAGAAAAAAAGCGTGGCTTTCCACTCTTGTTTTTACTAGCCTTCCTGGGTGGGCTAGACCCAGGGGTTGGATTCATTATTATATATTGGGGAGGGCGGCCAGGTGGCTGCCCCTCCCATTAATTATAGGCCGGGCCATGGAAGATGGTTTCCCCGGGGCTCTAAGTGGCCTGGGGAGGGGGGCCGCGTGGTTCCACCACCCCCATTATTAATTGGATAGGCACCGGGGATGGGGTCCCTATGGCCGATACTGCCCCTTCCCTATTTCAAAGGAGAGGGCATTTAAAACAAGCATTGGCATAGCCAATAGGTCTCGCCTTTGGTACCTTATAAGTGTTTAGGCATGCAACAGTTGATGTTGTTGCACCAAGGATATTGTGCTGCATAACTAAATACTTATAAAGTCCCAAAAGCGAGACCTATTGGCTATGCCGGGATAATCTGTAGTGGTTTTCAGTGACAGCAGGAAAACTTGGTAACCCTATCTTAATCTGAGCTTATCCTGTCCAGAGACACAGGTGCGCTGGACTCAGACCTCAGTCAAGGCAATCTTCCGTAAATGCCATAAAAACGAAATATTGTTTTATTCTCTGTGTTAATGCCATTAACTCTTTTGATCAAAATATTTTGACTGCGTTAAAGAAAAGTCCCCAAAAACGCATACATAACATGCTCCCATTCTGAAGCAGCAGAGCCAACCCGTGTTTGAGGTCATTAAAAAGAGGCAGCCTTGGACTCAAAATGTATATATTTCATTGCTGTGGCCCTGCTCCCCAAACTGTGCCTGTTCCTGCAGCACAATATGGTGTTTTAGTGGAGTACGAACAGATAGCGGATAATTATTTTTAATGAAGTGTGCACTTGATTGCTTGCAGCACTGCGCGAAGTGTCCGCTTTAAATAATGATTTGAACACCTCGAGCACTTGACAGAAGGTGACATGTTGACAAACATGCAGATTACAGGTTATGTCGAATCCGGTCCGGTTAGCTTTTTACGCGTGCATCTTCAGCTTGTGCTTGCAGTTAACAAAGTGTGTGCTCAAGCCAGTGTTTGCTAAAAGCGACATCATCAAATCACATGTTTTTACAAGGCACATTGCCGGAAGAGAATCCCGCTTTCCCATTATAGAGGCGCTCGTGCGTAATGTGTATTTAAAACTGAAGCCAGCATTTAGCCTTTGACCAGAAAGATGGGAGGTGGGGGGTCTGGAGCTCACAGCGCCCTGCCTCCACCGGGACTTCTGCCCATGACATAATGATATATCCTGTGCTCTCGGCTCTGTCCTCATGCGCGTATGTACCGGCGTAGACCCTGCTTATGTAAATTAGGAAGAAGACGGTGATGGCATGCATTCAGAGGAATCATATATTAGATTTAAATCGATGACATGCATTGAACTAAATTAAAAACAGGTATCGCCGTAAGCGTTACATTTAGGGCTAGGTTAGGGGTAATTAATAATAATAATTCAATGCGATTTAAAACATTAAATTGAAGAAAAGGTCAGTAAATTAAAAAGCATGTAACATTCACGGCTATAAATAAAGCAATTGTGTATCAATTAAAATATGAAAATAAGTTGAGGTGGGTAAGTGGTTGAGGTAGCGTTAAAAAGTGCCTGGAGGCTGTGGAGATGGGATGATGAAGGGGCTGTGGATACAGCAACTGGTACCGATTTCAAAGGCTGCCTGGCTGCCAGTCGTTAGAGTGGCTTACGTAAGCATTTGAGGTGAATGTAGGTAAAACGGACCATATTTGTATTGCACTTTTAAAGTGAATTTCCTTTGGGGCAGTTAATACTAGGCGCTAATTTAATAAATAATGCTATTTGTTTTATTTACAATGAAAAATGAGGAAATACTGAATGAGCCTTCAGCTTTTGAAGGTGTAAACTTGCAGGTTAAGCTGATAAGTGCGAATCCTTTCACCAATCTCACCAGAATGGTAATGCCTCAGCGCACAAACTGCAGCACACAGCGCAGCCTAGAAGAGAGAGGCGAGCTGCGAGAACTCCCTGAATGTGTCCGTACTGAGGCGCTTTAAGACCCTTGTGCTGTCACTCTCATCAGCGAGAGGAAGGGGCACTACGGTAGAGGGTAGGCGCTGACTCAGGCGAGACCTAACAAGCGCGCGCGCCTCGCGGGGGTGGGGGGGGGAGTGCGGCCGAGAGCAGGCAGCGTTTCCCTTGCGGGAGCGAGCGGCGCCAGGAGAGATAATTGATAACACATGGCGAAAAAGCTCACTCCCGCAAGGGAATCGCCAGACATGCATGCGTTGCCATTGGAAGCAATGCAACACGTGCACGTTTTTGCCCGCAAAGCTGTGCTGATGGCTAAAGGTCTTTTTCCTATGCAGCGCATGTGCGCTGCGTAGGCGAGATCTAAAAACGTAGCAATTCAGTGAAAAACCAAAGATTACAGGGACGTTATAATTAGGAAATAGAATTAAAAAAAACTTAGAAATTCACTAAAAAAACAAAGGTTAAAGGGGCGTTATAATTAGTTCAGCTTTTACACAAAGAAAACCATAGAAATTCATCAGTTGTAGATATACTTCTCTCAAGAAACTATAACGTGCGCCCTCGCCACATGCACTACATTTGCTGGATGTTACCTTCTTTTAATGAATATTCACTTGTCTAAGAAACAAATTGTCTCAGTTGACTTTAGAGATGTCATCCATCTTTTAAACCTTAAACACCCTCAGATACAGTGTTCATACTACATTGAGCTTCATGGAATGACCTTCTTATGCACCTCCCAAGACCCACAATTTTGACACAGAAGGTTGAGGGGTATGCATTGGCCACTGATAAGGCGTCTTCAGCTAGAACTAAGGACAACCCTCTGTTGTTTGGTACAATACACTGCATACATGGCTGAGGTGAGCACAATGGCACACAACTTTAGAGCTGTGCTACTAAACATACTGTGAGTTCAAATATCTCTTATGAGGGCATCCTTCAAGCATGTGCCATATCTGAAATATGCATTAACCTGCACTTTATATACATTTTGTATAAAAGACTGTATGACACATGGTTAACATGGATATGTGCTCATTGATACGGGAACCCCCTCGAAATTTTCAATTGTAGGTCTGGGAGAAAAGGGGGACAACAAAAAACCAACAAGATTCTCAAAACCTCCCACTTGACCTATATTTCTTTTTTGCAGGGCTAGACCAGCTCCAATGGGCTACTTACACGAGAGACATGACGTACAAACCAGTTGCTATTTTATCAGAAAATTTTTTTATTTAAAAAAAAAAATCATTTATTTTATTATCTGTATCAAAAAGTTAAAAGCCATTTTTCTTTTTTCACATGTGTTATTCATTTCATTGATAAAGAGAAACCTTCTTTATGAACGTTTTCATCCAAATGAAAGATCTTTTCTATATAACCCGTATAGATCCACCACATACACATACTAGCCTCTCGCATCCACATACATACTCACTCATGCCATACAAATTATCATACCCACCCAAGAACACATACACATAATGGTCATACAAAGGACAAAGATGTTTTAGTCTTCGTGACCGTGTTGTGGGCTGGATATGTGACCAAATATCTATGGGTGGAAAATCTATTGTGAACAGAAGCTTTGGATTTTATGACAGATTTTTGGCAACAAGCTTTGCTTTTAAGCCAGAACCTACTTTGAAACATGCCTTTGAAACCAATACCAGCTCTGTTCAGCTTTTACCTTGTTTAAGAAGCAGCTATTGCTTGTGTTTGAATCATTACTGATAGGTAAATTGTGTACCATATAACTTTTACATTCCAAAGTCACACTTTGCTCCATAGCGTACCCTTTCCATTCTATCCACCAACATGTGTACACACAGTAATATTAGGCTGCACATTATTGTAGGCCTGGACTACCAAGTTCTTTTTTAAAAATGATATACATGTTCAAGGAGTAATTTTAGAAACAGCATCATGGTGCACACTAACACAATCACTCGATGAGGTCATCAGTAATGTGCCTAATATGTCATGAGTGATGTAATATGTGATATCAAAAGGCACTCCCCTCTGCATGTCCATTTAATTAGCCCTCAGTGGGCCTCACAGGTGAGTTTAACTAAGTGTTGCATGCTGAGATCTGTAGTGCACTTTCAAAATTCCTTTACCTGTACTAGGTTTCTGTGCTGTAGCAAAATGTTCATTTAATTTAAAACCCCTCCAGTGGGCCTCTGAGATGAAAATGTTCAGTTTATTGTTTCTTTTCTGCTTTTCCACTAAGGAAGACTCGGAGTAGTTCCATGTCCTCGTGGCCCCCTAACCTTGACCTTGAGGGGTGGTGCAGTCTTCCCGCTGCCGGTCATAAATCTTTCCACAAAACATCCCCAGTTGAAGACCCACTCGAAAAGCAGATGAATTCCACCGATTCTTTTAATAAGGCAATGAAATGCATCTGAATGAAAATGGCAGTTTCCTTTTACTAAAAGAATCAGTGGAATTCATCTGCTTTTCGAGTGCGTCTTCAACTGGGGATGTTTTGTTGAAAGATATATATATATATATATATATATATACACACACTGCTGGGGGCTGTAGTCTTACCATTGATTGCAGCTGCTCAGAGTCAAGCAGGATCAGCTGATCTCCCGCCATTGGGAGTGCCGTATATAGAACGCAGGAGGGAGAAGGTGCAGACTGGTGGTGCGCGGCATCTGAGGAAGGCAGAAGACGCCGAAATGCATCATGCCGAGCCACAAACTTTCTGTGAATAAAGGGTTCCCATTTGAAATTCCCCGCTGTGTCCCTGGATTGCTTTGTGAAGAGTGGTCTTACCTGTTATATATATATATATATATATATATACACACACACACACACACACACTGAAAAAAACAAAGGTTACAGGGACATTATAGTTAGGAAATACAATTTAAAAAAGTAGAAATTCACTGAAAAAACCAAAGGTTGCAGGGATATTATAGCTAATCTGAGATTTCACTCATACAAAACCAGTGAAATTCAGCTGTTATAGTTACCTGAGCTACCTATAACTTACGTCCCAGCAATGCACTGCTTATGACCTCACATATTGCATCAGTCATGACATGGTCAGTGACATCAATGATGACATCTCAAATGACATCACTGATGACATCGTCAAGTGAGTGTCAGTGTTTTCAAGAGTTTATGGGTGTTAAACATATATATTAACCTACTACAAAAGTGAAATTAGTATACTAGGTGCACTACTACTTAGTGATACTACTTCTAACATATATTATGTGAGTGGTTGTGTGACTATATGAATCCTTGTGTGTATGGGCTTCTAAGTGGCAGTATGGGTGTATAAGTGAGTGTGTGAGTAGCTGTGTGGGTGAGTGATATGATGTGTGAGTGGAGGTATTGGTGAGTAAGTGGTTGTGTCAGTGGCTGTATAAGTGAGTGAATAGCAGTGTGAGTGGTTCTATGGGTGGCTAAGTGGGTGTGTAGTGACTATGGGTGAGTGGGTGGGTGTATGAATGGCTGTATGAGTGAGTGACTCAGTGTATAAGTGGCTGTGTGGGTGAGTGAGTGGCTGTTTGAGTGGATGTTTGGTTAAGTAAGTTTATGTGTGAGTGGCTGTATTGGAGAGTGTATGTGAATGGCTGTACGGGTTAGTAAGCAGATGTGTGAGTGCTTTTATGGATGTGTGAATGGGTATGTACATGGTGGTGTGGATGTGTGTGAATGTGTGGGTGTGTGAATGTATGGGTGAGTGAGTGGCAGTGTTGAGAGGCTGTATGGGTGAGTGAGTGGGTGTGTGAATAACTATATCGCTAAATAAGTGGGTGTGTCAGTAGCTTTATGGGTGAGTGTGTGGCTATGTGAGTGGCTGTACCGGTGAGTGACTGGTTATATGACTGGCTGTAACTGGTTATATGAGTGGCTGCATGGGTGACTGAATGGTTGTGTGAGTGGCTATACGAGTGAGTGGGTGTGTGACTGCCTCTATGGAAGAGTGAGTGGGTATATGAGTCTTGGTATGGGTCTGTGAGTGGTTGTGGTAGTGTGTCAGTGGGCATACAAGAGGTTCTATGAGGGTGTGAGTGGGTGTGTGAGAGGTTCGGTGGATGTCATCAGTGATGTCATTTGAGATATCATCAGTGATGTCATGAGTGATGTCACTGACCATGTCATGAGTGATGTAATATGTGAGGTCATAAGCAGAACATTGCGGGTGCGTAAGTTATAGTTGGCTCAGGTAACAATAACTGCTATATTTCACTGGTTTTGTATGAGTGAAATCTCAGCCTAACTATAACGTCCCTGTAACCTATGTTTTTTCAGTGAATTTCTATGTTTTGTTTTCATTCCATTTCCTAACTATAACGTCCCTGTAACCTTTGCTTTTTTCAGTGAATTTCTAAGGTTTTTAAAATTCTATTTCCTAACTATAATGTCCCTGTAACCTTTGGTTTTTTAAAGTAAATTTCTATGGTTTTTTAACTAGTAGTCGCATTTGCAGGGTGGTGGAGAAAGGGGGCGGGGCCTCTGACCAGCTCTCAGGAATCCTGCTGTGTCGGACTTACTGGAGGTAACAGGAGGGCTTGTTGGCCCCCAAGGACCCTCTGGAGCCAAGGGGACTTCACTCCCCAACCAGCAGTGCACCAGGAGGCGTGTTTGCAGAATGGTGGAGAAAGGGGGCCTGGCTTCCGAAGAACTCTTAGCAATCCCACTGTGTGGGACTTACTGGAGGTAACAGGAGGGCTTGTTGGCCCCCAAGGACCCAAGGGGACTTGATCACCCAACCAGCAGTGTGCCAGGAGGCACTTTTGTAGAGTGCTGGAGAAAGGGGGCGTGCCTCCGGCGTCTTTCCGGTCTTTTTCTTTTTTTCTTTATTTGGGGAGGGGGGCAGGCTTTAACACTTTGGATGTGGGCAGAGGGAGTCCTAACATTCTACCTCCATCATATTGTGCTCATTTTAGGTCTATTTCTATGCAAACTGCACAGTCAGTCATGTGCCGCTGGGTGGGCAGCACAGTCACCAACCAGTTGTAGCTTTTAGATGAGCTGCAAAAGAACAATGTGAGTTTGGCATACACAGGTGTACCCTCTGGGGCACAGTTATTCAAGGGACGCTGAGACAAGTGTGCGAGGCCAGGGAACCTGTGCCGGGAACATGGACAGTAAGGTCTGGCAATGAAGATGGCTACCATTATACATGCTGCCCATTCCCCCTTTCCTTCCCCCCGCCCCCAGCCGTTTAGTAGGGATGGATTTACTTTGTACGGTCAGGTTGAGATTGTATCAGTATTTGAGACTAAATGTGCTGTGATGTAATTTCCTGTGATTTTATCATTATTATACTGATTACTATTTTTGAAAACTGAAAAAGCCTACTTCTTTTTTGCTCACATAATGTTGGTAAGTATAAACAGACAGTGGGAATACCTGGCCCGTAGTTACTGCTTCGGCACTGTGTCTCCATCTGAGTTACCAGCCTGGAATTGGGAAGAACATGTGGAACCCACTAACACTATGGTTGCCACCTCAGACAAAAATACTAGTCATTTACTATGGAAGGGCCTTGTTTCTTCTCTAATATTCACTATGGACTTGTCATTTCTTTTTGTATTTGCTATCTTAAGTTTGTGTTTTAAACAATTACCAGATTCTGAGACGGTTTCACTTTTTTACTGGCTTTCAATTGAGCATTTTACTGGCATGGCTGGCATTTTTTCAGGTGGCAATGAAAACAACAGCATGGGATTTCTTGATTCAATGTACTTACTTTTCCATGTACATTTTGCAGCTACTTTTCAGTAGATGGAATTGTGGGTGTGGAAAAGCATGTAGATTTACCAGGTGCATTTTTACACCCAGAAAAATCTGTAATCGTGCAGGGTGGAATTCCCACTCAGTAAGACTCAGAGGTTGTGCGCAAATGTAATTGCCTACTACAGGCTCCCCTTGTTAATGGTTTGCAGACCACCCATTGCCCTGTGGCACTATCCTGATTAGTTACACCTTTTGTATGTTCACGTTAGGATTTCAAAGATTGTTGCACTTCCTCTTCAAACTCTCTCTCCCCCTCTCTCCCTTTCAAGTTGTCCTGTACAGACCTCCAGGTGAGACCTCTCTGTAACAATGTGGCTCCAAAAGAGTTTCAACAATTCCCTATAACTATTTTTGAGCCCCAAAGGATGTAGATGTTCTTCTGTGTTCAGATGTAACTTTTTGTGACTCTAGGGGCCGTATTACGCATTGGCATTGTTTGCGCCCGGCGCATCTTTTAAAAGGTGCGCCGGGTGCAAACAATGCCAATGCGCCCCATTATGGTGAATGCACTGCCCCCAGAGCGGCCGCAACCTTGCAGGAGGGTGTAGTCAGTGACTGCACCCGCCTGCAAGGGGATGTCTGGGGGTCCATGGGACCCTCTTTACCTCCTGCAGAGGGCTGCTCTCAGGGGGGCGCACGGACTGTGTGCCACCTTTCAAATGGCGCACTATCAGTGCGCCTTCTGAGGGCTTCTTTGACTCTGCACCCGCGTCTGTAATATGGCGTGGGTGCAGAGTCAAAGGAATTCCGTCATTTGCATAGGGCACGCCCCTATGCAAATGAGGGAACACCCTCTGAAGGTAGCGCTGGCCTTTAAGTGCGCCAGCGCTATCGGTATTATAAAGGGGACGCACAAGCGACTGCGCCATCTTCTATAATACCAAAGTGCCCTGGGCGCAAACGCCCATTGCGCCCCCAGGGCACCTTCTGTAATACGGCCCCATGTGGGTTATTAAGTCTCCCTGTGACTGTGTACTCCCATGATGAGCTATGCCATCTCCAGGCAGCTGAATAACTCCAGGGAAGTCATGCCACTTTCTTGTGGCTCTGCCCCACTGCTCTTACTCCCAACAAAACTACTAGGCCATAGTAAGCCATGTAATTGCCCAAGCTATCATAGCCTCTTCCTTCCTTCACAATGATCACAGGTTGTCCTCGCCCCTCCATTTGACGAAGGGACTTCAGAAGTGGGCGTGGGGGGTGCAGAGGGTGAAATTTTTAGCCAGGCCCATGCCTTTTCAGAGCCATGCTCTTGTGCTGCAAAATATACTTATAGGTTCTGAAGCAAGTCTGCTCAGTTTATTAAGAAGGATGCGGCAAACACTGCTATACAGCTAGGTGCCAAATGCTTGAGCTGACCGGTTTTCTCTATCCCAAGAGGATATCTTTTTTCATTTGTTTCAGAAGCATTTGCTCATCCTATGCGGACCCTGCATGAATTTAATGACGAGGACCCCTCAAAAACATCCAACTTACAGTTTTGAAAAGCCTACACGCATGAGTTAGTGTTTGGGACGGTCAGTCTGAATCAGTTTTACTCACATGCCCAGGATTTAATGTATCTCCACTCTGAAAGTAAGAAGGAAATGAATGACTTGTGACATCAAAATCAACAATGGTAAACAGATTACAAAAAGCCTTTTATTACTATTTATTAAACTCACCCCTTTCTGTAGGAAAAGTTGCTGTAGTAAAAAAAAATATGATACATTAGATCTCAAATCATAGTGACCAATTCCTTCTCACTTCCCATTAATTGCACCCATCCTTTTAACCCCACTTCACCCCTCTCTCCCCTTCCACCCCACTCCACCCATCCCTCATGCCTCATACCATCGTTCCATTCATCCCTCACATGACTCTCCTTCCCACCCTCTAACTGACCATTGAGCAATCAGGGGTGATGTTACAGAAGATTTCCAAGGAGAAAGATGATGAATCTCAGAATCTATTACTATTTCAAAACCTCACAGTACAGGGTGAGTTCAAAGGTACCTGAAGTTTCAGATACTGTACTGAGGAATGAACACTGCACTTGGGTGATTTCCGGGTCAATAGACATTAAGTTTATCCATCGGTAATTAACAACAGACAGGTGTGACTCCTTATATTTTCATGCTGGCAACAATTCACCTGGATCTGATTCATGAAGGCCAATCTGTGTTCATTCAGGAAAGGCAGACGTTTGATAAGAAAAATAGGTCTTAGACTCAGCATTAGACACAGAAAAGGCTTTAAACACGGTGAGCTGGACACTCTTGTGAAAAATGATGCTGGGGTTTGGATTCGGTGAGACTTGGATTAAGATGTTTAGGCACCTTATGTCTCAATAAAGGCCCACATATAGATAGATGTAATTTTCTCTCACAACTTTGGGGTTATGTCGTCCTCTCTCTTATTTGTAATGACCAGCAAGCTACTGGCACTGGTGATCACTCAGTCAAAGTAGGTTTAGGGGCAGGATATTGGATGGATGACCCAGAAAATATCACTATTTGCAGATGATGTCTTGCTGACTCCAGAAGAACTAGACCCCATCTTATGGTTCTTTTAAAGGAGTTTGGAAAGGTGTCAGGTTACAAAGTAAACTACAAGAAGTCCGAACTGTTACCGATACAAATATCTAAATAGAGAGCAAGGGGCCGCTAAGTCTTTTACAATGAAAGAACACTCTCCCCTAAACATTTAGGCATTTACATAGCCCCTAAGCTTTCAGACTTCCAAAGAGCCAATATAGCCCCACTGATAAGGGCATAAAGAAAGGCCTATCCAAATGGCAATGTAGATACATCTTTTGGCTAGGTCACACAGTCATAATAAAATGGTGAAGTTACCAAGACCAGTACATTTTTGCAGAATTACACATACTAGTCCTTACAAATGCTCCTTTGACGTTTTGTTTGTGGCATAAAAATTCACCAAGAAGGCACCAAAGGGGGCTTTGGCTTACCCAGATGTAAAACAAAAAGTATTGCCAGGCTTCCCAATATAGGATTATAGGCGAATGGTCCTTGACAAGATCCATCCGTCACTGTAGCTATATGAGCTGAGTGATGGCGGGGGCGGGGGGGGAGGTACTGCAGGATGTTCTGTGCCTCCTGAAGGAGGCCAGACCCCTTTAGCTTGACTGTTGTCAAATTATAAATTCTTAGACATATGGGACACCATAGCCTATCCGCTGGGAATTACAAACTTCCCATCACTATTGACTTCTATGCATATTAATAAAGCTTTCAGTCTTACTCACAAGGGTAATTCCTACATGGCTTGAAGCGAAGGTGACTTTAGCATACTGGCAGATTTTTGAGGGGGCAAAGTTTGATTATTCAGGAATTGTAAACCAGAAGAGGTAGGTTTAGAGATCATAAGATCTACCTCTGGGCAACATATTTTCTAATTAAGGCTGCAGCTACCAGAGAACTGACTGATGTTTGAGAAATTAGTGACAAAAATTAAAGACACCTATTAGCAATATTATCACAGTCGCACAACCTTTTATTAAGGTCTTATTTTCTATCACAGAAATGGAGCCAGATAGAAACATATGTAAAGGTGTCGGAGAGAAATATACAAAAAAAACTTTAAGAAAGTCGTCACTATTAAATATTTGAAAGTTGTAATATCCCCACAGTAAAGGGAGACAGATGATTGCACGGACTACATTTTTATGAAATTAAATAATTGTGGTACCAAAAACAATTTAATTATTCAAAATTTAGTAAAAAACAAAACCTTTTTCCATACATTGTCCTTATATTGTACCTTGTAAATTTCGCTGCCACATCATTTACGGAACATAATTAATATAATCATTTACTTTGCAGTGACTTGATGAATGTGTTTGCGGTGTCTGGATGAGAAAGATTATTAATCCCTTCCCTAAGATTTAGCCCTGATTGATACGGAATGGGGGAGGAAGCAGTGACTGGTTTGTTCTATGCTGATCCGAGTGAAATAAAGGTGAGAACTTTGTAATTGTTCTACCTTAAGTTTATTTTAGGAAGTTCTGAAGAATAGGGTTCAAATATGGATACTGACATATCAGTACATGTTAGAACTTGTATATCCCACACTGTTGAAGGGATTCTGCTCGGGAACATAACTATGCTTGGGACCAAAGAACATCAGTAGGTAGGGACTGAGTTACCATACCACCTCAGTACTCAAGAGCCTGAGTCCGACTAGCTATAGTGTCTCACTTGCCCTCCTAGCGTAGCGGTTCATCCTACAAAGAGCCGCGCCCCGTCGCACAATTTTTTGACCGTTCTGGAGTTTTAACGGCACCGTGAAACTCACGGGTAGTGGAGACTTATGGCTCAGAGTGTTCTCTACATATAGTCGTGATAAGTTTGGGGTCATCATCTATTACATCAGTAGAAGTTGCCATTCAGCCATATTCTCTTTTTTGGACATTACGAACAGAAACGTACCAAACTAGGCACTTACGGTCTTAAGTATATTTTATGGATATTGATGTCGAAGATATCCATGAGCATCAAACAGGAACTGTTTCTCAAAATACATGGCTTCCTGATGAAGGCTCTCAGCCAAAATGCGTGTAGGAGATTGGATCATAGAGCCATGATACATAAAATTTAATAAATTATACAACCCTAGCAGTCTTATAACTGTCAATAGTAGAAAAACGAATTTTATGTACAGTGACTGTCAATTCACCACACTGAACAAATTGTGATTCTGGATTACAAGCTTATATTATATATAAGAAACTGTGTTGCCATTGATTACCAGTCGTTTAAGCCTCTATCATTTGCTAAATGATCATTTAAAACAAAAAAAGGCAAGTTGTATCCATGAACGGATAGCAAGATATTATTTAGTGGTGATGCACTGCTGTATATGGAAGAATGAATGGGGATGGATGATTGTATGGTTGAGATATGCATGATTAACAGTACAGATGATATATTTTAAAAGAATTTTAAAGTACATTTTGTATCTGATTGAAACATCTATATTTATTTATTGTTTTTTGATATAATAAACATACTGTATTTGTATATAATTTGAGTTGTTTGGCCACTGGTCCAGCTTCCCCAACATCTATAGAGCATGATATGACTGCTGTTGAAATATATAGTTACCTAGGAGTTTTTTAGTACAATCACTTGCCCTCCTAACCATACCCAGAGAGACACGTGAATTGACACGCCAGAACACAACAATCCCGACCCTCTCAGGGAATGTGGTAACAGGACACCTCCTTTTGCTCTCACATTCGTACTCGTCGACAATAAGATACAACAGAGACACGAAGGAAGTTTGAAATGTTTATTTAAACCATCGTGCTCTTCGTACCACAATCAGAAAATAAATGCCTAGCAAAAATACCATCAGCATAGTCAGTAAACCATATATTATGAAAAGCCTTGACATATTATGAGACAGATAAGCCTAACCTCCCTCCCCTTCTACAGAAGCGGAATGATTATATAACAAAGATCTCTGGGATCAGTAGCGGACCCCATACCTCAGCATACACAGGTGGACGTTCTACATCTCAGGTACAGCCGTGATCTTCTCTCAGAAACTCTTTCTCTATATGTGTATTACATTACTGTGCATACCTACATGACAAGACTCATATGCTCACAAACAACAGCTGCACTTCTGTGTTGTGTCTAGGTGCTGGTGCCTGACCAGAATGAAATTACAAGGGACATTGTTGTTTGACCATGTCTGCGATCTTCAGACTAAATCCAGGTAAGAACAGAACACGAAAATCAAATGCAATTTCTGTGTGAAAGTACAATGTGGCACAAAAATAAGCGCGTTGATATAGTAATGTGCGCAAAGCAAATGCGGTCTGTTTCAAGCACAGTTAGGCTAACATAGGGAAAACTACAATAGGACATGCACTGAACACAACACCACCTTGGATTAGCAGCCATTATATAATATGCACGTCTCCTCTGAACTGCCTTGTCCTCTGGCCCCAAAATTGAGGCTTGGTTTCCAGCTAGTGAATTGTCTACATGGAGGTACTATAAAGGGATAATTTGGGTTTATAGAAGCTTATGACTACTAATAAGAATATTAATGTGAAGTAGCCTAATAGATTGGGAGATGCATTACGAAATGTATGTTTACACATGCAAGATGCATGCCCAACAAAAATGAATGTGTCCTCATGTAATGCAACTGATGCTCATGTAAAGCGCTCTGATACCAGATTTCGGGTCACGTTCGCGCTATATAAAACTTCGGGAAAAAAAGAAGAAAAAAAAAGTGAGCTGTACAGAACGGTTATCGCCTGGTCGAATCTGAATATATGTGGAATGTAATCGGACTTTTCTTGAATGATAAAACAATATGGGAATGTATTTAATTTAGTATAAAAGTGTGTTTTCAGAGAATATACAATTCAGTCCTTGAATTAAGTCCTGAGGAGGCCATGAAAATATAACTGGCCGAAACACATCCGTGCTTTTTCCAAGAGGAGCTACTCAATTAAATAGGAGTTAAAAAAGACAATTGGATTAAAAGACTTGTCTCTGAATGGAATGACCAGGCCCCGCTGTTACCTCTTGGTGTGAATTTTGGAATACATGAAGATAAGTGTTGCCTTTTAGTATGCTTATACAAGGGCACTATATTTAATACTTCTATATATTATGTGTGTACATATGTTCACAATTTGGAATTAAATAACAAAAATAAGATACCGATCTACATAGTGTTAGTGAGAACATTTTTAAACTTGTAAGGAGATAACTGAAACTGTGCTCATTAGAAAAATGTAATTTATATAGACAAATGTATAATGTCGGAGTAATGATTGAAAGATTGTTTGTTTAATCGATAAGATGCGTGGGATTTATTTGGTTGATTGCAACATCGTCTGTGTGTGTCATTGGTTCATAGAATCTCTGCAGTAACAAACTACCCGTGAAGCCGGTTTGAGCTTGGTCAAGCCTTGGCATGTGCTAGGCATGGCATGCTGCTCTCATATGCTGAACGATTAAACTCTCTAATCAATGCGGTTTTTTCATAGGATGGACATCAGAGTATGGATGGTTAAAACAAATGTTAGATTTAGAAAAAGAAAGGCAGCAGTGGCATAGTGTCTCTTCAACAAAGAGGTCCTAATACAGATACCGTTGCAGAGAACAAATCATGCCCAAAACCATCTAACTAAACTATTCTGCCAGCAAACGTCACTAAATTAACTCCTAGCTGAAGAACTCTCTGAAAAACCGACAAACTACTAAAGCCCAAAGTGATCAGTGCTCAGTATGTTTACGTACCAATAGAACCACAGAACAAGAACATCGATGACAACCTATATGGAACCTTTACAGTTCAGAGCTCAGAACCAATTGTTACTCCCCCTCTTTTCAAGTTTTCAACTCCTGTGCAGCAAAAACATAAAACTTTCAGCAAAATAAATTTTTAGTTCAACCTGTTTGGCAACCTTTGCAGAAAGGTTCTTTGCTTCATCCTCACAAATTAGGTTTTTGATGTGTTGGTAAATACTGAATCCAAAGTTACAGAGGCCTCTGGCCCTTCTCTTTCTCTTGCTGGTCCTGAGAAATGTTCTATTGTTATTAGGTGATTACAGTAAATGCCAGGTTGTCGTGGTCCCTCCTTGTGGCTCAGAAGGACGCCTAATAAATCATACCTCTATCCTGTGACTGTATGTGATGATTCCTGGTACATCAAGTCACCCCTCTGGGTGATTCCCAAGTATGCCATGTCATAACTAACCCTATAACCGGCTCCCAAGTGCCAAATTACCGTAGTCAAAGTGATCAAGTATATGTGCCTCAGTTTCAGTGACACTGAATCAATTTTACTTACATTCACCGGGTTTGATGTATCTGCACACTAAAAGGAAGAAAAACATAGAGAGTCTGTGAACTTAGACCAATTAATTGGTAAACTGAATAAATGAAAATGTTTCACACTATTTATTAAACTTACCCAGTTCTGCGGGAAATGTTCCTGGAAAAAGAAAATAAATAACACATGGTCGGTTAGATCCCAATTTCTAAGTATATTTTCCCAACACTTGAAACCACACTTCTAGTCTTCCCTCTGCCCACTTTCTCACTCCCGATAACTGAAGGTGATGGTTTGGATGAGTCCGCACAGGAAGATGTACCCTGGAAGATGTAACAATCTAACAAGGTCATATTTACATTGACTAGCTTTGCAGTTTCTTGAGTATGGCTTAAGTAGAGGAATGATGCAAAGGACCTAAAGCATCAAACACTATATTCCAGAACTCACAGTTGTGCCTGACAATGTGCGCCTGATATTCACTTAGCCAGTGGCATTCATCAGGATGTATTCACCCTCACTGCTTCAACAGAATAAATACAAAGAAATGTAATTTGTTCCAAACCGCAAATCTAGAGAGTGTGGTCCTCAACGGACGTCAATAGTTTTTTGAAAAAGAAAACATAGTTCTGCTCAGTGTTAAACATTATTTGATATTGAAAGATGCCCATTCCTTATCAAATGCTATAGAAAAAAACCTCACTGGGGTAAAAATTGAGTCTGAGACGGACTCTCTCTTTTCTAACAGAAAGTCAGTTCTATCTGTTGTGATGGCTGTAAAGTATCTGCCAGATAACTTTGATAATTCTACTGAGGTTACAAAAAAAAAACTAAAACAACCGTGCAACACAAACAAGATCCAAACGTAGATATATTTGTGAAGGATATCACCTAGTTAAACAATTCTGTTATCAAACAAAGGACATTATTGGGCCGCAGATGAACAGCTCTGGAAAAACAACATATCCTTTGCGCTCCTTCATGGCCCTGTAGCTTCGTCTTCTATAAATTTGAATTATAGCTTCACCTCACTCTTGTGAAATCCCACATGGAAACCTCAAAGGTCAGTGACCACAACCAATCTGTATTCGGCCTCAATTCCTTGTATCCTCTTAAAGGAGTCAAAGTGTGCAATGAAACAGGATGGCACAGTTGACGTCAAACTACTAACTCATAACAACTCCTTCACAGATTCAAAGAATAAGTACTTTGTGTTGCCTGATTTAACATGCCCTCTCATACATGCTCTGCTATTTGTAGGTGTCCTTTATTAGATCTTCTTTCCTGGTTTGACAATGCTCTACATTCACTCCTATCTCCTGAAACCCAGCTAGTACAATTCCAGTTTGTCTATTTTATTTTAACCAACAGACTCTAAGTTATACAATTTGAAGATAAATGTGTAATCCTACTCCTATTCCTGCCAAAACAGAGCTCTAAACTGCATATTAGGGGAGTTCTGTGTGTGTACTGAAGTCAGCCCTCATAAGGGCAATACATGGACTGGCTTCTTTCACTGGTAACACCAGTCAATTTGATGGATTGCTCCACCATATTCTATTGGACTGATAAATCACAAAGCCAATTCACAAACAAATGCTGCCAAGTTAAAGGTCTGTCGGCAAACTTCTGCTGTTTGCCTTGTGCATCCCAGTGTTCTGCCTCACTCATGGACTGATAACCATCTGTGCAGTAGGACCTGTAGCACAGGGACAGCTTGCAGTACAAGCAGTTAGCCCCCAGACAATAAGATCTAGCATCCGAAAGAGGCCCACAAAGTGTGATGAAATTGCCTTCTGGATTGCGTGTAAGACCAGCCAGTTGAAAGTGGTTTACTCTCACACAACACCGCAAGACAAACATAGAATACTGACTATGTGTCTTTCCCTTGGAATAGTGCCAACCGAAGAAGAGTGCAACACTTGGGGAAGTATATTGGCATGCATTTACACCAACATGTATGGCACACCAGCACCAGCTCAGGACTTAGGAATGAAAGTAATGGGAAATTTCTCTACCGTTCATTCAATCATCTAGGTAATATTCTTGGAGAAGCGTCAGCTCTGGCTATATGCCAGAGGCTTGCAGCAGTTCCTGTTCAAGAACGTGATTGGGAATAATTGCAAAAATAATATCGGAGGTTTATACCTCTGTGGGCCATAATAATTTAGGTACATGAGCCATAAAACTACATTTTAGACCTTAGAACAAGATTCAGACTTCCATTGTAACTGAATATAAAAAGGAAGGAGAGGGAAAAGACCGACTGTGTCTGCAGTTACAATTTGGTCATTCAGCTTGTCCCCTCAGCAATTTGTCCAGTGTGGTGCCCCTCCCAAATTTAGGCAGCTTTTTATGATTTAGGGCCTGATTTATATCTTGGCGGTATCTATATACTGCCAAGATAATGGTCCGGCCCCCGATTTAGATGTGAACTGACCATAGGTTTAATAATGGCAGAGACGTCAGGGCACGTTCCACTCCCAGGCCCTCCCGGGAATTCTGGACTCGGCGGGAACACCGATTACAGACCCTCCTGCCATAGCAGAGAGCTTCGCTACATACTACGCGGATCTATATGCCCCCCGGGAATGTCTGCCGGCGTCCACCATTGATAAGTTTATGACAGACTTACCACCCAAAGCGGTGTCAGATGAGGTGTGGGATCAGCTGGAAGCCCCCTTGACAGCCGAGGAGCTGGGAGTGGCCCTGGGAGAGCTCAACCCCGGGAAAGCACCTGGACCCAATGGGTTTCCCAGTGAGTTTTTCCACCGCTACAATGTACAGTTGGCCCAGCATTACCGGGCAGTGGTGGAAGAGGCCTGGGAAAAAGGCCTGCTCCCCCCAGATTGGAGACACGCGGAGGTGGTGGTGTTCCATAAGCCCGGTCGTCCCCCAGAGCAGCATGCCTCATACCGCCCCATCTCTCTCCTAAACGTGGAGGCAAAAATTCTGGCAAAGGCGCAGGCCAACCGCCTCTTGCCCCATATTACTACACTTGTACACACCGACCAGGTGGGGTTTATGCCGCAGAGGGCAACCAGACACAACATTAGGAGGGCACATGTGGCGGTAGCAGCTATTCGGCAGACCGGGGAACCGGCGGCACTCCTCCTGGCAGATATGGATAGGGCCTTCGACTCCCTGAGCTGGGTCTACCTCTTCGCATTGCTAAGCAGACTCAATTTGGGCCCCCACTTCCTCTCCTATATAAAACTCCTGTATACGGATCTGACTGCGTCGGTACGGGTTGCGGGCGCGACCTCCTCCACCTTTTTTATTAAAAGGGGCACACGGCAGGGATGTCCCCTGTCTCCATATTTATTCGCCCTAGCCATGGAGCCCTTGGCAGCATGGGTGCGCATGGATGCACAGATGCGGGGCTTCGAATGGGCCCTGGGTCTGTCCGATAGGATCGCGCTATACGCGGACGATGTCCTCTTCTTTCTTACAGCAGTTGACAGGACAGGGCCACGGCTTCTGCGTATCATGCAGATATTTGGGGAGACGTCGGGTCTGTACATGAATCCCCGTAAATCCACATTGTGGGCTCTGGGGGATCGGACGAGAATGGGCGCATGGGCGTCCTCGATCCAGTCGGCAGCAGGAGGCTTGAAATATCTGGGGGTGTTTCTCACGGACGTACCGGCAATTGCCTGGGAGCGAAACCTGGCACCAGTATGGGAGCGGGTCCGTGCAGACATTAAGGGGCCGATTCCGATCTCGGTCGGAGGCGCACCCAATACCATTCGGTCGGGAAAAAAGCCATGCGAAAGCCTGTTTCCCGACCGATCCGTACAGTACACCGAACGAGCAAGTACGATGCGCACAACAGCAAAAAATCCGGCCGAGCCGTACTCACCCAAACCAGGTCCTGTTCTCCGACCGAGGCGAATCCGGAAACGCCGAATCGAGTCGCACGGAAGGAAAAATGCAGCCCCGTCCGGCCGGACAAGTACGATGCGCTTTCCGTACGCTCCGAACCCGTCGCTACGCACGGCACGTCAAAGCATCCGGGAGAGGCGCACATAAGCTCCGATTCGCACCACAACACGATCCACGGCTCCGAGACGAACACGGCAGCGACGAGGACGAGGCGAAGCGACGAGGACGACGCGAAGCAACGAGAAGGACGAACGACACGAACCAACCATGAATCCCTTCGTCCCGATCATACCAATATTCTACATTTACTACCGGAACAGGCACGGACGCGTACGGCGCAGAAGGTAAGCCAGACACCAACCACAAAACACATACAACACGTACACGACACATCACACACACACACGGGGATGCTGAATATACTTACACCAGCAACAGCAGCACCATAGGGGCGGGATGCCCATCACCAATGCCACATATGCACACAGGGGCCTGAATGCGCACCACCACCCCTACCCAGGGGGCTGGATGCCTACCACTACTACCACCCTTAGCCAGGGGGGCTGGATGCCTACCACTACTACCACCCTCACCCAGGGGGGCTGGATGCCTACCACTACTACCACCCTTAGCCAGGGGGCTGGATGCCTACCACTACTACCACCCTTAGCCAGGGGGGCTGGATGCCTACCACTACTACCACCCTCACCCAGGGGGGCTGGATGCCTACCACTACTACCACCCTTAGCCAGGGGGGCTGGATGCCTACCACTACTACCACCCTTAGCCAGGGGGGCTGGATGCCTACCACTACTACCACCCTCACCCAGGGGGGCTGGATGCCTACCACCACTACCACCCTCACCCAGGGGGGCAGGATGCCTACCACTACTACCACCCTCACCCAGGGGGGCTGGATGCCTACCACCACTACCACCCTCACCCAGGGGGGCAGGATGCCTACCACTACTACCACCCTCACCCAGGGGGGCTGGATGCCTACCACTACTACCACCCTCACCCAGGGAGGGCTGGATGCCTACCACTACTACCACCCTTAGCCAGGGGGGCTGGATGCCTACCACTACTACCACCCTTAGCCAGGGGGGCTGGATGCCTACCACTACTACCACCCTCACCCAGGGGGGCTGGATGCCTACCACCACTACCACCCTCACCCAGGGGGGCAGGATGCCTACCACTACTACCACCCTCAGCCAGGGGGGCTGGATGCCTACCACGACTACCACCCTCACCCAGGGGGGCTGGATGCCTACCACTACTACCACCCCCACTCATAGGATGGACAATGCATGACACAACCAGCACACCACAACCTAGGGAATGCAAGATAAAGACATCCCCCCACCACCATGACAAGCGTGTGTAGGCTGTGTCAAATGCCTACAACACCGAACATGACTTTGAACATACAATGTGACCCCCTAGCACATGTGCCACACATATATGTGTGTGGCACCCACAATGCAAGCAGCCCATGACCATTGTGGCAATGGGGCCTAAACCCCCATCATCACAGTGACCAAAAGGTAAGTGTGGGGTCCATAGCTGAAGCACATTTTGACCATTGTGGCAATGGGGTCTAAACCCCCATCATCACAGTGACCAAAAGGCAAGTGTGGGGTCCATAGCTGAAGCACATTTTGACCATTGTGACAATGGGGTCTAAACCCCCATCATCACAGTGACCAAAAGGCAAGTGTGGGGTCCATAGCTGAAGCACATTTTGACCATTGTGGCAATGGGGTCTAAACCCCCATCATCACAGTGACCAAAAGGGAAGTGTGGGGTCCATAGCTGAAGCACATTTTGACCATTGTGGCAATGGGGTCTAAACCCCATCATCACAGTGACCAAAAGGCAAGTGTGGGGTCCATAGCTGAAGCACATTTTGACCATTGTGGCAATGGGGTCTAAACCCCCATCATCACAGTGACCAAAAGGCAAGTGTGGGGTCCATAGCTGAAGCACATTTTGACCATTGTGGCAATGGGGTCTAAACCCCCATCATCACAGTGACCAAAAGGCAAGTGTGGGGTCCATAGCTGAAGCACATTTTGACCATTGTGGCAATGGGGTCTAAACCCCCATCATCACAGTGACCAAAAGGCAAGTGTGGGGTCCATAGCTGAAGCACATTTTGACCATTGTGGCAATGGGGTCTAAACCCCCATCATCACAGTGACCAAAAGGCAAGTGTGGGGTCCATAGCTGAAGCACATTTTGACCATTGTGGCAATGGGGTCTAAACCCCCATCATCACAGTGACCAAAAGGCAAGTGTGGGGTCCATAGCTGAAGCACATTTTGACCATTGTGGCAATGGGGTCTAAACCCCCATCATCACAGTGACCAAAAGGCAAGTGTGGGGTCCATAGCTGAAGCACATTTTGACCATTGTGGCAATGGGGTCTACACCCCCATCATCACAGTGACCAAAAGGTAAGTGTTGACAAAGAAAGAGCTGCAACTGCCAAACTGCATGGATCATTCCTGGTCACAGAACCAAAAACTCATCTGTGGCAAAGTAGTGTATGTGTCCCATTGCAACATAAATTGGGTGAGCCAAATACTGCAGTGCAAATGAGACATTCCTTTGGCCATGTGCAGACAAACAACACCCATGGGGGCTGACACCGTCAACATTCATCAATGACACAATGACAGAAGTGACCATCAGAATGCAGAACCACATATTTGCACCAATGGGCACACAAATGCAGATATCCTGTGGAGACAGTAGATGTGAGGTGAACAGATACCATACCATGGCAGCAATGGGACACACAAACCATGATCACTGTGCTGACCGATGACCTAGGAGTCCCAGGGACAGCAGGGGAAACACACCAAACAACATACAGCCAATGGCACACCTAAGATATGCCAATGCAGTGGTGCAGATGCACAAACACAAACACGCAGACCAACACTGTCATCATACACAGCAGGTGAGGGGGGGGGTGCCAGTGTCCCCAGGCAACCACACAACACATGAGGAGAGCTGAATACCAATCATACAGATGTGCATACACTGCCACACTAAGGTAACTCATGGATCCAAATCCCCTATGTGGGCAAGCAGGCATTGTCAGATGAGAGGGAGCACAAAACACACATGTCACACAGGCACGTAGGAACAACAACTGACACAGCAAGACACAGACACACCACAGCACCACCCACAGGGCCCCCACAATGTGGTGACCCTTGGCTGCATAAAAATCCCACTCTGATGACAAAGCTGAATGTGGTTCACACTGTGAACCACAGTCATGTGTCCTGAGCAACAAACTACCATCACACCGACACAAGCACAAATCAATCAGCATGGCCAGTAAGCCAAGGCCAACATGGAGGCAGGGGTCTAGCTGGGCAACAACTCCCATCTGCACACACTCAAGACCACACCCCTCGACCTCCAACAATGTGCAGCAGTGAAGTACACATGCACTGGTGACATTGCACATGCACCCATGACTATTCCAGGGTGGTGGGTGGGAACCAAGGTGCAGAAACACATCACACATGGCCACTCAACAAGACTCCTGAATGTCTGACACACTGCACACTACGCTGTACATGGACATGACGGCGATACCACACCAACCAATGGGATCCCAGCCACAGTCACACACCAATGAAGAAGCCAAGGTCACCCACAAAGAACACACATAGACAACAACCAACATCGCAGCCCGGACCCTGAGGAGTGCCAGCAGTCACACACACAACGTGTCACAATAACTTAAAGATAACACGAACTGAAAATCACATGACAGGGGCAAACAACAAGTGCCAAGGGGAAACCTGACTGTGACCCATCTGCGTCTGCACACAAACTCAGCCCTGACAGCAAACACACCTATGGGTGACACCCTGATGACCAGTAATGTGCCATGCACCCACATCACAGAGAACACAGGGAGAAGACTTTGGGGGAACATAGCTCAAGTCAGCAAGCATCACAAACAGGTACAACACTAGGGATCACAGCATGCGCAGATAAATGGAAGTGAACACACAGACATGCACATACAACACACACCTTGGGCGCAGGCAATGTCACACGTGTACACACTGCCATGAGGGGACTCCACTCCTGTGTGAGGAAAGCTGTGCCATATGTTGCCTCAGTAGGGCCCCATCATGTCAGCTGAGCACTTGGTCACACAATCAACAATTAGCACCAAATGAGGGCTCCCGTCACATCAGCCTGGTCATGGATGTGCCAACGGAATCATCAGCACAGATCCAACACACTTGTATAGCAATGTTGCACTGACTACACGGATGAGTCCTTCCCCATTGATGCCCAAACCTGCATGTCCAGTGGAGATGGCAACACGGTCAGGGAAGTAGACAAATCCAACAATGGCAGGCACAACAGATGTGCAGGGGTGGAAGCCACAGATATGAAATTGCTAATGTAAGTAGGAAATCCCATTGCCAAATACTGAACACATGACACCCTCAGATGCTGCTATGGATGACATGGATACACCACATGATAGGACACATTCCCCCTGGACCACATGGGTTCCTGCACAGTAACACTTCATAATCATGAGACCAGATATCACCATCACTGCAGCAAGGGCATGGTTAGCAGCACCAACAACATGTACATCTGAAGCATGAGCACTAGAGAAAAGAAAGTTGCTTTATTCAGCATATGTGTTGAATGAAAACGACGTCCAGAAAAAAAGAGCAAAGGCCAATGGCCAGTCCATTGTCAAAGTTCAAACAGGGTGACACTGGCAGATGTCACCCTGCGCATGCCTGCACAAAACCAGGGACAATCCACTAGGAGGGGCAACCGGGGGGCAGGCCAGGCACCGCAGGGACAGGATCAGGGCTCACCAGGGGGAGTCAGGGAAGGGGTGGTGGGTGCTGGAGAGCCACTGACAACTGCAGTGGAGGTGTCTGACATGGTGTGTGCCGGCACAACTGGGGGGCATGACTCAGATGTCGTGGGTGCCGGCACAACTGCAGTGGACCCTGCAGATGGAGTGGACAGGTCCGCCACTGCAGTGCCCAAGTCAGACAGGGCGGTAGTGGACTCCACTGCAGTGCCTACCTCCAGGGGAGGAGAATGGGGAACAGGCAAGGTGGGTTGGACAGAGGGGAGGACACCCTCACCACATCAGTGGCACAGACAAGCGCAGCGGGGGTGTGGTGCTGGGAGAGCAAGTGGCAGGGGGAGAAGGCCTGATCCTCTTGGGGATGGTATATCTGTGGGTGGGGGAACCTGGGGCAGGGTGTGGTGGGGGCACCTGTGCAGTGGGGGCCTGAGGGATGGAGGACGGAGACCTTGTGCCTGAGCTGCAGGGCGGTGGCGGGGTCTTGCTCTTAGGACTCCGGGGGGACTTGCTGGTGGGGGCCTCAGTCCGTCTGCGCCTGGGAGAGGGTGTCCGGGGGCGAGGGGCACTCTGCTCCGTGTGGGTGGGCTTCCTCTTCCCCCGGGATGCTGGAGCAGCTTCATCGGTGGGGAAGAGGCCGAGGTCACAGAGGAAGAGCTGCTGTGACTTTGGGGTTGCAGGTGAGGCAAGGGAGGGTGCTTTGGAGGGAGAGGGAACTGAGGACTGCGCAGTGCATGTGGATGCGTGTGTGTGTTCCAGGGCCCCATCCCCTGTGAGTCTGGCTTCAGTCCCCTGAATGTGCGTGCGTGTGCGTTTTGTCATTGGCGTGTGTGTCAGTGTGCTGGATGTGTGTGTGCTGGTGTGTGCCTGTGCCGGTGTGTGTGTGCTTGGGATGGGTAAGGTGCTGGGGAGTGTGGATGGAGCAGAGGCAGGAGGGGTGAGGGACCGTTTGAGGAGGGACACTGCTGCCGTCAGGGAGGAGTCCATGGACCTATTGCCCCTCTGTAGGTCAGACATGCCCGATGAGATGCCCTCCATGAACGACACCAGCTGAGTCAACAGCGCGGTGTGCGCATGGAGGACACTCAGCATGGCTGTCTGGCCTACCTGGAGCTGGCAAAGGAGGTACACAGACTCCTCACTCAGGGCAGCAGGGGACACAGGGGCAGGGGCTGCGGTGCCTGGCCCAAAGGAGACACGCTCCCGGACATGGGAGCCTCCACGGACCTGGGGAATGGGAGCCGATGGGAGGGCGGTGGTGGTGCTGGTGGTGGCGGGGACAGCAACACTAGCTGGGGTGTGGTGGCTGCTGACACCCGCCTCCACAAGGGAGTCATCCTCCGAGTTGCTCTGGTCCTCAGCTGAGGTGGATGGTGCTGAGGACTCCTCGGTGTGGCTCCCCTCGCCCTCCGTGCCACTGGGTCCCTCCGACCACTCCTCGGCTGCTGACCCAGTCTGGCTCTCTGGCTCCTCCTGGTCCATGGAGCTGTCCCCTTCCGTGGCCGTGGATGTATCTGCAAACAATGGGGAAACAGACAGACATCAGTCACCTGCACAAAACGCACACACCACTGTGAGCACAGCACATCACAGAGCAAGCCCTGGCATCATTAGTTGTACATTGCTAAAAGTGCCCTAACTGAACAGGAGAAGCCAATTGTCAGTCTGATGCCAAGCATGGCACTCACATCCCACATGGCCTTGCACCCATCTGTCTGGTGTCTGTTGGATTGCAACACCCCAGTGTGGACACATGCACCAAGTACACAGTAGTTGGACAGTGCAGAGGACACGGTGTGGCATGTGGACATGCACACATCACAGCTCTTGCCACTGAGTCAGTACAGGTTTCCGGATGAAAGGGATGCCCAGAGTCAAATAGGAAATGCATGTGATGCATACCAGCGACAGACACCATGATGCACCCATGTCCTGATAGCCAGCGCCACTATGGTGTGCATGTAGCACATGTCACTCCCCTGCAGGCTCACCAATCAGTAGACACATGCCATGGCGGAGGCATGAATGCAAAGTCATACATCACTGTCTCAGTGATGTATGACTTTGCAGCCAGACAACAACACTCTGCACTGTGTCACAATAGTAGGTCATGGGGAATGCAAGTCCTGGAGCTGCACAAGTGCACATGTACATCCCCCCACAACACATCCTCTTAACCCTCATCTGTCCAGGTCATACCTATTGGACATATGGGAGACCTGTGACACTACCCTCTGAACCTGAGCCCCTCACACTCTGCTGTGAAGGGGGAACAGCTGCCTGAACTTCACATTCACATGCCCCAGTCTGCATGGGCAGCTGATCAGACACCTATGTGACACACAAGTATCGTCTCCTATGGTCACATCTCCAGTGGCATGCTGAGCCCCTACCAAGAAACTCCACAGCAGTCCTGGCGACTAATCCACAGCACACTGACAAAGAGGCAGACACCTGAGGGGTCAAATCACTGCGCACAATGTGTCAGCTGATACACGGGAGTGGGAGTACAGAGTGTATTGTATGGCCTGGAGTAGGCATGACTGTCCAGCCCCACATGAATGAGGGATGAGCCCTGGACTGTAGGCAGCTGGCTAAGTATGTGTGACACACGTCATATACATACTCCTGGGGCCCAAACATTGTTCCCACCCGCAGCATGGGTGTGTGCCAGATACCCCAGCCACATGTGGTGGATCAGCTCAGCAATTGGACCACAGATCAAAGTAACACGCTGAATACATGTCAGAATACAGGCATTGTGTAAGCAATGGACCCACCCATGATGCCCACCACAGAGTCAGGGAAACAGATGCTGTCTCCCACCTTGAGTCAAGCAAACTGCAAGGACACAGTCCTAAGTGACAGAATTCCCTGCATGTAAGGGCCACACCTGGGTATCAGATGAGGAGTGGGCAGTGCACAATAGAGGGACATGGCTCCTGGACAACATGACTGCTGTACTGTGGCAGTTTAACCAGGCCCGAGGAGGGCACATAGCATGTTAGACAGAGTTCACAGTGCAGTCTTTGACTCACCCCCTCCTTGCTGCTCTCTGGCCTTCAGCTGCCCATCCAGGTCTGGAAAGACCACCGCCAGGATCCTGAGCATGTGGGGGGTCAGGGTCCGTGTTCCGCCCCTCCTGCGAGGAGGCGACAGCTTCAGCTGGACCCGTGCAATCCTCCGGGTCCAGCCCCGAAGGTCCTGCCACCTCTTTTGGCAGTTGCGGATCCGGCGCTTGTAGACCCCCACGGACCGGACAGCCCGGACGATGTCCTTCCAGATCTCCTGCTTCCGATGGGCAGAAGCCTGTCAGGATGACAAAGTGATAAGGCCATTACTACACATGCAACATATCCGTGCATGACACAGTTGCATATACATGTCGCAATCACAGGGGCACATGGTGTACACAGGCAGTGCACGGCTGCCCATGGACAGTTTTCCAGAAGTCACTACATGGTATCATTGCATGGGGAGTAAAACCCTGTTCAGAAGCACTGTCACTGCACCATACCTGTCCAGTGCAAGTCACTACACACTATGGGGGGTGACAACTACTCAGTGAGCCTGCTAGCCAGTGGCGTGCAGACTCTCAGCCTTGCTAGTCAGACAAAATGCACATTCAGAAAGGCAGTGCACAGGACACTCACCTGCTCCCCTGGTGTCCCATACAGCTTGCTGTACTGTGGAAGTAGGCTGTCCAGCAGGGCCTGGTTCTCTTCAAGGCTGAAGGCTGGGGCTCTCTCCACAGTACGTGCCATTGCAGGGTCCAGAGGGGCAGAGACAGCAGCAGTGCAGTGGCAGATGTCGTCTTGGAGCATGTAGTGCAGGCAAGTGGGCTCTCAGGGGAACAGCCAGCAATATATATGTGCTGGAGAGGCAGATACTGTCCCTTGTGTCCAAAGTGATAGGTCCAAGTCGTTTGCATCTTCTGAATCTGGCCAATCCATGGAATAGCAGCACCAAAACACGCCCACAGCATCCTTCAAATCTTCAACTTCATGACATACATGATTTTGCAACATTGTTGTGGGTGACCAACTGATTTTCCAGCAACCGACTCGTTCGAAATTCGAAAACGCGTCCGTTGCCAGGCAAGCCCATTGTCAATGGGTGCGCACCGATCGGTCCATTGCAGTTCAACGCGCACAGGGGTACAACGCGTACCCGCACACATTGAAAGCAATGGGCCGGCCGGAGGCACCGATCGGTCCATTGCAGTTCAACGCGCACAGGGGTACAACGCGTACCCGCACACATTGAAAGCAATGGGCCGGCCGGAGGCACCGATCGGTCCATTGCAGTTCAACGCGCACAGGGGTACAACGCTGTACCCGCACACATTGAAAGCAATGGGCCGGCCGGAGGCACCGATCGGTCCATTGCAGTTCAACGCGCACAGGGGTACAACGCGTACCCGCACACATTGAACGCAATGGGCCGGCCGGAGGCACCGATCGGTCCATTGCAGTTCAACGCGCACAGGGGTACAACGCGTACCCGCACACATTGAAAGCAATGGGCCGGCCGGAGGCACCGATCGGTCCATTGCAGTTCAACGCGCACAGGGGTACAACGCGTACCCGCACACATTGAAAGCAATGGGCCGGCCGGAGGCACCGATCGGTCCATTGCAGTTCAACGCGCACAGGGGTACAACGCGTACCCGAACACATTGAAAGCAATGGGCCGGCCGGAGGCACCGATCGGTCCATTGCAGTTCAACGCGCACAGGGGTACAACGCGTACCCGCACACATTGAAAGCAATGGGCCGGCCGGAGGCACCGATCGGTCCATTGCAGTTCAACGCGCACAGGGGTACAACGCGTGCACCGCACACATTGAAAGCAATGGGCCGGCCGGAGGCACCGATCGGTCCATTGCAGTTCAACGCGCACAGGGGTACAACGCGTACCCGCACACATTGAAAGCAATGGGCCGGCCGGAGGCACCGATCGGTCCATTGCAGTTCAACGCGCACAGGGGTACAACGCGTACCCGCACACATTGAAAGCAATGGGCCGGCCGGAGGCACCGATCGGTCCATTGCAGTTCAACGCATCACTGTACATGTGACTGGCATATGTCAGCATGCCTGTCTCAGATGGACATATGCCAGCCACAGATAGCTCCCAGGGAGTAAGGGGCACACCTACATCACGACAGCCTGTCCAAACCTTATCATAAGGCATTTCCTATTGTGTGTATGTTGGTGTACATGTTGTCCTGTGGGTGTCACCTGTGGGCAGCCACCCCCAGGCTGTGCACGTGTTCATGGGGACAGGATCCTGGGTGTTACGTGTACGTGACCACTGTGATGTGCAACTGTTCATATCTGTGCATGTGCCATGGTCACATTTCACAGTGGTGTTTGTGTATGTCATGTCACATACCCCGTGAGTCCCATGTGGGACAGTATGTTTGAGCCAGGGTGTCCCAGTGGCACAATAGTGATGGACCTCCACAGTCTTTGTGCATGTAGTGTTTACAATGTCTCTGATTTCATGTGCACAATGGGAGACAGTCTCCACATCCACGTTGTGTGTGCATGGACTCTGATGTTGTGCGTGTGTGTCACAGACGTCCATGTCTGTCCTGCCGTGGCAAGTGGGGCCACTACCTGTGGGGGTCATGTTTGTTTTGCTGTGGTGTACACATGATACTCCATGTGATGCCAGTGTCCATGTGGCATTACAGGGTCCCTGGGAATGTACCTGTCGTTGAGCTGTGGTGCCTGGGGCACATCTGTCCTCACATGTCACTGTGGGGGGTGATTGTGACACGGCAGCAGGAGATGGGAACTGTGACACGGCATCATGATATCCAATGGGCCAACCTGGGACAAATTGTTGCCACCTGTAGGACCGTGTTGACAGATGTTGGCCATGTATGTACCATACATGTCCTTCCGGTACTGCACACTTCATGTAGTTGTGCCTCATAATGATGTATGTTGGGATCTTGAGTGTGTTCAATGCCGCATATGTGGGGTGACTGACAATCTTGCTTACTTCTCCTCTGCACTGCAGGGCTCCTGCTGTCCATCGGCCATTCCCAGACCTGGCAACGATGGTGGAACGGGACAGCATCCGACGGTACCGCTTCACCAGGCAGCTGATTGAGGATTTGGCAGTGCAGTTGTCCCCACATTTGCAGCCTGGCCGGCCGTATCCTACAGCGCTGACCCCCAAGGTGAAGGTGATGGCAGCCCTACACTTCTTTGCCACCGGTACCTTCCAACATACTGTGGCGACTGCTGGTGGGATGTCACAGACCATGTTCAGCCATGTGCTCCGCGATGTTTTGGCGGCAATGTTGCTCTTCCTGAACCGGTACATCTATTTCCCTAGACTGCGACGACTCACTGACGTGAAGAGTGACTTTTATGCCCTGGGGAGGATGCCGCATGTCATTGGCTCCATTGATGGGACACATGTGGCTTTGGTACCACCACAGGCCCAGGAGCAGGCCTACAGGAACCGCAAGCACTACCACTCGGTCAATGCACTGGTGGTGTGTCTTGCAGACATGACCATCACACACGTGTGTGCCCGTTTCCCTGGTTCAGCACACGATGCCTTTGTGATGAGGAGTAGTCGCATCCCCAGGATGATGGCACAGATGCAGAACCAGCGTGCCTGGCTTGTCGGTGTGTACTGACTTTGTGCCATTGTGTGTGATCTGATCTGTAGTATTCCGCCCACTTTTCCAAGTCAGCTAATGTGCACTTGTCTGTCCGTAGGTGACTCGGGATACCCCAACATGCCGTGGTTGCTGACACCCCTCAGGAACCCTGTGACACCTGCCCAGATGCGCTACAATGAGGCACATGGTCGGACCAGGAGAGTGATTGAGCGGACCTTTGGTCTCCTGAAGAGCCGCTTCCGCTGCCTGGACAAGACCGGAGGGTCCCTCCCATATGCCCCTGCGAAAGTGTGCAAGATTATCATCGTCTGCTGCATGCTCCACAACCTGGCAGTGCGCAAGGAGTTGCCTCTCATCCAGGATGACAATGACCAACATCCGCCACCTGTGGAGGATCCTGGCCTGGACCACGATGCCAGTGACGATGATGATGATGATGATGGTGATGGTGATGGTGATGTCTGCACACAGCTCATCACCAACTTCTTTAGCTGAATGTGAGTATCCTGAGGTGTCATGTCAATGATGTGAGTTGGCATGATGTGTGGGTGGTGCTCTGGTGCTGTTGGAGTGTGTCCATGGGCTACTTGACTGGATGTGTGTTGCGATGTGTGGTGACAGGTGGGCTGTACTCCCCAACAGTGTTGACATGCTAACTTGGTTCTGGGTGGGTATCTTGTAACATGTATTGTGCATGAGTTTTGCTGTTCTGTCCTGTACTCCATTGCTTTTGACTGTGTGTCATTTCTGTCCTTCACAGGGTACTTTCAGATTCGTTTGGTCAACTGTGTCCACCGACGACGTGATTGCACATCCAGGCTGGTAGCTGTTGTGTCCCTACAGGTGATGTGCGCCACACCCATGGACTTCCTTCCGTCTACAGTTGTTGACTGTGTGCCCGCTACCAGGTGGGGTTACCTTGCATCTGTAGTGGTTACGGCATGTTGCAACTGTGTAATAAACCTGTGCTTCACTTTGTGATGTGCGTTGTCTGTGGTCACACATTTGACTGCCATTTGCTTACTGCACCTGTGGGCTACTTGACTACAACTGGGAATGGGTGTGGTGTCTGTGCATTGCACCGTCTTCCCTGGCAACATCAGTGTAGGCAATGAGTCAGATGGCCTAGGTGTGTATGTGTCGTGTAGCCCTGGTGGTGTGTCTCCCTCATGTGTGTCACGTTGCCTGTACTCACATGCCTGTGTTGTCCTTGCTGTTGCAGTTCGCATACACAGTGTAATTTTGCAGTTCATCATCCCCATAACAGCACCCACGTTGGAATCACGACAGAGGCAAGTATGGTGTATTAGTGTGTTTATTGTGATACATTTGTGTTAATAGTGCATAGGATGGGTTGTGCTGTACATGAATCTTGCAATCCCAAGTTCCTAGGTGAATTGAAAGTCCGGGTAGACAGGATCCCCAGTATCGGGGCCACAGTTGTCTGACACATTGGTCCAACTTGTACTCCCCATGCAATGTGTGGGAGTAGTGTTGCCGTCAACAGGGTGAACAGTCTGTGCACAAAGGCGAACATCCAGAACAGGTTCAGGCTTCCTGGGAGTTGCGCTTGGCCATCGGCCTCTCACTTTTCCCTCCTCGGACGACCCCTCTTCTTGGGGGGGGCCCTCAAGTGCAGGCTGCTGCGGTGCAGGGGACTCTCCGCCAGAGTCCTCCTCCCTCCCTGTGGCAGTTGCAGTTTGTTCGGCACCAGATGTTGTTGGCACACAGGGAGGTGTGGACTGGTTGCTGTTCATCTGGCGGAGGCATTGTAAAATGTCCCTGTGCACCGCCGTCATCTCATGCAGTGCATCCCACTTGGACTCCACGCGGGACATGTGTGAGTCCACACGGGACATGTGTGACTCCACGTGGGACATGTGGGAGTCCAAGTGGGCATGATGGGCAGCCTGCTGCTGTTTAATGTCTCTGAGGAGCCCCACTACCTGGCTGAGCTCTCCGGTGCTGGACTGGTACGCATCAGCTATGCGTACCAGTTGTGGGTCGTCATGCACACCAGCAACGTCTGCAAGCAGCGACCTCTGTCTCCCACCCCTCCCACCACCCCTGCTGACATGTGCAGTGTGTGCAGTGGCACGCACAGATAACCCTGGTCCACCTTGGGGGTTGGTGGTGGTGGTGGTGTCCATGGCCCCAGGTTGGTCCAGGGTCACTGTGCTGGTGTTGCTCCTTATTCTGTCCATGTCGGCAGGGATGGTATTCGTGGTGACAGTCGTTGTAGGGGTAGGTGCAGGGGGTGCAGCTGGTGGTCCTGCTGGTGCTGCAGCTGGTGGTCCTGCTGGTGCTGCATGTTGACTTGCACCGGATGTGCCAGGTTGTTCTTCATCGTCCGAGGAGGACAGAGGCTGTACGACGCCAGTGAGCTCGGCATCCTCTTGAGCCTGGGACTGGGACTCCTCAGCCTCTGCTGCTGTGTCCCCATCATCACCTGTTTTTGGGAGACACAAACAATGTATGTCATGTTTCTGCAGGCATCAATGGTTGACACACATGACAGTTGTGACTGTGCCTCTGGGTGCGGGCCTGTACATTGCATTGTCCTAAGTCGTCACAGTCAGGGGTTGATATTGGTGTGGCACATTGTCCTGCATTATTTGGGCATTTCTATGTATTTTCTGGGGTGTGAACATGGTCTGCATTGCTTGTGTTTGGTTGACAGCCGGACCTCCTTCCCACCCACCCAGCCAGTCAGTTATCCCACCATGGAACGTGCTTGCGTTGCAGGGAGTGTAAGTTGTCTCTCAGGATGTCAGTCAGTGGTGTCCTGCTGTTTGTTGGTGCACAGTTGGCAGCAGGGCCTTGTGCTCCCCACAGCAGTAGCCAGTGTCAGCCATCTTGTGAGTCCTTCTCCACTCCCTGTGATGTGAGCATGGTTCAGGGTGGTGTTGATGGGACAGTTGTGGGGGTGAGCTATGTCTGTGACTACGACTCCCATCATGCCATTGCCTCCACCCCACTTGCCAGCATTCCCATACTTACTTGCTTTTGTGTGGAGTTCAGTGGGTGTGGGTGTGAGGGCAATGGCAAGATGGCTGACAGTGGTGTCCTGCTGTTGGTTGGTGTGCAGTACCCAGCATGCCCTTGTGCTCCCCACGACACAGCAACAGTGTCAGACATCTTTGATGGGCCTTTCCACTCTCTGTGGGATGTGCATGCGTGAGTGTGAGCTTGCTGGGCCATGTGGTGGGGGATGTAGGGCTGTGACTACGACTCCCATCATGCTATTGACTCCTCCCCCCTTCCCAGCATGCCCATGCTTCCTTCCTTTTGACTCGGCTTCCCTGTGGGTTGGGCTGGCTGTGCTGACAGGATGGCTGGGAGTGTTGTCCTGGCAGTTGTTTGGCTAAGAGTTCCAAGAGTGTCCCTGTGCTTCACACAACATAACCCAGGGTGGTGGTGCTTTGTGGGATCTTGTGTTAGGATGGAGGGCATTGCATTCTACCAGGTGGGTACTGTGGAGTTTGTGTTGGGGGGTGTGAGGGGAGGTGCTGGTGACTATAGTCAGTGCTGCAAGTCCCCCTTCCCACCCAGCCAGCCAGATATCCCACCATGGAACGTGCTTGCATTGCAGGGAGTGGAAGTTGTCTCTCAGGATGTCAGTCAGTGGTGTCCTGCTGTTTGTTGGTGCACAGTTGGCAGCAGGGCCTTGTGCTCCCCACAGCAGTAGCCAGTGTCAGCCATCTTGTGAGTCCTTCTCCACTCCCTGTGATGTGCGCATGGTTCATGGTGGTGTTGATGGGACAGTTTTGGGGCGGGCAATATGTGTGACTGCGACTCCCATGATGCTATTGGCTACACTGACTTGGCCAGCATACACAGAATTCCTTCCTTTGAGTGGTCTTCACTGTGTGTTGGTGTTGTTGTGGTGGCTACATGTGTGGATGTGTTTGTTAGTTCTATTTGTGCCACTGCCTAGCTGTAGTTGTGGTTGTGTTTGTACATGTGTTGGCACAGTTGGATGTGACTTTTTTGATGGCATGTGTTGTGTTTATCTGACTGACATACACATTTTGGGATGATTCTGTTCTAGTTGCTGTGTAATTGCTATGAGTGCATGGTTTGACTCTCCCCTTGACAGTGATGTGTGTGTTTTGTGGCAGTATATTGTGTACATTTGTTGTGTACTCACCAGGCTCTGGGATGTCCTCTAGTCCATATACGCTCACTGGCGGAAGGATGGCCCGCACCTTCTCCTCCCAGGGCCTGAGGTATATTGGCTTGGCAGGAGGGCCACTGCCGGTGTGTTGGCTGTTGATGTAGTCTTTCTTCAGCATGTCCCGTACCCTCCTGCGCACGTCATACCACCTGTTCTGGATGTCGGTCTTTGTGCGCCGACATGGTGATTGGGCGTTCACCCTGTTGATGATCCTCTCCCACATCTTGGTTTTCTGCGACATGGGGGTCTGTTGGACCAGAGTGCCAAACAGCTGTGGCTCCACCCTGAGGATCTCGTCTACCATGACTTCCAATTCACTATCTAGGAACTTGGGATTCTTCTTGGGGGGCAAGGTGATGGGTGGTGATGGTGGGTGATGTGTGTGTTGGTGTGCAGGTGAGGGTGTGTGAGTGTGTGTTTTGCTGGGTGTATGTGAGGTAGGTATTTATTGGTGTGCTGATGGTGTGTGGCTTGTGTGAGGGATGAGCTGTGGGTGTGTGGTTGCTTTCTCTTGGGTGCTGGCAGTGGAATGGCATTTGCAAAGGCTCATGGTAGTGATTTGTGTCCTTTATATAGGTGGAGTTGTGGGTGTGTCCTTGTTCTCTGTCCCCACCCCCCCCAGTATTTATTGGCTTGGTAATTGCTTGTTTGGCCTTTTTTGGGTGATTTTTCCTTTGTGCTGTTTGTGTATGTTGGAAACGTTCTTGTGACCGAGTCGGACCCTGCATTGGTCTCGTACGGTGTTTTCCGTTTCGTTCACGCTGTGTTTGTGCAGTTTTCTATGCTGCGTACGCGTCGGTCGCGGTGTATTGTGTTGCTTCGGCTCGGTTTTGTATGCGTGTCGGTCGTACGGCTTGTCCTCGGTCCGACTCGCTCGTGGTTTTCGCGCCTTGCATCGTACTTAGCGGTTTGGAGTTAGCGTGTACGTTTCGGTCGGATTTGTTCCGGGTGCGTGTCGGTCGGTTGGATTCGCGTGTTTTTCCGGCCGGATTGCTGTTTTCCGTGCGGCTCGGTCGGTCGACTTGGTTTCGTTACGTGTCGGTCGGATTTTTCGCGCCTTGCATCGTACTTGGCGTGTCGGGCGCCACGGGTACGTGTCGGTCGGTATTTTTTCCGGATCCGAGTCGGTCGGTGCTTTTTCCGGCCCGAATCGGAATCGACCCCTAAGTCTTGGTCCCGTATGCCCCTGACATAGTTCGGTAGATCGGCAATATTCAAGATGGTAGCGCTTCCCCGGCTTCTTTACCAGCTACAGAATCACCCGTACCCGATCCCGCCTCGATGGTTCCGGCTGGTGAATTCTGTGCTTGGGCAGTTTCTGTGGGAGGGGGGAAAGGTGCGCGTGGCTCTGCGTACATGCTTCTTGTCTACCTACTGTGGAGGTCTCGCGTCCTCGGATATTCTCTCATACTATCAGGCCTCGCACTTGCTGGTCCTTAATGAATGGTGGTACGGTGATAGGGGAGACCCGGTGTATGCGCTAGAATGCCAACTTATGGGACGCCACACACTACATACACTTCTGTACTCGGCTCAGTTGCGGAGTGCGTTGCCATCGGCCACACGGGTGGTCTTTTTGATTTGGAGACAGGCGCTGCGGCGTATGGGTTGGTGGAATGTCCTGACTCGGGAGACCCCTTTGTGGAATAATGGGCGCTTGCCCCAATTGGCGGCCCTTTCGGGGATGGGACAACATTGGTGTCTCCACGCTGGGAGATGTCCTGAGGGGCACGACACTAAAGCCATTCCGGGATCTCCAGAAGGAGTTCCTCATGCCTCAGTCACAATTTTATCGATACCTCCAGTTCCGCCACGCCCTGTCCCCCAGCCTGCAGGGTCTGGAGTCCCTCCCTGAATTTAGTCCTTTGGAAGCAAAAGTTTTTATGGGGGATTTAAACGAAAAGAAGATTTCTCGAATTTACCAGTCCCTGGTCACTCACTGCTCCCCCACACTTCAGAAGCTCCGGGGGGACTGGGAGGGAGACGTGGGCAGTCTGGAGGAGGAGGACTGGACGGAGGCCTTGGCAGCCCCGCGGGGGCGGCTATAGCAACGCGACTCCGCCTGATCCAGTTCAAATACTTCCACAGGGTCTATTTTACTAGGGCACGGTTGTGGCGGGCAGGGCTGATCGCTTCCCCGGAGTGTCTTCGTCGTGGTCGGGAGGAGGGTACATTTATACACACGGTCTGGCAGTGCACATCGCTAGATAGCTACTGGAGGGGGGTATTTGCATGTCTTTCCGAGGTCCTGGGTTGGGAGCTTCCTCGTACACCGCAGTTGACCCTGCTTCATGTTATGGCAGGGATAGGTGGTAATGCCCATAAACGGCATCTCATGTTATTAGGCTTCACACTGGCGAAGCGAGACATTGCTAAGGCGTGGAAGGCGGCGCGGGCCCCCTCGGTGGCTACCTGGAAAAATGGATTAGATTTTTGCATGGGACTGGAACAACCTATCTTTGTAGCCAGGGGATGCCCGCACAAACATTATAAAATATGGAAACGATGGGCGGAGTATCGGGCCTATGGTTGGAGCCGCCAGCGATGGTGGAGCCTCATTTACCGGGCTAAGTTTCTGGGTCTGTGAAGGCGGAGGGGAGGGGGGAGCCGGGAGGGTGTGCGTTCTTATGCTAGGACTATTCGTTTTTACATCAAGGCTGTGGATAAGATTATGTGGACTTAGTGCGATCTTCGGGGGGGGGTCTACATCATTAATGTGCCCTTGTTATGCATTGTTGATTTGGCAAAACAAAAGTCGATTGCTTTCATGATTAAGTATGGTCTGAGTCGGCAGATGCCTCTGGTGTGCAGAGCTCTGCGTTATATATGCAAATTGACGAATAAAATACGTTTAAAAAAAATAAATAATGGCAGAGACTACTCCGTCTCCACTGTGATTAAACCCCTCCTATGGCCCTGCGAATTAAGGGCCATCAGAGGCAGACTTCTAATTCAGCACACCCGATTTAGATGGGAAGTCAGTTTTAACTGCTCCTCGCTGCCAGGAGAACCATGGCGGTAAGAGGCAGTGAAAATTGCTTAATGCTCCTCTCGCCATGAGAGAGGACTGCCAAGGTGAGGGGAGCATTTAAAAAAATAAATAAATAGGAAATCAGTTTGGTGTAAGACTCTATTATCTTCATGCTGATGGAGCCCTGCACCAAACTTTCAACAACATTGACAGGAACCGGCATGACAGCGGGTCCTGTCAATGCTTTAAGAAATGACTGCCTGCTTGGTGGTCATTTCTCAATTTGGCGGGAAGCACCTCCATCAGGGTGACAGAATAATTTATTCCGTCTCCCTGATGGAGAAAGGGGCCACCCGCAAACAACTGAATTAGGTCATTAGTCCCCAATGGAGAGGGGATGAGGCCCTCCTGCTCCAGTGCTTCTCTACTTCAGTATGCTAACAATGTCTCTTTTGAAGATGCATGATGCCAGCGGTCCAAGAAGCCTCACCAAGATCCAGGATTCATTTGTAATATGTAGTGAATTGTTGTAGCAGAGGAAAGTGTTCATCAAGGACAGCCGTCAAGATCTCACAGACTATGTCCCAGAGAGTGTGCCTACAGGTACATAAGGGGAAGTCCACATTGAGGGATCGTCAGGCTAGGGTGATGAAAGAAAATACTCTCTTGCCGAACACATCAATGCACTTAGGGCCCGATTACAAGTAGAGGTGCGATTGATAATAATATACGAGCTCAGTTATTATTCGGATGCGATAAATAGCACCGATTACGAGTTTCTGGGGAATAACATGCACATTTTGGTGTTTAACACACTAAAATCTGCATGATACAGTAAATACCATATGCTTTTCCCTGATACATTTTGGAAGTTTTAACCTGCCGAAATTTGACAAATGTGTTATTTATCGCATCCGATAAATATCGGATGCTTTGAATAAAACCAAACTCGTAATTCCTACCCATGCATACAGGGGTTTACACATGGGTCGCAATTTAATGAGCAACTCGTAATCAGGTCCTTAGACTCCCTATCTGGCTGAGAAGAAGGAATTGAGTTTAAGTTCTCCTTGGTCGTTGGCCCATATACAACCAAACTTGTGAGAATCTGGTACTTTGCCAGAAAAGCCGGGTCACTCGGATTTGGCCTAATTCGTCTATCCACTGGGCAAAAGACTATGGAGCCAAGCATGGCTTTGATCACACAGCCATCAACATGTCTATGAGAGCCTCATTGAATGACAGCAGAGGCTCTGACATAGCAGCTTCAATATTTCTGTCAACAGATAAGTTTGCATTTAAGGTAGAGAGTTTTAAGTGCAAGGCTTCCACTGCCCTGTGGACAACTACTGCAAAGGGAGCACTTTCTTCTGTGGGTAGATCTAGTAGAGATTCTAGCTCGGCCTTAGTGGAAGTATCTATCCTAAGAGCATTTTACAAGTCAAGGTAAAATTCAACATCAGTATAGTGAGAGGGAAGTAAGTTCACTCCTCATTGTCGCCATCAGCATCATCATCATCTTGTGGTCTGCTCTGAAGTGATTGGGAACAGACTGGGCTTCCAGACAACTACAGTAGTGGCCATGTGGATTTGACTAGAGATTACTTTCTAATGTTGGAGGTTGCACTTTGGTGATCTCGTAGCACAACATGGGCCTGGCACGAGCCACGTTGGCTCTGGGTTGGAGATCGACCTTAGTATGATATCTAGAATATGTGCAGTCGGAGTCACGGTTGATGCTAGTGTGGCTGGGACTGGAGTGGCCCCATGGATAAGAGCGGAGCTGTGGGCAGGAGGGTAACTAGATGAATGTCCAGCGAGCGTCAGTTGGTGCCAGGTGAGGGCAGCTGAAGTGCGAATGGTGGTCGCTGGGGCCCGGAGGTAAGCAAGAGGAAGCAGTCACCCGAAAGAGCTGCAGCTCTATCTGCTGTGGTGTCAACAACGGCATGGGGAACTCTGGGCATGCTAAGAACAGCGTAGGAATAGGCTCAGGGTTGGATGTCCCTGGCAAAATCAGGCCTTTACAGTGCCAATGCATTGCTTTTAACCCCATCTGGCGTGGGAAGAAGGAGAAGAGTCACACTTTATCTTTGTGTGCTTATGGTGTAACTTGGCTTTGAACTTACCTGAAAACTTGGATTGAGATTGGGACTTGCCGTGTGAGTGGCCCCTCAACCTGCAGTGGGATTGGCACTGAGACCTTGAATGGGACCGGCAACATTGCTTCATGCGTGCCCTCTTCATCTGTTCCGTAGCATAGAGTTCTGCTTCCCGCTCCGTGATCTCCTTCAGGTGCATTAAGGAACACTTGTCACACGACTTCAAGACTCACAAGGTAAGGCATGCAAACATTGTGCAGAGCCATGACAGACATCTCCTTTCTGCCGTCACGGTGTGCTTGAAACCTGTCATTTTGGGAGGAAGCATTTTTCTGCAGAACGTATATTTTTAATTTAGGCGTAGATAAAAAAATGAGGACGTTGGGAGCAGAGTTATGTATCTGTATCAAATGCTGTGGAAAGGAAGGAACAGACGTCAGTGCACATGGTTGGAGCCTATGTATATGGCTTTGAGAGTCACTTATGGGGTGCAGCGTGAGGATGTCATGGAGTCTTATAGTGACACCGATCGCTGGATGCAGGAGCAATTGCTTTGAGAAGCCAGATCCAGTCTAGCATCTGGGATTATTCTAGAGGTAAGGACTCTGCAGTTCGAAGGGTCCATCAGAACTGGGAAGCCTTAAACAATACTTATTGTAAACTGCGAGTAACGCCTGCCTTGCTGATCCCTTTCCTTACTTTGTTTTTGATCTGTGGATTTTATGTTTTGAGTCTGTATGGATTTCAAAATGTTCTGGTTCTTATTACATTCGTTTGGCTGTCTTGTTTTTTTTTTTTTTTTTATGAAGCTGGGTACATCCACACTTTTGTAAATTATAAATAAATACCACTACGAAGAAGAAATGGCTATACTTCGCCTCCAGATACCACACTGCTCTTTTCATCAAATAGGCAGAGAAATTTCTCTATGCTTTTCCATTGATCCCATCAGTGCTGATCAAGATGCAAAATTCAATAGCCAGGCTGACTGCCATTGTTCTACCAAGGCCGAGGAAGTCATAGTTCATGGGTGTCCTCCATATGTCCGAAAGGACTCAAAACAAGCTGTAGTACAAACCAAATCTGGCCTTCAGGCACCAAGCTCAAATTCACTACCACAGACTACCATCTAACATCTTCAAGCTTGTCAGTATGGCTCCTGAACATGTACAATATGACCCCCTGCTACAAGATTGCATGGACATTATAAAAGAAGTTAATGGCTCTTCAACCAAGACTTCCTACGCCTTCAGATCGGAGAGATTCTTTAGCTGGCATGTGAAGAAGTAACTCCAATAACATGACAGGGGGCGTGGCTTGGGCGCGCATGGAGTGTGACGTGTGCCATCGAGTCTCCGCCCCAGCGCCTCTTGCCCTTACCTTTCTCCCAGCCTCCGGGCCCCGCTTCTTCCCGGGGAGAGCTCCGCTTCTAGTCGGGACCTCTGGGGCGGCATTCTGGGTCGCGGAGGCCCTTTGGGGGCCCAGTTGCTTCGCTCTCCACTGGCCGGTCCCGGCCTGGCTTGTCGCGCCCGCCATCTTGGTTCCCGGCTGCCGCGGTGATTCCGGCGGCGCCGGATGCCTCGCCGGGACCCATTTGCTGCTGGTGACGGAATCCTCGGGGGCTGGACCCCCCCTGCCACGCTGTGACTTGGCGCCGCCGCCCGGACCTCCCCGGCTGTTTCCCTCCGGCTGGGGCCGACCTGACCTTTGCGTACCGCCATCTTGGGTTCCGGCCGACGCCGCATCCCTGCTGGGGCCCGTGACGCCTCCCTGGAGGGGGGTGACCGGCACTGCCATCGGCGGTGTGGTTCCGGCCCACTGACCACCTGCTGCTTTCCTGATCCCTCAGGTAGCTGCTGGCGCAGGGCCCCTCGGTGACCGCAGAGCCTTCCAGCGGTTCCACACGCCTTGCTGCTCACGTGTGGGGAGTCGCCCGGTGGATTCAGCGGACCGCGGCCAGGGCGGTGCAGGTACCGGGACGGGGAGCCCTCTCTGTTTCTACGTGGGCCCTTAATGCCCAGCTCCACATCGTGACTCTGTCTGCGCCTGCCGCTCCTTGGATTCGGACCTGTCCTGGCCCCCCTTCCTGGGTACAGCCGCTGTAGCGCAGAGCGGAGGGTCACGTCCATTCCTGGTGGCCCCCCTGTTGGAGCTTGGCCTGTGCCTTCTGACACTTGTGCTCTGGTTGCTACGGCCTGGGCCACTCTTGAGGCTTAAGCATCGTTAGAGGGCCCTCCACTGCCTGTGCTGTTCCCTATTTGGTGGTGGAGGCCCCCGGGGGCTGTGCTGTGTGTTTGGTGCTTACCTCCGTCACCGGGGTTGTATACCCCCGCCGCCAGACTTGCTTACCTCGTCCCTTGGTCCACCCTCTGCATTTCTTCCCCGACTGGGCCTCTGGTTTCTTGGGACACCGCCGCCATGCCACCCAAACATAGGGGCACCAAGGACACGGATTCGGCTGCATCCCGCGACAATCCAGTGACTTCCCTGTGGGCCAAGGCGCCTCCGCCCACTCAGGATGACCCCCTTGCCTCTTCGGGTGCGTCCGCCCACACGGTGCCGATCACCCAAGCCTATATGTCATCCTTCCTGCAGGAAATCAAGTCCGAAATCAGCTCCCTACGGCAGGACTTCAAAGTTGGGCTCCAGGATGTTTGCAGGGATGTCGTGGAGATTGGCGATAGGGTGGATGGTCTTGAGAAGATGATGGAACGCCAGGACGGAGGACATTGAGGGTCTCTGGAGGAAGGTGTCTGAGCTGGAAGATCAGAATATCTCCCTGCAGCTGAAACAAGAAGACTTGGAGAACCGTGGTCGGCGGAACAACCTCCGTATCCGAGGCGTGCCATTGGGAACAGAGGGGACTGTTGTCTTGGCATACACCGCAGACCTCCTCCATGCCATCCGCTAAGGGGAGGGTACCACGCCACCTATGCTGGATAGAGCTCATCGTGTCCCGGGCCCCCGCAACCGCCCCAACTTCGTTCCCGACATTATCATACGGGTCCACTTTTTTGCGGACAAAGAAGCCATCCTTCGCAAAGTGCAGGGGGCCCGGGCAATCTCCTACAATGGGCTCTGCATTCAAGTCTTTCAAGACCTCGCGCCCTACACGCTTCGCCGGAGGAAAGCCTTCAAGCCCATCACCGACAAATTGCGGGCCATGGACATTAAGTACCAGTGGGGTCATCCCTTTGCCCTGATGTTCCCCTGGGAGGGCCGGCGGCGGGTTCTCCGGACTCTGCAAGAGGCGCTGCGCCTCCTCCATTTGCCTCTGGATTCGGACACTGATGACCCCCCTTCCTCTCGCGCCCGCCCTGCGGATTCGCTCCGGCCGGAGTGGTCCACTGTTCTTCCTCCTCGCTCTGGACGTCATCTGAGGGACCTTGATTCCACTCAAGCTAAACAGGATGCCGTTAATCACGTTCGCTCCCTGAGCGCCTCTCCGTCCCTCGCACTTTAGTCACTTTCATTGCGGAGCAGTGCATCCTGATGCCCCCACCGGGGGCCCAACTCTGGGGGCCCTTTGCTCGGGCCTGTAGGCCGAAACATGCTATGCATTTCTAATTGCCTTGCGGAGGGCTGGTAGCGGGGGCTCTTTGCCTTCTGTGTGCCCGCCAACCCCCCTTTCTGCAGAGTCCTATAGGAGAGTGACTTCTCTGGAACGCCCTACCTTCGAGAGCCCGGGCTGTTCCGAAATGACTCTGTACTACCTTGGCCCAGTTGGCCTGTTTATTTTCTCTTCTCTTCCTTTTTTCCATGGCTTTCTCTTTTCTTGCCCTGCTTTGGGCTCTCTGTGGGAGCGTCCTTGCTTGCCTCTGCTGTGTGGTTTGGCTCTGAAGGGATGCGGGGGAGCTGTTGTGTCCTGTTGGGGGGCTAGCTGGCCCTGCTCTTCTGTGCCCGGTCTGCTTCCTTTGTTAGCGCCCTGGGTGGAGTGCCTCTCCTTCTTCCCCTGTGGGGCTTTGGATGCCTACCTCTTCTTTGGGGTTTCTGGTCCTTCCTGAAGTGGTTGCAGAGCATTGCTCCCCCTCCCATCTTCTCACTCTTTTCTCCCTACTCCGCGATCTGTTGCAATCCCCCCTGCTGCTGCGCGCACCTGGTCTCTCTTCCCTCCGGTCATGGCCGCCGCACCCTGCCTGAAGCTCGTATCCCTTAATGTGAAGGGACTCAATTCCCCCAACAAGCGGCGACAAATATGGCGACATCTCTTGCAGCTGAACCCTGATATAATTTTCCTTCAGGAGACTCACTTGCTCAAGGCGGATGTAGTCCGCATGGCTCATCCTCGCTTTCCGCTTCAATTTTGGGCTTCTGCTTCTTCTAAGGTAGCTGGAGTAGCAATCCTATGTCGTGCTGGCATTCAGCAGGGGGCCTCCAAGATAACCCACACCCCGGATGGCAGGTTTCTCAAAGTGGCGGTTCGAATTGGTCACAAGTCCATCACTCTTTGTAACCTGTACGCCCCCAATCAGGCGCAAGATTCTTACCTCCGGGAGACGTTGCAGGATCGAGTATTGTGCACAGATCCCTCTCTTATTGTAGGGGGCGATTTTAATCTGGTATGGGACGCCAACAACGATCGCAGCGCTTGTTCTTTTCATGGTGCCGGGGCTATGTCCTCCGCTCTCAAGAAGCAATTGACTGAGCTTGGCCTAATAGATGTTTGGCGCCATCACTCCCCCGACTTGCGAGACTACTCGTACTATTCTCCCGTACACTGCTCTTACTCGCGCATCGACTATCTCTTCGTCTCCCACTCTCTAATAGGGGAAACACTTTCGGCATCCATGTCGGACATATCAATTTCTGACCACGTGCACCTGGAGCTTCTCCTAAGGGATCCGTCTTCCCATTCTGGCCGCCCACCGCGGTTGATGTTGCGGAACTTAAGGCTGCCATTCTTTCCTATTTCGAGACGAATGATTTGCCGGAAACTCCTTTTCCAGTGGTCTGGGATGCCTTCAAGGCCACTATCCGTGGTCATATCACGTCCATAGCGTGTGCCCGGGCTCGGGAGTCGCGCTTGTTTGAATCTACCCTCTCTCGTGACAAAGGCGCTTGAGCGACTTGATCAGGCGCAGCCACAGGCTGCCCACAAGCGGCGACTGGCCGTACTGCGAGGTCAGCTCCGTGCACACCGCACCAATTAGGCTGAGCGGGCACTTCTGGCTCTTAAACAGCGCTATTACGAGGGAGGAGATAAGGTGGGTATGGTCTTAGCCCGGCGCCTGCGGGCACGAACGGCCAAAGCTCATATAGCCAACGTTAAACGCCCGAATGGCACTCGAGCCACTACTGAGAAGGCTAAGCTTGCAGCATTCCATACATATTACTCTTCTCTGTACGCCGAGGAGGCGCCCCCTCCGGAGCAGATTCGGGCCGTTCTAGATAATTGCACCTGGACTCTGATCACTACATACCATGCGCAGTTGCTGGAGGACCCTCTCTCTCAGAGCAAACTTGCGGGTGCTCTGAAAGACCTCCCTCTTGGGAAATCGCCGGGCCCGGACGGACTGCCGCTTTCCTTCTACCGGGTTTTCTTCCCGCAACTTCAGCATCATCTTCTTCGACTTTTCAATTCCTTCACGGATGCGTTAGGTCCTCCTTCCTCCATGGGACTGGCCGAAATAGCTTTACTCCCAAAACCAGGCAAGGACTCTGCGTTGTGCTCTTCTTTTCGCCCTATCGCACTTCTTAACACGGACCTTAAACTCTATACAAAACTTTTAGCTAAATGCCTGGATCCCCATCTTCCGGGCCTGATCGATCCCGATCAGGTCGGTTTTATTCGGCAGCGACAGGGGGCAGATAATGTGCGGCGGGTTGCCCATCTTGTTGGGAAAGCCCAGCATTGGAATATACCCGCATGTTTGCTGTCTCTCGACGCGGAGAAGGCGTTTGACCGCGTGGACTGGACCTTTCTCTGCGCGGTTCTCCGCAAAATTGGGCTCTGCCCCTTTGATGGTTTCTCGTATCATTGCTCCTTATCTCTCCCCTACGACTCAGGTTCGGGTTAATGGCCACCTCACCAATTCCATACACAGAGGCACGCGACAGGGCTGTCCTCTCTCTCCCCTCGTTTGCTCTTGTGGTGGAACCTCTCGCCATTATGATTCGCCAGGCGCCTGATATCCACGGCATCCATCTTGGAGGCCAACAGCACAAGGTAGCCTTGTTTGCGGATGATCTTCTTCTCACATTATCGCAACCACGCACGTCTCTCCCCGCCCTCTACCTTCTACTGCGTCAATTCGAACAGGCGTCGGGGCTTAAGATCAACCATGACAAATCCTGGGCTCTGAACCTCACTATCCCAGTAGAGGAGCTCTCAATGCTTCAGGCACTGGTTCCCTATAAGTGGGCTCAACACTCCATCCGATATCTTGGCCTCAATCTGACCCCCACCCTTGCCACCTGGTCGCAAGCAAACTGGCAAGAATGTAGACGGTCCGTGCTAGAGGACCTGCGAAACTGGAAATATCTCACTCGCTCCTGGTTGGGTCGTCTTCATGCCCTTAAAATGTCAATTCTCCCAAAAATCCTATATGTCTTCCAATCCCTTCCCACCCCTATCCCGCACCATCAGATCCAAAGCCTGCAGCACGAACTCACCAGGTTTGTCTGGGGGGGACGCCGCCCGCGATTTTCAGCAAAATCCTTATGCTACCTCGGGACAGGGGGGCCTGGCCTGTCCTAACCTGTTGGATTACTACTGGGCGGCACACCTCCGCTTCATCTCTGAACGGATGGCTTGGGAGAGTGAGAAGGTGTGGTTCCATATGGATAGGGCGGTGACTGGGCGCTCCGTCTGGGATCTGCCCTCTCGGGTCTCTCGCTCACGAAGCGCGTACATAGCCGTTCCTACCAAGACAGTTCTCGACATCTGGGATAAGGTGGCTGTTTCTAAAGGCCTCACCACCTTTCCCTCTCCTCACACTCCTATCGCTGGTAATTCCCTCTTTCCACCTGCTTTACACCCTACCGCTTTTATTGAATGGTTGGACGGCGGGTGCAGAACGATACGGGACCTTTTCGTGGGTGCCACCTTCAGGTCTTTTGACCAATGTAGGCAGGAGTTTCACCTCCCCGACGGGGCTCGAATACAGTATTTGCAACTTCGACACTGGATATATGCTGAATCTCTGGCGCCGGCGGCCACGCGTGCCCTCACCCCCTTCGAGCGGCTGGTCCGTTCGTTCGATAACTCTAGGGGCCTTATTTCACGTACTTATCACATCCTCCAACATTATCCACGGTTAACCCCTCACCCCTACCAGTCTCGTTGGCAGTCTGATTTGGTCACGGACATCACCCCTGCACAGTGGGATCACTTGTGGCGTGACATCCCGAAGGTATATCACTGTATTTCGCAGCGAGAAACTGCCTACAAGGTAATGACCCAGTGGTACTACACCCCCCCAAAGACTACATAAAATGTTCCCTACGACCTCTCCTCTTTATTGGCGATGCTCGACCTCGCCTGGAGATTTCCTTCACATCTGGTGGTCTTGCCCACTTCTGGCCACCTACTGGAAAGAGATACTTAGCCACATCAAATTGGTTCTTGGCTTCCCCCTGCCTGAAACTCCAGCTACAATACTCCTAGGCATCAAGCCTGCTAATTTGCGCGCGCTGACTCGTAGTGACTGGCATATTTGTCTCCATATGCTGGGTGCAGCGGAACAACTTATAGCGCTATACTGGAAGAAAGCAGAGACCCCCCCGGTTACTATTTGGTTCACTCGCCTATGGCACACCATGGCCATGGAACTTCTCACTGCGCGCTTGCAGAATCGAGACACCCAGTTCAGCAAACTCTGGCAACCACTGATTGACCACTTCTGTAGGATTGAACATGCCCGTTTCCAGCCCCCGAAACTTCGGGCTCTACGCCTCTTTGAAGATGCACTACTTCCCTTTGCTTTCACCGTGCCCCCTTGATTCTAACGCCACCACGCTACTACTTGACCATCAGGCCACTATCTCGGCGAGGACTACTTCCCGCACTTCACTTTTCTTTTCCTTCCTCTTTTTCCTCTTTTTTCCCTTCTTTCCTTTTCGCTTCCTTTCTTCTTGTTTTTCTTCCTCTTTCTTGCTAGCCCTTCCTGTCTCTCTCTATCTTCTCTATCTGTCTCGTGTCTATGTTTGAGTTCGTTCACTTATTATGGTTCTACCCATTTGGAGATGCCTTTCAGCATACGCCTGACTCTTCTGCTTTTTACATTTTGCGGCCGGCCCTGCATGGGTTGTAGGCGACTTGCTGTGTAACCTCATGTGGATGCATAACTCTCCTACTGCCACACCCATGCCTCATCTTTACTTGCCCTATTCTGCGGCTGTAGGCGACATGCTGTGTATCTGTGGTTTATTCTCCTCTTCCTTAATAAAAATAGATTTATATCAATAACATGACAGGAGGCTAGCAGCCGTCGGGAATGGTCGCTCCCTGAAGCGGCTCCGCAGCCCTCGCCAATTATCTGACTGAATATCTGGACATAGCGTGTCAGATTTCCCCCGCTACGCGGAAATTGCCTTTCAACTGTACTGGGCAACTGGAGGTTGGGCCGCGATCGACCGGCTTCGCTGCTCGGGTGCAGGGACGGACCCGGAGCGCGAAGCCAGAACGGGCGTAAAATGGCGCCCGGAAAGCGACGGATAAAGACGGAGCTCCCCTGGAAGCTGCTGCAGTGACCAACCTCCGTTGAAGTGCTGCCGTGAAGCCCCGGGGCACCGCTGGTGAGCGGCGGCTGCTCCGGTCATGCCTGGGGAGAGAGGTGAGCCAAGCCGGCGAGAGTGCGGGGAGCGGAGTGGGGGCTGGCTGCCTGGTGACACGGGCGCCCCGGCTGTGCGGCCTTCCTGCGGCAGCCCTCACCCGTTCCTACAGCGAATCCGCACCGCAGAGGCCTCCCAGCGCAAATCTGGAGTGGTGCCGGTTGGACGTCCGCTGGGGTGGCGCGGCGCTCCAGACGCTTCTGCCACCGAGGAGTGACTGCGGGGGTCTGAGCTACCCTGTGAAAATCGAGGCCCCGGCTTCGGGCCTGCTTGTTCCACAGCCCGGACCCGGCCCCGGGGCGGACAGAGGGTCATCCGGCTTGTGCCCGGCCTCTCCTCACGACGATAGCGGCAGGGACGGTGGTCTTCTTGGACGATCCTCGCCGAGGGGGGAGAGAGGAGAGTGAACATGACGCAGCCCCGGGGTAGGAGCCGGCGCCTTGGGGCCTATACAGTATCGCAGCGTCTGGTGGGCGGGTGGCCCAGACCGGATGCGCAGCAACCTGCACCACGTCGCGCCGGAGCCAAGGGCGCCCTCCCCTACGATCTGCGGCCCGCACTGCACACCAACCAGGCATAGTTGGACCATTTGGCTGTTGGGGGTGCCGGCGTGCCTCCCCCTCACCCCTTCCGATTGGGCTACAGCACCTGGAACTCCAACAGGCCGACGCGGGATCGCTTTCCTCCTTCGTGTGGGCGGCGGCTACCACAGGTGAAGCCCTTAGACCTCAGCACGTGTCTTGGAGGGCTCTGAGGCCCCCCCCTTGCGTCTTCTCTGGCAGCGATGGCTGCAAACAAGGGGCTCAAGCCCCAAACTCAGGAACAGTTGGCTAAATTTGCTTGGACTAAGCAGGGAGAGGAGACCGACACAGCACCGGGGGACGACCCCAGGGCCTCGCAGGTCCGCTCCACGGCCAAAACTCTTACGCTCGAAGACGTCATGGAAGTGATCGCAAGCGTGCGAACGTCGCTGGAAACAAAAATTGACTCGGTGAATATTGAAGTTACTCTCCTCCGGGCGGAGCTCAAGAAGATGGACTCGAGAGTTAAGGACGTAGAGACCACTACAAAAGCGTTGGTGTCCGACACCTCCATTCTGACTGACTGAAATATTTGTAGAGCGCACTAATGCCGAGACGTCTTGGCGCTGAGGTAATAGCCGTCCACCTGGTTGGCAGGCCTAGAGCTGGGAGAAGAGCCAAGTTTTAATCATCTTTCTAAAAAGAGTCCTGCTGGGCTGCAGTCTCATGTGGATTGGGAGGGAGTTCCACAATTTAGCCGCTTGGTAGGAGAACCCCCTTCCGCCCCATCTAGCGCTTCTTATCCTAGGGAGAAGGACCAGTCCAGTGTTTGCCGACCTGAGGCAGCGTACAGGCAGATATCGCGGGAATAGGAGTTGAATGTCTGCCGACCCTCCTCCATAAAGGGCTTTATGGACTAGGCAAAGAGCCTTAAAATCTATTCTTCGGCGGACTGGGAGCCAATGGAGGGATCTTAGGCTTGCGGATGTTGGATGGTGTTTAGGTAGCTCTAACAGTACTCGATGCGGCCGCGTTTTGTAGAGACTGTAATTTAGAGAGCTGTCTAACACCCGCGCCCAGGTATAACGCATTGCAGTAGTCTATTCGAGACAAGACCAGCGCACCGACTACCGTTTTCCTCAACGAGGATGGAATGAATGGGAGAATCTTCCGCAATACTTTCAATGTGAAAAAACAGGCCGATGACACTTGATTTATCTGGAATGCAAGCGTTAGGTCCTTATCGACCAGGAACCCTAGATTTCTGGCCTTCGGAACAGGGACAGGAAATGTTCCGGCTTCTGGCGGCCACCAGAGTTCGCTCCAAACCGTGGGTTTCTGCCCGAACTCTATGACCTCAGTTTTCTCCGTATTTAATTTCAAGAAGTTTGAGTTCATCCAAGCCATCAATGCCTTTAGGCAATTCCGGAACCTTTCCGCCATCAGGTCCACATTTTGCGTAACTGACACCACTAATTGGGTGTCATCCGCATATGACACAAGAGAGAGACTGTGGCTTTTTATTAATCTAGCCAGTGGGGCAACATACACATTGAACAGGGTGGGGGACAAGGCGGAACCCTGGGGCACTCCACACGGGAGTGTGAACTTTCCCGACTGAAGTCCATCCCAGTGAATTGCCTGTTCCCCGTTTGCCAAGTATGAGGCTAGAAGGGCCAAAGCCTTCTCCCCAATACCAACCGCTTTCAGCCTTTGTACCAACACCGTGTGATTTACGGTGTCGAACGCTGCGGTTAGGTCAAGTAGTATTAGGGTGGCCCTACCCCCTCCGTCCATCACCTTTCTTATCTCTTCCGTCGCCATGATCAAGGCAGATTCTGTTGAGTGTTGAGCTCTAAATCCGTGTTGTGTAGAGTCTAGAATGTTATTTTTAGCTAGGTATTCCGTCAACTCCCTATTTAGGGCTTTCTCCAGTAACTTGGAAGGAAATGGGAGACAAGAAATTGGTCGGTAGTTCTTGACCTCCAAAGGGTCAAGTGAAGGTTTTTTAAAATGGGTCTGATACAGACCTTTTTCCAGCACAATGGAAAGACCCCTGAAGTAATGATTGTGTTCAGTAAGGGGGTCAAGCAGGCACTGATCACCTCTGGAGCTAAGTGTAGAATAAAAGGGGACAGGGGTCCAAAGGAGACCCCGACTTGGTTTTCACCAGTAGGTCTACCACTTCATTCTGTTCCAGCGTTTGGAACCGTATTAAACTAGCATCAGGGGCAGTGTCTTCTTGTCCATCTGTACCATTCCCTACTGGGTTAGGTACTATGTTCAGGAGCTCGTTGTATACTAACTGTATTTTATGCTGAAAGAAACCAGCCATTTTATCCACTAGTGGTTGATTTGGTGAAAACACCGTATCCCGTGGGCATTTGGACAAGATGGTGATAGTTTTAAACAGTTCTTTGAAGGAGTTTGACGCCTCCTGAATTTTAGCCGCAAAATATTTTGATTTGGCTTCTTTTATAGAGGACTTGTATTCCTCTAATACTAAATTGTAATGACTCCTATGTTCCGCGCTATAGTTTGATCTCCAAATTCGCTCCTGACGTCTACACTTGATTTTTAGCTGTTTAAGCTCAATCGAGTACCTGGGCGATGAGACTTGTCTACTCCTTTGATGCTTAGACTCTTCCGGTGCCAACTTATTTACTGCCTGAGTTAGCCAGTTTTCATAATTGTTGGCTGCCAGGTTTGAGTCCAGAACATCTGGTAAGTTCTTTGATAAGGCTGAGATCAGATCCTGTTCTTGAATTGATTTCCAGGAGCGGGATTTCACCAGCGAAGAGCTAATCCTACGGCCACCACTGGTTGCTGCCATCCGGACATTAAAATAAACTGCAGAGTGGTCTGACCATAATAATTGTTGTACTCTCGTCACTTCTATGGAGGAGTTGTTCGTAAATAGTCCATCTAGCGTGTGGCCAGCTTTATGCGTAGGTTCTGATACTAGCTGGCTCAGGCCATATCCGGCCATGTTGTCTATCAAGCATGATGTATCGGTATCATTAAATGATTCCAGATGGAAATTAAAATCCCCAAGGACTGTGAAAGTAACAGTGTCTAAGCACGATTCTAGGAAAGTCTGCAATGAGGTAATGGAAGCGGCTCTCGTGCCAGGGGGTCTATAAATAAGAACTCCTGGGACGAGCTCGCAATTGTTTCTTTTAATACTAAAGGACATTGCCTCAGCTTCTAATGTGGGTTCAGGCTTAATCTTCACAGTAAAGTGGGACCGGTAAATCAGCGCTAAACCTCCCCCTTTAGCCCCAACCCTATCTACATGGACTACAAGATAACCCGCAGGCACAGCTGCTCCCCAGTCAGGGTCTGAAAAGTTGTTTGCCCAAGTTTCAGTAAGAAACAGCAAATCTGGATTTTCAACTTGGATCAGACACTCAAGCTCATATTTGTGTTTGATCATGGATCGTGTATTAAGTAAGATGCAGCAGATGTTTTCAAGCTCATTCCGGCCGGCTCCTTGTATAGGTGCAGGCGGCTGGGAATCCCTAGTATTTCGGGGGACTGCATTATCTCGGTTATTACCGGGTTTAGTAGTCAGCCCATCATTAGTTGGGTGGTTGGTTTTAGTAGGAAGGTACAAAGGTGTCAGACCACAGGTATTACATCGCATCGGGCTACAGTTCAATGTGTCTGGGATTGACACAGGCTGGGGACACTCACCATATCTAAGGGCGAGGAGTTCATTTCGGGTATAAATGTATCTTCTAACATGGACAGGGGTCCTGGCACTGGGCACATTCCGGGCGCTGACGGGCGCAGACTGGCTTGCCTTTGGCGCACCCGCTGCGCGCGCCCGCTGCACGGTCGCAGCATCCGGTATTTAAAGGAAATGGGGAGGGAGATTACACGTCTAGAACGCTAACCACAGGGCCCGCAATCAACGTGATAGCAGCAGGAGTTAAAAAGCACGAGTATCCTTTTAAAACACAGTTTCACAAATTTTAAAAAGCAGTACACACAAATTAATCTAAGTTTGCATCTAACATCCCCCCGGCTCTAACAGCACAGTGTCAGGTTTACTGGCTATTACCAAGTGCGCGGTCGCAGCATCCGGTATTTAAAGGAAATGGGGAGGGAGATTACAGCGGTAAGTAACCCAGCTCCAAGACCAGCAGAAGAAGATGGAGGTGCTCTTGGATGACTACGAAGGGAGGGCGAGACGGAACAGCATCCGTATCCTAGGTGTTCCGGAAAAAGCGGAGGGACCAGCGGTGGATCTTTTTGTGGAGGACCTGGTGCTCACTAAGCTACACCCCAAACGTCTCTCTAACTACTTCTCCATTGAACGGGCCCATAGGGTCCCTGGTGGACGCCCAACACCCGGTGCCCCTCCCAGACCTATCATCGCTAGGGACTTTAACTTCCGCAACAGGGACGTCATTTTACAAACAGCGAGAGCAGGCCCCCCTGTCACGATCGACAATGCAAATGTCACCTTCTTCCCGGACTTCACAGTCAAGGTTCAAGCCCAGAGACGCAGCTTCACAGCGGTCAAGAAAGCTCTGCGAGACAAGGAGATTAAGTACTCGATGCTGTTCCCGGCTAAACTCCGAGTTGAATCGGAAGGGAAATCATGGTTCTTCCTCTCTCCGGAAACCGCCTGGGAATGGCTCGAGGGCTGGCGCCAGGTGGACAGACCACTGGAAGGTAAACACAGGGGGGAGCTCCGTAATGGCCAGAGAGTTCCGATGGGGCCTAAGGAGCATAGCCAAGACGAGGATCCCACCGGGTGATACTGCACTGAGGTACCAGACTCCTCTTCATTCCCCTTGATCCCACTGGGGGACACCGGACCCGTTTTGATATGCACTCTGGGGTTTATAAGAGACCAAAACCTAAGAGTCTGCTGGGAACACTATGTAAGGGCTGAGATCCCGGATGAGACTGCGACTCAAGGACACGAGGTCCCTGTCACATTGATTGTAACCTGCCTGATTTCTATAATCTGTTTGGCTAACGATGGACCTAGTGCTTACATGCTTTAGTAGCTATGATACACTTCATACGGAATTAGGCGAGGGGTGATGGTGGTTAGCCAGGCTCCCTTCGCAAGATGGGGTGGGCGACAGGTACTCTGCCTTGTTGGGGGGTGGAAAGTTGTGATTCCACTGGCAGGGGGGCATGGAGGGGGGTAAGGGGAGGGGGAGGGGGGTTAGTCGGGTCTCTCAATGGGAGGGAGGTGGGATGGGGGTTACGGGGGGAGGGGGGATAGTTGGGTTGTTAATTGTTGTAGTTACACTAACACAGAGCATTCAGAGAAACGTGCATTTGACTGCCACTGATTCTGCCTTATTCACACGACCCAGGTGCCCGAAAGACCGGGGTGGGAGGAAACTTGCGGGTACTGATGTGCTGAATTGCACCTCTAGCTGGAGGGCGCTCTTTGGAATACCATCACATGCGCCATTTACCCCCCTAACCATCCACTACCACATACTCTGATGGGTACGAGCGATATGAAGATATCCATAATGACGTGGAATGTCAATGGGTTGGGAAGCAAGATAAAAAGGGGAATAGTCCTTCAATACATCAAACGGCAACTCCCAGATCTCGTATTACTTCAGGAAACGCACTTAATAGGAAATAGTTGCAAGGCTCTCAAAAGATGGGGATACACGCTTCTGGTCCACTCAGGTTTTACATCGGGATCTAGAGGCACAGGTATACTAGTGCGTAAAAACCTGGCCCTTACCCCCACCCGGGTGTGGAGTGACCCACAGGGTAGATTTGCAGTGCTTGAAGGGATGTGGGAGGGCAAACCACTCAACATTATTTCAGTGTATCTTCCACCCTCACTGGGTAGAGTGGCATTGCAAGACCTGGGTAAAACCCTCATAGACCTCCCCCAAGGTACTCTCATATTGGGAGGGGACTTCAATATGGTGATGGACGAGACGATAGATAGACACCCTCAGAGACAGTCTCCCCGACGTACCTCACACATAGCTGACTTTGCCCAAGCAATGGGTCTCACGGACATCTGGCGTACATTCAACCCAAGTACACCCTATTTTACACACTATTCTAATGCCCATAAAAGCATGTCTCACATCGACTACTTCTTTACCTTACAGGCGGACATCGGATTGTTTCGCCATCCCCACGGTCTTCCAAGAGGCATATCCGATCATTCTCCCCTCATGATGGACCTCACCTTCCACCGCCACTGTACTCGAGGCCCCTTGGTCATCAATCCGTGGCTTCTGACGATTCCAGATATTAAAGACGATCTGGCCGAGCACACAGAATATTATTTTAATGAAAATGTTGGCTCGGTTGACTCGGCCTGCGTCATCTGGGAGGCATATAAGGCTGTAATCAAGGGACGTGCGTTGGCATTAAAGATAGGATATATTAGGAATCAAAATGCTCACCTGACAACTAGAAAGCGACTTGCTTCACCTTGAGACCGTGCATAATACCTCACCTTCCGATAGTAACGCTCAGGCTCTCCGTAACAAGCAACTAGAATACAACGCCCTCAACTGGGAGAAGGCGCAAGCTCGACTCCTCCATACACGCCACAGAGTGTATGAACTGGGTGAACGTGGTGGAAAGATGCTGGCTTGGTTAGAAAGGCGAGACCAGGTGGGTCCCTGAGCTCTTGCTCGATGATGGGAAGCGAGTAACTGAACCGCAGGAAGTGGCCAATGCATTTGCAGACCACTTGGAGGCATTATACTCTTCCAAAACTACTGCCACCGCTAGTGACTCCCGCCAGCTCCTGGAAGAAATGCCCCTCCCCACAATCTCGGACAGCGATAGAGCCGCTCTAGATGCGGACATAACCACGGAGGAAATTTGCAAAGCTATATTTGCTATCAACTCGGGGAAGGCAATGGGGCCCAACGGGATCCCAATTGAATTTCTCAAGGGAATGGCCCTCAAAATAGCCCCCACCACAAAAATATGTACTATGAAAGTCTGGAGCAGGGTGTTCTCCCCTTAGACCAAAGGTTGGCGTCTATAGTGGTTCTATGTAAACCCGGCAAGTCGGCGACACACTGTAGCTCATATAGACCCATCTCCTTAATTAGCTCGGAGGCCAAGGTACTTGCCAAACTCCTTGCATCACGCCTGATTACAATCATTCCCTCCATGGTTCATGATGACCAATCAGGTTTCATGCCGAGCCGAAACACGGCCCTGAATATTCGCCGAGCCCATAATGTCTTGAGCCGTCAACCATACCTGCAAGAAGACGCAGTAATATTGTCACTAGACGCCGCAATCTCGTTTGACTTTGAGGTCCTGGCGAGATTCGGTTTCGGCCCTCGCTTTCGTAAATGGGTGGCACTATTGTATACTGAGCTACTGGCCCAAATTTGAGTCAACAACTGCACATCACGAGTGATTGCCTTGCAGAGGGGGACTAGACAGGGGTGTCCTTTGTCCCCGCTCCTCTTTGCATTGACTCTGGAGCCACTTGCACACTGGATCAGATGAGATATTCCAATACGTGGCATGCGATGGAGCGAGGACGTAGTGGATAAAATATCGCTTTACGCAGATGACTTCCTGATTTATTTGACATCCCCACGAGCCTCACTCAATAGGCTCCTTAACGTTATCGCCAACTTTGGTAAATACGCAGGATATACGATCAACTGGTCGAAATCGGTATTATATGTTTTACATGGCCCCCCACCCCAACTGCTGCGCGGCTATGAAATAGTGATGACCTCCGAGGGTTTTAGATACCTAGGGATCTATATAACCTCCGACCCCAAAATATTTTACGACCAAAATCTTCTTGGCCCCCTTAGACGACTGCAAGAGGATGTCCAGCATTGGAGAACGTTACCTCTATCCCTCCTGGGAAGAGCGGCTTTATTTAAAATGCTGGCACTTCCTAGATTTTTGTATGTCCTCCAGAACTGCCCATTCCCCATCGCAGATGCATACTTCGTGGCTATAGAGGGTGAGATTCGGACTCTATTGTGGGACGGCGGGGCACCTCGTATCGCCCTCCACAAGCTAACGAGAGGGTGGTATTACGGGGGAATCGCACTCCCTGACCTCCGTTTGTACTACTGGGCCACACAATTGGTGGCTACAAATCACTGGATTCACGGCTCCCCTTCAAATCCGGCCTTTCACCTAGAGAAATACCAGACGGGACGGGAGGGCTATCTGGGAGCCCTCTATAGCAAAGTCCAGAAGGGCCGTTACCTCAGACCTATGTCACAGACAGTAGCCCTCTGGCACCGGGCGACTAAACGCCTAGGATGGGCTGGTAAATTTACGAAATCCACACCGCTGTGGTCTACACAGAAACTGGGGCTACTTTGCCACCAGTTGGGCTTCAACAATTGGGATACTATTGGTATAACAAATATAGGCGACCTGATGCACAAGGGCAAACTCCTCACCTTCAAAGAACTACAAACTAAACATAACTTGGCTTCCGGAGAAATCTATCGATATTTACAAATCCGGCACGCAATTCAGACCAATATCCCCAACTTGTCCTCCTTGCCGGACTCCACCCCTTTAGAAGACCGCTTGCTTTCAGAACCGCTCCTGACAAAGGCCGTATCCTGCACTTATCGCAAGCTCTGCAACAATCTACCTGACTCCCTCCACAGTCTTCGAAACCAATGGCAGATGGACATGGGGCCCATAGACGATGACGACTGGCAGACAGCACTAATGTCCCATAGGGAAACAGCGATAAATCAGCGCTTTCGTCTTATCCAACAAAAAATCCTGCATCGCTCTTACCTATCGGGGGTACTTCTAGCAAAGATAGGCCGCAGGACAGACGCACTGTGCCTCAGGGGGTGTGGGCAGGAGGGCACCTTTTACCATATTCTCTGGAATTGCCCGGAGATCCGCCCCATGTGGAACACCGCAACCCGGAAAATGAGAGATACGTTGGGGAAGCGAATCGATCTGACGCCAGGGATGGGGATCCTGAACATATGGGACGCCACAGATCTGACTGAAATAGAGCAACAGTGGGTGACACTGGGATACCTATTAGTAAAGAGAGAGATTGCAAAGTCTTGGGGTTCCGACAGGAGGCCTCTCATAGTGGGCTGGGTGGCGGAAATGGATCGATGCATGATTGCGGAGAAAGAGGTCTATAAAAGGCGGGGCTGCCCCAAGAAATGGGATCGGAAATGGAAGATGTGGAACATGTTCAGGGGCGAGATTTGCACCTCCCCGGTAGATGATGTGGCAATGCGCAGAAGTGCAGAACAGTGGAATCTCTGTTGAATATGTCATGTGATTTGTATGTGTTTAAACTGATATCTTTTTAACTGACATGTACGTTGATCTGCAATGTCTACTCTGTGATTTGATTCAATAAAAAGTTTAATAAAAAAATTAAAAAATAACATGACAGGAAGAGGCAGTTCTACCATTTTTCCAGTGATTTACCAGGTTGGGCATCCAATTTTCTTCCATTAATGTACAACATCTTAGCCTGTTTGTAAGTATGTATGTGGCATTTGTATAGTGCACACCTAGCCAAAAGGCAGTAGAGCACTGTACGAGCATAAAGACCGACAGGAGAGGTCGCTAGTTTGTGGACTTCACTGCGATGTAGTGTTCTTTAGAGAATTGTGTCTTCAATCCTTTCTTAAATTGGAGCCGTATTGGGGTGGTCCTGATGATGTTCCAAATCCTGGGTGCATAAATTGAAAAGGCCTGCTGCCTTGTTTTCACTTTTTTACAATCTTTGTCTGCAATCTTGTGTCTTGGCAGTGCTTGTGAGAATCACCACAGATAGTGAGTTTGTTGGCAAGGTAAGTGGGGGTGCTGGTCCTGATGGTTTTGTAAATGGTGCAGCTGGCTTTGAAGATGGTACTGGCTGGCAAGGGTAGTCAGCGAAGTTTCATCAGGATGGAGGTGATGTGATCATATTTCTTCAGGCCCTGGATGAGACGTGTGATAGCGTGTAAGATGCACTTGAGGGGTTTCCCTGTGCAGTCTGGGGGGGCTGGAGCAGAAAGCTTCCACCATCCAGATGCAGAGTATGAGGGCTTACACAGCAGTTGGAAGTCGCTTTCTGGAAGGAATGCTTTCACTTTATTTAGAAAACTGAGCTGGGGCCAGCTGGTCTGTCTTTTTGGCAACCAGTTCCTTGAGGGTGAGCTGAACCTCCAGGTCTGGATGATGTGCAGGCAGCCTTTAGAAGTTTTGTATGTGTGAAACAGAGAAGACTCAAGTAGAGTTGTGTATCATTGGCTTAGTGGTGAAAATTTGTATTGTTATTTGTAAAGCACCATGCAGCTCTATGTAGATGTTAAAGAGAGAGGAGGTGGCCCTTGGAGTGATGTAGATTTTGGAGTGTGTTGGCTGTTTGACATGTTGACTACATTGAGTGTGTTGATGAGGTTGTGTCACGATGTGGGCCCCCCAGAGGCACATGGGTCAGATTTCTGTCCCCCTGGTACAAGGACTTAGTTCAATGCATCAACACAAATAAGAACTTTAGTTGGACTGCGACCATATACACAACTCACTGTGCTGTACTCTGTAGGCAGTGCTTTCTCATTAAGATTAGTCCCACTAAATGGGCTTATCGATACAATGGCACTCCAAACCCCCTTTGGCGAAGGAGTGCCACATTCAAAATAGCGCTATGAAAAACAATATAAAACTTTAAAAATGTTATTTCTAAAGTCCAGAGCATTAAATATGAATGGTAACCAAAGAGAATGAGAAAATAAATGCAGCATGACACGGCCAATGAAAACAATAGGAACATTCCTAAAATTGGTTAGCAAGTTCCAAGCATCCTAACATCCCATCACTACTTCTTAACACTTTTCTAACTTTTAGCAGAAGTAGAAAATAGCAAGCTTATAAATTGATTTTCTTTAGATGGATTGCAGAGCATACCTTATCTCTGTAAAAAATATCTGTTTAGCTCTTCTTTATCACAGCCCTTGCAGTGTGCGATGATAAGCAGTGCCGGGCTGAAGGCCACTTCTCTGCACTGCTCCCGGAGCAGCCACCTGACTGGGTATGGTTGTCACAGCAAACCAGCATGATATCTGATTTGCTAGTTAATCACAAGGTCTCTCCAATTAATGGTCAGATACCATAGTTTTTATAGTATCCGATCTGTAGTTTCAGGGTTTGTGGTAGATAGTGGGAAACGTACGAAACTGGGTCTACGTGTTATGCGGATGCTATGTGAGTGTTGGGGTCATCTAGGTTAGGATGTGATTGTGGGGACTGGCAGTTGACTGAGGTACATGATTTATCTTACATTGTAATTTTTAGTGGAACAGGGGTTCGGGTCCAAGGCCCTTTTAAAGGCATCACAGGCCCAAACATGCGATACTCTTGTCTGTTTCTGCCCTTTGCTGGGGGTGCCTTGAGGTGGTTATTTAAGGAAAAAGCAGGAAGTGATGTCACGTCCTTGCCCACGGATAATGGGAAGTCCTCTTGACTGCCATATTCTCTTAAAGCTTTAATAGATTACAGGAAGATTCCTAGCTGGAGTTCTTACCACTTTTACTAAAGTCTAAGGGGCTTATTTATGAGCCCTTGTGGCACATTTACGCCGCAGTTAAGTCACTTTTTGTGATGCTGCAGCGGTGTAAATAATGCGCCATGTTGCTCTATATTTACAAAGTGACGCATCGAGGCAGATGCGCACTTCGTAAAGCCCTGCGCTACATTATACCTGCGTCAGGTATATTGTATGCAGGGTGGGTGTACCCCCTCATCAAACCCTCATAGAAGTGGTGCATTGAAATCTATAAGATTTCAGTGCGCGGCTTCTAGGACGCCACTGCGTCAAATCCTTACGCCTGCCTTATAGCAGGAATAAGGGTGACGCAGTGCTATACTCCTAGCCCTCCCCCCGGCATTGATGGAGTTGCGTCACGCTTCAGACACAACTTCAGCAATGCGTCAGTTTTGCGCTGATAGATAAGTCAGTAATACGGACGTATCTGTCAATCCTTGCGACATGATGCGTCATACAGTAATTATGACACATCAAAGGTGTCGCAAGGAGGGCTCACTGAGAAGTGTTGCATCGCTGCTTTGTCGCAGTGATGCGACACTTCTCAGAAATAAGGCCCTTAATGTGCAGGCACATCTCAGATTTGTGTTAAAGTTATCCTCAAGCAAAACGTTTTGGTTTGCTGTAATTTCACATTTGAATTGACTAGTTTTGAAATGAAAAACCAAATGAAATTTGTACAATGTAGTCAACAATTACACTGTACTGTAATTTTGTATTTCAAATTTCTTTTTTGAAAAAGAAGATATTGTATGTTGTAAAGTGTTCAATGATTACATACTGGTGTGAAGCTATGTCTTCCATGAAAATCCCCACAAATAAAACTGGGTTTACTATTAAGCATTGTTCCTTTCGAAACATCACATACACACCTACATTTATTTAAAAGAAACAATACTTACTTTTATGCCTTGCTGAATATCTCAATCCAGCAGACCCCGAACAACAGTCATCTTTTCCAGCGGTGCCTCCTCCTCTATGGCGGAGGAACGTCACCCCCCCCCCCAAAACACGGCGGGAAAGGAAAAAAAAACAACGCTCATGTTGTTTTATTTCTCCTTTCCTGCCGAGTCTTGGGGGCGGGGCCTGGGGGGTGACGGCACTGAGGGGAGTTGTAGTGCACTCCGTTCACTGTGCATGAAGGTTTGGCCGGCCGTCTCAGTAAAACTCTCTCCAACCCCAGCTGCAGGAACAGACTCCCAGTCTGTCGTGATGCACCAAACGAGGGCGCTCAGGCCAGTCCTGAAGCTGCTCTCAAGCTGCTCTCATGTGAAAGCAGCTTCAGGATTGGTCGCAGGGCATTCTGGGAGCCTGTGCCTGTCTGAGGCAGCAGAGCAGAGGATTGTGATGCAAGACACAGCCGGCTGAAGGTAAGTTTAAAATAAAAAAAATGTTTTGCCCGCCACCCTTCACGACCCCTATGCCTCCTCTTCACCCCCAAATCCCCCCCTCCACCCGCCACGCCACTCGTGCCAAAAACGGGCCGCTACTGGTCTTTTCCAAAGACAGATAGCTAATACAGCAGATTCTCAAAGAAGCCTCAACAGATGGCTACTCAATTTAGAATATTTCCCAAACCCATACTGCAGAGCACATTCACAGACATACATGCAATCTTTCTTAGAGACCAGCACATCACATTAATATTTTCAAACGTGTTCAGAAATATGCAGGACTTTTCTGCAACTTCCAACTCGTCAAACAACTCTTACATGGCTTTCTCAGCATCACAATCCTATGGATCTCACTATACAGTTTCTGAAGGACAACTGATTCCTAAATCTTCAACTCAAAGAGATTTATCACATTGCAATGAAGGGATACCACCACAGCCTGCATGCAATAAGCTTGAAATCTTCCATTTAGAAGAGTGCAGAATAGTAGAACAGATTTCAATAATCATCCAACTAGTCAAATATGTCCCAAATTCCTCTGTCCTTTGGAATTTGCTGGCTCAAAGTACCGTGTACAGCTACACTCATCCTCCTACATTAACATGCCCAAGTTGAAAATTCCCACAAGAATGCCTAAAAGCAGCATCATGTACCTGCGGACCAAACTTCCAACAATTAATCAACTCTATGGACCTCTCCTTGGCCTCCTTCCCATTACTTTACGTGCAGTACAGTCTCAAACTTTTCCTCTTCCCTCCAGACTTTCACTATCCGCACTGATAGCACTTCCATTTCTGTTGCGATCACATATTTCCACATTTCTCTACTCTTGCTCTGCAAAGCTTACAATCTGACCTCTAACACTACTTTCCTGGACGTGAAGTAACATTCACACATGTGCATGGATGTTTCTTTGTACAATGTACTAGTATCTTGGCAGTGCAATTCTTCACCACAAAATGTCTCCCTTAGACAGGCCATTTCTCACAATCTGATATTTGTTTACCTTTTAATTCAAGGAGCTTCTCCTGCAAGTAGGCATGCTGTCCGATGCTCTGCAGAGCCCGCCACACAACAGCATCTTCCATGGGTTTCTGAGCCTTTACAGTGTTACTTCTGTGGATTAGAGAACAATATTGTAGAAGACCCTCAACCTTCACAGCACACTCTTCTCACTCTTGAAGCATCCTTCCATGTACACCAAGTAGTGACACGCTGCAACATCCTTCTGTATCTACATTGCACATGGCATTCTAGTTCAGATGTTACTGCATTCAAGATTTTACTCGGGGTCCTGGGGCAGATGATGGGTAGTCAGGCAGTTGCACTCCACATCCAAATCCAAGTTACTTCCTTTATACATTTGGCTTGGCAAAGGAGTTTATGTCTTACTCTCAGTGCAAACTGTCTGAGTTGGTAGTTGGTTGTGAACTTGAGTTAGTACATTGCAGTAGCCTTTAATAAAACTAGCTAGTGTTCTGTTATACAAAAGTCAGTTGCGGAAACCATGTATGTACTTTACACAGTGGTCATCCCCACTGTGAAGTTATAGTGAGACTGAGTTTCCATAGGAAATTGATATTTAGTTTTGCTAATAACTTTAGCACAGTTTAACGAATATTCAAATAACTTACTGAGGAAAGGGTCATCCACTTCAGCCCTTTCCTCGAATGTTTTGGGGTGATCATCAAGCGGGGGCGGAGAAAAACGGGAGGGGTCCAAAAACGTGTTTTCCCTATGCAGTTCCCATAGGAACTTTAGACAACACTAGAACCAAAATGGCTGAAAGGAATTGCATCAAATTTGGCTGAACGCTAGATCTTTACCCAGAAAACGTGAAAATACATTCATCTATTTCAAAGAAATTAATCTTCAAAATGTATAGATATCTAGCAATACTGTAATACCAGGGAGTCCTGAGGAAATACTTGAGGAGCACAGAGAGGGGGGAAAAAAACAACAATTGAAGCATTCTGATTGGCTGTGCCAGTCTCTTGGGAACGAGCACTGTGATTGGCGGCTGGCCGCAACGTGAAGAGAAATTTTGCTGCTGCCATTTTAGGACCATGAGACTCGGTCCCCGTCCCCTGAATATTGAAATAAAACAACATATGTGGGTGCAGGGAAGGGATACCAGTGGGAACAGTTGGCCCGGGCTTCCTCCGGAAAGGACCATGATAACTTCTTGTTTGAAATAAAATGCATAAATCTTACTTCAATGCGATCAGCCTGGTTTGTGAAGAGAATCAAGAATTTGACACCTGGCTTTAGCCAATTTGAAGCACTAAGAACGCCTTTTCGTTTCTAGAGTTTTTCAGCCACACGCATTGATAATCACCTTGCTACAGTCCAGACAGGAGGCAACTAAGCCATCTACCTGGGACTCTGGGAACTTGATGACAAGGCACGAGTCGCAACAAAACTGTGCAACCTACATCCTTACTAGAGACATCTGTAATTATATATTTCTCTGGCATGTCATATTATGCGCTACATGTAGAAGATATCGTTTGTTGAATAAAATGCCTGACAAAAACCGTATCCCATAATAACCAGGAGGAATATGAAATCAAAGGCAAATCTTGATTACATGTGAGAAAAATAGACGGTACCTGTTCAAGATGATCTGCAAATCCTACAGAGAAAAAGGAAAAGGAGACAAGATCAATATTAATTCCCCCGCGGTTATGAACAATGATTTCCATTTTGAGGATGCACCGAGCTGCTATTGCAGGATAAATTTTTTTTCCGACTAATGGGAAGACACTTTCATCAGTATTGAGCCACCAGCCAACCAGGGATTTATCACCTGGGGTAACTGAGACTGAATGATCAATTTCAAAACACATCATTTATTATACTAGGGGCCCGATTCAGAGGACTAACTTAAGACAAAATCCTAAACTTACTACCATTTTGGTATTCACAGAAGGCACTTACAAATTTTGGTATTCACAGAAGGCACTTACTTACTCATTTTGAGTAACTTACTCATTTTGAGTAACTTACTCCTTTTGAGTAACTTACTCCTTTTGTGTAACTTACTCATTTTGGTATTCACAGAAGGCACTTACTCATAAATAAGTAAGTGCCTTCTGTGAATACCAAAATGAGTAACTGACTCATTTTGTGTAACTTACTCATTTTGTGTAACTTACTCATTTTGGTATTCACAGAAGGCACTTACTCATCAATGAGTAAGTGCCTTCTGTGAATACTAAAATGAGTAACTTACTCATTTTGTGTAACTTACTCATTTTGGTATTCACAGAAGGCACTTACTCATTTATGAGTAAGTGCCTTCTGTGAATACCAAAATGAGTAAGTTACACAAAATGAGTAAGTTACTCAAAATGAGTAAGTAAGTGCCTTCTGTGAATACCAAAATGAGTAAGTGCCTTCTGTGAATACCAAAATGGTAGTAAGTTTAGGATTTTGTCTTAAGTTAGTTCTGTGAATCGGGCCCTAGGTTATTAACCACAGACTAAGAATCTGCTTGACACAAACTTTAATAAGGAGAACTTACAAGGAAGCAAAGAGCAAGGTCTCAAGCTGCTTCATGGAGGCAAACCGCAGTTGCTATTACTGGCAATGGAAAGGGTCTCTCACAGGAAGAATCCAGAAGCCCATGGACACCCCCCACTCCTCTCTCCATTTGAAAGAAGAGTCATGGGAGTCACACAGAAATTAAGCCAGGCGTTCATGAAATATAGGAAAGGCATCACTGTGAGAGTAAAATATACACAATGAATAATCATCAAATGCAGGGTGGAAGGCTCCTCTCCCTATGTGCTCTTGCGAGATCTCAAATATATCCAGGAGTCTTACATAGCCCCTGAATGGTATTTTCATCTGGTTAGAACTTTTGGATGAAGTTGAATCAATGTAAATGGAATATATAAAAGACAACAACATAATATTAACATAACACTGCCTTTAAAGGGCACATTCACAGCGATTTCTCGTTATGGATAACTTAAAGGTCATCGTTAGCCTACTCTACGGTACTCATTTTATCAACCTCAGAATGATCAAAAGCTCAGCGAACCAAAACAGATACAAATGTGTGGCCACACCGTTAAACACAGACACCTGGCATAAATGTATTACTTTGCTAATTCACGGACTCTTTCAAACTGCCACTTCTATTTCCATCACGTAAGACGAGACTCAATGGGAAGATGGAGGCAAAAAGTGTGTCTGAGATTTAAATTTATAATTTTTGGCTCCAACTGTTGCCACCGGTAGGTACCTATAGGACCATATCTGGGACCAAAGATGGGGGCAGGACAATGACATTCTACTCCACTCGTCCCGTCACCAGTTAGGAGAATTATTGCCATCATCGTTAGCATTGTAATCTGATTGGATCTCACCGACATGGCGTAATTAGTGTGTCTTTTACAGTTTTGAACTTCCAAAAATAAAGCAATTTTCAAACTCATAAATGGCATAGTCCATGGGAGACATTCATTTTACACTGCATGCTCATCTTCAAATGGTATGAATGATAACCATGGTATGAAAGATGGCATACATAACAAGGAAGTTCTGTATATAACCCAAAAAATACAAAATAAAAACAGGAGAAAGAGAAAAAACATAGAGGGGGTGTTTAGAGTTTGGCAGATTTAGAATGTATCGCTAGTATACATTATAAACATATCCTAAATAGGGCTTACGGGATAGTTGCCAATTATTTTCCAGCATCCACCAAACAATAAATACCCCAACAGTCTTTGAAAATATTAAGGGACCCACCCGTTGGGCTAAATCATCCTACATTTTTGGAGCTGGAAAAAACAGTTCTTCCGATTTTGATTTTGAGTGTTAAAAGTGGATTTCCCTCCCAGCAACTCTTTCAATATTGTTCAATCGTACAAGAACAATATGTTCAAGATCCGATCAGATGCATACTTTTAAACATGATGGTGGATTAAAAAATCCAAAGAATGATGATCACAAACTAGATCAACTTCATCGTTACGACTATGATCTCCTCTCAAAATAAAAAGTTATTTTTCAACATGTGCTCCAGACCCAAGAAAATAACAGTCGAATGATGCACATCTAAAATAGATTCACACTGCAAAACAAGGGCCGTTCACAGAAAAATCCTGAGACTGAAGTGCATCCTAGATTGTAAACAACTTTGGCGGGGTCTGTGTAAAGAAGTAGAGGTCAGTCTCTTTCTAAAACAGAATATCACCACTCGTAATGTTTGCAAGTTCCTAAACTTATACCTGGTATACATTAAAGGTCAATACAATTTAAAAGTCTATTTGCAAGAAGACATCTTGCTCAGAAATAAACATCTCATTGAACAGGTATCCATTGTGCCATCCACATACAGCAACAAAAACTGGTACACTCAGAAAGGGTTACATCCCGTCTCAAATCCTACAACATTGTGCTGTAGAACATATTATTTCAATGGTATCTATGTAAGACTCAAATGATCCACTGTGAGTGTTCATTAATTCCTCTACCCCCTTTCTTCATCCTCCCACGTGCAGTGGGAAGTGGGACCCCCCCACTGCAGACAACCACATCACTAGAAAGAAAATGTAAATTCTGGTTGTCCCCTTCCATATGCCCCACCCTAGATCACTCCCCCAGAGTAGCTGGCATGAATGGCAGACATGCCCCACCATCCTCCTGTTGTCATTGCCTGCCTTTGGAAGACAATCTGGATCTTTGCAGTCACCACGCCCTACGTTCAACACTTAAGTGGTCCAGGAAGCATAATCTTCTCACCGAGGCAGTGCAGTGCGTTTATTTTTACCAAGTCCTCAGACATTGCTGGTGGATGTTTTTTCCCATTGTTCTCTATGCCTGCCTTCTGGTGGCTTGTTTGGCGAGTGCCATGGCCCTCTGATTCTCTGATATGTGACTGCTTGGTCCGGCTGAGCGGCGGTGGTGCTGTGGTCAGGTGGGCTTTTGGGCACAGCATTCTTTAGGGGTCAGGCATTGTGGTGATGTTCTCTGGGTTGTATTGTGCTGGGGCTGGGGTCGCACCCCAGGGTTCTCTCTTCTGCCAAAAGCTTCCCCTTGGACCTGGTAGTGTGACAGCTCCTGTGGAGCAGAGGCCCGCCTGCCCTTTTCCTGGTTCCTCCCATTCGACACCGTCAACTATAACATCTTAAGACTCAGGAGCCTTGGAGTGACCACGGGTGTCATCATCTGGCTGCAGTCCTTCTCAGAAGACAGGTCCTTTCAGGTCTTCGAAGGAGATGTCATTTCTAAGCGTATGTCTCTCAGCTGCAGTGTGCCTCAGGGATCTTCCCTGAACCCTACACTTTTTAATGTATACATGAGTGAGTCTGCTGGCAGAGATAGTCCATCCATTTGGCATAAAAAATAGTTACATACGCTGACGACACACAACTAGTTGTGGCCGTAAACCACCCGGAAAATTCATCCTTCGGCCTAGGCTCCTGTCTGGAGAAGGCAGCTAAATGGATGGAGCGTTCCTGCCTGAAACTAAACGGAGATGAGACGGAGCATATGCTCCTAGGTAACTCTCCAATCTTGAACTCGGGGTTACTGTGGCCTAATTGTCTTGGCCCTGCTCCGGCACCAAAGAATCAGATCAAAAGTTTGGGCATGTGGCTGGATCGCACCCTGAATTTTGAATATCAGGCGGCGAAACTATAGTTCACGTGCTACGGCATTCTGAGGATGCTCCGCAAAATCCTTCCTCTTCTCCCATTCCTTGCAAGAAAGATAATGGTCCAGGCTCTTATTCTCTCACGCCTGGACTATGGGAATTCCCTCTATCTAGGAGCCCCCCAAGCTACCACCGCCAAGCTACAGATCGTTCAAAACTGCGCAGCTCGCCTGCTCCTCCAGACCCCTTACCGGCAATCTGCCAAGCCAGCACTGAAGACTCTTCATTGGTTGCCTATATTGGAGAGAATTAAATTTAAGGCTTTATGTATCACTCACAAGTCCTTCTGGGGGAAAGGACCGACAATTAGTCGATCTATTGTCACCCCTTACTGCCCTAACAGAAGCCTCCGCTCGGCTAACCTCTTGCTTGCCGTAGTTCCAAAAATAAAGAGAGCAAGAAGCGGCGGGCGTTCATTTTCTTTTAACGCTGCTAAGCTTTGGAACACCCTCCCGCCACACATATGTCGGGAGTCTAACCTGATGCCCTTCCGGAAACTCCTTAAAACTTGGCTTTTCCAAAACCCCACCTAATAAGCTGTCTTCTCTGTCCGCTGCCGCTGATAGTGCTGGGATGCCTTAGGGTAGCTTTAAAAATGCTTTCTCACTCATTCATTCACTCCCTTAAAAAGGGGCCCTTAGGCTTCCACTGGTTTTGCCAAAGTTCTTGTGCTGGCAAGAGTGTACTGATGGGTTGCTTTGTCCAGGCTCATACTTCGTGGGTGCCCTGGGATTCTACATCCAGAGCTATGGCTAGGCTGTAGTTTAACCACTTGGATCTTCTGTGCTGTGCTGGCCAGGCTCTCGAGGTGAGGCTGAGGTATTCATGGAGGTTTACACCCATGTGTCCTAAGGTTGCCCTTTGACTTTGGATGCTATGTGCTGCTCTTGTTGTGTTCCTGGTATAATACTGGGCTGCTGGGTCCGGGACTGATGTGGTTCATAGATCCCAGCAATCTAACTCTAGGCTGCAGTGCGCTGTGACTTGGCCCCATGGACTCCATCCTTCTCCGGTCTTTTCCAAGACTTTGGTAGAATGGCCGGTGTAGGGCTGGCTCTAGGTTCAAAACGAACACGGTCCCTGTGGCCTTCCTTAAGGTTCCATGCTTTGATAGGGCTGGACCTTTGTGTCTGCTACTCTGTGCTGCTCTGTCCCTATATCCAAGGAAATGAATCCAGTGGACACCGGGCCAAGGGCTCCTGCAGGGTAGAGGCTCAAGCGGCCCCCTTTGTTTTTTCATTATTCTGCATGCCCTGCCTTTTCCTCGCTCCCTGCAGGGCTGGAGGCTGGTGTTGTGGTTCCCCTCCTTTTTGGCGTATGACTTTGCCTGTGCGCTCTCCAGTTGTTTGCTCCCCCAAGTGCTTCCTGCATTGTGTGTCTTGCCCTGTTTGTGTTTTTGAGCACCCTGAAAGCATACATTTATTCATATTTTTCTTATCATTAATGCCTGTTTCATAATGTATAATTTGTTTAAGATTTGATTTAAATGTATTCCCAGTATAATGATCCTTTTTTAGGCGGATAGTGCATCAATAGATATATGTGATATATTCATGCAGTTTTGCATTCTAAAAGCAAACAATAGTTGTAGACAAATGTGCAAGAGAGTTCACAAGTTTCTTTCACACCTTACATCACAAGTCACAAGGTTCTTTTTACTCATAATAATGTTGGGAATAGGTACATAATATGTGAGTGAAAGCCTCTCAGCGAGGGGTGGCCTTCAGGCATTCCAAGAGGAAGCATCAGATTCATCGCAGTCTGCCCTAAGGCCATGCACTGGAGCTTCGCTGGCACTAGAGATCGGTTTTTTAAATGAACAGCAACACAACAGAGACTGGCCTCACTGCTATAAACAGGCTGCGGACTTCGAGAACAGCGAATTAGAGCTCGTATGACAGCGCCTGAGGTCATGTAGGGAGATTTTGGCGCTAATGTAAACATTAGTACGAGTTGAAGATTTTGGTGGCTTTAATATTTTGATAAAGCCTTTCTAATTACTGTGATTTTTTTGTGCCAGCACATCCTTGAGAGCAAGGTGTTCCAGTAACCCACAAGCAAATAAATAAATGTATTACTGATGTAGTCTCTGACAGCATTGATTTGTTACTTAATACGCATTATCTCCAGGTGAGTTGTGCCAGATGTTTGGGTCACAGCCGGTGTCTTTCCCAATCAAGCTTGCTCCTACCTATGTTTACCTGTGGACCAATTATACGAATTGGGCCGTATTTACAGTCAGATTTGTAAAATTGTGTCCCCTAGAGGCAATGGTGGTGTACCTTGGCTTCAATTTTGCCAGGCCTGGTTACCACCCTCCCCTCTTTTTTGTTAGGTCGAGCCTAGAGACAGCGAGCATGCACTGCTCTGCGAGACTTGTTGTAGTGGAGTATGGAATAGTAGGCCTGCCCTCTCTTCGCCCATATTTGTAATTGGCTTGTGTCATTGTCCTTCGTAAATGCTGGATTCTGATTCGTAAATAGGCTTGTTAGTCCCTCCTTAGTACTGCCTTGTCTTTATTTGTAACCTCCCATAGCGACTGGCCCTTTTACTTTGGTTGTTACACAGTATGTGTTAGTAGCACTACTTTCTTTATTGAGTTTCTCTTACTGCAGGCAGCACATGGGCACCCGCTTTCAATAACAACACGGGCGCCCGCTTTCACTTTAACATGGGCGCCCGGTATTAACTCAATCCACCACTCACCCCTTCCTTGATTAATCACGCTTCGTCGCCCTTGTGGCTATTTCTTCCCCCACCAACTACACCTAAAGCCCCGCCACCCCCACGAGACCGTCTACGCTGCCCATATCCTAGCTTTTTTTAACCTACACTCAAATAAAAAAACAAAAGACGTTTTGTCCCCGAAGCGGTAGAAGAAAGCTCTCTCTGCGGCAATCGTGAATGAAAATAAAAATCAATTAGTCTCAGGGGTTTGTGGGACGGTGTGAAGGGAGCGCTGGCTGGAGAGAAGGCGCGAGGAGCAGGGACAGAAGGCTGCCATAATCACATAATCCACGGTGCTTTCTGAGAGCCGAGTAGAAAGCGGCTTAAAAAAACAAGCATTGGCATAGCCAATAGGTCTCGCCTTTGGGACCTTATAACTGTTTAGCCAGAGCTATTGGCTTTTCCAATGTCTTTAAGCTTTCATAGAGCAGCGTGGCTGCTGTGCAGCATGTTGAAAAGTTATAACAAAAAAGTGTTATAAGCATTTTTGTTACCTTATATATAACCAAGAAGACATTATGTACAGCTGAATGACTAATAAAAAAAGAATTAACATAAAAATCATTTCTTCAAATTTTTTTGTACTTGCAATGTGTGTGAATGTGAAAAGGAAGAATGGCATTGCTCACAGGGAAGTTATCCAATGGATGAAGTGGGCTGATCCAATGCCACGTGCTGGAAGTTGTAAGGAGGGGAAGAAAACTATGAATGAGATAACAAAAGACCAATGAATGAAGTGGGCTTGCTTATGCATATATTTAGGAATCAAAAGGTCTTGGCTAATGCCAGGCCAAATAAAGCAATAATAAATGGGCAAAGTCAAGAAGATTATCACACCACTTTTCTTCTCTAAATACTTAAAAGTGCAGGAAGAGAGGAATTAGCCAGCAGCTCGTGTGCGGATCTGCCGTGTGTTTCTGTGCATGTGTTTAGATTGGGCTATTAGTTTTAACATGAAGCACAGGCCCCGTGATCTCGGCAGGGAACAGGCAGCATCTGCCTGCATAAAGACGAATTTTCGGATCACGGACATCACCCCATGAAAACAAATGCTGTAGAATGCACTTGGTGGTGAATAAATGCATGTGCTGTCACCGATACACGGCTGTATCTGTCCCTGTCTCCTTGGAGGGGTCTCTCTGATCCGGTGATGTGAACACAGCCGCTCCTGGCAGGTTTGAGCTATCAGCCTGGCGTCCCTAGATGGCATCGGGGAGGCGGGTGAGATAGGGGACGGGGGTGGGACACAGGGCTGCCAGGTCTAACGGTGCATGCAGCATCCTCAGGAAGGGGCCTGGAGCGCAGTGGGGACAGGCGCCTGCAGCAGCTGTAGCGCACAGAACGGGGGTAACACTGATTCGTGCTGTGGAACTCTAGAACAGAAGCGTGTTAATGCATCCTCAAGCAGCCGGGGTGTGTGCTGGCTGTATTTAGAGAGAGGCGAGGCAGAAGGACGAGTGGCGACTAATTACAGACCAAGCGACTCCCAGCCGGCAAACAGGCCTGATGTGACGGGCAAAATGTGGACACAGCGGCCTTCTCGCTAGTACACTCACGTTAGTAGGTCAAATAATAAAAATGGTATTTTTATGTAGCTGTAATGGCGTAATGATTTATTGGGGGGATATTGCGATGGGAGGGGGAGCCATAACACTGAGAATATCAACGAGTCAAAATGCGACAGATTCAAGTTATATTAATAAGCCCCTGTCGTGACTAGTAGGATATCTCATAATGTAGCAACCTCATTGAGCGTTTCCTGCCTCTTATGCTGACACAAAACTTTTAGCAGAAAAAGACAGACTGATCAAATCAAGTAGACCAAGGGAAAACGCGGTCACGGAGCCCATAATCTAAAGATGTAAACCGGATAAATTACTATATTGGGTCAAAAGGGCTCCCAATAATCAGGAAAAGCGCAGTTGTCTCCGAATGACATTAATAAACAGCCCCTTAGTAAAGAACTTCATATTTGAAACAGGTGTGTAGCAGTCCGTCACCCATGCGGATAGCAGATCAAGTTAATTCTGTTACAATGCGCACATGCCAGAAGGCCAAGAATACCGCATGTATGTGCAGAAAAAAAGTAAAAACAAAACCAACAGAAACAAACGTCCCGGGCATTCACACAAATAATACAGATTGTGTACTGAAAACCGTCACCCCTGCGGATAGACTCGATAACATAAGGCAATACAGCAAGCCTGCCAGAATGGATTCAGCATAGTAGAAACGTAGATGCCGCCGATATCAACAATCGCGCCCTAAAACCCCTATTAACTAAATAAAGCATCTCTTACAGCAAGTCCGCGGCAAACCGTCACCACGCCAACCAGGTAGAAATCAACTGACCAGATGGAGCCGAAGAGCTATAAGGGCATACGTGAGGTGAGTAAGACGTGCGCTGATAGGTTAGCGCTATTGCCAATGGTAAACAAACACGGAACGTTGGAGTCCGCCGCCTAGTGAAGTAATGAAGCCATTGTGGAATAGTGAAGGAGGGGAGGAGCGAAGAGAAAAGCTGTCGCCAGTGTGAAAAATATAGTGCGTCGTCTCACGCCGCGAGTAAAGCATCCAGTCCCCGCGTGCACATCTTCTGTCCGTCCGCGTGCACATCTGGAATCCGTATTGATTCCAAAAGGCCCTCGCATGGCGAGGGCAGCGCATGCGCGCTACTAACGCCAGGCGAGACCTAAAAACTGGGAAACAAGCCCTGCAAACCCGAGCAGGTATTGTCAACTCAGACTGTCAGCGCATTGCAGATTTAAGGGATTAATACTCACGGAGTGAGGGTGAAAGTTAACTTTTACCCCAAACTGGTAATCCCCCAGGAACACCACGGGAGCAATTAACCGAATAACAGAGCAAGGTATCCATATCTCAGCTTGTGTCCACTGTCTGGTCGTCTACCTGGCCGCGAGCCTGCTCCAACACCCCGGATTTTCATAAGTTTTATTGGAAAAGTGCAAATGAAAAGCCAATACAGTCAGGCGCCTGCAGAAAACAGCGGTACAATCAATCAACTCACTGAGAACATGTTGCCTCATAATGCAACGTTCAGAACAAATCCATCACAGGTTGAAACCCACTACAGAAAAAACACAATAAACATGATTGAAAATAACGTTGTGAATGCAGATAGAGACACTAATACTTCCAACGAAGGTTAAATGAGGTCATAGAAAGAAGCAAGAGATTGATTTTTATTGAGTAAGTTAACTAATGAACTCTTGTTTTTATATAGCACATTTCTAAGTGTTGTGGAAAATGTTTATGTTATAATGTAGAGCCTTATGTTTGTCTGATTAATGAAATTGAGGTAAATAGCCGATTGAAATGATTGGGAGATGCGTATATTTCATAAACAAATATACAGTTCATATGTTTAATGGATAGTTAATTAACAAATTACATTTTTTCTATGACTGTTACCAGGTTTACTGGCACTTAATTACCGACCTTGGAATGATTGAAGCATGAGTCTTCCTGGAAGGTGGAATGATGCACCAACAGCCAAGTGCATGAGAAGAAAGAGCAATATTTCCCTGGATGCAGGCCAAAGCCCAGCCTATATATCTAGTTTAAAGAATTGGTAATAATATGTCAGCAGGCAGCTGTGCTATCAAGCTGCACCTAAAAAAAACAGCAATGTAACCCAATACAGAGAGCATACCAGTGCCTCTGGATGGAAACATTAAATGCCATTTGTGATCACAGAATGATGATGAACGATGGAAAACTGAAAAACAAGAAACTCAACTCAAAGCTATGGTAGTTACTCTACATGGTTAGATGAGGCACACAATGTTTGCAAACATGTATAATTTGAGATTGCTACCTGGTCACAAATACCATACCCCAGCCAGCATGGAGCATGAAAATCCTCAAGACAAAAGAAAATTAATTAGTTATGGGTTTGCAAACCTTACCTTCGTGATCCACACAGGCTGAAACAAAAGGGAACAGTGGCAATTGAAACATAATGCAACCATAGCTCTGTCTCTTAGAGTTTGGGAAGGTGGAGTACAGCGTACAAGAAATTAAACCCACCCCTCAGTCTAGGGTTACATGATTTTAGGCCCTTAAAGTGTGGATATCTCATGATCAGGGTGCTCTAGCAATGCCCGTTCCGTGTCCAATATTGATGAAGGAGCGGTGGGGAAATAACAATCCGACACATATGGACAAACAGGCTCATACACCGGTCATGCCACAGCCCATTTCACTAAGACCAGCTGACAGGCTGTCTTGGTGCTGGACCTCTGCATATAAAGCAGGCTCAAAGAATATAAAACAATAAAAGGTGGTGCAAAGAAGGGAGTTTGCATTTGAGGCAGTCACCACTCAGCTCATCTGGACTTTTTAGCAGCTGGTTCTTGGGCCAGACCTCCTTTGATCTCTTGCGAACAGTAGACATGGCTTCTAGGTCATGTTTCTTGACTCCTTTGGCTGTTCGGGGACTCCCACACAGGCAATGTCATCAGCAGTGTGGCAGGCACTCGGAGATGCGGCAGAATCTTTAAGCTCATTTTCAGCCAAAAGGATACAGGCAGCACTCAAATCAGGAATGCAAGACTTTTTTGTTGGGTTGGGCCAACTATCTTAAGCAGGGCCCATCATAGGTCGAGGACCGGTTACAAAGATTTAAAAAGCATTTGCAATGCAATAGCTCTCGCATTTTCAAAACTTTTACCTATTGGTATTGTAAATGACAATGCCTTTTATTATTGCAGGTTTTTTAAACACATAAATAAAACTCATTGTCATTTACAATGCCAGTAGCTCAAAATCTCGCAAATGCGAGACCTTTTGCATTGCAAATGTTTGTTTCAGGTTTGTGTGTGGGGGGAAGGTATGAGGGGGGGCTTTTGATGGGTTTGTGTGTGCTACCTCTTTATTTATACTTCCTTTGCTGCAGTGTGCTGTTTTCCTCTTGGTAGCAGTCTTCCACCCTTGCTTCCTGCCCACTTCCTGGCAGGCTGCTTTGCCCCATGGCCCCTTATGTGGTACTTTTGGGGAGGGAGCGACTAGGTCTGCGTCAGTAGGGAGGCTGCCATTCTGGGCGCTCTCTGGGTCTGGACGGGGTGATTTTGACTTGTCTCTTACCTTGCTCTCTGCCGCCCTGCACTAGGGGGATCTGTTCTTGACTGCTGCTATTGATACAGAGACATTTTTAAGATATGGTAAAAATGTGGGCTCTGTCCCAGGGACCCCACCAGTCTAGGGGCCCCTCATTTACCTTTCAGGACAGTTCCAGGGTGTTTAAAGTTTTGAAATAACCAGTTTGTTTACTTTTATTTCTTTTTTTTCTGAGCCAGTCCAGGCAGTGCGGCCAGCGAGGCCCCCAACTGAGAGAAAGTGAGAGATAAAGAAAAATACCTATGAGAGTCAGATTAGATTCAGCAAGCGCTTTAAGTGGGAGAAATTTAAAGTGCAGAAAAATGTTCCATAATTTGAACATTTTTGCTGAACATTTTTCTGCACTTTAAATGTCTCCCACTTAAAAAAAATGGTTGAATGTTTGTGTTATATATGTAACAGAACCACATATGGGGAAAGGTATGTCCTGTGCCACAAATACATAGGACACAAACTCTTGAACACATTATACATATATATCCCATTAATTCACACACATGTTTATACATCCGCAAATACCACACTTTCACTGGCACACATGGCAGCCCTATCTTAGCGCCCCTAGTCAAAGTATTTTGTTCAAACAATAGTATCTGGATCTATAGACATTAGCCTTAATGTCAATGAAGCTGGGTGTGGGGGGTGTCTGATAACAACGCACAAGTTGCTTGGCCTTCAGTAGCTAACAATGATTTTCACTGATCAGACGTAGCGCTCACCACAAAAAAGGTTGGAGACCACCTGGTCTAGACCCTGCTCCAATCGGAACAGTCTAGCCTGAGCTTCCAAGCCAAGTCTTCTCAGAGCACTAGCAACCCAATGTTTCACCCTGTTTGGGGCTTTTCAGTCAGATGTGGCTTGATTCCAGTGGCACAGTGAGCAAGGGACCTACGTCTGGACATACCCATGGCCACTTAGGGTGGTACATCAAACACACAAAATGTGACGGGAGGATGCTTGAAATAAGTATAACCAATGGCAATTGCTCAGGAAAGCATTCAATCCATTGTTCTTTTGCCCAACATGCATGATCACTGGAACCAAGATAAACCTGACTGGGATTAATTCAAGCATTCCCTCCATCACTTTTTGTATGCTTCAGTGTGTTACCCTAAGTGGGACGGGTATGCCCAGATGTGGGTCTTGTGCACACGGTTATTGGAACCAAGCTATACCAGGCCAATGAGCCCTAATCAGGGCGAAAGCAGTCCTGGGGTGCTTGTGTTCTGGTTCAGGGAGGACCTGACCTGGCAGTTCGGGATGGTCTAATCCCATTGTAGTAGGGTCAAGTCTGATTTGAATATGGCTGGATCCAAACTGAGGTGACATGGTGTGCAAAACAATGATGGATTTGGATGCAGTCAGAGTAATTACCAGTGCTGAGAATAATTCAAGCATTCCAGCCATCACGTTTTGTTTGTAATATATCTATATTTACACATGATTATGAACATTGTCTAATACAAGCACTAAACTAATGGTCAAGTTCAATTACTTTTGCACGAAAGAAAGTGCTCGTTGCTTCATTAAATGACGTTTTTGTGTGCTGTACAAATCATGAAATGTAGATTTCCTACCCTAAAATTGTGCATACTCATTCCCACACAACAAAGCTATTTAAATACTTGTCAACATAAAGATAGTCTCTCTCATTCCTGTTAGAGGTGCAGTCTCTGGGCGTTCTTGCTTAGTCCACTCATTTTCTAAGAGCTTTCTAATGACGGCTCAAGTGCCCCAAAACACCAAAATATGAAGCCTGCATGTCTGTAGCATCACAACGTAAAGACGCATAGCACCCATGAGTATATGAAGCACTGACAGTTTCCTAACTAAAGCAAACCATATCTGTAAAATGATGAGTGATCCAAGCCATTTTGGGTGTTGGTTGACCATAGTCAGGTGAGAAGGTCTGCCCAGAAATCAAGAGTCCAATTATGTGAAAAGGCCACTTTAATGAGAGATGCATAACTCAGGTAACCTACCCTTAGCATTTGCCAATATACACTAAAATTGTCCCGGCATAACTAATCAATGAACTCAAATTTACAATACAAAGAACAAAGCTTCAACAGCGGACTAATGGTTCTGCACCTCACGCCAATTTCCCAAATTCAAAGGTCCTGCGCACTGAAACCCCGGCACCAGCCGTTAAGTGATGCCTCTGTGTCCCAGATCCTGAAAATGCAGCTACAAGTGGGTGTGCGCCAGGCAAAGAAGTCCAAGATACTCTTGTAGTTTGTAAAATCTTTATTTCCAATTAATATTTCCCAAATGTTAATGACACATTAGGCTCAGCCAACGCGTTTCGTTCTCTCACCGAGAACTTCATCAGGGCTTCAGTCAAGCGAAGCAAAAGTACAACAACAACAAGTCCATGTGGTCCAGTGTGAGTGCTCCAGTGTAATATGCTGGACACACAGGGGAATTCCCAGGGCTAGGGAATGCCCGAAAAAGAAGATCAGCAAAATAAGTCCAAGCGAGACAGTCTATGTGAACTGAGAATCAACTCAGATTTGTAGAGCGCGACTCAAATGCAGAGAGAGAGGATGATGTTCAGAGGTGCAGGGGAACAGTCATTCCAGGACTTGGCGGCGAGATAGGTGTAACAAAGAAATGACACTGGTAAGGCTCAGAGTCTTTATGCCATCTCTACACCACCACAGGTTCCAGTCAGCTTTAGAACCTTCAGATCAACTCACGCACATTCCAACTGGGTCAGGACAGGAGGGGAGAAGGAATGTGCCATACAGATTAATTATATCACATCTCCCATACAAGGACAATTAATTAAATTATATGAAAAAGGTCTAAAAGGAATAAATACAACCGGTGGAAGATACAGTTCTAAAATAACATTCTATGTATCTAATATACAAAAACAGGGTAGGTGATATAATGACAGTGTAAGAGACTATGGATGAAGGAGGTTAGGACAACTGCATCATTTAATGCTATAATCACTGTGCCAGGCAGGAGAGAATAAAGGGCCAGATGTACGACCCACCAATTTGCGACTCGCAAACTGAGATGCACAACAGTGTCTCAGACACTGTTTGCGATTCCTAATGGGGTCGCAAATTGCATGCCCTATTAATATTAATGAGGCAGGCGTAATTCGCGACCCCATTAGGAATGGTTGGCCCTCCCAGGGATGGTGGCCTGCTGGGGTCAGCAGACCACCATGTCTGTGACTGCTTTTTTAATAAAGCAGTATTTTTTTTTTTAAATGCAGCTTGTTTTCCTGAAAGGAAAACGGGATGCATTTAAAAAAGAAAAATGAAACTTTTCAGGTTCATTTTTTTTAAGGGCAGGCAGTGGTCCGTAGGACCACTGCCTGCTCTTAAAATATATTTTCTCACATACTCACAAAGGGAAAGGGGTCGCCTGCTTGAAGTAGGTGGTAAACGGGAAACAACCTTTAGAACCCATGCATTACATCGCATGCCATTAGATTGCGGTTTTTACAACGAAAGTCGTTACAACGACTTGCACTGTAGGGCGCTATAGGACAAGGAGTAGTTTAAATTACTATCCAACACCTTCCCTACTGTACGTAGGCTGGAGTTGGAATAGTAAATTAAACTACTCCTAAGTCCTGCGCCCTCCATCGCAAGTCGTTGTAACGACTTGCGTTGTTAAAACCGCGATCTAATGGCATGCGATGTAATGCATGCGTGGTATCGTCATACATCCGTGGTAAACTGCAAGTGTTTTGCGACCACAAAAGCGGTCGCAAAACAATAGTACATGGCATGGTGACTCGGTATTAGGAAGGGATGCCCCTTGCTAATAGCGAAAGTCGCAAATGCTATTTTGTGAGTCAGTGACTCGCAAAATAGCATTTGTAGATGCCATTACCCTTTTTTGCGGTCGCAAACAGGAGGATCTCCCGTTTGCGGCCGCAAAAAAGGGTCGTACATCTGGCCCTTAGTTCTCTGAGATCTCCAGGTAATGTAAGGGTTGGCATCAAAGAATACATTTTTAGAGGCAGGGTCTGCACTGGACTCACCAGTGTGCTTGTGTGGAACAATTTTGTCCATTTCCCATGCTATTCTGAATGATTCAGAGTACCTGGAGGCATCCTTCCTACGTGGTTTGGGAACATCCACACAGACCCACTCACTCTCATGAAATTCTGTTGTTCGGAAATTCTCTAAAAAATTTTACTCCTGTTCACCGCACACACACCCATCTTCCTTAACCATGAAGCAGATAAGGGGGCGTGGGCAATACTCCAAGCATGGCGGACGTGTGAGCTTGGAGCTCCGTCCCAGCCTGCTAAGAATTCTGCAATTAAGGCGTCACCTACTACCACAGCGACTCTGAAAACGCCCCCCCCGGCAGTCCACATCGGGGGGGGGAGCACAGCGGTGGCCCGCACTCGCGGAGGAGCAGCTCCAAGGTCCGCCATCCGGGAGAGCGGGAGGAGAGCGCAGCCACGATCGAGAACGAGCTGGGCTTGCGAAACAGAGACAACGCCTTGGCTGACACTCTTTCATGGGCTCCCTGCCTGATCAGCCCGATCGATCGGCCCTGTGACCCCCTGGGGGAGACGATTGCGCCCGGAGCATCAGCGGAGCGGGGGTTGGGACACCGCTCGCGCCGCTCGGACGGAGCCGGGCGCGAGAGGTGACGGCCCGGGCCGGGGGCTCCAGCCCAGCGGAGACACCTTGGTGAGTGAGACTTCGGCAGGGGAAAAGGAATACGGGAGGAGCAGGCAGCCTGGAGGTCGTGTCCTGCCTCCTGAGCTGTGCCGCACGTTCAACCCTGTCCGGGGTTGGGACAGAAACCGAGAGGCCTCGAGGTGCGGCCTGGTGACGGGGCCTGCCTGCGGCCTCGAATTTCCGCTGATTGCGGTAGGCGGTTAAGGCCCTGTTACATAGCCGGAGGGAGGTGGCCTGCTCCCCGATTGCTATTGCCTACTGTGCATTGCCTGAGACGATGGCCGGGGCCCGTGAGCCCGTTGCTGTGGCACTGGGTGGCAGACTGCGGAGCCCCTGTGAGAGTCGAGGGACCGTAGACTGAGAAAGACCCGACAGCGGTTGGGTTGGGTGAATCCGGAGCCCCGGACCCCCACTCGCAGGGCAAGACAACACTGGACCTGGTGAACTACCACACCGCACGGTGTCCACCAGGGAGAGGCGACGAATTGGGGAGTAAAAGCAGAACCGCAAAATAGCTGCAGCGGCTGGGGAGAGCAGACATAATAGTGCCTCAGGATTGAAGAGCCAGTAGTGTGGGCCTCCGATTGTGGGGTGCCGGCTGCATAGCAGACTGCATTGGAGGTGAGCCTGGGCCTCCCTGGAATTGAGGATGAGGTGTGGTCGAGCGCTGGCAGTCATATAACCCTTCTGATATAACCCTTACAAGCCACACTTGCTGGGACCAGTGAGACAACCCCCCTCCCCTCCTCTCTGGGGGACGCCTGGGAACAGGTGGCAAATGGAGTGGATCGGCCTTGGGTTCTGTGGCCCGTGAAGAACCGGAGTCGTCACTATAGCTGTAGAGCCTTGACTGAGCCCCAAAGGCTGATGGGACAGATCTCAACACTCATGAGATAGCCCGATAACAAGAGACAGCAGCAATCTCCCCTCAAACAACCGACGTCACTGAAGGTTGCACCTGTGAGTGAATCGCATTTGAGGTGGAGTGCAGCGTACGCTGAGGTAGCTCGGGTGCGAAGTGGGCAGTCACTGACACCTCGTTACTGCCTGGGAGAGGCGCGTCTGCCATCACTCTGGTTGATTCGCCACTCCGGGGGTTACCAGAGGACAGGATGCCTAAACCGAAGCAGAAGTTGGGGGTACCCAGCCTGCTACCAGGGAACCCTCGCCTGCGGCACAAGAGAAAGGAAGTGGGGAGGCCACTGGAGGGGATGATTCTCTCCATTCACACCTGGACAGAGTGTTGGCGGCCATCGCTGACACCAAAAATGCCTTGCAACAAGACATTGGGGGGGTCTCAGTGGGCCTGGGACTGCTCCAAGCGGAGCATCGGAAGCTGGCGGACGGGGTCCGGGAAACGGAATCCGCAATTAATGAACTGCAGCCGGAACATAGATCACATGCAACCAAGATCGACGACCTCTCCACCAGGGTGGCGATCCTTGAACAGCGGGCAGAAGATGCGGAAGGCCGCAATCGTAGAAATAATATCAGATTAATAGGGCTACCAGACTTTGATTAATGCAGAGGCCAAGATACTGGCCAAAACGCTAGCTAACAGACTAACACCCCACTTACTGAAGCTGGTACATCCGGATCAATCCGGATTCATGCAGGGTAGAAATACAGCGCTAAATATCAGACGCCTACATAGTGTCCTAAGCCGTAAACATACCATCCAAAAGGATGCGGTCATATTGTCACTCGACGCACGCATGGCCTTTGACTCGGTGGAATGGCCCTTCCTTTTTGCAGTCCTTCAACATCTGGGGTTCGGGCCGAAATTCTGCTCCTGGGTTCGCCTATTATACACCAAACCGCTGGCGCATGTAGTAGCTAACGGGCATATTTCCAATGAATTTCCCCTAGGACGCGGAACGAGGCAAGGTTGCCCCCTGTCACCGCTTCTCTTTACCCTCGTACTAGAGCCGTTGGCAGCCTGGATACGGAAAGACCCAATTATCCGTGGGCTTTGTTGGGCGGAGGGATGGGAGGACCATATATCCCTGTATGCAGACGACATCCACGTACATGGCATCCCCAAAACGTTCTCTGCATAGACTTTTAAACATATGCGAAGTATACGGTAACTGTTCTGGTTACACCATTAATTGGGGTAAATCGGTACTCTATATCCTAATCGGCCCCCCTCTGGTGCTCCCTAAAGGGTGTGCGGTTACGATAGCGACAAACAGTTTCAAATATCTAGGGATTCATATCACACCAGACCCGAACGACTTCATGACCAAAAATCTTATGGGACCCCTACAAAGACTGCGCCGAGATGCCAAGCACTGGCAGTCACTGCCCCTCACCCTACTGGGGCGGGCAGCCCTTTTCAAAATGATGGCACTCCCCAGATTTCTCTATGCCCTCCATAACACCTCGTTCCCGGTTCCGGTATCATACTTCAGAGCAATAGACTCAGAGGTGAACAATCTCCTTTGGGACGGCAAACTGGCCAGGATAGCTGCGGCCAAACTGGTCAAAAGCTGGTACGATGGTGGCATTGCTCTTCCAAACATCCAGACCTATTATTGGGCCTTTCAATTGGCCGTCATTAATCAATGGCTTCATTCGCCCCAAACCGACCCTGCTTATTGGCTAGACAGACATACCATGGGAACGGGGGGAAATCAATCGCAGCCTCTATAATAAGACGCGGAAATCTGATCTCATGGGGCCAACCACACATACCGTCCAATTATGGCACACAGTGCTGAGAAACCTGGGCTGGAAAGATAAACTGACACAACACACTCCACTGTGGGAAACCGGCAAACTGGGCAGGCTGGGCGTGAGCAAGGGATTTAGGCAATGGGACGCAATAGGAATTTCAAGAGTGGGGGACCTTTAGATGACGGGGAAGGTCATTACCTTTGAACAACTACAAGACCAATATGAGATGGCGCCCACAGAAAGGTTCCGCTACCTACAGGTTAAGCATGCGCTAGAAACGGTCATCCCGCCTGATACTGTCCTTCCGGAGGCCTCCCCATTGGAGGATAGGCTCCTCACGGACTACATGGACAAAAAAGCCATATCCCTGACGTATCGTAAAATCGTTACTAATCAACCAGACCCTACACGAGCACTGCGGGAGAAATGGCAGGCCAATGTGGGCGACCTTGACGACACGGACTGGTAGGAAGCGCTCGAGTCCCCGAGGGAGGTGGCGGTATCATCACGGCTGCGCTTGGTACAATTGAAAGTGCTCCACAGGACCTATTTCACAAGAGTGACGTTATGCAGGATAGGAAGGGCCACCGACCAACTCTGCCTACGACAGTGTGGGGAAATAGGCACCTTCTACCACATATTATGGGACTGCCCGGCAATCAAAGCATATTGGGCGACAATTATGAGCACAATTACCCAGGTCAGTGAAGCGCCAGTACCGCCGGACCCTAAATGCTGACTCCTGAATATTTGGGAAGCAACAGACCTGAACCACACGGCCCAAGCTTGGGCCACACTAAGTATGGTAATGGCGAAGCGAAACATTGCTAGACTTTGGGGATCACAAACTGCCCCAATACTGGGAGAATGGTGCAAAGATATGGACATGGCCATGGCGGCCGAAAAGGCCACGTATATTCACAGAGGGTGCTCCAAAAAATGGGAGCGGATGTGGGGAAAATGGAATACATTCAGGGGCGGCAACTGTACCCCGCCAGTTATAGAACCACTATCAGATGATGATTACTGAACTGGAATACAAGGCATTCCCTAACGGGTCTATGAGGTATATACGTCGTAATGTTTATCTACAGTTAAAACGCTATATATTGGAATATATACTGTCATGTAAATGTGTCATGTCGCAAATGTTAATACTGCAAATCTGATATCAAATTTAAAAAAAGTAAAATTAAAAAAAATAGGGCTGCCAGAGCGGGTGGAAGGATCCAACATGGTGGAATTTCAAGAGAGCTGATTACGTTTTGTTGTGGCCCCGGAGCTCCTGTCTCAGTTTTTCGCATTGGATAGGGCACATAGAGTGCCAAGTCAGCCGCCTGCCCCAGGGGGCCCACCACGACCGGTGATTGCAAGGCTTCTACATTTTAGAGACAGAGACGCGCTCCTCCAGCACTCCAGCACACATGGCCCATATGTGATCAAAAACTGTAAGGTGTCAATATTCCCGGACTTCACTGCTAAGGTGCAGGCTCAGCGGGCATCCTTTCTTGCAGCTTAAAAAGCTTTTAGGGAAGAAGGAATACAGTACTCCCTAATATTCCCGGCCAAGCTGAAAATTATTGTCGATGGCACTTCGCATTTTTGTGACACCCCGGAGGAGGTTCGGAATTGGATGGAAGCGTACAGGAAGGGCGCGCCACTACCTAAGAAAACGCAGTGTACTGAGCCAGGGCTACAGCCGCGCAGACGAAGACCTAAGCGCAGTCATACAGCAGCACGGGCAAGTAAGCCCACAGCTTCACAGACTCACCAAGATAGACAGGCCGCGCTGCAAGCAGCGGCACAAAATCTCTCGTCAATGCACCAGAATAAAACACCAGGGACATCAGCCGCTTCGGCTGATGCATCGGCTGAATCTGGGGATTCTCTGGAGTCTGACCCCCCGCTGCCGAAGCTCACACCGTGATCGGCAGACGATATCGCCTAGCTGTGGAAGAAATCTGGGATGCTCTCTGCACTGGCATATATCATGGGGCCCCCTGAGCATTCACATCATGGAAGATGGACAGCCTTTGGACCTGGCAATGGGAGCGCCTCAGTTTATAGACACGGACTAGAGTTTGGGCATTGCCGTTTGAGGACATCATCATGTAGAGGGGCCGGGACGTGGCGCCTTTGCTCCACCTGAACTTTGCATCCACCCCCACCACACCAGAGAGTACCGCTACTGGAGTTGGTGGCGCATTCTGAGAGGAGTGATGTTTTCTTACAGGTTTGGGCAGCTGACCGTTGTCAGTCAGCTCAAGGGATGGGGAGTTCTACAGTTGGGTTGGTTGTTTCACAGCACAGGGTCCACTACTAGCATTGATGGGGGGGGCTCTGGAATGGGGGCAGAGGGGGGGGGAGGATTGTCTTGAGTTATGGCCAGGAGCCTTGACCATGCTGAGGAGTTTAAACTCCTGACCTGGAATATTCGAGGTATGGGTTCTCCATCAAATCGGTACAGCATCCTTAACTATATAACGCGCAGAGGCGCACACATCGTGATGCTGCAGGAGACCCACCTTACAGAAGTAGAGGTTGTGCGGCTACGGCGTAGGTGGCGGGGGCAACTGTTTGCAACTAAGTTTTCAGCATATGCAAGGGGGGCACTTGTCTGGATCAAGCCTGGGGTCCCATTTCAGGCGTCCCGTAAAATAATTGACCCTGACAGGAGGTATGTGCTTGTAAAAGGCAAGTTGAAGGGTAGGGAAGTGACATTGGGGAGAGTCTATGCACCAAATCAGGATCAAATTGCCTTCCTGACACGTCTTTCTAAACCACTGGCGGGAATGGCAGAGAGTGATCTGATCTTAGGGGGAGATTTTAATTGTGTATGTGATTTGGGCTTAGATAGATCCACTCCCCCGCTGAGGGGCACAGCAGCGGCCATGACAGCTAAGGGCCTGCAAAGTTGGATTGCGGGGTGGGAATTGTTATATGTTTGGCGAGTACACAACACGCAGAAGAGAGAATACTCCTACTACTCCTCATTCTACGATTTGCACACTAGGCTGGGCATGTTTCTCTGCGGAGACAGGTTTGCCCGGATGCTGACCAAGGCGGAATATTTGGGGAGATCCATCTCAAATCATAGCCTGCTACTGCTGCGATTTAACCCACCCCCGAAAGGGCCCCCATACCGCTGTGGAGACTGGACCCCAATCTACTGGACGACGATAGCTTTAGACAAACGCTCTCCAGGGCTATAACAACATACTTTGAGACAAACCAGGGGACGGCTAGTTCCTTCCTAGAGGAGTGGGATGCCTTTAAGGTGGTGGTCAGGGGGCAATGCATGGGTCAGACGGTGGGAGCCAGGAAAGAAATCAATCGCGAACTCGAATCCCTGGAAGCCCAGATATTGTTATTAGATAGGGATACTGGGGGAGGGGCTGACACTTAGAGGCACCTGGCAGAAGTGAAGAGTGTTTATAATTCCACATGGGATAGGTTGAGGACACTAGACACCCGATCCTACCAAGAACGGCAGCACGTGGAGGGCGGCAGAGCGGGGAGGCTATTGGCATGGTTGATTAGGCCAGAGGGCAGAGGGGCCCCGATTCCCAATACCCTGGATTCTACCGGCCAAGTGATCCACTCCCCGAAGGGCATCAACGACACGTTTAGGGAGTATTATGAGCAGCTTTATGGAGAACCAGGGGAAGTTCGGAGGGGTAGGACAGTTGCATACCTGGAGGGGTTGGGCTTGCAGACATTAGACCGCGCCACTCGGGAGACCTTGGCGCCGCCAGTCGCCTTGCAAGAAATTAGATCGGCCATTAAAGAAATGGCGCAGGGAAGACGCCGGGACCCGACGGTCTCCCGGCCGAATTTTATAGTGCCTTTGTAGATATCTTGGCCCCGAAGCTGGAGCAAATGTATGCCGCAGCGCTCGGAGAGGAACAGCTTCCATTATCGGTCAGGGAATCGCTGGTGATTCCATTGCCCAAAACTAAAAAGGAGGTCATGGACACGGCGGATTTTAGGCCGTTGTCAATGTTAAACCTTGACTTTAAAATACTTAGCAAGGTACTGGCAGCCCGGCTCCTGCCCCAGATGCAGAGACTGGTCCACACTGACCAAAACGGGTTCATCCCATCACGTTCAACATCCAATAATTTGAGGAGTTTGTACCACGTGCTATACCACCGAGACCTAGGGATGTTCCCCGAGGCAGTAGTGATGACTTTGGACCTGGAAAAGGCCTTTGATTCCTTGAGGTGGGACTTCCTTTTAGTGGTAATGAGGCGAATGGGGTTAGGAGACGAATGGCTGAAATGGGTCCGTCTTTTATACACGAGCCCTAGGGCCAGAGGGCATACGGGTGGTATGGTGTCGGCCCAATACCCTATCCACAGATGGACACGTCAGGGGTGCCCTTTGTCGCTACTGCTTTTTGCTCTGGCAACGGAGCCATTGGCGGAACAACTCGGGCAGGAGGGCAGGAGCACCGGACTATTGCTTGAGGGGACTGTGCATATTGTCTCAATGTACGCAGACGATATCCTGGTTTATATGCGAAGCAGATCCCAGGGGGTCCCAACGGTGCTGCGTATACTGGAGGAGTTTGCGGAGATGTCATGACTCCGCGTCAACACCAAAAAAACATGTCTATTCCCCCTGAGACCCGACCTCAACAGGCTTTTAGACCTCCCGATGGACCTAGAGTGGACCCCAGGCTCTTTTAAGTACCTGGGAATATGGGTACACCATAGGCAACTAGATCTGCTGGAGGGGAACTTGGGAGGAGCCTTGAGATCCCTGCGGTCGAATTTGACCTTTTGGCGCTCACTTAAACTACCTGTTATGGCCAGAGTGGCGTTATCTAAGATGGTGGTGTTACCGAGACTTTTATATTTCTTCGTTAACCTTCCGGTAGTGATTCCGAAGAGCTGGTTTAAGACCCTGGACACACTGTTGAGGAATCTGGTGTGGGACGTCGGACGTAACAGGGTGTCCCTGCGGACCTTGAGAATGCCGTTAACAGGGGGGGGGGCTGGGTGCTCCCGATTTCAAGGCCTATTATTTGGCAGCGCAGCTCCAGTGGCTGGCCAGATGGCTAGATGGACGGGGACTGGAGACATTAACGTTGCCGGCTCACACTGCTCGGGGAGCTTTACTTGCCAGGATGCTTAATCCCTGCCAGAAAATCAAAAATATGGGTGTACTTCTCAAGGTAGCAATGACGTGCTGGGACAGATGTGTGAAGCGGACCTCAGACGTACCACTGTACGCGCCAAACCTACCACTCACAGGGGTACCGCAGAAGGGACTGTGCCCTCCTCTCACGCGAAATCAGTTACGGGGCTGGGAACAAGCAGGAGTTCTGTCTGTCGTTGATTGTTATCAGGATGGTGTGCTGCTCCCATTAGATTACTTTTTGGAATACCATGACCTACCGCCGGGACAGTTTTTAAATTATCATAAGGTAAGGGGGCAATCACTGCGTTATGGGGAGGTGATACAGGAGAGCCTACCACTCACGCAGCCCTACAGGCAATGGTGACGTTGGGATCTGCGGGACATCTGGTGAAATGGCTATATCTGGCAATAACTGAGATGTCGCGGATATCTTTGTTCCAAATACGGGAGAGGTGGGAAGGCACACTGGGTAGACAGTTGACTGAGAAGGAGTGGGAAAAGGTCCTGGGCAGCCCTAAGAAGGTGTCGAGGAATGCAGCCTTTAAACTGGTACAATTCAATATTTTGCACAGGACTTACCTCACATCGCACAAACTGAATGTTGTGTACAGGAGAGATGACCAGACTTGTGCCAGGTGTCTAGCGGTGGACGCCAATTTTGACCATATGGTGTGGTCCTGCCCGGAGCTTCAGCTGTCTGGACCACGATAGTGGAGACGGTGAATGGGGTTTTGGCTCGCACTATGAGGTGTTGCCCAGAAGCATGCTTACTGGGACTCTTCCCGAGGCCCAAAGTCAAACGGTTGGGACATAGATTTGTAGATCTGGCCTTCCTACTGGCAAAACAGAGAATAGCTCTTAGATGGAGAACAGCAAGGTGCCCATTAATAGTTGATTGGGAAAACAATGTTACCTGTTGGGCTAGAGCAGAGGAGAGGGCACTGCTTCGAGAGGACAAGGTCATGAAAAGGCGTAAACCTTTGGCAGAACCGTGGGCAGAAATACTGAAGGTGTGGGAAGCACGTAATGCAACTGACTTGGACTCGCAGACAGATAACTCCGAAACGGAAACAACGCGAGAGGCAAGCGATTATCTAGCGTGGGTCTAGGCATCGCTGGGTAATCAAGTGACAGAGAGGCCACGTGGGGGGGACGGAAACAGGCTCGCTGCGGAGTGGGGGTGCCCTAGGTGGCCTCTCTTCCCCCCCTCCTCCTTTAGTCCCCGCCGCCTCCCCGGGACCCTTCTTTGATCCCCCCACCCACCCCGGAGCTATCCAGCCCGCTAATGGTGGGCCGCCCCCCACTGGCGGGAAAGGAAATAAAGTGACCTACTTTGTGGTCAGTGGACCCCTGGTTGACTTAGTTGCGTTTAAGTCTGGTTTGACATCTATTGTTTTATAGATGCCTTAAGTTTCTGTTATATTGTTTTTTTTTGTGCTCTTGGCTTTATATAGAGACATACATGACACACAAAGGGCTTGGTTCTGTGACGGCGATAATGCAGACAACGGACTTTATCGACTCCTCACAGGGTACTTTGATACAGTAGAAATATAACATTATAGTTGACAGACAAAAGGTTGTTACAGGCTGAGGAAATGTTAACTGATGTGATTTGAATTCTGGAAGCTGATTATGGAGTGTTTATTAACGACAATTTTCATAATTAGAACTGAATGTTTCCGAACTGGGAAGTATGTACCTGCTGTTGATATGGACATGCATAGTTTGTACCGTAAGAATTCTTATAAATGCCAATAAAAATGATATTGGTGTCTTGTAAAGCAGATACCGGAGGTGTACCAAACAGTTCCGCTCTCTGCAAACATTCTTTAATCATGCGATTCATTCTTTCGACTAATCCATTCGCACGAGGGCAATATAACGCAGTCTTATGATGTATTATTTGAAGATGAGCCAGGAATTCTTTCAAGAGATCAGATATGAACTGTACTCCGTTATCCGTCACTAATATGTCCAGAATGCCTTCTTCAAAAAATACACCCTCAAGAAATCGGATAAGGGAGTTAGTATTAATTTGATGTACACATTTAAAGACCACCCAACGAGTGTGATAATCTACCAACACAAGGACGAAACATTCATTCAGTACTTCCAGATTGAGGGGATCAATTATGTCAAGAGTCAATTTGGTCGAAGCGGTATCCGGGACCTCCACAGAAGAAAGAGGAGGCTTTCTGATTTGGTGAGTTTTGTCACTCTTCATGCACTCCACGCAGTCTCTCACTTTAGTCTCAACCATGGTGTCCATGCCTGGCCACCAGTAATCCAGACGTATTTTACTTTTGGTGAGACTACGCCATAAATGCCCCACATGTGCCAGGTCAATGATTTTCTCTCTAAATTTCTCCTGGGGAACAGTTTTCTCCCCCCTGTACACTGTACTGTTCTGCATACCTAACTCTAACCTAACATCCCAGTACTTGAACAATAATGCTGAAACTTCGTTTTTGTTGAATGGCCAATCATCTTTTATGTACACTTTCAGGGGACTCATTTCATTGTCAGATTTCACACACTTCTCCCATTCTTCCTTATTTATACTAGTCACTTTCAGTATTACTTCTTTGTACAAATGAGGTGAGATGGCGTGAATCCATATGTAGCTCCACCTCGTGATATGCAGAGGACAAATCCAAAACACTAAAGCAGCTCGCACCCTTAATCAAGGTAAGGACTTCATGGATACGCGGCAAGGGATATCTGTCCACCCATCCATTGTGCTTTGCGCGCGTGGGTTTGAATTCCATCCTCATCGCCAGTGTTGCAAAGAAATGACACTGGTAAGGTTCAGCAGAGTCTTTATGCCATCTCTACACCACCACAGGCTCCAGTCAGCTGGAGTACTTTCAGATCAACCGACTCACGCACATTCAAACTGGGTCAGGACAGGAGGGGAGAAGGAATGTGCCATACAGCTTAATTATAACAGATGGGGAGCCTGGGGAGGTTCCTGAGGTGGGGGGGAAGCGGGTGGGGGGGGTGATGTGGATCAGTTTGGGGAGCTCGAGGAACTAACAATTCCAAAAGCCTGTTCATCCCCCTCCCCTAAACTCACCCTCCAACCTGCCCCATATAATGGCACCCGCTCTTCACTCAAACTGCATCCTTCATGTCCCAGCAATGACATTTTCACTCCTGCCTTTCAATTCCTCAACCCTCTGATCCACTCCTTGTGTTGACCAACATATCCAAAAACTGAGTTCAAACACCTGCAACTTTCTCAAAAACCACCCAACCAAGCTGACACACCTGGCCATTTGCGACAACCTATGTGTAACCAATTCCTGATCGCCCCTTTTCACCAAAAAGGTCCAACCAAAACCAACTTGATCACACTACCCCCCCACCCGCCCAAAAATACGAGGTGGGTTGAAGGTTAAAACGTTGCTGCTCCCTGTCAAGGCGAAAATGGGATGGGACCCACCAACTGTCTGATCCTTTGAACCTCCTACACCCCGCCCACCATGTACCTGTCTAATTGTCCTCCTGCTCTCCCAGGGCTCTACGCCTGAATACCCTGGTGGTGGGGGGTGAGAGGGTAGGACTCTAATACCCCCCAGCCCATTTTCAAATACTGGGTGTTTTGTTAAGCTCCCAATGCCACCATAAACTTCTTCAGATGGTATTGTTTCATAATCACAGTGCCTGACAGCCCAAGCCAGCTTAAAGTGCGCATACAACAATCAGTTGTGCTGGACTACAGGAGTGGCCTTAGGGTCTTTACCTGACAATTTTGGGAGAGCTCAGAACCAGACTGCAAAGTAGTATAAAGAGAAGCAAAGGTGGAGCCAGTCTCTCCCCGTCCCCCACATGGCTTTGGGCAATGCCACAGGTGTATGGAGCAGGGGATAGGTTAGCGACAGAAGGGGTGGGGTCAATGTGAGGGGTATTTAGGGATAGGTGACTCCATCACCACCTGGGCAGACATGCAAAGTTTGGAGGAGAGAGAAGTTGAGCTAGAGTTAGTTAGTTGCCAGTGACGCAAGAAATCTCTATTTTGAAAAAACTTTCTAAAACATAATCAGTTGCATTGCAGAAAAACATGGAACACAACACATTGTTTTCATTAACCAGTTCAGAACTACTTGCCTTGCAAGTACCTCTATGCGGAGTATCCAGAAAATGAAAACATTGTTAACTCCTCTCTGCTGCAATTGAATAATACACCATCAGGCTATAAAATAAGCAAACGTGTATTAAAATGCTAATGAAGGTGTAAAGAAAGCAGCTTAAAGTAAACCTGCTGCATGCCAAAAGTATGTCATATGGAACATAAACAGGTGTCCTGACAAACAGACAAAAGTTTTAAATGATTTTTAAAGAAGTAACTCATTACAATAGACACAAATGATAGTGAGCGCCATACAAGTGCAATCAAAGATTGTGGCTGTCCGCGGCCCCCGCAGGGGGCCACCTCAGCAGGGCGGCCCTTTAGTGCCATTTCGGCACCGCCCAGCCGCTCTAGTCTCTGGAGGGGTCTTGGAGCCCTCTAGCTTGGTCACCTCAGTGACGTCCTTCCGGTGCGCCGAGGTGGGGGGGAGGGCATATATGCCTCCCCAGCCCCTCCTGGCGTCCTCTGTTGCACCAGCCATGCCGTCTTGCTGGTCCGAATCCTCGGGTCGTGTGGTCGGCGTTGTGATCTCTCTGTTGCCTCGCTGGACACGCTGTGTCTGCAGCACGTCTCGGGTGTCAGCCCGGGACCAGGTGGTGGCCGTCGTGCGGGTGAGTTCAGGGAGGACCTTTTTGGGGCCTTTTCGTTGCCGCTGTGCCCTGGGCCAGGGGCCAATCAGGCCTGCCAGTCATGCACTGGGCTGGTCCGGCGGCGCGGGAGTGTGCATCGAGCCGCACGTGCAGGCCTTTTAGCGCCGCTCACCCGTAGGGGTGCCTTCGGCGCGTGTGTCCCCCGCTCCCCCCCCCCCTGTTTGTGGGGGCCATTGTTCGCGGGATACGCTGGCTTGTGGGAGTTAGTGCCCGGACGTTGTCTCTCAACTCCTACAGTCCCCGGGGCCTGAGGTTGAGTCATGTTGCTTGGGGGGCCGTGGCACTCGCTGGGAAGATAGATAGGGGAAGGCTGCCTGCCTTTTCCACCCCCAACCTCCACTCTGGTACGGGCCTGGCTGGGCCGTCGGTGCGTTGGGGCTCGGCCTGCCTGGTGCCTGTGGCGTATCAAATTATGCCTTCAGGGTTGGCCTTGGGCATAAAGGGGGCTATTGTAGGAGGGTACTGCCTCCAGCTTTCGATGCAGCCGGAGTGCGCCGAGGCTGGAAACCGCCGGGTCCTCAGGCGGCGCGGTCGCGTAGGTTCTCGCGCCGGCCAGTTATCTGCGATTCGACCGGAGCAGTGCCTTACGGTATGTCATGCTTTCCCCGACACTGAGGATAGTTCACCACGGGAACCCTCGCCACCCGCCCCAACGGCGCCAGCGCAGGTGCCCACCTAACGCAGATCTTGTGGATCCGCCGGCCGCGGTGTGACAGGGGTCACTTGTTTAGAGGGGATGGGCTCGCAGACCAATTGTGCCCCGGGCTGCTCTGCCAGTACTCGAGCCTGCCTGGGGGATCGATGTTAGCATCAGCGAGGCCGTGGCTTAACTGCCAGTGCCGGACACGCCGTATAATTGCGCCGGCCCTGTTGCATCATGATCCTCGGGTGAGGCTGGTACGCTCCTTCCGTTGCGGGCAGTGATTGCGTTTCCCATTATATTAGGGAGCGCTGGTCTGGCGGCGGTCATACGGTCATGTCGTTTGTGGTGCTCAAGGGGCGATCCCCTCTGTTAAAGTACTGGGCATCGTCGGGGTCTAGCTTCCGTCTGCACAGTCTGCTGCCAACTTTGCTTGCTGTTTGGATGTGTTCATTGCTTGTAATATTGCAGTCCTTAATACAGCTTGAATAATATAGTAACCCGAGCAATGTTCATTAGGCACAAGTAACTCCCATTTTACAAATGGTTGAGATCCCATTAAACACGGGCGTGCTACCTCTGTACCGTAATTTGAAGATGTGATTCACCACCCTGTTCGATAGGCGTGATATTTAGTTACACTCTGGCATTTATCACGGTGGCCTTACTTGCAAATGTCATTCTGTAACGAAGCTGGCGCTCATGTAAAGCGCTATGATACCCGATGTCTCGGGTCTAGTTCGCACTATATAAAGTTGCGGGGTTGTGCCCCCCCCCCCACATCCACTAGCCGCGTTTGGGCAACTTGACAGTTATCGGATCCCTGGGAGCCAGGCCAAGCGGGAGCTGGCAGCAGGAAGCATGTGTGGATGGGGCGGAGGATCGGGTGGTAGGGGGTTTTGACCACGGCGAACGTCCTCGGCTGGCGCACGGTGTGTCGCGGCCCTGGTTCTTTCATGCCTCAGTTTGAGGAGGCTGACCACGTGGCGCTCCCCACGCATCGAGTGGGTTGCGATCCGTTGCTAGTTGGAAGGATTGTTGCCGGGCGGGGGCTCACGGGATGTGATGAATGTGGGGGTTTATTGGGGGCCATGATGCGAGCGCACGGGGTCTCACGCTCGGCGCCGTTCGTTGCCGGTTCTGAGACGCTAAATGTTTCACCATCAATGTGAGCCTTTGTTGTGTCCATGGCCAAAAGGGGCTCGGTGGTGCTCAAACGTGAGCAGACTCCCACGGCCTCGTGAGTCAATTTGTTTCTAGCTCTTGGAGGGGCGGCGGGCTGGGAATAAGCACGGCCTCCGCCATCTAGGGCGATTAATGTGGTTTGTTGTATACTGTGCATTGGCAGCTTGCCTGGCACCGTGGGTTGTCAACCCAACGCATCGTGGTAGCTTTTGATCTGCGGTGGCGCTTGGTGCGAGGAATACCGCATTGGACCGTGGTCAAGGTGCTTCGTTGTTGTATGCTTTGTATGCTGCGCAGATGTTTGTTTGAGGGGCAACGGGATGACTACCGCCGTGCACGCAGCAGACATGGGGATCTGTTACCGGGCCACATCCTGGTTGGATGGGTACCAGAGGGTGGGATCGTCGAGCCTGGAGAGCCTGTCCAGGCGGAGCTCCTGACGGCACCTAGGGCTGGAGGAGCGGGGGCGCAGCGATGGTCGGTGGTGCAGCGGGGGAGAGTCCCTGTAGTGGCATAGTGGTTGCAGTCTTTGACCCCTATGCCGAGGGTTGTTCTCAATCTGATAGCGGGTGATTGTCTTAGAGCTTATTGCTGGGGATCCAGTCCAGGACAGGGTAACCCTCCCCAGAGGCAGGCGGAGCAGTTGCTTCCTCTGGAGTCGGGTGCAGTTGCCACAGGTTGTGCGGCTGGGGTAGGGTCACGGCTGTGCTTTGGGCTCCATGTAGAGGTAATCCGTCTCCACAGGTAGGGGTCGTTATAAGGTGGCACGCTCCTTTATTACACCTGCTCATCATGAGTCTCCGCACTGCGCGTTACCCCTCTATTCCAGGAAGTGCGTTATCGTCCCATCTGGCCTAGTGCACAGACTCTGCCAGGTTAGCATATTTTCTGTGCTATTCATGATTAAATGCTAAATTATTTATGCTATGCTTAGTGCATGCGTTTCGGATGCCAGGTTTGCATATTTATTTTACTATGCTGAACTGCTGCCTGCATGCATTGGCAACGCCATGATAGCATACGTTTGAGTGTTATCCTTGGATTCGGGTTGCATGCGTCGCGAGGACCCGGACAGCTGGCTGCATTGCCTCGGCGCTTGTTGGCAAAATGTGTTACTTACGGGTTTTAAAGAACATTTTGTTGTGTTACAGGTACGCGGTACTGTGACGCCGGGCGGTGTACATGGCAACATTAAGATGTAGGTAAAACACAGGGTGTTAAATAGCACCGCCACGCACGTGGTTGATAAGGGTGCTGGGGGCCGGAAACATGAGGGCCCGCTGGCCAGCGTGAGTCGGCGGGGTCGCGCACGCAATGTTGGGAGCCAGAATGTTATTTCACTAGGGATTATGGCCTGTTGCGTCATTTCCGAGCAGCTCTGGTAAGATCTAGAAGCAGGCAATGCCTCATGTTTTAGGCGAGCATTCTCCTTAGAACGGTTGGGGAGCGCATTCCTTCCCGCTCAGCCGCGTTGTATTGTGGAAATCACATTTGTCTGTTGGGGGCATCGCGGCTCGGGTTTCTCAAAGCTGCGCCTTGTACTCTTTCACCGGTGGTGTGCATATTGTTAGCCTTCAATGGATGTGTTTGTTCGCAATAATTTCGCTCAACCAGCAAGTGATTGCCGTTATGGGAACTCAAACGCGGCGCTTGGCGGCAACTCAAGCAAAGACTTATGGCTTCAGGGTATATTGTTCAGAGTGACGCTGCCATAATCACACAGGTTTTCCCCCGGTTGGTGCCGTGTCGCGACGAGCACGGCCGTGGCTCTGATTCGTAATCAGTTCATTGAATGGCAAATGCTAAACATGAATCATGTTTGACGGCGGCTGAGATTCGTGGATTCACGGCCGCCGCCACGCTGTGGGGTGGTCGGCCTGCTTGCATGGCTGTGCCTCTACCTTGAGGGGGTACATTGGTTGGAGTTCTGGTTGGGATCTCGATCCACGCGTAGATCTACCTCGATCTACGCGAGGGGGGCTTGTGCACACCACCGTGCAAGGAAAACGGCTCTGTCATGGCATCTTTAAAAATTGACTAATCATTACGCAGCACCAAGGGTGGGTTCCCGGGTGCAGTCAGATTGGTAACCCTTACAGGGGGCAATAAGGGTAGTGGGACTGGGCGAGTACACCTTGGTCCGTGATGCAGGCCCGAATAATTGTGTGGCGGTACTAAGTACCTTTAAGCGGTCAGCTGGCACATTAGGATAGTTGTGCTGAATATGTAATGTAACTGGCGCTCATGTATAGCGTTTCAATACCTTGGCATTTACATACACGTTACATCCTTATACAACTAAACAAGCAGTGTCTAAGCCAATGGTAGTGACGTATTGCAGGTATAGTGTGGTTGTGCAGTATATAGCTGGAGGCAATGACAGAAGCCGCAAAATGCCTGCTGGCGGCACACTAAGCTTATACAAAATGCCAGCGTATGGGTCACCCTCACACATATGCATTGACCAGGCATCCAGGAGGTGCCGACACAGCATCCGTCAGTGCAGATGACGGATGGGTTTGCAGGCGATAAGGACAGGGTGATCCACCCTTGCCTTGGGCGAAGTGGCACACCGAGCGGCCTTGTAGGGCATGAGTTAGTGTAAATTCACGCCATGTCCACGTGTTTATTGGCTGGCGCAGCACTTGGTCATCAGTCTGTACCCTTGTACTGGGGATCATCCAGGTAAGGGGTACATTAGGGCTTAGTCACCCCAGAATTATATGCACAAAGGCGCTGCGAAGGCGGAGACTGCATTGGGCAATTGGCTACAAGGGCCTTTATGAGGAACATCTGCTGGCACCATATAGAAACAGGTACCATGTACACTGGGTGGGCATTCCTCTGCAACCAAGGGCAGGTTTCAGGTCGCTTCAGTTAAGTCCTATCCACCCGCGCTTTAGCCAGGGCAGCAGGCGGGTGGTGGTAGTTGTCATCTAACAAGTGTGCTGCGGCGTAAAACAGTTTGGTAAACACTGCGTTAGAGCCGAATGGCGACAGGGTACTATAGACCATTTGGCAGTCCCAATATTAAGGAAAGTGCAGGTATTTGCACAGTGTTTCCCTCTGGTTCCCACAGACTTGTCTGCCCCATGGGTTATCCTTATGGGCCAGCACCTGAGACTGGAAGGGGCGTCTTCTGCTAACGGTGGCCAAATAAGTTGATAGTCAACGCTGGGGTAGATGTACCATGCAGGGCATGATTACTCCTTGGGTTGTCCCAAATATTTGTATATTAACGGAGCAGGTAATTTTCCACCGCAGGGGCAGCTTAGGGGGCGGTGTGAACCCCCACCATCTATCTGGGAGTTGCTAGGATGGGGGTAAAGTAGGACTTAGCAATCGTTAGTGTCAGGCACCACATTGCAGTCAGTGCGCACTGTACTAAATCAGACAGATTCTCTAAGCTGGTATGCCTAGGGGGTTCCACCACTGAGGGAGCTGAGCGGGCGAAACTCCCATAAGGTATAGGGGATGCATGGCAAGGGCGGGATGGCACCCTTGCTTATTGTCACATACTTCTAGTTGTGGACATTCCGGTAGCGTCAGGATTTCAAAAGCTAAGGGGCCCTTCAAATGTTAAGGACAACCCTTCCCGCCCTAATAGCCAAGGTGGGCAGGCGGGCTGATTGGAACAGAGATTGACCAAAGGGGGGGTCACCCCCATTTTCTTAGGATACACCTAGGGGGCAACGACATCATTGCCAGGAGGAGGTCACTCTTACAAGCCGTGAAAGCTGACTTAGGGGAGATCTGTAAATACAGGGATCAATGTGAGTTCAAGTGGTCTGAGATTATTCCCCGCAGAGTGGGGCTCGGGATGGGGACACAGGTGTTCAGGAACATACAGTGTTAGAAGGACGGCAACCAGGTGATATCAACACATACATGGGGCAATGTGAGCTATGGTTGTCTGAAAGCATCCCGCGCAGATAGGCACGGGGCTAAGCCATGTATGGCCGAGGAACATGCCTGCAGGGGGTGGACAGTCAATGTACAAGTTCTCAGGCCTAATGGGCCTCATGAACAGATTGGACCAGAGATTGGCCCAAGGGGGAGTACTCCCCAACGTCTTAGTGACACATCTAGGGGGCAACAACCTCACTGCCATGGGGAGGAGGCCACTTTGACAAGCCAGGAACGCTGATTTAGGGGAAATCAGTAAGTCCATGGGTCAATGTGAGATCTGGTGGTCTGATATTATCCCCCGTTGAGTGTGCCACGGGGCTAATTCAGAGGAGGCCGTTGAACATTCCCGAAAGAGAGGAATAGTCCTATGCGTAAGTTCGCAGACCAGGGGGTATGGGCTTCATCAGACACGAGCTGATTGAGGCTAAGGTCAAGGGCTACTTTGAAACATGGTGTTTATGGTCACCATTGGGTATGGATTTGTTCCCTTGACCTTGCAAGGGGCCCTGGAAATGAGAGGTGGCAAGTGAGAAGACAGCTGCCTTGAGGGCACTGGCCATCCAGGCGTACGCCTAAGGTTAAGTTGACAAACATGGGGTGCATTTGTCACAGCATGGACACGTTTCACTGGACATACAGGAGGCCCTAGAAAGCAGGTTACAGGTGAGAAATTAGCTGTTTTGGTGGGGGCCCTGGCTGCGACGGTGGCCGCCTCCAGGGCTGTGGCGGAGTTACAGGGCGATCTGGAAGCAGACCGGTACAGTAAGGGTACCTCTGCGGCAGACCGGTACAGTAAGGGTACCTCTGCGCGGCACAGTAGGGGTGCCAGAGCCAAAGACCAGGAGCCTCAGGGCAGGTTCCGGGAAAACTGCGACGGCGCCCCGTTAGTCCTTCGGGCGGTTGGGGGCCTGACCAACCGGGGGTTTGCCCTGCTACGCTCCGCCCTGAAAAGGGCGTGAGTAGAACAGACCAACGTGTCACGTGATCCGGAAGAGGATCATCAAAGGTAGCACTGACTGGGTGCCCCACAGTGCTGGCTCACCAGGCGGGCGGGGGCAGCATAGGTTGTTATAGCTGCCCGCCCTTGGATCGCCCGTAAGATAACCCACATATTGCATACTCCTGTATGGAATAAACCTGCAGCAATATTTTCCCACTACAAAGTTGTCTCGTGTATTTATTCATTCTTGCATGCTCAGACTGGGGGTGGGAGAAGTTGCCGGTAATGGCACTATGTGGCTGTCCGCGGCCCCCGCAGGGGGCCACCTCAGCAGGGCGGCCCTTTAGTGCCATTTCGGCACTGCCCAGCCGCTCTAGTCTCTGGAGGGGTCTTGGAGCCCTCTAGCTTGGTCACCTCAGTGACGTCCTTCCGGTGCGCCGAGGTGGGGGAGGGCATATATGCCTCCCCAGCCCCTCCTGGCGTCCTCTGTTGCACCAGCCACGCCGTCTCCCACCCCACCTCTTACCCGGCGGACAGGCTGGTGGACAAGCTACTCAGAATGTTTTAATGTTTTCTTTTGTGTTGCAGGCGGAGTTACAGGGCGATCTGGAAGCAGACCGGTACAGTAAGGGTACCTCTGCGGCAGACCGGTACAGTAAGGGTACCTCTGAGCGGCACAGTAGGGGTGCCAGAGCCAAAGACCAGGAGCCTCAGGGCAGGTTCCGGGAAAACCGCGACGGCGCCCAGTTAGTCCTTCGGGCGGTTGGGGGCCTGACCAACCGGGGGTTTGCCCTGCTACGCTCCGCCCTGAAAAGGGCGTGAGTAGAACAGACCAACGTGTCACGTGATCCGGAAGAGGATCATCAAAGGTAGCACTGACTGGGTGCCCCACAGTGCTGGCTCACCAGGCGGGCGGGGGCAGCATAGGTTGTTACAGCTGCCCGCCCTTGGATCGCCCGTAAGATAACCCACATATTGCATACTCCTGTATGGAATAAACCTGCAGCAATATTTTCCCACTACAAAGTTGTCTCGTGTATTTATTCATTCTTGCATGCTCAGACTGGGGGTGGGAGAAGTTGCCGGTAATGGCACTAAGATCTCACCACAGACATGCAGGGTATCAGCCAAGCTACAGACTCAAGGTCTCACTGCACACCCCATGGGGCACATTGAAGGGAGAGGACAGGACGATGTCCGCTACGGCCACTCATTTTGAAATTAAGCATCCTAGAAAATGTCAAGAGTCTCCGGAACTGACAATGGCAGGATCCATGTATAGGGCCTTGCGTCCTGCAGTGACCTGTCTGACTGTATGCTACTGCTCACCGCGAAAAGATAGAGCGGGACGATCTAAAGGAAGAGAAGTTTTCTGTACTACCATCAGCGCAGCATATTGAAAAAGAAAATCAGCACTGTCAAAGCCAACGGGACTGGTTTTTAATGTGCAAAGCAGCAGCGGCAGCCGGCTCAGTTAAACGCTGTGGGGCGGGGCAGGGCGCTGCAAAGGGGAAGCTGACGGACGACGGAATAGGTATTATTTATTTAATTGCACCTATTCCGTCGTCCGTCCGCTTCCCCTTTGCAGCGCCCAGCCCTGCCTCACCCACCGCGTTTAACTGAGCCAGCCGCCGCTGCAAAGCAGTCCCATTTGTCCATGTTGTGTGAATAAACAAACGTGCACAGGGTATTTGTGCTGTGTCTGTACAACTTGCACGCATTAGCACATTAACATTCAAATACATTGGCTGCACTAATGCTTGTTCCAAATGATTTATTTTTTATCAGGCTGCCTCTACATATTCTCAGTAAAAATCTGACTATGACAAGACATGACAGGAAATAAGGTACATAAATCTCCCACAATAACAACCTACATAGAACTCACAAACTCAGCCTCATCCCACTATGGCTTCACAAAGTGTGTTGGTGAAAACTTGCAAACTTTTCAAAAACGTTTCACGACAGGTGATTTAAATAAAGAAGGCTTATGCAACACATGCAAAAACCTGAAAGAGCTAACGAATAGCCTTTAATAGTACCCAAAGCAAGTCCTTGCTGGGCCAGGGACAAACCAAACAGCAAAAAGTCAGACAGCTTGGCTTGCAGTGGGTCAATATAGAGGGTGCTGCACCAAGCCACAAATTTGTACCAACGACTGCTGAACACTGATTTCTTAGAAGTACGCCTCACCGCCAAGATGACAAGAAGAAGGTCATAGGAGGTCAACTGTTACCACTCAGTTTCCAAGCATGGCGATGTAAATTGCGCAGACCTGGGTTCAACACCCTGCCCTGCGACAGAATGTCCTCTCAAAGCGGCAGCTTGTTTAGAAGACAGATGCTCCTGCCCAGGAGTTCTGGATACCACACTTTCCTTGCCCAATCCAGTGCCACTAGGATGACTTGGGCCCAGTTGTTCCTAATTTTCAAGACTCGGTCTAGGCGAAATGCGTCTCCGAGAAAGAGCTTTCTTAGGAACTCCAACGTGCAAAAGTGCCGACATTGGAAATTCTTGTGGTGGTAAACCTCTGGGTGTAATTGGCATTCATGATTTGCTAAGCATCGGCAGCCACGTTTGTCCGCCTTGGTGTTTAGAGATCCTGCCAGGTGTTTTACCACCACAGAAATTCCCTAGCTGTCCACCCACCTTCAGAAACAGAGCCTCCTGGCCCATGACCCCACCACTCCCTGCTTGTTGCAGTGCCACATGGAAGTGGTGTTCTCCATGAGCACCTCCACCAGCCTCCTCTGATGGTACACAGGATGGCCTTCAAAGCTAAGCAATCACCATTACCCCAACAAAGTGATGTGGAGTCGAGCTTCGGAAATAAACCAGTGGCCTCTAATCTCCACCTCTCCCAGATGCCCTCCCTAACCAAAAAGCAATGCACCCATCACCACAGTCAAATCTGAATGCCCTAAGGAGAGAGGTCTGCCACTGACCCAATTCGCGGTCCAGTTGCCACCGCTGCAGGTCTTTGACAGTCTGTTCCAAAATCTGGACACAACCCTACAGAATCCCCTGGTGCTGTGCACACTGGGACTTCGTATCCCACTGCAGGGTCCGCCCATGCCATCTGACATTTTTTACTAGTAGGGTGCAGGGGGCCAGCAATCCCAGCAGCCTCAGAGTGATCAGCATGGAGATCTACTGGGACTATAGTCTGAATGTCCGGGACTCTTTGCTCCGGTGAATAGGCACAAAACTGTATCCAGAATGGCTCTGATGAAAAGGAGCGTCTGTAAAGAAGTCAGGTGTTACTACGGCATGTTGATAGAGAACCCAATGTTGTGTGGAGGTTTGCTGTCATCTGGAGGTAGTTGATGACTGCCTGGGATTAGCCTGCCTTCAACAGCAAGTAGTCGAAGTAGGGGAAGACTAGTGCCATCTTACCTCCTAAGGTGTCCTGTGACGACCCGAGGGGCACTTATGAAGCCAGAAGGGAGCACTGCAAACTACAAATGCTCATGGTCCACGCGAACCAGAGGTGGTGCCTTTGGGCCAGCAGGATGAGATAAGAAAATAAGCATTCTGCAGGTCCTATGCCGCCATCCAATCTCCAGGATTTTGGGTAGGCAGGACCTGGGCTAGTGCGAGCATCTTCACTTTGTCCTTCTGCAGAAAGGCATTGAGAGGGCAGAGTTCTAAAATAGGATAATGGACTCATCCTTCTTTGGCACCAGGAAGTAGCGGGAGTTATACCCAACTCCTGCTTCCCAAGCCAGAACCCTTTCTATGGCCCCTTGGGTCAAAAGGGACAGCATTTCCTACAGCAGTACGGACAGGTGATTCTCAGTCAGCTGCTCTGAAGGTTGTGAAAGGCATGGCAGGGTGGAGAGAAATGAGAGAGTGTAGTCCTGATTTAAATTGAAGGACCCACTTGTCTGAAGTGATGGCTTGCTACCCTTTGGAGGAAATATATACTGCCTCCAACAGGGTGGCTGCGTGCTGGCAAGGCACACAAATGGTTTTGAGGCTGTGGATGCTGGAGGGGAGAGGGCTGAGCAGCACGTTGTCCCTCCAATCATGGGTTTTTGGTTTTGTGAGCCATGACCTCAGCCATGAAAGGCCGGAAAAACATGTTGGGCCAGTGAAGGTGCCAGATGCTGGCAAAACAGACACCCCCTGCCATGGCCAAAAACGGGGCGAAAGTTCTGCTATTGTCTTCTATGGGTAGAAAGACCCAAGTACATGCTGTTACCCTGCTTTCCTTAAATCGTTCCAGGTCTAAATCTGCCTTGTCACCAAAAAAGGCGAGAGTCTTTGAGCAGCATGTTCATTAAAGAAGCCTGGACATCCCAGAGAAGCCATTAGAACTCATCCAGGCGTGGCATCAAACAGCCACACTCGTACCCATCACTCAAACAGAGCCAGACATTGGGGTTGCAGCTGGATTAGAGTTGGTATTTGCTCTGTTTGGGATTGAGAGTGAGACTTGGAGGCAAGTTGATGCCCTCATCCCTTCCCAGGAGTTTGAGAGTGATGGAAAGGGGCGGATTCCTGCTTGAGTTTCTTATGCTTCGTCTTGAACTTAAACAAAGAATTCAACCACAATGATGATCTGCTACTGGAATGATGTCTGTAGCCGAAACGTGACTTTCCTTTCAGCCGGTGTGGAATCGTCTGAAGTTTACTGACATACAACTTTATCTCATGTTCCAGTATGGCCTTCAGGTTGATCTGAGCGCAGTCGTCGCCGGCCCTGGAATCATACGCCGACCCAAGACACCATAAGCATACTTTGGGAATGTCTGTCACAGACATCTGTCTGTGACCATCAGCTTGAACCCTATTGCTTTAGGGGGTGACATTTTCCGTTGAACACTGTTGTAAGAATTTTAAAAAGATTCAAAAAGATCAAAGAGCATGATCCGCATTTGAAGGCATGAAAAGAAAGGAACTGGCATTAGAAAGCATGGGTGGTGCATATATGTGGTTTCGCTCATCAAGTGATACGATGTTGGCACAGAACCGCACTACACCACCTACAGTTGTGCAGGAGTACTGCTTTGAATTTTCCAGATCCAGTCAGATACATGAGGAACATTCACAAGGTGAGGAATCTGGGGTTAGAAGTATTCATCAGAAAGAGGGTTTTTTAATGACAAAAAAACAACTTTTTTTTAAAGCTGTGCAGCAGCTAAGACTCCTAGTTGGCCGAAGCACAATCTGAGAAGTCTTTTAAATCAATTTCCAAAACATTTTTAAGATTGCTTGGATAGGGCAAACTGTTGGGCACCCCACAAGACTTACCTTATGCTTGTGAAGCGGTCTTGCAGAGACGACATGACCTACCGCCACCGCACCCACCTTATCCCAGTAGAACGCGTAATCTAGCTAGGATGGCGTTGGGAACGGGGAAGGAAGCTAGAGGTGATGGAGTTGGTGTCCAGATGACAAGGAGGGAATCATCCGTAGTCCAGTAAGATGGCCGGGTGTACCGTCTAATGAAGGGAGATAAGGGAAACCTCTTTACACGGGCACACGCAAACCCCCATTCCTTAATATAGCAGTTTTTGTGGAACAAATGATCACCTTGCATATATACACCTCCAACTAAGGAGAAAGTAACACCGGCCAGGAACTAGTTCGAACTCCGGTACACCAGAAGAGAAAAAGGGACTAACTACACCACCTCCTCTTGAAAAAAAAAGAAAACGTGAGCGTTCCTGTACAAACAGTCAATTACTGAAACAGGCAAAATCAGCAAGGCGCTCCAGCGCGGGTAAGTTATAAAACAAAAGGCAAAATCAGCAAGGCGCTCCAGCGCGGGTGAGGGCACAAACAAAGAAGGCAAAATCAGCAAGGCGCCCCAGCGCGGGTGAAGGCACAAACAAAGAAGGCAAAATCAGCAAGGCGCTCCAGGGCGGGTGAAGGCACAAACAAAGAAGGCAAAATCAGCAAGGCGCCCCAGCGCGGGTGAAGGCACAAACAAAGAAGGCAAAATCAGCAAGGCGCCCCAGCGCGGGTGAAGGCACAAACAAAGAAGGCAAAATCAGCAAGGCGCCCCAGCGCGGGTGAAGGCACAAACAAAGAAGGCAAAATCAGCAAGGCGCTCCAGCGCGGTCTTTTACCTGCGGCTCGGCAGCTTCCAGCGTGGTGTTCTGAAATTCTGGAATTGGCGTCCGGAAAGGCTGGCGTCCGATGGCGGTTTGGGCTCAGAATACGAAGCGCTGACCTGGCAGAACCGCAGAGGTTTAAGCGGCTCGTACCGGAAGTGTTGAGTGACGTGGCAGTGGCTTCCGGTGCTAAGGACTAGACCACGGACCTTTTGTAGGGCGGAAGTGAGGCAAGTCTGTTCCGCGGAATCGTGGAGCACGATACATTGCTGCTCGTGATTCACGGAAACCCATCGCAACCATGACACAAACACAAGTAAACATTGTTTGGTTTACAGAAAACCATCCAAATGCAAACTAGTTTACTTGTGCCAAACAAAAAAGCAAGAAGCGAGTAGTAGGAGATGCACAAGGTGTGACTGGTCCACTGTCTCACATGATGTCTAACACATGATGGGCAGAAAGGGTCTCACCTGCTGCAGGGCCGCTACCTCTGTATTCAGTTTGGGCCCACCCAGCTCTCTTAAGGAGTGATCACTGAAGTGACACCACCAGGTGCTATAAACCCATGCCCATGCTCGGGCGCTCCAAACAAACAACACAAAACAGAGGCATCCACCATTCTACCATTCTCGATTCTCTGGCAGACGGTTGCAGGTAGAGATATGGTGAATGTCTGTAGTTTAATGCCTGGAATTTATTTTCCATAGGTTAAAAATAGATCGGTTTTTGTGTATTTGCGACTGTTTAACATCCAAATCCAGTGCATATTTTTAAGTCTGTGTGGCAGTGAAAGGCTCCATTCATTTCTTTGGCGTAATGATGATTATGATACATTTTGCGTCATTCTTTGGTGCAATGATGCCCATTTGTGAAGGTTCTCCTTTTAATCACTTTTGAAGTTGTTACATAAAGGCTACAATTATTCTCAGTAGCCTACATGTGTTTTGCAAGTTTCACAAACCATGCAAAAGTGCTTTCTCAAAGCTACAAATTATTAACATGTACATAACCGATTAGTGGTAACGTACGCTGATAAACTGAGCTAACAGCCATGTATTCCTTAATGGGCAGCAGGCTACCATGTACATCAAAAGAAATTCTTCATTGCTCGGCTTCCAAGCGAGCTTTTAGCCATCATTCAGAAGGCCTGAACTCATCAGAACAAGAGCGTGTCATATGGCCTGTAGCATGAGTACTGAGCACCATCCCAGTGCGATCGCCATGTGGAAAATGGTGCAGAAGTGGGAAATCCGCTCCAGACCCACTTCACAGTGCTTTGTAACAGTGCAAGAAGCTGTAAAATGGGAGCTTGTGGGTGGTCTCAGGATAAGATAACCTACTCCAGGGCTGATCCTTTTGCTGTTGGGTGATAGGCACACAAAGTATTGCCCCAGCAGCGATCCTACTATGCCTCGCTGTGAGAGGACTACTTTGTGCCCTAGTTACCAATAACCAATGTAATACAAAAAATGTAAACATCTAAGAAATGGCAAGGGATGGTCCATCAAGCCAATCCCCCAAGGAGCTTCTCCCATCCAGACGAATGACTCAAGAGGGATGACCCTAATCGCGCCTGTACCTTGTGTGAAGTGCTGCCAACATGAGCTATAGCAGACAGGAAGCTGTCCAGCCAGACCCAGGGACAGTCACAGGAAGAACAAGGAAGCCATGCTGGACTGAGCTGAAGATTAACAACAATGTCACAACCGGTGTTATTGAGAAAGACAATTTAACAAGTATGTACAAGACATTACCAGGACAGGAAGAAGGGAGACTCGTAGTTCGTTGTAAAATGTGCACAAGGCATCATAGATTTGAAAATAGGGAATTAAATCATACAAACAATATGGTACAGTTGTATCAGCACTGTAGGCAAAATTGCAAAGGCAACCCAAAACCTTGTGCACTAATGTGCTCATGACACACATGGTGACAGCGCATGTGACAAGTGGAAGAAAGCAGCGGACAGCGCAACGTGAAAAGGTGACTATTATGTACACGAATATATGGTTCATCAAAGGTTATTCACAATCATTAATCATGTATTTTAGTCATTTGGGATGAGCCATAGTTGACCAGGCGCCGCGATTTGCGCTGAATTGTCGACGGCGTTTCGATCCTAGTTGTTTATGATCTTCTTCAGGACCGGGTTGCTGGGTCAAGGGTTCCGTACAAGTGAGGAGAGGAAATCAGACAGGGATAGGGGAAAGGGGAAGGGGGGGTTGGGGGTTCCGCGCAAGGTAACGGGGGGTTTTTTGTGGCTGGGCGGGCGGTGGTCAAAGGCTTACCTGAAGAGGTAGCAGGGGGCCAGCGAGCAGGGGCAGCAAAGCTTCCCCGGGTGCGGTGGCGATCAGGTCCACGGCGAAATGGGGTCCTGCAGGGAGGAGAAGAGGAGTGAGTGGGAGGCCCAAGGGAACAGGTCCTCAACGAAAGGGGTAAAATTGGTTAGTGAGGTGAGAGCCTCACCGTGGCAGGTGCGCGAAGGGGATTGCGTCACCAGTAGAGATAGAGTCCGGTCGGCGCGGTAGACCAGTTCTGGGGTGAGTGGAACTGGAGCCGGTGGAGGCGATCCGGAAACGCTGGAGGTACTGAGGGCCTGAAGGGAAGGACACAAGTGAGGTGGATGGTCCTGGGAGAGAGGGCCATGCATGCGCAGGGGGATTAACTTACCCAGCAGTCGTGGTGGAAGATCTACAATGGGTCCAGGGGACAGGGTCGGAGCCCCGATCCACTGTCACTGAAGGTGTGGAGGAGTCGGTCCGGAGGGTCCGTCCTGTGAACGGGGAGACGTCAGGGCTAAGAATACCACGACACGGGGATCAGTGTATGGTATGAGAGCGTGGAAGCTTTCCGATATGGAGGAGCAGCTTGAAGTGGGGACGGAAGGTAAGCCTTCTACCACCGCCCGCCCAGCCACCAAACCCCCCACTCCCCCGATCGGGGCTCCAACCCTGTCCCCTGGACCCATTGCAGATCTTCCACCACGACTGCTGGGTAAGTTCATCCCCCTGCGCACGCATGGCCCTCTCTCCCAGGACCATACACCTCACTTGTGTTCTTCCCTTCAGGCCCTCAGTACCTCCAGCGTTTCCGGATCGCCTCCACCGGCTCCAGTTCCACTCACCCCAGAACTGGTCTACTGCGCCGACCGGACTCTATCTCTACTGGTGACGCAATCCCCTTCGCGCACCTGCCACGGTGAGGCTCTCACCTCACTAACCAATTTTACCCCTTTCGTTGAGGACCTGTTCCCTTGGGCCTCCCACTCACTCCTCTTCTCCTCCCTGCAGGACCCCATTTCGCCGTGGACCTGATCGCCACCACACCCGGGCAAGCTTTGCTGCCCCTGCTCGCTGGCCCCCTGCTACCTCTTCAGGTAAGCCTTTGATCACCGCCCGCCCAGCCACAAAAAACCCCCCCGTTACCTTGCGCGGAACCCCCAACCCCCCCTTCCCCTTTCCCCTATCCCTGTCTGATTTCCTCTCCTCCCTTGTACAGCACCCTCGACCCAGCAACCCGGTCCTGAAGAAGATCCTAAACAACTAGGATCGAAACGCCGTCGACAATTCAGCGCAAATCGCGGCGCCTGGTCAACTATGGCTCATCCCAAATGACTAAAATACATGATTAATGATTGTGAATAACCTTTGATGAACCATATATTCGTGTACATAATAGTCACCTTTTCACGTTGCGCCGACCGCTGTTTTCTTGCACTTGTCACATGCGCCGTCACCTTGTGTGTCACGAGCACATTAGTGCACAAGTTTTTGGGTTGCCTTTGCAATTTTGCCTACAGTGCTGATACAACTGTACCATATTGTTTGTATGATTTAATTTCCTATTTTCAAATATATGATGCCTTGTGCACATTTTACAACGAACTACGAGTCTCCCTTCTTCCTGTCCTGGTAATGTCTTGTACATACTTGTTAAATTGTCTTTCTCAATAACACCGGTTGAGACATTGTTGTTAATCTTCACGTACCTACCCAGATCTCAACCTGGTCTATGGGTTATACTCCTGTTGCTTTTATTATATTGGACTGAGCTGAAGAGCATTTATCCACCCTCTGTAGAAACAGAGCTCCGAGTGGTGGATAATAACCTACCTGCCTTAGAACAGCTCTCTCCCTGCCCTCGTTCACTTTGAAATTCCCATCAAGCTACACACCTGTCCACTCACACAGTGCCACCGTGTGACACATGATATCGGCTCCCATCACATGTTTTTCAGCTCGTTTTCTGAGGCTTTGAATTGGCGACGTCCATTAAGGGGTGTTAAAACACCCCAGGACATCGGCACCAGTCTCAGCAAGCTGTTTTTTTGTTTTTTTAGGAGGACGGGGTGGGGTTCAAAAGAGCCTCGTATGAACTTTTCGGCACAAGGCCCCACCCTTTCAAGGCCCGCCCCCTCGTCACACGGTGAGATTGTTCTTGAAGTTGGCAGGTATGAAGCTATGATTAAAGGTGTATAATTTTTTTTTTTATTTAATGAAACTGAAATGAAACATTACAGTAGCTCCACATCCTGCCACTCGCACCTCCTTCCTCGTATGAACTCTACTCTTCTAGTTCCTTAGATGTTTAACTCTCACCTTCAGTAGCTCCACATCCTGCTGCTGACACTTCCTCCCTCAGATGAACTCTACTCTTCTAGAGACATTTAATCCACACCTTCAGTAGCTCCACATCCTGCCACTCGCACCTCCTTCCTCGTATGAACTCTACTCTTCTAGTTCCTTAGATGTTTAACTCTCACCTTCAGTAGCTCCACATCCTGCTGCTGACACTTCCCCTCTATCTCTGTGATCAGGTCCCGGTGGGTGGATTGCTGCTTCTCCAGTTCACTCAGTTTCTCTTGCATTTTCTTCATATTCTCCTTATGTTCTGTTTCTAGTTTGTTGAGAAGTTGTTGCTCCTCTTTATCGAGAAACTGCTTCAGAAGCTCAAATGTACTTTGGATCATCTCCCCCTGGTTCTTGTAGTTTACCTTAGTTAAAAACAAAAGCATATCACTTTTGTATTAATATCACATTATCTGCATGTGATTCTGATAGTGGTGTCACTCTCAATCATGCACATAAAATGACAAACATAACCAATGGTCTGCAGTGATGCCAGGTACAGACTCTCGCTCTCACGTTCTCTCCCAGACTCCCAAAACATGGTTTAAAACAGGGCTTCATAACCCGAAAATTACCATAAACAAAAAGATTCAGACCTTCAAAACCCAACAATGGTGGATTTACTTGCAAAAATTAGTAAAATGCTTAACAATAAAACCCAGAAAAAGCAAAGTCAAATCTATACTATTACAAAAACACACAGGAGGCTCTTAATTACTTTAGTGACATACTTTTCTTTTTTTGTAAGAAAGGAACCCTCATTCCTTTATTGGAAGCCAGGTAAAGCTGCCAAATGTAATAAGTTTCTGCTCAACGCCAGTGATCTCCCACTGGGTAAAGAGATTCGCTTGGCAGGGGTATTACGCCAAACCGCAGGGCTGAGGCATACAAATTGAGTGCCTCTAGTAGTTCAATGGTCACATGTCCGAAGCACTTCTTCTGCAGTGGCTCGTACAGAATGGTGACCTGAAAAATAGTACCCAAGGGTGCCGTGCACCAATATCCTTCTATCTTAACTGGGACTTGCACTTTGAGGTGGCAACGCCCTTGAGATCTGTCTGCACACAAACCCACATACGTTTTGCTCTCTATGGTGCGCTGAGATGGACTGGGAGCGGAGTAGACCCCATCGAACTTTGGGGCTCCCCAATGGACTCGACCTTCGTTAGTTGTCCAATTTAAAATGCATAAAACTTTGGGGTTTAAGAATTTCTGTTAAAGAATGACATACAAGAGTCAAGTTTAAAGGTTTACCTACAGTATTTGAAGTACAGAAATATATAAGCTGGGCAATCAATTAGTATAATCAATAAGTATGCAAGTTCAATAAGGCAATATAAATCAGAGAACTCAGAAGAGTACTTAGCAATATAACATCCAGCATAGATTTGCCTTCAAAGGATGGAGAAGTGTCTCCTCCTTGCATGGAGAATTCCCAGTCTTTGATAGGACTTTAAACAAAGGATTTCTTACATTCACCAAATTAGTACGTGATTCACAGGCTTACAGCCAATGGAAAGCAAGCAAATAGAAACAATTACAACGTAATACGTTTGATGATTTTCTCACTATTTTACTACACTGAGTTTTGTTGTTGACAGCATCTGCTTGGAACATGAAGCGTTACATAGTATGTTATTCAGTCTGGGACAGTTAGTTTGTCCATCTCGTTCGGCTCAACCAGGGAAAGTCTCTTTCCTGTCTAGTGGGGTTGGGAAGTTGCTTTCTTATAACCAGAAATAAACAGCAGTGCAAATCACGTGGGGTAATGCAACGCAATGCCAAAGCAGAAATAGACGACAGAGCCTAAGTTGTCCTAAATTAAATAACGTGTGATTTGTAACTTTCTAAGCATTGAAATTTTGACACATTGTGCACGCAGTGCCATCTAGATGATTCCAGGGCTTCAACAGCCTATGTTCTTTCAAATTTATTCAATTTACTGCTCTCCTCCTAGACCAGTTCAGACTACGAATTCCTAGCTGCTGCAGGAGCTTCAAACTCAGTTACCCATACCACACCGGTAGGATTGGGCGCTGATCCAAAAGAGTTAATCTTCTCCACACAGAAGAAATGGTCATTTCCATCTGCCTTGGCACGTCTCTCTAATTGAATCGGCTTGTTGCTCTACTCTGTGGGTTCTTGGGTCTCTTTCTGGCCTTGTCTGGTGAGTACTCACTGCCTCACAATTTCGAGACTGTGGAGGGTCTAATCATAAGAGTCTCCACCTGCTGTTGAGGTTCTTCCAGTTTCCTGAGAATCTCTTCTTCACCCACCTGTGTGCCATGCCATGGTGTGACACTCTTCCCCAGCCAATCTTAGGCCTCTGAATGGTAGTCTGGGGTAGGCTTCTGAGCCTACAAAGGACCTACACAGCTCTTATCTCCAGCCCATCTAGATGAATACTTGAAGAGCAGGCCAAGTCCTTGCAGCAGGACTACAAACAAAAAAATGAAAACTGGATATACAAAGCAGTCTGTTATCCTAAATACAGGATCCTGGTGCAAAGGGGGAGAAGTGGTGCATACTCGGCTCATGCTTTCAGTTGTTTGCTAAAGGTCGTATGGTTTTGATCACTTCAATCTCAGAAGGAAGGATGTTCCTTTCTTGATGGTCAAATAGGAAAAAGAACATACTCTCAGTTGGGCCATCGAATGGAAAGAACATTAGAAGAGTTCTAGTGGGAATGCAGGGACGGATTCTGTGTTCACTAAAGATCAGACAGTTGTATGTCTTTAAAATGCATGCCTTTACTACACATATGCCTTTACCACACGTGATTTTACCACGAAGATCGGTAAGTTAAACCCGTGTCTGTGTGTGTGTAATTTTGCTTTTTGTGGGAGGAGAACCCCCAAACCCTCCCCCACCTTTTAAAAAAAAATATATATATATATATATATATATATATTTACTGTTTTATTTTATTGGGGAAGCACCCAAAACCCCTCCACCCCCCATTTGTAATTAATGTTTAGCACCCTATACCATTGCCCCTCCGTAAACCATAAAAATACTTTTACCACTTTATAGCCTTAGCCACCCCACCACCCTATTCTCCTAGCCACCCTAAATGTAACCTTGCCACCCTATACACCTACGCACTCCTAGACCTTAAAACCCTATACCCCTACACCCTAACATTACTCTTACCACCCTATACCCCTTAACCATAAAAATACCCTTAGTACCATATCTATATTTATATCTATGCACCAAATACCTTCACCGTGCTTTCGGCGAGAAAAACGAGCTACACTAACCAACTTGCTTCAGCATAAAGTTTATTTCTGCAGAGGTTCCAACACACAACAGGTCCACTACCAGTCTTGATTATGTGACCAAGACCCAGTAGTAGTTGGAGTACGTTGTGGGTTGGAACCTCAGCGGAAATAAACTTTACGCTGAAGCAAATCGGCTGGTGTGGCTCCTTTCTCTCGCCAAAAGAAGGTATTTGGTGCATGTGTAGCGATGAAGCCTGCCGATCAGCTCCGCCCCGTAGGAAGGGTTCCCAGCGTCCAAACTGTCAATATATATATAAATAAATATTCACTGGGAAAAAAAACAAAGGTTACAGTAAACGTATAGTTAGGAGGATGTCAATGACAACATTAACGTTTTAAACTAAAAAAACACACAGAAATTCACCAGTTCTAGTTAGCAGAGGTAACCATAACTCATGCCCTGACATGCACTGCTTAGGACCTCACATATTACATCACTCATGACATGTTGTACACACATGCAAGCAGGAGTCATCGCACCTCCAGTTCTATCAGGCGTACCCCCATATCTCGCCTCATCTCCAGCTCAGTCAGTCAGGGATATCCCAAGTTTCATACCTCCAGTTCGGACCCACAATGCCCTCGTCTCTCGCCCCTCTGTATTGATGCAATTTCCAAACACACAGTGATGACTCCACTCACCTCCAGATCTGACACTGTCCTCCTCTGCTCAGCTTCCCATATCTGCAGGTTCTCCAGCTCCTTCTGCAGTCGCTCCACTTGGTTATGAAGTGTTTTCTGAAACACAATCAATGCATTTCTATTATCCAATAACTGTCCAGCAGATCAGTGTGCGATTCATGACACAGAACAAGAATTATGGCTTAATCTGGGCAGCCACGTCCCTATGATGCTACAGACTGCATTTGGTCTTTGGGGTGAACCCTTATATCAGCTGGGTGATTTCACCTCTGGTATGAACACCTCACATATTCTCAGTGTATTCTTATGCACACTCCATGAATCTATTTCTATACATCCTACTTAGAAGTCCCCCTCCAAGGAAACATGCCTAGCAAAACATTTGATTAAAATTGAAGAGGATTAAAATCCTCCATCTGATTTATTACTTAGTATCATTTAGTTTGCCTACATAAAATAGGTAGAGTGGTGCAGATTGCCTGAGGTGAAGGGTCTCGAGGAGACTTTTTCCACACACTCTGGGCCTGTCCAGTCATACACTCATACTGGCAAAAGATACTCCTAGAACTGGGTAAGGTAATAGGGACAACACTGCCTGAGGACCCTACATATGCTCTCCTGGGCATACCCAATGACGTGAATCTCCCATGAATAAAATTACTATTCCACAATTTGGGCCTGGTGTTAGCAAAGAGGGACCTGGCCAAACACTAGGGGGGCCTCTGAGATACCAAACATGGAGGAATGGAAAACCGGATTGAACCTCTTCATGGCAGCGGAAAGGGTTACACACAAGAGCAGAGGACGCCCATTGAAATTCCACAAGATATGGGGTAGCTGGATTAATTACTATGAGGTGGATATCCAGAAGGATTCGAATGATATGCTTTCAGGCCGAACAATTGACCCATGCAATTTGATCTACTGTGCCTGTCAAGTCACTGTTGATTCCTTAATTTCGCTCGTATCGCTATCATTGAACTATGTAGAGACATCTGATGTGATGACGCCCTTCCTCTCTGTTTTCTTATTTCTATTGGGTGCTCGTTTGTGCTCCTTTTGTCATGATTTACAAAACCAAATAATGGATTTTGTATTCGTTAAAAACATAATACGTGGACTATATTCTCGTCTATGTAACCCCATCGAGTGTTTGTATACTTTACCATCTTTGTAGCTAAGCTACCATTATCGAATAGACTTATTATTTAATGTTGATTTTATATATCTAGTAGGGATGAAAAGCAAAGTCAACTCAGCCAGGATTTGAACCAGTGGACTACAAGTTGCAAAGAAACCCCTGAAGCAAGGACTAACTCAGAGAAGGTGGAGGGCTGGTTTAATTTTACAATTGTTAAGGTTTAAAACATTTCAGCTCTTTCATTATCCATAGCCCTTTCAGGAAATTCTCGAAATGGAGACAGCATTGACATCTGAGGGCAGGAGCCTTCTAAGACACCTCATGTTGAACAAGAAGAGCTAGAACTACAAAAAACATATTGTGGATTACATCCATAATCATTATACCAATTCTTATAAATCCTTACAGCGTTGAGACGCAAGCCCATGGCAGTCCTGACACGCTTACAATTGTATAAACATACACTCCCAAAGCACACACTCCTATGTACACATTTAGTGAAAAAACAAGCACATACCTTTATGCGGATAGTGGACTATTTACACACACACACACTCCTGAGTGTTTATGACTCAGTGCATACCAACCTGAGTCCATACATACTTAGACACATGCAGACTCGCCTAGGACCCCGCACTAGCTGGGTCTGGTAATACATTGAGGCTTTCACTGGTATACAACGTAGTTGTGGCCAATGTGTTAATGTTCTGAAAAGGCCTAAACTTCATCTGTGCTATAATTTGGACACGACCAACATGATACAGTATTTAAGTCACATTTTGAGATCCTTCCACAAGACATCCGTATGGAGCTGACAGCAGGCCAAAGACAAGGCAAAAGGCAGGCCACAGAGATTGTGGATTTATCAGAAACAGGGGTTGCTGAATGAGACCAGAGTGGAGAGGTGTGGACTCTGGCGAGTTTACTTCAGATACACCATTAACAACAGCAGGAGGCTCAAAGCAGGTCCTTTAAAGGTGCTGTCAAGATAACATAGGCACACGTTAAAGGCACTCTTGCTCTGTTTGTTGTGACAATGGTGGCAGGGAAATCTACTGTAGCACCAAAGAAGCAATCAATGGAGATTTGCAATTTACGAACAAAGTGCTAAATATCTGAAACCGAACAGAACAGTTTGGGGATTATCCTTTAATGTTCACCCCTTCTCACTATTGTCACATTGTGGGAACATTTCGTTATCTTTCTTTCTACTTCCAGCCCTCTTAAGTGCTGCTATTTTTTTTGTTAAACATTTCAAAAGTTTGCATATTGCCTTACTGTATATTTAGGACTGTATAATTATTTTTACATTTTTAAATACACACAATTCACAATAAGATTGAAACAGAACTGCTTGAACTGACCATCTTTTGCGTGGTGTACCCCCAGAGTTTTGCCTTGGCTGTTTTAGCTGGCAGTAGAACTCTTTGCACTTTACCCCTGCTAGCCAGTAGTAAAGTGTCTGTGCTCTCCCTTTGAACATGATGAAATTGGCATACCCATAATTGATATATTTAACTTACCTATAAGACCCTAATATATAGTGTAAAATGTACTCACAGCCTTAAGATTCACCAGTGGACTGCAGTACCCATTGTGCCACCCACTGCAGTGACAGTGCTAACATACCTGCAGGCCTGCCATTTGTAGCCTGACTGTTGCAGTTTTAAACTGCAAATTCGACCTGTCAAAATGATCCCTTTTGACAGGTCAAAACAATTGTTTTAAATAATAATAAGTCATCCCTACACATGCATTAATGCCCAAATGGCAAATATATCGCATTTAAAACTAGAACATGAGTAACATTAAACTTTTACATGTCCTTACAGTGAAAAGGCCCAAAAAACTATTTTCAATGTCGCAAGGTTGGCTGCTTTATAGGAAAGCCTTGGGATACAAGATAACAGTAACCAGCTAAGCAGACCTTAGCATAAAAAAATACAATAAATGCACCTACAGACCTGTTCAAAGCTACCAGAATAATAATAAACTTAAAGCTGGGTGTCTGTCTCTCACACTTCATCATTAACCATGCTGATAACCGCTCTTCGGCGGTCATCATGCACGACATGGAAACACTTCCCATATAGGATCAAAACAAAGACAACATCCTTCCGTGCTTCAATACAATACAATATTATTTAAGAATGTTATCTCTGGGTAGGAAACCGCTACAAATGTATTATTGGACTTTTTTAATATAGTTAATAGAAGCTTAATTCATTAGTGAAGTTGGATTTGTAATAAAGACTGTGGCGGCCCATCATGAGCTCCAACTCTCATCTGGACAAAAGGCCTTGGACGCGGAGAGGTCTTGTGTCCTCTTGACAGGATGGCCTAAGGGCTGGAATTTGATTTACTTCAAAGAGGCCTCCTCTATTATAACCAACTGTTAGCGTACACAAGACCTTCCCCCCTTTCGTTTGCCCCCACAGAAGAGCAGGCACCAATCACAGAGGAGGAGAACTACCCCCAGAACTAGTTTAGACTGACCACAGAGGAGGGGCTGGTGATTTCCATGGCTGCATCTCTGGTGTGGGCACAAGAGCTCTGCACAGGGAAATAAATATTTTGCCATCTTTGTTTTAGGTAGAGAGGGACACTGAGATTGTCTGCAGTAGGGCACATAGGAAATTCTGCAAAAGTGAGTATGGTCACCCCTAGGAACCTTCACCCCATTGGTTAGGGAGTGGCCAGAAGCTTTCCCCATCCACAGGCTGCTGCCAGGCATAAAGGTGGCATCCCTAGTACCCTCCTCAGAAGACTTTCTGGACCTGTGGAAGAACAGAAGAGGAATGGACTGCTGCCTGTGACCTTAAAAGTGCCTAGAGGACTGGACTTGCTCTCCCACTTGTACCCCAGACAAAGATGTGGACTCCAAGGGTCATAAGGCTGACCTACTGTTCAATCTATAGAGACACAACATGAACCAAAACATAAGCAACCCTTGGGACAGTGGGATTCGTCTCCACTAGTGAAGTGTATGCCACGCTACAGCCACCCACCTCATAGCAGAAAGATAATTGGCAACTCTACGGAGTTTTATATAGCGCGAACTTGACCTGAAGGTATCGGGTATCAGAGCACTTTACATAGCACCACTTGCGTTACATGAGGACACATTCATTTTTGTTAGGCACGGGGAGATTAAGTGATTTGCCCAGAATGACAGGATGTTCAGCGTCATTGCCGAGACTCGAACCCAGTTCCCCAGATTCGAGGTCGACCGCCCTAGCTGTTAGGCCAACTCCTCTCCCCTACTGCAAATACTCAGGGACTACCTGTTGAGCATTGATACTGACTCCTAGGGCTAGTCTCCCCTACATACGGTTGTGACTCATTAACCACAAAGCTATGTACCCTTGAATGCTCCACCTGTCACTGTTGTTTTGTTTCCTGTGCTTGCTCCGCCTTCAAACGTTATGCCTTGATTGCTATACCTGCTGGTATTTGCACTGCCTTGCTCCCCCCCAGGCCTATACTGATGGACTGTTGTACCATATGCCCATAATTTGGGTACTATGTTTTGTATTATCTTGTCGAAAAACTCTTAAAGTTTTTTAAAAAACATAAGCAACCCAAGACCAGTTTTACCCTTCTTAGGGAATGCCATGAAACAATCTACTCGTCCACTCGCTATGCCAAGTCAGATTTTATCAAGGTGAGATATTTTTAGGGCCCACTGGTCCTTTCTGGCAAGAAAACTCCTCGCTGGCAAAGAATAGGTGTTCTGTTCATTCAGAAAGTGAATGAGCAATAAAGAGGTCTTTAAATCTTGTTTTTATTTGATTTGATAATTTGTATAGTGCACGAATGCTCAAGGGCGTCTAGGCGCTAGTGCCAAAGAGACCCAGAAAGGTTGCCAATGAAAGAGTAATAAACATAATTTTAGTTGGCAAAGAGCCACGTTTTTAGTAACTTTCTAAAAGATAGCAGCGTTGGTCTGTTTTTTATATCCGCCGGGAGAGAGTTCCATGTTTTAACTGACCCCGAGATGAAACTTCTGCCACCCCAGCGAGCTTTCTTGAATCTGGGGGCCTGTAAAAGTTTGCTCTGTGAAAATCTTACATTTCTGGAGGGTAAATACCAGATCAGATGTTGCTTCAGGTATTGAGGACCCACAACGTGCAATGCCTCGAATGCAAAGCATTGAGATTTAAATGTGATCCTTTTTTCAACTGTAAGCCAGTATAGTGATCTCATCGCATTTGCTGTGCATTCAAATTCTGAGGTCAAATGCCAGCTTATGTCTTCTCACAAACTGCTGCTTATTTTATCCTGGAGATTGATGTTTTCTCTTCTTTCTCTGATTAAAAAGTTAGAAGATTTTGTAAAGTGAATGATCTGACAAAGGAGTGTGAAATGGAAGGCTAGAGAATGTCAGTTTGTTTCCCAACACCCAACATTTAAAAAGCTTGCAAATGAACTGTACAAATAGCAGTTAGGAAATCAAATTGTTTGGTAATTCTGAAGTGCAATGGAAACAAAGATTCAATAGAATCAGAACCCTTTACTTGGTGATGTGTAAATTATAAATACTGAAATCAGATTTCCACACATTGTTTGTGCGCTATATACTTTTACTCGTAAAACTGAATGTCAGTGGGAAGGTTTATAGCCATTTGAATGGAAAACGTGCTGCCCTTAAATGACTGTGCGCTACCATATCATGCTTTAGTAATATTATTAAAAGTGAGAGTTTTTAAACATGAATTGTAAAACATTCCAGCCCCTGCCCGGATAACGATCCTATTTGTGAACTAAGGCGCAAGGCAGGGGTCATGCGTACCCTATATGTATTATCCATGGAGAAAAAGTTGGGTCTAATAAATCAAACAAATACATTTTTGTAGAGCACACAAGCTGAACTCACAAAGTTTAAGGTGCTCTCATATGAGATAATGAAGAAAAAAGTGACAGTGAAATAAAATATTTGCCTAGCATCACATAATTTGAGACCAATATATAGGTAAAGCATATTACAGTTACAGGGAGTAGTTTATTCAAGTCATTACACCTGCAGGTTTGGCAAATTTTTTATGATTTTTCCAGGCCTGTAGGGCTCATCAGTTGGGTATAGGTTTATTCCAGTGGCACAGTGTGCATGTGACCCACGGAGTCACTGGAGTAGGGCCAAAACTGATTGGCATATGGCTGGGTCCAAATTGTTGAGGCATGTTGTGCAAAATAATGATGGACTGGTATGCAGCCAGAGTGATTACCGTAGCTGGGATTAATGCAAGCATTCCATCTATCACTTTTTTGTATACTTCAGTTTGACACCCTAAGTGGTTCAAACCTGGTATGCCCAGGCATAGGTCTCGGGTACTGTCAGGCAGTGGCTAAAGTCTTAGGAACTTGTGTTCCCACCCTTCTCCAGACTGAAAAGCTGCCCCCCCAATGTGTTGGGCAGCCTAACACATTACAACAGACCAAAACTATAACCATGTGAAGACCTCATTGACTTCACACTGTCCAAATTGTGTGTGGTGTTTGTAATGGGCAATAGGCCCAGCCACACAAAGAGTGTACCATTTTTATCAGAATTGTGGGAATGCAGAATGGTTGGAAATTTATGGATCGGAACTTTCCATCACAGAAATGTGACGAAGATGTGTGATAAAACGGTTTGCATAGGAAGGAGCAAACCTGGGTTTGTTTGAGATGGAGCATGCCTGGGGCTCTGGCGCAGGGGATTGAGCTGAGAATATCATTTTCTATGGTCGATATATCGACAATGTTTTTATGATTTGGAATGGTAGCATTGATGAGCTGAAGAAATATCATACGTATCTCAATAACAACAAATTCAATGTTAAGTTGACTGTTAACCATTCGAAACATGAAATAGAGTTCTTAGATCTCAGGCTATATAAAGATGCCAACACAATACAGAGTGACATCTATAGGAAGCAAACATCATGCAACAGTGTACTTCATGCCGCTAGTTGTCATCCAAAACCCACAAATGAGGCCATACTGTTTGGTGAAATGGTAAGGACCAGACGCAACTGCAGTCAAGACCACAACTTTAAGAAGAACACCAAAAAAATAAGGAAGGATTTTAGCGAGAGGGGATATGCGGTCACTTGTCTTGATAATGCTGAGAAGAAAATAACCAAACTGGAAAGAAAACAAACACTCGTAACCTCCGCTAATAATAAAAAAGGCAACACCACATATGAAACAGAAGTAGCTTTCATAACTGAATACAGTATATACAGTGGCCACATTTATAATATATTGAGAAAAAACTGGCACCTTTTGCAATCTAACACTATGCCAACTGGCATTGTATCAGTTAAACCAAAAGTAACATATCGAAGAGGCAAGACTTTAAAGAACCTGTTATGCCCAAGTTATGTTAAGGAGGCAGATGTCGCAACCAAAACATGGATACCAGAAAGACCACATGGATTCTTTGTATGCGGCAATTGTTGTGTGTGTACCCTAGGGATTCACAAGCAGGTGTGCTTTCAACATAACTTGAAATAATTTAAGATTACTTCCTTCATCAATTGCAAATCCACTTACACAGTATACCTGATTAGATGTGCATGCACAAAAATATATATCGGCAGTAGTATACGTAGTCTCGAAGTCCGTATACAAGAACATGTCAGAGCAATTAAGACTAAAGATGACAGATATCCTGTTGCCCACATACACATCCAGATGACACCAGAATCACTTTCCATGCAATAGAGCATGTGAAAGGCAGTGCCAGGGGGGGTGACAGGACTACTAGCCTGAAACAAGCAGAGGCTAAATGGATATGTCGCCTCCGCAATGTGGCATTTGGTCTAAACGTTAACAATGAATTCCATCATTTTCTGTTAGTCCAAAAGCCAATCTTTATTTCCACATTGATGCATATTGCACTGTATTAAATATGGCACTTAGTTTGAACTTTGGTAAACCACTGATTGCCGCCACGTTTGGTCACATTTTAACTATGACTCCTAAACTGTTTCGCCTGTTTAGAGTGCAGTTTCCTGCTCCTTGATGGCCAGATTACTTATGTTATAGAGCCCAGTTTGATAGCTATTTCTGATTACTAGTGCTAATATACATAATGGTTGATTTTTAATAGTTTTTTATGTTTGTTGATCGTTTACCAGTCACCACAAAGAACAACCCATATTATTGAATTTTACGATATAGTCATTTCAATATGGGGTCTTCCGTTATCACAGTGCTCCTCCTAAGTTCTACTATTTGCGGGTCACCTGCATTGGATTCATTGTTTTGTCTATCACTAGCGAGACCGCTTGTGGTGTTCTGGAAACTATTGTTGTCTGGACCCTTAGTGTGATACTCAATATTTGTTTTATCACTGTATGTGCACTTTTGGGATGTGCTTGTTTAAACACTTTAGAATGCGGCTTGTGGTTTGTGCGTGTTTAAAGATGGCACCCATCTTTTACTGTCGGAGCTTTTCTGTCATGGCGCCTGCTCTTATCCATTAAGGTTTTATTGAGGGCCTTATATACACACACACACACTGGTTTGGTAGTGCATATTACGTGTAATAATGCTTTGAATTCTTGATTCTTGCCATCTCTGGGCTGTTTATATATATAGGACATCTGCTTACATTGAATTGCGTGATATACACTACCACTAGTCTCGTTTTGATATGGCGTCCGTCTGCATTGAAATGGTGTGTTTTCGCCAGGCTGACCATTCCACTGAAACTGGAATTTCACTTTCAACAATCAGTGCTTGGGCATATGACGTGTGAAAATAAATAATTTTTTTGTAACATGCAATGTGAATAACCTCCGCTCATATACTCACTATCACAATGTGCTTTGTTCACATCAATTCAATATGGCCCCTTCCCCATTTTTGATAATTAGAACCACTCCGATATGGCGTCCGTCCCTATTGAAACAGTGCGGTCATTTTAGGAGTGACTACGTTTTGGGACTAGACATCGCCTTTAGATAATTAGTGTTCAGGTACACGACATGTGAGGATGCTGTGTAATACCTAATGTGAATGACCTTTTGTGCGTTAACATCATGATGCGCTCGTTCAAACCTTTGACCTTCTTAATGGACGGTTGCGGCAGGGGGAATGGCAAAGCGTCTGCAAGGCTAGTCAGGTTGTTAGCAAAACTTCAAGAATATAATTTTACTATAAAACACATTGCTGGCAAAAATAATGTAAAAGCAGATTTTCTGTCACGTCTCCCTTTAAACAGTGCTGAACCTAAAACGGAAGAAGACACCGAATGCGTAGTGTCGTATGTAAGTAATTTCAACCAATCAGTACAAGTCTGCAATGAGTCTGAATGGTTGAGTCTTGTAGACAAAGACCCCGTACTTATCAAAGTAAAAGAGTACATATTGGGAAAGTGGCCGCCGATCAGGAATGTATATGCAGAGTTAAAAACTTATGTGCAAGTTGCTGATGAGTTGTGCATTGAAAAAGGTTTTCTTTTAAGGGGGGATTTATTAATTCCACCAACCAAAGTAAGGAAGGATCTAATCGAATTGGCTCACAATACTCATTTAGGGTCAACCATGACCAAGAAACTGTTGAAACAATATTATTGGTGGCCGGGATTGGATACAGATGTCAATATATTTGTTGATAATTGTTCTATTTGTTTGAAGTCTGACAAACATTGGAAGCCCAGAGTGCAAGAAATGCAATTGGTCAATATTCCCAAAACCCCTTGGAGCAAGATTGCAATTGATTTTGCCGGTCCGTTCAATGCTTTGGAACATAACTCAAGGTTTATAATAGTGTTGTGTGACTACTATAGTAAATAGATAATTTTCAAATTTGTGTCAACCATAGACTCTAAATCTGTAATAGAATTTTTGGAGTCATGTTTTTCTTTAGAAGGTTTGCCGCACATTTTGGTTTCTGACAATGGAAAACAACTAACCTCAGAAATGATGACATCATTTTTGAAAAAGAATGGAATTCGTCAGGAGAAAACTCCCTGTTATTCCCCAAAATCAAATGGACAGGTGGAAAGAGTCAACCGTTTCCTCAAAGATGGTATTCAAATGGCACTTTCTGCAGGTCTTCCAGTAATAGAATTTACTCAAGAGAGGGTTGATATGTACAACAATACAGTCAATGGCGTGACCGGACATTCTCCATTTTTTCTCATGAGAGGAAGGCAAGGGAACACGGCCATCACTCCAAAGTTTGCCATATATCGGGAAAGAAGTTCTGATGTTGTGAAAGTTGAAGATTCTCAGCTTAGAGTGAGAGAGAGAGAATTCTGGAGCAGCAATTAAAGTCAAAGGAGTACCACAACCAGATTCATAGAGCTACAGTTAAAGACATCTGCAAAGGCGATTGGGTCATCGTCAGGAAGCCGTTTGTCAAGCAGAAAGGAGAATCCAAATACTATGAACCAAGTGAGGTTTTGGAGGTCTCTAGTGGTTCTGTTCGCTTGCTCAATTTGGGTTGGAGAAACAAAAGTGATGTCATCAAACTCAAATATGGACAAAGAGACCTCATAATGAACGCATGTAATGAAGAGGCAGCTTCAGAACCTAATAATGTTTGGTTCAACTTGGATTCCAATGATAATGGGAATGGTACAGTCTATGACAAATCTGTCAATGTTGAATCCAGTAGAGGTGTTGCAACTACAAGCATGAATTCAGAGCTTCCATCATCGGTGGGGTCACAAAATGAAAGTGTTTGTAATAGTAGTAGTTCATGTCCTTCAACTGTCCAAGAGGCACATATACCAAATTTCATAGTTACAGAAGGCGCGCATAGGGCTAACAATGAGACATTTGTGACAAATGCGTTTGAGGGTGCTTGCACCAGTTCGGGAAGATTTTCCCGCTTGCCTAATGTGTTTAGAGATTATGTTATGTATTAATTTTGCTGTGTTAAAGAAGGGAGATGTAGTATACTGTATACCTTCTAGTTTATGTTGAGTTGGTTTGTCCCTAATGTTTTCCTATTGGTCGTTCCTTCTCCACGTCACTTCGAATCCTATAACAGTATATAGCTCACGTCACCGTGGGCGTATCATCTTTCCTTATCAGCTGTTCATTCAGACCCGCTCCCTTAATCAGCTGACCGCGGGCCTTTTACCATAATAAATACCTTATAAAATACCTACCTTGTTGGTCAAGTTATTCCACATACTTCGACACTTCACTTTAATATAAATTGGGCGCCTTCAATTTTTCGGACTACTTGAGCCATTTAAATATGGTGTCTATCGTTATTGTAATAGTGCGGATTCGCAAGGATAACAACCTTACTGATCCCCAACATTTTCTAAGATATACAGTGCTCTTACAAATTAGGGAAACCGATAGTCAACCGTTTTCTGTTTCCTTATTGATTGCTTGTTTGTTTTACCAGCCTGCATAATGAAACAACTCATAGCCGCTGTTTGTAAATTCTGAACATTTCAATATATTCAATGTCCAAAATCAACTAGCAAGGTATTTTGATGTTCTGTAACATCATGGTGAAACTATTATCTTTATATCTTTTACAGATATATCCAATATACCATATTTCTTTGTTATAAAGCACATCATGAAGAACATGCGAGAAGACCACTCGCATGCTGAAGTATGACAGTGTACTCTCACTTTTTGAGTATATCAATTAGCTATTGTAGAATTGAGACCAATGTAAGGTTCAAAGAGTTTCTCCACAAATTGATTTGATTGATTATATGTATGATCACTTTTCTCTTTGAGCGATGGAATATTAGTAAACTGGTCCATGTATACTTATAAATAATACAGAGTGCAAGGAGAGTCTCTCTATTTAATTTACTTGGTATTGTATATGGATGATTACCTCTCTTTTTGTGTGACATAGTTTGTCCCCAATGACCATTGTGATTTATTATGTGCGTTATTGTTTCCCTCCCTGTGTAAATATGTGTACAGTCCATTTAAGCTACTGTTAGATACTCACGTACAGAAACTCAAATGAACAAATGATTAATCAAGGGAATAAATGGAGTTTAGATACCTGACTGATATATTATGTAACGTCTGGTCTAATGTATAGTGTAAATAGGTTCAATTTTTTAATGTTTGTATATATTGTAAATAGGTTTGTGTTTTGTATATATTTTGGAGCCCTGAAGAAGTCCCAGGTGGACGAAACGCGTTGGCTACTAATCGCATGCTGTGATTTTAAGAAAAACTGACGAATAAAGAATTTTTGGAAGAAGGAACGACTGTGTACTATGGACTAAAGAAAATTAGTTATATATATGCAATTGATCTGTGAATTGAGTGCTGAACCACCTTTGAGGATTTTTTTTTTGGGAAGCGATTCCCTCATAGAGGTGTAGGAGGGTCACATCTCTGGTTTGTTGCACCACTCTATAGTCCATTTTTAGGTCTCGCCTGGTGTTAGCAGCGCGCATGCGCTGCTCTCGCCATGCGAGGGCTTCTTGGAATCAATACGGTTCCAGAAGTCGTGTCTCTGCTCCGCCCGTAATTTTGATTGGCGTGCGTCGTTTGTCGTCATTCATTATGCCGAACAGAGTTCGTTGATTGGACCGGAGGGTTTTTAGTCCCTCCTGGTTGCCACCCTATCCAGTTTTAGCCCCGCCCACCTGGACTGGAGGCTTTACTGGCGGCGTGACACTCTCCTCTTTATTACTCGGTGTAGGCACTTTTTTTGGGGAGAAAGCGCGAAGTAAACAAGCGTCTGCCGTGTGTTGTGCATTTACTATTCTGTGGCGTTTACGTAATAATAATGGTTATAAGTTTATTGCGGCTTGGGGCTTGTGCCGATACGTACGCATAGAAGTTAAGAACATCTACGCGTATTGGTGCTTCTGCCGATTTGTACGTATTTTTTAAAAACACCTACAGGTAGGCAATGGCGACAGCTTTTTTTTGGAGCATTCAATGGTACCGCGCCATTTCTCGCTTGCCCGCTCCCGCTCTTGTTCCCTTTATGAATATCTATCATCTGCTCCGAGCGCGAGTGCTACCCGTTGTCCGTGCTGCCTTTGCTCCAGCCCTCTCCTGTTGTCCTTGTTTCCTTTGTGTTTGCGCACTCTTTGCACAGGTTTTCCTGTTTCAGCGCGGTCTGCTCTTCGTTTTCCTGTTTCAGCGCGGTATGCTCTTCTCCCTGTGCGATCATGTTAATAAAAAAAAGCTGTGCGGCCAGTTAGTCGCACCCGCCATTGTTCACCCTCCTCCACATCCATACCCTTCATGTTGCATGCCCACGTTATTTTACTTATTTATTTTCATTAACTGCCTTCCCACGCTCACTCTCCTCCCTGTGCGCCGTGTTCAGCAAAAAAAAAAAAACATGCAGCGGATTACTCGCACGCACCATTGTTAAACACTGAATACCCTTCATGCTACTTGCCCACGTTCTTTTATTTATTTACTTTAATTCAGTGGCTTTTTTCTGCCGTTGTCAGTATGGAGCGGGTGCTTTATTCTTCCTTTCATATTGCTCTTTACACAAATTTCCTGTTTCACTTTATTAGCACAGTGCCACTTCACAGACACCGTGCTCCAGCTTCAAGCAAGCTTCGGGAGTCCACGCCATTCTCATAATTTATTCACGGCATGGCCGCCGCGGCTTCGCGCGAACTAATCAGCCGATTGGGACAGCACCCTTTCCGAATGGCGACTACTTCGGCCTAGCAGATGTGACGTCCATGTCCTTCATAAAATCACCCTATGCAGGCTTCCTTCCTGCCCTTCCTTTAGCCCCCACCAAACTAATAAGGGCCACTCAGCAATCTCCCCGCAACCCACTGCTGCCCTTAGATGGCGATGAACACCCAGTGGCCGGAACATATGCATTGCCTGCGCGGAAGGAACATGCAACAAGCATTAAAAATGCAATAGGTCTCGCCTTTCATTACGTTAAAGCCATTTGCTTTGCTATACAATACCATTTGCAAAGCAAATGGCTTTAACTTAATCAAAGGCGAGACCTATTTCATTTTCAATGCTTGTTACTCTTACTACTCCGTGTTGACGAGGGCAGGATCTGTGTGCCTTGACCCTTCTTTTTGTTTGATCATTTCTATTGTGGTATGTTTAACTTCCTTTCCTTAGCATACCAAGACTACAACAAATTGAAGTGTTCGGTGAACCTCAGGCCCCAGGGTCAACTGGGATTAAACAACCTCTTTTGCCATACCCCTACCCCTCCAGAAGTTCTTCGCATGACTCTCTCTTAAGGTGCCAGAGACTACTTTTGTTGCCAGGAGGGGGGGGGTCGGTAACGGGAGTTTGGAAAAGAGCTTGGGAGCTAAATATTGCTCCACCCCTCAATAGGCAAACAAGGTCTGAGTTGGAGAGCGGGTCCGCACTGCTGCTGAGTATTATAGGACACATCACACTTTTAAAAATGGTCACCCTCCCACAATTTCTATACATATTCCAAAACTTGCCCTTTTTATTACACCCATACTTTTTTCAATACCTTGAAGCCTTGGTTCTAACTTTTCTATGGCGCGTGAAACCAGTGAGTGCCGTGATGCTGAAGTGCATACAACATCAACCGCTCTTGCGTCCCTGGTCATATAATCATACTAATATGTGGCGTAGATGCTGCTGCTCAACTATTACATTTACGGGGATAGATAAAGATCTGGAATCAGGGTTGTCATATTCAGTGGTTGCCAGAAACTACACACACCACTGTAAAATACAGGGGGGGTGGTAGTGGCACCTAAGAGCTAGCTGGTCTAACGGCTGACTCATCCTGTGGGGGTGTCCAGAGTCTGTCTGCACACCAAGTGTCCAGTTGAGGTCATCCAAAACGCGCAGGTCCTGGGGGGTCCTAGGAACTACACGACACAACCTCTTATAAAAATACCTTATTTCTAGGCGATTTGTTAGAATAGTTCTCTAGCGAACCTTTTCCCGCACATCCTACCATGTGTTAATCACTGCTACTTTTTTAAGTGTTTTAAATATGCCATGCCTTTCCTTAAACAACAAGTCCCATTTAAAATCTTGATTACATTGGCTTGCATTTTAAGCAAAGTTACTAGCCGAGTATTCAAATATACCACTCATCGACTTTACCCAGAACTCCTTAGGGGGGGAATCATCTCCCTGAAACAACAAAAACATTTTATTTTGATCACTGTTATTTTCCCACACTGTTTTAAGACGCTCTTTTGGTGATATGTTTCCGAAAGCTCCCTAATAGAACTCCTAACCCTGTGTCAATCTTTATTTAAATACTCTCAAACTTTAACCAGTGACACTGTAGTCTATTAGAGTAAAACATTTTGGTACAGATGCTGGAAACCATTTTGGCTGGGAACCAAGAATGAGCTCCTGCAAGCAGTCCTTCAGCAGAGCCCCACACACCCTTCTGACTAGCCTGCTGTGTGGATGGAATGGAGTTCAGTGAGGAGGGAAGCGGATGTGACCACACTCATCAACCATTCACAGCGGGTAGGGTACAGCACGACTCTACAACTAAAGACAGAGAAGGCAAGCTCCCATCAGAAGGTAGCTTCAAGTCAAAGACAGACAACTGGGTGCCAAGTATGACCATAGGTCACTCACAGAAGAGTCACATCACAAAGATATGCTACTTTTGCTTCTTAGACACGCCCATATTGACAGATTGTGTCAGTTTAAGCAGCACATCACAAAAAGTGAGTTTTGGTCACTTCCCCCATGTATCGTCATGGCCCAGCCAGGCTTCTTCGTAGCCCTCCAGGTCCAGAATCCTGGAACCTGGCCCGTCTACATTTACTCAGGCAGAAATGCCGTCAGGTATGCAGACTTTTCCACATGTATAAGTTCACAAGTATTACAGACCAAGTGTTTTAGGCTAAAATATTTGTAAAACTGCGCCTACAGGTTTACACCCTCACAATGGTGCAAACTTACAATGATCAGGAAGTCAAATCTTTCCAAGTACACCCTTGGAATCCTGCCAGTAACATGTTTACAAGAGTACTCCTGGAAAGGTTTGGAGGATTTCTATTTGAGTAAATGTCAAGTGCTTCAAGCACGCGGAAGTTCACTTTCTGTAGAACTGCTTTTGGGGAAATGCCACTGCATTTTAGCCAAGGCGTCTTTTTTTCCCTCGCACTTAAATTTTTTTTTACACAGATAAAATACTTCTCCCTCTCCATCATTTTAGGGACGCACGGTGGTGGCCAGGAGGGCAACCAGACCCGAACTTCAGGGGGAGCTAACACTCCCAGCCAGGGCTGGCCCTAGCACTGGTCGCACACGGTGCCCTCTCCCCCATTTCCTCCTTCTCCATGAATTCCCTCACTACCACTCACCAACAATGCACTTCATCTCTCTATAGCACCTTTCTGACAAACATTTAATTTTTTTCATATCGCTACTCATAGTTTAATCACACTCAGTTCTAATGCAGTCACCTAAAGCCGTATTTTCAGCACTTATCTGTGTATACTTCGAAAAAGTAAATATAACTAGAAAGCACTTTTCATTGTGTTCTAGGGCTACCTGAATGATCTTGGCTGATAATTTAAGGGAACAAATACAGAAAAGTCACATTACAAATGAATACATACTTTTTTAGGTCTCGCCTGAGCCAGCGCATGCGCTGCTCAGGCGAGACATTTAGTGTGTGGGCTTTAAAAAGCCGACCACAGCTTTTTGGCTGGCATAGAGCGTGCGGTTACGCGCGCGTGCACGCGCATTCCTCGCATCGCTCGATCAGGCGCCATCTGGCTTTCCTTTCGAACGCTCCTCCCCCTCCCCCGCCACAGAGCGCGTCCCGCTCCTCCCGCTGGCTGCTGCTGCTCTCGGCGCCATCTGGCTACTTTCCCTTTCAGGGCCGCGCGGCCGCGTCACTTTCACGGCCGCGCGGCCAATGCTTGTTTTCATTTTATCTTTTCCTCTTTCCTTCTCTCTTCCTTTCTCCTTCTCGCCTGCTTTCTTTGCCTTCCCCTCTTTTGCCTATTCACCCCTCTCCATACGTGCTGCTACCCCATAACATATCTGGCTATGATTCTGTCTCCGTTTACTGGTGTCCGCCGCCCCCGCACCTCTTCTTCTCCGGCCCCTGCAAGCATGCTGGGACCCGTGTATATAGCTTTCTCTCTCTCTTCCCCGCCCCCGTCGCTACCCCCTGCTGCATCATGCTGCTGCCCCTAAACATCTTTCCTTTTCTCGCTCTCTCACACTTTTTTCTCACTCCTGTCCTCTGTGTGCATGCTGTTTCCCCTGAACATCTTCCATCTTCCCGCTTTTCTCTATCCTTTTCTCCCTCTGTGGTCTGATTCTTCCCCTCTCTCCTGCCCATTTGTGTATGCTGTTACCCCCGAACATCTCTCATGCTCTCGCTTTCTTTCACCTTCTGTCTCTCTCCCAGTCTCTTTCTCCTGCTCGCTGCCCCCCACTCCTTTTCCCTCTCCTCTGCATGCATGCTGCTACCCCCGGACATCCCTCCTTTTCTTGTTCTCTTTCGCTGTCTTTCTTTTCATCTGTCCCTTTCCCTCTGCTGTTCTCTATTCCTGCCTCTCGTCCCCTCCTCTACCTTTCCCTCTGCATGCATGCTATTACCCCTTGAACATCTCTCCTTCTGGGGGGTCTCTTTCACTCCCCTCTAGCTATTTCTCTCTCTCCATCCTCTCTGACCCCACCATCTCCTCCTGCCCCTCTCGATGCATGTTCTTACCTCTAAACATCTTTCTTTTTTTCTCTTTTTCCTCTCTCTCAATCTTTTTCTCCTCTTGCCCCTCCCTCTGCATGCATGTCTTTACCAAGGGACATCTCACCTCCTTTCACTCTATTTCACTCCCTCTCTCCTCCCCTTCCCTCGTGCCCCTCTGTAAACCATCTCACATTCTTTCGCTTTCTCTCTCTAACCCCCTCTCCCCTCTCCTTTTGCCCCTCTGTAGACATCGTTACCAGGGAGCATCTCACCTTCTCTCGCGGCCTTTCACTCTCTTTCTCTGCCCCTCACTCTCTCCTTCGCTCTGCCCCCCCCTCTCCTGCCTCCCTGCATACTGTGACCCTTGGGTGTCTCTCAGCTTGTTTCCCTCTCTGCTTTCCTCCCCACACTCACTCTCCCCTCTCTGCCTGAATCCTTCACTGTCACCGAGGCGAGGAGGCTGCAGTCTCCAGGGACTGTCGGATTCCAATAGCCGGGATTAAAAACCATAACAGCAGTGAGAGAGCTGGTGCAGGTTAGGACCCCGCTTTGTGGGAGCAGTGAAAGGGTGGCGGGCGGAGACGCCACACTTTCCCCACGCTTTCCTTCCCCCTTCTTTCGTTTATCCTGCTCTTTCCCCTAGCTGCCTCTTCTCTCCCACTCTTAACCTCCCCCCCCCCCTTTCCAGGGGCTTAATTTTAACAGGTGTCTCACGTAAAGCTTATAATACGTCGCTCTTTTTTCATGTTTGGCCCCCTCTCTACCTCCCTCTTGTTTTTATCACCCGCTCTCCCCCTCTTTTTTCCTGCTCTGCCGTTCTTTTTCTCTCCAGCAGTCTATTGCCTCCTTTTCCTCTAGTGTTCGTCCACTACTCGCAATTCAGGTACAATTTCCCAAAGTCCACTCTCCTGTTGTTTTCTTCGTTATATATTAGGTATCAAAAATGGTTATAACACTTTTTTATTATAACTTTTCAACATGCTGCACGGCAGCCACAATGCTCTACAACACAGCTCAAAGACATTAGCAAAGCAATAGCTCTGGCTATACACTTATGAGGTCCCAACGGTGAGACCAATTGGCTATGCCAGGGGTTCCCAAACTGTGCGCCGCGGCACCACTGGGCACCGTCAAAACTAACCAAGGGCGCCGCCACGACCTACGACTGCAAACATGGAGAGGGCTGATTGCAGAGAGAGGGGGTTAAAGCCAAACGTGAAAGCTAGAGCCATCCCTTTTCCAGATGTATATTTTAAAAATTGGGCTTGAAAAGTGATGAAACGAGTTTGCTCTTCAGATGTTTCTTAAAAAGAACACTCAAAGCATTTTAATGTAAATAGAAGAAAAAAACATTGTATTGGGTGAGGGAGGGGCCAGGGACACACTCACAGAGCTTAGAAACATGTTTTTCTTAATTAACCTTGCAGACCCCTCTGCCATTTCCTCCGCGACGGGGTGGAATCAAACGGGCGGGTGAAAGGTTTGCTGCACCTTGGTGAGAGGCCATTAATGGCTTCATTGGCACTTCAGCGAGCCCCCTGAGCAGCCCCGTGATCTGCGGCAGTTTTTGAGAAGGGGCTTTGTCACCGACCTGTGTGAAGCTCTGCACAACTGTGAGGGTGCTGGGAACTTTACACGTCCAGGAGGAACTTGCGACTGGCAGCTGGCATTCATCTGTAGCAGTGCGAGTTGGGCCTGAAAGAAGAGTCAGCAGCGACGCCTGAGCAGTGCTCACTCAGTCAGTGTGCCCAGGGATCGTTCAACTCACAGGAGGTGTGGGCCAAGCTGGCGTAAGGGGGAGAGGGGGAGGCTCCAGAGTAAAGCACACTACACCACAGCAAGTCAGCCTTTTATTGGAAGCTGCCCCTCTCTTAATCATAACGTTCCCCTCTTCTGAAAGCACACAAAAGGCTTGTTTTGAAATACATTTAAAAAGCAGCAGTGTTATTAACACGCATAATCTGGGAGTCCCGTGAGGACATTGTTTAGTGAAATAATAAGAAATAATTATATGTACTAGGTAACATGCATTGGCGCAAAGCACTCCAGCTGGATAGCCCAGTGAGATAAAAGCGATGATCTGCAAGTAACGAGTTTCAACCCCAGCAAGGCTGCCTCAGCCTTTCATCCTTCCCTGAGTATCAGTACAATGGATACTAATAAGACCTGTTATAGACTGTGCTACTACACGACAGAAGTTTGATATAACGTGCATCGTGAAATATTATTATAAGAGGTGTATTTTATAGTAGGGGGAATCGGAAGGAAAGGGAATGTTACATACTCTTGATGGGTGATGCTGTGCACGTAACACAAACCTAGATGTGATGCCTTGTTGTTAATATCCATGTTTATATTGCAAGATAACTTCTCCACAGCACAGATACTTCTTCATTGCTGCCTGAAATTTTGATTTCAAGTGAATCAATATGGAACACTATTTGTAAAAAAAACACTTGAGCTACCAGGCTAATAGTTAGGAACACCCAAGACAGATTTTATGTAGGGGGGGGCTTTGTAGAAGTTAACTTGCTTAGGGTTGAGGAATATGTAATGCTTAGTATTTTGTACGCCCATGATTCCATATGCAGACCCCAGTGCTGAAGAGTTTCCCTTGTATTATTTCTGACTTAACCAATTAAAGTTTTTTCTCAAACAACTGTTATATTTTTATTTTGTTACATCTTTGATTATAATACCTTCATCGGCTTCATCCCAAATATTTTCAGGGAGAAAAATTGAAGTATTCCCGAGGCAGTGCGCACATCACCCACCCCGCCAAAAAAAGTTACAATGGGGAGCCGCGGCCAAGGGTCTATAGGTCTAGGGAGCCACAGATCGAAAAAGTTTGGGAACCACTGGGCTATGCCAATGCTTGTTTTATTTATAACCGTATTTAGTGTCAAGACGAGGTCTTTGCAGGCTCTTTAAACAACACATGGCTGGCATTTTTCTATTGGCAACCCTACTTTATATTCCTTTTTATGAAATGCATTTTCACACTACAGCAGTAATTGTAAAACACAAATGTAAGGAATAAGCAGAGTGGGGGCCCATGGGGTACTGGAACCAGAAAAAAACTAAGCCTAGGTAACCAGTTTACAATGGTATGTAAATATGCAAATGGTCTTCTAAGACCTGTGAAAAACTCGGACGTGCCGGAGATAAGACCCCAGACACTGCCCAGCCGAGCCCACAGCAGCCCGGGCTGAGACACACGATGGGTGTGTGGGGGGAGACGACTGAAGCCCTTTTAGCCCTTTGGGCGTTGCGCGCCTGGTGGTGGCAGACAGACACTGTTCTCCTGAGCAGCTTCCAGAAGATTAGTGCCCCAATCACGCACCTGTACCGTACGCACCTTATACTCCTCGGCGGCCTGTGTAATGGGGGCAATGTGAGTCCCCTCCCATACATCAGAGCGCTGTGGCATACACACCTCTGTCACACGCCCATCGCACACTCAACTTGTACTCCTGGGCAGCCTCTGGAATGGGAGCACTGCGAGTCCCCTCCCATATATCATACACACCTCAATCACACGCCCATTGCAGACTCACCTTGTACTCCTGGGCAGCCTCCCGAATGGGGCGCGCAGAGTGAGTCTTGTGGTCTTTGGACTCTCGACAGATCACGCAGATGGTCTCCTGGTCATCCTCACAGAACAGTTTCAGTTTCTCTTCGTGTTCTCTACACAGGTTCTCATAGTTCTCATCCTGGGAAGTCGCACTCGGGGGATGAAGCTGTTTCAACAGCTCCACCATATTTCCCAAATGTCTGATGGGTCTTAAGGTTTTGTTCGGAGAAGTTTCTCTGCACTGAGGACAGGGAAAGTCAGTCTGCAGCCCCTCCCAGCACCGAGTGATACAGGACAGACAGAAGACATGTCCACACTCCACGGACACGGGGTCTGTGAAATATTCCAGGCATACGGTGCAGGTGGCCTCCTCCTTCAGACCCTGGAGATGGTTCGCTGCAGCCATCATCCTGGGGGGAAGAGGTGAACTTTCGTTTCTCAGTCTGTGAAGTGGGAGTGTCTCTCTCTATTCTTCCTTCCACACACCACGGGAGCCTTAAGGCACATGCAAATGAGCTGGGTTGGGTTTGCAGTTGACATAGGCGTGTCCCCCACTGTGCCGTGAGTTACTGCATTTGAGATAGATTTAACTCTGTCTGACTCTGAACTGGTGCCTGCAGCTGAGGCGTGACTGGCGTGACTCCCTTTGGACTTTGAGTTCCTGCTTCTGAGATGGGCGTGGCTCCCTTTAGACTGGGAGTGCCAGCAGCTGAGATGGCCGACTCCCTTCAGACTGGCAGTGCCAGCAGCTGAGATAAAATATCGGAAATCACCATGCTGATTTGGGTGAAACAAACCCTAGTCTTATTTCGCCCGATTTGATCTGGGCCTAGTGAAGAGGTCCTGTATTCTACATACCTTTAGAACGGGGAACCAGGTTCGAGTCTCAGCGTCGGCTCAACATCTTGTGATTCTGGGCAAATCGCTTAATTTCACCGTGCCTACAAAAAACAAGCATTGACAAAGCCAATAGTTCTCGCCTATGCTAGAGCTATTGTCTTTGTCAATGTGTTTTAGCCACATTGTACAGCTGTAGCGCTGCTGTCCAGCACGGCTGAAAAAATAAAATAAAACGTGCTATGACGCGGTCAGCAGTGGACGCTTCATAGCGCTTTTTTTCCCCTTTAGTTCCAGCCATGTCGTACAACATGGTTAAACAAAACCAATAGTGTTCGCAGTCGAGACTTATTGGCTTTGCCAATGCTTGTTAGCAAAAGCCTTTCCCTCTCATCAAATACCTTCTCTTTCTAGCTGCCCTATCGCTTAGTGTTCCCAACACACCATGCAATACATTCCTTTACCCCTCACACTGTAGTGTCCTGCTGGACACATACATGTGTTCTAGCACGTACCAGTTTACCAGCCACTCCCTGAGGGCTAGCCTTTACTCCCACCTCACACCCATCCAACACAGGCGTCACCAGTCAGGTGACCATGTCAATAAAGGAGCCTGAGCGCTCAAGCTCGTGGTCAGTTATCTACCATTCACACCCGTGTCTGTGTCAGTCATTATCTAGCATGTGGACCTAGGGCCCACAACATTACATTGGCGACGAGGATTCTGACCCCCACTTCATGCCGCTTTGCACCTCGCCACCGTTCCTGGTGAGGAATGTATCTGAGGGGCTGCTATCGCCTGCCCTGAGGAAGAGGGCACGTCGCCGCATTTTATTTATATCATTTATAAAGCACAAACTGTCACCAAAACTGGTATCCTGGCGCTGAGATGCATGTAGATAGGTACCGGCTGCCAACATATAATCATCAATGGGAAAAAAAGGCAAGAATTATTTGAGAAAAAGTCATGTCTTTAGAGCTTTCCTGAAATGCAGCAGATCCGTTGAGGATCTGAGAAATGGCGGCAGTTTGTTCCACAGTTGGGCTGCTTTGACTGAGAAGGCCCGGCCCCCATATCTGGCCTTCAGAAACTTATTGATACACACTAAGTTTGCAGTAATGGAGCAAAGATGTCACCCTGGAGTATATCCCTTCAGGCTTCGTTGCAGGGGTGCTGGGCCAATGCCTTGTAATATCTTGAACACGATGCACATGGCTGTCAATAAGATTCTCGGCTTCAGAGGTAGCCAGTGCAATTCCTTCAGGGCATTCGATGCTGATGATCTGCAAGGTCTGTTTAAGGTAAGTTTGACTGCTGACACTTGTACAATATAGAGTCTATTCAGCAAGTAGTCAGGGGCCCCAAATAGCGAGGCATTACAGTAGTCTAAACGGCTAAGTATGACGCTGCACACTACAAGTGATTTAGCTTGAGTGGTCAGCAAAGTAGCACTTTTCTTAGGCTATGTAAAAGTGAAAAACATTTGCCTGCTACTTTTGTAACGTGATGTTCCAGGGATAACTTGTTATCAAACATGAGCCCCAAGTTCCGAACTGTATCTGATTGTACCAGTTTGTCTCCCGATGAGAGGGGCCAGAAGTTAAAGGTCAGAGTTATGGGAATCTTGCTAGCCAAGCAACAGAGGATTTCAGTTTTATACCCATATAGTTTTAGTGAATTTGCATTCATCCAGCTGACAACATCCAGCATTCCTTTCTGGAATGCTGTTACTGTCTCCTCTTGATTGTTATTAAAGGATAGAATCTAGGGGAGAGGAGAGGAGTTGGCCTAACGGCTAGGGCGTCCGACCTCGAACCTGGGGAACTGGGTTCGAGTCTCGGCAATGACGCTGAACATCTTGTGATTCTGGGCAAATCACTTAATCTCCCCGTGCCTAACAAAAATGAATGTGTGTCCTAATGTGTAACGTAACTGGTGCTATGTAAAGCGCTCTGATACCCGATTCGGATCAAGTTCGCACTATATAAAACTCTGCAAAAAAAAAAATCAGCTGAGTGTCATCGGGATAGTTGACCAACCTAATGCCATGCTCCTTTATCAAAATGATGAGTAGCCTCATATAGATATTGAGCAAAATAGGGCCAAGTGCTTGAGCCCTGTGGCACTACCTGTCGTAGATTTTTAAATTCAGAATAGGAAGGCAGGACTACCGTCTGACATCTGTCCGATAGGTGAGACTCCATCCACTTCCATGCTGTGCCCCTAATTCCAATTGCGGTTAGTCTGGAAAGAAGAACTTTGTGGTCAACCATGTCAAAGTCAGCTGACAAGTCAAGCATGATCAGGACTGCCCACTATCCACTTGCATCCGTAGCTACTCCAAGGCAACGAGTAAGGCTGATTCCATACCATGTCCATGTTGGAAACCAAATTGTTCATCCTCAAGGAGAGAGTGAGATTCTAGATATTGCGATAATCTCCTACTGACATATCATTCCAGAATCGTCACGGGGAAAGGGAGGAGCGAGATGGGCCTTTAGTTACTCAGCACGGATGAGTCAGATGACTATTTTTTCAAGAGGGGTGACAATTGCTTTTTTCCAGCTAAAAGGTACCATACCGAACTCCAAGGATTGGTTGCATACCTGCAAAATAGGAAGAGAAAGCCCATCTGGGTATATTAAATCTCTCAATAACATTTGCCAGGTTCACAGGTCATCTGGCAGTTTTTCGTCTGTTTGAACAAGTTTCAGCCTGACCTCTTCTGCCTGCGACCATTCCATTCCATCTTTAATCCAACTTTCAACTGTGGGTCTCCTCGGATTTAGCCTTATAATTGCAATGCGCCGTTTCACCAGCGGTAGTGTGTAAAAGGGTCTTTAACCAAGAACACCTTGAGATCGGACTAAATCACACGAGACAAGGACAACTCTTGCTGTAATACTTTGTTGTCCCCTTCTGATTCCCTGGATAAGCAGCAGCATTTTAGTTACAACTTGTTTTTGATGGGGAAACATTGCTATATTTCAATTTAGTAGATGCAAAATCCTAGACAGCTGGTCACGAACCTCCTGTAATATGCGACCCAACCTTCCCCCCAGACCTGGGGAACGCCATCCCCTGCCCTCGGTCTATGTGGCACCAGAACTGCTGGAAAATTAGATATTCAGGAGGCGTGTTGCACCCACAGGCTAGCCACACCCCTAAGGTGGATTACCTGAATTGAACAGACAAAGAAGGGTTTCACCATCTTGATTTTTGGTGAAATAGGGACTGCTGGGTTAGGTTTATGTCCACTCCCCACAGGAAGTGAGCATGTAGGGGGCGTAGTCGCTCTAGTGGCAGTTAACCCATTGGCTACTACCATTTACTACCCTAAACACCGCTAAATTGAGTATTTATGGGCCCCCGACACCAGGTCATCAGATTCTACTTCCTGGGTATTGAAGAGGACTAAGAAGAGCAGACACAGTGAGAACCAAGGACAGGCACAGAAACTGGCGCCAAACCCTGCCTTGTTGCTTGATCCTTAAAAATTCCAAAGACCAGACTCGTCCTGCAGCAGTGCATCCTCCCCAACACTTGAAGGCCTGTCCAGCACTTCGACAAACAGTTAGCATCTCCATTGGGGTGGTGGAGCCATCCCCCTGCATTTGCAGAGAGCAACCACATCTGCCCGGCTCACCATGTTGCTGGCCATGTTGCCCACCGAGGGAGCATCCCCTTAGGAGGTCTTTGTGGCTGTAGGTCAGCCCTGTCTCTCTGTCGAGTTTCGAGACGGTAGACCCTCCAGGAGCTCCCCTGCATCAATATCCTAAGTACCGGGGCACTTACACCAACCAAGGCTTGTTTTCCATCCAGCCCAGACACCACTGCCTTGGAGGCATTCCTGACATAAAGGGACATTCCTTACAGACGAGACCCATGACCGGAGTGTCCCTGCTGTTTTGTTTTACCCTCAACAGGTGATTGACAACCGTGAGAGCCTCGATCTCCAGTGGCCAGCCAGCCAAGACCCTCTACACCCGCGCTACCAAGCCTGGGTCCACGTCCTCTGACTGTGTCCCCTGGGCCTAAGGATCTCCATGACTTGAGCCCCCATTTGGGTTCAATCGTGCTTGCCTCAAGTCCTCTTTAGTTCTACAGTGTAGCGCTTGAGACTACCATCCCGTACAGTACATCTGCACCCGGGCACACCAGGTCAGGTAACCGGAAACTGCTAGTTGTACTTTGGAACTTGGCCCTCTAGCACCTTAATTCCCAAAGGGCACCTCAGAAAGCCAATCACAAGTACCAGTTTGCTATGTGTGTTTTTCCCCAATACGATAACATTGTAGCGTTCGAGGCTCATGCCTCAAAACAGTCATTCGAGTATTTATTTTTTTCATAACAAATTTTATTAAGTTTCCAAGGTACAGGGTGGGCAGTTCCCCAAGCATACATTGTAAATACAGTTCAATGTAGAAAGTACCGTATTTTTGAAAAAACCTCATCAAACTGGCCTGCCATACAGCTGGCCTAACAACTGAAATGTAGCACAGATCATCACAAAACTCCCTCAAATTCAAATGACTAGGTGTATATGTATTGACGACAGAGTTACTCATCTTAGATATTTTAGTAATTAGGGCAAAGTACCAGGCAAATTTATGAAGGGTCAGTTTGTGGCAGACGGGGTAGGTCAATACCCCGATATGTCGCCCAGCCGGACCAAATCTTCCTGTGCTTCTGCGGGCAGCCCCATGCCTGATAGACAGCAATCTCGCCCCCCCATACATCTGTCCATGGCCTTCTTCCACCCACCCACTTTTGGCTGGGAGGTAGCATTCCACGCCTGGGCGATGTCCCTTTTGTCAAGTGTGATGCCCAGAAACTGTTAGTGTTGTTTGTAGCGGTTCCCGCCAATCTCCTCTATACTATTGAGCAAGAACAGCCTAGGGTCGAGTGGGAGGTTCCAGGACGAGACACGGCCCAGGCAGGACGAGATTTTCCACCTATATGGCTGTAGTGCCTCGCAACTCCAGACCGTATGGAAAAAGGTGCCCTCTGCGTCCCCACACCTGAGACACATGGGGGACTGGATGACACCCATACTCCACAGACGGGAACGGGTGAAATATGCTCGGTGAAGATATTTAAACTGAATAAGGCAGTATCGCGAGGAGACAGCAGCGCCCTGGGGACTGGCATGGCCCTCAGTCCAATCATCGTCCGTCATGGTTGGCAGATCTGTCGCCCATGCCTCCGTGGTCTTGTGCAGTGTGGTTCGGGTGTGGGTAGGAAAGGTCTGATATATTTGTTGTATCTTGTGTGCCCCCAGTTCACCCATCAGTAGACGGCCCTCCAGGGGGTGAAATTCTGGTAGTTCGTCCAACGGATGAACCAAGGGGGTCAGGGCATGTCTCAGCTGCAGGTATTTGAAAAACTGTGATTTAATGCAGCTGAAATTCGTTTTGTAGTTGTTGAAATGATTTGAGGGTGAGACTCTGCATGATATCTCCTAGTGTGGAAATCCCGAGGAGGTCCTATTTTTGAAAGCCAGAGAGTTCTGTGACGGGGTGCAGGTATGTGCCTTGCCATAGCGGGGTCGTTTGTGTCAGGCGCCCCGACCAGCCCATGTTTTTAACACTGTATCGCCAGAGTTCAATGACCGTTCTGCTGGCGGAAGGGAGAAAATCGAGGTTCATTTGGCTGTAGAGGAGTTTCTGTAGGGAGATGCCCTCCATGGCCAGACGTTCCACGGCATAGGCCGGGTCGGTATGTGGACTATCCCACCACTCATTAATGACTAACATATGGGAGGATTGCATAATATGCGTATACATCCGCCACTGCAATGCCCCCACAGTATGTCGAATGTGCGCAGGTACGCAGCGCTACTCAGATAGCGCCTCCCTGCCATAAGAACTTGTTAAGGATTGCATTGATTTGGGCAAACCATGTGCGAGGGATATTATACGGGAAGTTTTGCAGCCGATACAGTAACCGAGGCAGGGAAACCACCTTAAAAATTGTTGATCGACCATACAAGGACAGCGGCAGCTGTGACCATATCATGGTTTCTTTGCGAACGGCTGGGAGTAGTGGGGTAATATGTGTCCACGATGTTGTGGGGCACGGTGAGACTCCTAGATATTTAAATCCTGTGGGACAACTGCGCTGCCCAGGTTCCGCGTTTCTGGTCCCCACATACAGGAAAGAGCACCGATTTTGAAGGATTGGCTCCCAGGCCGGAGGGCTCCCCGAACACCCGGGAAATTTGAAGAATTCGAGGCCCAGAGGACCAAGGATCAGTCATAAAAAACAACACATCATTGGCATACAGCGCGATTCTGTCAATCGTTCTCGCGACCACTCAAACCCCCGGATCAATGGGTCCTGCCGCACCCAAGCGGCCATCAGCTATATGGCCAAGGCAAATAACAGCGGGGACAGGGGACAGCCCTGCCTTGTACCAGGACAAATAGGAAAGGATGTCGACCCTTGTCCTGCCACCCGCACCGAGGCCGGAGGTCTATATATATATTAACTGGACATATGCCAGAAAGCGCAGTATTAAGTTGATGGCTCGGAGGAGTTGAAATAGGTAGGTCCAACTTAAAGAATCAAACGTCTTATGGATGTCGGCCAGGAGGGTGGCTGCGGGTCGGCCTAACTCTTGGGCCTTCGTGAGGGAGTTGTGGACCCGCCGAATATTGTGCCAGGTGGATCATTGTGGCATGAAGCCGGGCTGGTCTGGGTGGATGAGGTCCTGGATGTACGAGCGGAGGCGATCTGCAAGAACTGTGCCCAGGAGTTTGGGTTCAAAAATGAGAACAGAGATGGGGCGGTATGAGGAGGGGTCCTCTGGGGGGCGGCCGGGTTTCAGGAACACAACGATTTCAGCATGGCGCCAATCCGAGGGTAAGGTGTGTTGTTCGAGTGCCTCATGGAGTGCCTACAGCAGATATGGACCCAGTGTTGTCATATGTGGCCGTAAGAAATCGCTGGGGAAGCCATTGGGGACGGATGCCCTGCCGGGATGGGTACTAACCAGTGCAGCTCTGAGTTCATCTACTGTTATAGGGGCATCTAGTTGGTCTCGTACTTGGTCTGAGACCTTTTGGGGGGGTATATCTGTTAGGAACTCCTCTATGAGGGTGCTCGATATAAGTTCTTTCTGTTTTTATAGGGAAGCATAATAAGCTGCGAATACTTGGACCACCGTCTCTGGGGAGGTGCACAGTACCCCATCTGTGTCTCGAAGCGCCGGGACAGGAGTAGGGGACATCGCGGTCTGGCACAACCAATGAAGCATTTTACTAGACTTGTCCCCCCATTGATAATCCTGTGCTGTGTTGCCAGCCAAACCTCGCGCGCCTCATTATTGAGGTGTTGATGTATTTGTTCCCGTAATTGGAGGAGATTGCGCTGCGGTCCCGGGCTGGCACCTGCAGCCAGGTGTGCTTCGAGGGACCTCTGGCAATCTTCTAGTTCCAGTATTTGGGCTAGACAATTGCGCTTTTCACCCGCACGAAAGCTAATGTCAACGCCCCGGATTAAAGGTTTGAGAGCCTCAGATAGAATAACAGTAGACGGGCCGAGTTGGTCGAGAGATAGTTGGAAATTGCCTGGCATAGGACCTCCTGGTAGGTAGGGTCTTGAAGGTGCCAGGGCGACATAGCCACCGAAAGGGGGGCTTCTGAGACCTTAGATGCAACTTAAGTTAGACCGGTGAATGGTCTGATAAAACCCTGGGCAGGATGGAGATACCCTATGTATGTAACTGTGAGGGAGGAAGACATAGTCTAGTCGTGACAAAGTGCCATGCACGGCGGATAAGAATGTAAAACCTCTCTCGGAGGGATGATGGGCACACCACGCATCTGTCCACCTCAGTGTAGTAGCTAGGAGATGGAATTTGGATCTACCTGTTTGGGGCTCCCGCCCTGGCTCGCTCCAGCGATCCAGGGGTGACATAACGTCATTCCAGTCACCGCCCAGCAGAATCAGACCCTCTGGGAGTTCCCCCCACACCTGTGGAATTCTATCTGTGAAGGGATGCCCCATATTCGAGGTATTTTAATGTTTTCTTCTAAAATCGATACCACCAAAAGTATTTTTGTTATTCTAAAAATCTTGGGTGTCTAAATCTATATAAAAATCTACTTTATTTTTATAAATTGGTCTCATATTTCTTATTGAGTGTGTGAACCATTTATTGACTGTGTGTGTACAACAAATGCTTAACACTCCTCTCATAAGCCTAAGCTGCTTGACCACACTACCACAAATAGAGCATTTGGGATTATTACAGTAAGCCGTTTGGACCTTTTGCATGGTGTGCCCTTACATTGGCATCACTACATAAAAGCCAGCTTCCTACATGTTCCAACAGCAGCTTTTTCCATGAATCCGCCATGCTGTTATGTACTCTTTAATGTGTGTTCTGTTGTTATTTCAAGCCTACTGCAGACACTACAACCAAAGCCTTATTTTTTGTTTTCTCTCCAACTTGTCACTTCTTTCACATACTTGTTTTCTATAAAAATAAAACAAATGGTTGGTACGTTTTGCGGTTAGTGTTATATTGGAGGCATTGTTTATTATTAACATAGTTTATTAACATCTCAAGAGAGTGAGGGACTGGGAACAAGAAGAAATTAAAGACTTTTCTCTTCGCCTAACTGAGCACTGTTTCCCTTGGGTTCTGCTCGCGCCGGGACACTCTCGAGTATCCGTGCGCGCTACAAGTTAAAATAACATAACATAACAAAACTAGAGGAAAAAGCACGATCTTTTATGTAAAAAAATCGAAGGAAACAATTGTCTTTTATTCAAAAGACGTCAACAGCTCAGAGTTTTCTTCATGCTATATTAAGCCTGCTATTAAACCCACTATAAGTATGATGTATCAGGCATTTTCGCAGTTTGCCGTAGAAGACACTCCGTTATTAGCAGCAAAATGGAGCAGACTCCTCTCCTCTGAGGTTTCGGTTGGAGAGATTCATATGGCTTTAGATTTGCTGGACCGCTTCGTACATTTCGTTAATCTTAAGCTACAACAGTGGCGTACGCTGTGTCTTTTATACTATAACCCAGACGTAATCTCAAAACGGGGAGTAACTGCCTTTACAGACAGGACAGATAGAAAAAGATGTCCTAAGTGTAATCTTTTTGCAGCTGATGTCCTGCATATGTTCGCACTCTGTCCTTGTTTACAAAAATTCTGGGAAGGGGTGACAAACTGTATGTCGTAAAGTCTGGGCTTTTCAGTCCAATTATCTGTTAAAGAGAAAATGAAGGGGTGTTAAATATGAATTCGAAGGTTTTTTTTTAAACTAATTATAATTATGCTGGTATGTGCCCGACTTTGCATCGCTCGAGCATGGGTCTTAGGGAAAACTCCTAGAGATTCAGAATGGTGCTCCCTTATCTATCAGATATATGAATCAGAGCTCGCTTTGGCTAAAGCAAGGGGCCCCTCTTCGCTGCTAAAGTTTGATAAGATTTGGAAAATCTTTAGATGGGATTTTATTAATGCCGATAATGATTAATTGGATATTGAAATGGTCTAATTTCAGATGTGTGTTAATCCCTGTAACATAAAATAATATAATCTTAGCCAGTTTATTAATTTATCAATGAATTTATTATGAATTAATGAATAAATCAATCAATTATAATTGTACCTACTTGGACTGCTTCTCTTTGATGTTTACCCTGTATGAATTGCTTTTATATATCTGTCTTATACTATAACCAGTGAAAATAAAATTAAATAAAAAATAAAAAAAAGGAAACAATTGTCTTTAAAGTTAACAAAGGAATTGGTCTAAACAAGACACCACATGAGAGTAATTCAGCTAAATGCATTACTGACTTGCAACCTAGTCCAAGGGAAACTTGCTTCATTAAGCAGTAAGGTCGTACTAAGAGAAATCTTAATGTTATTTTCCTACAGTATGGTCTTAGCAGGAAAGTTTCGCAAGCACAGCAGTGGCCTTTGCCTGGCGAGTGCCACGGTAAGAGGGTATTTTTTAAATATATTTTTATTAGAAGTTAATAACATGAAAACAACCAGCTTGTGTACATAAGAGAGCATAATAGATCTAGAAGGACATAACCATAACTAATGCATGTGGGGCACATATTGTACAGTACACACTGTTGTTCATAGAGGTACATATAGCAGGATGTGAGCAGAGATTCATTGGGGGTCGATTGTCAGGTGGGCATATTAAGTCTCTTGATAAAATTTGCCAGGTTCACAGGTCATCTGGCAGTTTTCCGTCTGTTTGTACAAGTTTCAGCCGGACCTCTTCTGCCAGTGACCATTCCATTGCATCTTTAATCCAACTTTCAACCGTGGGTCTCCTCGGGTTTAGCCATACAATAGCATTGCGCCTTTCACCAGCATTAGTGTGGTGAGAGGGTCTTTAACCAAGAACACCTTGAGATCGGACTAAATCAGGACACCTCTCGCTGTAGTACTCTGTTTTCCCCTTCTGATTCCCTGGATCAGCAGCAGCATTTTATCAGATTTACAACTTGTTTTTCATGGTGAAACATTGCTACATTTCAATTTTATATAAACAAACTCTTAGACAGCTGGTCACAAACCACCATAAATTGGGTAGAATATAATCCGATGACTAGGTGACATGAAGAATGATGAGATAATGCATCAGCACCACTGGAGCAAGATTATAATCGAATAAGGGACCCTGCTCCTTATCCTGCATTTACCTCACATCCCCAACAAAGTTAAATATTCTGTAGCATGTAAAGTGCATGTACTCCAAGTCCTGCATTTCTGTGTATGGCATTTGTGGTAGGCACATCTCTGCTCTCCCACTAATACATTAACAAGTATTGACAAGCCAATAGGTCTGGATTTACTGTGCTAACAAATGCAAACAATGATGAGTCCATGCCTGCATTTGCAGTGATTGTATCAATGAAGCGAGAACTATTGGCTTTGTTAGTTGTAGCACATGGGTTCCGCTCATTTAGTCCACCAGGAGTTTTGGCTTATGACTATCCGGCTTTTGGACTCACTCACGGTAAAGTCACAGTAATTGGACCATGAGTGTTTACCTCCAGTGTATGCATTTTAAGATAAGACCAGTGCAGCACAGTTAGGGTAAGGGGTACTGGGCTGGTTATACATGAACATGTGTGCACAGTGAGACTACAGTTGCACCCAGCCCAGCAACAGAACAACAAATCACCAGGGACTCTCTCACCATTGGTGCTGACCGAGGGTAGGGCTGGGGCAGGGCATATAATATTAGTGAGTGTTCATAGATTTACTAATAAATAATTAGTGTTTTCACTGTATTAGACAAATAGGCAAAATTTGCATTGAAGTGCAGCTTTGCTCCACTTAGACCTACACAGTCCTGCAAGGTGTCAAACTGGGGTAAAACATGCATGCAAAGTTTCTTTTTGCAGTTCCCAACAAATTAAATTAAACCAAGACGTTATGGGACTTCAGGAACTGTCATATTTCTTTAGCACAGTTCATAATCAGATTTCAGGCCTTTGTCCCCCCTACTGGGCCAAGTTATTTACTCTGCTCACCAGCAGAGGGAACAAAGGCCTCCCCCACACAAAAGGAGCAAGTATCAGTGATTGGCTCAGTTCCTGGGAAGGAATGGATGGGGAGGAAAATCTGGATCTGATAATTAGCTTGTCATTCTGGACTGGGACAGCCAAGGCACACTGAACAAAGGAGGAAGCCAAAGCATCTGAAGCCACCACAGGAGGGGCTTGTCTTTGAAGTTTTGGTGGGAAGGGATCGGGCAGTGATGTCAGCAAGTGGTGGAGCCAAAGTCTAAAAAGGAGGTCTTGACAACGCCAAACTGGATTATCCCAGGATGCATGCATACAGGAGGATTGGGACATGGATTGGCCAGGTGGGGTGCTTGGCATCTAGAACGTTCTACCCCCACTTAAAACCCCCCGCATAAGGGAGAGACAGTCAAGAATATCTTGGGACCTGGGAAGCGACTACAGTGGAAGAATGACCAGCTGGAAAGAGAAGCAAACCAATGCTCTAGCAAGATGGACTAAGGACTTTGAATCTAGCTATCGAGGACCAGTGGTGCTGTCCTCCTTATATCTCCTGATGACCAGCTGGGCGAAGACCTGGACATAAACCTCACCGCCACCCTGGCTTCTCCGCCCGGACGTCCGATTGTTTCAGGAATCGGCTCACTTCTGGAGCCGTTGTCACGGTTTTGCGACTTTTTTCTAAAACCTCTGGTTCAAAAAACGTCCACCTACCTTAAGGACACCAAGAGCCTCTTGGCTCTCTTACAAGATCTGGTGGTGGATGAAGACTCCACCATTTTGGTTTCATTAGACATCGAGAGTCTTTACACTAGTATCCCGCAGGATGATACCATCAGAGTACTTGGAAAAGCGCTGGAAGAGGCTGTCTGGGATTACAATACCCCTAAGCAGTTCATCATTGAATGCGCCACTCTGGCGCTGAAACAAAACTTCTTTGAATATGAGGGTGAGCTGTACCTCCAGACGACAGGGACTTCTATGGGCAGTACATTCGCCCCAAGCGTAGCCGGACTCTATGTTTTTGACTTTTTACAGAAATACATCTTGTTGGCAAATAATCCTTTTTCAGCGGGTATCACCTTTTGGAAAAGGTATATTGATGATATCCTTGTCATCTGGCAAGGACCGGAACAGACCTTGATGGCCTTCTTGACATGGATTGACACCTGTGACCCAAACTTGAAATTCACGTCCACCATTGACAGAAGGGAAATGGTCTTCTTGGATGTGACCATTTTGAAAATGAATGGGGGTCTCACTACCAAGACTTATTACAAGCCGACCGCTAAGAACAATCTTCTGGAATTCACCAGTTTCCATCCAAGGCCACTGCGTGAAAACCTCCCTTACGGATTCGTAGGAATTGTAGTAGGGTGGACGACTTCCATTCACAGTCAGTAGGTTTGAAAAATAAATTACGCAACGTGGCTATCCAGAGAAGATCCTGAAAAAGAGCTACAAACGAGCCAGAAACCAACACAGGGACGTTTTGCTGGAGGATAATAGGAACCACACGGGTGCAGTCCCCCTGACTTGTGTCACTACTTACAGTGTAGCTTCCAATGCTTTAACAAGATCCATCAATAAGCATTGGAAAATATCGTCAACCAACAACAGAGAATGGAGCAAACCTCTTTTTTCTTTCCGGAGGGCTAGAAACCTGAGGGATTCGCTGGTGCATACCCGCCCAAAAAGACCGAGTGAGAACAACGCTCCATCAGTTTTGAATGCTTGGGGCCTACCTTCTGTCGTCGGCCATTTTCCTTGCACTGATTGTAGCGTCTGCCATCTGACCTCCACGACAAAAACTCTGGAGTTGGAACCAAATAAGATATGGACGCAGAGGTTGCACACAAATTGTAACTCCAGTAATGTGATCTACTTGATCACATGCCCATGTGGCTTACGCTATTTGGGAATGACAACCAGGAAGATCAAACAGCGCATTTGCGAACATAGGAGCACCATTCGGTGCAAGAAGAGCATCACCAAGATGACGGAGCATTTCCTTCAGATGAACCATACTACGAATGACCTACATTGGACAGTCATCAAACAGATCAAACCAAGCAGTAATACTCAAAAGGTGCTGTTTGAGAAGGAGTAGCGGTGGGTCTACCGCCTTGCTACACACAAGCATGGCCTTAATGATAATATCCCCTGGGGTTCTGTACTAAAACGTTGATCTTTGGGGTTTCTTCTAACTTAATGAGGATCAGTATCCCTTTACTTGGTGAAAATGACTTATTATCAATATACTGATCACCCAGAGATAACGTGTGAATTTGCCCCTTTTTTGAGTGCTGGTGGTATAGTTATTTTCACCCTGGGCAACCTGTTAATAGCCTGTTTCAGGGGTGTGACGGCGATTTTTTGTCATGCCAGCCATACCATCTGCATGATTATAAAATTCCAGTCATAGCTACAGTAACGTTGCATTCTCTAATCTTAAGAATTTAGTATTGTTCTGACCGACAATACTCTCTGTACCATGCGTAAGTGAATGACTCCACACTTTTTACACTCTAAAGAGATTAAGGTGCCTGTGTAAATATACTTGCACTTCTAGAATATTCTTTCCTTCACTCTACAACTATTTGTGTATATCTTCGCCTTATTATTCACATATTTAAGGGATTTAATCACACATAATTAGCATTGACATCAGTATGCTCGGCAAACTTTGATTCATATAGTTTGCGATTCAAAACAACAAGCTACCGCGATGCGGCAGTCAGCGTTCTAGCATTCTGAGGGCACGTCGAGGGCGCAGGTGCGAACGCCGTGACGTCATTGCTCTGACACCGCGGGTTCCGGCTCCCTCGACGTGGAGAATGCTTTTTAAACCGCTTGGAGCAGGACCGATACATCATCGGGATCCTGCTGCCGGGTACGCGTAGGTGCCATTCGAGCGCTGGACTTTGGAGTAGTGAGTATTCTCACGGATGGAGATCAGACCTTTCTGCAATATTTTAATTTTGTGCCCTATTGCTTAATGGCTGTTTACTTCATGTTTTAGAGTGTGACTATAATTCCTCGCTCCCCTCCGGGATCCATGTCGTGAGGAGTTCCCACGCTATATGTAAGCTTAACTGCTACCCTCTTGCAGTTTCCTTTACCTTACGATTTTCTCACCAGATGCCATAAACCACACGATTTCGTGTTTTTATTTCTAAAATCATGTTCAATTTGTTCCTTTTTACGCGATAAAACGCTATTATACCGGCAAAGTTTGCCGAGTTTCTCTAATCGAGAAAAGATATATGAGCTTTAAAACAATTATGTGCACTTCTAAATAAGCGCATGTAACAACAGGATATTCAGTCTACATTTTTTATTATACAGAGACTAGTTGACAAATGCGGCATGAAGAGTGTCACTCGCACTTCAATTTAGTTCTATTGTTGATTTGATGTACTCTGTTTATTGGCAAATGCATTTCTATTTTATGCTTTATTTTTCAGAGTAATGACGCTTTCAGCAATTCTGGAGGTGTACCAGTAACCGTAAGTTATGCGGTCACTTTTCTTTGCCACAGGTTAGGGTGCACCTTAGCGAGTGCATACCGCCGTGGCGTTAGGTCCTGAAGAAAGCCTCGCTAACGGCACTTGTGAGGCTGAAACATGTAGACCACATTTCTTTCACATAGTGATGTGACTGGTCAATCTATCCGGTCTATCATCCATCTCACTTTTTAATCTTGTCTTACCATTCCATCATTAAAAAAAAATTTGGATTGGTAAAGACAATTTTAACTTATCACTTTGCTCACATCCTGCACTGTCACTTTCACTAAACCTGCTCCGCTGTAATCAGGCGTTGAAGCACACCAGAGAGGCATTCGGCCTCTCTGGTGGGAACCCAATGATGAAGCATGTCACCAACTAGGTTGGTGAGTGAGGGTTCTTTTTACATATAAGAGTGACTCTCTCTGCCGGTTTATCTCTGGCTCCAATCTTCTGTTGTTTTGGTTCTCTGCAAGACAGCCAGGAGGCTCTGGGCCTGGGAGTACAGGAAGGAGGGTATTCTGATGGCTGGTAGCAGAGGGGCTGAGCAAGATACCCCCACCAGCAAGAAAGGAAAACCAGGAGCCTGGTGCAGGGAGCCAGGAAATCTAACTCCCCGCAGAGTGCCCCTCTTTAGAGGCTAGGAGACCTGTTAAAAATACTACTGGCTTGCACCAGAAGCAAAACAAGCCCAAGATGGGGAAAATCATCCCAACAGGGCTGGAGCTATTCATCTTTAAAGATCCGACCTTTGACCCTAAACCAGGAGAAACGTGAAAAAGTGTGTGCAGCACTCTGCCTTATTTTTAAGTATTCCCACCAGTGTGGGCTAGGGCCCAGTGCAGAAATCATTATTTATTTCTGGGGTAGTGGATATGAGGTGTGCTGCCCCCGCTCCTTCTGCCCGGGGCGGCACCACAGCTTCCACATCATGACAGCAAGGAACAGGCATGCAGAATGAAGATGCCAGCACCTGTGCCGGCAACTAGCAGTGGACAGTCAGGAGTGGATCCCTTCCGCTGTCCCTGATGGGACTGGGGCACCCTCAGAAAAAAGAAGAAAAAAAGGGAGAAAGAACACAACAAGAGGCCACGAAGTGCACAAGTAAGGGGGCGAACCAGCTCATCAATATTCACTGCTCCTGGGTAAGGGGGTGCTCCATAATGCCTTCCACTGGATTTACATATTTTCTTGTGCTTGCAGGGTTCCAAAATGGGCAGGGGTGCCATCAACCTTTACTCAAGATGTTGTGGGGGGGCTGCAGTAGGTGAAGCATCCCCCTTCCAATATTAACAGGATAAATATTAATGTATTAAATAAGCTCTCACAATAGATTTCTACGTAGATGCACTATTACCACTCAGTGTTTTCTACTAGATCTCCTAAAGTCAGTATTGCGTGGAGCGTCAGGGAAGAAAACTGCTATTGATAAACACAATATCTACTTGTGAAACAGTTAGCAAAGAATGGGTTGAATGGACTTATGAGGTGTTAGAGGAGAATGTTAAAGTTGATCTGTTGAAGAATTCCTTATTTCTGCACTTGTTGAGCAAGCTCCAAACTCTCCAGCAAAAGAAGGTGATTTCGATAGGAAAAAAAAGTAAACCTCACAAAGATGAAATTGCGTCATAATTTCAAAGGGAAATTGTGCTGTACATTGAAAGTGGGATATCAGGTTAGCCGAGTAGGCAGCCTAGGAGAGTGAAAATGTAAGCAGTTCTCTTTGCATATGTTTCTTTAGAGTTGATATTTTGTTCTTAGGTCATTATTGTTTATCAACATATTCGACTTTGTTGTTTTGAAATGGAGCGTCATCACTTCTGTTTCATGAAATCTATGAGAAAATCTGTACGGGGGAAAAGTGTATAATAATACCCATGTAACAAACAGATCATGAACTTCTAAGGTCATTTTGTCCTGTAGAAAATAACATTTCCATCTGTGTAAGTTAGTTTCTAAAAGGAAAAGAGCTTGGCATTCACAGGTAATTTTCCAGTAAAGGAAATAGAGCCTGTTCCATAAGAAAATGCTAGCACCCATGGGAGAAACAGTCCTAGGACTTCATAGGTTATTTTCTGCCAAAGGAAACAAACCTCTTTCATCGAGAAGGAAAATGCTACTTACTCAGTAGACATCTGTTTGTGGCATGGGGTGCTGTTGATTCACATGCCATGCAAACTCCAGCCATCTAGTGTTGGGTCCTGATGTGTGCAAGCTGTTTTTCTTCGAAGAAGTCTTTCGAATCACGAGGTTCGGCAACTCCTCCTCTTGCTGGTAATGCGCATGGTCATCGACTCCATTGTTAGATTGTTTTCACAGTAAGGCGGGTGAGGATGGAATGTGAAGTAAACAGATGTACAGAGAGATGTTCATGCAAAAGAGGAAAGTAATATAGAAAAGAATAAAAACTTTAACGGTCACTAGTGTTCGGGGAGGAGGGTGGGTGCATGTGAATCTACAGCACTACATGCCACGAACAAATGTCTACTGGGAAAGTAAAATTTTCCGTTCGAGGCATGTGTGGCTGTAAATACACATGCTGTGCATAGACAAAAGTGTATGGAGTACTGCCTGGCCAACGTTGGCTTGTTGGCGGGCTAGGACAATAGTGTTTTGTAAAGGTGTGTGGAGTGGACCAGGTAGCTGCTTTGCCAATGTCAGCTAATGGAACATTCTCCAAGAAAGCCATGGTAGCTCCTTTTTTGCGAGGGGAGTGGGCTCTGGGAGGGACAGGTAAGGTTCTCTTGGCTTTTGCATAGCAGATTTGGATGCATTTGACTATTCACTTTACAATGCCTGACTTGGAGAAGGCCCTCCCTCTGTAGGGTTTGGAGAAGGCGACAAATAGGTGTGGAGTCATTCTGAAAGGGTTTGTGCTATCTATATAATACAAAAGGGCTTGTTTGACATCTAGAGATGAAGAGCTCGTTCTGCTACTGATTCTGGATGAGGGAAGAATACAAGGAGTTCTATAGTTTGATTCAGGTGGAACAGAATAACCATTTTGGGAAGAAATGTAGGGTTAGTACGGAGGAAAACCCTATCCCTATGTACTTGGAGGAAGGATTCTTCTAGGGCTAGTACCTGGAGCTCACTGACACACCAATCAATGGCAATCAAAAAAGCCACTTTCCAGGATAAGAACTAGAAGGGACAAGAGTGGAAAGGCTCAAAAGGGGGACCCATAAGCCTTGCGAGTACGATACTGAGGTTCCATGACTAAGCTGGTGGGGTCCAAGGAGGAATTACCCTTTTGAGGCCCTCCATGAAAGCTGTGATAACTGGTATTTTGAAAAGGGATATATGTTCCCTATTCTGTAGGTAATTGGCCACAGCATCTAGATGGAGCTGAATAGAAGTGAATGCTATGCCGCAAGTTTGTAGATGTAACGGGCAGAAGACAAACAGTAGTGGGCAAATTGTTTCCATTTTGCTGCATAGCATGCATGGGTAGTGGGTCTATGCGCTTCTTTCAGGATGGCCATGCACTCTGGAGGTAGTTTGAGGTACCAAAATTCTAAGATTTCAGCAGCCAGATCGCTAGGTTGAGCGAGTTGGGGTCTGGGTGCTGTATTTCTCCATGGTTCTGTGCAGGAAGGTCCAGCCTGTTGGGGAGCCTCTCGTGTGGCACCACCAAGAGTTCCAGAAGTAGTGTGAACCATGGTTGGAGGCCCAAGTGGGGTTCACTAGATTGAGGGTGAGGGAAGTCTGCCTCAGCCTTTGGACTGTGGTTGTGGGAACCTGGATGCGTAGTATGGGCATTTTGTGTTTTCCACGGTTGCAAACAGGTCTATCTGAGGAAAGCCCCATCACTGTAAGTACTGGTAAATGACTTGAAGGTGGAGTTCCCACTCATGGACTTGTTGCCACATCCTGCTGAGGAGGTCGGCAAAGTCGTTGTCCACCTCCCCGGGCAGATACTCAGCCATTAGGTGGATTTTGTGTCAGAGAACCCAGCGCCAGATGTGCCCTACTAGCTGAGAGAGCAGTGGAGAATGAGCCCCCCCAATGTTTTTGTAGGTAAAACATGGATGTGGTGTTGTCAGTCTGGACAAGGATGACTTTGCCTATGAGATGAGGAAGGAAAGCCTAAAGTGCAAGGTGAACAGCTAGGAGTTCTAAATAGTTGATGTGTTGGCCCTGGTGTTTCGGCTCCCAGTTGCTATGAACAGTCAGATTTTTCAGATGTACTCCCCACCCAGAGAGGGAGGCGTCCGTTGTGATGGTGTCCTGCGGAACTGGGTTGGGAAAAGGCCACCCCTGCAATAGGCTTTTGGTGTTCCACCACTGCAGAGAGTGACAAGTGTGGCGGCTGACCAACACTACGTTTTCCCAATGACCCTCCGCTGGGTACTACTGTATCAATAAGCATTCCTGGAACAGATGCATGTGTAGTCTAGTATGATGCACTATTGCAATACAGGATGCCATCATACCTAGAAGGCGTATGACGGTCCTGGCCGTGATTTGGATGAAAAAGCAGATGTAGTGTTTGAAAAGACTGTATTTGTGTGGGGTTGGGGTAGGCCAGCCCGCGTTCTGAGTTCAGCATTGCTTGTAAATGGAACTGAATTTGTTGGGTCGGAGGTGGGATTTTGTGATATTGATGGTGAAACCCAACTTGTGTAACAGGTGAATGGTGGTTTGAGTGTGATTGCTGCACGTGTCGAGAGGCACTCTTGATGAGCCAGTTGTCCAGATAAGGAATTATGTGAATGCCCTGCAGATGTAGGTGCACGACTACTGGTGCTAGACACTTTGTGAGCTCTCGGGGAGATGTGGTGGTCCCGAAAAGGAAGTACCTTCAACTGATAGTGTTTCCAGTTGACCACAAACCTGAGGTAGCGCCAGTGTAGTGGTGTGTGAAAGAAGGCATCTTTCAGGTCGAGAGTGGTCATGAAATCGCCTTGTTGTAGAAGAGGTATGACATCCTGAAGGGTAACCATATGAAAATGTTCTGAGAAGATAGATGTGTTGAGAGGTCCTAGGTCCATATTGGGCCTGAGGGACCCGTCCTTTTTGGGAATCAGGAAATAAAGAGAGTACACCCCTGAGCCTTGTTGAGGAGGAACTGGTTTGATGATGCCTTTGTAAAGGAGCAATTGTACCTCTTCTCTGAGCAGTTTTATGTGCTCTGTGGAGAGTGTGTGTCTGCAGGTAGGTATGGTAGTTGGTGTGAAAGTTAGCTCTAGCCACTAACCATGCTGTATGATGTCTAGCACCCACTAGTCAGAAGTGATGGTCCGCCAAGTACGCAAGAACCCTTGCAGAGGCTCCCCAACAGGTGTTGTCTGATCGGGGGCAAGAGGGATAAGTCATGGCTTGTTGGTTGTGGCAGGGCTGCCTCTGGAGAGGGACCCTTGCCTCTTTCTTTGGAATTATTGCCTCTATAGAAACCTCTGGTGAAACTTCTACCTGAAGGTGAAGCAGTCTGTGGACGGTTGCAGCAGTGGTGGTTTCAGGCGATGTTTGTTTTGAGCCACTACAGTACGAAGTACGGCAAAATGAACCCCGAAAAGTGGGAGTTTGAAGGGTGCCCATGGCTTTAGCCATTTTAGTGACTTTTTTTGAAGGATCTGGTACACCTGGGGGCCGAAAAGATTTTGTCAAAAGGGAGGGATAGAAAGCTCTGTTGCACCTCAGGTTTAGACCCTGAAATACAAAGCCATGCATGGCGTCTGAGTAGGAGGCTGGAATTAACACCCCGAGGAGCAGTGTCCGCTGCATTCCGGACACAACGTATTGTGATATTGGAAATTAATTTCCCCTCAGAAACCAACTCATGCCTTCTTTTTCTGTGTTCATCATGGAGGTACTGAAGGAGTCCCTTCACTTCATCCCAGATGGCTCTGTCATATCTGCTTAAGAGTCCCACAGTGTTGGAAATTTGCCAGTGGTTAGCAGACTGAGCCACCCCTCTTCCCCGCCACGTCTAATCATTTGCTTTCCTTGTCCGGGGGGCTCTGGTTGTTTGGGAGATAGCCATTTTCTGCGCCGTATGAACTATAAGGGAGTCTGGAGGAAGCTGGCTCAGAATATAAACAGGATCTGATGGGGACGCATTATTTTTTTTGTCAACTCAGGGAGTAATTACCCAAGCCCGCACTGGTTCCTGAAAAATGTCATCTGTGTGGTGCAACATACCCTGTAGCATGGGGAGGTATTGAGTAGTGCATTGTGTAAAGGAGACAGGTTCGAAAAGGAAATCCTCCTTGATTGGGTCTGAATGGTGGGGAACTTTATGGTAGGCTGCTGCCCTGGCGAGTAATTTCTGGAATGTGGAGGAATTGTCTGGGGGGATGGGTGAGCTGGGTAAAAGTCAGGGTCGGTCCCTTGGAGGCTCTGCGTCATAATTCTCCCAGGGATCTGTCTGTGGGGAAACAAGAATAGGGTCCTCCCCTCTATTTCCTCTGCGCATGGAAGGAGGTGACCCGTGCAGAGTGGATGGGAATGTGAATCCTGCGTATCCTGTGGTGGTGATGGAGGAACAGAAAGTGGGCTGGTGTCTTTTTCCTCTCTTCCTTTGCTTGGGAGATGGAGCAATAACCGGGGCTTCCTGGAAAGAAAGCTTCAGTTATTAGGCTGTATGACTGTTCCAGGTGGTTTTGTGATAATCCAGCCTGTCTGTGGATAGCTAGCCAAAAGCTTCTGTCAAGCATCTATCTCCTCTTGTAGTTGATGGAGGAGCAGCTTGACTGATTCAGCACCAAGGGTGGTGGTCGACATTGCCGTCAAAGATTTCTGCACTGACGCCATCTTCGGTGCAGATGGTTTTGGTGCCGATAGTTTAGGCTCCAATTATTTTGCCACTATCAAGCAGTCGCGGTTGGTGCCGAGCTAGCTGGCTTGGGGTGTTTCTTCTGCACCAACCCCGAGTTGGGCAAAGTGACCAAAGTTGTTGGTCGGTTCCAACCATGGCCCGAGGGCAGTGGTGGACAGACGGCCTGCCTCTGGTGTTCCAGGGTGGCTGAGCGGACTGTGTTGGAGGCCTGAAAACTACAACAATGATAGAGTCTGCGCACATGACCAAACTGTTGGGTTGATGAAACGTCTTCGACATCCAGGTCAGAGCTGGAGCTGTCCTCTAGCGAGTAGGCCTCCTCGTCAGCAGCAGATGCCTCGGCGTGATGTACTCCAGCCTCTTCCACGCCAAAGAGGTCCACTGGTTAATCACAGCTCCTCCGAAAACATCTCAAAGCGTTGGGACGGACGGTCACAAAGAGTTTTCTTTGATTGGAAGGAGCGACATGCATCGCAGACAAGCTCGTTATGCTTCGGCGAAAGACAGATTACAGACCTGATGCAGATCAGTCCGTGGCTATTTAGAATGGCATGAGGACAATATCTGAAAGGCATTTCTTCCATTACCCTTATACCATGGTATGGAACACGATCTGCATTTCCGAGTGAAAGGCCCCGGAGGGGCTGATGTAGATCTGAGGTTGCCCGTGCAAAGCTGGAGTTATTGACCCGGAACGGAACACAAATGGGATACACAATTGAAAACAATACCAACGGTTAGAAGTTACCCGTGGAAACAAAAACAGTACAGACGACAGTCTCAAACCGGAGCATGGTAGCCCACGTCTGAACCAGACGGCAGAAAGAAAACAATCTAACAATGGAGTCGATAACCATGCGCATTACCAGCAAGAGGAGGAGTGACCGAACTTTGTGACTTGAAAGACTTCTTTGAAGAAAAACAACTTGCACACTTTCGGGCCCAACACTAGATGGCGGGAGTATGCACAGTATGTGTATCTTCAACCACACATGCCCTGAACAGTTAGTTTTACCGGGAAGAAGAGTATTTGGCCTTGGTTGGTCTTTACTTGGTGTCAAGCTCATTCAGTATGATGTTTTAATAAAATAATTATGTAAATCTGGTTTTAAGCACTTGCCAGCTGTAATATAGTTTTTCTGTGGCTTTTAGAATGAAGGGATAACAAGACACGTGTCTCAATTCGAAATAATGTATTTGTTATGCAAGCTTTATCAGTTATAATGAATTTCTCATATTTGGATCAAACATCTTACTTATGACAACATGCATCTGTAAGCAGATTATTAAATGCATGACTATATTAAACAATGAGAAGCTTTTGGCTGCTCCTTCTCCTTCCTGCTGCAGGAACACGTGAAGTTAATATCTCGCAGGTCTCCAGCCCTGGTGGCTAGCATGTTCTCTCCTGAAAAATATTAGTAAAAAATATTTACTGATGTAAATATTAGTGATGGATTTAAAGAATCACGCAGTTTCTTCTCGCTTCTGCAACATTCGTAATTTCAGTTTGTATTCTGCCAGCTCTGGGGCTGATTTAGTGCTGGTAATAACTGTAAATGCGTTGATTTCCAATGGAAGTAGTAAACCCTCTGTTGAAGGATATTCTTCGGTGGAGAATCTGCAGGCTGAATAACCTCTACAGAGGGATTATATGGCAGGCATAATTCTAAACCAACTAAGAATCTTCCAACAGAGAACTTTGCATATTCTCCCCAGTTTTAGTTCCCACCCAAATTAATGTGTGAGACCTAGACCCAACAAAGCCTAAATACACTTTCTGCTTGCATCATACATTGCTGGTTTACAACAATAAAACTGTGTTATCTGCTGTGCATCTGGAAATGTTTATTTGAAAGTCAACTAAACTCTGCTAGCTGCACACTTCTCTGGAGGAAGATCACAGATCAGATGGAGTCCACCAAATAGCATGCCCCTCCTTTCCTCATAGGGGAAGAAGGGCCAGTATCAAATGGCACATATAAGATTCACCAACTATAATCCCAGTGTTCACCTATATATGTTTACAAAGTAATTACCCCAAGCAGTAGGCATTTTAAAGACACTTCATTATAAATCTTTTAATTACTGTGGCCTATTAGATTTTACTTTATTCTGCTATTTATTATATAGTTCTACTTTATTTAGTGTTTTGGGTGTAATGGTGTTGAGAGAGCAGCCGGCAATGCTCCTGTATGCACTGCACATAATGTGTATGCCTGATGGTAGCTTCCATTGACAATGCCCATGCTGTGCCTGTTCTCCGTGGGTGCAGTTTGCACTGCTGCTGTTCTGACGTGGGCAGAGGGTATGTTACAGTCCTGCTATCTGTGCTATACCTGATGGCTTGTGTAGATAAATGTAACTTATTCATACATTGAGCAAGATGTAACATTTACTTAATACTAGATTCACCAATATAGCAACTTTTTGTGAAAATGTAACTTGACACCAATTACAAAGGCGGTAACCTCTTAGGGCCAGATGTACGAAATTCTTATTTTGATTTCCTCAATAGTGATTCCGTAAGAATTGAGAGGAAATGCAAAATGGTATGTTACAAAATTTGCGATTTCCTAATAGCGATTCCTACAGAGAAGGAATCACAATTAGGAAATCGCAAATAGGAAATGCTATTCCATTCCCACCTATGGGCCAAATAGGAAATGGTTTGCATTTCCTAAATTGTGGTTTCTTAATAGGAAATTGCAATTTAGGAAATCCAAACCCAAGGGAAATTCGTACTGTACATGTAAGTGCCCATATGCCCTAAGGGAATATGTGAGCTTCATGTCACATTAAAAAATGCACTTGTAATTTAATTTTGCACATGGTTACCATCAACCTTCAGTCAATGGCAATAGCATTTCCTAAATGCCCAATTCGCATTTAGGAAATGCTTTGTACATGTGCTTTAGGAATCGCAAATAGATAATCCCTAATTGCATTTCTAAATCGCAGTCGCATTTTCATATCTACAAAGGCCAAAAACCAGTCGCAATTTGCGATTTCTACCTGGTACAAATCACAAATTGCGAAGGGTTTTTGGCCTTTGTAGATATGAAAATGCTGTTTTGCATTTCTTCACTGGCCGAAATTGCGATTTGGCCTGTTAAGAAATGCAAAAAGCTTTCGTACATCTGGCCCTTAGTTCCTAAGATTATACTAGGATGAAGGATTTTTTCAAATGCTCTTTTTCGCCGCCTTTCCACTTCTTCCCATCCACCGTAGAAAAACAAGAAAACTTAAAATGCTATGGAAGATGGAGACGGCCTTATCAACCTCTCCCTGGTATCCAGTGTTACCAGGATTTTATATAATTCCTTTGATTATTTTGTTACCACAATTTTTGCCAGGAGAGGATATTTCCAGTATTAAATGCCGATTCATAAACTCTAAACGTTCTATCCAATCCCTCCAACTCTCCTACCATCACTCTATAGCGTTAGAAGTTTAAAAAACCTTTTTGCACCTCCAATGGTCATCCTATGGATAGCCATCTCCTTTCCAAGTGTGTTTTGGTTCTTGAATCTCTCATCTGAACACTTGTAAAGGCACCCTCACCATAGCACATCACCATCCTTACAATTGTTTCTGAAGAAGGGCTGTAATGCTGCCTGAGCAGTTACTGCTGCTACCTATGTTATTTAGAGTGTGTTTGTGTGTGAGACAGAATGAATATACTGCACTACTGCTCGGGTCCTGTACCCATCCTTTAGATTAAGGACTCTTGTACCAGTTCCTTCTCTTTGGGGTTGTCACCCCACGCCCAAGATATACATTATTTGGTGGAAGGCTAGCCGGGGGATTTTCGACAGTGGTAGTTTTGTCTCTTACCCACATATTGAAGAGTCCAGCAAAACTAAGAAAAAGATCAGGATGCAGCAAGACCTTGCTGATGGCTCGGACTGAGCTAATGCTTCTGACTATTTCCGCCCTGCGAGGTTAAAATTTAATTTAATTATTGTTGATCATTGTTTTTGAGGTTCGGAGGCATACAATGTCAGATTATCTCAGTTCAGGCACTACATCAAAAGGACACTGCTGAGTAGCTCCTAAGTACATTTTGGAGGGGCAGGAGGTGGAATGGGAGAGCAGGACTAAAGTGCACTACATCTGTCTTTGCATTGTTACGCGTTTTATAGCGGAAAATGGGGAATGTGCTTAAAGCCGTCTGTGCCTCCATTCTTACTTCCCAGCAGATCCACTTTAAAAAACTTACTTTCAGACCTGTCTTTGTCAGATGTCAATACATTTTAATTTCCTTCTTTAAAAATGCATTCTTATTAATTTTAGAAAGCACAATAGTTGAACAATGGAATGATGAAACTGTTAGTTCCAGGCGTCCTACTTCTGAATTTAAGAAACAGTTTTTATTATTACCATTATATAAAATTTAGTAATTTTGACCTTGGAACAAGGACACTAATCCTAGTTTTGGCATCTGACCAAAAGAAGTATTTATTCTGCAGTGAAGGTGGTCTTCATTGTTTTCTGACCAAGCATCACTTCATAATGAAAAATAACGTCAATAAAAAAGGCTAAGAAGGTAAGTATGGATTTTGTTCCCAATGTACATAAGAATTGGAGTTTAGGCATATGGGTTATTCGTACCACTCCCATTGGAAATGCTTTTTCTCAGAATGCGTTTGTGCACACTTGCTTAAAACTGGACACCAAAAAAATGGGGTAGTCAATAGGCAAGAACAAATGACTTACAATATAGCGTTCCTCAACTGTCCCATTAAGAACAGGTACCCCGTAAGTATGGGTAAGCCTATCGCAAAGGACGTGAAAGGCCCAAAAAAAACCAGCAATTTGAAGAGAGGAGGGATTATGTTACTTACCCTGTAAGTATCTGTTCTTGGCATGTACAGCTGTAGATTCACATGCTTTAAATACTCCTGCCATCTAGTGTTGGGTCCCGATGTTTGAAAGTTGTTTTTCTTCGAAGAAGTCTTTTCCAGTCACGAGGTAAAGTGACTCCTCCTTTCGGTGATAGTGCACATGTGCATCAACACCATAGTTAGATTATTTTCCCACAAGAGGGTGAGAATGGAGTAAGTAAGAGTATGACAGAGATGTCCATGCGTATGTAATGTAAATAATAAGAACTGCAACAACCATAGATGTCCGGGGAGGAGGGAGGGCGCATGTGAATCTACAGCTCAGCATGCCAAGAACAGATGCTTACAGGGTAAGTAACATAATCCGTTCAAGGCATGTGTGCTGTAGATACACATGCTTTGCATAGATTGTATAACAGAATCCTCCCAAACGGTGGCTAACCAGTGGGTGTTGCAGTTGTTTGGAAAAGTGTTTTTAGCACTGCTTGTCCTACATTAACTTGTTAACGTGTTAATATATCCACACAATAATGTTTGGTAAACATGTGTGGTGGAGACCATGTAGCTGCTTTAGCTAAGAGAATGTTAACTAGAAAGGCCATAGATGCTCCTATTTTGTGCGTGGAATGTTCTCTAGGAGGTATAGTTAAAGTCCTTTTGCTTTAACATAGCATGTTTGAATACATTTAACAATCCATGTCGAAATACCGGATTTAGAGATAGGATTTCCCTTACGAGGTGGAGCAAATGCAACAAAAAGTTATTTGTTTTGCGCAGAACTTTTGTTCTATCAATATAGTATAATAGTGCTTTTTGACATCAAGTGTGTGTAGAGCCCTTTCTGCTACCGAATCAGGTTGAGGGAGGAACACAGGTAACTCAACTGATTGGTTAATGTGAAAAGCAGAAACTACTTTTGGAAGGAATTTTGGGTTTGTACGAATCAATCAATCATGTCACTTATAAAGCGCACTACATACCCGCGATGAAGTTGAAAGAAAGGTTCTTCTAAGGTTAATGCCTGTAGCTCACCAACACCTTAATGAAGTGATAACAATTAGAAAGGCAACCTTCCATGAAAGAAATTGTAATTCACAATTGTGCAATGGCTCAAAAGGTGGACCCATAAGCCTTGTGAGAACAATGTTAAGGTTCCAGACAGGTGCAGGTGGTACCCTGGGTGGTATTATTCTTTTACGGCCTTCCATGAAAGCTTTAATTACTGGAACTTTGAATAAGTATAAATATTCTCTGTTTTGCAGATATGCAGCTACTGCCGCAAGGTGTAGTCGAATAGATGTGTAGGCTAAGCCAACTCGCTGTAGGTGCAAAAGATAGCAAATAATGTTTTGTATAGATGCATCTAGCGGATCAATTGTGTTATTATTACAATATATAACAAACCTTTTCCACTTTGCTACATAACATGTTCTAGTGGTAGGTTTCCTGGATTCTTTAAGGATTGTCATACAATCTGGTGGTAGATTTAGATATCCAAACTCTATGATTTCAGGAGCCAGATCGCTAGGTTGAGCTCCTTGGGGTTTGTATGTCTGATTTCTCCATGGTTCTGTGTGAGAAGGTTGGAAGTGAGGTACAGTTTTTGGTGTGGAACCACTGACAGTTCTAGTAGTGTGGTGAACCATGGTTGACGAGCCCATGTGGGAGTCACTAGTATCAGTGAGAGTGATGTCTGTCTGAGTTTCCGAACTAGAAATGGAAGGAGAGGGAGAGGCAGAAAAGCGTAAGCAAATAGCCCTGACCAGTTCATCCATATGGCATTGCCTTTGGATTGATGGTGTGGGAATCTTGAGGCGAAGTTTGGGCATTTTGAGTTCTCTGCTGTGGCAAAGAGGTCTATTTATGGAAATCCCCATTTTTGGAAGTATGGAAGGAGAACCTGGGGATGAAGTTTCCAATCGTGTACTTGTTGCCGCATCCTGCTGAGGTGGTCAGCAAATTGGTTGTGCTTGCCTGGAAGGTGTTCTGCCAGAAGATGAATTTTGTGATGTATTGCCCAATGCCAAATGGTCTGAGAGAGGCGTGACAACTGTAGAGAATGTGTCCCGCCCTGTTTTTGTACATAGTATATAGCTGTCAAATTGTCCCTCCGGACTAGGACAACTTTCCCTATGAGGTGAGGCTGGAAAGCTTTTAGCGCTAGATGAATAGCTAGAAGCTCCAAATAATTGATGTGGAGACTTTTGTGTTTGGTGTCCCATAAGCCCTGAATTGCTAGATGCTGGAGATGGGCCCCCCAACCCGTGAGAGATGCATCTGCTGTTAGTACGACTTGTGGAATTGGGTAGATGAAGTCCCACCCTGAGCGATGAGTGCGGCTGTCTACCAACACTAGATTCCTGCAGAGGACGCATGTGTAATCTTGCGTGACGCACTATTGCAATGCATAATGCCATCATCCCTAATAGTTGCATGACAGTTTTCACTGTTCGGTATTGGTTGTTTTGAAACTGTAGTAATAAAGTTTGAAATTTTGAATTCTGGCTGCATTGGGAGAGGCTAGAGCTGTGTGAGTGTTTAGCATTGGTCTTAGATGTATTTGCAATTGATGGAGAAGGTTTATAGTAGCTTGAGTGTGTTGTAAACACTTTTTCTGTGTGTTGGCTTTGACGAGCCAATCGTCCAGATATGGGAAGACATGAATTTATTGTCTTCTAAGATGAGCTGCTACTACTCCTAGACATTTTGTGAATACTCTGGGTGCAGTAGTCACTCCGAATGGGAATACTTTGAATTGATAGTGATTTCCTGCTATCACAAATCTGAGATATTTGCGATGTGTTGGATGGACAGGAGTATGGAAGTATGCCTCTTTTAAGTCTGGAGTGGACATAAAGTCGCATTGTTGTAGAAGTGGAAGCACTTGTTGCAGGGTAACCATATGGAAGTGTTCTGACAGTATGTATAGGTTAATGGTCTGAGATCTAAGATTGGTCGAAGAGACCCATCCTTTTTGGGGATTAGGAAGTAAAGTGAGTAAACTCCTGATCCTTGATGATGTAATGGAACTGGCTCTATAGCTCCTTTTGTTAGTAGAGCTTGTACTTCTTGTTTGAGGAGCTGTTGGTTGTATTGAGAGTTTGTGAGTGCGAGGTGGAATATTGAGAGGATTGCCGATAAGCTCCAGACAATAACCATGTTGGATAATGTCTAATACCCATTTGTCTGATGTTACTGATTGCCAAATGGGAAAGAATTGTTGAAGTCTTCCCCCGACAGGTGTAAGATGGTCAGGGGGAATTGTAGGCAAGTCACTGTTTGTTGGTAGATGGAGAGGTACGTGTCGGTGCACCTTTACCTCTGCCTTTGAAATTGTTTCCTCTATAACCACCTTTATAAAATCCTCTTAATGGCGAGGGTTGTGTGTTTGACCTGTATGACGACACATTTGGATTTGAGGATCCTCCTCTGTAAAATGAGCAGCGAAAGGAGCCTCTATTGGATGGTGACTGAAGAGCTCCCATTGATTTTGCCACTTCTGTGTCTTTTTTCATTTTCTCAAGTGACTCATCTACTTGAGGTCCAAAAGATTCTGTTTATTATCAAAGGGGGTATTCAGAATGGTTTGTTGAACCTGTGGTTTAAAACCAGAGATTCTAAGCCATGCATGCCTTCTAAGAAGAATGCTGGTATTAATACCTCTTGCTGCGGTATCAGCAGCATCTAGTGCACATCTATTAGATATCAGTTTTCCCTCCTGCAATAATTCTTGCCCTTTTTTGTGTTCGTCTGGGAGATATTGAAGTAACTGCTCCATTTCATCCCAGTGGGCCCTGTCATATCTAGCTAAAGACCTTGTGTATTAGCTATACGCCAATGGTGGGAAACATCGGTTACATCGCGGTCTTCACACCGCAATACCTTTACAACGCGGGCATTACAACGCAAGTCATTACAATGACTTTCGCTGGATGGCGCTCTAAGCTAAGGAATAGTATGATTTACTATTCCAACACCTTCCCTACTGTAACGTAGGCTGGAGTTGGAATAGTAAATCATACTATTCCTAAGTCCAGCGCCCTCCAGCGCAAGTCGTAGTAACGACTTGCGTTGTAATGCCTGCGTTGTAAAGGTATCGCAGTGTGAAGACCGCGATGTAACATCACATATTCATGGTTGGCGGATTGTGCAGCTACCCGTTTCCCTGATGCATCTATTAGCTTAGACTCCTTGTCTGGAGGTGGTGCATCTGCTGTAGTTTGGGAATTTGCCCTTTTCCGAGCATTTGACACAACTAGTGAATTCAAAGGCAACTGTCCTCTAATAAGAATCAGATCAGTTGGGGGAGGTTTGTATTTCTTGTCAACTCTAGGTGTTAAAATACGAGCCCGTACAGGGTCTTTAAAAATCTCGTCAGCATGGCGCACCATACCCTTTAACATAGGTAAAGATTGTGTTGTCCTATGTGATGTCCCTAAGTTCTCAAATGGAAAATCCTCCTCTAAGGATTCCTTATGAAGTGTGACCCCATGGTATGATGCTGCTCTGGAAATTAACTCTTGTTATGCTGTGTTGTCATCAGGAGGTGATGGCTTTGTAGAATACAGGTCAGGATCATTATCCATTGGAGGATCAATGTTATAATCGTTCCATGGATCAATAGGAGGTGGACTATCATCACCTGTGTAATCAATATCAGGCAGTGTATGTGGTGAACCCTGTGGTGTGATATCTAAAGGGATTGAGCCTGGTGGTGGTGAAGATGGTGGAGGGGTCTGATGAACAGGGTGAATAGGGCTTGTAGCTATGTCCTTCTTCTTCTTTATAGGGATTTTGTAACTTAAATCCTCTGAAGGAATGTTCCTTTTAGAAGGTGCAACATGTTTAGCTAATATGTGTCCAGTGTCTGGATTAATGTAGATCTTTTTCTGATTAGGATCCAGCTTTTCTTGCATAACCTCTAGGATCGGTTTCGGAGGCTTATGATGTGCATCTTTTGCTTTCGGTGCCGAAATTTTCGGAGCCGAGCTGGATTTGTCATTTTTCTCCTTTGGAGCCTAAGATTTCGGTGTCGAAGGAAGTTTTTCTCGGCTCGGTCCCGAGCCGGAAGGCTTGACTGTCTGTTTCGGTGCCGAGCCCGAGGGCTGGGCGTTGGAAGCAGTGTCTCGGTGCCGACCATGGCCAAAAGGCAGTGGTGGCCCAGAAACCTTATGTTTCGTGGAAGAAATCTTGAGGGGCAAAGGGGCTTTGTTACTCACGGCACCCTGTCCCGCTGGAACGTCTTCGGACTCCAGCTCGATTTCTAGTTCGGAATCCGATTCTTGGATAGAGAAGGCCTCCTCCTCTTCCACTGTCGACGCCTCCATTTCCTCGTGCACGGTATCTTCTCCGAAGATATCAGGGGTGTGTTCGATGTTCTGCCTCTGCATGTTCCTTCGTCGAGCCCGACGGTCCCGCAAAATCTTTTTCGACCGGAACGATTGACAAGTGTCCTAATCCTCTTCCTTGTGCTCCGGTGAGAGGCACAAGTTGCAGACTTTATGTAGGTCGGTGCGCGGGTACTTGGAGTGGCACCGAGGACAAAATTGAAATGAAGTCCATTCCATCGGCAGAAGACTGGATACCACGAAACGGAGTGTAAGTCGACCGACGGGGCTAGGCCCGAAGGCCGCCAACGACGCCTTCTATATCGAAGATAGAGTGTTTTCCTATTTTTCGACACGCAGAGAATGGTGAACACGTACAAAACAATACCAATGAGAATACAGTGTGTTTGCGCCCGAGAGGATACCGAAGAACGGTGTCGAACCGGAGCGCCGCAAACCACGTCCGAACCCGATGGCGGAAAGAAAACAATCTAACTATGGAGTCGATGCCCATGCGCACTGTCACCGAAAGGAGGAGTCACTTTACCTCGTGACTGGAAAAGACTTCTTCGAAGAAAAACAACTTGCAAACATCTGGACCCAACACAAGATGGCAGGAGTATGCAAAGCATGTGTATCTACAGCACACATGCCTCGACCATTATGTTTAGATAAGAAGCACTTTAAAAAAAAATCTTTTTATTAAGACCGAGCAGAAAGACAGGCATAGCATTTCATTTATGAAAACACACAACAATCGATCATTACAGAATCCCACAGGTAGGCTATGTTACGTTTCGCTACCATTAGAACCAAGTTAACCCAGGTTTGATCCGCTTGTCCCAGATCAGAGTCCTCCCAAACATTTAAGATACACCATTTGGGAGAGAGTGCTACCGCTTCTCCCACTATCCCGGAAATGCAGGACACTACCGCATTCCAGTAGTCGTGGATTCTTTGGCATGCCCACAGAATATGGTAGAACGACCCCTCCTCACCACAACCTCTGTGACAGAGTGCGTCAGGCTTTCAACCCATTTTTACCAATGTGTTACATGAGATGTAGGCTCTATGGAGAATTTTGAGCTGGATCAGTCTGAAGCGGGCTCAAATGGCCACTTCTCTTGGGGAAGCCAGGACTTCCAACCAGTCGTCTTCTTGTAGGTCCGTGATGTCATGTCCCCAACGGTCCCTCAAGGACATCAGAGTGTCGGGTAGGTTGTTAATGAGTTTCCGATATGTGAGTGAAATCGCCCTACAAGTTAAATGTTCTTCTAGGAGCCTGCATTCCAATGGTGACGATTCAGGTAGGAACTCCCCCTGGGGCACCACTGCCCGTATGGTATGTCGGATTTGTAGACAGTGGAAAAACTCAGTGTGGGCCAGTTCATTGTTTTTTTTGTAACTGTTCGAATGGTATAATATCCCCCCTGTATGTAGGTCTCCCACCCGCGAGATTCCGATCAAGTCCCACTTATCAAAGCCTTTTCTCAATACCATTGTGCCCAGTTGTTGTGAATCCCTTAGGGGTGTTGCCTTGGTAATTCTGTTCTTCCATCCCAGCTTAGCAAGGGTTGAGTGCCATACACGGACAGTCAGCGCCATGGGCCCCTCCAGCAATAGACGCCTTGCGTCAATATAGAGCGCCTTTAGGTATCCCCTCGGCTGGAGATTCAGCCGATCCATCCGATAGGCTGGTTCCGAGAGCGGTTGGTGAACCCATTGATTTATAGTTGCCAATTGAGCCGCCCTATAATAAGTTTGGATGTGGGGCAATGCTATTCCTCCCTCATACCAGCTGCAGGTCAATTTGTTGAGTGCAATCCGTGGGGATCCCCCATCCCATAAGAGGGTTTGGACCGCACCATCTATTGAGTTAAAGTATGTATCAGGAACCAGGAATGGTGTATTTTGCAGAATGTAAAGAAATTGCGGCAGTGCCATCATTTTAAATAGTGCCGCCCTACCCAGAAGGGACAGGGGGAGAGCCCGCCAGTATTGGACATCCTTTTGGAGTCATATCAAGGGGCCTTGTAGGTTTCGGGCCTGAAAAAGGGCTGGGTCTGTTGTTACATAGATGCCAAGATTTTGAAATCCCTCTGTCGCTATTTGTGCCTCACACTCTGTGGGGAGTGAGGGCCTCTGGCCGCAGAGAACAAACACCACCGATTTTGACCTGTTATTGTGAACCCAGAATATCTGCTAAAAGTAGCGAATATGTTTAGTATTCTGGTAACAGAACGGGGAGAGGCAACATATAGGAGTATATCATCTGCATACAGTGATATTTTGTCTTCCCAGTCCTCCGTCCAGCGAGGACCTCGTTTTATTGGATCCCTACGGATCCAAGTTGCCACTGGCTCTAGCATTAAAGCGAATATTAAGGGAGATAAGGGGCAACCTTGCCTCGTGCCCCTCCATAAAGGAAACACTCTTGATGTCCTTCCTCCCATTGACCACTACCTGCGCTAGGGGTCTTGTGTATAAGAGACTGATCCAAGACAGGAAGCGCAGTCCAAAGCCCATTCGCCTAAGTACCGTGAACATGTAAAGCCACTCAATGGTGTCAAAAGCCATACGCGCGTCAAGGGAGAGAACCATAGCATCTTCCCGGATCCTATGGGAACGTCCCAGCACCCCGTGCAGGCGCCTGAGGTTTAGGTCTGCTGCTGCCCCCCTCGCATAAAGCCTGATTGGTCCGGATGGACTAAAGTGGTAAGCATTGGAAGAAGTCTTAAGGCTAATATTTTGCTAAACTTTTTGCTTCCGCGTTGAGCAATGATAGGTCGGTATGAGGTACATTGGTCCCTTGGCTTCCCTTCTTTGTGAATCACTACTATAGTACCTAGCCTTTGATCTATCGGGAGCTTACCTCATGTCCTGCTTTCCTCAAACATTGTCAGGAGATGCGGTACCGTTATGGGTGCTGTGAGCTTATACAATTCTATTGGGATACCATTTGGACCCATAGCCTTGCCCGAACTTAGAGCTCTAATTGCCTGCATTACTTCGTCCTCAGTGAGGTCGTTATCTAGGAGCTGCCTTTCTTCCACAGTCAAGGCAGGGAGGGAGATATCCGCCAGGAACTCTAGGGAGTCTTGCTCTGAAGCTATCGTTCCTGAGGAGTAGATCTCAGAGTAGTGGTCAGCGAAGGCCTCAGCAATCGCTATGGGGTCACGGAGGATTGCCCCGGTAGTCAAAGTGATGGATGCAACCCATCGGTTTGCTCTCTCACGCTGATCGAGCCATGCCAGCAGTTTTTCTGCTTTGTCGCCAATGTCATATATTCGATGTTGTCGCTTTAATTTTGTTCCTGGCCTCCTCCGTCACCCAATCTCTATAGTCTTGTTGTTTGAGTTTTAGTGTATGTTGTAAGCTGTCATCATCCCTTCCTACTAATTGAAGTTCAAAATCAAGAATATCTTGCTCGAGCTCAGTCACTTTTGCTCTCTTCTCCCGTTTGCGCCCTGAAATTAGGGAAAGGGCTGGCTCCTGACCACTGCCTTATATGCCTCCCAGAGTACCTGTGCTGATGTAACTGAATGTATATTGTCTTGAAAGTAGTGTTCAGTGGCTTCAATAAGTCCCTTCCTGATTGCTGGCACTTTAATATACCCGGGGTTAATCGCAACTGGCCCCGATCAACGTTGGTTTCTCACCTTATATCTCGCCCATAGGGGGGAGTGATCGGAGATCCCTCTTGTCAGGTGTTTCACGTCCATAAAATAGAGGAGCTGTGAAGCAAGGGAAATTAAAAAATCTATTCTAGAGCGGCTCCCATGTGCCCCTGAGTGAAAAGTATATTCTTGTGTGTTAGGGTTCAGCGCCCTCCAGATATCGTTCAGGCCCAGTGCCGAGAGAAACCCTGTCAGTCGTGTTTGGGTGGGGTTTGGGGCCCAACATGGTAAGCGATCCATGAACTCGCATTCCGTCATGTTAAAATCGCCTCCTATGAAGAGACGTCCCACTGGGAGTTCCAGCATAAGGGTCCCCAAGTCTGTCAAGGTCGAGTCTTTCAAAGTCGGAGGGACATATATCCACAGGATATTTATCACCTCTCCTGCCCTGGTCCCCGAGAGTGCCGTATACCTCCCAAGCCTGTCCGACCAAGTATTTCCAATTATAAGGGGGAAATTTTTCTTCAGGAGAATCCCTGTGCCCCAGGACCCAGACGTGTACCCTGCATGTATTTTCATTTTGTATCCACATCGGTTGAGTGTGTTACAACTGTTTCCCATGAGGTGGGATTCTTGCAGTAATACCACATTAGGTGAGTGTCTTTTGATGAATTGAAATACTATGCCCTGTTTGATTTTATTTCCTAACCCATTTACATTCCAGGTCATTAATTTAAGTTCAGCGGAAGATTGTCCTGTCATGTGGCAGTTAGTATCTTCGCCATTTTAGCCCTGTTGTGTGTCTCTTCCGGATCCTTACCCCCATGAGTCCCTGCCGTAATGTCAGTGTGAACTTCTATGTTTAGGTCCAGGTCATGGATGTCCCCTGCTCGTCTCATTGAACCTGAAAAGATCCACAGCAAACCTGCTGCACAATTCTGAACCCCCCTCCCTACCCTTCCCTAATCCGCCCCCACCCTGCATCCCTGCCCGACAGTGCCCCAACTGCATCCCTGTCCTCCAGCCGTCAAGCCATTCCCATGCTGCCTCCAGTGTTGTAAAGAACCAACTCCTCCCTTCTTATTCCACCCGTAAATGTGCCTTTATATCGGAGTGTTATCTTCACTGCTATGAAACTGCGTCTCAGCCTCTGTGTTTTTAGGGTAAAGTCTGGGAAGAAGGTAATCTGTGTATTCTCAAATAGGACTGGTGGGGCAGTGCGGGCATTCTGGAGTATCACATCACGGTCTCTAGAAAGAGACGCAATATGATGGGCCTAGGTGGTGCCCCTGGTCTGGGCCGCCCACCCGGCACCCGATGGGCCCTCTCCACGGAAAAGAATTTTGAGAGCCCCCTTGGTTGGAGATATTTGCAGATGAGGTCTTCAACGAACAGATCAGTCGCCTGTCCCTCTGCCCGTTCTGGGATTCCAAGAATTCGGACGTTGTTGCGTCGCAACCGACCTTCTTGATCTTTGAGTCTGGCTTCCAGGTTGGAGTCGAGTGCTTGCATTTCCTTCATTTGCGTCTTAAGCACTGAGGTATCTTGGAGTAGAGTTTTGTTGGAGTTTTCTACTTCTTGTACTCTTGCACCCATATTGCGCAAGTCAGCTCGAATCAGCGAGACCTCCATCGTGAAAGAGTCTATTCGGTTTTCCAAAGCAGTTTTCACCCCTCGTATGGCGGCCATGATGTCGTGTAGGGAGAGAGCACCTTCATTGGAGGTTGACATGGAGTCAAGGGGCGGATGCTCGCGAGGACTTTCTTGGGTCTCCCCGCCCTTCGGGAGAGAGAATTTGTCCAGTTTCGTCTGGTGACTAGCCTTCATATTTTTTCCCCCTGTCATCTTGGAGCGCGACCTCCGTGAAGTTTATGATGTGAGTCTTATCGGACACAGAGAGCTGCTGCCGCCAGCCAGGAGTCACCGAGGTAATCCCTGCAGCCTGTCAGGTTGTCCCCCTGTGCCTCAGTTCAGGACCCCGTTCCCCACAGAGCGCTTCAATCACTGTCGTTGCCTGCTTTTTCCAACCTCCTTGCTTACGCTCTTTAACGACCTATCCGTCTTCGCCTGTCACCACCAGCTATGTCACCCTTATTGACTCCTCTTAATCTGGAAGGTGCTTACAGGAGGCCTGTGTAGCAGCTCATGCCTTCTGAAAATATTTTCATTTGGTGTGGTTGGGGAATAACGCTGAGGCACACTGTGTTGGCGGGGATACGCTTCAGCCTTGCACTGTTTTTGGCACCTTGATGTGAAGCCGCGCGAGTGGCTCTCCCGGCCTGTTATTACCGCAACGCCGTGGTCGCCGGCCCAGGTCAGCTGCCTGGGTCTTGGGATCGCCCCTCGCCAACCCTGGCACATCTCCGGTCATTGTCGGGTGGATCTATTCTTCCCTGTCGCAGCTGTAGATTTGGCCTACCTTCCGCCAGGTGAGCGTCTTCTCCGGAGGTCGGCCTCTTACTGCCGGGCCATACACAGCGTCCGGGGGCCCCCCAGCACCAGCTCCACATCTGGATCACCAGTGGAGGGGTGGATCACGAGGCCCCCTCCCGGGGTCTCCAGTCCGGTTGCCCTCCTCGCTGCCTCCGCCGTCTCACACCTCCGCTCATCCGACGCTGTTTCGGAGTGTACCGCTCCTCTGAAATTGAGGCCGGGGCTCCGTTTGGGGAGACAGGCCGCACTCTAGTAACCCACCCGGGCAGTCAGCACACTGCCAGCTGAATCTCTCCGCGGCTGGTCTCACTCCTTCGCTACCCCTTCCCACCTCCAGCAGTGGGTTTGTCTGATTTGTGTCAGATTACGGGGGGTTTTGCGAGGGTCGATTTGCGGAGCCGCTTCAGGCAGCGGCCATCTTCGTTCGTTGGCAAGCCACGCCCGATAAGATGCACTTTTAATGGTCTGTAGTATTTAGCTCATGTGATGGCCAGCACTCAAAGAACCCTACCAGCCTCATCTATTTTAAAAGAAGAATCTCTTGGTGTCTAGGGTGGTGTTGTTTGTGTATATTTCACCACTATTTCCTAGCAGAAAACCCTGCAAATGTGAAACTAAGGGTTGGTATAGAATTTCCTCCCATTTCTGTTAAGGAGAGGTCGGGAATCTACAGTAACGACAAAAATCCTACCACCCAGTGTTGCCATACACCACACATAAAAATATATAATCCCTTTGGTTGTGGGGGTGATTGTGTGTGACAGAAAAGGCCCAAAACTTTGAATTTGTCATGAAGGCAGCCTGTAATTTGATCCGATCTATTTATGTGGGTAGCTGTGGAATGTGTGCCAGTGGTCAGCTAGAATGAAAAGGAAAATGTTACTTACCCAGTATGCATCTGTTCTTGGCATGTAGAGCTGTAGATTCACATGCTTTGCAAAGCCTGCGATCTAGTGTTGGGTCCGGATGTTTGCACTTTGTTTTTGTTCGAAGAAGTCTTTTCCAGTCACGAGGTAGGTGACTCCTCCTTTCGGTGATAGTGCGCATGGGCATTGGCTCCATTGTTAGATTGTTTGCCGCAGAGGGTGATAATGGAGTTATTAGCAAGAGTAGTAAGAGATGTCCATGTATCTAAGTAAGATATTACTGCAACAGGTATAGGTACCCGGGGAGGCGGGTAGGAGCATGTGAATCTACAGCTGTACATGCCAAGAACAGATGCATACTGGGTAAGTAGCATTTTCCGTTCGAGGCATGTGAGCTGTAGATCTATACAGCAGTTATCTCCCAAAGCGGTGGCTAACCTGTAGCTGTTGCAGTCGTCTGAAATAGTGTACGTAAAACTGCTTGGCCCACACTAGCTTGCTGTCTTGCTAACACATCTACACAATAGTGTTTTGTGAATGTGTGAGGTGAAGACCATGTTGCAGCTTTGCAGATGTCATCTATGGGTATATTCTCTAAGAATGCCATAGAAGCCCCTAGTTTGCGTGTGGAGTGCGCTCTAGGGGGAACTGTTAGTGTTCGTTTTGCTTTTGCATAGCATGTCTGAATGCACTGACTATCCACCGTGCAATACCCGATTTTGATATAGGATTGCCTTGATGTGGTGGCGCAAATGCGACAAACAGTTGTTTTGTCTTGCGGAAAGGTTTAGTCCTTTCTACATAGTAAAGTAGTGCTCTTTTCCCATCTAAAGTGTGCAAAGCACGTTCTGCCACAGAATCTGGTTGAGGGAAGAACACAGGCAACTCAACAGATTGGTTGATATGAAAATCAGAAATGACCTTTGGTAGGAATTTAGGGTTGGACCGAAGAACCATTTTGTTTTGGTGTACTTGTAAAAATGGTTCTTCTATGGTTAGTGCCTGAAGCTCACCTACTCTCCTCAGTGATGTGATAGCTATGAGGAAAGCTACCTTCCAAGTGAGAAATTGCAGTTCACATCTATGCAATGGCTCAAAGGGTGGAAACATCAATCTTGTAAGGACAATGTTAAGATTCCACACTGGAGCAGGTGGAAGTCTTGCAAGAATGATTCTTTTAAGTCCCTCCATAAATGCTTTAATGACAGGCACTCTAAAGAGAGACAGATGTTGTCTATTCTGTAGGAATGCAGCTATTGCAGCAAGATGTAAGCGTATGGAAGAGTACGGTAAATTGGAACGCTGCAGATGTAATAAATAGCAAATAATGTTTTGAAGTGAAGCGTCCAGCGGATCGATTTGATTGTTACTGCAGTATATCACAAATCGCTTCCACTTTGCTGCATAGCATGCTCTTGTGGTAGGACGTCTAGCCTCTTTGATGATGTTCATGCAGTCTGGCGGGAGATTAAGGTAGCCAAACTCTAAGATTTCAGGTGCCAGATCGCAAGATTGAGATGACTGGGATCTGGATGTCTTATCACTACATGGCTCTGAGTGAGAAGATTGGGAGTGAGATGTCGTTTTTGGTGAGGAACTACTGAGAGCTCCAACAGGGTTGTGAACCAAGGTTGCCGGGCCCATGTGGGAGCAACTAGGATTAGTGTCAGGGACGCCTGTCTGAGCTTCCGAACCAATAATGGAATGAGTGGGAGAGGCGGAAAAGCGTAGGCAAATATCCCTGACCCATTCATCCATAGTGCATTGCCTTTGGACAATGGGTGTGGATGTCTGGATGCGAAGCTTGGGCATTTTGCGTTTAGGTTTGTGGCTAACAGATCTATGTCCGGAAAGCCCCACATTTGGAAGAATGGGAGGAGAACTTGAGGGTGGAGTTCCCATTCGTGGATCTGTTGTCTTTGACGACTGAGCAGATCGGCAATCTGATTGTTTACTCCTGGAAGGTGTTCTGCAAGGAGATGCATTTTGTGACGTATAGCCCATCTCCAGATGGTCTGTGCTAGTTGTGACAGCTGGAGAGAGTGCCGCCCCCCCTGTTTTTGTATGTAGTACATTGCTGTCATGTGTTCTGTACAGATCAGGACAGCTTTGCCTACTAGATGTACTTGAAATACTTTGAGCGCTAGAAAAATCGCTAGCAGCTTTAGATGATTTATGTGAAGCTGCTTTTGCTGCAGGCTCCACATGCCCTGAATTGTATGCGTCTGGAGATGAGCTCCACAACCAGTGAGCGATGCGTCTGCTGTTAGCACTATCTGTGGAAGCGGGTCGATGAAGGGCCGCCCTTCTGAAAGATTTTGTGTATTCCACCACTGCAGAGAGCGATGGGTGCGGCCGTCCACCAACACTAGATCTGATAACAGACCCTGAGCCTGGTTTCACTGCCGTGCTAAGCACTCCTGAAGGGGACGCATCTGGAGTCTTGCGTAAGGGACTATTAGAATGCAAGATGCCATCATCCCTAGTAATTGCATGAATACTAGAGCTGGCAATGAGTGTTGAGGCTGAAACTGACAGAGTAAAGTTTGCATGTTACGGATTCTGGCCGGATTGGGGTAGGCTAAAGCCTTTTGTGTATCTATTGTGGCTCCCAGATACACCTGTGTGTTGGATGGTGGTAGATGGGATTTGGACAGATTTACTGTGAATCCAAGATCGTGGAGCAACTGCACTGTTTTGTGAGTGTGACGTAGACACTTTCTTGCGAGCTGGCTTTTATGTATAGATTTAGTTCTCTGAGGTCTAGTATAGGCCTGAGAGAGCTGACTTCTTGGGAATTAAGAAGTACAGGGAGTATACCCCTGCCCCTTGATATTTTAATGGGACTGGTTCTATAGCTCCTTTCTCTAACAGAGAGAGAACTTCTTGCTTTAGAAGGGTGAGATGTTCTTGTAACATTGCGTGTGATCTTGGAAGAATGTTTGGGGGAGTGTCTGCAAGTTCCAGGCAGTAACCATATTGGATAATTTGTAAAACCCATATGTCTGAGGTGATTGTGTTCCAGACAGGGAGAAATTGTGAGAGACGTCCCCCAACAGGAGTGGAATGATCGGGGGTAGCAGAAGGAAGTCACTGCTTGTTATTTGCGGGGGAAGTGCGTGTGGATTTGCCTCTGCCTCTTCCCTTACCATTGTTTCCTCTAAAACCTCCTCTGAAATAGCCTCTTGATGAGGGCGATTGGTTGTTGCCCTTGTAAGAGGAGGAGGGATTTTCTGTAGAAATATTTTTGGAGCCACCCCTGTAAAAGGAGCGACGAAAGGAACCCGTATTCGCAGGTAATTGCAAAGCCCCCATGGACTTTGCGACCTCAGTATCTCTTTTCATCTTTTCCAGCGATGTGTCAACTGCTGGACCAAAGAGGTGCTCTTTGTCAAATGGCTGGTTGAGAATAGAGGCCTGTACCACGGGTTTGAAACCTGAAATTCTCAACCATGCATGTCTGCGTAGCAGTAAGCTGGAGTTTACTGCGCGCGCTGCTGTGTCTGCTGCGTCTAGGGCGCATTTGATGGAGGTATTGGTGATAAGTTTGCCCTCCTGAATAAGATCATTTGCCTTAGATTTATGTTCATCAGGTAGAAATTGCATGAGTTTTTCTAACTCATCATAATGAGCCCTATCATATCTGGCTAACAAAGCCTGAGCATTATCGATGCGCCAGTGATTAGCCGCTTGTGAGGCTACCCTTTTGCCAGAGCCATCAATTAACTTGGACTCCTTATTAGGAGGAGGGGCCTCACCTGTAGTCTGTGAGTTAGCTCTCTTGCGAGCATTGGAAACCACAAGAGAGTCTAAGGGCAGCTGGCCCTTGATGTAAGCAGGGTCAGTAGGTGCCGGTTTATATTTCTTCTCAACCCTAGGCGTGATGATTCTTGCTCTTACAGGATCTTTGAAAACCTCATCTGCCTGTTTAAGCATCCCCTTAAGCATTGGCAGTGTATGGGTAGTGTTTTGAGAGGAACTTAAGGTCTCAAACAAGAAGTCCTCCTCTAAAGCCTCCTTATGCAGTTCCACCCCGTGTTAATGAGCAGCCCTGTTAAGAAGCTCAATGTACCCTATATTGTCGTCAGATGGTGATGGTCTGGACGGATACAAGTCAGGGTCATTATCCGTGTCAGTGTCATAATCCTCCCATGGGTCAACATCTTGTGGCCTATCCTCATCCCCATCCCCTTCATCCTGTGGGTCAGGTGAAAGTGGAGGTGGTGAATTAGTGGGTGTGATGAGTAATTGAGGATTAGTGGGCGAAGGAGGTGGAATATATATCGTGGTGAAGGGTTAGTACCCACATGTTTTCTCTTCAGGGGAATGTGGTACTCTTCCTGTTGGCCCATTTTCCTTTTTTCAGGCAATTTGGCATGGATATGACCAGTGTCTGCGTTTATAACCAGTTCTTTCTGTTTCGTATCCGAAAGTGGAACATCGGACTGAGACTCTTTTGGTGGAGTCTTTTTGTCTTTGCTCGCCGTCTTCGGCGTCAAAAGTTTCAGCTCCGAACTCTTCGGTACCGAAGATTTTGTCTTCGATAAAGATGGAATGTGGACTGCGACATGCTTTGATTTTGGCGCAGAGGATTTCGGTTCGGTGCTGGCATGGGGCCGACTCGAGCCCGAGCCGGAAGGCTTCCCTTTATGTTTTGGCACCGGGCCCGGGGGCGGGGTGCTCAAAACTTTTTCTCGGTGCCGACCTTGGCCCGCAGGCAGAGGAAGGACCGGGGCCTTTTTGGTCTTGTGTTGTTGGAGCAAGGGGGCTTCTGTACTCACGGTACGCTGACCCGGTGTAACTTGCTCCTCTTCTTCCATGTCGGAGTCGGCCTCGGACACGGAGATGTGTTCTTCTTCCTCGGCTCCTTGAGCTTGTGTTTCTTCTCGGTCGGAATCTTCGCCGAAGATGTCCGGTTCGGAGCCGCCTTGGTGTTGCATCTCGTGACGTCGAGCCCGACGGTCACGGAGCGTCTTCTTTGATCGAAACGATCGGCACGCGTCGCAGTCTTCCTCGTCGTGTTTCGGGGATAAACAGAGGTTGCACGCGGCACAGGTAGGCTCAACGGCCCTCCACGAGTTTTACGATCGAAGATCTTTGAGTCGAAACGATACGTGGAGAATGGGAAACGTGATCGAGAAACAATACCGTCGAGGGTAGTGGATTGCGCATCAAAGGGAACCTGAGAAACGGTGCGGAACCTGAGCGCAGCAATTCACATCCGAACCCGATGGTGGAAAAAAACAATCTAACAATGGACCCGATGCCCATGCGCACTGTCACCGAAAAGAGGAGTCACCTACCACGTGACTGGAAAAGACTTCTTCGAACAAAAACAAAGTGCAAACATCCGGACCCAACACTAGATGGCAGGCTATGCAAAGCATGTGATCTACAGCTCACATGCCTCGAACGAAACCTACCAACCTTTTACATTTATGAAAACTAGATAACACCCCCCAGGTAGGTGGGATGTGGGGGGGGGGTGGAGTCGCAGAGTGGTATCACTTGCATGGATCCCACACCATATTCTCAATTTGTTTCACCCATACTTTGACATTTGCACGGCACACCACTCTGGATTCCCCTGGATCTCTCGTGCCATGGTTGGTAGCATTTGAGTGCCAGGTGACCACCAGGCCCAAACATGGCAACAGAGGAAATTGGGCTTCATCAGCATTCATTTTGACGTCTGCATTGCATTCAGAGTAAAAAACAAAGAGCTTCAATGTATGCAAGTGAACCCACCCCGAACTCCTGGAAATCTTTGGTTTTGAAAAATACCTGGTTTTGGTATAGTTCTCTGGGTGCCGGATGACAGAAGGCTCGCAAAAATGCAGCAAATGTCCCCCACGTGTAGTCCAAATAGACTTAACATAGACACAGTTTATGTTACTCTCCTGTACCATATGATCAGTGTAAGAATGGGAGTTACAGTTTCTAGCAGTAGAAACTAACATGCTGGATGATAGGACTTTTGCCACTAGCAGTGAAAGCCGGTGTTCACTGCTAAGTAAATATGAGGAATGAGTGCCTGTTCATCAACATGGATGTCTGCAAAGCATTATGAGTAAGGAGAGCTTGTACAGTGCATGTAAGTCACACCGCCTTGAATTGACCCAGGTCTCCACTCTTCAAAAATATGCGGAGATCCTATATTTTCCTGGGCCCTCTGCAGATCTGCCAAAATGTAAATCTCATGCCAAACCTCGAATCCAAAATCCAACAATGGATTCCGTTTCTGAATGTTCATCTTCACAGTGGTATGATTAGCCACCCATGTATTCTTACATTGACAGTGATGTGTGGGATAGCTAGGCTGGTGGGCACAAATGAGCTAGATGCTAAACCAGTGTACAAGTGTTGCAAATGGCCTACTTGGAGAATAAAATTACCTTGTTTCATGCAAGAAGGGTTAGCACATCATGTGCTCCCCAAGGAACCTGAATTGCCAAATGGTGTTTTTTCATTAGGCTAAAAAGCCGACCTGGTGTCCTGGGGAGTGAGGGATTTGAGTTATGGAGCTTTGACTCACCTCTTAGGCCAGTTTTATCATTGTGAGGGCCAACAATAAAGCCTCTACTCCTTCAACGTTGTACCCTATGTTCTTTATTTTGGGTTAAAGCCTCTGAACAGGGGAACAAAAAATCTCCATACATACAACCCTTAATGAAGCAAAGAAATTAAACCTGTAACAGTGGCCTATCTACACAGCTCTCTTACCTCATGCAGCTAACAGCCTGCAGTTCTTACTCCAGTCCTGTCGCAGTGGGGATTCGCAGCTCTCCTGCATGTTCCCCTTCGTAGTTAGGGTGAGGGCTGAAGAGGGGCAGCAGTGTGCGGGGGAAGGAGGCCGCAGAGAAGGTAAAGAGCAGAGACCTGTCCTGGACATTATACACTGAAAAACTGCCTGCCTCATAGTCGAGGAGCAGACCCACAACCCTAAGTGGCACTTGGGGGTTCAGGATGGTGGTGAATGGGTAAATAAGAGCTTTGTATTCACCATTCTTGAACCACACTGTCCAGAATCCATTTTCAGGCGACAGTCTACTCTTCACCTTCCTGCTAACAGACTCATCACATACTCCTAGGTCCCAACCAGTCTTGTCACCGACTTCCACCTCCCAGTAATGCTTCCCTGAACTCAGACTCTCCTTCCCTAGGACAGTGATATATCTAGTAAATCTCTCTGGCATGTCTGGTGGGTCCTGATCTCTCTTTGCACGTCTCACACTCTTCCTATCCTCAGACACGACGAGGTATCGATGAGCAGTGTCAGGATCCAGAATCACCTCACCTGGAAAACAGAGACAATTAAATATCAGAACTCAGTAACCAGTAAATCACAGCAGATAATCAAAGGCAAGCAACCTGCCAATCACAACCGAGATCAGTGGTCGACGACCACACATTTCCCAATCCACAGTACGAACACCAAGTCAAAAGCAACATTATTGTACCACATTCAACCATAAATCGCAACACAAGTAGGACTGGTAATCTCCCAAGTTAGGAGCACCACCACCAAAATACTAACAGCACTTCTCAAGACCACTTGGGTCAACTGGAGTCACTTGTGTATTTCTTATTATGTATTTTCCCTGAAGTACCTGGATTTTGAAAGTATTATTTAAAGCCAGTGTTTCAGACCATTGCTTATTGTCTTTGATTCAAGGACCTCGCAAATAATAATTGTTTGATTTATGCACAATTTATGGGTGCCTTTTATAGTGTTATCAGATTAGTCTACTTCAGGGTTGACAACAGGTACCTTTTTTGATTTTTTTTCCGTTTTAGATTGCTGTTTTTCAAGAGGGCCCACCGACAGTTTTATCACATCTGTACAATTTAAAAAAAATCTTTTTATGCAGTATGGTATTTCATTCCTTAAATGCCATAATGCATATTCGTGATGTGCCATGCAGAATGTTTTTCTCAATCAAAGCAAGATACAAAAGAGGCTTAGAGCACAGCATGGTTGGCATACTGGTGATGAATGAATGGAATATGTATAAAGTGCAGCAAATACCCTACTAGGGCATCCTGAGACTTATACAGTGGGAAAAAGGCATACAGCAGAGAGAACCTTTGCAAATATCCAGTGTTGCAGGGATTCTGTTCTGGAACAGAACTATGTTTGGGAACACAGAACATCAGCATGCAGGGACTGAGTCTCCATACCAACTCAGTATCCATGAGCCAGAGTCCGACTACCTATAGTGCCTCACTTGCCCTCCTACCCATACCAGAGAAACAAGTGAGTTGGCACCCCAGAACACAACATTCTCGACCCTCTCAGAGATCGCAGTAAAAGGATACACCCTTTTGCTCTCTCATTCGTACTTGTCCACAACAAGATAAACAAAAGACACAAAGGAAGTTTAGAATATTTATTTATACTATCGTGCACTAAGATGCAGTATTTGTGCCACAATTAGGAAACAAATGCATACCACAAATATCATTAGCATGCTTAACAAACCATAGACCATAAAAAAGCCCTGTCATATTAAAATACAGATTAGCCTAAACCCCCCCTTTCTACTAAAGCTAAATGATTATACATTATAGATCTCTGGGATTATTGGCGGACCCCGTACCTTAGCATACATAGGTGGATGTACTACATCTCTGCTGACGCAGGACTCTCGCTTCAGGACCTTCGCTCAGTGTGTGTTTTTTCAGAACCCTTGTCCTCTGTTATATGACATGACGTGTATTCACAAACAGCAGCTGCACTTTCTTGTTATGTCTAAGTGCTAGTGTCGGACCAGTGAGACCAACAAGGAGCATTGTTGTTTGACCTTGTCTAGTGTGTTCAGACTAAATCCCAGGAAAAGTATAAAATACGAAAACATATGCAGGTTCTGTGTGAAAATACAATGTGGCACAAAAACAAGAGTGTTATGTAGTGACAGGTGCAAAATAAAAGCAGTCTACAACGCGCACAGTTAGGCTAACATAGGGAAACTACAATGGGCAACGCACAGTTAGGCTAATATGGGGAAAACTCTACAATGGGCCATGCAGGAAACACATAAGACCCTCCCTTTGGTCAGGCTAATAGCATGATAAGATGAACTAAATGATATAAATGTTTTTAAAAGATAAACAAACTCAAAGCATAGCTTGTAAAAACCATAATCTCAAAGTTTAAAACAGATAAGGACTCCACAAAGGAGTCTGACTTCGCAAATGGTGATTAACAGCCCAAGTTCCAAGGAACAAACATGATCCTCTGTGCCAACCGATGCTGGATAATTACCGGGCAACCTTCATCCGTGTTAGTAGAGCCTGCATTCCGTGATCCATGCGCCGATACACATATTTCCTTGAAAGTGAGTGGCTCAAACTTCGCATTGTGAAGAAGTCACAAACCCAAGGGACACTCCTGAAAATGGGTCGTTAAAGGACTCATTAGCAGTTCAATGTCCAAGGCAGCGGGTATCAGCGAAGCCAGGCAAATATCCAGTGCCCATTCAAAGGCAGTGGAACACAGGTTGTACGCAGGTAAACCATGCAGGCCAGAAAGTTAAGGACCAGCCAAGATCCAGCTCTTGCAATAGAAATATTCAGAATATCTGAAGCATGCGCTCACGATAGTGTTGGAGCGGATGTAGTTCCAAAGTGCTTGCCAAAGGAGCATCCATTGCGGAGGAACAGAAATAGCATGAGTATGCCACAAATGAGGAACAACAGCAGCAGAAATCCTCCAAATACACTGGAAAAAATGGAATGGATAAAAGCCGGTATTATTCCAAAGACAGTTTAGAACGGATTGACGAGGCCGGAGCTGACAACCTTAAAAAAAAAGTGCTAGACCGGCCGTATTAGAGGCATTCAAAATTTGACATACTAATTCACCGAAATGCAGGGAAAGGTTTGCATTTAATAATGACTGTATTTCACTCGAAGTACTAGCCACCTGCAATTCCAAGTTTTCGCGAGCAGATGTGAGAGGTACCTCATGTTGGAACAATATTGCTTGGAGTCTGCTTAGCTTGTTTAAGTCTGCCTTCAAAGGTGGAATGGAAGGCCACAACAACCTATCTACAATCCCATGAGGAGGGGGAAACAAGACGCTGTTGCAAGTGACGAGCTGGGAGTTTATTCTTGCAAAAGCAGATAATTGGATCCAGATCTTACATTAAGAGGTAGGTCCTTTCAAAACTGCGAGGAACAACAGTAGAAGGATCGCCCACTCAGGAGTGCCTTTTTAGGTCTTAGCTAGACATCGCATGCGCTGTCTCTCCAAGACATGTTGTTTACAATCAGTGGGCTTCTGCCCGCCCATAGGCTTACTATTTGTTCCCTGCAATGTCGCTCTCATATCCTTCGTTCCCGCTAGTCCATGGCATGCATGAGTCACGCCTCTTCTTGTGTTTGGCCCTCCCCCAATGCATGGACCATGTACGTCTGTCCATCCACTTCTCCCGTTTTAGGAGCTACTATTTTTATTTGTCTTTGAGCACTCCATACAAGTGCTCGTGTTTTTACTCGCTCCTTCTCGTCCCACCCACCCCATCCCTGCTGCTTCTTTCCCTCCTCAGATTGTGCTGTAATGTGTGTCTCTTTTTATTCCCCCACGCCCCCATCAACCGCCGCCCTTGCTTGTGTTTCTTTATTTTCCCCACCCGCCCGTGCGTCGTTTCTGGACAGGACACCATTTCTTCTTTTAATGGTTGCAGATGCTCGTAATTTAAAAGACATCACTGCAGACAAGCTGCTATTGCCACAGTCTAGCAAGAGGAATAGAATAACTTTATTTCTACCTCTCATGTCGATGCACATTTAAAATAAGCATGCCGCAAAAGAAATGCCACTGGCCTCGCAGAGTAAATACAGAGGACTCAGCGAGCTGCCTTTAATCACCATAACCTCGACCCCCGCACAGTCCCGTTGAAACTTCAAAGCGGTGATAAATCCAACTGCCAGGAGCAATCTCAAGACTCAAGTGCTCCGCAGGGGAGGCAGAAACAGCTGCTAGATGCCATTCACGCTGTTTTAGCCAATTTCAGGGGGGGGGGGGCGGGCGGGGGTGAGAGGATAGAAAAGAGAAGCAACATTGTCTCACCTCCCATTAAGGCTGCTCCCTCAGCACTGCAGTAGATGTGCTGCCTGCAGCAATCTAAGCCCTGCAGAGATCACTGGACAAGCTGGCCTGTAAAGCCAATAAGCATTCAACTCCACATAATCCTTATTTTAAGTGATCTCTCTTCTGTGGATGCTTGCTTGGAGCTGTAGGCAGCACAGAGATGCCCTAGGGTGAGTTGTGCGCTATATTAAATGTAATTAACATAACATAACTGACCATCTGCTATAGTTAGACTCTGGCAGTTTGACAGACGAAACTGTCAGTCCTCTACCTCATTTCAGTCATGCTATCGACTGTGCAACCACTGAAAAAAAAGGTCAAAAAGTTAATACTCATTCTGCCAAATTTAGATTGAGTCATCGAAACCATGGTGGGCAGTCCTCCACAACTATGCTGGAGGAAAAAAAGCTCAAGTAGACAAACCCTGCCCACAACCCTCACACAGCCTACTCAAACAGCAGCTGCAGCTAATCTAATTTAAAGAAAAATTCAAAATTTCCAAACAAAACAAGGGGGAATGTGAATCAAAACTATATACAAGTTTGCATAGTGCTGTAGCCCAGGTATTTGCCTCCCAGCAAATCACTGGTCCTGGTCTTCCTCCTCAAGGATATGTGCATTTTCTGGTGCAGATGGTGGTCCAGGCACCTCTGGTTGGCAAAGGGGCAGATTGGTAGACGGGACCAACCAAAAGGCAAAACTTGGGGGAGGGTGGGACAAATATTTGAGTCACTTTCACAGGAGCACTGGTGTCGGAAGAGGCACAATCCCCCTCAGGACCACTCTGCGAGACAGATTGTGCAGAGAGGATGTCTTCTCTAGATGTCAATTACCTCATTCTATCCCTGGTTGATATCCTTGAGGGCAGCCGACAATACTAGCTGCCCCACAGCATTGCACCATAACAATAGTGCCTCCTTCCACTCCAGCATGCAGAAGTGGTGCCCAAGGCAAAGGAAACCCCATGCTCATTGTCAGGAGAGGCAGAAAAGACGGTGGTGCTGGCGGCCACAGGCTCTCATCAAATAAGAGACAGTTCAGCCGGCACCACAAGGGACTGCCCAGAGTTAGAGCCCTCAGAGTCACAGTCTAAGGAGGGCTCCAGACTAGCCCCCTCGCTTTTTTAATTTTTTTTTTTAGAGTTTTATATAGCGCAAACTAGACCCAAAGATATCAGGTATCAGGGCGCTTTACATGAGCCCCAGTTTCGTTACAAATGGACACATTCATTTTTGTTAGGCACGGGGAGATTAAGTGATTTGCCCAGAAACACAGGATGTTGAGCGTCGTTGCCGAGACTCGAACCCGGTTCCCCAGCTTCGAGGTCGACCACTCTAGCCGTAAGGCTACATCCTCTCCCCTCTTGGTGTCTGTATGGGTATCCTTGGTCCCCATGTGAGCCTCCTGCTGGCTCTCCGAATGATGGCTTCACTTGCTCCGGAGGTAACTGAAAGATACATAAAAACATCAGTGTACAGAGAGGAATAACAAAATGTACATACAACAAAAATATCCAAATTACTCAAAGCAATGTTAGTTAACTGATGAAAAGTCAGGTAACGTGCCATCAGAAAGATATGTCACCTAAGAGTTAACAAGACAAGCTACCAATGTAAATGTTTGCAAGATTGAGCTTGAGAGAAAAACACTGTGGCAGAACTCACACTAACAGCTCTCACAAACTAATGCTTACAGTAAATATTACAAATGGCACTTCATCAAATAGACTTTCTCATATCTGCAGAACCAGTGAAGAACAACTCTCCAATGTGAAAAGATCAGATTTGAGAGATGAACTTTTACATCTTTGTTTACACGTTGGCAATACTCATAATACATGTATGCACACACAGTGGACAAAACGGAGAAGTTACTTACCTTCGATAATGCCTTATCTGGTAGAGACATGATCTAGCAGCAGATTCCTTACCTTTGAACTTCCAGGCGTCAGGCTGGATCTGGAAGATTTTTGATAGCAGTACCCCTGCTCGCAGATAGGTGGCGTCGGTCGACTCCGCGTGACGTCGGGTTCGTTATCGTCATGACGTCCACGTCGTCTAGAGTGCTGATGTCAGTACTTTTCACGACTTTCCACACAAAAGCGCAGAGCTATGAAGTGACTGACCATGGTGTGTTAAAAAAAAAAACTAGGGCCCTGAAGGGAAACAGCCCCGAGACTAAAACTAATCCGCTGTGCGGGGAGGATGGGTGGGTCGGTAAGGAATCTGCGGCTAGATCATGTCTCTACCAGATAAGGCGTTACTGAAGGTAAGTAACTTGTCCATCTAGTAGAGACATCTAGCCGCCGATTCGTTACCTTAGAAAAGATTCCCAAGCAATACCATCCCTTGAGGAAGGACTGCGGAGAAGCTTCAAACCAAAAAGTCCTGCAGAACAGAACGGCCAAAAAGGCCCTCCCTGCTGACCTGGTTATCCAGGCAGTAATACTTGGCGAACGTGTGCAGAGATGCCCACGTGGCCGCCTGGCAAATGTCACTAACCAGAAGACAACGCTGAAGAGCTGTGGTGGCTGCTTTTGCCCTGGTAGAATGGGCCCTAAGGCCTTCAGGAGGCTGTTTCTTCACCAAGGCGTAACATAATGCAGAGAATGACCCAAAGTGCTTTGGTCCTTTTCTGAACAGCATGTCCCTCCAACATACCCTACGAAAAGCTGGTCATCCACCCGGAACATTTTATTGCGGTCAAGGTAGAACGACAACGCTCTTTTTGGGTCCAGACGGTGGAGACAACCTACTTCTTTAGAAGAAGGAGCATAGAAGGTGGGTAAGGTGACATATTGTTCCAAATGGAAAGGTGTTACAACCTTGGGCAGAAAAGACGCCCAAGGACGGAGCACTACTTTTCCCAGAAAGACGGTCAGGTAAGGAGGCTGAGATGACAGAGCCTGCAGTTCGCTCACCCTCCTGGCAGACGTTATTGCCACTAAAAAGGCTGTTTTGATAGTGAGCAGCAGGAGGGGGCAGTTATGCAATGGTTCAAACGGTGCACACATCAAAAAGGTGAGAACCAAATTAAGGTCCCACTGGGGCATAATAAAAGGTGACGGGGGAAACAAATGAGTGAGCCCCTTCAGAAATCTCTGTACAAGAGGTGATATAAAAAGTGATAGTCTGGCAACCTAAGAAAAGCAACCAGGGCCAAAAGGTAGCCCTTCAGGGTGGCCAGAGCAGAGCCCTGCTGGGCCAAGGAAAGAATGAATAGAAGAATGTCAGAAAGGGAGGCAGACAAGGGATCAACAGACCGGTCTGTACAATATTTACAAAATCTCAGCCATCAACAGGCGTATACAGACTTTGTGGAGGGACGCCTGTCTGCCAGAATAAACTCACAGACTTCGGGAGGAAGGTCAAAAGCTGTCAACTGCCGCCGCTCAATCTGCATGCAAGGAGCCGGAGGGTGGACAGGTTCGGGTGGAGGACCCTCCCCTGCTGCTGCGACAGAAGAGTCTCCCGAAGGGGCAGCCTGATCGGAGGATCGATGTTCATCTGCAAAAGCTCGGGATACCAGACTCTTCGTGCCCAGTCCGGCGCCACAAGAATGACTTGGGCCCGGTCGCTCCTGTGTCGTGTAGTTCCTATAAATACATAGGATATGCACGTTTATTGGACAACATAAACTGAGGGTTTGGTGTCCAGCTTGATTACGGACAGCCCCACAGGATATGTCAGCCTGTAGGCGCGCTAGCTCACAGTGACACCATAAGCCCCCTAACCTTACCAAGGAGCCAATAGTTTCTGGCAACCATTGGACATGACAACCCTTGACCCTTCAGGGATCGTGGAAACAGTACAGTACTTTTCGCTCAGTCAATCGTGCTCACTTAGTCACAGAGAGATACACAAAATAAACGTTGGGGACATTTTCAATAAGCATTTATTGAACCAGCGTCATTCTAGTATAAAACATGTTTGCTGCGACAATCATTAGACAGAAACAAATGTAAAAGATTACAAGCACCAACAGAGTAAATAGAAGGTAGAATTGTACCATGGTGCTAAAACAGTGAATATATGCAGGCATATAAACATGACAGTAATCATGCATACTCCTACGATGCGGACTGTACCTAAGTGTACTTAAGTGTACCTAGCATGTATGAGGGTGTAAAGCCAAGAATCTTCTAGGAAAGAGCCAACCCCATTACCTGATGGGAGAGAATGAAGGACCCCGTCTAGGTCACGAGTTGGACACCCTGCAAGGGATGTCAGACCGCTGCGTGTTGAAGCTTCAGCTCAGTGTCTTGTGTCAGCATGGAAGCGTCTCCTCTAGTTACCTAGTAAAGGTGCGGTTCTTTTATACCACAAAGATAGCCTCTGGGTTCCTACCACAATCGATATGTTGTGAATACGATTATGAAAATGAGCCTAATTCAATAATTGCAACTATGCAAAGTAGTTCTGTCGCCCTAGGATGAAGATAGCCATGACTTTCGTACAAAGTATGTTAATCCTGTTATGTACGTCATGTGCAGGGGACTTTACTAAGAATCCTCATGCATAATAAATTAGGCTAGTTTCAAGGAAATCAATCAACATTTATTCATCACAGGGTCAGTGCTAGAACCGTTATGCAGAGCAAGGTAGGACAAATGTAGGTAAAAGGTCGCTTTGCTACTTTGGCCTAGGTTGGGTAACATAACACCTGATCTTCTTGAGCACTCTGGGCAGGAGTGGTATTGGCGGAACGGTGCACAGGAGGCCTTGTAAACTCCAACTCGCAAAACTGCTGACATTGCACGTTCTCTTCGGAGGCGAACAGATCTAACCAAGGCTCTCCCCACTGTTAAAAGAGACCTTGCACCACCTCCGGATGAAGACGCCACTCGTGATAAGCAAGGCACCGATGGCTGAATTTGTCCGCTCTGGCGTTCAGAGAACCGCCCAGATGTTGAACCACCAGGGAAATGCCCAGTTGTTCCAGCCAGATGCAGGGCCTCTTGACAGAGGGTCCACGACCCCACCATGCCCTGTATGTTGCTGTACCACATGGCGGTAGTCTTGTCTGTGAACACTTGAACTAGCCTTCCCTTCAGGGATGGTAAGAAGGCTTTCAGTGCCAATCGTATCGCACGGCGCTCCAAGAGGTTGATATGGAAGCTGGCTTCCGCTGGAGACCAGAGTCCTCTGATCTCCACCTCTCCCAGATGGCAGCCCCATCCCAGAAGTGATGCGTACATCACTACTGTGAGAGTTGGGTGGGAGAGGGAGAGGGGACTGCCTTTGACCCAATCGCGGTTTGTCAGCCACCACCGCAGGTCGTTTGCGGTGCCCTTTGATATCTGGACCAGGTCGGTGAGATTCCCCTGATGCTGTGCCCATTGGAACTTCAAATCCCATTGCAGAGCCCGCATGTGCCATCTGGCATGGACCACAAACAGGATGCAGGAGGCCATGAGGCCCAAAAGCCTCAGAGTCATTTTCACCGAAACCCAGTATAGAGGCTGAAACATCGGTATCATAGCCTGAATATTCTGGCCTTGCTGCTCGGGAGGATAAGCCCGAAACTGCACCGTGTCCAGAACTGCTCCGATGAAAGGGAGCACCTGAGTGGGAGTCAGGTGTGACTTTTGCACGTTGATAGTGAACCCCAGCGAATGCAGGAGGTTCGCCGTAGTCTGGAGGTGGGAGATGACTGCTTGGGACGAGCCCACCTTCAACAACCAGTCGTCGAGATAGGGGAAGACTGGAGCCCCTGATCTCCGCAGATGGGCTGTGACCATTGCCATCACCTATGTGAGACCGAAGGGGAGCACGATAAACTGAAATTGCTCTTGGTCCAACGTAAAACGCAGGTAGCGGCGTAGGGCAGGCAGGACAGGGATATGGAAATAGGCGTCCTGCAAGTCCAACGCTACCATCCAGTCTCCTGGATCCAGGGCAAACAGACCCTGAGCAAGGGTGAGCATCTTGAACTTCTCCTTTTTGAGGAAGTAGTTAAGGGCTCTGCCCTTCTTTGGAACCAAAAAATAGCGAAAATAGCAACCACAGCCTATTTCTGGCCCGGGAACCCTCTCTATAGCTCCCTTGGCCAAGAGAGTCTTGACTTCCTCGCGGAGTAGGGCAAGGTGATCCTCCCTCAGCCGATCGTAAGTTGGAGGCATGGAGGGAGGGGTTGTCTCAAAGGGGAGGGAGTAGCCCCTTCAGACTATTTGCAACACCCACCTTTCCGAGGTGATTTCTCGCCAGTGGTGGAAGTGATGGTGTATCCTGCCACTAACTGGATGGCCATGGTCCGGAGGGATCGGACTAGGAAGGTTTTGAGGTGGAGGAGGGGTTTGTGGCTTGACTTAACTTCTGGCCACTGACCCGCGAGGTCAGGGTGAACCGCGTCCAAGGCCCCGCAGAGGTTGCTGGACTTGCGAAGCCCTCTGGCTGGAATAGGGTTGGCGTGGTTGGATAAACCCTTTCCGTAGCCACGAAAGGGGCAGAAGGCAGACACAGGCAGGATGACGTGGTGAAGCCCAGGGACTTGGCCGTAGCCTGTGAGCCCTTGAAGCGCTCAAGCGCTGCATCTGCTTTGCCTACGAAGAGACGGGAGCCATCAAAGGGCATAACCATAAGGATAGCTTGGACATCCCCTGAAAAGCCAGATGTCCTCAGCCAGGCGTGGTGCCTAATGGCCACCATCGAGGAAATCGCTCTGCCTAGCGAGTCTGTCGTGTCTAAGCCACATCATAAAGCAAACTTCGCTACATCTCTCCCGTCTGCAACAGCATGGGAGAGGAGAGCACGGTCCTCCTCCGAGACTCTTTGCAGCACTTGCGCAACCGTATCTCATAGCGAATGGGAGTAACGGCCCAAGAGGCATGCAGATTTTACCAACCGCAATGCTAGGCTGGTGGAAGAAAAGATCTTCTTACCGAAGCTGGCCAGCCTTTTGGATTTCCTGTCCGGGGGTGCGGAAGGGAACACGCTACGGGAAGTGGAGGCTTGAATCACCAAGCTCTGTGGGGTGGCATGGGTGGTGAGGAAAGCTGGGTCGCCCAGTGCAGGGCGGTGGCGGCAGGCAATAGTTCTATTCACAGAAGCCACTGTGCTGGGCTTGGAGCAGGTGCCCAGTAAAACGTCGGTCAAGGCCTAGTTGAAATGCAGCAAGGGTTCAGAGGTAGAGACACCAGGCTGCAAGACCCCCCTCAAAACATTCGTCTTGACTGCCACCGTAGGAGACTGCAGGTCCAAGACTTCCGCAGCTCCACACGCCACCATAGCAAAAGAAGCCCCCCTCCTCCATAGCCAGGTTAGGGGGACACAGCTTGCCAGTATCTGGAGAGGTGTCCAGGCCGCTGGCATTACCCAGGTTCTCATACCAGTCCAATTCCTGATTTGGTTGCAGGATTTCTAAGGGATCCTGCTGCCCCTCACAATCATCATCATCCATCCCCAGCCTTTCAGAAGAAGGACAACCGGCTCCGTGTCATCTGGAATTACAATGGGGGAGGCGTCATCGGCGACGCCAAGGACCTCGACGTCGGACACGGCACCGGGGAAGGTCGGAGTGGTACGACCGGCGTTGGTCCAGATCCAGGAATGGATCCAAGAGGAGGCCATGGTGCCGGGACCGTAGCCGCGGAACCCACGGGGTCTCCTTCTACTGAGCCTGTGGGGCCCGAAGGTGCAGGGTCCGGCTTCCAAAATATGGCACACATGGAGTATTAGAATTCTTTTAGTTGGGTGGGGGTCGCTCCCGGCCCCGGAAAAGGAGGCAATTGCGGAGCCCACCCAGGCACCGGCTCCGTGGAGCGGGGCCTCGAACGTCGAGACTCTTCTGTCTCGTCGCATGACGGACGGGGTGAAGTCGAAGCACAAGACTTCAACCCCCCCGGAGCGGTGCTCAGGCCTTCCTCTCGACTGAGACCGGGAGCGACGAGGCGACCTCCGTGGCGCCGTTCACCGGCCCGTGATTAGCTTTAGGGACTGCTCCCTACTAACCTTTGGCGCAATGGCCCGGCAGTCGGAGCACAACTTCAGGTCGTGGTCGCGCTCCCGGCACCAAAGACACACCAGGTGGGGGTCTGTGACCGACATGGCGCGGTGACAGGCGTCGCACGGCTTGAACCCCGAGGTCTTCTTGCAGGACATACCTACACACCAAAAGGACTCGACAAAAGGTCAACAAAAGTTTGTCTAAAGGTGACAGGGGATAGGTCTCTTCGACGGATCGGCGCTGGCTGGAGCGGAAAGAAAAGAACTGACGTCAGCGCGCCGAGGTGGCGCCTATATAGACGACGCAGACGTCATGACGACGACGAACCTGATGCCTACGACGTCACGGCATCTAAAATCTTCTGCATCCAGCCTGACGTCTGGAAGTTCAAAGGTAAGGAATCTGCGGCTAGATGTCTCTATCAGATTGTGAGCATTATGCATGCCAAAATTAGCAATACTTATGAAATGCACCATTCTCATGGAACATGGACACATGCACCTACATCACATGAAATGTTAACAAGTAACATAACTTGATAACAGTGCTATAGCGAGTTGCTGCAACTGTTGTAACTGATGCACAGGCAATTGGCTTGCCTTACATATTGCAGATTATGAACTTCACCTACACATATCTTGTAGTATATTAATGGGACAGAGTTCTCAGTTATACAATAAGGCAATGATGAAGAGACTTATTTCAACTCCACATGTAGTACTTCTACTGGCCTATCACAATGCAACTTGTTTGACACATTGTCATTGTGAGATGTGCAGGTCATAGGGATCACAGCAGGTTTGTGACTGCTAGTGAGGAATATAGACATTTTGGATGAATCTGAAACCATGGGAAACGCATGCCTCCATTGAAGATATGTGTACGTACACACACACACACACATCTTCCCCACCCCTTTTGAGTCAGGACAAGTTTCAAAAGACTAACAAGTATCTTAAATCCATCTCTAGATGGAGAAAGGTTAAATGGTTGACATGATTTCAACACCGTGAAAGTATTGTAGAGTCAGACATGCAGGTTTTCCTGGGACCATCAGTGCCCTCTCAAATCTCAAGAGTCCTAAAGAGTGGTCGGATTTGCCAACTGTTACCTTATGATAAAATTAATTTTGCACTTTGATGGACACACGCAGACTTGTTTTCAATCTCAAACCAAAGGAACCAAAACCAACACACAAGGTACATTTTCTGCACACAAGGTATCAGCAAGTACGTTAGTCAAAAATAGCATATTTGACAATACATTGGCATGCAATGGAACATCCACATATTAACCCTGAGAAATATTCCCACACAAAGCATTTTCACGTTACAAAAGCAATGTCAACTGGTAGTAAGGAGATCCACCTCACCCCTTTGCCACTGCTCCAGGACCTCCGGCTGCCCAACCAAGTCAGATTAGACCACGCCAAGCATGTTAAACATTTTAACACCTATCAATTTTGTTGTTTAGTACTGAGGTTCGAGTGTTATTTTGACAACTTCTAAAATTGATTTTGACAGATTAGAGGAATATTCCAACATTTTCCTTAAGTAAAAGAGAATACAATTAATTAAAATAAGATCCTTTAACTGACTAAATGCGGGGGAAAAACAATCGGTGTTCTGATACATATTTTAGTTTACCAAAAGTAAGAGATAGATGGCATGGTTTCCTTAAAAGTAGTTGTCAGTAGTTCCAGACTTGTTGTACTGTCCACTCAGCGGTCACCAGAAGACGGTCCACAAAATGGTGGACATGTGATTATATAATGTTTTTGGGATTAAAAATAATTTCGATTTAAAAATATGTCTAGCAATTAGAATTAAATATGTGACTAACTCCTAATTTAATCGGTGATATGTGTGAAAACATTGTCTGACCTCTTCAATGTGAAAACGTAACACCATATTCGGTTGGGGACTTTTAAGAAATAACGGAAAACATATTTACACCGCAATGTATATATTTTTTATATAATTTAGTAATGTTGTTCTCATTTAGTAAACATTTTTTTAAATGATAATTTTTTTTCACTTAACATGGTGCAAAACATAAGAGTTGTATTCGCTTGTACGGTAAATGTGAATCACATAGTGGTACATTACGAGTTGCAAAGGCAAGCATGGTAAAAAAAAGTTTGTAATGTACCACAATGTAATAGCATGCGTTCTAAAAACTGATATTCTTTTCAGAGGACTCAGAGGGTTCAATAACCAGGCATGACTGGGATATTCTGAGGAACCCAACACCACCAGGGGAAGTCCAATTCAACGAGGTCCTTGTGAGAACTAGGGGTCTTCCGAAGCGGAGATTTGGGTCTGAGAGCCTAATTCAGGTGCCTGGACAACACCGGAGAGGCCCTCCTACACACGTGTGAGTTGCTGTTTTATATGTTGCAATGGTATGCTAATGGAAAGTGGCCCTAAATTGCAGGATGTAGACAGAGTTCACCTTGACTTGACTTTTTTGGAAAGTAACATACCTGAGACATCTTCAGGGGACTATTGATACAGAGTCCAATGGCTGGATGCTCTCCATTTCACTATCCCTTTGATGTTTGTTCGAAGATATATAGCAGGTTTTCAGTGGTGAATGTAGATATTCCAGATATTTTCAGAGTTACATTATCCTTCAAAGTCTAACTGATGCCCTTGACTTCTTGCTGATTTTCCTCTACCAGTGGAATGGGCAGATGAGAGTTACTCATCCAGAGTATGTGACTTGTACTTCCCATTGGTTTATTCCTGAAACTGTGTTTTTTTCATCCAATAGACATGTCATTTGAGGAGCCTTGTTTCTAACATGTTGCTATGACTGGCTTCTTACTTGCAGAGACTGATGATAGCACAGTGGCTGTATCCTATTATATTGCTTCCTTTTGGTGACCTAAGTGTGTCCTTGGTTGAAGAGAGTGTTGCTATTTGTTCTTAAGTGCCCCCTATTGCATTGCCTGTGTTCAAGTATTTGAGTGCACAGTTGACACATTGGAATGGAATGGTTGGTTACCGAGGACTCATTTCATCATTTGATCTGGTGAATAACTCAATATCTTAGTAATGTTTTGTTAATTAATCTCTTTCACTGCCACTGTTGTGTTTATTTTTTATAGTTGTATCTATTTATATAATCTGCAGTAAATTAAGGTATTCGTTTTATGTTAAAGGGGCAGATTTATATATTGGCGGTATGTATACTCTGTCGCAACGGCGTTGGAGTATATACATACCACCAATATGAAGGTCCGAAGATTTAAATGTGGGCAGAACTTCAGTTTGGCCACGGCAGAGACTACTCTGTCGCTGCCATGGCCAAACTTCTCCGACGGCCCTGGGGAGTAAGGGCCATCAGAGAAATGGCTACATGTCTGCCCCGCCCAATTTGTATGGCCGCTTATGTAGTCATTTTTTACTGTTTCTTACCGCCACATAAAACCTGGCGGTAAGGAACAGTAATATCGTTATAATGCTCCTCCCTCCATGGAAGTAGCCTCCCATAGTTGAGGGCAGCATCACTTTTTTTCCTTTTCAAAACCAATACCGTTTGCTGCAGGGCTGCGTCCTTATGACGCAGCCCCACAGAAAACAGTAAAATGCACTGAAAAGGAACCGCCATGAAGGCGGTTCCTGCCAATGCCCTTCTAAATGACCTCGAGCTAGTCGGTCCTTTATAAATCTGGCGGGCAGTCCTTTCACTAGGGCAGAGTAACTCACTCCGTTGCCCCTGCGGGCCCGCGGGACGCTTGCCAGGATATAAATCAGGCCCAAAGTCTCCAAAATATATTGTGTTGATTCCTGGTGTGTGTCCATCCATGATGAAAGTTTTGGAAATCACAAATGCAAAATATAATCCTGTAGTCTAACAGAACTGTTGATTCCCTTGTACACAGCATTGTCAAATAATGCTTAGGTGGTTTGTGGGTTAGTTTGCCAGATTCCCTGGCTTAGGTTTGTAAATTGGCTCAGCCTGCACTTTGTCAGAAGAGTTAGGGTTTCTAAAACTCAGCAGTATTTGCTCCTAAAGTTGCAAAACTATCACCGAAGTGTGTGACAGCTTTTTGATTAGATACCTTCCACTTATATGATTGTGGAATATGGGTTTCTATTAATCCATGTGTCTAATTTATTGTTGTTGGGGGTACTGTGTTCTTGCTGCACCATTATGAGTTCATGTGCATGGCCAAGCTACCATGGTCTACATCTTTTAAGTTTGGATGCAGCTTATTTAACTTTCATAAACATCACAGCTTTTTTTGTCACCCTCACACTCTTGTATTATAATTCCTACCTACTAGGTTAATATTGTATGGAATTAGTTAGATGTTATTTTGTCCCTGCCAAAGATTTGATTTCCATTTGCTTCCTCAAAGACCTCCCATTGTGTGTATAACCTACTGCTCTGAATCAGCAACGATGCCAAAGATTGCAATCCATTCCCCAGTATGTCCTCTGGCTCCAATTGTTCCTAAATGAATGGGCGCAATCTCAACTCATAGCCCGTGCCTCTTTCCTTCTGATGCACTTGTGTTGTGCCTCATCTTTCGATACAGCATGTGTCCTATCTATGTTTTTTTTTTTTAGCTCACATTGCACATATTTATACACACAGAATTACAATGTCTTTACATATGTTAAGCATTATACACGAATATACATCACATTGCCGCCTTAGGGACATTGAATTATAGGCCGAACCGTTTACACACTTAATAAAAACAACCCACCCGTACCATCATGAAACAAATAATGAGGGAGTGCTGGGCCATCATCTTGTACATACATGTGTATATGGTCCATGTTATCGCCCAACCGCAGGGTTCGAAGGGTCGTTCGTCCCTCACCTCACCACAGCCCCGAGCCAGCCCCCGACTATAAACCGTCTTCTGTTTGCAGGGATAGAAGATATTGCTCCAGTGGATCCCAGAAATCGCGTGGCCTGGAGGATTGAGGTATATCTTCTGCATATGTGTCTAATTGTGTTTTGCAATATGACATGTCCCTGATCCAGTCCGCGTGTTTCGGTGCCTGTTTACTGCTCCATCTCATCGCTATTCTTCTCTTAGCCAGCAGTAGTGCCACCGCCAAGAACTTTCGTCTACGCGCCAGTTTGATCTTATAGATACCCAAAAGGCACACCAGGGGTGCATTCGGAACACGCTCCCCCAACATATGTGTGAGAGTGTCAGTGACCTCCTGCCAATATGATTGGAGTTTTATGCACGCCCAGGCCATGTGTAAGAAATCTGCGTTGGGAGTTTGGCATCTGTGGCACCGGTCGTCAGTCCCCAGCCCGTATGCATGCAATTGCTTGGGCGTGTAGTATACCTGGTGTAGGAACTTAAAGTGTATGATTTTCAAATTGCAGTTAGATGTAAGCAGCTGTAGTTGCATACATCCGTAATCCCAGTCTTCTTTAAGAAGATTTGTGCCCAGTGTTGCCTCCCATCTAGCTAGGGGTCTGTCCAGTGCTCGGAACTGTTCATTTTGTGACATGGTGTATAGTTTAGTTACTAGGTGTTGCCTTGTGGTGGATGTCAGGAGTGTCTGCAGCGCATTATGCGTTGGTGGTTCAGCCGGGAAGGAGGGATATAAGGCTCTGACCGCCATACGCAGACGCAGATATGCGAAAACATTTAGAGGGGTGCGATGTGCACTCAGGGCCGCGTCATCCCGTGATATGTATTCCTTGTTTGGGAAAACATCCCCCATAGTGCGAAGTCCCATATCGTGTAGTTCCCGTACCATTTTCTGCTCCTGCGTCACCGTAAGTTGTGGATGATGTCTAAGGGGTAGTGCCGGTGCGTATGACGGGAGTTTGTGCGCCCGCTTCGCCAGTTTGTGCCAGGCCCTTGAGGTGCAGATCGCTGGGTGTATCTCTAAATTAGAGGCATATTGTCTGGGAGAGGATATAAGTGAGAGAAGAGGGGTGGGGTGCATACTTTCATGTTTCACCGCAATGTGCGGCACGTGGCCATGTGGCTGTAGCCAGTAGTGTGCGTGTTGCGCCTGTGCGCAATAATAGTATAGTTGGAGGTCAGGGGCGCCAAAGCCACCCTGAATGTAGGGTCTAGTCAGTTCCTTCCAACCTACCCTTGCGTTTTTTCCTGCCCATGTTAGGCGGAGTTGCGCAGTGCGCAGTCGGGTGAATAGGGTCTGTGGAAGCCAAATCGGTATATTCATAAATAGATATAAAAACCGTGGTAGCACTATCATTTTCTGCAGCGCAATTCTGTCAGCTAGCGATAGGGGCAGGCGGATCCATCTAGTCTCTTGGTCTTCCAATTTAGCTATTGCTGTGCCATAATTTGCGCGCATAACTGTTTCTGAGTCCCGGTGTATGCAGACACCCAGATATTTAACTGGATCAGTCTGCCACTGCAATGGGTAGTCAAGGGACGGTTTAGATGTAGCGGGAGTAAGTGGGATTACCACCGATTTATCCCAGTTAATACAGAGGCCCGATAGATATGCAAACCTAATATATTCTCGAATAAGCGCATTTAAATTAACATCCGGGTACCTCGTGTATAGGACCATGTCGTCTGCATAAAGCGATATGCTGACTGGGCGGAGTTGTAACTGTAACGCCGTAGCGGCATGTCTCTGGCGTATCTTGCAGGCCAGCGGTTCCAGTGCCAGCGTGAAAAGCAGAGGCGACAGAGGGCAGCCCTGTCTCGTCCCTCTGTAAATGCTAAAGGGGTCAGATGTAATGCCATTAACTCTCAGCCTGGCGCAGGGTGCTGTGTATAATAATGTGATCCATTTCAGAAAGGGTTCGGGGAAACCCATTCGCCTTAGGACGTAGAAGATAAGGCCACTCCACAGAATCGAACGCCTTCGCAGCGTCCAGTAGGGCCGCAGCAGCCGGCAATTCCTGATTGAGGTGATGGAACATGGCGAATATAGTTCTCAAGTTTTGCGTAGTGGAGCGGGTCGGGATAAATCCCGCCTGATCTGGCAGGACCAGCTTCTGCATCAGTGGTTTTAATCTAAGGGCTATGACTTTGGCTAGTATCTTGGCATCCATGGTGATGAGCGATAAGGGGCGATAGGATTCACAGTGGGTTTGATCCTTATCAGGTTTAAGGAGAGTTATCAATAGCGCCTCGAGTACAGATGGGGGTAACATGCCATCCTCATATGCCTCCTCATACATGGCTGCTAAGTGCGGTATCAGCAAATCTTTGTAATTCTTATAAAACTCACCAGGCAGTCCATCTATGCCTGGAGCTTTATTATTTGGGAGGGAGTTGATGGCTTCACGAAGCTCATCTTCGGTTATGAGATGGCTAAAGTATTCACGATGTGTGTCGGACAACCACGCCAGCGCTATGTCATCAAAATACTGAGTCAATTCAGTGGGGTCAGGTGTGGGCTCTGCCGTATACAGCTGAGCATAATAATCCAGGAAGCACTGCGAAATTGAGGGAGTGTCGTATCGAGGTATAGCCTGGGGGTCCACGATCTGAGTAATATATGACTCGGCAGGCGTAGGGCGTATCCTGCCAGAAAGCATCCGTCCGGGCCTGCCTCCCTCACCATAAACCTGCGCCGTGTATTTCTGTGAGATGTATTTAAGTTCGCTATCCGCAAATTCATGGTATGTGTCTATTTTCTCTCTAATGTCAGCCAGGATCTTAGGATCGAGGGTGGTAGCGTATCTGGACTCTAATCGTGTAATGTCCGCCTCTACCATGGATAGCTGTCTGCAGATATCTTTAAGGATACCTGCATGTTTACCAATACAGAATCCGCGAATTGTCACCTTGAACGCCTCCCATAGTATCTTGGCGCTGTCTACTGAGCCCACATTATGCTCAAAGTATTCGGTGATGGCATGTCTTAGGTCAGAGTTAAATAGCTGGTCTTGTAATGCACTGGGCTGTAGGCACCAAGTGTATTGTCGTGGCGTATGTGAGGGTATTGTAAGTTCCAATCGGACTGGTGCATGATCAGAAAGGGTTTTAGGTAAGCGTGTTATATCTGTAGCCCAGGCGCTTGCGTCAGCGGTGGCTATCCAAAAGTCAATCCTAGACCATGTATTGTGAGTGGAAAGATATGCACGTGCCTTCCCTGCGGTGTGGGTATCGTATTCTCCATATATCCAGCATGGTAAAGTCCTCCAACCCTTCCCTGAGGGTCTTAGCAGAATTCCTCCCATATCTATCGTTCCCAGTGGACCTATTTGCCAGTGGGTCTAAGCATGTGCTAAAATCGCCCCCCCAGATTATTGCAGAGGGGGGAAGCGTGCGTAACCTGTTCCATATGTCCGTAAAAAAGGAGGGGTCATCAACATTCGGTCCGTAGGCTGTGACAATGGTTATGATTGTACCCCCAAAGTCTCCCTGTACAATAAGATACCTTCCCAGATCATCCGAGTGAGAGTGGAGCAGTGTGAACGGAATGCCGCGCTTGACTAGAAGCATCACTCCCCTGGCATAAGATGAGTAGGAGGATGCCAATCTGTATGTGGCCCACCTGCCTCCTATTCTACCCTCAGTGTCACGGGTGAGGTGAGTTTCTTGAAGGCAGGCCACATCTACGGTGTGTCTGTCTAAGTATGCAAAAACTTTCCTGATTTTCTGAGGGTTATTTAACCCTCACACATTCCAGGTCAAGAGTGTCGGCTTTCTCACATCTTTAGCGCCATGAGCCATTTTCAGTGCGTATGGTAAAATTTGCAAGGCAGCATAGTATGTATGTGTGGGTTATATGGTGTGCAACATTTGGCTTATCTGAGCTGACCATTTTACTGAACTTTCCCCTTGTACCACCCCCCCTCCCACATCACCATCCCAAACATGGCGAAGACAGACCCCATTAACATAGAACAGTGTCCCCCCCTCTACCCAATCCCAGAACTAAGAACAAGGAAGTGTGGTATACACTCGGAGGCGAGAGCTACCAGCCAGTACCTCGGGTGATCTTGTCACTCGAGTTGCCGTCTAGCCCATCCTATCCAATTTACAGAACAAAATAGCATGTCTGTCATGACCTTTAAAGACAATTCGGGGCTAAAGCCCAACATTAGGATATAAGCCCCAACCTTAAGTCAGAGTTCCTTGCACCGTGACCATGCATCAATGTCTCTGGTGTTCACATTAGTGTCGAACCCCAGCTTACCGCTCACGATACTTATCGGAGTCCAGAAATAGCGTCACTGAGGTCGTCACACATAGCTGCATCTGTGTAGCAAGCGTCGCAGACGGAAATCTCAGTTATTCAACATCTGAGGTGCCTCCCTGTTCGTCTTGTGTACCTCTAGGAGATTTCCGGCGTGGAGGTTGAGTTGTTTTCGTTTGGAGAAACTTCGACACCTCTTTAGGCTCGCTGAAGATCCTACTCTTGCCTCCGTCTGTTATCCGCAGCCGAGCCGGATAGAGCATCGTGTAGGGGATGTTATATTCACGTAGTTTCTTTTTTACTTCCAGAAATTTCTCCCGTGCCTCCTGCACTTGTGAGGTGAAGTCCGGATAAATGGATATGTCCATCCCTTCGTGATTAAGGCGGCCCACCTCTCGGGCCTTACGAAGCGCCGCATCTCGATCCCTATAGTTTAGGAGCTTCGCTATTATGGGGCGTGGTCTTGCTCCTGGTGCAGGCTGTGGGGCAAGCGATCTGTGTGCTCTCTCCACTATGAACACTTCCGAGAAAGTGTCTCTGCCAAGGAGTGTAATCAGCAGGTTCTCAATGTAGCGCTCCATGTTGCCCGTGTTTGTGGACTCTGCCACCCCCATAAAGCGTAGGTTGTTACGACGTGAGCGCACCTCCAAGTCCTCCGTCTTTGCCATCAGCACCGCCATGGTCTTGTCCATTGCTCCCCGTTTCGTTTCCATTTGGCGCTGTGCGTCCTCGGAGTCGGATATGCGGCGCTCCGCCATGTCTATTCTCGGTGTGCCTGTCAAGGCGCTCAGACATGCGATCAACCGGGTAGGTGAGGGAGTCAATTTTCCCATCGATGTTGGACAGTGTTGATTGTATCGTTGCAAACATGGTGTGAAAGTCTACAGGTGTGTCAGCGTTCATCGCCGAAGTGTTCGCCTGATTGCTAGGCTGGCATTCCGGGGACTGCTCCGCGGCCTTTTTTGACTGTTCGAAGTGTAATTTAGGTTGGTTACGGTCTGGTTTCCCCATATTTAGGGCCATAGGGAGGGTCCAGGAAAGGTGCCCAGAGCTCTCCGCCCAGGTCCCAATGAGCGCCTGCCCTAGGTTGCGAGTGGCAGCGAAGGAGTCGTCAGAGCACGTGCTCACCGCTATGTTTCAGAGCCAGGTGTATGCCAATGCCTTCTTCCCGGGCTTCGCCAATGAGGAGCCCCCCCCGCCGATCTTTGGTAAACACTGAGTGTGGAACTGGGTAGCCTCAAACCCGGAGTCTCAGTGATATCATCATCTCGGGGCAACCCACACTGCCAAGGGATCTTCCAGCACTTCCCTTGTAAGGCGCCCATTCACATTGGCTGTCTATAGGGAACTTTACAATGTCCAAGAACAGGAGGTCTCAAGATGTAGGCCCCTCGCATATCTCAGTGACACCGTATCTGCAAACCTGGGGCCCCGGGGCAGGGCGGCGCACCAGTCATGCTGCGAATGGGCAGGTGTCTTCACCAGATCGCTGATATGCAGGGTCCCAGCAGCGCGTGAGTCTGCAGCAAGGGGGACACCGTCTCCCCGGTCATTCAGTGCAAGAGGAAGGGTCGGTGGCCGCACGTCCCTCCTCCCGGCCAGATGGAGCGTTGCATACACAGGAGACCTAGGATGATGATAAAGGGGGCATCGGCGGTGCGCTGCCGCCAGCCTCTCTCTCCTCGCGGCTCAATGCGGCCCACCGACACTCCAGCAGCCGGGCACACAACGTCGGCACCGCCCTCCGGCTCCCGCTCACCTCAGCCGCCGCAGCCTCGTGGCCCAGGCGCTCCTCTGTGAAATGCTTCGCTTTCAGTCTTGCAGCAGGCAGCGGGTGAATTTGGGAGTATATGCTCCAGGCGCCGGGTGCAACCGGCGGCGGCCCCAGTTCAGCGCAGACAGGCCCAGCGCGCCACTATCGCGGCCTCGGTACTTGCGTAGGTGTTACGCAGGAGCACGCTCACCCTGCAGCTCAGGCTGTAGCACAGCTCGGGACGCGTCCCAATCTTTCTCCACCCGTCTTGGATGTTGCCGGCCGTCAACGGGCCCACAGGTCGCCACCGTCGTCCAGAGTGGTTTACGGCCAAAGTTGGGAAAATTTGTTTAGTCAAAAGACCAGGATATTTACAGGATAGGCCACGGCCGCAGGAGCTCGCTTAGTACGCGGCCATCTCCTGGCGTGGCTAGCTCCGCCCCCGTCCTATCTATGGTTACCATCAATCATTCAAAGATGATGGGGTGTTGGATGTGGGGTTGCCTTAGAAAGCAGACACTATGCACGCCCAACATGGCCATTGTTACAGGTTACGTGTCCATGGTAGTGTCTGGCTACAGAGTACGCATTATATGGCATTGTACTGTATGCGATCGTGAAGAGCTCCACTTTATTGGGGGGCAAGTAACTTGATATATGTTGGCCTAACATAAGGTTTAGTAAGAGTTGTGGCACAAATCTGATCTCACACCTGTCTGAATGGTTTCCGAAAGGAAGCTTTGGAGCATGGGGTCCAAGAGTGAGGAAGTGGTAGTCTGTCATTACAGAGATTGGTGTGAGGTTTTAACAGCAGACTTTGTCCTATTTAAATAAATGTTAGTGTGTGGTAAAATTGGACATGATGACGAAGTGGACCAATTGCACTTTGAGCATAATCTTTGCAGGGATGTCTTTAACAAGATTATGAGCAGGCTGAATCTAGTATTAGCAGTACATCTTGCTCCAGCTATGGGCTTGAATCAAGTCACCATCACTGGGAGAGGCGCAGTAAGTATGATTGACTTTATTACCACCTCAACTTAAGGCTTCCGAAGGTTTTTGATTTTACTATCATACAAACTTGCTAGAATGATCACAACCCCTTGATCCTAAGATTTATCACAGGTCTCACACAATCAAAGTACACCAATGTAATTCCTCTATTTGAGATAAACAAGAATAGAGGTATTTTGAGTAAATGAATGAATGAATGAGTTATTTGATACCGTGCACGAATCACCCGCAACAGGGGTATCTCAACGCAACAGTCAGTGCAGTAGACTGATGTTGAGTTAGAATAGCGCCGTTTTAGTGCTTTCCTAAATTTATTATAGTCGGGGTTGGTTCTGACATGAAGTGGCAGTTTGTTCCAAAGGGTCGGAGCCCAGAGAGGAGAAAGATCTCCCACCCCATCTGGCTCGTCAAATGCGGGGGACTACCAGTAGTTCCTTCTGACTGGATCATAGGTTCCTGGCATGGTGATATCGTAGGAGCCTCTGACATAGATACTCAAGGCCCTTGCCCAGCTGAGCTTTGTAGATTAAACGGCACATTTTGAACGTTGTCCTGTTTTTTACTGGCAGCCAGTGGAGAGATTTTAGGAGGGGAGCAGACGCTGCTCTGGGTGGTTGGTTACAGATCAATCATGCTGCTGTGTTTTGGATGACCTGCAGTTTAGACAATAGAGACTCATTTGCTGAGGTGAGTAACTCGTTGCCGTAATCTAGTAGACTCACGACAACAGCCTGTACCAGGGTCTTCTTGGCAGATAATGGAAGAAATGGGAAGACTTTCTTCAATAGGCGCAACTTGTAGAAACATGTGCCCATTGTACTGGACTTGTTTTTTCATGTTGAGTTCCTGATCTAACTTGATTCCTAAGTTTTTCACTACCTTGCTAGAGATGAGGGCATTGCCTAATTCTGGTGGCCACCAGTCTGGGTACACAGGGTTTGGGCTTTCCCGAACAACATAATCTCCGTTTTCCCAGGGTTAAGCTGTAGAAAGTTATCTGACATCCATTTTAAAATCTCTTACATGCTCTCCGCGATGCGACCCTTAAAGTTGTCAAGGTCCTTACCAAAAGACAAGACCAGCTGTGTATCGTCTGCGCATGACAGGATCTCAAAGCCATATGTTCTGATAACTTTTGCGAGAGGAGCCACATAAATGTTGAACAGTGTGGGGCTCAAGCAGGACCCTTGTGGGACCCCTTTATCAGCTTGCCGAAGCTTGGCTTGGAAGGCTCCCAGCGAGACGTTCTGCATTCTGTCTTTCAGGAAGTCCCGGAACCACGCCAGGGCAGGCCCTTCGATCCAAACCTTTAGGAGTCTTTGGAGTAGCTTAACATGGGACACAGTGTCAAATGCTGAGGATAGGTCTAAGAGCACGAGCATAGTGGGTATACCTGGCATCTGATGATATCTGTCACGGCCGCTAGTGCCGATTCAGTGCTATGCTCTGCTTTAAAACCAGATTATGAGGGGTCCAAGTTTTATTTATTTCCAGATAATCGGTCAGTTGTTTGTTGACTAGGCTTTCCAGCAGCTTGCCCAAGCATGGAAGGAGTGAAATTGGTCTATAGTTTGAGAGGATGGATGTGTCCATGCTGCTCTTTTTTTGGATCAGTATGATCTGTGCCCACTTCCTGACGTAATAGACTGATTGAATAGTGATCTTACTGCCAGGGCAATTTGTCTCGCCAGTAAGGCTAAGATCCTGGGAGGGCAGGGGTCCATGGGTGACCGGGATTTTGCCCTTTTGAGCCCTTGTTGAACTTGTTCCAGAGTGAAAATTTGGAAATTGTCCAGCCTGGAGCCTTGGTGTTCAGATGGGTCGCGCGGACTAGTTCAACAGTGAATTGAAGTTGTTTGTTGGCAAAAGTTTGATAGATCAGTTTGCTGTTTGTTGTCAAAGTAGTCAGAAATAGAGTCACATAATTCCTGCGTTCCCTGGAGTGGCTGTGAGCAAGCAGAGGGATGAGTAAAATCTTTAAAGATTATAAACATTTCCTTGGAGGAATTATCCGCTTGATCAATTTGATTGCAGATGTATTTTTTTGGGCTTTTTTTATGCTACGGTGGTAGCCAGAGAGTGTCTCCTTTTACCAGTTTTGTCGTCTAATTCATAATTACGACGCCAGCGTCTCTCCAAATTTTACATAGGGCTTTCTTGACTTTCAGCTCTGTAGTATACCAATGTGCCAAAGATCGGAGCGGAGTGTTAGGCTGCTTTCTTAGTGGTGCAATTTTATCCAAGGCTAGGGTCATGGCAGACTGAAAGTCTGCCAACGTTTGGTTGACTTCGGGGACTTGCCTGATGGTGGGGGATGAGAAAGCCTCTGAGAAGGAGTTTGGGGAGACATGTTGCCATCGTCTAGTGGAGTCTTTATACCAGGTTGTCTCATACTAGAGTACCCAGAGTTAGAAATCTGAAAGCAGATCAGGGCATGATCAGTCCAAGTGAGGGGGAGGGGGGATTTACACAGCAAATCGTTCTTATTTGTAAAAATCAAGTCTAGAGTGTGGCCGGCTGTGTGAGTGGGACCTGATTTTTTTTTTATAAAGGCCCGAGGCCTCTAAGTTCGCTAACCTTTGGGACGTGTCTGTGTCTAAAGGGCTATCAAAGTGATAACTGAAGTCCCCTAATAATATAAAGCTTTGAGCAGATATCACATGGGTGGCGATGCTTTCAGTAAGATGGTGGCTAAAGTCTTTTTTTTACCCTGGAGGGCGGTAGAGCAAGGCTCCTTTCCAGTGGGATATAATGGAGAATTCTATTTTGAAGACACACATTTCTGCCTACTCTGTGTTAAGGGAGTCAATAAGAGAGACTTTCACGGTGTCTTTATACAGAATGGCAATATCCCTCCCCCCCCCCTGGTCTCCCTTCTCCATCTACTTTGATCATTTGATAATTGTCTGGAAGAGGTAGCGTTATTGCAGGCATAGAGCTAGAGTTTAGCCAGGTCTCAGTCAGAAAACCCACCTCAGGTTTGAGCGAAGAGAGGAACTCACAGAATTCTGTAGCATGTTTTGGTAAAGATCTTACATTGCATAAAACATTGTTATAGACATGAGGGGAACCTGGGGGCAGAAGAGACTGCAGCTGATTCGAGGGGCCTGTTCTTCCTATTGAGTAAAACGGGGTCTTAGCAGGCTTTGTGTCTGTAGACCTCATGTCAGACCAAACGTCATGTTTGCAGCTGTTTTTACACATAGGACAGCTCATGGGACCCTCTAACATTAAAGGAAAGTTACTGTCACAGTTTACTTTCATTAATGTAAGAGGCGGGCATCTTTCCCATATGTTTAGTAGGGTCTTGGGGGACTAGGTGACTGTTGGGGAACTGACCTTTGAGGGCGAGGGAGCAGGGTTTCCTGGCTCCTGGCGACGTTTGGGCGCAGACGGGCTTATCTTTGGCGCGCCCTCTGCTCACGTCCGCTGTGTGCTCGGCCCGTCATCTGGTTTTATGCAGGAGGTGTGGCAAACTAGACCGCTAACCCCCTGATGGCAGCGTGCGGGCGGAATTGAATATACTTGCTGTGACTTCCTCCGCTCAATCAGGCAAGCCCAGGGCGGAAGTCAAGAGAAGCAGTTAAAAGACTAAGCAGACTAAAAATAAGCAGCCAGGAAGTGTTTCTACATACAACCCCCCTATTCCTTGTAGTTAGATTAATTCTTGTACGTAAGATAAATCAATAAAAAATACGTCAAATAAAATGGGCCACTGTAGACTGTGTAAATGAGCAACTGTAGACTCCATTACTTCGTTACTGAAAAAATTGGTAGTCAAGAGCCAGGAACATCTGAAGGTGCGTCTGGGGTCTGGGCTGGATCCTGCACTCTTGCTGAGAGACGACAACAAAATATGTAATTCTGTCACTGAACTTTTGGCTTTACCGTTATTCTGTAGTAAATCAAAGAAAAATAAATGGTTTGATGGGGCCTGCTCCACCGATGAGGTCACCAAGAATAATGGAAGAAGTAAGGCACTGTAGATTATGCTACAAGGAAGCAATCAGAGAAAGAAAGTCATCAGGTGGGAAGTGTGGGAACAACTGCGAGAGGCCAGTGATAAGAACGATGAGGGGGTGTCTGAATTGCTATATGAGTGAGTGGCTGGGTGTGTAAGTGGCTGTATGGGTTAGTGAGCAGATGTGTGAGTGCTTGTATGGATGTGTGAGTGATTGTGTGGGTGTGAGAGTGATTGTGTGGGTGTGAGAGTGATTGTGTGGGTGTGAGAGTGATTGTGTGGGTGTGAGAGTGGTTGTATGGGTGGGTGAGTGTGTTGAGAAGCTGTATGGGTGAGTGAGTGGGTGTGTGAGAGGCTGTATAGGTGAATAAGTGGGTGTGTAGTAGCCGTATGGGTGAGTGTGTGAGTGGTTGTATGGGTGAGTGACTGGTTGTATGAGTAGCTGTATGGGTGAGTGAGTGGCTGTATTAGTGAATGAGTAGGTGTGTGAGTAGCTCTATGGAAGAGTGTGTGGTTATGTGAGTACTTGTATGGGTATGTGAGTGGTTGTGTGGGTGAGTGAGTGGGTGTATGAGAGTTTGTATGGGGGTGTGAGTGAGCCACTCAGACACCCACTCACACATGGATACACAAAGCAACTAACATAATAAATGTTAGAAGTAGTATCTCTCATTAGTAGTACACCTAGTATACTAATTCAACTTTTGAAATAGCATAGTATATATGTTTAACATGCATAAACTCTTAGGAAACACTTATACTCACTGGATGATGTGATCAGTGACGCAACTTGAGATGTCATCAGTGATGTCATCAATGATGTCACTGACCATGTCATGAGTGACGTGATCATAAGCAGTGCAATGCGGGGCGTAAGTTATAGTTAGCTCAGGTAACTATAACTGCTGAATTTCTATAGTTTTTTACGAGTAAAATCTGAGCTTAACTAGAACGTCCCTGTAACCTTTTAATTCTCAATGAATTTCTAAGGTTTTTAAATTCTATGTTTTTTGTGTCAATTTCTACTTTTTTTAATGTTATTTCCTAACTGTAACTTGTAACCTTTTACGAGTGCGTGTGTATGTGAGTGAGTACATGAGTGTCTGAGTGGGTCTGTGAGTGGGTGTGAGTGTGTCTGAGTGGGTTTGCGAGTGCCTCCATGAGTGTGTCAATCTGTGAGTAAGTGCATGAGTAGGACTGTGAGTGGGAGCACAAGTCTCTGAGTGGGTGTGTGAGTCTCTGAGTAGGTTTGTGAGTGGGTGAGATAGAGTATGAGTGATTCTGTAGGTGGGTGCATGAGTGTCTGACTGGGTCTGTGAGTGGGTGTACGCGTCTGAGTTTGTCTGTGAGTGGGTGCATCAATGTCTGAATTGGTCTGTGAGAAGCTGCAAGAGTGTCTGAGTTGTTCTGTGAGTGGGTGCATGAGTGCCTGAGTGGGTTATGCTTGTTCTCCACTTGTTTTCTGCTATTTGTCCGCTCATTTCTGACCTTTATGTTGCCTCTTTCTGCTTGTTTCTGACCTCTATTTTGCCTTTCTGCTAGTTTCTGACCTTGATTTCGCCTCTTTCTGCTTGCTTCTGAGCTTTATTTTGCCTTTCTCCTTGTTTCTGACCTTTATTTTGCCTCTTTCTGCTAGTTTCTGACCTCTATTCTGCCACTTTCTGCAATTTTCTCATCTTTATCTTGCCTCTTTCTGCTCTTTGCTGACCTTTAGTCCGCCTCTTTCTTCTCGTTTCGGACCTTTATTCTGCCGCTTTCACCTCGTTTCTCACCTTTATTTTGCTTGTTCCTGCTTGTTTCTGAGCTTTATTTAGCTTCTTTCTGCTCGTTTCTGACCTCTATTTTGCCTCTTTCTGCTCGTTGCAGGCTTTTAGTTTACTACTTTCTGCTTGTTTCTGACCTTTATTTTGCCTTTTTCTGCTTGTTGCTGATCTCTATTTTGCCTCTTTCCGCTCATAGTTGGCCTCTATTTTGCCACTTACTGCTCGTTTCTGACCTTTATTTTCCCTCTTTCTGCTTGTTTTGGTTCTTTTACTTTGCCTCTTTCTGCTCGCTGCTGACCGTTATTCTGCCTCTTTCTGCTTGTTTCTCACCTTTATCTTGCCTCTTTCTGCTCATTGCTGTCCTTTATTTTGCCTCTTTCTCCTCGCTTCTGGCCTTTATTCTGCCTCTTTCTGCTAATTTCTCACCACTATTTTGCCTCTTTTCCCCCCGGGACCGCGGAGGGAGCCTCAAGGCCCCCACGGGCCCAGCCGGCTTCACATCTCTTGCGGGAACCGGCAGTGCTCTTACACGAAGGAAGCTGCTGGAAATGCAGGTCCCTGCATGCAAGAGTAATCCTTTCATCTCTGTGCCGGAGGTACGCACCCCGGGACATCACAGGAGCAGGCTCTGGGGGGTGGCGGTCCCCAGGGCCATGTATGGCTCCAGGAGGGGGGCCGCAGAGGCCCCACTCTTTCTATTTGCACGGGCCACCCAGGGAGGTGGTGCTACAGAGGGCCGAGAACAGCCCTGTGAGGGGGGCCGGGTGACCCCCTCCTTCTCATAAAAATAAGAAAACCTTTGTTGGTCCCCGGGGGTGTCTGTGCAGCCACCATTCAATTTTTTTTACGTAAAGCCCCGGGGAGGTGATGGTCCCGGGGCTCATTTGAGCCTATGGAGGGGGGTCCACGGGCCCCCTCCTATATTAATAAAAAGCCCCGGGGAGGTGGTGGTCCCCGGGGCTCAAAGAGCCTCCAGAGGGGGGCCCGTGCGCCCCCCCTCTTTTTTTTTTTTTAAACTTGCCCCATGACCAGGCCCACCCGGGGACCCTTTACAAAACAAGTGCGGGAGCCACTGATGCAGTTTTTAGGTAAGCTGAGAAAGTAGGCTCAACACCCCTGAATGTAATGGTAAATGTATACAAAGCAATATGCATTTCAGTGGCCACTTCTGATTTGGGTATCTGGGGAATTACTAATAAAACGCAAATTCAAGTTAGTGAAAAGCATTTCTAAGAAGGCTGTCTCCTCTGGTGTACTCACCTATGCTTGCATGCGGAGTTGGGATTACCGTATGTGGAGCATTGCATAAAAGTTGCTCCATTAATGCTATGGTTTCGATATGGGGCAAAACAGAAACACAGCTCAATCAAGCCATAATTATTGACTGTTTAAGGCTTGATAAAGTCAACAACATCCCGTGGCTGACTTATGTCAGGGACCAACTTCACTCGATTGGGCATGTGGCTCTTTTTAATAATCCACATAACATTAGTTCATCATCGAAGAAATTTGTTAAAGATGAATTTCTTGCAATGCTTATGAGCGGAAGAGAAGCACAGGAATGTATCAAGAGCAGGGTGGGGGCTTACCAACTATTACCCACCATACATGGTATGGAGCCCTATTTAAAGTTCGTGCCAAGTAAGCATCATAGGCACTATTTCATCAGGTTCCGTTTCAATATCGCTCACTTCCTGTTTTCATATCCTAGAGATGTATATGGCGAATCAGGTCTTGTACCATGCCCATGTGATTCAGAGTCTGTACAATCCACACAACATTTGTTTTTCTTCTGCAAACTTTATGCTGTTCCAAGGAAATTCTACTTAATTCCATTACTCAGACAGCTGAACATTTGAAGATGCAGGCAGGCCTTATTTTATTTAGAACTCTTGCATTCTGAATTTATTTGTTTTTTGGTGTATAAATGTATTACAGCTGCAGTCAGGCTATGTAATATGGTGGACAAGTGATTTAGGGTAGCGACAGGATCCGTGAAGTGATGAATTATTTGTGCTTATTATCTTTTAACATGTTGAGCCGTGTATTAATAGTATATAGGGGATAAATAAGTTGATAAAATGATGCAGGGTCTACATTTGTTAGTCCTTTCGTCAGTAAGTTTATTATTATGCCTCTCTTTTTATTTTCATGCACTAGACACTTTGCGACCTGATTTTCAGAGTATTGATTGTCGCTATATCTTTTTATTGATAATTAAGGTGATTTTAATGTTTTTAAATTGTGGCCGGATTTTTAACTGTGATTCTCTTTAACTGTGTTGGTATATGCTATATGTGTAAATGAAATGGAATTTTGAATTCTTTTATGGTTTTATAAACCGAATAATGATTTTTTGATGATGATGGTGTGAGGTGTCACAGATATACGGGAGCATACTTGTTCATAGGTTGTCATTAGTGCAGGCAGCTGTGGTAGGTAATTGGGGTCCCAGAGAAAGGAGAGGTTGGATTTGTCATTGATAGGGAAGTTGTGCTTGTACTTACCAGTGTACTGGAATTCTCACAATGCCTTCTGTGAACCTGGGGGCTCTTCCGCCACCATGTTGGTATTTTCAACATAGGAGCTTGGATGTATATGGGTATATAGTGGTATGGTATATGATTTGGTTTGTTTCTGAATCTCTTTTGCAGTGGGAGCGGCAGGTGTTGGTGGTGCAGTGATTTGAATAGGTGCATTTTGACTGACATTCCGCTATTGTTAATCCTGTCCGCTACTGCTGTCCTCCGTCGTGACGGTTCCTTCATTACACTGTGACTGTAGACAACTCTAAATATTTAGGACGAATGTCTGTTATACCAACCTTAATGGAGGTTTGTCTGTGGACAAAGGAACTGCTGATGAAGAAGTGAAGAAATGCAGGCATCCTTACACCACCATGACAATCTGTCCGTTATACCCTAAATACAGTGGACAGCTAGTCAATCACGGCAGAGAAAAAACTGTCTGTCCACCACCCTCTAAATGAGGCCCTTAATCGCTCTTACTATCTGAGGTGTCTGTTCAGATTAGTAAATGATGTTTTATGTTCTTCACAAGGGCTGCCTCAATAGGGTAAGAGAAGTAACTGGATAGATTAAGTTCAGCAACAGTGAAAATGTCGGCCTGTGAAAACTCACTAGCATAATTCAAAATGGTTGAGGATTTCCCAGTTAAGGATTGAGTAGGAGAGAGTGGAAGGCCTTAGTTTGACAAAAAAACTGGACAGATTCCTCAATCCAGGAATATTGATGGATGTCATAAGTGGAAATATCAAAAGGCGTTTGGGGGAGAAATTTAGCAGACTTATTTGGGCTTTTAGGAAGAAAACCTGGGTCCCACAGACGTGCCTTCTTCAAGCACCTCTGCAGGCTTGTTGGTTCTGTGCACATTGAGCTGTGGAATACTAGTATCATTTGTGGTTGGAGGAGCTTATTTTTCCTTGCTCATCAAGCTCTGTGGAAAACCACTGGGAGAGAGAAGATTTCCTTTGGGTTTGATTCTCAGAGCTATAAACTTAGATTCCACTGGTCACCGCACTGTCTATCACCAGTCAAAGCCACACAAATTCATACCACTCCTCATTTGCCACACACGCCAAGGAAATATTATCGTAAGCCCAAAGGTCAGAATGCACAAAAAGTCAAAAAGAAATCTATTTATTGATAGTATAAAACATCATATTCATAAAAAATACAAATTAGCTAATGGGTTAAAAACAATTCAATGCATAAAAATATCCCAATCTTTCCTCAATGAGATCACACATGTACTGATAGGACCAAATAAGTTCTGGACACAAAAATTCAATTAGTTAATAAAAAAGAAAGGTACTAAAATCACATAACGTGATCTATTTTGTGAGAGAACACACAAAAGACAACACACTTTGTCATTGAAAGCTACACATCCGTGTTCAAAACAATAATGGCTAGAACCCGATACTGAAGAACTTATTGGTAATCTGTAGTTCCAGCCACTCCACGGATTGTGTGATGAAGCGTCGACGCGTTTCGATGGGATCTTTAAGTTTACACCATCTTTTTCAAGACCTTTATTGTGACTCTCAAACTTATTTAGTATTGCTAGAAGAAGGTCAACACACCTGTGTAATAAAACACGCATATCAATTTGTGTCTAGAATCCAATTTCCTACTTTTATATCATTTTGCAAACATAATATAAAATAGAAATTTCATTACAATGACATAGCAATTATCCATATCCCACGTATGACATTTCACTAATAAGTGACTTCCAATGTTAATATACTGTGCATTTTCTATGAAATACAACACATTTCTATATTACTGTGAGGATTTGGGCATTCTGAGCGGTGATATAAACTACCCCCTTGGGTACACATATAACAATTCCTCTCCACATGCATCCACTCTTACAGATATAACTCATTATGCCACATCATTTTAACCATTCCGGACTACAAGATGCAAAAACACATTACCCGGACATTCTCATATATGAACACCTTCACTCCATCTCCCTTGTGTTTTTATACTCTTATGTTCCCATACAACCCAACTCGAGCGAAAATAGCGTTTTAAATGAGTATGGCATACAACTAGCGGCATGCTTAAAAATGCGCTTTATATTACTAGGATATCCATAATTCTCACCTCTTTTCAAATAAACATAAGGGGGAGGCGGTTCTCGAGGTCAATGCCCTCTTAAAAAAGTCCTTAAGAGAGCACACTATTATAGTTCATTCTCTTTTCGTCCTTTTCACCAATTGTTGGGACGTATCTGTAGACGTAAATACGCTCTAATTAATATGACTTCCATTTTTACAATTCAAGGATATATTCCCTATCATGCTCTCGTCCATGTCTCACTATCTGGTAAGTTCTCATATCAAGACTTTCTCACCTGGTTGACTTTATTGGTCGAAACTTCTGATCAGTTTAAATCCTTGTCCGTGGGACATTAAAAATCTGTAATAGTATAATAAGGGACTGAGTATATCGACCCTATGCCCATAGACCCAGCACCTAGACCTCTCTCCTTCTAATGATCTCAAATACTACGGTAAACATACCTTTTACATCCGGGCCTGCCGCAGACTCTTATGATTCTTTTCTCGTCTTTCTTTATTTGCGGATTTAGCGATTAGTGCCTTTTCCCCAACTTGATGGAACAAAAAAATCAAGGAGAAAGTAGATAGAATCTCCTCTTCAAAATATTAAGGCTTAAATTGCGCCTCTGTTACTCCTATAACTCCAAAACAGGTAGCCCCATCGTGCTAGATAGTCGGGGACATGAGAATTGTTTCTCTGTCCCAAAACGATCGATGCATGTATTTAACCAGTGTTACCTGTTTCATTATTTTCTATACAACAATAGTAACACGTATCCCTGTATTCCCTAGGGAACCCAGGAAAAAGCATACAGTAGACATAGAAACAATCTACCACACCTCGTCTAAAAGAACATCCAGGGGAGGCTGGTCGCCATCTTGGAGTGTATCTTCTCCAACGTATTTAATTAAAAAGTACGAAATCTGAGGGCGTGGCTTGCAGCCAGCGAAGATGGCCGCGGCTTAGAGTGACTCCGGACCCGACGCACTAACCCCAGTCTATCCTGCAAATAATCCGGCGCGAAACTGCGCACTGACGGTGAGGGGCAGCTCCGGAATATCGGAGGAACATCTGCCGAGAGTTTTGGCGCTGCAGGTGCCACCGGAGCGGCAGGGGCACGCCCGGAGTGTGTGCGGCCTGGATCCAGACGTGAAGCAGGGGCCTCGCGTAGAACTGCGGCCGGCGAAGGCAGCGACAGCCTCGGCCGGACCCCCACAAAAATACCGGCTCTACAACGAAGCCTCAGCAGCCTCCAGGGACCGAAGAGGTGCGGGAGAGCAAAACAGACGATACAGTGCCTGTGCAGAACGAAGACTTCGACACTAAGATACAGCGACCAGCCGCACGGCGTCGCAGGTACACAGCAGCCACTGGGCCCACGGAAGGCCCTACTAGCGCGCACTCTGCACAGGCCTCCTCCTGCACGGCATAACAATTAATGATATACGCAGCGGCCAGCGGGCTACCGGAGGGGCGTAGTGAAGAACAGAGGTCAGTGTGGGCCCCTCTCCAAGAGCTCCACCGGACACAGCCACTGCGTGGCGCACCGGTGGGCTAGATAGGGACAAGGTGACATCCGAGGCGGCCCAGGCTCCAGCACCGACGTTCCACCACGGCGGGCGCGTGGGTATCGGAGACGGCGTCACAAGACCTCCCGCCACCTACAACACAGTAAAGGCGACTACAACCCGGCAGTGACGGTGTATCTGCATTGAAGGCTGCATTTCACCTCGGGGAGCTAGATCTAAGAAGGGGGACACCTTGCCGGAGCCAAGACAACTGAAAGGCTGCGCGGAGACGACATACCCGCGGCAGGCAGCGGCGATTACAGGCTCCCCCACTCCCCCACAAAGTGCCTAGCTGTGCCGCTTCCCGCCCTGGAGAAAAATGGGAGGCAGGGGCCCACGCTCGACAGCAAGCAATAAAATGGACAAATATGTCCTCCACAGGGACAGTAAAGACCAGCAGTCCACGGCCGCACCTAGTGGTGCGGATGCAGTATCTGCAGCACCGAAAGAAGTCACTCTCCTGGATGTGATGGCCGCTCTTAACCAGATGCAAACATCCATTGGGACGATATCGACAGACATCACACTAATGCGCGCCGATGTCTCCAAAATGAGTGCCAGGATTCACGAGGTGGAAACCACTACGGCCAATCTCTCCACAGACACGGCGGCATTAAAAAAGAAGGTTCAAACGCTGGAACTGGCACACAAGCAACTGACCGCCAAGCTCCATGATCAGGAAGGCAGGTCCAGAAGGAACAACGTGCGCCTGGTGGGGGTGCCGGAAAGCGTCAGGGGCCCTGCTCTGGATCTCTTCGTTGAAGATCTTGTCTGTAACCAGCTAAAGCCTCGGGGGCTATCAAATTTTTTCTCGGTAGAAAGAGCGCACAGAGTACCGGGGCGGAGGCCTCGACCGGGGCCCCACCCACCCCCCCCCCGAGACCAATTTTGGCACGTATCTTTAACTACCACGACCGGGACATTATTCTGCAGGCGGCACGTGTGGCCCCCCCATTACAAGTGGATAACTGTACGGTAACCCTGTATCCAGACTATACGGCGGCGGTGACCAGGCAGCGCCGTAGCTTCACAGAGGTGAAGAAGGAATTCCGCACTCGCGAACTCAAATATGCCATGTTATTTCCAGCAAAGTTGAGAGTGGAGGCAGAAGGAAAAACATGGTTTTTGGAACACCAGAGGAGGCCACCGAGTGGTTGGAAGGATGGCGACCAGCGGGAGGCCCCGGACGACAGAGACCTAGGCGGGAACAGAACGGCAGCGCGGACTCCGAAACAGCGGAAATCTCCCAACAAGGCGACACTGAGCATTGAGACAACGGGGACACTTGCAAGTGCGACAGACTCAGACGCTATGCGTACAAACCCCTTGTGGGGTTTCCGGGTCCAGCCTGGCCACAGGCCCTGCCTACTTGAAGAACGCAAACTGAGCGCAAAAGACCAAGAGTACTTGGGGAAAGTGCGGAGAGAACGGGGTGACTCAACCCCCCTTACGCAAGTACAACATTATGGGGATAAAGCACTCTGCTGAGTTGGGGAGGCGGGTAGTTCTAAATCCGCGGTGCAGGGAGGCAGGGAGGTGGGCGGGGGGATGGGTATTATTTGGGGTTTCTTTTTCTTATTGTTCTAGTTTACATGATGACATAAGGTACAGTGTCGGTGAGCACACACAACGAACTCATTACAGGGGATACGCAACACTCCTTCATCTCTTCCCAACAGGACATACGCATGATGCAAGCACGAGCGATGACTATAGACCCTGACCAGCAGGGACAGACCCCCAGTCCAACCCATCAGCCCTTTGCGGTGTTGTCCTGGAATGTTAACGGCCTAGGGGATAAAATTAAGCGGGGGTTGGTTCTTCAATACATTAAACGCAAGGTGCCCGCAGTCACACTCCTCCAAGAAACGCATATGACAGGGACGGCGTGGAAGGCGCTGAACCGATGGGGGTATAAAATGGCAGTACATTCCGAGTTTACCTCAGGTTCCCGAGGGGTGGGAGTCCTCATTAATAAACGCTTCCCATTGATTGTCATGGGAACTCGGAAAGATGACCAAGGTCGATTTGCTGCGGTGACTTGCAGGTGGGAAGGCAGGGTTTACAATCTAGTGACGGTGTATATCCCGCCAGCGCTACACCATATGGCATTCCCGGCCCTTGGGAAATTCCTGCTGACACTCCCTCAGGGCGAACTGCTAATAGGGGGAGACTTTAACGCGACTATGGACGCCACAAAAGACAGAAAACCCCCTAGAGACACCAACAGTGCAAACCGGAAGATAGTAGACTTCACAGAGGCTCTGGGCCTAATAGATATGTGGAGGGACAGATACCCGACAGAGCTACAATACACGTTCCACTCCGGGGTGCATGATAGCCTCTCCCGATTAGACTACATCTTCACGTTAGCATCCGGGAAAACTGGGGTCGCTGAAATCACGCATCTAGCTAGAGGCATATCAGATCACTCACCAGTACAAATCACATATAGGGCCTCAACCCCGGGTCGGCGTAGGCTCTTTCCCCTCCACCCTAGCTATCTTAAGACTCGCAAGATAAGCAAAGGCCTTATCAAAACAACGACAAATTACTTTGCAGAAAATCTACACTCCGTGGTGTCCCCTACAACTCTATGGGAGGCCTACAAAACAGTGCTACGAGGCCAGGCAATCTCTTTAGTCACAGGCCATAATCGGGCGCAGCAGCAGCAGATCCATAATTTGGAGAGGGAGGTAACACTGGCAGAGACCGAGTTAGCAGCTAGTCTTAATGACGATACGACCCATAGGGTGCATCTAGCACAACAGGAATACAAGGCATACGTGTGGGAAGAGGCAAAAGCTAAACATACCAGAACACAACACGCCATATACGAAATAGGCGACAAAGCGGGTAAACTTCTGGCATGGCTAGATAAAAAGGAGAGAGCCAGCAAATGGGTAGCGCAGATACAATTGCCGAATGGGACATGTACGGCAGAACCGCAGCGGATCGCTGAGGCGCTGGCGAGACATTACGAGACGGTCTACACCCCGGTGGCAATAGTCACGATGGAGGATAATATTAGATTCCTCAAGGATATAGAGATGCCCACATTGACCCCTGAAGCAGTAGAGGCTCTAGAGACAGATCTAGCCCCGGAGGAGCTTACGCGGGCGATCGGCGAACTACATGTAGGGAAAGCCCTTGGGCCTAACGGAATCCCGATTGAATTTTATAAAAGGGCGGCGCCTCACTTAGTGCTGCAGCTGCTAAACATGTATACAGATAGCCTAGAGAAGGGTGTCTTGCCCAGAGATCAGCGCCTCGCCACTATAGTCGCGATCCACAAACCTGGCAAAGCCCCGCATGAGTGCACATCTTACCGTCCCATCTCCTTGCTCAACGCGGAAGCTAAAATTCTTGCAAAGACATTGGCCATGAGACTACAACAGCACCTACCTACCATAATCCATCCAGATCAGTCTGGGTTCATGCCGAATCGTAACACCGCCCTAAATCTTCGGCGACTGCATGGGGTCAGAGCACGCAGATCTACTATAGAGGAAGACGCGGTCATCCTTTCCCTTGACGCCCGAATGGCATTCGACCTCGTCGAGTGGCCTTTCCTTTTCGCGGTACTCCGACACCTGGGATTTGATCCTAAATTCTGTGCCTGGATCCAGCTGCTATACACCCGACCGCTGGCGCAGGTCGCGGTGAATGGCTGCATCTCAGAAGAGTTCTTGCTGGGCAGAGGGACACGGCAGGGGTGCCCGCTGTCGCCACTCCTTTTTGCGCTGGTACTGGAGCCGTTGGCCGCCTGGGTGCGCCAGAGCCCGGTGATCCGGGGACTGAAGTGGGCCGTGGGATGGGAGGACCGCATCTCGCTTTATGCAGATGATATCCTGCTCTATTTAGCATCTCCGGCATGCTCCATTAACTGTCTATTGGACATTTGTGCGTCCTACGGCCGGGCCTCCGGTTATACCATCAATTGGGCAAAATCCATACTGTATGTACTGCATGGTACCCCACCACGGCTCCCCCGGGGATGTGACCTCCAGATAACACTTATCGGATTTAAATATCTGGGAATATACATCACGCATAACACCACGCAATTCATGGCCGAAAACCTCACACAACCTTTGACGAAATTTCGACACGACGTCAAGCATTGGCGCTCGCTGCCACTAACATTGCTGGGGAGGGCAGCCCTCTTTAAAATGATGGCACTCCCCAGGTGTCCTTTATGCGTTGCAGAACACACCGTTTCCCATAGCCCCTGCATATTTAGCAGCTATAGACTCCGAAGTGTCCACTCTACTCTGGGATGGGAAGGCACCCCGCATAGCGAGACAGAAGCTTGCGCGCTGTTGGTACGACGGTGGCATCGCCCTCCCTGACATAAAAGTTTATTATTGGGCTGCGCAATTGGCTGTTATAAACCAATGGCTCCACGTGTCCCAGGCCGACCCGGCATTTTGGCTGGACAGGCATCTCCTTGGTACCGCCGGAATTATGGGAGCGCTATACAATAAGACCAGAAGAGGTGCGCTCACTGGCCCGACGGCCCATACCATTCACGTCTGGGGCGAGGCACGGAGGGCATTGGGATGGGAAGGGGTAATAACGCAGGCCATGCCACTCTGGGATTCCAGACAATTGGGTGCCTTACGCAACTCCAAGGGCTTCCAACAGTGGGACCTAATCGGGATCTCGACGGTAGGAGACCTATGGAAAAAGGGGGAAATGGTCACGTTCGCCCTTCTGCAGGACACATATGGTCTGGTGCAGTCAGAGGAGTTTCGTTACCACCAGATACGACACACATTGAGGGCAGCTATCCCACCGGGTACGCAGCTTCCAGAGTCCTCGCCGTTGGAGGACAGACTCCTGACTGAGCACCTAATCAAAAAAGCCATCTCACAAATCTACCAAAAAATAATAAATAACCAGCCGGATCGAACTGCGGCCCTCAAAGAAAAATTTGAAGCGGACGTAGGTGAATTAGACGACACAGAGTGGCAGGAGGCCCTATCGTCCCCTAAGGAAGTAGCGATACCATCCAGGCTCAAGCTAGTACAATTAAAAATACTACACCGTACTTATTACACACGGACCCTTATGCACAAAATTGCCCGAACAGATACACCACTCTGCCTTCGAAACTGCAATGAATTAGGAACCTTTTTTCACGCTATGGGCATGTCCGGCGATAATGCGATACTGGAGGGCAGTTATGCGCACACTCTCGCAAGTAACGACTATCACGATCCTCCCAGAACCAAGGATGTGTCTGCTTAATATATGGGAACCCACAGACCTCACCCAGAGGGCCCGAGATTGGGTGACACTGGGAATAACTCTAGCGAAACGAAATATCGCACAGCACTGGGGAACTCGACAGCTGCCCACCCTACAGCAATGGTGCAAAGACATGGACAGTACCATGATTATAGAGAAATCAGTATATATACATAGAGGGTGCCCAAAAAAATGGACACTGATTTGGGGGGGATGGAATACATACCGGGGTGGCATATGTGAGCCCCCACAGGAGAACACAATGTCCGATCTTAGTGAATGATAGAGCTTTGCCTCGGAGGACATACGAAGGTTAAGCCAATCGACACTAGCTAGCCGACAGCCCACGCCACTGCAAGGTAGTCCCTGGCAGACTGCCACCACCGATAAATCAGACAAATACCCCTTTTGATTGATTGTAAATGTACCGTAAATTCATTGATGAAATGTCACATGTACCAGTTATGTAAAATCAATAAAATGTTTTAATTAAAAAAAAAGTACGAAATCTAATCCTGCACGAAGTCTAATGCTGCACATCCCTAATTTAAACAATCCAAGACCATTTCCCTTAGTATGTTTTCACGTTGTCACCTACAGATTTGGTAGCAAAGGGCAGAGACATGTCTATTGCCACAGTTATAGATTACTCACACATTTGTCTCACCCAGTTTGTTACTTGAAGTACCCGTGACTAAAAATATGGATAACTTTAAAACTTTCGGCTTTTCAGAAGAACAGTTTAACAGATTGATTAATCAAAACCCACGTAGTGGGACTAGAACTACCACAAATCAATCTAATCATGAACAATTGACAAAGATTTTCAATCTAAAAAAAAGTTGATCCGCACGGAGTTGCATGCGGAATACCTTATTGAATATCTAAAAGCAGGTGTGATACCAATTGGGCTCCAAATTAGAAATGAGCCCGGCCTGTTTATAGAACACAGGAAATTTTTGGAGACTTGGACACACATTGCTAACCGTTGTAGCCGAGATTGGCTCATTCTTATCATAGAAAGGGCGCAAGAGGTTATGATTATAGATAGAAAAACTATAGAAGAATTAGAAGGCAAAATCAGAGAAACGACAGCCCTAGAGGAGGCTAAAAAGAAGTTGGAAGAATTTGAACAGGAAACGAACGGTTACAGAGAATACCTTATTAATAAAAAGTCCAATAAACTAAAAAAAGATATTGAGAAGTATAAGGCAGAATTAGTGTACCCCTATTTAGGAGCAGAGTATTTTAACATCAAAAAGGACCAGAGATGGGATAAACCAAACCACCAAAGACCGGTGTATTCGAGAGGAGGAAATAAAAGAATCACCTTCTCGGAAACTTCGGGGTCCAGCAGTGAGGAGGAAGAGCAACACAATGAACCGCAAAATAGAGGAGCATCCAATTTAGATCAGGATTCTTTTTTAGGATCACGTCAACAAAGGGAACAGAGAAATTTCAGGAACTATGGTCGAGGGGAGGCAGTAAGGAATTATGACCCCCAGAACTATCCACCTCAGGATTATTTAAAGACCAGGAATCGCAGGTACTGGAGATAGACAAATTCCCGATAGTCAACCTTTCATCTAGAAACCTTTCACAGATTGAAAAGGAGGTCCTCGAGAAAGGTTTCAGTTTTGCTCCGACTGCGCCCTTAAATAGTTTTGAATTTGAGAAAGACCTTAGATTATTTTTTAGTAGGATTAGATTAAAGGATTTCTTTGAGGATAAAGAAAGCCGTCCTAGCACTAATGTTTCAGGACTGAGAAGTAAATCTTCTTTTACTCCTTCTTTAAACCAAGTAAACAAAAATATTGAAATTTTGAGAAAACAGTAGAAATTGAAATTAAGAACCTGTTGGATAAGCCCTGGAGACAAACTAATAATTTCTCAAGAAACCATAGAGAATCCCTAAGGATGCTAAGTGAGGATTCCAGTATCACCATCAAACCCGCCGATAAGGGCGGGGGTGGTGATATTCGACAGCACAGACTATAATGAGAGAATGATTAGTCTCTTAAATGTGCAGGAGCATTATAAACAAGTGTCCCATACCACTAATGACAAACTGAAAAAATAAGTTTATAAGCTTTTGGACCAGGCAAAAAGAGAAGAATGGATATGTGAAGAGGAGTTCAAGTTTCTATATAATACCAATCCAATTACACCGCCATATATGGACTCCCGAAAATTCACAAAAATGTGAATAATCCACCGATGTGACCCATTGTCAGCAGTACTGGTTCAATTTTAGAACCACTAAGTAAATACGCTGACCATTTTCTGAAACCAGTGGTTCGCAAGCAGAAATCATATCTGAGAGATTCTGCGATCTCGATTTTTGAGGGTATGGGCTTCAATGGGGTGACCCAGTTTTTGGTCACCTTGGACATTGAAGCCTTATAAACCAACAACCCTCAAGATGACACGATAAGAGTAGTGAGATCCATCCTAGATAATGAAGATCTGGGTGGAGGTGACATAGACTTTATTATGAGCTGCATTGGTATGGTGCTCAAAAATAATCTGTTCCTCTATAAGGAAGATCTCTATCAACAAGTGAAAGGGACCAGCATGGGGGCGACCTGTGCCCCCAGTCTGGCATGTCTCTATGTTAGTAATTTTGAGCAAAAACATGTTTTTAATGAGATGGCTCCCTTTTTTGAAAATGTGAGTCAGTGGTACCGTTTCATAGATGATATTATCTTTATTTGGAACGGTACCGCAGAAGATTTGAGTGATTTTATAATGTGGTTAAATCTGGGGGACCCCAATTTGAAATTTACTGCGCAATGGAGCAATATAAAGATCAACTTCTTAGACATTAGCATTAAGAACAATGAAGAGCAATTGGCAGTAGAGCTATATACAAAACCTACTGATAAAAACACTCTCCTGCATTATGGGAGTAATCATCCCAAATCGCAGAGGGACAACATTCCCTTTGGAGTGAAAGATTTTTGTGCCCACTCAGAAGTGCTCATGAAAAAGTTAGGAGACAGAGAACTCATTTAGGCGTGCCAGGTTTTATGACCGAGACTACATGTTAGATATGAATAGAACTAGATCTAAAAAGAAGGATACAGATAAGATAGTGTTTGTAACCCAATTCTCCAATGTGAGTAATCAGATTAAAAACATAGTATATAGGAACTGGAAGATCCTCAATGATGAAAGGGAACATCCCTTAGATAAACCATTGTTCGCCTTTAGGAGGAACAAAAATATACGTAATTCCCTAGTCCGCACATATAAAGCAAGTGAGGAGAATACACAGATGACTCTGAATAACGCAAAAGCAGTAGGCAACCATAAATGTGGGACATGCTCTATCTGCGATAATTGTATAGTGTCCAAAACCTTCGATTTTAATGGTACCATTTTTGCACCGAATACTTTGAACAACTGTCGGAGCAAAAATTTGGTGCATCTTTTGATCTGCCCATGTAGCCCAGGTTACGTAGGCGAGACGGGCCGAGAATTCAGATTGAGATTATTAGAACACAAGTCAGCTTTACGTACGAAAAAGGAAAATGCGCCTCTTACTGATCACTACTCCAAATTAAATCATAGTTGTGATGACTTTAAGTGGTTCATTCTAGAGAAAATAAAAATGAATAGACGGGTGGAGACACAGATAAGTACCGAAAGAAAAGAGAACAGGGGTATATGTGTAAACTGGATACCATTAATAGAGGGTTGAATTCGAGGGAAGATTGGATGTCATTTATTATATGATCAGGTCCGCTTCTTCCCACATTAAGCTGCCAACAAACTGGGTGAGACAAATGTGTGAGTAATCTATAACTGTGGCAATAGACATGTCTCCGCCCTTTGTTACCAAATCTGTAGGTGACAACGTGAAAACATACTAAGGGAAATGGTCTTGGATTGTTTAAATTAAGGATGTGCAGGATTAGACTTCATGCAGGATTAGATTTCGTACTTTTTAATTAAATACGTTGGAGAAGATACACTCCAAGATGGCGACCAGCCTCCCCTGGATGTTCTTCTAGACGAGGTGTGGTAGATTGTTTCCATGTCTACTCTTGAACCGGAAGAAAAAACAATGAATTCTTCTACTTCCGGGGCAGGATTTAGGCATTGGTCGTTATGGATTGGCCATCAAAAAATGCAAAGACCGCCCATAGGGATATAAATTACAACAGTTAAACCTGAGGCAGTTGTTAATCATTCGGCACAACACGGGAACACGACGCACGAATTCGGCGCAAGGTATGTACCAAAGGAAGGTGATTTGTAATTGAGGGGGGGACCCTACTTAACTAAATGTTAACTAAGAACCGAGGGAGGACAGGGTAGGAAGCGAATGCCAGGTTAAAATAATGTTGTGGCTCCTTGGCGGTTCGTGAACTAAGAGTTAAATTTACAGGGACAGTTTGTTCCCCAATATGACATGGTGATGTCGGAAATATTACCTATGCTTTTTCCTGGGTTCCCTAGGGAATACAGGGCTACGTGTTACTATTGTTGTATAGAAAATAATGAAACAGGTAACACGGGTTAAATACATGCATCGATCGTTTTGGGACAGAGAAACAATTCTCATGTCCCCGACCATCTAGCACGATGGGGCTACCTGTTTTGGAGTTATAGGAGTAACAGAGGCGCAATTTAAGACTTAATATTTTGAAGAGGAGATTCTATCTACTTTCTCCTTGATTTTTTTGTTCCATCAAGTTGGGGAAAAGGCGCTAATTGCTAAATCCGCAAATAAAGAAAGACGAGAAAAGAATCGTAAGAGTCTGCGGCAGGCCAGGATGTAAAAGGTATGTTTACTGTAGTATTTGAGATCATTAGAAGGAGAGAGGTCTAGGTGCTGGGTCCATGGGCATAGGGTCGATATACTCAGTCCCTTATTATACTATTACAGATTTTTAATGTACCACGGGAATGTGGAGAAACGTGAAAACAAGGATTTAAACTGATCAGAAGTTTCGACCAATAAAGTCAACCAGGTGAGAAAGTCTTGATATGAGAACTTACCAGATAGTGAGACATGGACGAGAGCATGATAAGGAATATATCCTTGAATTGTAAAAATGGAAGTCATATTAATTGGAGCGTTTTTACGTCTACAGATACGTCCCAACAATTGGTGAAAAGGACGAAAAGAGAGGGAACTATAATACTGTGCTCTCTTAAGAACTTTTTTAAGAGGGCATTGACCTCGAGAACCGCCTCCCCCTTATGTTTATTTGAAAAGAGGTGAGAATTATGGGTATCCTAGTAATATGCAGCGCATTTTTAAGCATGCCGGTAGTTGTATGCCATACTCATTTAAAACGCTATTTTCGCTCGAGCTGGGTTGTATGGGAACATAAGAGTATAAGAACACAAGGGAGATGGAGTGAAGGTGTTCATATATGAGAATGTCCGGGTAATGTGTTTCTGCATCTTGTAGTCAGAAATGGTTAAAATGATGTGGCATAATGAGTTATATCTGTAAGAGTGGATGCATGTGGAGAGGAATTGTTATATGTGTACCCAAGGGGGTGGTTTATATCACCGCTCAGAATGCCCAAATCCTCACAGTAATATAGAAATGTGTTGTATTTCATAGAAAATGCACAGTATATTAACATTGGAAATCACTTATTAGTGAAAGCAAACACAAGGAGATGATGGACGGAGCGCTGAAACTTTTCAAACACTCACCCCCAGTCACAGATCTGGATTGAATCCATCATCGTTCTTTAGCTCACTTTGCCAACCCAGTTCAGACACAGCTATATGCAAATCAGTCTTGCCTCATGGGAACAGTCCAGCCCGAACTGCCAAGCCATGTCTTCCCTGGACCGGAAACAAGCATCCTGGGACCGGTTTCGGGCTAACAGCTTATTAGTGAAATGTCATACGTGGGATATGGATAATTGCTGTCATTGTAATGAAATTTCTATTTTATATTATGTATGCAAAATGATATAAAAGTAGGAAATTGGATTCTAGACCCAAATTGATATGCGTGTTTTATTACACAGGTGTGTTGACCTTCTTCTGGCAATACTAAATAAGTTTGAGAGTCACAATAAAGGTCTTGAAAAAGATGGTGTAAACTTAAAGATCCCATCGAAACGCGTCGACTCTTCATCACACAATCCGTGGAGTGGCTGGAACTACAGATTACCAATAAGTTCTTCAGTATCGGGTTCTAGCCATTATTATTTTGAACACGGAAGTGTAGCTTTCAATGACAAAGTGTGTTGTCTTTTGTGTGTTCTCTCACAAAATAGATCACGTTATGTGATTTTAGTACCTTTCTTTTTATTAACTAATTGAATTTTTGTGTCCAGAACTTATTTGGTCCTATCAGTACATGTGTGATCTCATTGAGGAAAGATTGGGATATTTTTATGCATTGAATTGTTTTTAACCCATTAGCTAATTTGTATTTTTTATGAATATGTTTTATACTATCAATAAATAGATTTCTTTTTGACTTTTTGTGCATTCTGACCTTTGGGCTTACGATAATATTTCCTTGGCGTGTGTGGCAAATGAGGAGTGGTATGAATTTGTGTGGCTTTGACTGGTGATAGACAGTGCGGTGACCAGTGGAATCTAAGTTTATAGCTCTGAGAATCAAACCCAAAGGAAATCTTCTCTCTTACAGTGACGTTTGAACCCTATTCCTTTGACCGAAGGGGTCCCTCTCGCTTTTTTTTTTACAAAAACCACTGGGCACATTTCTTTCATTTAAATAGTATGTTTTGTGGGACTATGTCATTAAAGAGGTTGTCTTTAATCACACTGAAGTGTGAAAGCTTCAACACTCTTATTAGATACTGGGCGTTACAATAGCACAGAACCAGAAGACCAAGATCCAACCTACAGAAATATTTTGTGTCTCAGTGACAGTCTTATCTTTTGGGCTAATCTTTAATTCAAGGGTTTGAGATGTTAGGTGCAATGGTACTTGTGGACACAGATGTCATGTCATCACCCCGTAAAACAAGTTGTCATTGCCCGTTCCATGGCCCCAAGTTGTCAGTGCTGCTTTCAAGATTTGGTCTGAGCATAAGTTAGTCTGGTTATCCCACCTCCTCCCTTCTGGTGACTCATAGTATCAGGAAGCCCCCAGGAAGGATTTACAGTTTGTGACAGACAGTATGAATTAGTTTAACTCACATGAACAGCTTTTGATGCATCTCCAATCTGAAAGTAAGAAGAGCATGGAGGGTTTATGAAATCAGATAAAATATGGAATTGAATTAAAAAAAGACATTTATTTATTCAACAAACTTACCCAATTCTAGAGGAAAAGTTGCTGTAGAGAGAAAAAAAGAATCATTAGATTCCAAATGATTTCACTTTAAGTTCCAAATCTCACCTCAACCCCTCACCCAGGGCTGTTCTCCAACCTTCATCTGGCTCACACGTTCACCTCCTCTTCTTGCCCATATTTTCCTCTGCTCCTGACCTCAACTCCATACTCCACCCCTCACCCAGTTCCGTTCTACACCCCTCACCCCACACTCCCAGCAGTGCTCTCTACACTCAACTCTCTGCAAAATGTCAGCACTTCAGAAGAATAACCAAGGATCATAGTTTGATTAGGTGACACAGCGGAAACACCAGTTCACAACTAGAGGGGTTCAAACCAATTCACATCTCTTCCAGGACTTTGCAAGTTGGAAGTACACAAGGTTACAAAATGTTCCTCGGCTAAGCATGTTCCATTCTACTGTCCCCCTCCACACCTCATCCCACTCATTTACATCAATTACCATTTTCTTCTTTCCCCCTACTCCCGATTCTCTGGACATCACGCTTCCAGGGGTGATCCACTGGATAATTCACAAGTAAAGTGGAAGAGGTGTGGCGCAGAGGCCAGGGTGCCTGACTCCGGACCACGGGGTTCACGGTTCGATCCCCGGCACCGGCGGAAGGTTAGCCCAGCACCATGTGACTCTGGGCAAAAGCTCGCTTAATCTTCCAGACGGCCCCCAGCGCCGGGACACCTCTCCGGAGGTAGCTGTGCGCTTTACAAATGCTGGTATTTCATTTTCATTTCATGGAGGGTTTTCAAATTTCAAATCCTCAGATTTACTCTGACCCAATGTCATGCTTTCCTGATTTTGACCCAAGAAGTGGAATTAGGGAAGGTACCTCAATTCTCAGTGAATTTATTTTAAATGCTAAACACAGCCCACAGTGGTCTGGTGTTAACATTCACGCAGACAAGTTTAAACTCTGCACACAGATGTGAATTCCATTTCTTCCCTTTAGGCGACTTGTCTTGTGTTTTTGTTGTTCGTTGATGCTCTCAGCTAGTATACTTGCAATATCAGAGCTTTTATATAATAAGATGCTGCAATAATTTGTCACTGAACTACTTGGCACCAAAGGGACTAGTGGATTTTGTTACAGGACAAGTAGATTTGTGAAGCAACCTGTCCCATGGACAAGTAGATATTGTAATAAATCTCACACCCCTGATGAAGTTGTCAAAGCTTGTTTAAATCATGGAGATGACCCGGAGTACCTGGAGTGCTGCTCATTCATGTTGAAGAATTGAACTCTTCAAGCTATCAGAGCTGGTTCAAGCAAGGCTAATATGAGGTGTACGGTATTCCTCTCCTGAAGGATGAAGGACTGAGCTCTCCATGCAGTCCGAGCATTAAGGTGGGATTTAGGTATTGCTTTTAAAACATGTTTATAGATGTATTTGATGACTAAATAGTGCCTGGTTTTGGGTATTATCATAGCACATCTGTGGCCTGCAGACTGTTCTCTACAGCTTACAATGCCAGTTGCATCATTCTAGCTACCTCATCCACACAATATCAATGTATTTAGTTACATGAAGTCATGTAAACAGCCTCTATTCTTTGTGCTCTTTTTATACTATTATAATCTTACAACTATCTACTATAATTTTAAGACGTGATTTGGTTTACCTATTTCATCCCAAACATAATCATCATCTCACTCATGTAAAATCCATCACAGAAACTGGTTTCAAAGTATTAACAAGAATCTCTGACTATGTATAGACATTATCTACCAGATAACTTTGATCATGCTGTTGTGATTCTAAAACATGGAATCAAATCAAATACCGTTATTGAGGAAATCCTATTGACCCTAAACCTAATGAAACAATCCTCCGGTCGAGCACATGACAAAGTAAAAGAGGAAGAGGTGGTATAATCAGACCATACTGGATAGTCTCCAACACTTTTGGCTGGTAAATCTCTGTTTTTATTTTTCAAATAATTTATTATTTTATTTATTTATTTAATATTATTTTTTAGAGGACAGTATTATTAATTGTGGTCAAAGGTAGAAAATACCAAGCTCAGGGTGGTCTCTTCTGATTGGTTGAGTTTTAAGTTTGGTCCTTTTTTATTAAAGGACAGAGATATGTTATAAAAGGTTATTAGGCCTAGGCCTTATGCGTCTGTCTATTGAGACTATTATTTTTTATAATACCGGGGACTCCCATCTCGACGACGGGGAATGATTCAAGCATGTGAATCTATGAAAGATTCCAATACTGGAGAACTATAGTTACAGGTAAGTAACTTGTTTCTTATTGTAAATGTCTGCCACAAACTCTAATAAAGATATGTTATAAAAAAAAAAGGGCTGAGATAGCATGCTGTTGTCTTTTGTCATTAAGAAGAGGGCATGACGTTCCTGAGACTACGAATATGGAAGGCTCAGGTGGCATCCACAGAGGAAATTGTATTGTATTGTTTTGTGATTGCATTTATATAGCGCTTACTACCCTTGACGAGGCGTGAAAGCGCTTTTTCGGCGAGTAGCACGCTACTCCGGAACCCATAAAGGCTTAGTGGTGAATTAGTATAGTGAAATATGAAAGTAATTTGAGTGGTGGATATGTTAGTCAGTTATTTGGATTGAGAAGGATAGTGGAACGATAGAAGAGGGAAAAGGTTTGCATTTATATAGCGCTTGCTTCCCCTGATGAGGTGTTGAAGTGCTTTTCGGTGAGTAGCACGCTACTCCGGAACCCAAACAGGATTAGTGGGAATTAGTAGAGGGAAATATGCAATTAATTTGAGTGGTGGATATGTTAGTCTGTTATTTGGATTGAAAAGGATAGTGGAGGAATAAACAGGGAAGGGTCTAGATTTTTTTTGTTTTGTTGAGTTAATAGCCATAGGAGGGGGTGGGGGTATATGAATAAGACCACAGTCAAAACGTAAGCCAAAGGTGTAGACAGTGCTGACAAGAGATAGGCTTGGCCAACAGAAGTTTATGATCGTGGATCTATTAAGTTTTGCAACATGAGCGCAATTGGGCCACCCATCCATTATTTACTAAGTAATTATAATCTCCTGGATGGGGTTTGAGAAGAGCTGGCCAAAAATGGGTCAAGATCGCTAAAAGCAAGGAGAAAGACAGAATTACAGGAGGGAGGGCAACTTATAATGCACAATTCTTCAGTCCCTCAGATTTTCCAAGCACAAGTGTGCATAATAGAAAAAAACTGAGATAAGTAGTGAGCCTTCTCCAGGGAAGGCAGGCGGGTCGCATTTGAATCTATGAAAGATTCCAATACTGGAGAACTATAGTTACAGGTAAGTAACTTGTTTCTTACTCCTGTATTGGAACGTTCATAGATTCACATGCTTGAATCAGAATAGTTAGCAGTAAGCACCACATTTTCATGCCATAAAACTACGACAGTAGATGCATTCCCGAAAGCATCGATCATGTACATCAATATATACATATAAATGCATAAACAAAAGGAAATTCAACCTTTGAAAATGTGAGACAGTTCAGGATGGTGGGAAGGAACCCAAAAAGAAGGCTCACCTTATTGAAAGAGATGTCTGAGAACTGCTTGTCCTACTGCTGCATCTTGCTTATTCCCAGCATCCAAGCAGTAGTGCCTGGTGAATGTGTGCGCGTCTTCCATGTTGCTGCTCTACAAATGTCAGGCAGGGACACGCCTGCAAACAGCGCTGTAGATGTGGATATCGCTCTTGTAGAATGGGCACGAACTCTTGACGTCAGAGGATGACCCGCTTGTTGATGATAGAATACAATTGCACTTGAAATCCATCTGGAGATGCTCTGTTTAGTGATGGAGAAACCTTTTCTAGGTGCACTGTATGCAATAAGGAGTTGATTTGACTTACGAAATGACTTAGTCCTGTTCAAGTAAAATTTTAGGCACCTTTTAACATTTAGAGAGTGCAGAGCACGCTCCGCTGCAGTTTGCGGATTTGGGAAGAATGAGTTCAGAACAATAGGTTCGCTAGGATGGAAATCCGAAGGGACCTTAGGGATAAATTTAGGGTTTGTTCGTAGAATAACCTTGTCTTGTTTAAACTGTAAGAAGGGTTCTTCAGTAGTGAAAGCTTGAGGTTCTCCCACCCTTCTTGCCGAAGGAAGAGCTAGGAGAAGAGACACTTTCCAAGATAGGAACTTCATATGCGTTTTATGAATAGGTTCAAACGGGTGTTTCATTAGTTGACTGAGCACCGTATTTAGTTGCCATGTAGGAAGAGGTGACCTTACTGGAGGAAACATTCTAAAAAGCTCCTTGAGAAACTGTTTTATTACTCTGCAGGACCATAGGGATGGAGCTTTAGCTGTTCTGCGGAAACTGGAAATAGCAGCCAAATGGACCTTAACTGACGCGTGGGCTAAACCTGAGCGAGCCAAGAGAAGTAAATAGGGTAAGACTTCCTCAGGAAGAGAATGGAGAGGACTAACGTTAGTCGAGGCACACCACATGCAGAATCTTTTCCACTTCAAGGAGTAAGTCCTGTTAGTACTATCTGCTCTTGCTTTAGCCAGCACCTGTCAACAGTCCTGTGGGATTTTCAGGTGTTGAAATTCTCGGAACTCAGGCACTAGGCTGACAATTTCAGAGAACTGGGGTTCGGATGACACACTTGTCCCTGGTTCATTGTCAAGAGAGACGTAATTGGTCTGAGGTGAATCGGAGACTTGACTGACAGTAGGTGTAGTTCCGTGTACCAGTGCTGGCGAGGCCAGGTTGGAGCTATCAGAATGACTTTGCAGGCTTCTGTCTTTATCTTCTTTCACACTCGTGGCAGGAGAGGAATGGGGGGGAAAGGCGTAAGCAAATATGCCGGACCAAGCTATTGAAAAGGCATTCCTCCATGAACCCCGATGATGATGCCAACTTGCGAAGTACCGGCATTTTGCGTTTTCTGGAGATGCGAACAGATCTATGTTTGGCTTGCCCCATTGGAAGAAAATGTTGTCTAGAGTGTGCTGGTCCAGCTCCCATTTGTGGCAAGTAGTCTTTAGTCTGCTCAATTTGTCCGCTACGACATTTTGTTTTCCTGGGACGCACTCCGCTGATAAATGCACTTTGTGATGAATTGCCCAACGCCATATGAGTAGGGCTTCCTGAGAGAGCAGGAGAGATCTTGTTCCTCCCTGTTTGTTGAGGTAGTGCATTGTAGTGGTGTTGTCCGTCCTGACAAGCACCGATGTGCCCTGTATTTTTGGCAGAAAAGCTTGGAGCGCTAGGTAAACTGCTCGCAGCTCAAGAAGATTGATGTGAAGATCCTTGTGGGAAGGCGGCCATTTTCCGCTGACATGCAAGTCTTGCAGGAAAGCACCCCAGCCCTCTAGTGATGCATCCGTTGTAATCACGAGAGGAACAGCCTGTGATAGGAACGGTAGACTTCGCGATAGTTGGTGAGGTTGCGTCCACCAGTCCAAGGCCGTTATCATGGGAGGAGTAATTCGGATCAGATCGTCGAAAGAGCCCTCTATTTGTATCCATTGTTCGTTCAAAGCCTCCTGAAGAGGAAGCATTTGAAGCCGACAATGAGGTATGAGAGGGATACAAGAAGACATCATCCCTAAGAGGAATTTGAATAGGCGCACTGAAATGGACTTTCTTTTTTGGACCCTGCTTGCCAAAGATCTTATCCTCTGTTGTCTCTCTAGAGTAGGATAGGCCTTGTTTTCCATGGTGTCTAGGGTAGCCCCCAGAAACACCAGTCGGCGGGATGGTTGTAAAATCGACTTTTCTACATTTACAGTGAGGCCCAAGTTCTTGAAAAGTTGTAGGCAGGCTTTGGTGGATGCTTTTGCTGCTTCGTACGTGGGGGCTTTGAGAAGCCAATCGTCTAGGTAAGGGAACATTTGATGATGCTGCTGCCTTAGAAATGCTGCGACTGGTGCCAAACATTTCGTGAAAATACGGGGAGCCGATTTTAGTCCGAAGGGTAAGACGCGGAATTGAAAGTGACTGCCGGCCACTGTAAATCTTAAGAAACTTTTTGTGTTTTCGGCATATGGGTATATGAAAATATGCGTCCTGGAGATCCAGCGACATCATGTAATCGTTTCTGTTGAGGAGGTGAAGCACATCCTGAATAGAAATCATACGGAACGATTGTTTTTTGAGGAATTTGTTCAAGTTCCGCAAATCTAAGATCGGTCTCCAGTTTTCTAGCTTCTTCCGTATCAAGAAAAACCGGGAGTAAAACCCCTTTCCTCTCTGATTGAAAGGAAATTTTTCTATCGCTCCTTTTTGTAACATGTTGGTAACTTCCATCTTTAAGAGGTGTAGATGCTTCTGGAAGCGAGGCTGAGGAGGGTTCGTTGGCGGGATCTTTACAAATTCCAAAGAGTGTCCGAATTGGTTAAGGTTTAGGACCCATCGGTCCGAAGTGATTTCCCGCCACTGCTGTAAATAACAGGATATTTTGCCTCCCACCTGGGATGGAGCTAGTGGGATAGAGGCCGACAGCTGGGAGAGGTCATTGTCGTCGACCGGACTCCTTACCCTGGCGTCCTGATTTTCCTCTGAAAGAAGCCTTGTTGTAGGCTGCCGCAGGTTGTTGGCGGCTAGTATACTGTGGTCTATATTGTTGAGCGGACGCAGGATATGCTGAATAACGGGATTGTTGGTATCCTGATCTGTAAGATTGATAACCTCTTCCTCGTGAGCCATGAAAAGTAGTCTTCTTGTATTGTAAAGTCCCCAGAGACTTAGCCGGATCAGTATCTTTCTTGATGGTCTGCAAGGCTTCGTCAACATGGCTACCAAATAACTCTTCCCCATTGTAAGGGAGGTCAAGGATCTTTGTTTGTATTTCAGGTCTGAATGTGGTGGCTTTGAGCCAGCCTTCACGCCTCAAGACGGCCGCTCCTGCTAGCTGCCTGAACCCAGTGGAAGCTACATCCATAGCACAGTCTATCACTTCCGAGGCAGTCCATTCGCCCTCAAGAAGAATTCTTTTAGCTTCCTCCTTGTCATCTGTTGGAAGCTTGTCCAAAAGTGGTGACAAGTCCGACCACATCTGCCTATTATAACGGCTCAGTAAAGCCAGAGAGTTCGCTGCTCGGACCGTTATAGCAGACATCGTTGAAAAACGCTTGCCTATGTTGTCAAGCTTTCTTCCTTCTTTGTCAGGAGGAGCAGTCAGGAGAGCTGAAGGATTTTTAGAGCGTCGCTGCGCTGCTTGTGAAATTACAGAATCTGCTTTTGGGTGACCTATTAAACAGGCTGGAGCATCATCCGGAGCTTTATATTTTTTGTCTAGTCTCGGCAACACAGGTGTAACTGTTGCTGGATTTTGCATTATCCTTAGCCCCTCCTTCCATATGTAATCTATAATAGGCAAAGATCTTACTGTTTTTCTATAAGGCTCTTTGAAATCATACAGAAAACAGTCTTGCTGATGCATAGGCATTGGTAAATCAAAGCGCTTAGCAGCTCTCTCCAGAAGGTTGTGAAAACCCCCAATATCTTCCGGAGGTGAATCCGCTTGAATCTCTCCTTCCTCTATCTCAACTTCCTCATCAGAGGATGTTAACTGCTGGGCAGGAGGAGCTTGAGCAGGAAGCTGGACCCTAGGAGACTGTTGAACAGGAGAACGAATCTGTATCTGTGGAATAACAGGCAGAGGAGGCGGAGTCTGTTGGATATTCTGCTCTGGCGGAAATCTCCTCTTGTAGTCCGCCAGCATAAATTGCAGGTCGGTCATCAGACTTGACGGGAGGCACATCATCTCCTGTTGGTGATATTGCTGTTGCGGATGGTAATATTGACGTCCATAACCATCATCCTCATCAGACTCTTCTTGATATTTGACATGAAGATCAGATGGGCTCAAGGCTGCCCCAAAAAGGCTATCTTCATCAAATTCTTCGTCCTCCTCATCCTCTTCTTCCAAAAACTGTGATGGCAAAAGGGCTTGCACCCGACTAGGTGAGGTTACAGCTGGTGTTAACAGCAATTTTGAAAATTTTTGCTTTTCCTTCCTCATCGACGGTGTCGTCGATGAGCTCGTCGACGATTTCATCACCGCCGGACTAATTTTCATTGACGAAGGCTGCTTCTCTTGCTCCGTCGACGGAATTGTCGTTGTCGACGGCAAACTGCCGGCAACAGGGATCTTCATCGACGGTAATGCCGATGACAGTTCTATCGCCGACGCTGCTCCTCTTGTGGACGCCGTCGTCGACGAGCCCTCCGTCGATGAGCCCTCCGTCGACGGGATCGACGGGAGTGGTGTCGTCGACGGATGGGTCGTCGACGGAAGTTGACCCCTCGTCGTCGATGAAGATTTCGACGACACGATTTGCTTCGTCGACGGTAAAAGTACGTTACCCATCGACGATGTGGTCGTCGACGATGACATCGATGCCGCAGCAACCGTCACAGTGATGATTGAAGACACCGTCGTTGCCACTGGAATCACCTCAGGTGATGATCTTCTCTTCGACAGTGGTGTCGTCCACGGGCTGCTCAAGTGCGGAGCTGAGGTAGGTTTTTTGAAGGTATGCTTCAATTTCATAGGTGTTGTTCTAGGTTCTGAAACTTATTTCTTGACCTTTAAAGCCTTCTTTTCCTCATGAGAGGCTTTGGTGGTAGTTTCAGTCTGTTTCTGAGAGGGGTCAACAGACTTTTTTGACGCTTTTTTAGGTGGGTGCGACGATGAGCCCGCAGAGTCATCTAAAGGTCACTTCTGAGGTGTTCTTGAGGAGGCTTTAGACGATGTATCAATCTCCTCATCAGATACCACATCTCTATTTTTCAGTCTCTGAAGCCACAAGATCAGTCTCTGAAGCCACAAGAGAAGCCTTCCTTCTCGGTCTTTAAGAGTCTTAGTAGAAAAGGTACGACATACCTTGCACTCCTTTGGCTTGTGGTCAGGGTATAAACAGTATAAGCAGTCCTTATGCTTATCGTCAATATGCAACCTTTTCTTCCTGCAGGTTCCACAGGCTCTGAATAAACCTTTTTTAGGTGTCTCTGACATGGTGGACGTCAGTTTGAATCACCTTAAAATAACTCCAATGAGTTGGTAGAAATTTTAAATGGTCCAAATCTTGAAAAGAGAAGAAAACTGAGCAGAGCTCAGTGGAGACTCCCTTAGCACGACGTGCGGTAGAAAATCTGAGGGACTGGAGCCTCTCCCAGGAAGGTTCTACAGGGTGGTCTCTTCTGATTGGTTGAGTTTTAAGTTTGGTCCTTTTTTATTAAAGGACAGAGATATGTTATAAAAGATTATTAGGCCTAGGCCTTATGTGTCTATGTCTATTGAGACTATTATTTTTTATAATACCGGGGTCTCCCATCTCGACGACGGGGAATGATTCAAGCATGTGAATCTATGAAAGTTCCAATACTGGAGTAAATCAGTATGTATCCTTCGTCTTCACGCATTAATGAATAACAAATCTGCGTATACAGTAGGGTCAATAACTCAGTCCTCTTACAAAAATATACAGCAATCCAGTTAACATCTATAATCGATCCATCTTTATGCATATTTCTTCATTGCAATCCAACCCCACGAGTGTCTACCATGATACATTTCTCCAAACTTATAAGCTATCTGTGTCTGCCAGTTCCCCCTGTTAACCCTCTCCCCCTCCCAACTAAAACCCCCCTCCAACCCCCCTCCATGTCCGGTGTACGGTCTCAGGTTGTGTATCCTTGACTCTTGTCCTCCCATTTTGTTTCCATTCAATGCCTCTTATGTCAACGATGGCTGATCCCCCCTGCCCTTTGAGTATCATCCGGTTCACTCCCAGACTGTGTGTTTCCCCCAGTATCTTCTTGGTCTGCATCTTCATGTCACGCCTCCCCACTCGCCAGCTCTCCCACCATTGCCCTCCAGGCCTGTAAGTCGTCTTCTAACTTTTCGTCTCGTCTGGTCTGCTGCATTCGAATCACCTCAGCTGTTGCCCATTCCTTTACGTCTCTTACCCTTTGTGTCAGTTTAGGAGGTCTGCGGCTCAGCCACAAAATGGCAATCCGTCGCTTCGCTAGCACTAGTCCCAGGAGGACAAACTTCCTGCTAAGGTTCTTATTCTTAGGTCGGGGCAGCAACCCCAACAACACTACCCGGATCTCTCCTGCTATCTCCCAACATGTTACTCCCTGCAACGCAGTCAGGACATCGGTCCAATATCCCTGCAGCATCGGGCAAGCCCAGACCATGTGAATAAATGTAGCTTCTGTCGCCCCACATCTAGGACATTGTCCCGGACATTCTGGGTAAATCTTATGTAGCAACTTGGGGGTCAGAAACGTTTGATGTACGTAGTTAAATTGGATTAACTTGAACCTCGTGTTCGCGCTTACTTGCTTGACCCCTTCGTGGATCCTGACCCAGTCTCTTTCAGTAATATTGTCATCCGTCAGTGCTTCCCACTTGGCTTGAATTGGCAGTACCCCGACCGCCCTATCGTCCCTTATTGCCCTATAAAGATGGGAAATTAGTCTGCGGCCCTTGCCCATTGTTAACAAGGTCTGTAACGGCTTTGAGACAGGTGGTTCGTCCGGGAACATAGGCCACAGTTCCCTCGCCACCTGCGCTATCTTCCCGTTTTGTAAGAACTGGCCTGGACCCAACTCAAAGGTTTCTATTGCCTGTTCACGTGTAATATACTGTGTGTTGTCGTAGAGGTCGCCCATAGTCAGACAACCCCCGTCCTGCCACCTCCGCACTGACATAGATGCAAGATCTGTTGAAAAGGTCGGACGACCCACAGGGGCATGTCCGGGGCATACGGGGCTCTCTTCAGCACTCTCCGGACCACCAGTTCCCACATCTCCGCCACATGACGAACAATATATGGGCATGTCGAAGGGACTTGCGCCCCCATCATTAACAGGTCAGGCAACTCCCTGTCTCCCAAGGTCCCCGCCAGCAGGGCCTTTTCCCAATTATCATCCCCATCCAACCAGTGTATTGCGTGTTGTAGTTGTGAGGCCGCGTAATAATATTCCAAACACGGGACCTCTAGACCTCCGTTTCGCCATGTTCTTTGTAAAGTGGTCAAACTGACCCGCTTACGTTTAGGTCCCCAGAATAAATCAATTAGCAGCCTGTCCAGTGTAATAAAGAAGTGTCGGGGGATCTTAAAGAAGGAGTGCTGCATCGCGTACAAACATCTAGGTCGGACCGCCATTTTAATCAGAGCTATCCTCCCCATAAGTGACAAAGGCAACTCCCGCCAAAAACGCACCGAACCTCGCAGTCCCTCCACTACTCTACCGATGTTAAGCTCCAAGTATTGGTCGGCTGGTTCCGCCAGGTTGACCCCCAAATACCGAGGTGTAGTCCTCACCCACGGGAGCCCCACCACCGGCAATTCCTCGTCTGGGCGCAAGGCCAATCTCCCCAATGGCACCAGCTTAGACTTTCCCGGGTTAATCCCCAGGCGCGACACGTGACCGAACCTCTCCAGGGCCTCCAACAGAATCGGTACCGCACCAGCCGGGTCCCGGACATACACCAAGGTGTCGTCCGCATACATGGACACCACATGATTAGTCTTGCCTAGCGCAATCCCGAAGGCCTCCAACCCTGTTCGTAAACCCGCAGCAAGGGGCTCCATTGCCATGGCAAAAAGTAGAGGCGACAATTGGCACCCCTGCCTGGTACCCCGTTGCAACCGAAAGGCCTGCGACACCAATCGTCCCACTCTGATCCTAGTCCTGGGTGCCGAATATACCAACTGCACCCACCGCAAGAACTATGTCCCCAGCACCCGCAAGACCTCCCAGAGGTACACCCACCCAACCGAGTCGAACGCTTGTTCAATATCTAAGAGTGCCAAAGCGCACTCCTCCTGGTGAATCATTGGTGAGTGCCAAAAATGAGCCAATCGCTGTAGATTAAGGGCCGTGCTACATTTGGGGACGAAACCCGCCAGGTCGGGATGGATCAGACGCTGCATGTATCGTGCCAGTCGTGTCGCCATGATTCCACTGAGGACGTTCATATCATTATTTAGCAAGGATATGGGCCTATATGACCCCGGAAGCTGAGCGTCTCTATCCGCCTTAGAAAGCATGACCACCACTGCTTCGTTCATAGAGGACGGGAGTGTCCGGTGATGGAACGCCTCATTATATTCCTCCATGAGGCGGTCTGCTAGAATATGAGCAAATTTCTTCCAGAATTCGGCCGGTAGGCCATCATTCCCGGACTCTTAGCCGATTTCAGGGATTTGATACCCCCGGTATTTCCTCCTTCGAGATCGGTTCATCCAGCGCTTAGCTGGCCTCATCCTCCAAACGAGGGAGGTTCAGAATAGTAAGAAACCTCTACATCTCCTCTGGGGCCGGAGAGGGGTGCACCGCGTATACTTCAGCTAGATGATCCGCCAAAGTATCCAGGATGCCTAGCTGGCTGAACACCATATGCCCTTCCGTGGTTTTCATCTGTATGATAGGAGAGGTCGGCATCTCGTTGCGTATCAGTCTCGCCAACAGTGCCCCAGAGCGGTCCCCCTCCACGTGTAAGCGCTGTCGATATGTGGTATAGTGGAACTTCGAGGCGGCACAGCGCCGCCAATAATTCCTCCTGTGCCTCCCGCCACTCGTTTAAGCGGTCCGGCGCTGTAGGCAGCACCCCTTCCAGCTCAGCTAACCTCCTCTCAGTAATCTGAATGTCCCGTTCAAGCTGCTTCCGAACCCCATAGGTCGTGCTGAGACAAAACCCACGTATCACCACTTTCATTGCCTCCCACTATCTCGGCCCTTATTAGTTCCCAAGCTGACTATGCACATTTCCTCTATTTCTCTGTGTCGACATGTTTAGAATGTGGTGGAGAACCAAGCTATCAATCTGGCTATTAGATGACCTCGATTTAAAAATGTCCTACAGCTCTTTGCGGCATGCATTGGCTATCCATCAACAACCAAAGGTCCTTAAAGTTTATCTGCACAATACACTATGTTTGACATGAATATGGTGCATTTAGCAAATCTCATATGGCTTTCTTATTGACTTTGTACTTATACAGATAAGGTGGCCAGTTTGAGTTGGGTTACATGTATCTTCAGATTTCTAAATTAGAATTATGTATTTGATGATTTCTGCCTGCTTTTAGGCTGGGGTTGATCACTTAATTTAAGTTAGACTTTGGTTACAGGTTTTAACAAAGGATTTGGCGTGAGTGTTGAGTTCCAATGGTAGTTTCTCTTTTCTTAAGGCAGCTGTTTGAAGCGTTGCATGGCTCCTGAGAAGAGGATGAGGTCACCCCCTTCAACAAACTATTTAATAGCTAGCAAGCTATTTTGAAATCATATCTCGCATCGGCAGATATCTTGCCATTCTGAGGTTTTTGTATACCAAATGCCTTTTGCATACACTGGCACTGAGAGCTGCACAAGTTCTTTTAATCTTGATGAAAATGCAGTTAACGGTGGCAGTGCAGTAAACAATCGCCAGTGGAATGTTGGAGGAATTTTGTTTGTGAATTCTAGTGTTAAAAAATGTATAGGTTTGCTAGGTTTCCCTAGGTGCCGGCTGAGCTAGGGATCAAAATCCACAGCTCGGCACTTTGAAAAAAAAAGGGTCAGTTTTCACTGTAAAAATGTGGTGTGTCCATGTTGCGTTTTGGCCAGTTTGCTGTTGCGGGCACTAGGCCTAACCACACAAGTGAGGTACCAATTTTATCGGGAGAATTTGGGGAATGCGAGGTAAAGAAATGAATTCCGCATTAGCTTTATATCATTGTAAACAAGATTTGAGGGTCATTGACACTCCACAGAAGGTGGAAAGTAATCAGTATGTGTTCTTTGAAAAAAGATTGGGCAGTGGCAGGAGGATGATGGATATCCGATGCAGAACTTTGAGTGTGATCATCATCTTGACTATGTCTGATCTGCTCAGAGAGGACAGGTTTAATAGAGACCAGGGAACTATTCTACATCTAACCTTCTGAATGATCTCTTTTTAGTTTAAATTTTAGCGAGTATCACAGTTTCTTTAAAAATAGCATTCCTAAATAAGAGCTATTGGAGAGGCTCAGGATGGTTGAGACAGATTGGTTAATGGCAGGATTTCAGTTATGTCTTCATTTAGTGTATCTGCTCTAGCATAAGTCTCTGCTGAGTTTGGGACATAAAGCCTAAATATTAGGGCTAATCTTGATCTAATCAACATCTGGGACAAGAAAACTACTTTTGTACCAGCACATTCAATGCAGACATCTCCACACTCGCAACATTCAGCGACTAAGACAACCATGTCGAGCTTCTGGGGCCTGTTATGTCCTGGAACACGTGGTTTTCCCTCCCACCAACCACAACATAAACATTTGTGGCAGCAGCTATCTTTTGACACCCAGTAGGGATGTTACCACAACTACTCTACAGCTTTACTGCTGCCTGTACTCGCTGCATACTCTATTCTAACAATGGAGAGGTGTACATCAGTGCAAAGGCATTCAGATCTGCTGAAAAAGCAAAAGTAAGTATCCACGAAGGCAACCTCAGTTCTGATTTCCTAGGCAGACATACGAATGCTCCTGACTTCAAGGTCAGTCAGAGCAACTGTTCTACTACAACGCCGTTACGAGATCAGTCAACACCTACTCCACAGCTCAGATTAAGCAATCTCGTAAACCTCTGCACCAGCCGAAACACATTTCAATGCATTAAAATAGTCACAGCAAGTACTGCAAATGTGAGAAATAAAAATTGGTGCAAACATTTCAATGCGAATCAGATGGGGAAACAGGAATACAACGAAAGAAACTTCAATAAAAGCATTAGGTGCTGCTAAGCCACCAATGTGAAAAATAAATGATGCACGTAAAAAAGGAAAATAAGACTAAACACAATGAAATTAAAGTGAATAGAAACAAGGAAAATTAAACCGCTGCAGACAGGAGAAGACATGGTGTAAAAAGCACATTAATTAGGCTTGCACGTTGCTACACAACACATATTGTGGAAAAAAGTGTATGACTCTGAATGTCACATGAACAATATCTGAATAAGAAAATAGGGAAGTAAAGGACACTTAGTGTAGCAGAAGAAATACATGGAAGAGGAGGAAATAAAAGACTACTGAAAGAGCACTAAGTAACATCAGTAAATATAAAACTGAAAGAGACTTCCAACAAAGTAACGGCAGAGAATTCTGGAGCAAAAATGGCATACCCCACAAACTGCACTAGCATGGACGCCTCTCCTGGCCAATGCCAAGCAGAAACAGTCTATTAAGATGGCACCAGCAAACTGCACTAGCACCGAACCAGTTCAATACTCAATATGGTGAACAGATCATAAATACTAGGAATTGGGTGACAGAACCATCTCTCCATTTCTATCTACTGGGAAATCAGTCAAGTATGATATCTTCAATGCACTCAACTCAAACAGCAAAACACCCCAAAAATTGTTGCAGGACATCCAAAAGACCTTGGCAACAGCAATAAAAAAAAAAAAAAGAATATAAGAATATATGGGATCCAATGAGGAGGAAAAAAAGCAACAGGATTACTCTCCTAATAAACTTCATGTCTAAATTTCGTGACCTCTCAACTGCTGACTATCAGGAGCTTACCGCATAGGGCAAAATCTTCTGGCAACATTAAACCAAGAGGCATTATAATCTACTTCCTTGACTATACAAGCCCAACTGATCCTAGAAACAAGCAAGCAAGCAAGGTAACGATGTGTCTGGTAGAGACATATGTTAGTTGTAGATTCCTTACCTTACCTGGCGTCAGTCTGGATCCGGAGATTTTTTCTTCAGTGCTACCCCTGCGTGTCGTTAGGTGGCGTCGGTCAACTCTGCACCCGCCGTCGTGGGAGCCGGGATGACGTCGCGGTGCGTGCGGACGTCAGTTCTTAACACAACTTTCCACGCCAGAAGCGCAGAGCCATGAAAGACACTTACCAATGGTGCGTCAAAACTAGGGCCCTGTAAGGGAGTCCCTACCCCTAGAAATCAGTTCACAGAGCGGGGAGGATGGGTGAGGCGGTAAGGAATCTACAGGTAACATATGTCTCTACCAGATAGATCGTTACCAAAGGTAAGTAACTTCTTCATCTGATGGAGACTGTTAGTTGTAGATTCCTTACCTTAGAATAAATACCCCAGCAATACCATCCCAGAGGAGGGTCTGCGAACCAAGATCATACCAGAAAGTCCTGGATGACCGAACGGGCAAAGTACCTATCCCTCCGGACTTGGGTGTCCAGGCAGTAGTGTCTGGTAAATGTGTGCAAGGATGCCCACGTATCTGCCTGACAGATGGCAAAGACTGGGATTCCAGGTGCTAATGTCGTGGTTGCCACCATTGCTCTGGTGGAATGAGCACGCAACCCCACAGGAGGGTCCTTCTTCGCCAAAGCATAGCATATTTTAATGCAAAGGACAACCCAGCGGGAGATGGTCCGTTTTTGAACAGCCCAACCTTTTTTGGCACCCACAGACAATGAAGAGTTGCTCATCCACCTGCAAGTCTTTTGTGCGATCAAGATAAAAAGACAATGCACGTTTGGGGTCCAGATAGAGCAGTCTCTCCTCCTCCTCCTTGGAGGGATATGGGGGTGGATAAAAGGTGAGCAGAGTGATAGATTGTCCCACATAAAAAAGTGTGACGACCGTAGGAAGGAATGAAGGTCTGGTCCGAAGCACCACTTTATCCAGATAGACAAGATAGAAAAGGGGGCTTAGAAGATAAAGCCTGCAGCTCGCTGACCCTGCGAGCAGAGGTGATGGCAACAAGGAAGGCAGTTTTGAGAGTCAGCAACCTGAGGGGACAGTTATGAAGAGGCTTAAAGGGAGTACACATAAGAAAAGTGAGAACCAGATTTAAGTCCCATTGGGGCATTACGAAAGAAGATGGAGGGAACAGATGAGTAAGGCCCTTAAAGAATCTGTTAACAATAGGAGACTTGAATAAAGAGGGCTGATCTGGTAGCCGAAGAAAAGCTGAGATGTTTGCAAGATATCCTTTAAGACGACCCAAAGCAGATCCCTGCCAGGCCAAAGAAGGAATGTTCAAAAGGAACTCAGAAAGAGGAGCAGAAAGGGGGTCAACAGCCTTTGCTGTGCACCATGCCACAAATTTGTTCCATCTACAGGCGTATACCATTTTAATGGATGGACGCCTGGCTGCCAAGATAACATCACAGACTTCGGGCGGAAGGTTGAAAGCTGTACTGCCGCCGCTCAATCTCCACGCAAGGAGGTGGAGACTGGATAGGTTCGGGTGAAGAAGCATCCCCTGCTGCTGCATCAGAAGATCCTCCCAAAGGGGAAGTCTGATCGGAGGATCGATGGCTAATGCTCAGAAAGTTGGGGTACCAGACTCTTCGTGGATAGTCTGGAGCTACAAGAATGACTAGAGCCCGGTCGTGCTTGATCTTCTTGAGCACTTTGGGCAGAAGTGCTACAGGCGGAAAGGCGTACAGGAGGCCGAAGCGTCACTCGCGATGAAAAGTGTTGCTGAGCGAGCACTGCCTTGGAAACTCCAACACGCAAAACTGCTGACATTGTGTGTTCTCTTCGGAGGCCAACAGATCTAACCAAGGCTCTCCCCACCGCTGAAAGAGACCTTGCGCCACCTTCGGATGGGGACGCCAGTCGTAATCGACTAGTCACAGACGGCTGATTTCGCTCTCCCTGGCGTTCAGTGAGCCCGCCAGGTGTTGAATCACCAGGGTTATGTCCTGATGTTCCAGCTATGTCCAGAGGCGAAGAAGCTCCTGACAAAGGGTCCACGAACCCACCCCGGCCTGTTTGTTGCAGCACCACATGGCGGTGGTGTTGTCGGTGAACACCTGCACCACTTTCCCCTTGAGAGAGGAAAGGAATGCTTTCAGTGTCGGTCTGATTGCTTTGAGCTCCAAAAGGTTGATTTGGAGACCGGACACCGCCAGAGACCAGACGCCTCTGATCTCCGCCTCTTCCAGGCGGTCGCCCCATCCCAGAAGTGACGCATCCATCACCACTGTTAAATCTGGTTGGGGAGGGTAGAGGGATCTGCCTCTGACCCAATTGGTTCGTTAGCCAACACGGCAGTTGGTGCGCAGTTCACTCTGAGATCTGGACGTAGTCGGAAAGATTCCCCTGATGCTGAGCCCACTGGAACTTCAGGTCCCACTGCAGAGCCCGCATATGCCATCTGTCATGATCCACCAGCAGGATGCAGGAGGCCATGAGGCCCAGCATCCTCAGTCATTCTCGCCAAAATCCGGGATAGAGGCGGAAACATCTGTATCATAGCCCGAATATCCCAGACTCGCAGCTCGGGAGGATAGGCCTGAAACAGCACTGTGTCCAGAATCACCCCTATGAAAGGGACCGTCTGAGAGGTAGTCAGGTGTGACTTCGGCCTGTTGATAGTGAACCCCAGCGAATACAGGAGGTCCGCCGTAGTCTGGAGGTGGGAGACGACAGCCTGGGGCGAGCCAGCCTTCAACAGCCTGTTGTCGAGATAGGGGGAAGACTGGAACCCCTGATCTGCGCAGATGAGCTGCAACCAACGCCATCACCTATGTGAACACCCGAGGGGCACTGGTAAGGCCAAAGGGGAGCATGGTGAACTAAAAATGCTTGTGGCCCACCGTGAACCGAAGGTAACGTCAGTGGGCTGGCAGGATGGGGATATGAAAATAAGCGTCCTGCAAGTCCAATGCCACCATCCAGTCTCCTGGGTCGAGTGCAGATAGAACTTGGGCTAGGGTGATCATTTTGAACTTCTCCGGCTCTGTGTCCACTTCAGGGATGAGGATGGGGTCGGCGCTGACCGGGGGCACGGTCAACGCCGGGAGCGCCGTCATCGGGATCGACGTCGGGGAAGGTCTAGTGAGATCGACCGGTGTCAATCCGGATCCAGACCTGGATCCATGCGGGCCCTCCCGAGCCGGGGCCGGACCTGCTGGCATGGAAGTCCCAGAGCCCCCGACCGACTCCGCGGGGCCAGAAGGCTCACCGGCAGAGCAGGCTGCCCAAAGATGAGGTACAAGGACTCATAAAACTTCTGGATCTGGGCAGGAGTCACTCCGGCTCCTGGAAAGGCAGGGAGGCGTGGAGCCGTCTCAGAAGTAGGCGCCAGAGACGGAGCCTTTGAGCGACGACGCTTGGGATCCCGCGTCGGCCGACTGACGAGGAGAAGTCGAAGAACGCCTCTGCTTCTTCGACTTCTTCTTGTGCTTCCCTGCCTTACCCGAAGATCACCACAATGACTTGGAGTGCGAGGAGTGTGGGCTCCGCGACCGTTCGAGACCTTCCCTTCGAACAAGAACGGAAGCAACACAAAGCCGAGCGCCGGGCCTCCAGCAGCTTTCGGGACCGCTCCCACAAAGCCTTCATGTTCATGGCCCGGCACTCGGAGCACGACTTCGGGTCATGATCGTGCTCCAGACACCAAAGGCACATGAGGTGTGGATCCGACAAGGACATCGCAAGACGACAGGAGGCGAAGGCTTGAAGCTGGTCCGACGTTAGGACATCCCTCCACGCACCAAGAGTTTAAAGAATCCAAAAAGACTAGCCAAAAAATGGCTAAAGGGGAGCCCTCTCCAGATCTGCGCTTAGTCTGGCGCAGAAAAAGAAATAACTGACGAAAGCGTGCATGAGCGGCATCTATGTAGGTCACGCAATGTCATCCAGGCGCCCACGGCTGATGCGGCGCCGACCGACGCTACCTAACAACGCACAGGGGTAAAATCTCCGGATCCAGACTGACGCCTGGGGAAAATTCTAAGGTAAGGAATCTACAATTAACAGTCTCTATCAGATATATCTAACAACAACAGTCAGAAAGACAAAACTATTGGAAACTATACTTAACTTTAGCAAAACACCAGGCAGATGCAGATTCACACAAAACTAAAATATTTGTAGAGCCTGAATATTTTCAGACATTTTCGTACCCCTGTCCGCGCAGGCAGTGGAGACCAACTAACTGTGGTCCTCATGAACCACATCCTCACATCAACCTGAAGCCCTCAATCATTTTAAAATGCCCCAGCAACAACCAAAATTAGCCAACAACCATATTTTCTTTCTACATCAATGTGAATTAAACCTACACTCTGTGGAAAACTCCAGATGGTAACTTGTAGGGTGATGCACACTTAAGTAGTATTAGTATTATGTGCATTCTCTCCTGGTCAGAGACCTGCTCTCCCCCCGCAACTCCGCTGTCAAGTTCCACCGCTCCGGCACTGTGCTCTGGGCGCTGCTGCCCAGGTAGGTGCTGAGGCCCTCCTCCACCTGCAGGCTCCTGCCTGCGCCTCATCCCTGGTGGTCCAGTGGGAGAGCCTTGCTCTTCTGCTGGCCGCTGTTGTCTCTGTCTTTGTGCCACTTTGCTGTTTTATTTCTCTGTGCCCATGTCTGTCTTTGTGCCACTTTGCCGTTTTATTGTGTTTTTTCTGTCTCTCTTGTGCCCGTGTCTGTCTTTGTGCCCATTTCTGTTCTTTCTGTCTCTTGTGCCCGTGTCTGCCTTGTGCCTTTTTCTGTTCTTCTGTCTCTCGTGTGCCCGTTTTCTGTCTCAGTGCCCTTCCCACCGCTGCTGCCCCCGCGCCCCTCCCCCTGCCGGTTCCCGCTTCCCGCCTCCCAGCTGCGCTTCCCTCCCCCCTCCCAAACTTAATGGTGGCCGCTTCGAGGGAGTGCGAGCAAGACCCCTGACCTCCTGGTCAGAGACCTGCTCTCCCCCCGCAGCTCCGCTGTCAAGTGCCACCGCTCCGGCACTGGGCGCTGCTGCCCAGGTAGGTGTTGAGGCCCTCCTCCACCTGCAGGCTCCAGCCTGCGCCTCATCCCTGGTGGTCCAATGGGAGAGCCTTGCTCTTCTGCTGGCCGCTGTTGTCTCTGTCTGTCTTTGTGCCACCTTGCTGTTTTATTTCTCTGTGCCCGTCTCTGTCTTTGTGCCACTTTGCCGTTTTATTGTGTTTTTTCTGTCTCTCTTGCGCCCGTGTCGGTCTTTGTGCCCCTTTCTGTTCTTTCTGTCTCTCTTGTGCCTTTTTCTGTTCTTCTGTCTCTCTTGTGCCCATTTTCTGTCTCTGTGCCCTTCCCGCCGCTGCTGCCCCCGCGGCCCCTCCCCCCCCCCCCCCTGCCGGTTCCCGTTTTCCAGCTGCGCATCCCTCCCCCCTCCCCTACTTAATGGCGGCCGCGCCAAAGGCAAGCCCATCTGCGCCCGTCCGCAACTCGACCACGGCCAGCGCCAGGAACCCTGGATCTACGACCCCCCACCACTACAACACCGCTGCCCTCCTCGCACTCAACCCAGGAAGAAACAACTACTGCCAGAGATCGACGCTGAACTCCACCCACGGCCAGTTCTCCTGCCTACACTGCCGACAATCCTTCACCATCAACAGCCCCCCCACGACCGCTGAACCCACGCTGGACTCCCGCACCACCGAAGCCCTGACGTGCATCCTCCTCAACGTGCGCTCCCTCCACAGACACGCCACGGAGATCTGGGACCTGCTCGACACCCTCTCGCCAGACGTCGTCTTCTTCACAGAAACGTGGACCAACACCACCTCCGCCCCGACATTGCCACCGCCATCCCCGACGGATACAAGATCCAAAGAAAGGACCGCCCCCACCGCCCAGGAGGAGGACTCGCCATCGCACACAAGAGCTCCCTCCGACTCTCCATCTCCTGCACGAGCAACCCCCTCTCCAACACAGAGCACCTCCACTTCCAGATCCAAACCAGCCCCAGAACCCCGCTGCGCGGGACCCTCGTCTTCAGACCCCCCGGCCCTCGCGCCTCTTCCGCCACCACCATTGCCGACCTCGTCGCACCCCACGCCGTCGCCTCCACAGACTACATTCTCATCAGAGACCTGAACTTCCACCTCGACAACCGCAGCGACCCCGACTCCACCACCCTCCTTGACAACCTCGCCAACCTCGGACTGAAGCAGCTCGTCACCACCCCCACCCACAGAGCCGGACACACCCTCAACCCCATCTTCGCAAGAGGGACAAACATTCACTTCAGCCACACCACGCAGCCCCTCTGGACAGACCACCACTGCGTACACTTCACCTTCACCACCACCACCGCACCCAAACCCGCCCCGCTCCCGCCACAAAGGAACTGGAGCAAGATCACAGAGGAACACCTCAACACCACCCTCCTCCACAAACCCCCTCCGTCACGACCAACGCCAACTCCGCAGCCAAAGAACTACACCGCTGGATCGCTGGCTGCACTGACAAGCTCGCACCCCTCTGCCTCCCCGTCAAACAACGCCCCCTGAAGGCCGCCTGGTTCACCTCTGACCTCCAAGAAGCCAGGCGCTCCTGCAGACGCCTTGAGAAACTCTGGCGGAACAGGAAAACCACCGAAGACCAGAACAACTACAGGAACGCCATGAATGAATACCACCAGCGCATAAGAGCCACCAAGCAAGTAACGCAAAAGAACTCTTTAACGTCATACAGCATTCACCAAACCCCCCAGCGAAGCCACGGACGTCTCACCATCTCAGGACCTCTGCTACAAGCTCAGTTCCTACTTCCACCTGAAAATCAAGGCCCTCTATGACAACTTCAGCGAACAGGCTCCGGACACCTCCCCCCTCTCCACCACCGACAACCATCCGACCATCACCACCTGGAAACCTGCCTCCACTGAAGACACCGCCACGACCATGAAGAACACCCACTCAGGAGCCCCCACTGACCCCTGCCCACCGCACATCTACCACAGAGCCACCGCCGCCACAGCACCCGAACTAGGCCGGACCATCAACACCTCCCTCGAATCCGGCATCTTCCCCGACGAATGGAAGTGGGCAGACGTCAAGCCCCTCTTCAAGAAACCCTCGGCTGACCCGACGGACCTGAAAAACTACCGGCCCATCTCTCTCCTTCCCTTCGCAGCCAAAGTCACCGAGAGATTCATCAACGCCCAGCTGAACACCTTCATCGAATAGAACGCCATCCTTGACTCCTCCCAATCCGGATTTCGCAGCAACCACAGCACCGAGACCGCCCTCCTCGCCGCCACAGATGACATCCGCATGCTACTCGACCAGGGCCACACTGCAGCCCTCATCCTACTAGACCTCTCCGCAGACTTCGACACCGTCTCACACCGCACTCTCGCAGCCAGACTCCACGACGCCGGTATACGAGGAACCGCCCTCGACTGGATCCGCTCCTTTCTCTCCGGCAGAACCCAAAGGATCAGACTCCTTCCCTTCCTCTCCGAACCGACAGAGATCAACTGTGGAGTATCCCAAGGATCCTCGCTCAGCCCCACGCTCTTCAACATCTACATGGCCCCCATCGCCGCCATCGTCAGACAGCATGGGCTCAGCATAGTATCTTACGCCGACGACACCCAGCTCATCCTCTCTCTCACGAAGAACCCAGAAGACACCAGACTCAGCTTCCAAAAAGGAATGAAAGACGTCGCAGCCTGGATGAGCAACAGCTGCCTAAAACTGAACTCCGAGAAGACCGAGGTCCTTGTCCTCGGACCCTCCCCCACTGCGTGGGACAGCTCCTGGTGGCCCCCTGCCCTCGGAAACCCACCCACCCCGACGGACCACGCCTGGAACCTCTGCATCATTCTAGATTCCTCTCTCACCTTGATCCACCAGATCAACGCCGTCGCCTCCACCTGCTTCAACTCCCTCTGCATCCTCCGCAAGACCTTCAAGTGGATCCCCCAGAATGCAGAAAGACCGTCACCCACGCACTCATAACCAGCAGACTGGACTACGGCAACGCCCTCTACGCCGGAATCAACAAAACCCTGCTACACAAGCTCCAAACCATCTAGAACACCTCAGCCAGACTCGTCCTCGGAACCCCACGGCACGAGCACATGACTCAGCACCTATGAGACCTCCACTGGCTCCCCATCGAGAAGAGAGTAACCTTCAAGCTACTCACCCACGCCTACAAATCCCTCCACAACATCGGACCCAAATACCTCAACGAAAGAGTCTCCTTCCACGTACCCAAAAGGAACCTCTGCTTCGCCGACCTCGCCCTGGCAGAGACCCCACGCTTCCGCAGAACCAGAGCAGGCGGAAGAGCCTTTTCCTACGTCGCAGCAAAGACCTGGAACGAGCTCCCAGTTAACATCAGACGCTCTGCTCCCCCACTCTGCAGACCTTTAGGAAGAGCCTCAAGACCTGGCTCTTCCACTGATCCGGAGCTGCACCCCCCCGGCGCCTTGAGACCCTCACGGGTGAGTAGCGCGCTTTATAAACCTCTGATTGATTGATTGATTCTATTCACAGCCATTTTGGCTACCCTCTTATCTCAATATAGGCAGCTGGGGGAAAGAAGTTACAAACATTGAGCATCTGAACTGAATTTGACATACATTACGAATGAAAAAGTGACCACCCAAGAAATAGCTCTATAAAAGAAATGTCAAAATGTGAAGGCATGCAGAGGAATGGAAGAGTCGTGATTAGCCAGAAAATGTAGTATTCAAAAACGACACACACAACAAAGGTGAAGAGCATGGTTCGGAGACACACTCAATAATAACTTTTGAAATACATTAAATGTAATGTAGAAAGTAAAAGGGGTCAACCAAAATTAAGAGACAAATGACAGCATTGCACCTAAACTGAATTGATGCTAACATTACCTTCATTTTCGAAACCCATCTGGACGAGAAGCAATCGACTAAACTCAAAATAAACAAAGGGTTGGAGAAGTAAACTTCTCACGATAGAGATGAAGAAAAATGGTATCACCATCCTGCTACATTAAAACCTCAATGCCTCTGTGAAACTTCGCCTTTAAATGGAGAAAGGAAATGGACGAAGGCCAATATATCCATCCTAATGTTTAAGATTGGACATCAGCCAACCCAACATTTTGGAAGTAAGTGCACAAATGCATTAGGAAAACACCACAGCACCCTAATCACATGATAGGTGGTGACTACAATGCCTACCTAAATCCCACAAACCGAGAGAAAGAGAAATTCCTAACAAAAACCAGAAAGCATTCAAGAAACTATTACCAACAAAGGTGTAAGACTTGTGGTACATTGCAGAGCCAGGCTAACAAGAATGTACTTTTCAGTCAAATTCTCATGCCTCTTGTATGAGAATTAATAATCTCTATTTAACAGAACTGTGGTGCCCAACACAACTGAAGCATTGTTACAGTATCTGATCACACACATATCAGAAGAAAAACATCTAGAAGACACCGAGACTGAACAGTGCATTTCTCAGCCTGAGACTGCTGGTTACGGAAACTGAAAACTTCTAGTCGTTTATCGCATATCCAAGAAAGAGAAGTCCAAAATCATATCCATCAAGGACTAAACCGGAAAGATTAAAAACTATAAGACTTTCAGATCGCTACACAACTTTATAGATCAATGTGATTACTCTATCAAAGCAGGTTCTGGGGGCATATTTGCACTCTATCATATGGAAAACAATACTAGCACAAGACTTCTCAATCTTAGACATGACCAACACTAAACAGGAGATTATTAAGAGCAATACAAATTTGAAATAAAAAAGCACCAGCCTATGCTTTCTCACACCACAATTCTACCCATCCTTTCAAGAGAGCCTATTTTCAAAGCTCCTCTCTCTCTCTCTCTACTCCTGCCTCTTGATTTACTATTTAACTCTAGCAACCTTCAAAAAGACACTATTCCTTTAATATCAAAAGAGATCTGCAACATAGCTGATTAATATTAGCCTCATATCGAGAACACTAGTCTCATATCTAGAATCTTTCATTTGACATTTGGTAAATCCAGATTAAAAACGTTTTGTTTAGGGACGATCTCTTGCCTACAATGCCAGGCTTCTGACCAACATCAGTGCATTGGAAGAGCACTTTAATCACAGAATATGGAGTGGTATTGCATTAGATGAGAAGGAAGTCTTTGAGAGAATGAAATACGTATAAATCTTTAGGGCTCTCAAATGGCAATGAGCACCAGCAAGTTTTGACATCAGACTTCTGTATACCTCCTCCAACGCCAGTAATTATAATCAGATATGCAATCACTAAGGTTCACCCTATAAAGACAGACACCATAGGAATGCACTCTATCATGCTTGTGCCAATAAAAAGTTCAAAATAAACATCTCCACATATGCGGACAACATTTTCATCCTATTGGAAAAACCTCAACATCAATTCCTAATTTAATGCAAGAAATATTCAGGTGTCTGCTACAGTATTAGGATATTTTTTAATGTATTTTACAACTATTCCAATCCCAAAACCCTACAAAAACATCAACCTTTTAATATAAAGTACATTTTATATTGACTAACTGTTCTTTAATTTATAAATCCAGACTATAACAATAATACATTAAAAGATTAATAGTGAACAGAATATCCCCAACCATTAACTTATTTAAATTCAATTCTATAACTGTCCTTAACTGAGCTCCAATTTCAACTGCCGCCCTTATATTAAGTTAAATTGTATACTTCACCTAACAATTTTAATTAAATAATAATCCTGACCCTAATCCAAACACTAACCCTAAAGTGAAATTACTTTTAATTATTAAAGAATAATCGTTAGTTTAAGCCAGGTAACTATCTCCAATACATAATTAAAATTATCCATTACCGAACTGTAACCCTTTATGTAAAATTAAACTATCCTTATCTAACCCCAAAACTAACCCAATTATTTTACAAGTAATTCAATTAACTATGACACAATTTTAACCTTTAACCTTAATATGTAATTATGTCTCTCAATGTGGTAAATTGACGTGGTTATGATCTCTATAGTGGTAAACTCTGTACGTCCTACATTGATATAGTGTCCACCCCACTCCCTAGGATGTAGTGTTGGCATAACATCTGAACATATTTTTCTTCAAATCAGCTTTCCTTGTAGCCATTAATAAATTAAATACAGGTACTTTGTTACCAGTAACAGTACACTGTTCTCCATTCATACATGAACCTATTTCCGAACATAAGTGGTCTCAGATTTTCATATTAAACAGATATTCTTTACCAGTTTTGTTTGAAACCCCAATCTCTCCATCAGAAAGACTGTTATAGAAGATAAGTGTTAGAAGAGTTTTTCCTTTTTATTAATGAAACAATGAAATAGCTATGAATTATCTATGACCCCATTTGAACAGATTTAGCATTTTCTAAACAATTGATTTACAAATTGATTGTTTCTTGCATAGATTTCTACACTCAGAAAACCAATAAAATTACCTGGTAAACCCGGGTTAGATTACCTGACAAGTAAAGCAGCAACTGCCGCTGTATGAAGAAACTTTCATATTGCTACATTTTCAAATTGCAACTTACAGGTTTACCAGACACCGTTTGGAAACTAACTCCAAAGCAAACACTCGAGAGTATCAATCTGCCTTGCTAAACGGTGAATCAATTTATTTCTGTTTTGTAACTTCTGGTTATCTTGTTGCTCCTCTCACTATCTGCTGTAGGGGATGTAAAAGGAAAACTGAGATAGTTGTTATCCCAGTTTTTTACAATACAATTCATCACTGAAGTGACAACCAACCCACCCTCCTTCCCAGCAGCAGCTTCATAATTATCAGTCATCCGAAGAAGCATCAGCCACTGTAAGGCTTGATGGGATAGTGGAGCTGCTGGCTAACATGAAAGGTGAAGTGTCATATTTCAGCTCAACCTACCTGGCTCCAGTTCCCTCATTTTTATACTTTTTCTTTTAACATGATTCAGTAAAGTTATTCTCATGCAGTTAGTTTAACATTAGAGCAATTTTAAATGTGAAAAGACTAGAGACAGAGCAAGAAGCAAAGTGAGAGAAACAGGTGGGTTTTGAATCTCATCCTAATACCTGAATATTAGGTCAGGCTAATGGCAAGAGGGAGGGCTCTTCAAAATCTGGGTCCCACTATCCCAAAGGATCTGCCTCTGCATTTCTCCTCAGTGTATCGGGCACCAATGAGGAGACCACCCACGTTAGAGCACAGTGATTTTGATGGAGTGCAAAGTGAGATCAGATTACAAAGCTTGATGGTGCCTGAAAGGTGGAAACTTTATGCTGCAGGCATAACATCTTAAAGTAGATCCAGCAGTGAATAAGGAGCCAATGATGGGGACAGCAAACACATCGTCAAATGTACGAAGCCAACATCCCAGTTGGGCTGCCACATTCTGGATGATGCACTTGTTGATCAGTGAGCCCCAAGAAGATGACATTACAATAATCAATGCAGGTTGAAAATCGGTGTCTAACCAACCCGAACAAATTTTCAAAGGGGAGAAAAGAAAGAACTTTCCTCAACATGCACATGATTTAAAGGCAGGATGTTCAAAGTTTTTTGATTTGGTACTCAAAAGATATTCTACTATCAAACTAGACAATAAGATTATTACCTCTACCAGTGCCTGCATTGAAATATTGAATAAATGGTTGAGAGTACAAAGTATAGAGGAATCCTGCAGCCCACTAGCCATACTTTGGACTAGAATAAGGTAATTGACACCACTTGGGAACATCCTTGCAAGAATGACTTGAATCATTCCAGGGTGCAACCATCAAGCCCACTGGCAGCCAAGCGGTCAATAAGAATGACATGAATGACTGGTCAAAGCTACAAATAGGTCTAACAATAGAAGGCCGGCTGTGCTGTTGGACTCTTTGGTTTTATACAGTTAGACCAGAGCCACCACAAGCACTGTTTCAGTACTATGACTTGCTTGGAACCCCGCTTGGCAACAGCCCAAAAAGCCCAATGTTTTCAGGTGCTAAGCCATCGATTTGGGTAGGTTCTGATACATAACTTTTGTGAAAGCAGGGATAGTTGTACATGACAGCTCGATCTGGAATGGCTTTCTTCAACAGGAGGGTGATCACCTCTCTTTTACAGAAATCTGGTACAAAGGCTATGTTAGAGTAATTTATGGCATCAATTAAGAGGGGAGCAAAGGATGGTGCCAAGACTTTCAAGGACACTGCGACAAAGTTAGTGGTAAACCCAAAGTAAGCTTGCATTGGGCCATGGACACATCCTATGATGCCAATCAAATAGATGTTGAGAGTACTTTGATCAGAAGGCTCAAAGCGTTCTAAAGAGAAGCTGAAAATGCCTTACATTGTATCCAGAAGCTGCTCTCCACACTAAGGGGCCGATTCCGATTCCGGCTGGAAATCTCTCCGACCGAGCCGGACCCGGAGAGAATTCCGACCGAATCGGACCCTAGCAGTCCGACCGGACGAGTACGATGCATTCGCATGCTATCGTACTCGATCAGGTCGGACTCCCATTGAAGTCAATGGGAGCCTGTCGTACAACGCGTACGCGGGCTCCCATTGACTCAATGGGTGCGAGGCGAACAAGGGCGCCCCTACAGCGGGTACGCGTCAATGCGCATCGCGGCGTACATGCACAGGTAGGGGGACCCATGGGTCCCCCTGTGTGCGACTCGCGCGCCTACGCGTGCACAGGGGTCCGACGCGGACCCCAAAGTCCGGCTCCGACAGCTCTTTCGAGCCGGACGGCGCGAGTCGGTCGGACTGCTCCGCGGCGCGCATCATACTTACCCGGCCGGGAATCGTCTCCATAGCGCGGTGCGAGTCGTGTCCGTGCGAGTCGGTCGGAGCGTGTTGAAGCCGCGTACGAGTCGGTCGGCGATTTCGCGGGAGCTTGCATCGTACTCGCTCGGCCGGACCCGCGTACGATTCGGTCGGGAAACAGGGCTCCGAATCGGATCCGGTAAATCCAAATCCGATTCGGAGCACTACCGGCCGAGATCGGAATCGGCCCCTAAGTCTTCGGTAACGATTGACATCTCATCAATTCTTGTTCGAACTTTTATTCTCATAGGTCTGGTCTCTTTCACTCTCTCTAGCTTTGAAACTCTCCACTATATCTGAGCACATCCACTGGTGTCCTTACACTACCCTCCTACACTACCTCAAACAAATGTTACAGGACAATGATAACACATGCAGTACTATAGGTTGTTCTATTTAGTCTAATTCATAGAATACAGGTTTGTCCTGGCCACAAGCACAATCCTGCACATTGACCAGTTCTCCAATAGATGGGTCACACCTCACAACTTTATCTTTATTCACCTTTTAATTCCAGAAGCTTCTCCTGCAAGGAGCCATGTTGTCCTACGCTTTGCAGATTCTTCTTCACAACAGCATCTGCCTTAGGTTTCAAAGCCTTAACATTATCACACCTGTGGATTACAGAAAAACATTAGCGCTAACTCCCAGCTGACAGCCTTCATCCTTGCTGCATCCTTTCATCTATCCCTAGATGTAGCAAACTCTGCAGGAGAGAACAGTACCTCGGTTGCTCTAGAATGTGGAATAATATCCTAGATCTCATAGCACACTAATGATTCCTTTTAAATGGTGCAGTCAGTCATTATTGGGTGGCATCCACGGTGTCCACATAGTAATGGACATCTCGATTCTCCAAGAATAGCTATGTCATACTGTTAAGGCTTACTAGCTGAGGTGATGTATTTTGACATAGCAATCACAGACAATCAATGACCATTTAGTGCTGCTTTTACAAATACATATACGGCAGTTTTAATGTTGATTAACTCTTCTACCCCAAAAAAATAACACAGAATGTTTACTATGATCACAAACGGTTTATACTTAAAGAAAAAGCTACTATAATTCAAACATGGGAGTCCAACAATGTGTTTCTGAGAAAAAATAATTTATTCAAGCTATACTCAAAAGCATTCCCCAGCGACTGAACATAAAGCTACTAAAAGTGCATCATATCTGCTATTATATTCTTTGTGCTAGTTTTCACTATGTGCAACGATAAAGTTGGTGTGAGCCCTGGTGCTTAAAATCTGCAAGAAATCTTACAAAGTTCAAAATGTTTTAGACACCCAAACCCTACCACCAAAAAGTCAGCTAGGTTTCCCATTCACACAAAAAGGTTAGCTTTACTGTGGTAAACAAAAAGAACCTCCTACATGATCGCCTCAAGCTCCCCCGCCCTGGAGTCCCCCACTGCCTCCAGGAAGCATACTCCCTGTCCCAAATTACTCTGATCATGTTTCACATCTTTTAGTTTCCTGGAGAAGTCGGCAAAGTTGTGCAATTCCATAAAAGTGCGGGTGAGGGGCGCCTCTGCTGTGGTTTGTGACTGTCTGTGGGGAGAGGGTTCTCAGCTATGGTCACCATCTCATCTGGTTTCCCGTCTCACTTCCATTTTCTTTGTGGCCGCTTTAGCAAGAGCTCCTTCAAGTTCCCATCTTTCTTGCTTTTACAGGAGGCCATTGTCAATGCGCCCCCCACGATGGTCGCTGTGACCAAGGGAACCCCCACTGCGTGATGATGGGTTCCTTGCGGCTGGCCCATTTCAATTAACAGAAGGTGGGGTGGGGGGATGGGGGTTTAGAGGCAAGCACGCTAATCCGGCCTTCAGCTCGGCCAATTACTCCATAGACCAGCAGAGTGCTATAGGCACTGATTGCCAGCAGTGAATGTCCTCTGGGTATCCCCCGTAAGGCCACAGGGCACCAGAGAAAATAGAGCGCCTGTCCTGACAAAGCCCTCCATCGTGCAGAGGAGCAACACCCTTCCCTGGGATCCCAGTCCCCCAGATGCCAGGCCCTTCTTTTGAGTTTCCGGACGTGCAGGCATTGAATTGGAGACAAGGTGATCAGAGGGGACAGTCTCCAATTCTTTCCCCTGCAGCTGGTGATGCCGTGGGTACAGCTCATAGTGCCAATATCGGCAACACACTCCCCATCACACATACAGCAATCTCCTGATGAAATAAACAGACAAGACACCTTTTTTGTGGAGAAAATTGCTGCAGGTTTATTTGCATACCAAAATATGCCAACATGGTGGGTTAGCTTACGGGCGATCCAAGGGCAGGCAGCCCCTCGCCGCCTGCCCACCTGAAGAGCCAAATTGCACCGTGGCCCTAGCCAATCGGTGCTTACCAATTTTGGGGGAGGGTTTACCCCCTCCCACCTGTGGACCGCCAGTCCACCCACGCCCCCTGAGGGGGGGGGGGGGGAGAGGGTGGAGCGTTCCAGGCCGCCCCCGGTAGCTCAGGTTTACAACCGCCCGTAGGACTAACGGGGCACCATTGCTCCTCCAGGGTCCATCGCGAGGACCATCTGGGGATATTTGGCCTTTGCACCCTTGTTGTGCTCCTGAAGAGGGTACCCCTATGTACCTTTCAGCCTCTGGATCGCCCTGTAACTCCGCCACAGCTCTGGGTGTGGCCACCGTCACAACCAGGGCCCCCCACCAAGGCAGGCATTCTTACCTACATCCTGCTGCTTCCAGGGCCTCACCCAGGTCCAACAAAAACAAGTCCATGCCCACTCTAGAAAGGTGAACCCCTTCCTCTTCAAAACACCCTGTGGACTTGGCATGTAGCAGACTGTGTCTAATAAAGCCAAACCCCCTCTGTTCAGTGAATTCGCGCATGGCACTGTTAACTTCTCCTGCGTGAGGTTTCCACGGCTTGCCCTGACCGGGTCCCACTCCACCTTAAACGTGGGGTTATCTCCGACCACCATAGGTTACTTAACTTGCATGTCCCCCATAGGTTACTTAACTTGCACATGGAGGATTTCATTTCTTGCAACAGTTCCCTCCTAGCCGTGCCAAGTAACTCATTGCCTCCCAGGTGTATTACCAGGATGTTGGGAGGGGAGACACCCCCCCCCTAGTCTGTGCCGCAGCTTCTTCAGCAAGCTATTCCAGCGCATGCCTGGGAACCCCAACCAAATTATCTCAGTGGCGGAAAACCCATGCTTCCACTTCCTGCTTTCCGCCCACTGTGCCACTCTCAAGACGCACGAATGGCCAATCACCCAGCCCTTTGCTCCTGGCAAAATAAAAAAATGCAAGGTTGCTAAATACATTAATTGAGGCACTGCAAAACCCTCCTATCCACTACTAAAATTTGCACATACTTTACACAATAACAACGCACACCAACAACATCTGGTGCATCACCGGGTTGCCCCAGGTACATTTAAAATTCGCCTGTACATGCAACACTTAACCTGTCCTCTGGCCACTCCACTGGGTGGCTTACGGACGAATGTAACGTTTAAAACATTGGGATTCCCATCGTCCCACCTGCATAATGCGCTCCGCTGACATGCCCGCCCTGAAAGCTGCAGTCACTGCCCCTGTCCTGAAAGAGTGACTGCAAAAGCGCTTGCCAGGACTCGCATTGCCCGACATAGTAAAGCATGCCTATATTACCTGCTCAACCTGAAATTTGGTAAGGGGTGAGCTATCAGCATGAATCAGTAAATAACCCTCTCCTGAAGGGCGAAGGGCCAGGCCTCCTAGGAGTCGCAGACACCCATATATGGAATGACAACCCATGATTGCCCATAGCTAGCTTCAGAAATCACGCTGCTCCTGGCACTGTACCCTTCTGCCCGTGTATGGCCATGGCATCACACCTGACCCCCCCGTATTCTGCTTCATAACAAGGTCATATTGCATGCTAGCCCCTCACCTTCTGCCTGCGATGTATAACTGCTGTGATTCCCGGCTGATGTCCCCTACTAGCACAAGTCAAGAACTTTAAAACTTCTGCAATGTGACCCATGGCGCAGACCAGTGGATGGGGACAGGGGTGGGGGGGGGGGACACAATAAGTACAGCTACCTGCCCTCGCTCGAATAATGGACATGCCAACTTTTCTTAATACATTGTAGCCTTTTAGTGCTTAATACCTTGTTTCCCCAACTATGGGACAGCAGCACCCAAGGAGATGTCAGCTTCCTCAACCGGCCTAGCTCGGGTGGCTATCCGGGCAGGGAATGTTTCTAACTGAAGCAACCTGTAACATGGCCCCGGGTCCCGTGTGCAACTGCTTTGGCTGAGTTGGCCCAGACATTTGCACAGCCCTTTTGATTGCTAAACCACGGCGAACGCATGGATGGTGTCAAATCTGGCTAGAGGGAAATTTGTATTGTGCCCACATTGCAGACACTGCACCCTTTTTGGAGTGCTGACTTACACAACCCACCAGGCTTACTTACTGTAGTCCGATCCCAGGTACACCGTACCTGCTGACCAACTGTGACCCTTGGAGCTTATACCAGCAAAAGCCCTAGTTCGTTTCGTTATCCCCGGAATTGCTAGCCCTCCACAGAAACAAAGCTGGGTCCGGCTTCCCTTCCAGTTACCTTGTAATTCCTGCTGGAACGGCTTTACTCCGCATAGCCAAAGAGTCTTGCGTATATTACACCCATGATAATGTCGGAATCAGGTTCCAAGATTCATGTTTTGCCGCAACCCACCTTATGTGGGGTCCGTTGAGACCCCTCTGCCCACTGCAAGTAACCTCGTAACTTAAAACCTGCTCGCTTACTGCACTTGCCTGTCACCCCAAGCCATTTGGCACAACCTGACGCAGCAGCTTGAAGAGGATTATTGCCCAAATGTACCCCCTAGACCGTGTTTTAAGCATATGTCCTTTATAGAGGTTCCAGGTCGTATGACGTGTGTGTCGATGTCCTGGCAAGGCATACCCAGTCGCCTGTTCAACGCTGGTGACTATCCTACTGTGATGTCTAAAGGCTCTACCAACAGAAGGGCTTAGGAATATGTGGCCTCAGTACTTTTCATTTGGCTAAGCCATGGGGACCATGGAATGCTCTTTAATCCTCCTGTCCTCTGCTCGAATAGTAAGCACCACCCACTGTTTCCCCCTAGGGGCTCCCGTTAGTAGAAGAGGGTGAAAATGTCTTGCTAGCTTGGCCACCCAGGTTATTATACGTTTGTCCCCTCCTCACCAAGGTGCGCGCCTGCCCAGCTACTGGTGCTTCTAAACAAGAGGCCTTAGGGAATGCATGTCACTGTTAATAATATGAGTGGTGCAGAAACATTCCGGCAGAATCTAACATGTGCAGTGTCCTGTTCTGGTGCAGTCCCCATTTATGTGATTCCACTGGACCCTTCTGCCTAATGTGCGTGACCTAGGTACCTAGTCCAGCTCGCTTGGCGGCTTGCCTGTGAGACAATACACCAGCCCCAACTGGACGTACTGCTGCTGGCCGAGTCTACCGCTAAGGGTGGACGCAGCATGTCTCTGCCATCGTTGTTTCTATTGAAATAAAGTGGGTGTACCTGCCCGGCCGCAATGACCCCCGAGACCGTATTTGGTGGTGCCTGTCCCCGCGGTTATCCATGACGGCCCAGCTTCTGATGGGATTGACTTGCGCATTGGATAGCCTTATGCCCTGCTTGAATAAATGTGTGGTCCTAAGCAAATGTCTGAATTTTTTAACTTGTACCGTCATTAGACATAAGGGATCATGGCATACATGTGTTCGTGATACCACTGTACAACATTCCCCTTTTTAAAAAAAATGTTATTAAGTTTAGGAAATCTATGTGTAACTGGAACTCTGGTTTATGACCACGCAGATCTGATGTATTTTAAGGCTATGTGCATTTGACTAAAATGGTTTTAATGTAAGTGTGTATTATATTTTGTGCTTTTATGATTTATTTTTAAATCGAATAAAGCTATTTTTGAATTTTTGAATTTGGGTGAATATAATACCCTGCTCGGGGCGAACGGTGGAGTGCTGCTGGCAACATCTCCCATGCTCCGTCAGGGTTCCCTAAGCCCCCAGTTCCATACCCTCGTAGTACCCCCTAGGATTTAACAGAATTGACACCCCTACTGGGGTTGTAATGTTCTGCTAGACACTCGACCCATGTCTGAGTACTATCAGGGACCTAATGCTTTAGTCTTCCTCAAGCCAGGAATGGCCACACATGCAGCGCTCACCGAAAGCAATGCTTCAATTCTGGGATGATGGGACTGTACTGTGCAAGAACTATAATGAGTCTCGAACCTTGTGTTCAGGTACCAGATTTGGACAGAGCCTTGCCATCGCTTGCCGCCCCCATGGCAAACACAACGCCTGTGCACTGGCCACCGCGTAGCGATGCCCTCGTGTTTCATCGAGCGCTTGGTCAGATTCACTTGCCCACTTCAACTACTTAAACCTCCCCTTGGCAATAGTGCATCCACCAAACCTGCACCTGAGAACCCGGCTGCTCACTTTTCACCCTAGGATTCAAACAATAGTTGATTAAAACCACTCTACTAGCTGAACTTAGTAACGTATTACACTCCCACGTGCCCTTTCAGAGTGGATACATACACATAGCATGCTAGTATCATATGCTTGAGTTAATTTTGCCACCTGTATATATGTAACTAACCACTAGCACATATATACAATAGTTCTATAATACATAATACTATACTACGATAAGCTCGCTCCCCTTTACTACCAAACTCTGCAGTCCTTTTGCCTCTACGAGAAAAGGCGTTGTTCATTTGGGCGCTATTTAATATCACTCAATAATGATGTACCCAGAGATTAAATTAAAGGTCTGAACCCAGTCCTTCCCCATATCCTGATCTCACTCATACCCAAACTGAGAAAGATTCCAGCCCTACATGCCATGCCCTCCTGGCCACAGCGATGGTGCTCTGTGAACTGTCGGTGATGCATATCAGCTGGGGGGCAGCTCTTTTAACCCAAATAGACCAGCTGGACATGTCCCAGTTTCAAGTCACCGAATAATAGTCAAGGGAATGAAAGAGCAGTACCAACTTCCCGAAGGGCCTGGGGTCCAGCTATAATCATCTTGTGCCCGTAACATAACTTTTTAGCCTTCTGCCGGTAGCAAGATGGTTAGGCTGAAAGGTAGGGGGGACCCCGAGGTGACTGCAAAGATCGTGTTACAAAGATATGTGAATGAAAAGTGTTTGCGAGACACACACCACAGTGAGACACTAGGCACACCACAAAAGAGACTCCACACCAGGTTGTATAAATTATCCAATGTATCCTCCATAAAACACATAAATCACAATCACATACATTACACTGTGCCACCATGCCCTCGTCATGACTTCACAGGAATGATCTAAATCACTAGGCCAATCGGGCCACTGTCCTGCGAATCAGTTATCACAACCCAATAGTTACTGGTGGAAACTGTACTTGGCATAACACCTTATGCTTCAACATACTCAGCAGTGCACCCTACTACACACTTGTAGCAGGGCGCATGTCCTAAGTACCCCATGTCCGGCGCACGATATGACTAGGATGCAGCTTCTACACCTTCCGAGTAGAGCACAGAAGCCTCTGGGCCTCTCTTACGGGAAGTGCAGTAATTAGCGCGCCCGACCAGGACTTTCAGTAACACTCCTCTTGCCAGGTGAGGAGCGGGGGCCTACGTCGAGGTTCCGCCCCGTGGTGACAGGGTGATGGGACCCAGAAACGGCCCCTCAGGCAGCTGCCTGCGAGCTTGAGGTGCCAACCAAATGCGGAAAACACGAAATTCTGGGCCGGCCCCTCCCGGCCGGGATACCCCCCCCCCCCGCCCGCATAGAGTAGTGCAGGCTCCCCCCCCAGTTCGGTCGCGCAACAGGAGCAGCGCACTCACTGCTAAGGACGCTCTATGTAAAGCTGCAGGGGGGGAGGAGCAAGGGAGGCTTTGCCATGCCAAAACAAACGATGCTCTCATCATATGGCTCCGTGACCCCATAGCGCTTGACACATCCCAGTTGCTCGCAATGCCCCCCAAGTGCGCCACCTGTCTATGTGACCGAACATGTGAAACAAGCTATACACATCGGCAGCAAGCGCTCCACTCCGTAAGTCATGCCAAAACTTCGCTGCCCCCCTCTCCACCATCCCGCAATCCTATTGCTCACAATACGTGCTGGTGGGGGGGTAGGGTGGAGGGGGCTCCGCGGGCGCTGCGCCACTCCCGCCAGCCAGGCGCCACAAGGGGCCAGAAAGACGCATTCCTCACAAAGATGTGTAAACTCGAGGCCTCCACCTTGCTTCTTTCTCTTGCTTCTTTCTCTAGAATCCGTGTCCCGCCTCATTCCCCTGTGCCCTTGTTGTTCCAGATTTAAACAGCGCGAACCTGCCCAGCAGGCATTGGAGCGCACTACATGAGGACCTGCCACATTACACAAGGACACAGTCAATTCTAGTAGACACGGGGAGACTGAGGGACCTGTCCAGAATCACAGGCCTGTGAGCCGACGCCGAGACTCGCCCAAAGACGGCTGCCGCGGCCGGGATGCCACATCGTTTGGACCTAGTCCTCTGGCGAACAACAATGCTCCGGACTCCTATATGTGAAAACACCCTCGGTGACCACGGCAGTCCGCGCATGCGCCGAGGTGCCTCTCCAATCGTACGGTCGACTGACTCGAGTCCGCCCCACTCGAGATGGGCCGCAATCCTGACCACAGCCAGGGCAGACCAGGTCCGGGACACGAGCGGGAACCCACAGAAGCCGACCGGGTGTGAGGGGGGGGTATTGAGGGACCATGCGACCGCCCAGCTCGGCACCCACGGCTCCCTCACAACAGTCAGGCCCCCCTCCATCCAAATCAAGAAGAAATGCCACCCACAGCCCCAAGGCCCCCTGGCCCAATCAATCATGCCTGCAGGCATGCCCACGCCCAAACCGAAAAAACCCATCTCACTGGGAGACCCCAAACTCGCTTCACCGCCACCAAGGGGGAGCCCAGGATCACCCGCATCACCATAGCCTCTCTTCCAGCGTTCGTGCATCTACGCCTCCGACAACTGCACATTATCTTCGCTTGTGTGATCCAGCTCCAACCTCTTGGGCCGCAGTCAAAACCCCTGTTCACACCACAGCCCGGTGTGTGCCGATTCCGTTCCCGACAAGTGGCAGCGCGAGCGGTGCAGGAAGTGGGGAGAACCAGTCGATCCCACCGGCCGCTGCGACCGACCCTGATCCGGACCCCCAGAGACTCCCGCCGACGCCAGACACACTCAGCAGCGCACACACCCTCCGCTGTCTGTTCCCCGCAGCAAGGTGCCCAACACAAAGGCCCAACTCAAAGGGCCGACAGCCCTCCGCGGAGACCCATCCTGGCTGGGACCCACTTGGGAGGCTAGCACCCAAAAACCAGTGCCGTGGAGGGCAACAAACACGCAACGCAAACTCATCTCCGCAAGCAAAGTCCCCGCCAACACCCGAAACGACTGTGGCGAGCTGCAAGCGCCCACAAGCGCAGCAGCTGCACCATGCCAGGGCGCCAGAAGCTGTGGAGCCGCAACGGGAAACAGCCCTGGGCCGCATCCTCTCCATGCCGATGCAACGCCCACCTGGAAACAGAGGCAGCCCTTCCCCCAAGCGGGCACCACAAGGAGGTAGGAGCAACAGGTCCCGAGGGGGGCCAGCACCCACCTCAAACACCGACCCACAAAATTCCCGCAGTATACCCCGCGCGCCGATCTGAACCATTCCGACACGGGCAAACATAGCTGGCTCGCACCACCATTCCACCCACCAACCGACTGAAACCCGAATTGGGGAAAGCAGTCACCACTCGCAACAAACGCCGATGAGGCCACGAGGCCGGCTCCCGATCCGAGACGGCCCTGGGCTGAAGACATAAATTATACGGACCAAATTAGACCGGTCCTCAACAAAGTTAGTTGGCGCCCCAAGCTCCCTGCAGGAAACCCCGCGTGCCGCTCCGCATAACCACTCCGACACCCAAACCGAAGACACTGCGCAACAATGCCTCTGCATCCACCACGTCCTCCACGGCCCTTCGCGTGCGCGGAGAAACATCAACGCTCGACCAAGGGAGGACGGAAGCCGGACACCGGACCGGGGGAGCTGCATCACCCTCTCCCCCCAGCAGACACCAGTCCAAGCGATGGCCGGGCGGTGCCGCCAAGCTGCGCGAGACAAGAGGGGGCGGTGGGGGGGCTGAAGGCCACAGACTCACCGTGAACAGCTCCCGCCTGACCAGCGACATGTCCAAACGGCGTGCAGGATTGCCAGGAAAGAGGGCGCCAGGTGGGCGGGAGGCACTTATACCTGGCTCCCCGCCCACCCGCGTGCCGGAAATGACGCAGGGGCGCGCCGGACCCCCAGGGGGTCCCCAAAACATTGGAATGTCGCCGTGTGCCCTCATGTGGCACTAAGGCGGCTGCCCTCTTATGGGGGTCCCCTGCATGGACCGCGGGCAGCCACAGAGCGGGCAGCAGAGCACTCACCAAGGCCCGGCCCCTTCCAGGTCTCTTTAATTGTCGGCCCCTGTCCATGCGGAGGCTGTCGACCCAATATCTAAGTCCTGCACCGCAGCCCTGATGCCGCGATAACTCTCAGGGGCCTCGCCGTGTCGACACTCCGCAACAGCCAGCAGGGCGCAGACACTGCAACACTGCCCGCTCCCCAGGCGCGCAAGGGGAGTTCAACCCCGGGTCCAGACACGGGAGTCATTTTCTTAGGCGCGGAGTGGGGAGAGGAGGCTCCTACTCAGTTGCCATCTTGGACTCCTCAACACCACATTTTAGTGAGTGAACTATGATACTGGGTGGTCTCTACCTCCTGATTGTTGTTTAGAGTCCTGTTTTTTTATCAATTACTTTCTACCACTCTTTAGCTTGATTCATGTAGTTACTACCTCTGCAAATAGAAGAAAGGAGTTGAGAAATGTGTTCAGAAGGTGACTGCCCAAGACAAAACACTTTATCACAAGGGGAGGTCCGGATTAATAAAAACCAAGCAGTCTGGTTCCATAGGTTTCTAGCTCGCTCCTTACCTAACAACTGCGGTGTGAGCGGTTTTGTTAGGGAGACTCTCTGACTACTCTCCCTTAAGAAATTATTTTGTGTTAAATGCAGAGTTCACAAACACTACATTTTGGCAAAGCGGTACAACCAGGATTAAACTTCAAGCCTGCTAGTGCCATAGCAAAATTTTCCTAATGTACCCTGTGAAGCGGTGTAGGATGGGTGTTTGTGTCTGCCTACCTCAGTAAATTGCACACCTTGTTGGGCTGTGTTTCTCAAGGATTTTCTTTTATTGCACTCGCATGTTTCCAAACACTCCTAATGTTTACAGATAAGAGACTAAAGAAAGGCATAAGGAGATTGTGAGGCTTAAGATTCTATTTCATCTCAATTCAATTCAATCAACAGGTTACTACTACCTTTGTACAATTGACTCACCAAAGGTAGTGAAAACAAGCAAAGGCAGCTTACTCCAGGATGCAGTTGAGAAACAAACACAGCATAATAAAGTATTGTCAAATCTATGTATGTAGAGAGGGCAGTATAGAATGAAACCCTCAAATTAACTGTACAACTCACAGTCTTATGTATGTAGATGCTATGCTCCTCCTAGGCCCACCTTATACCTCTGACCCCACTCCCTGGCATCAATATTTTTATTTTTTTATTTATTTTTTATTGTGGCTTTCATAAAGTCTCATACAATACACATCTGTTACATAGAAGGAAATGATGTCAATTATCAAACTCAGAAACACTTATATCACAACCAACATCCCTGTGACCGTATCTTACAAAGGAAAGGGGCAGATTCAATATGGTTACAATTGTCATATAGCATATACTTTAACTCAGTCCATTAATTCGTACATACAGTATCCGGGGTAGGTGGTGAAACAACTGTGCGTAGATGGATCAGTAACGGCTCCCATATATCATTCGGACGGGAGGTCACAGGTAACTCCTCCGCATATAGAACCAAGTTCTCTCTGCAATATATCAAGTCCCTTAGCCACAGTTCAATCGTGGGACTTCGTCTGCTGTTCCATGTCATCGCCACTCGCCGTTTGGCAATAAGCAGTGCTACACGTGCCAGCTTGCCCCTCGCCCCTCTCACAAAGGGGAGTAGACCCAATAAGCACACATGTGGCGTGCAGGGCACCTCCACCCCAAGGATTTTGGATAACTTAGCAACTACCGCGTCCCTGTATGCCCTTACTCGCCCACATGTCCATGCTAGATGCCAGAAGTCTGCACTCAAATCACTACAGCGCGTAGATGTGTCTGTCACGTAACCCGAACTTAAAAAGTCTGTGAGGTGTGTGGTAAACCTGATGTAGGAATTTAAAATGTATAATACGCAAATTTCCATTTGATGTGAGGGCTCCAGTCAGGCTACAACAGTGCACCCAATCATCCTGTGATATCGGGGGTCCAGATATTCATTCCATTTGTCCAGACTTTTATCAACAGGGAGGGCCCTGTCCTCTCTAACAGCACAATATAATTTAGTGACAAGTTTGTGTCGAGTGGGACTAGTGAGTAAGACACGTAATGCAAGGGATTCTGGAGGCTCTGCGGGGAACGTTGGATAATAGGCACATGCTGCTTTCCTAAGTCTGTGTATCGAGAAAGTGAATAATAGGGTCTGATGCTGAATATAATCCGTGTCAGCAGGTGTCAAGAAAGAGCCTTTGGGATATAGATCCTGCATTTTATCAATGCCTGCCTGAGCCAGTATACTCATAGCCCCTTTCTCATACATCACCGACAGGTTCTCGTGATAGGCAAGAGGCAGTAGCAGAGAGTACAGTGGTAGTTCACCGGCCAATCTGCCCAGTGCCTGCCAGGCTGCGATCGTCGTGTTAATAGTGTTAAACGTAGTTCGGGTGGCGAGCCTGCTCTTGTGTGTTATAATGGAGCTTAATGGGATGGGGTGTGCGTCCCAGTGCTCCACCGCCACATGTGGGATGAAATTGTGATCACTGAACCAAAAATGCGCGTATTGTGCGTGCGCGCATAGATAATAGACATAGAGATCGGGCACCCCAAATCCCCCATGCCTATAATCAAGGGTTAGTGTGCGCCAGCTTACTCGGGCTTGTTTTCCACCCCAGATCAGACGGAGCAGTAACGATCGTAGCGTTTTAAAAAATGGCGGGGAGAGAGGGATCGGTATGTTGTTGAAAAGATAAAGGAATTTAGGCAGTACCACCATTTTTATTAAGGCAATACGATCGGCGAGTGAAAGTGGCAATCGAACCCATCTGTCGATCTGTTGCTCCAACATTGTGACAGTAGTGCCATAATTCTCACGAACGACTGTCGGGATCGCGATGTACCCAGATCCCCAGGTATTTAACTGCGTCCATTGCCCACTCTAGTGGAAATTCCAGCTCATGCGGGTGTGTGGTTGCGGTCAGCGGTAATATCACTGATTTAGCCCAGTTGATGTATAGCCCGGAAAACCTGGCAAACCTTATATACTCCCGCAGCACTGATGACAGATGTACATGGGGCTCTCGAATAAAAAGCAACATATTATCCGCATACAGTGAAATGATGAGTGGATGATGGTGCAAATTAAGGGCCGCATGTTTGTGACGTTGCCTTATGAGACATGCCAACGGTTCCAATGTTAAGGCAAAAAGGAGGGGCGAAAGAGGACACCCCTGCCTGGTGCCTCTAGTGATGAGAAAGGGTTCAGATATGTGCCCACCCACCCGGACTCGCGCCATAGGCCGTGCATACAGGAGTCGTACCCAGTTGACGAACATGGGGGGGAAACCCATCCGCTGGAGAATGAAGAATAGGTAGTCCCATTCGATTGAATCAAATGCCTTGGCAGCATCAAGCATGACGGCTGCCGCTGGAATATCAGGAGAAAGAGTGTGAAAGAGGGCAAATAGCGTGCGAAGATTGGGGGAGGTGGAGCGCGTGGGTATAAACCCCGACTGGTCTGGTAGCACCAGATTTTGCATGAGTGGCTGAAGGCGGGTAGCGATTATCTTCGCCAATATTTTTACATCTATATTGATGAGCGACAGGGGGCGGTATGAATCGCAAAGGTAGGGCGATTTATCTTTTTTTAATAGGTTAATGATGAGAGCTTCACGAAGGGAAGGGGGGGAGCACGCCTGAGTCGTGGGCTTCTGCGTACATTTCGGTCAGGAAGGGGGTGAACTCCTCAGCATAGGCCTTGTAAAATTCAGGTGGGAATCCATCCGGGCCTGGTGCTTTTTTGTTAGGGAGAGAGGCTATCGCCATACGAATATCTTCCACTGTAATAGGCTGACTGAGATATTCTCTCTGACCATCTGACAGCCAAGCAATGGCTACTTGTGACAAATAGTCATCCAGCTCCTCAGCAGCTATATCACACCGCGAAGTGTATAGGTTCATGTATGTTTGTCTGAACTGTTCTAGTATATCCGTGTCGCTGAAGTGGTCCTGCCCGGCCCCATCTGTGATCTTAGTAATGACATTGTGATGTGTTCGGTGTTTAATCTTTGTGGCCAAGTGATGCCCCGGTCTCCCACCCTCTCCATACGACCGTGCCACCGCACGTTTCGATATGTATCGGAGCTCTGAATCTGCTAGTTTAGCATGTGCAAGAAGAGCTTCTTTAATGGATGCTAAAGTTGCATCGCAGGGTGACCGCTCATAGTCACGTTCAAGACTGGACAGTGTGGATTCCACTCTTGTGATTTGTCCCCTCAAGTCCTTTAGAATACCAGCGGATGAATTGATACAGTCGCCTCGAATGGTAGCTTTAAACCCCTCCCACAATACCCCAGCGCTATCAACAGAGCCCCTGTTCTGAGCAAAATATCGGACAATGGCTTCGCGGATAGATTCCAAGTAAAGAGGATCCAGCAGTGCCTCAGTGCGAAGGCGCCATGTGAAGGCCCGGGGAACCTGTTGAGGGATGCTAATAGTAAGGCGAACGGGACAGTGATCTGAGAGTGTGCGCGGCAAATGTTCCACCCCCATCACCCACCCCGCCACCTCCTCACCCACCAGCCAGTAATCAAGTCGAGACCAACTGCCATGAGCTGTGGAGATGTGTGTGCCCTCCCATGTCTCCTTATGTCTCTGGCACCATATATCAAGCAATCCAAATTCCGCCATCCCACTGCCAATAACACGGGCTGCGCCCGGAGAGTGCCCCTCTTTACCACTAGACTTGTCCCTGCTGGGGTCCAAATGAGTGTTAAGATCGCCCCCCCCCCCCCCAGAGGATCGCAGCATCTGGCCAGTCGCGCAGTACCGCGAGGAGGCTCTCAAATAGGCCAGGGTCATCTATATTAGGACTGTATGAATTCACAATGGTGATTAGCTTGCCTGCCAACGTCCTGTGTACCATAGCATACCATCCTGCAGAGTCAACATGAGTGTGATGTGCTGTAAATGGAAGGCCTTTCTTTACTAATGTGAGCACTCCCCGACTATAGGAGGAGGCCAGACGGTAACCAGCCCAGCGAGCCCCAACCAACATGTCTGTATGTTTCGTGAGATGAGTTTCTTGTAGGAGGGCAACATCAATTCTATGGCGTTCTAAATGAGCTATCACTTGTCGAATTGTTTGGGGCGAATTGAGCCCCGCACGTTCCATGTAAGGCAAGAAATTGTCAAACCGGTACTGTGCATGTCAAGAGTAACACAGGTGAAAAAAGGAATCTGCCCATGTCCAATATGGGAACAAGGATGTGTAGGCAACATCCAGCCGGATAGCAACAATATGTGGCCACATAAACAAACCCCAGAACACTACCCACCTCCCCCTCACCACCCACCCACTTTAGCAACCCCAACACGCCAAAGCCATCCCATGACCCCAGAAACAGATCCCAAGTACAGTACTGGGGAAAGAAACTTATGCGGGGAACACCCTTATAGGGGGACGCCAGAGCACAAACTCCCTCCCGGTGAAGTGAGGAGGTGGCCGAACAATCTTACAGTGCCCTTCCCAGGCCCTGCAACCACATATCAGAGGAACACACAAGGGGAATCCCCCCAGCAATAAGCAAAATAATACATTGTAGAACAGCAGGAAATCAAATAATCAGAAAGCCGGTGAGCAGTGATAATACTCATGTCTCATCCCAGTCCCTCTTTCAACCTAGACTGAGTCAACCCCGGCCACCTGCGGATTCGCCATGTGCAGTATCTTCATCATTATCTGCGTGTCTGGGGGAGCGGTTCCGGCGGGAGACACATTTGGCGAAGTCCAATGCTGATTTTGGGCACGTGAAAAATTTGTACTTCCCATTGTCCTCCACACGGAGTCTCGCCGGGTAGAGCATGGCATATGGTATTTGCGCGGCCAGTAGCAATTTCTTGGCGGGCTGATATTCCCTGCGCGCCTCCTGCACCGCTATGGTGAAGTCTGGATAGAAAGCAAGTGTGTTTCCTTCATAAACAATGGTACCCTTCTCCCTCGCGAGACGGAGCACTGTATCCCGGTCTCTATAGTTTAAAAGCCGGGCGATTATGGGGCGAGGTGGGGCGGTCGTGCAGCCAAGGAGCGATGCGCCCGCTCTACAATGAGCACCTGGGACAGGTGTTCCGCTCCAAAGATGTCCCGCAGGAGTTTCTCAACAAAGGTCTCCAGGCGGCCTGTGTTCGTGGATTCTGGCAGGCCCGTAATGCGCACGTTGTTACGTCGCGTTCTGGCTTCTAAATCTTCGTTACGGGCCTGTATGACAGCCAGAACCTTCTCCATGGAGGCCGCCTTTGTAGTAACCTGTTGTAAGCCATCCTCGGTGTCTGAAATGCGCGTCTCCGCCTCCCCCAACCGCTGAGCATGTTTGTCTAGTTTTGACGACATATGGTCCATACGAAGATTGAGATGATCAATTTTTCCATCGATAGATTGCAAACTAGCCTGCACAGCAAGAAGAGTCTTATCAATATTGTTAAGATGGTCATTTGGCGGGTCAGCCTCTGAGTCCGATGCTGCATGCTGAGTGGCTCTGCCAGTTTTTCGTGGCTCGAAAGTGAGTCGGGGTTGGCTGCGCTCACTTTTCCCCATGTTTTCTGCACGAACCAGGGTGATTCCGCATACAGGGGTGGCAACACTTCACAGGCCCCACAAATCTGTAAACAACCCGCCTCACAGCAAAGAAGGGGGTAGGTCAGCGATGATGAGCACCTCTGTGGCAGCCAGACCAGCCCGTCTCTCCCCGAGTGCATACACAGCCCAAGTTGCAATATTAGCAATGTAGTAAAGAGTACAGTCCCTGCAGCCGACCTTAATATGGGTGACTCAGAAGGCCCAGAAGCCGCAGTTTGACACACGCAATTATGCAGGGTAAGGATATCGCTGCACCCGGCAAGGAGCATATCGTCAGCTCCAAAAGACTGTGGCAGCAATTCACTAGCGAGGGTTTCGCTATTTATAGTCCAGGGCGAGGATGCAGAGTAGGCCCCAATGCAGCGCCAGTGCGCATTCAGTTGTGGAGGGCGCCGCAAGATACCCCTTGATCCCTGAGATGGCAGGAGTGGGCCGGTGCTTCCGTTGGCTCCCCCCTACAGCGGGAACCACAGGTTGGCGTCCTGGCCTCACCTCGGCCCAAGCCACCGGGTGCAGGAATACCGGCCTACAATCAAGAGCAGGAGGGTGGGGGGAGCTCACCGGCATCGAGCGTGATCGCAGCGTGAGGGCAAGGGCCGCAGCCCCAATCAGTTACGCTGAGCGTTCTTCCACACGGGGCCCTCCGGATGCGAGAGGGCCCGCCGCAGTAGGAGTGAGCCGCTCAGGCGGGCCACCGGGAATCGGCGAGCGCGGCTGCACCCAGTTTCACAGCCCGACCACCAGCGAATAGCGAGATAGGCCCGTACCGGCCCGGCGGCTGGCCACAGCACCAAAGGACGCCGCCCAGCCTTCTACGCGGGACCAGTGTCCGCAGGCCCACAGACGGCAACCCGGAGGCGGCACAGCCCCCCAATCACCCTGCCGAGCAATTAGAGAGCTGCCCCTAGCTCCCCCGGGTGCGTCGCATCGCCTACCAAACACCCGGCCCGACGAGCCAGGCACACACCCCCCGGCAACCGCCGCCTGCCGCTAGTCCCAGCCCCGGCCTAACTCACCCGTCCGATCCTTGCGCGTCTGGGGCCGCCACGCTGTCAGAGGCCGACCCGGAGCTCCACAGCCCGCGCTTCCGCTGCAGCGGCGTTCTGGTCCACAGCGCCCAGCCAGGTCAGTCAGCAGGTCACTCAGGTACTTTGTCTGTCAGTTTCAACGAGGTGCGGGCGGGATGGCAAGGATAAATGTCGGATTTATATCTCGGCCGGCGGAGCAGCTCTAAAGAGCGGCCATTTTGCTTTGCGCCCTCTAGAGCCCCCTCCACCCCCTGGCATCAATATGGCCCTAGATCAAACCACATAAAATACTCTTTGGCTCTTGAGAAAATGTTTGCGAGTACCCAGGATATAGGACCTTTACCAACAACTTTGTTTTTCAAAATGATGTAAGGGCTTATGAAGTAATGTAAATAGCAGTATCAAGAATGATGCACTTTAAGATGTCATCAGTGATGTAATGTGTCATAAGCAGTGCATGATGGGGGCATAGGTTCTAGTTAGTTCGCTATACTACAACTGGTAAAGTTCTTCCTATGGGAATTAACACTTTTGGTGACTCAATCACCTTTTTATTGTTGCCCACTTGACGAATCAGAGGTAAATCTCATTAAGGATCCAAAGTGGATTCACTTTTTTTTGTAATGTTTTGTGACGATTTGTCACCAAAGTTATTAAAGAAAGAAAAAATGCCTTTCTTAGGGAAACTCTGATCCTACAGAGTTGCGAAAGCCACTGTGCAATATCCACACACACACCTATGGTGTAATCAGGATTATGTGAAAGGAATACAGAGTTTCAGAGATCCCATGGCTTTGTAACTAGTTATATTACCCATATCGATAAAGCATTCTTGAATTTTATTGCTCATGACCACAGTGTATAAATCTTGGAAAAATGTGTCACAGTGGACACACTAACTGGCATTAGGGAGCCGTAGACAAGTGCCGTTCTCTCTGTGACCAAAAAATAAATGTTGGAGGGAATTTAGATTTTTAAATGAGATTCGAGCATGCTCATTCTTCTTGTTTTCAACAGCGGCACAGTAAAGTCTCAGGTTGCTGTGCTGCAGTGACATGGATAACACGTTTCGAACGTTTCCAAGCATTCTTACTTTAATTGTAAGTCCAGAATAAACGTTTTCATGGTGGGATTGTCGAATTCAGCCCACTTGATAGTCCTACACACACTGCACTTTTGGTGACTTGTGACAGAGCCTTCACAAGAAACTCCGATTATACTGCCATATGAACAGCTCATCACCTCGGCCCCAGCATCACTGCTGCTTGAGAGGGGAAAACTGGAGCATGTCCTGAAAGCAGCGAGGTGCGGCAGGGGTTCTGTAGAAATGAATCACCTCATCCAGTGCAGCCCTGCCAAGTGCCACACACTGAGCGACATGCCAGGCCCTTGTGGGGATGCAAGAGTATTACTAAAATGCGTTAGTCTGACCCCAGATGCGTGGTACTTAGCCAGGCTCAGTATGTACTGGTTAACTGTGAGTTCCAGGGACATAGTTGCAAGTCATCTGCAGCATGGTCAAAAGCACTCTTAGAAGAACAACAACTTGTAATATTCCAAACCCAACACTGGATGGCAGGAGAGAGCACAGCACGTGATCTACAACACAATATGCTGCACACACTATCTCTATCTCCTTTTCAGTACTCTTCTGAACCAACATATTAAGGGGACGAAAATGGCTAAAGAAGAAAAAAAAGCTATGCACTCTTCTCAGATTTACACTCGCTCCCTCCAGAGATACGAACAGTTATCATTTGTTCACAATTTACGGCTCTATTCTTGGAAACTTTTGACAAAGACTCAGGTGTACAAGATAACACTGTATCAGAGTTCCCACAAGGGTGTTCCGGCCATAGTCCTATGACACAGCCAAATGTGCACTGTGGGCTGTTCCATTACTTAGGGTACAGGTTGAAGCTCACCACCATCCTCTCCTTGTTCTTGCACAGACCACCTTAAGTGCCATAAACTTGCTCAAGCCTGGCTACTTAATTTATCATTTGACCTCAAGATGCAAATTATCACTTTTACAATGTAATAACACCAAGAGAGCACTATCTATTGAATGCTATGATTTACACAAACTTATACCTATAATATAAGAGAGCTGAATAAGAAATCATGCAAGTGGCAAAAGAGGGTTTGGTTTGTAGTGTCTACGAGTAGAAGAAAACATACCTGCTCAAGATGCTCTGTACACCCTAGAGAAAACAAACAGAGAGACTGTGAACAAGATACAATTTTATCCCACATAATTCTGAGCATAGACTTTACGAAGGAACACTGAGCTGCTATGAAGGTAGGGTTTTTAGTCGGATGGGAAGACAGATTCACATATTAAACCTCACCAGGCTGTCAGGGTTTGAACACCAGAGGTGGATTATGAAGTTGTGATGCACACTTGTCTGTTATACTATGCTAGTAATCACTTTTATAAAAAGCTCATTATTCAATTAAGGAGGCCATCTTGGCATTAGATACATAAGAACAAACTTCCAGACCCAAAAAACAAGCCCTTGAGCTGCTAATTTGAGGCTAGATGAGAGGGGCTACTAATGGCTACAGGAGGAGCACGTTAGAGTAGAGCATCCTTATTCTGGTGGACCACTAACTCTGGGGACCTACCATAATAACATTATTATTAATGTAGCAGTAACGGACACCTGCCCCACCCATGAAATGAAAAAAACATATGACATACACATCCATATACATATTACGTGACGGACAATCCTTTAAGTATACAAAAAAGTGGTGGATGGAATGCCTGAATCTATTCCACTGGTAATTACTCAGGTCACATCCCGGTACGCATCACGCCACCTCAGTATGGACCCAGTCATACTTTCGCATATGGCTGGGTCCAAACTGCAGTGGCATGGTTTGCAGCCAGAGTAATTACCAGTGGCTGAGATTAATTCAGGTATTCTATCCATCACTTTTTGTATACTTCAGTGTAACAATCCTTTAAGGCACATTTTAGGCTCTCACATTAACCAATATGAACCATTATTTAAAAAAAATATCTTGGATGTTTTATTTTAACACATTTTAAGAAATTCTTTGTCAGGAAGATCACCAAATCAACGCTACAAACTCAAAGGAACAAACATCTAAGAGAACAAGCCCCCTGATCTGGCACTAAAGGCCCCATTCTGGTTTATCCATCATGCATGGCATCCATACTCAGGAGCCATAAATTTCATTTACTTATAATAAATCATTTTGGAACAATATGCCAATGGGAGGAACACAAGGTCAGACATCACCCTCTCCAGAGCAATATGAACACAAAACTAACATCAAAGCATGCAGAAGATTGTGTTCTAGGCCATACACTCTTAATGACATTTAGCAGGCATGCCACTCACGCAGTAGAAACACGAAGATAATCAGGGCTATTCATAAAGGTAAACAGGGGGTGACGCCAAATTTACACAGGGCCAACCGCTGAACACTCCCATAGAAAATAATGGAAGTAGGAACTTAAAATAGAACTCCACAAGAATAATGTAAAATTAAATTATTTAAAATAGTTGCAAAAATAAAAAGAATACAATTTTATATTAAAAAATAAAACAAACATTAATATTTAACTTTTAATTAAAAAATGAATGTAAGATTCATTTTTATTAAAATATAAATTAGTTTTAATTCATTCTCTACAACTCTAATTATTAATGAGCAAAAAAAAAATCTTAATTTGTTTTACTTTAGTTGGGAATTTATTTTTTAAATATAAACTTCGGAAAATAATTCTAATTAAAATGTAATTATTCAAATTTAAGTTAATAGTGTTGTAGAGCTTCTCTATGGTAAAGCGAATGGAGAAAGGGTCTTTAGAGATTCACCCAAAATTGGGCCTTATTGCAGTTACTAAAAAAAACTCAACCTCACCCTAGCCCCCCTCTGGACCCAGATCATAAATAGCTCCCAGAGTACTGGAATCATGCCAGACTGTCTAAAGATGGGCCAAGTCACGCCATTATTAAAAAAAATGGGCACGGACCCAAACAACCCCAATAACTTCAGGCCTGTCTCCAATCTCCCTCTCCTATCAAAAATCCTGGAAAAGTGTGTTCTCCTTCAACTTAACCAGCACATTGACAGCAACAATCTTCTGGATACTCACCAATCAGGCTTCAGAAAAGGCTGCAGCACATAGACAGCAATCCTGAACATCGTTGATGATGTCTACAAATCACTCGATGCAGGCCGTGGTTGCCTGCTCATACTCCTCGACCTATCGGCAGCCTTTGACACGGTTGACCACAATCTGCTCATAAATGCACTCCGAGAAAGAATCGGTGCAGACGAGGTGGTCCTACAATGGTTTACCTCCTTCCTTCAGAACCGCTCACAAAGAATAAAAATTAACAACTTCATGTCTGACCTCCTCCCCATAACCAGGGGAGTCCCACAAGGATCGGTTCTCTCCCCATCACTGTTTAACATCTACATGGAACCCCTCACCTCCATACTCAAAAAAGCCAACATCCCCTTCCACCTCTATGCCGATGATACCCAGATCTACCTTGAAACATCGTCACTAGGAGACATACAGAAACTAAACAACACCCTACGAGAAGTACAACACTGGTTATCCCACAACCACCTTAAACTCAACCAAGACAAAACGGAAATCCTTTTCATTTCCAACAAGGAGCAGACCCCCTAGCCACAGAATGGCTAAAATCCATTGACGCTCTTAATTGCAAGCTCACCCTGGCAGACTCTGTAAAATCCCTGGGTATCACCCTGGACGCAAGCCTAAACATGGACAAACATATCAAGAACTCAGCAAAGAGCGCATTCTTGAACCTAAAATTACTCAACAAAATAAAACCCTTCATCCCCCACAATGACCTTAAACTGGCCACTCAATCCCTGGTACTGTCCAGATTGGACTACGGGAACGCTACTCTCACGGGCACGCCAAATTCTCACCTAGCTCCCCTCCGAGTAACCCTAAATACAGCTGCCAGGATGATCACAGGAGCAAAGAAATTTGACCACATCTCTCCCTCCCTAAGAGAACTAAAATGGCTACCAATCGAAATGCGTGCCAACTTCAGAACTGCCTGTCTCACACACAAAGCTCTTCACACCGGAAAACCGGCCTACCTGGCCTCCAAACTCAAAAAGGCAGGACAAACGAGAAACCTCAGGAGCACCAATACCCTTCTTCTCATTCCACCGAAAGCCTGCAAACAAAAAACCCTGTCTCGTTCCTTCTCGGGAAATGCACCCAAAATCTTGAACTCCATACCAGTTCACATCAGGACCAACCCCACCTTCATAAACTTCAAAAGTCAGCTCAAAGACCTCTTCCTAAACAGAGCACACCCGAAGTGAGAGATGACGCACAATGTGACTGAGCCCCTTCAACAAAGGAATCCTGCTAAGCGCAGAACCTAGACTCCTCAACAAGAAGACTTTCCTTCGCCTGTTCCCCTTCCCTTTTAGCCTCGTTCCCAAGACCGCCGGAACAAGACTCATCACAAGACAATGCTGTCTATCGTAACACTGTATAAATATTTGCTTCACAATATATGTTGTAAAGCGCTCTGATACCTCCGGGTCTAGCTAGCGCTATATAAAACTCTTAAATAAATAAAAAAATAAAAGTTACTGAATCAGGCCTGCAAGCCAAAAGGGATGCTTTTTGGAGATACATTCATTAAGGATCTGAGAAAATAATTCACCACATTCACATCCGTGGATAAGGCCCAATATTCTGTAAAAAGTGTTTCTGGACAACAGGTTTGTAGGAGGACTGGGAGAGGAAGGAGTCGTTTTCATGGACATTTCAGCGCAAAGTCACAATCGTACTTCACAGTCTCTTACTTTAACCAAGGCAGCAATGTGTTTCAAATTGTAGAGTCCATTGTCGTCGAGTGGAGTGTCGTACAGTACAGTGGAGGAGAGGAGAGTGTTGTAAAGTCTATTGTTGTAGAGTGGAGTATTGTAGAATGGAATAGAGTAGGGTAAAGGGTAGTAAAGTGTTACATAGTATAGTGGCATGGTTTCTCATTTAGTGGAGTCGAATGAATGAATGAATGAATGAATGAATGAATATAGGACTTATAGAGCGCTAAACTTAGCCCAAGGGCGTCAAGGCGCTATTGCGGAACTAATGGGCAGACAAGATGACAGGCTTATACTAAAATCTGTGAAAACAGACAGGTCTTCAAGGCTTTACGGAAGAGAGAATGTGACACCTGACCAGAAAGCTCTTCCGGAAGGGAGTTCCACAACTTAGCAGCAGCAATCGCGAAAGCTCTACCTCCCCATTTTGCCTTATTAAACCTCGGTACTGTTAACAGATTCTTATCTGCATCTCGGAGCTGTCTCGTTGGAACATAGCAAAGGAATATTGCCTTAATACCATCAGGGCCTACGCCATAGAAGGCGTTATGCGATAGGCAGAATGTTTTGAAGAGGATCCTACGGTCCAGAGGAAGCCAATGTAGCGTCCTAAGAGAGGCTGAGACTGAGTGGAATTTCGGAAGACTCATCACCAGCCTGGCTGCAGCATTTTGCACCAGCTGCAAACGTCGCACCAGACTTTTATTAATGCCCAAATACAGGGCATTACAATAATCCAATCTGGACATTACCAATGCAATAACAGCCTGTTTGCGTGAGTCAAATGAAAGAAAATGAGAGATTTTCCTGAGGATCCTAATGATCCCAAAACAAGTGGACACTGTCCTACTGACCTGCCGGCTCAAGGAAAGTGAATTGTCCACTATGATCCCTAAATTTTTCCCGTAGGATACAGGGCAGGGACAAGCGCCAAGCGTGTCCGGCCACCAATCGCTGGACCAAATGTCCAGTTTGCTGCCGAAGATCAAGACCTCAGTTTTCTCCCCGTTCAATTTCATGAAATTAGCCACCATCCAGGAGGAGACTGCCTGCATACAATTCCTAAAGTTAAGGGCAGAGTCCTTAATATTATGAGTGATGGACACCATTATTTGGGTGTCGTCCGCATAGGACAACACCTCCAACCCGAAGGATCTCACCACCTTAGCAAGCGGGGCCACATAAATATTAAAAAGTGTTGGGCTCAGGGAAGAGCCCTGAGGAACACCACATGACAGGGAATTAGAGGCCGAGTAAAATTGGCCAAATTTCACTGTCTGTGCCCGGTCACTAAGAAATGAAGCAAGAAGCCCCAGAGCCGATCCCCGACTCCCTATCTCTCTGAGACGCTCCACTAGTCTCAGAGGAGATAGGGTATCAAAAGCTGCGGTAAGGTCAAGTAGAACTAGCAGCGTGGTATGCCCTGCGTCCACTTGAGTAAGGATATTGTTAAATACAGCAGTTAATGCCATTTCCGTACTGTGATGGCTTCTGAAACCGTGTTGTGAACCATCAAGTAATTGGTGATCCTTTAAGTAGGCGCTAAGGTGGGAATTTAAATAAGTTTCCAAGATCTTAGCTGGAACAGGAAGCAATGAGATCAGACGATAGTTTTTCAATTCTGTGGGGTCCAAAGAAGGCTTCTTTAAAAGTGGCTTTACCACTGCAGTCTTCCACAAGGTGGGATACTGTCCCTCTGAGATAGCTACATTTAAAACATCAGTGAGGTGTGGAACAATGACTTCTCGACCAATTTTTAGCACCTTAAGGGGGCAGGGATCCAAAGGGGAACCAGATTTGACTCTTCTAGAAGCCGATCAGTAACATCAGGTGCTAAACAAGGAAAAGTAAGTAGCCTAGACGAGTCCTCCATAAAAGCATCTTCGTTAAGAAGGGAGGTAGACTGAGCAGGCGACCCCGCGTTGGAGGCTTCCAGCAAGGAATAAATGTCTGTGATCTTAGTCCGAAAGAAATTGGATATTTATCACAGAACTCCTGAGAAAACTCTGAAGGGTCTGTGACTGGGGGGGAGGTGAGGGAGTTGATGACATTAAAAAGATCCCTAGAGGATTTCATTGACTCTGTGATCTTTGAGTAGTATAACCCCTTTTCTTCCATATTAGCCGCTTTATATTCTTTCAAACACTGCTAGTGCAATTCCCTACCCAATGGCGCTAGGTCTGTACGCCACAGCCTCTCCTGTCTGCGGCACACCTGTCTCATCTTTCTGAGTCTCTCGGAAAACCAGGGAGCAGAAGGTTTTCTTCTTGCTGAATAGTGCTTGCTCACTGGCGCTAGGGTGTCGAGTATCGTAGAGTGGTGCGGCGAGTTGTACAGCGGACTGGCGTACAGTAGAGTAGGATGTCTTAGACAGTCAGAGTGCAGAAGAGTCAGTGGCGGCTGGTGACATTCGAAAGTGGTGAGGCGTAAACATTCGGGAAGAGTGACCTGTGGCGAGCGAGCATAGCGAGCGAGCCCGACAGTCCCAAAGGGGGGTTTGAGAACATTTTGAAACAAGCATTGGCATAGCCAATAGGTCTCGCCTTTGGGACCTTATAAGTATTTAGTTATGCAGCACAATATCCTTGGTGCAACAACATTAACTGTTGCATGGCTAAACACTTATAAGGTCCCAAAGGCGAGACCTATTGGCTATGCCAATGCTTGTTCTTTACTTGAAACAGGATTTAAAGTATATTTTGAACAATATCCAGGCTTTCACGTCAGGATTAACTCCCAAAAATGTTTCCCACATCAACGGAGGAAACAGGCAATAAGCCATCAGATATTATTAGGACTCCCAGAAATACAAGCCTTTCTTGATCACAAACAGTAAATATCTTGGTTCAACACTTTTAACGCGGCACCAGATGCAGCTCACGTCTGCAAAAGCTTTCTAAGAAAACGGACGGAGAGGTCATAAAACACCCGCACCCCCACTCCACTTCAAAAGCAAACCCAAGGAATTCTTCTGGTCGAGCAAAGGGAGCCCCATAAAACTTGTGCTTATCTCAAAAAAGCACATTCCTCAAACGCTGCATAAAAGAGGCAGAACTGAAGAGTGAGGCCCCAGCAGCAACACAGGTCGTTCGTTAGCTATTACCAGGGCTCTCGAGGAAGGTACGCCTTACATGCAGAGCCAGTGGCATAAAATCTGTAGTGAAAGAGACCCTTTCCAAAGCTGCATCCTGCACGCTGCTTAGTAAAGCAGTCACGGGCTCTTCTACTGAAATATGGCTGCAGTTCGGAGATCCAGAAACGGCTCAAATACCTTTGGTCGAGTTCGAGCACTATAAAACCGCAAAAAAAATGTCAAGAGGGCTCGCCTGCCATGGGGTAATTTGTCAGTTATGTAGATAGTAAACTAATCTTTGAAGGTGTTGTTATAGTTTCAGACAAATGGGGGTGGGGAGGAAGTAGTCGGTACGAGAATTATGAATGAGCGCATGCGCCCATGAGGCTTTGATAACGCATGTTTTCCATTCATTCATTTATGAGTGCGCACAAGGCACGTTGCACATTTTTGACAGGAAATTCCAAAGATATCAACTTATATCCAATTATAAAACACGCCAAGAGTGCCATGATTTTGAAATCGAATGTTGTATACCCAAACTTTCACAAAATAATTAATCAACGTTATGATACAATTACCAAGGTAATAGTGCAGCTGTGACCGAGAAGTTCTGAGGGGAAAGGTGACCTTGCCGCCATTCGGATAAAGCATGCTCCAATATAACCATGTTTGACTGCTCATTTGAATCTTAATTACAATACTGGGCTAAAAAAACAAGCATTGGCCGCGCGGCCGTGAAACTTACACGGCCGCGCGGCCGTGAAAGTAATCGCGAGGAAGAGGGTTTTCGAAGTGCAAACAGTGGCTTTTGCTGGCGACCAGCTTGCGTTCACGCGAGCGTCCAGATGGCGAGAGAAGCCATGTGGCGCCTGATCGCGCGTGCACGCTCGCGTGAACGCAGGCTAGTCCGCAGCAAAAGCCACTGTTTGCACTTCCAAAACCCGCTTCCTAAAAGTCTCGCCAGAGCAGCGCATGCGCGCTGGCTCAGGCGAGACCTAAAAAGAGTGGACAAATGGTGCATTTTCAAGCAAATTTGAGAAAGCAAGAAGGTGAATACGGCAATTGTGAAAGTGTAGTTATGACATCAATAAAGAGATTTCATATAATGATGTAGGTAGCTGCTTATTCAGTATAAGCAGAGAACTTCATAACAGACTTTGAAATAGCAATGCTGAGTTCAAAACCATTGGCTTAAGCAAAGCCAATATTTATTATTAGATCATTGAGTATTGCAAGTGCACAGTTACCTTACCTAGAGCATTCTAGAACGTTACTCTGACAGTGAGTAACGACTGTACTAAATATCCACAACGTCAGTACAAAACAATTCAAGCCTCAAAAGTACAAAGGTGCAAAGAACAAAACAAACACACAAGCTGTGTTTTCGTCAAAACAAAACAGCCCCCAGAGACCATACTACCACGAAAAAAGAAAACTATTGGTGCGATCCCACGAAATCTGTTTCTAAGGCCTGTGAAGTGGTTTATGATCAGACAAATGGCATGAATGTTACTGCTTGCATTCCAGAGTGCGCCTGCTTGTAGGCTGCAAGACATTTGTCAGGCCATAAAGATGCTGACAGCAAGAACACAAGGTTTAGGAGGACGGGCTGTAAGCCGTGACTAATAAACTAGCCAGTAATATGAGAACAAGCGTGGAAGACAAATTCAAGTACAAATTGAGTGACAAAAACAATGATGGGGTACAAAGGGTGTTCGAAAGACAAGATGGCGAAAAGACAGAATAAAAACAAAGGGATCAAACAGGAGCGCACTAGAGATTGGATGGTCCCTCCTATAGGCCCACAGTGCAGTCAGTGGATAGGGTCATTCAAAATGACTTGATACTGAAATTATGTTTTACAGAAAAAAGTTGATGGAAGATATGAATTCTACATATTGCTGCATCTGGACGGTGCAAGTAGCAGCGGTGAAGATGTATTCAGAAAAAAACCTACTAGAACAAATGGCAATGTTCCTAGTTCGTTGCTAACCATGGTGCCAAATACATAACCATTTTAAAGAGTCACCCATCTCTCTTATGGAGGGCTTTTAAACAACAGGACCTTAGTCGCCACTCACCTCCACTATTCACGCTGTCCACCCTCTCTATTTCCTTGCCTTTTCACCTCAGCTCACAGTTCTCCAATACAGAGATTGCACTGAGTCTGATATTACACTTCTGAGACACGATTCCAATAGCTAGCGCCAGGATCTGCTCGCTACCCAGGACTAGCATCACTACACACGGCAAGCACTTATAGTTAATACCTAGTCCAGTAACTAGAGCAGGTCCGAGGACAAATATCGGTGCCCAGCACCCAAGAACGGTACATCAGACCAGTTGCTTGGATTCAACCACAAGCAGTTCAAAAGGCGCCAAAAAATGGAAATGTTCAGCCTCGCAACACTGCACAATAAAGAAACACCAACAAACATGACAACCGAATGTCCACACTTACTTCTCTTCCAGCAGCTGCTTTTTGCATTCTGATCGTCATACTCTTCCCAGATAATTGCTCTGGGCCTCCACTGCAGACTTCACCCTTCACCGCGCGGAAGGGAAATGAAGATTTCACAATGAGGGGCTGAGATTTCCGAATAAGAGCTGGAGGAGCCTGCCCGAGCCTCGGGAGCTGAAACTTCGTTGTCTGGCGCCGTGGCACGCACGGGACTCACGAACAGCTCCTCATGCATCTGATGAAAATTATTCTTTTATTTAAAAAAATGACCTCTCATTGACAAATAAGGGTTGTGCAGCCAGCTAAAAATTATAACTCCAAACTGTTCCAGTAGGTTTCGTGCATCCACAGTCCTGCCAAGTATCACGCATCAGGCGTGAATCTAACGCATTTCAGTGTGGTGATCCGCATCACCGCATTGAAATGCATTAGTCACGCATTATAGCGCTGCTCAGCCGTCAATGCAGAGCGCTGCTATAATGCACTATAATGTCATAACTGTGTAAGCAGCAGTAGCGCGATGCGCACTGTTGACGGCAGGTTAAGGGTCTGGCAGCTTGCAGCTCTGCGAGTTCTCTCTCACTACAACAATGTTTCCAAGCTAGACACCCCCAGCCCCAATACCCAGCATAACTGACGTCAAAATCAGTACCCGGCCAGTCACGGCTTGTCAGAGTTAATTAGGCTAGGGTCAGTGGGGGGTGAGAGTCAAACGCGGCGGGGGCAGGGAAAGGAGATTAGGTTGAGAGCCAAGTGCTCATCGTCGTCGCCGCGGCTGGTGGTTGGAACGACGTGGATCCCACCCTGGCCATGCAACTGACCCCAGCCCACTGGACCGTGGCACCTGAATCATCAGTAAGTGCTGTCGGAGTGAGCGGCAGTATTTGTTTTCAATAGTTAACACCTGCCATGCTGTTATTTAATTGCTGTAAAGTTTGCCTGGCAATTTGGTTGTGGTAGTAGTTAACAAGAGCCGCAGGGAGTGCTTTGTGCCGGTCTCCCTTCCTTTGCAGCATCTGCACCCCGCTGTGCTGCTGCCCCCTGGCCTTCTCCTTTCCTGTGGTGACGTCCTGTAAAGTTACCAGTTTCTCAGGAGGATCCGTTTTCTTTTTTTACTGCGTGGTAGGTGCTGGGTGTGTAGAGGTACATGCAAATCGTTAAAAATAGCGGGCGGCTGCACACCAGACCAGGGGGGCAGTGCGCATCTATTGATTTAATTACACTGCTTAACGAGCCCTGTTGGAAAAGCGTGAAGCTACCACGGGGGCAGGATGTTCGAAGAAATACTTTCTTTCAGCAGATGTTTGATGTATGTTTGGTAACCCGGTGTTGGCTTTGAGAGTGTAACGGCGGGCAACGATAGAGCAGCTGAAATACTGACTACCGAGATATTTATTGCTAATGTGTAGGCAGTGATTTTCCAGGTTCGAGCTTGTTTATGTGCTGCGCAACTGGCTCAACTGTGGGAGCAGCTTATATTAGCTTTTGTGTCTGGTGCGAAATTATTTATTGATTTTCCAGTCACGCTTGCGACTTCATAATCTTGAGTTTAAAGTTGAATTGAAAAGTACAGTTCTTCCATTTAGCTGGTCACATCCTACAGTCAATTAAAGGTAAAAGCTGTTGCTTATAACGTTGAGTTCGGAAAACCTTACCAATACCTTTAAAGTTAACCACAGGCTACATCTGTGTGTGGGGGGAGCCGCTCGGCATGTCTGTTATTTCTGATATTTGTTTCCCTGGTATTAATTACTTGATGTCACTCATAGTTATTGAAATGTCACTCATAATGACACTGAAATTTTGAAAATGTCACACATGGCAATCTGAAACCTTGGCAGCTATGCATCCAAGCATCCCAGAAACATGGTTTCACAACAGTGAATTTGTGTTTAAATTCTACTTAAAGTCTCTGTGCTGCACATTTCTGAAATTCACCTTTCTAACCTTCAGCAGTCCTGTTTCCGTTCAAACTCATTTTGCTTTTGGGAATTGGCCTCACCAGGCGTGTTTTCTTGCACGGCGGTTGTAAAACCTCTCAGCGCGGACTCTCGCGCCTAGCTAACGGCAGTTTTAATTTTGAAATAGAATGTTTGTACTGGCTCACATCCCGCAGTGTGGCTGCTAAGAGCTCTCTGGGCGCCTGAAGGTCGACTTTCGTGTTCTTGTAGTGGAGGGGGGCACAGTCCTATGAAAAGATCGCTTCGCTTGTGAAAATGCAGATATGCTTACAAAGGGCCAGACTCGCATTGCCTCATTTACAGCCAAATAATCCAACAAAACTAATTTCAGGCAGTCAGAATTTCTGCAGAGACTCGCACGGGAAGCAGTCACTGGTCAAGTCTGCGCAGACTCGATTCCTGCTTCCCACCTGCCACACCCTTTCCCAACTTGACACAGGGTGGGGTCCCACCCACGCCGTGTAACGAGTGTGGAAAGGGTCGGGTGCAAATGCTCTCCACTCTCTGATTGACATGGAGGCTTAGCGATACCGGGCTTGGTTTTCAAACGCCCGGGGCTAACTTTGCCTCCACGCTATCATGGCGTGGAGACTGGGCTCTGAAGTTAGGTCTTTGCCGAGCTGATGACCTCACAGGCTTCAGGGATGTGAGGTTGTCAGCTCGGCAATACATTTGGCTTCATTTGGGCCCGCCCGGGGAGCAAGCATTGCAGAGTCACATCACATGACACTAGTGACGTGACAGTGTTCACCATATCTGCTTCATGTTGTCCAGCTGGTGTTGGTGAGTGGGGAAGACAGTGCCTGACTAAAATAAAAAATTACAAAAGGGGGATTTTTAAAATAATATTTAATAAAAGTTTGTTAAAACATTTATGAGCAGCATTGTGAATGAAACAGGGGCGGGGAAAAGCCCCGACGCCCTACGGCAGAAACCGCCACTGAGTATAGTGTCGTAGAGTATTGTCGAGTGGCGTGTAATAGAGTACAGTGAAGGAAAGTGTCGTAGAGTGGAGTGTTGTGTCATATAGTGGAGTAGCGTATCGTAGAGAGGAGTGGTGTGGTGTTTTGTTGAGTGTCGTTCAGTGGCGTCGAGTGGATGGGCACAGAGTGGAGTAGAATGTCAGAGTATCATAGAGTGTAGTACAGTGTTGTAGAATGGGGCTAAATACAGTGGAGTAGAGTGTTGCACTGCTTAAATCAAGGCGGCGTAGAGCCGAGCATGGGACAGTGGTGTAGAGTGGGACAAAGTACTGTAGAGTGGAGTACACTGGAGTGTGGTAGTATAGGCTGGAGTAAAGTGTCAGAGTGGAGTGGCATATCATAGACTATAGTGGTGTGGAGTGCAGTAGAGTGGAGTGGTGTAGCATACAGTCAGGTAAAGTGTTATAAATTAGAGTACTGTTTTGTACAGTAGAGTTTAGTGACGAATACAGTGGAAGGTGTTGCAGACTACAGTAGAGTAGAGTGACATACAGTCTAGTAGAGTTTTGTAGGGCGAAGTGGTGCACAGTACAGTTCAGTGTTATAGAGTGTGGTAGGGTGGATTGGCATACAGTGGTATACAGTACAATGGCTTGGAGTACTGTGTCAGAGAAGAGTGAAGTAAAGGGGGAGTGCAGTGGCATACAAAGAGTTGCGTACAATGTTGTATAGTGGACTAGAGGATTGTAGAGTGGTACAGAGTGGAGTAGAGTGTTGTACAGTGGCATATAGTATAATGGAGTGTAGGGGTATAGACTGGAGTAAAGTGTCGGAGAGTGGCATACAGTGTAGAAGAGTGTTGTAGAGGGAAGTTTCATAGAGTATAGTAATGTGTCAATCAGTGGAGCTGTGTAGAATGGATTGTTGTACAGTAGAGTAGAGTGAGGTAAAGTCTCGTAGAGTGGAGTAATGATGAGTGGAGTGGCGTAACGTAGTGTGGAGTAACGATAACAGTGTGTATTGGTGTGTCATAGATTAAAGTGGCATGGAGTGTAAAGGTGTAGCATAGATAGTAAACTGCTATAAATTGGAGTGGGGTCTCATACAGTACAGTGGAGAGCTCTGTTGAAGAGTACAGAAAAGTGTCATACAATGGAATAGTGTTGTACAATGGAGTGTACAGGCATTGAGTGGATATAGAGTTGAACAGTGGAGTGTACAGGGATAGAGTGAAGTAGAGTGTCGTAGAATGCCATAAAGTGTAGTAGACATTTATAGAGTGGAGTTATATAGAGTGGAGGAGAGTGTCATACAGTGGAGCAGGGTAGAGTGGAGTGGCGTGCACTGTAGTGGCGTGGAGTACTGTACAGCAGAGTGCCATACAGTGGAGTGTGGAAGAGTGGAGGTGCAGATTGAAATAGTTCAGAGTGGTGTGGTGTAGAGTGAAGTGGTGTGGAGTGGTATACAATGGATTGGCATGGCGTGGAGTGGCATAGAGTGGAGTATGGTATAGTGGATTAGGGTAGAGTGGAGTGGTTTACATTTAAGTGGTGTAGCATAGAGTCGAGTAAACTGGTATAAATTGGAGTGGCGTTTCATACAGTAGAGTGGAGTGCTGTTTCGTTCAGCATTGGAAGCTGTTGTAGAGTGGAGTAGAGTTTTGTGCAATGGAGTGTACAGGCACAGAGTTGAGAACAAATCTGGACAGTGGAGTGTAAGGGAATATAGTGGAGTAGAGTGGCATAGAGTGTAGTAGAGTTTTGCTGAGTGGAAAAGAGTACACTGGAGTGGCGTACAGTAGAGTGGCACACAGTGGAATAGCATAGGGTGGAGTGCCATAAAGTAGAATAACGTAGAGTGGAGTAATGTATAGTGGAGTAGAGTAACAGACTGGAGAGGTGTACAGTGGAGTGGCATAGAGTGGAGTGTTGTACAGTGGAGTGGGGTAGAGTGTTTTAGTATACAGTGGAGTGGTGTACATTGGAGTGACGTCCAATGGAATAGCGTAGAGTGGAGTACAGTGGAATGGGGTAGAGTGGAATGCGATACAGTAGAGTGGTGAAGTTTGAAGTTGCGTACAATGTTATAGCATACAGAGTAATAGCGTACAGTGGAGTAGAGTGAAATAGCATAGAGTTGAGTGGCGTAGACTGGAGTGGCATACAGTGGAGTGGGGAAGAGTGGAATAGCATACATTGAAGAGGCGTAGAGAGCCGTCCAATGGACTAGTGTAGAAGAGGCGTAGAGAGCCGTCCAATGGACTAGTGTAGAATGTAGTGGCGAGGAGTGGAGTGGCATATAACGGAATAGACTGGAGTGGGGTACAGTGTAATAGCAAACAGTGGCATGGCGTCCAATGGAATAGCGTAGAATGGAGAGGCATAAAGTGGAGTAGCATACATTGGAGTGGCGTAGAGCGGCATACCGTACAATGTAGTGGCATACAGTGAAATAGCATACAGTGGAGTGTTTTAAATTGGCTTGGCATACAGTGGAATAGCTTACGATGGAGTGGCATAGAGTGGAATAGCATATAGTGGAGTAGCGTACAGTGGCGTGATGTAGACTTTTGTGGCATACCGTGGAGTGGGGTAGTGTTTAATAGCCTACAGTGGAGTGGCGTCCAATGGAATAGTATACAGTGGAGTGTTGTATAGTGGAGTGGCATATAGTGGAATAGTGTATAGTGGAGTACAGTGGAATGGCGTACACTGAAGTGGTGTACAGTGTAATAACGTAGAGTGCAGTTGCGTTCAGTGTAATAGCGTAAAGGAGAGTAGTGAAGAGTGGCATGTTGTACAGTGGAGTAGCGTACAGTGTAATTGTATATAGTGGAGTAGAGTACAATGGAGCGGTGTATACTGGAGTGCTGTAACGTGGAGTGGGGTAGAGTGAAACAGCATATACTGGAGTGGCGTACATTTGAGTGGCGTCCAATGGAATAGCGCAGAATGAAGTGGCATAGAGTGGAGGGCCGTACACTGGAGATGCGTAGAATGGAGTGGTATACAGTGGAATAGCGTAGAGTGGAGTGGTGTAGAGTGGAATGGTGTTGAGTGGAATAGCGTATAATGGAGTGGCGTACAGTGGAGTGGTGTATAGTACAACAGCGTAGAGTGGAGTGGTGTAGAGTGGAGTCTCAGAGTGGAGAGGCGTAATGCAGAGTCGCTTACAGTGGAATACCTTAAGGTGGAATAGCATATAGTGGAGTGGTGTATAGTGGACTGGGGTACAGTGGAGTACACCGGAGCGGCGAATACCGTAGAGTGGAGTGGTGTATAGTGTAGTGGCATATGGATATATGTGAAATTTAGCAGCAATGTAGATTATGGTGTGCAGAGTAACGTAAAACAGAGTATTGCGTTGCGTTTCTCCAAATTTACAAATCAATGCAAGACCACGCATGGTGGCCTTGCGTTGCTTTGCAAATTTGACTTAAGTATTGTGTTGCCCATGAGACACCATTCATGACTCAAGGGTACCACAATACAATAATACAGCTAGGCCGTAGTTCTATTCTGGGCCATAGTATACTGCGGTATCTTTGCACTATACTGTGGTACATGGCAATGACAAGCCAGTATATAATTGGGTAATGGTGGTTTTCAGAAAATAAAAAGGCAGCCATATTGTTTTAACTACACTTTGGCTGTGTTATGTGTTTGGGCCTTAGATATAGGTAAGTAGTAGGTTTTATTGTAGTTTCCTACCTATTACCACTTTGTTAAAGTGATAATAGGTACGGAAATTTATTTATATTTTATTTACATATTTAAGAAGTTTACAGAGTACTACACTAGTACCTAGTAAGTACCATATTAAATCTATTTTTTAGGAAATGTTCTATTAAAAAATGTTTTAAGTTGCGCGTTATTTGTGCAGTATTTTTTGCAAATTTCTGCAGTACTCCGTACACTTTTTCTTTTACATAATTAAATGTTAAAAATTGTAAATACACTGTACAACACTGTATTTTGAAATATAGTGTATTATTGTCTTTTCAATTTTTTAAGATTTTTTTATTAAAGTACTGCGGTACTTCTTAGGTAGTACTGCGGTATTCCGTAACCTTTTTTTAAATATAAAGAAGTGTATAATTAGTTTCCCTATCTATCACCACTTTACTAAAGTGGTAATACGTAGGGAAAAAATATAAAACCTAGTACTTACCTATACCTAAGCCACTAAGCCAGAACACTGGCGCAGTGGCCTTAAAACAACATGGCTGCCTTACACTTTTATAAAGGCAGTCATTATCCAATGAGATAATGACTTATCGCCATGGTAGTTTTGCGAAATTTCACAAAATTCAGTGAAAGTAACGAGGTCACAGATATCACTAAGTTTAAATACCTTATAACTTAAAAAATGCCTACCCTACTTACTTGCAGTAAGGAATTCCTATCTCTGGGAACCCTAACTAAAACTACAGAGTATCAATCAGATTTAATGTGACTTCTTTCTATTGTATTTGTTTATTGGTTTACAAAATCATGTGACCATAAATGTGTCTTTTAGTTGCTCATGTTGTAATTCTGAAACGTGCATATACAGTTTTGTCTATTTATTGGACCTCCTTGCTACTTTTAGTAGTATTGTGTAACATATGAAGCCCAAATTAACTGAAAGCCATTCATTGTTGTGGTTATAAAAATTTAGTTTTTTTTTTTTTCCTAGTTGACAATTATTATGTGCTCCATATAGTAGTTTGTGTAGCTTACTGCTAGGCCACACACAGTTTTATTTTGTGAGCCAGATAGCATGCAAAGAAAATGCATGTAGATTTAGATGTAATTGGTTTTTATTAGCATGTGACCATAAATGGGTCTTCCAGTTGTTCATGTAGTAAATCTGAAATTTACATATGCAGTCTAGTTTATGTTTTGGGCTTCCTTGCTACTTTTAGTAGTATTGTGCTACACATATCACTAGGTTTTTGGCCCTTATAACTTCATAACCAATTCAGAACATCACTTGCAATAGCAACAAGCATTGGAAATGCACTAGGTCTCGCATTTGTTTGATTTCGAGCTTTTGGCTTTGTAAATGGCATTGTTTTTTACCCATCTGTTATAGAGTTTATGTATGTGGTGTGTAGTGGAAATATGTGGGTTTGATTGGAATTGTTAGTTGTGGAGCAGCATGAAGCACAAGGAAGGAGAGTGAGGAGGTGAAGAGCAGAGTGACGCATAAGTAAGGAGAGTGTGAAGAGCAGCGTGAGGCCCAAGGAAAGAGAGTGAGGCCCAAGGAAAGAGTGAGGAGAAGAGCAGCACGAGGCACAAGGAAGGAGAGTGAGAAGAGCGTCATGAGGCACAAGGAGGGAGAGTGAGGAGAAGAGCAACATCAGGCATAAGGGCGGAGAGTGATGAGAAGAGCAGCGTGAGGCACAAGGAAGGAGAGTGAGGAGAAGAGCAACATCAGGCATAAGGGCGGAGAGTGATGAGAAGAGCAGCGTGAGGCACAAGGAAGGAGAGTGAGGAGAAGAGCAGTGTCAGGCACAAGGAAGGAGAGAGGAGAAGAGCAGCATGAGGCACAAGGACGGAGAGTGAGGAAGAGCAGTGTGAGGCACAAGGAAGGAGAGGGAGGAAGAGAAGAGCAGCATGAGGTACAAGGAAGGAGAGTGAGGAGAAGAGCAGCATGAGGGGCAAGGAAGGAGAGAGAGGAGAAGAGCAGCGTAAGGCAGAAGGAAGGAGAGTAGGGAAGAGAAGAGCAGCGTGAGGCACAAGAAAGGAGTGTGAGGAGGAGAGCAGAAGGAGGCTCAAGGAAAGAGAGTGAGGAAGAAAAGAGCTGCGTGAGGCACAAGGAAGGAGAGTGAGGAGGAGAGCAGAAGGGGGCACAAGGAAAGAGAGTGAGGAAGTAGAGAGCAGCCTGAGGCACAAGGAAGGAGAGTGAGGAGGAGAGCAGAAGGAGGCACAAGGAAAGAGTGATAAGAGCAGCAGGAGGCACAAGGCAGGAGAGTGAGAAGAGCAGCCTGAGGCACAAGGCAGGAGAGTGAGGAGGAGAGCAGAAGGAGGCACAAGGAAGGAGAGTGAGGAGGAGAAGAGCAGCGTGAGGCATAAGGAAGGAGAGTGAGGAGGAGACGAGCAGAGAGGCAGAAGGAAGCAGAGTAGGGAAGAGAAGAGCAGCGTGAGGCACAAGAAAGAAGAGTGAGGAGGAGAGCAGAAGGAGGCACAAGGAAAGAGAGTGAGGAAGAGAAGAGCTGCGTGAGGCACAAGGAAGGAGAGTGAGGAAGAGAAGAGTTTCGTGAGGCACAAGGAAGGAGAGTGAGGAGAAGAGCAGCATGAGGCACAAGGAAGGAGAGCGAGGAGAAGAGCAGAGTGAGGCACAAGGAAGGAGAGTGACGAGGAGAGCAGAAGGAGGCACAAGGAAAGAGTGAGAAGAGCAGCAGGTTGCACAAGGAAGGAGAGTGAGAAGAGCAGCAGGAGGCACAAGGAAGGAGAGTGAGGAGGAGAGCAGAAGGAGGCACAAGGAAGGAGAGTGAGGAGAAGAGCAACGTGAGGCACACAGAAGGAGTGAGGAGAAGAGCAGCGTGAGGCACAAGGAAGGAGAGTGAGGAGGAGAAGAGCAGCATGAGGCACATGGAAGGAGAGTGAAGAGGAGAAGAGCAGAGTGAGGCACAAGGAAGGAGAGAGGAGAAGGGCAGCGTGAGGCACAAGGACGGAAAGTGAGGTGGAGAAGAGCAGCACGAGGCACACGGAAGGAGAGAAAGGAGAAGAGCAATGTGAGGCACAATGAAGGAGAGCGAGGAGAAGAGCAGAGTGAGGCACAAGGAAGGAGAGTGAGGAGGAGAAGAGCAGCGTGAGGCACACGGAAGGAGAGTGAGGAGGAGAAGAGCAGCATGAGGCACAAGCAAAGAGTGAGGAGAAAAGCAGCGTGAGGCACAAGGAGAGTGAGGAGGAGAAGAGCAGCGTGAGGCACAAAGAAAGAGTGAGGAGGAGAAGAGCAGCCTGAGGCACAAGGAAGGAGAGTGAGGAAGAGAAGAGAAGCCTGAGGCACAAGGAAGGAGAGTGAGGAGAAGAGCAGCCAGAGCCACAAGAAAGGAGTATGAGGAGAAGAGCAGCGTGAGGCAAAAGGAAGGAGAGTGAGGAGAAGAGCAGTGTCAGGCACAAGTAAGGAGGGTGAAGAGGAGAGCAGCATGAGGAACAAGGAAGGAGAGTGAGGAGAAGAGCAGCGTGAGGCACAAGGAAGGAGAGTAAGGAGGAGAAGATCAGCATGAGGCACAAGGAAGGAGAGTAAGGAGGAGAAGATCAGCATGAGGCACAAGGAAGGAGAGCGAGGAGAATAGAGTGAGGCACAAGGAAGGAGAGTCAGGAGGGTCGCAATTTAGAAAGTGCTTCCTGCATTGCATTTAGAGAATCACAAATTGCGATTCTCTAAATGCATTCGCAAAATAGGTAATCGCAAAAATTGCGATTACCTACTTTGCGAATGCCTTTTGGGATGATACATCCCAAAAGGCTTTTTCCCGTTCGCAAACGGGCCGATTCTGCAAATCGGCCCGTTTGCAAACGGGAAAACGCTTGATACATCTGGCCTTATAGTCTCAATAAACTTACTCCAACTTTGCAGCACCAGCCACCGGGCGATGAAGAGTTTGCCGCCGCCGCCTCCTGAGTCCTTCAGAGTCCTGGCCGCTGCAACTGCACACTCCGCCTCGGGGGCAATTGAATTCGTGTTGGGGGGGGGGGGGGTCACATTGATTTTTACACTGATTATTAACAGCTGAGCCCAACACGGCTGGCGGCCGATGCAAGCACTCAGGTATCGCTGCGAGCACCGTGATTGCCCCCCCCCACAACAAGCTTCGGCACTGCAGCAGGATAGGAGGTCCCTGCGGCGCCAGAGACTGTACCAACAACCTGAATAAAGCGGCGCAAGCTGTAAACACTGCTCTGCCTCGTGCGCACCACCCCCCCGCTGCTGTAAACGTGACATGAACATTTGCAAAGATATTGTCTCCCAGGCAGCAGCATGTGGGGCCAGCGCAAGCGCCTCTCCCCGCAGTCACCAGGGCTCCCAAAGCCGTGGCTGCTCCTCGGAACAAGAGCAGGGGACACGATCTGAAAATAACAAGCAAGGTGCTCACGTGCGCAGTTGCTGCTCTTATTTCAGGCATGCAGGCAGCTTCTGGGTGCAGGCAAAAAGCAGATATAAAAAAAATCAGACGGGAGAGAGGAGAGGCCATCACAAGCGGTAGAGTGTGATGGCCAAACAAAACAATCTCTTAGTGAAATCGCCAGCGAGGGAGCTAAGCCCACAAAGGAGGGACATTCAACAGGCAACTGACCCACTACCTCGAGGAGAACAACATCCTGGACCCGTCCCAATGCAGATTCCGCAGCAACCACAGCACCGAGACCGCCCTCATCGCGGCCACCGATGACATCAGGACCCTATTGGACAACGGCAAAACCGCGGCCCTCATCCTCCTGGATCTCTCGGCCGCCTTCGACCCCGTCTGCCACCACACCCTACGCACACGCCTCCACGACGCAGGGATCCGCGACAAAGCCCTGGACTGGATCACCTCCTTCCTCACCGACAGAACCCAGAGGGTCCGCCTCCCCCATTCCGATCTGAAGCCACCAAGATCTCCTGCGGCGTGCCCCAAGGATCATCCCTCAGCCCAACCCTCTTCAACGTCTACATGGCACCGCTCGCCAACATCGTCCGCTCACACAACCTCAACATCATCTCCTACGCCGACGACACACAGCTGATCCTCTCACTCACCAAGGACCCCGCCACCGCCAAAACCAACTTCCACGAAGGAATGAAGGCCGTCGCCGACTGGATGAAGAACAGTCGCTTGAAACTCAACTCAGACAAGACAGAGGTCCTCATCCTCGGCTGCACCCCCTCCGCCTGGGATGACTCTTGGTGGCTGGCCGCTCTGGGAACCGCACCGCAGCCCACCGACCACGCACGCAACCTGTGGTTCATCCTGGACTCATCGCTCTCAATGACCCAGCAAGTCAACGCCGTCTCCTCCTCCTGCTTCAACACCCTTCGCCTGCTCCGCAAGATCTACAGTTGGATCCCCACCGAAACCAGAAGGACGGTCACCCAGGCCCTCGTCAGCAGCAGACTGGACTACGACAACGCCCTCTATGCAGGAACCACGGCCAAACTCCAGAAAAGACTACAACGCATACAGAACGCCTCCGCGCGCCTCATCCTCGACATCCCCCGCCACACTCACATCACAGCCCACCTGAGAAACCTGCACTGGCTCCCAGTCAACAAGAGGATCACCTTCAAGCTCCTCACCCACACTCACAAAGCACTCCACAACACCGGCCAGCATACCTCAACAAACGACTCACCTTCTACACCCCGAACCGCCAGCTTCGCTCCGCGGACCTCGCCCTCGCCACCGTTCCACGCATCCACAGGACAACCACCGGCGGCAGATCTTTTTCCTACCTCGCCGCCAAGACATGGAACACCCTCCCCACCCATCTACGACAGACCCAGGACCTGCTGACCTTCAGGAGACTTCTCAAGACCTGGCTGTTCGAGCAGTAGCTGCACCCCTTCCCTTCCCCCCCCCACCTCCCCCTCAGCGCCTTGAGACCCTCACGGGTGATTAGTGCGCTCTACAAATGACTGCTTGATTGATTGATTGACATTTAAGCAAATGCACCAATAACAAGCCAGCATTTGTAAATGACCCAGATAACAGCCAATGGTAATTGGTGGGTGTGCCATACCCCACAGAAGAGATATAACAGGTCCATCAAGCTCGACCTAAAAAGGATCTTCTACATAGTCTAATGTACACTGCTGTGATATTTCATTACAATCTGTTTAGTCGTTTTGCCGCTACAAAAAGGCTATGTAAAATGCACTGTGGACAAAACCTGTTTTGGGAGCCTGCCTCCTTTCTTTGACCAATCCCCACCAAACGTTCCATCATTCGCCAATGTAGAAGGAAGAATAGGTATGGAAAGTTTAATGGAAATTCGTCAAACGGGTGCAAAGTCATTAAAGGTAAAAAATCTGAGGAAACCATAACTATAATTAATATTAATATTAATATATATATATATATATATATATATACACACACACATATATATATACATATATACGTGTGTATTAATGCTATTTATATTGCATTATGGAATTATATCAAGGTGCAAAGGAATTGATATGTAAATTCTTGCATTTGACTTCATTGTGAACCTTGCTATTTTCCAAATAATGATTATAGTGCTTTTAAGAAGACAAGTGTTAGTCTGAGAGAAAGATCATCAGTTCCTGGGAGATTGGTTGCACGCAGAGCAGTAAATATCTTTCATGAAGTCCACAGACCAGCTTAACAACTTACAGAGTGCAGATGCATGCAGAGCACGACCTGCTCCATATTGAATAATAAAACTGTTATTCAAGCCAAGGCATGCAAGTGAGAGGCAACCATAGAAATTTATACAGACTCCTTTGAGTGCCAAGAGAAAATGCCCCTTTTTCTGTAGTCACACCCATTTCTTGCAGTGTTTACTGCTGGATTTTGGAATCTGCACACTGGGACACTGCTGTCCACTGCCTATTGTATTTAATTGGCCAGTCCCTCAGGCTTATTTAACTTTTTTTATAAGGCCATAGTTTATGGTGCAGAAAATACACCTATTGCACAGAGAGTTAAATGTCCCTTGTGGACTGCAGCACTTACTGTGCCATCCACTAGTGTGATAAAGAAAACATGGCTTCTGGCCCACCAGTTTGCCTGATTGCTGCAGTTTAAACCTTCAGCCCATGCTGGCAATTTAACCATATTGACAGAGAAAAAACCTTCCCTTTAAATATTAATATGTCATACCTATGCCTTGTAGCCCACAAGGCCAGGTGCAAATTATTTAAAAATGGGGCTTGTATAAATATAATGTCAACATGTGCCAACAGTGACAAGCGCCCAAAAGCTATTTTCACTGTGGAAGGCCCTGGCTATCCGAACATTAATTCTGTATCTCGTGATTGGGACTAGCATGTAAAATAATTCAACCACACTTTTCAATATTTAGTAAAGCACAATTCAATTGTGAAGTTTGATTTTTAATAAATATTTAGGAAAAATAACTTTATTCAGTCTGAAACTGCTGGAGGCTAATTTGCATTTGTTCTCCAGCAGTGGTCAATCAAGAGCTTGACCTTAAAGAGGTGTGAAAACTGCTCCCAGAGCAGGGGAAATGGCTTCTAAGTGGTGAGGTGTTTTTCTTCCCCTGGCAGGAAGGCCATTCGGGGTGGGCCAGTAACTTGATTAACTTCAAAGAAGTCTGCCCTGTCACAAGGAAAAGTTAGGTAACATCTGGAAAGATTCAGCCTTTATCCCCATAGTCAGGCGTGTACCAAACCCTGTGAGAGGAAAGCTACCCCAGAACCAGTTTTAAATGATCACACAGGAGGTGACTGCTCATTATCCTGGCCACACCGCTCGGTGGTTGAAAAGGCTTTTCACAAAGGGAGAAGGATTTCCCCATCTTGGAGTTTGGAAGTAAGGTGCACTATGGGATAGATTGCAATAGCGCAAACAGGAACTTCTGCAAAAGTGGGTAGGGTTGCCCCCGAGAACTTTCAACCAATTAATAAGGGAACAGCCAGAAGTCATCCCAACCCACTAACTGGTGCCAGGCATAAATATGCCACAGAGCCAGGCACAAGCCTCAGAACATGCTCTGAACCTGTGGGAAAACAGATGATGGACTTCAACCTGTTGTTTGAGACCTGCAGGGGACATTAAGGGCTGGACCTGCTCCCACTCATACCCAGGACAAAGAAGTAGATTCCAAGGGTCAGTTGGCTAACCTCCTGTTTGGTACACAAGATAGGATAGGGCTTTTCCATGATGTGCCCAGCTGACCAGTAGCAACTGGACCTGGACTGGCCTCTGCCTAAAACCCCGAGAATCTCCAATTGCCTTCCCCTGAAGCCTTAGAAGTGTACTCCTGTGGTTGTTTGGGCAGGAGAAAAGAAATTGGGAGCTTTTGAAAACATTTCCTCTAGAGCTTCAGTGGAACCCGTAGGAAAAAATATTTGACTGACAGTTACACAGCATCAGATTGAATTTCAGCTTAATCCCACTCCATTCTGCATTCAGCGAGAAATCACCAAAGCTTTAGAGCATCAGCGTGACCAACCTGCTTCACGTATCTGGCCTTCGGTTCAACAGCGAAAACTTCTCAAAAGTGACAAAGTCTCTTTCTACAGTGGGACTGAGAAGACAAAAACCTCACCAGCAAGCTACAGAACATCCAGAACACCGCCGCAAGACTGGTCCTCAACCTGCCAAAACACTGCCACATCTCCCAGCACCTGCGCACACTCCACTGGCTCCCTGTCGAGGCGAGAATCACCTTCAAGATGCTCACCCACGCACACAAGGCCCTCCACGGCACCGGACCAGCATACCTGAACAGCCGACTCAAATTCCACGCACCCCAAAGGACCCTACGATCAGCCCAGCTCTCCTACGCCGTGGTCCCCCGCACCAGAAAGACCAGATCGGGAGGCCGCTCCTTCTCCTTCCTCGCGGCCAAAGCATGGAACGCCCTTCCGCTCCACCTCAGACAGACAACATCGCTCCCCATCTTCGCAAGAAACCTCAAAACCTGGCTCTTCGACAGACCCCTCCTTGATGGATGAAACCTGCACCCTCCCCCCCATAGCGCCTTGAGACCCTTACGGGTGAGTAGTCGCGCTTTAACAAACCCGATTGATTGATATTCGGCCAGAAAGTGACAAAGTTGCTTTCTGAAGAGGGACTTACAAACTTTTTCAGCTTTTTACTTCCAGATTTTCACTAGGACCAATCCACTTGGTGTATCCGACCTAAGCTCCATCCTTAAATTGCATCTTGGTTGCTTTCTACCGCAACCATTGACTTACATTGGGCGCTCTATTTTTCTTTGTACTTTTTCCACTTATATCTTTAAAATTCGTGTCTTGGTTCCTCTTATTGTTGTTTTGTAATTTTGATGTCATGTTGCTTATTACATTTTTCTGTATTTTTTATAAACTGGAGCAGGATTTTTGTTGTGTTGTGTTTTTTACTTTAGAACGGTTTCTAATTAAATTTACACATCTTCTTCAAGGTAAGCCTGTTTGTTCAGTGCCACAGCTACCAGGGGCTGAGCTCAGGTTTAATTTATTGAAACCTTTGACTGGACCTACCAGATTAGTGACTTTATTACTTGTGATGGACTTCTATAAATCCCAATTTATAATTCACTTCACAGGTGATAAGACAGTTAAGCAAGGGGGAACAGAAAGGGAGAGACTGGAGAACAAAAACTGCATTCTATCTTTTCCATGCAAGGAATTACTAAAAGATCATTACACTGTTGTAATTCTTATTAATATTTTATTTATTAAATCGCTTTCATTGCCACTATTTTTAGTTCATTTTCATAGCTAAAACTTGGGTGCCACTAATTAAACCTCACATTAATGTTAACTTGGAGAGGTTGCAACAAGACGCTACCTTATGTAGGAGGTGACGTAGGCCGTAGGAGGCGGAGCTTGCGAACCTCAAGGCCAAAGCAGCAGGACCGGAGCTCCGGGGAAGGTCGAAAAGGGCAAGCGGTGCAACGCGGAGCGCCATCGGAAAGGGACAAGGGTGCAGCGCAGACCGCCATCCGAAAAGTGCAAGCGGTGTAACGCGGACCACCAACGCTGATCAGCCTGCCAAGCTTGACAGGCCCGACAAGCCTGCACCCCGCCTGCACCCTACAAGGCGCTAGGAAACGCAAATGGTACAGACTCATTGCCAGTTCTGAGGACGCCTCTGGGGAGACTCAAGTGGTTGATCGACTGGCTGAAAGAGGCCACGAGAGGCAACTGGAGGCCTCTGCCCTCTGGAGGCTTGTGGAATCAGTAGCAGCTCAGATCCCAAGACTGGCATTTAACCCTTAAGGTGAGCTATTCTGCTCCTCTCTGCAACAGGGACTGTGCGTGCTTGTGCCATCCTCTCTAAGCCACCAGTTAACATACTGAGGGGGGGCACCTTGACTTTCCCTGTGAACAAAAAGTTGTGAAATGAGCTGACGGAAAATAATAACTGCTTTTTTACTCCTGGGGAAGGCAAAGGCGGCAAGAGACCACCCTCCCCTAGTGACTGACTACTAGTCCATCAGCCCGCCTGCGACCTGCCTTTTACCTGCTTCACAGAAGCTTTGTGGTTGGCGAGAGACCTTGGTGAGAGACTTAAGGTGGGTGAACTTGTGGAAAGTAGGCACAGAAGCACTAGGAGCTACCCCGGTGCGGCTGGTTCTTCCCCCGAACCCTGTTACCTCACGCAGTCCCCTCAGTCTGCCTATCCAAGAGCACACTTGCAGCGGCACAGGGCTCTACTGCGAACAAGAGGAAAGACGCCCACAGCTAGAAGCCGAGTTACTTTGCGCAGTCTTAGACATGCAATCTGTAAAGTCACAGGTGCCAGTGGTGGCTCAAAAGAAGCGAAGGAAGAGGTCAGATCATCCTGCTCACCCAGTTGCACCAGACTGGATACTTCAATTAACTCCAGGAACACCAACAAGAGGCCATCAGTTTGACTCGACAGTGCACACAACCGCAATTAGTTCCTCAGGAGGGACAAGCACTGCCTGGTTCCAGCCCAAAATTACCTCCAAATGTAAGTTTTTAAAAGATGCTGGGGCAGTCATTTTTCCCAGCAACACTAACCTTAAGGGGCTGTCCATCCCCTTAAGCCCCACTGTGATCGTCTGCAAAAGGGCCCCATCCCTCCCCCAGCTGGAAGACATCTCAGAAAGCCGTAGTGCCTTCATGAGTTCTGAGGCCTCAAAGGACCCAGCCCATAAAGAGGGTGCCCTCGCTGCCTTGGGCAGTAACGAGGAACAGCCAGCTGTTCACCTTGGCGCAAGTGCTCTCTTTAGCCCATGGGATCAAACTGATCCAGCAGAACAAGAGGAGCAGGAGAACACAGCCAGGGAGACGGTCTTAAAATCTAAGGCTGTGGGTGACACAATGCAACTAGTCACTGGGAGGGGAAGACTTGTCTCATCTAATCACTCAAATAGAGGAAGAGGAGAAAAAGTGGGTAGCCCCTGGATCTGAGCCACGACTCAATATAATGATACCGGAGCAAATAGAGGGAGAGTCACCACCACTGGATCCTTTGGGCCGCCACGGTTGCAAAAAGTCACAGGCAATCGGATTAAACCAATCGGCCCACACCGAGGAAGTCTCACGAACGTTGTGAAAGACCTCTCTTATCTCCACTCTAAAGAATGTGAGAATATGCTGGCCTCTTATGGCAATAAAGCACCTAAAAATTTGAGCTCGACTGGATCTCACAAAGAGGAACCTCAAGGGTACCAAGAGTCGCTTTGGGTCACCGCACTTGGCATTTTGCAGAGCTCTGTGGAGACAATATCTTTACAAGTCAACAAAATGGACATACAAATCAGCCTCCAGAACACTCTAGCTCTGTATGTAGCAAGAATTGATAAAAAAAGATATCAACCCTGAACAACCTGATAAAAAGGGCTCAAGTGGGTGCACAGGGACCCAGACAGGAATGCAATTGCTCCCCGGTTCTTGATAAGTTATGTACACTTCCAGATATGATGACAAAGCTAGTGGGCAACTTGAAGGAAGTGGTGAATGTGAAACCCCCAAAAAACAAAGCTGGTTGCCAGAAGATGAAGGAAAAACTGATAATGACAATCTCTGTCCGGTCAAGGAGATGGCACAAACGTAGCCACGGCAGTTGTGGCAGGGAATCCGCAGCATGTGCTTTCTACACACAGCACTGAAGGCAACAGTCTGATTATATCAACCAAGGGTACCAATACTGGGGACATATCCGACTTTTTAACTGGATCCAGTGATCCTGACAGGGAACATCTCATGGCAAAAGGGGAGCCTAAATGTAAGAGATCAAAAAACGGAAGGACCGCAATAAAACTCAAACCCAGAATCATAATATGGTGCCCTACCCAATATTCCATACTAGAAAAATGTCAGCCTTTGCCGCTCTGGTCAAAGAACAAAATGACTCCAGCTATTTGGAAGAGGCTCCTGCAGATGCAGGCCCAACTTCGGGACTCATTCCTGTGCCTAAAAAAAATCACTACTTTAGAATCTTTTCAAGCAAGCGTCCCTCAAGACCCTGCAGAGACAGTCACGATGGAGATACTGGATCTACACACCAATCTGGTACCATCTGATAAGCAGGGTAGGCCCATTCCAGGCTCGAACGACTTGGCTGGAGACACCACTACCTGGCTGAACAACTCGCATGGCAATAAGAATGAGGTGACAGAGAACCAAATGACCAATACCTTAGAAATCCCCCAAGCAAGCGTCCCACATGACTCCACGGGACCAGCCTCAACAAGCAAAACGGAGCCCCGCAGATCCCTCCCTCTCACATCTAGACTGGGCAGGTCTACTCCAGACTCCAATACCCACGATGTGGGGCCCTCTTCCCTCTCTTAATCACACGTTTAGTAAGAAGAGTGGGGTAACAGTCACGTTCCCTGGTCGGCATGTTCCACCAGCCCCTGCCAAAACTGACCTTGTAGCCCCTGCCCATTTTGACAAGGACGATCGATCATCCACTAAGCTTCATGCTACGCAAATTCCACCCATAACTGCCTGTAGGCTTTCTCTCTGGAATACAAGTCCAGAGGTCCGTTGGACATTCTAAATTGAGGAAACATCCTCACGCTAGTTCGATCAATGGGCACGCTCTGAGCAGTTACATCGCAAGACATCATCTCTATTGAGTTCATTACTTCTGGGCCTGGCCAGTATAACGAAATGACCAAGGTAACCTGGCGATCCACCGTGTTGGCCCTGAAAGTCTTGAGATATACAGATACTTTCAAACAGTGGAGGATTATTATCACTTCGTTAAGGGAATCTGCATTGCTGCATGTCCTTAATAGCCTGAGGAAAGAGGATATAACATTAACTCAACTCAGACCGGTTTACTCAGCCCTTAGAGGTGCACTAAGCAAAACTCCTGCCCCCGCAACTGAGCAAACCATCAGGCATCATGAAAAGTGGCAGACAATTGGGGCTGGCTGTCGGGAACCCTTAACTCAACGAGACTGTTACGCTGACAAAACACCTCCCTAACCGGTCCCCCAGAGCAGGCACTCAAGATATGCTTGTGGAACATCAACGGACTGGTAAACAAACTGGGTGACCTGGAAACCCTTCTATATCTCCGCTCTTTTCAAATCATTCTACTACAAGAGACCTGGTCACAGATGGCACATCATATGGAGGGCTACAGAAACCATTTCATCCCTTCAACTAAACACCGAAAGTACGGCCGCAGCATGGGTGGTCTAGCCATATATGTATCTATCACCAGCGCAATTGAGTCCTGGGAACAAGATAGTGATGATGCAGGGCTACAAGTAGTATGTCTATCCATTAAAGCTTCCAACGGCCAAACCAAGAGAATCACCTTGATAAACATTTATATCCATCCAAGCCTCTAACGAGCTGATCGATATTACTTTAGGCCTTAGATCGGAGAAGCCCAACAAGGACCTTATGTTATCAGGTGATTTCAATATGTGGCTAATGAGTGCACCACCAGCTAATGAGATTATGGAGGCCCAAGACTGCCAATGGGCGACACCTCCTCAAGATCCCCCCGGGTGGCACAGAGATGGCAAGAGAGGTCGGTTCCTACAAAGCAATCTTGAACATCTTGGCCTTTGAGCCTTAAACGAGCAAATACTTCCCGACAAACCACTGTTTCTCTCATATCTAACAAGCACCGGGGCTTCTTTAATTGACTACATCTTTGTCAGTCTACCCTTGCAGAACACCATCACCTCCTTCGGCTTTGGAGAAAAAATGGATAATGACCACTGTCCTCAAGAGTTAGCTCTCAATATTGAGTTGGAGGAGTATGATCTTGCAGTAGACCCGGGGATTGAAGGGCATACAGTTAATCTCAAACACATCAAGTATCCTACTGACACCCTCTCAAGTCTGGCCTCAGAAGCCAAACAACTATTGGCTTCCACTCATAAGTTTGAGGAAGACTCTGTCTCGTTGGGTAAGGTACAATGAAAAAGTTTCAAGTCAGCATGCAAAACCCATCCTACCTAAAAAAAAAAAAAAAGAGAAGAATCCAAACCTGCAAAATTCGACCCTCACACAAGGATGGGGAACATCTGAATTATCTGATAAGGAGAGCCAAAAGGAGGATCAACCAGCTGTAAAGAACCCTTAAAAGGTCGCAAATGGATCCAAAAATATTATGCAAATTAAGGGACGCAAGAAGAAACCTACAAGTAGAGACAAGGAAAAAACAAAGGGAGAGGTGGAACTTGTTTTGGGCTAAATTACTGTATGACAGGTCAAACAATTCCGCAAACTTTTGGCGGGACTGTAAATGGAGTCAATCAATCAATCAATCAATCAATCAATCAGGGAATTGTAAGCGCGCTACTCACCCGTGAGGGTCTGAAGGCGCTTAGGGGGGGGTCCGCAGATCTGTTTAGCCGAAGAGCCAGGTCTTGAGGGCCTTCCTGAAGGTGTTCAGGGAGGGGGCGCGTCTGATGTCTGCCGGTAGCTCGTTCCAGGTCTTGGCTGCAATGTGAGAGAAGGATCTTCCGCCTGCTCTGGCTCTGTGGATGCGCGGGGTTTCGGCCAGTGCGAGGTTGGAAGATCGGAGGTTTCTTTTGGGTACGTGGAAGTTGATTCTGTCGTTGAGGTATTTGGGTCCGTTGTTGTGTAGGCATTTGTAGGCGTGAGTGAAGATTTTGAAAGCGACTCTTTTCTCCACGGGGAGCCAGTGGAGACTTCGTAGGTGTTGGCTGATGTGTTCGTGTCGGGGGATGCCGAGGACGAGTCTGGCGGCGGTGTTCTGTATTGTCTGGAGTTTACGGAGTAGGGACTTGTTGATGCCGGCGTAGAGTGCGTTTCCATAGTCCAGTCTGCTGGTGATGAGTGCGTGGGTGACTGTCTTCCTTGACTCAGGGGGGATCCACTTGAAGGTCTTGCGGAGGGTGTTGAAGCAGCTGGAGGTGACGGCATTGACCTGTCGGTTCATGGTGAGTGATGAGTCGAGTACGATGCCGAGGTTCTTGGCGTGGTCTGAGGGGGTAGGTGGGCTTCCGAGGGCGGTCGGCCACCAGGTGCTGTCCCATGCAGAAGGGGTGGTACCGAGGACGAGGACTTCTGTCTTTTCGGCGGAGAGCTTCAGGCAGCTGTTGGTCATCCAGACTACGACATCTTGCATTCCTTTCTGGAAGTTGAGTTTGGCAGTGGTGGGGTCTTTGGTGAGGGAGAGGATGAGCTGGGTGTCGTCGGCGTAGGATACGATGTTGAGGCCATGTTGTCGGACGATGGCTGCGAGGGGGGCCATGTAGATGTTGAAGAGGGTGGGGCTCAGTGATGAACCCTGTGGGACTCCGCAGGTGATTTTCGTGGGGTCGGAGAGGAAGGGTGGGAGTCTGATCCTTTGCTTCTTCCGGTGAGGAATGATCGGATCCAGTCCAGGGCTGTTCCTTGTATGCCTGCGTCCTGTAGTCTGGCGACTAGTGTGCGGTGGGAGACGGTGTCGAAGGCCGCTGATAGGTCGAGTAGGATGAGGGCTGCGGAATGGCCTTGGTCCAGGAGGGTGCGGATGTCGTCTGTGGCGGCGAGTAGGGTGGTCTCTGTGCTGTGGTTGCTTCGGAATCCGGATTGGGACGTGTGAGAAGTTGGCCTGGCATATGCTGTCCACTAATTATAGTGGGCACCTTGCACCAGTCCAAACAACCCCTTATTGGAGATAGGTTAAAGACAACCTTATTGAAAGCTATCCTAGTGGTAGCTATGGAGAGCAGCCTTCAGGCTAAGTCTTGAAGGAATGTAAAGCAGCTTGTTTTACCAGTCTATAATCTCTTGAGTGATCAAATGAAAGAGCACCACACCAGGTATATATTCAAAATATATGTATTTATTGCTAAACACACCCCTCTAGTCTCTTTATGAGGCTAGAGTTCGAAATACATAAGTTATAAGTTATTTAAACACAGTAATAGCACAAATACACGTTTGGGCCCTAGGGGCGTACCAAACCATATACCAATAAAGTGGTATAAGAACCACGACTGAGCTAGACACTAGGGCTAGAGCCTCTAGAAGTGCTTGGACCACAAGGAACCACCCAAGGTAGTGACACAGGGGACCCACGGGGGACGCGTGCAGTGTAAATACACAGCTGCGAGACGCCGTTAACTTCTATGGAGAAAGTCGCGGTTTGGAAACTAAAGAAAAGGGACACTTAAAGAAGGACTTGGAGCAAACCCTTTGAGAACTAGGTCGCTCTAGAGTCTCTACCCACGGGAGCACCGGAGTACTCTTGTTACCTCACCCAGGGAAGCCGGGTGCATAGGTGCCTTTCGGGGTCGGGTTTCGTCGTCGATTTGAATGGCGATCTGCTGCAAAGTGCTGCTGGCGACCAAGTGGAAAGTGTCCGGGTGGATCCAAGGTTGGATCGGAGATCTGAAGAACCTGAAAGCAGAGGGGACAGAGTCTGGGTCACTAGCCAGTGACCAGGAGGGCGATGAGCAGATGCCCACCGATGTCGAGTGCTTCAGGTAGGTTGACGGTCGTCTTGACTCTTCAGCCACGAGGTCCAGGAGGCGTTGTCGGCGACCAGGAGCAGGATTCGGGCTGGTACACGATGTCTGTCGAGTGCTGAGGTGTCGGCGACCGGATTGGACCCAACAAGCCTTGGCAACGGCAAGTCTCGATGTAGATGAAGATTGACGATGATGCAGACCAGCAAGGTCTGAGGAACTCACCCAGCAAGGGTAAGTGAGGGCAAGCCTGGAGCAACCAGGGAGCCCAAGAAGAAAAGGATTGGCCTTCGTGAAGGGCTACTAGCCAACGGGCTAGCGACCGCGAAGGAGCCTCGAGACGGTGCACGTGGAGCTGGCTCACAGGACACTCGTGGAGTGGAGGCCAGTGATCTTCGGTGCAGTTGGTGCTGGAGGCTAGGGCTACTCGGAGCCCAAAGCACGACTTCGTGGGAGACCCAGAAGAGGATGCACTAGCAAATGCGTGCGGTGTCCAGGGGTCATGGTTCCACGTTACCCACAACAGCTACGGGCCTCAGCTTTGCTGGGGACTCAGGGCAGCCTCGGGAAGTCTGGAAATCCACCTCTGGTGATGCAAAGACTTCGGCGTCCGACTGGAGCTTAGGCGATGCAGACCGGACAATTGCTTCTTTGGTGCCTGCCAAGCAGGGGAGTCACTCCTTGACCCCAAGGGAGATTCTTCTGTCCTCTAATCTTGTAGTAGAGCGTCGAAGGTCCAGGATTCTGTGTCAGAGTTTCGTCCAGGGATAATCTAAAGTCCTAAGGACTGGGTTCCTATACTTATACTAAGTTTAGGGTTGAACTACTCTGTGGCCCCACCTATGGGTGGGTCAGGGCAGAGGGGTGGCTACACCCTTTCCCTTTGTCCAGTTTGCGCCAAAGCAGGGGCTGCAAGCCCTGATCCGGTTTGAACTGGGGTATGCACAGGGACACCAAGTGTGCCCCCAGTGCAGGACTTCAAAGCACCCGAATGTGCTCCCGCCCAGCCCCAATACACACTATCCTGTCTGGGGAGGTGGTCACACCTCCCTGGGACAGGAAACCTATTGTCCAGGCCTCCCCTGCCGGAGTTTCGTCCAGCAGCAGGAGGCCAGACTTGTGTCTGTGGCAGCAGCATCCATTTTGTGATGCCAGGGCTTTAGAAAGAAGTTACCGGTCAAGCCAGGGTTAACATGTCTCTCCCTCTAGAAGGGTGGAATGCTACCCCCGCCGCCAGAATTGGCGGGGGGTAGTATTCCAAGATGTTTGACACCAAACACGACATGTTTCGGTGCAGCCATTCCAAAGTTAGCATTTAACGCGAGGTTATAATGCGCTTAAGAGTATATGGTCAGGCTGCACTACAAACAGCATCAGAGAAGGGTCTCCGAACGCTGCAGAGGGGCCCTGCTCATGCAGGGGCACCCTCTCACATAGGAACCACGCACTCTGCCTTCAGGATTGATAAGGCCTGCCATAGGAGTGACTTATAGGTTTATATGTGTGTATGTATATAGTGATATAGGTAGCCTATATCACAGTAAGGGTGCATGCACCACCTTACCCAGGCTGCAGTAGCAGACCTGTGGTGTCAGTTTGGATGGCCTTCCAGGGGTGGCACAATACATGCTGCAACCCCTGGTAGGCCTCTGAGGTACCTATGCCCTGGGTACATAGTATACCATATACTAGGGACTTATAAAGGGCACTCCAGATTCCAATCAGAGATGTGCCTAAGGCACATGGAAACCTTTTACAGAGAAAGCAGATAGACTGGGGCCCTGAATAGCAGGATCCCAGTCCAACTAAGTCATAAACCAGCAAAACACCATAAAAAAGTGGGGGCAACCATGTAGTCAGATTGCACCTTCCTACATAACCCCCCCAAACAAAAGGAGATAAGGCTAACCTTGGCCAGTTGAGCCTTTATTGACTAAGTGGCCATATAGGGAAGCACCTGCACTAGCATGGTTGCCCCCTGTCTTATGGTCCACTAAGCAATCCCTCACCCTAAGGGTATGAGAGGGTCTCCACCATGGGGAATCACTACCTGTGGTGTGCTTAGGTAAAGTACAAGGCTGGTGAGGTGTCTGAGTAGGGAAGTGAGGCCCTAGGAATGTTGGCCTCAGCTTCCTCAGATCACTGGTCACCATGTATGCCTGTCTTTCCATGACTGAGTTGCACTTTGCTCTAAGGGTCAACCTTTGGCTGCCTACAGCTGGGGGTTGGGTCCCTTTGGATGGACTACTGGAGGGACATGGCAGGTTTGGAACCTTCTGGTCCCAGGTTTGCCCTTGCCTACCAGAGTCCTTCTGGGGGAGGTCCCTACATAAAGGTATGGGGGATCCCTCAGTGTGAGGAGGAATTTTCACCTGGCTAGGGCTACTAGACGGGGTGCCCCTAATCTGCTGATGGGGGGGTTCCTCTGGACAGGGGGCCCTGGGGGTCCACTGACCTCCCTGACCTCTGCAGCCCTGGGCTGGCTGAGGCAGGGTAGAGAGGGGCAGGTTACCTGCTCCAGACTGGGTACCACCTTGGAAGGGTCCTCTGCCATCAGGGGTGTGGCCAGGCCAGGCCTGACTACCTCTGGGGCAGTTCCTTCACTAGGGGTAGGGTCAGTTCCCTGAGGAGGCTGACCCTTACCTACTGTCTGGAGGGAAGAAGACTTTTCTTCAACCCTTGTGCTCTCTTTTGGGGGAGAGTGGGCCATTCTTCCAGGCTCCATCTCTCCAAAATCTTGGGCTGGGGCTGTGGCCATCACAGCCCCACTAACCTTTACAGGGACGCCCAGCATCCTGAGATGGGTTTGGTGTTCAACTTCAGCCCAGGCTGAAATTTCCAGATCATTGCCCATCAGGCAATCTACAGGTAGGGTTGGGGACACTGCCACTCTTTTGGGCCTGTGACCCCTCCCAGCTGAGATTGACTATGGCCATGGGGTGATCTGTTCTGACACCATCAATGTTGGTCACCTGGTATTTAAACTCAGGTAAAAGCTGGTGAGGGGGACTAGTTTCCCTGCCACCATGTTGACACTAGCCCCTGTGTCCCTAAATGCCACAGCTTTCTGACCATTAATTATTGGCTCCAATCTGTACCTGCCCAATGCTGTGGGACCCATGGTAAAGGTGGCAAATCCTATACCACCATCAGAGTCAGAGGAGTCTGTTGAGGGGTCCCTGTCTAAACTAGGGCCCACCTCTGTTCCTCTTGCAAAAGCACCTAACTTTTTGGGTGCACTACTCCCAACTGGAGGATTACTACTGGTAGTACCAGGAGGGGTGGTAGTAGTTGTGGGAGGAACATTTTCTTTATTGCCAATCCTGGGGCAACTGGGATCAGTTTTCCAGTGCCCAGGCTTTTACAGACATGGCAATATGGTTTCTTTTCAGGAGAAGAAGGAGTTTGGGACCCACCCCCAGAAGAGGAATTTTGGGGCCCTGTAGGGGACTTATCCTTAGATTTATCCCCACCTTTCTCTTGGGACTTAGTAGAATCTTTCTTCTGGTCACCACCCTGATTTTTAGTTTTTACTCTGGTTCTGACCCATTTGTCTGCCTTCTTTCCCAATTCTTGGGGAGAGGTCAGATCAGAGTCCACCAGATACTGGTGCAAAAGCTGGTTTTGACAATTATTAAGGATCTGCTCCCTCATAATCAAATTGTACAATCCTAAAAGTCCTGCACTTTGTTGCCATGTATCCAACCTTCCAGAGCCTTAGTAGCACAATCTACAAAATCAACCCAGTCTTGAGTCTGAGCTTTTGGGTGTCTCTGAACTTCAACCTACACTGTTCAGTGGTTAGGCCAAACCCATCTATCAGAGCACTCTTCAAGACTGTGTAATTGTCAGCATCCTCTTCTCTTACAGTGAGGAGCTTGTCTCTACCTTTGTCTGCAAAGGAGAGCCACAAGATTGCTGCCCACTGCTTCTGGGGGACCCTCTGAACTTTACAGGCCCTCTCCAGTGCAGTTATCCATTTGTGGATGTCATCCCCACTCTGGTAGGGAGGGACAATCTTGTTTAGGTTTCTATGCTCATAAGACCTTTCCCTATCTTTAGGGATATTGCTGCCACCATGGGACACTAGTCCCAACTTTTTTCTCTCTTTGTAGAGATCTAGGAACTCCCTGTCTATAGCCAACTGCTGTTTTCTGAGTTCAAGCTGGGCTTGCTCATACTGAATCAGTCTTTTTCTCCTCTCATGAGAGGATTCCCTCCTATGAGAGGAGACAGAGGTCCCTACTGAGGTGCTAGTGTGGTTAGACTCCTGAGAAGGAGATCTAGACCTTCTAGGCACACTCACAATCCTTCCTGGGGGACAAAGTGGAGGTCATTCTGATCCTCCTCCTCATCCACAGGAGGAATTGGGTTTTCCAGGTCAGGGTCATTGTCACCCTCCTGGTCAGTTCCAGAGGGGGCTGGGGGTGTTGCTACCCCTGGCCCCACCCTCATCTTCTGCCCCACCCTCTGCTCCTACCCCTTCAGTCCCTAAGGGCCTGCTGAGATCATAAGCCTCTAACATCTCTCTCAGATGTTGGGTGGTGGGGCTTTGGCCTGTCTTCAGTTTCCTCAAATTGCATAATGCTCTCAATTCCAAGAATGGGAGTGTATCATACTTGGAGGGAAGAAGCCCAGGGGCTTCTGGCAAGGACTCACTGGGTCCTGGCTTTGAAGACATCACTAGTGAGGTGTGGTGTATGCACTACCTACTCTAGTGTGGCCTACTAAACTCTCTTGAGTTGTAGAAAGGGTGTGCTATCCCTTAACACACAACTCTAAGTTCAGTAGAACTTACTGTATACTAAGCTTAATTTATATGTACCTTAGTTACCTTTAGTGGTTTTCAGTTGATCAATTCAATTGAGATTATCTGGTAAAACAATAGCAAGCTGGAATCCCACACGCTGCACACCAATGTGAGAAGTTGGCCTGGCATATGCTGTCCACTAATTATAGTGGGCACCTTGCACCAGTCCAAACAACCGCTTATTGGAGATAGGTTAAAGACAACCTTATTGAAAGCTATCCTAGTGGTAGCTATGGAGAGCAGCCTTCAGGCTAATTCTTGAAGGAATGTAAAGCAGCTTGTTTCACCAGTCTATAATCTCTTGAGTGATCAAATGAAAGAGCACCACACCAGGTATATATTCAAAATATATGTATTTATTGCTAAACACACCCCTCTAGTCTCTTTATGAGGCTAGAGTTCGAAGTACATAAGTTATAAGTTATTTAAACACAGTAATAGCACAAATACACGTTTGGGCCCTAGGGCGTACCAAACCATATACCAATAAAGTGGTATAAGAACCACGACTGAGCTAGAAACTAGGCCTAGAGCCTCTAGAAGTGCTTGGACCACAAGGAACCACCCAAGGTAGTGACACAGGGGACCCACGGGGGACGCGTGCAGTGTAAATACACAGCCGCGAGACGCCGTTAACTTCTATGGAGAAAGTCGCGGTTTGGAAATTAAAGAAAAGGGACACTTAAAGAAGGACTTGGAGCAAACCCTTTGAGAACTAGGTCGCTCTAGAGTCTCTACCCACGGGAGCACCGGAGTACTCTTGTTACCTCACCCAGGGAAGCCGGGTGCATAGGTGCCTTTCGGGGTCGGGTTTCGTCGTCGATTTGAATGGCGATCTGCTGCAAAGTGCTGCTGGCGACCAAGTGGAAAGTGTCCGGGTGGATCCAAGGTTGGATCGGAGATCTGAAGAACCTGAAAGCAGAGGGGACAGAGTCTGGGTCACTAGCCAGTGACCAGGAAGGCGATGAGCAGATGCCCACCGATGTCGAGTGCTTCAGGTAGGTTGACGGTCGTCTTGACTCTTCAGCCACGAGGTCCAGGAGGCGTTGTCGGCGACCAGGAGCAGGATTCGGGCTGGTACACGATGTCTGTCGAGTGCTGAGGTGTCGGCGACCGGATTGGACCCAACAAGCCTTGGCAACGGCAAGTCTCGATGTAGATGAAGATTGACGATGATGCAGACCAGCAAGGTCTGAGGAACTCACCCAGCAAGGGTAAGTGAGGGCAAGCCTGGAGCAACCAGGGAGCCCAAGAAGAAAAGGATTGGCCTTCGTGAAGGGCTACTAGCCAACGGGCTAGCGACCTCGAAGGAGCCTCGAGAGGGTGCACGTGGAGCTGGCTCACAGGACACTCGTGGAGTGGAGGCCAGTGGTCTTCGGTGCAGTTGGTGCTGGAGGCTAGGGCTACTCGGAGCCCAAAGCACGACTTCGTGGGAGACCCAGAAGAGGATGCACTAGCAAATGCGTGCGGTGTCCAGGGGTCATGGTTCCACGTTACCCACGACAGCTACGGGCCTCAGCTTTGCTGGGGACTCAGGGCAGCCTCGGGGAAGTCTGGAAATCCACCTCTGGTGATGCAAAGACTTCGGCGTCCGACGGGAGCTTAGGCGATGCAGACCGGACAATTGCTTCTTTGGTGCCTGCCAAGCAGGGGAGTCACTCCTTGACCCCAAGGGAGATTCTTCTGTCCTCTAATCTTGTAGTAGAGCGTCGAAGGTCCAGGATTCTGTGTCAGAGTTTCGTCCAGGGATAATCTAAAGTCCTAAGGACTGGGTTCCTATACTTATACTAAGTTTAGGGGTTGGACTACTCTGTGGCCCCACCTATGGGTGGGTCAGGGCAGAGGGGTGGCTACACCCTTTCCCTTTGTCCAGTTCGCGCCAAAGCAGGGGCTGCAAGCCCCTGATCCGGTTTGAACTGGGGTATGCACAGGGACACCAAGTGTGCCCCCAGTGCAGGACTTCAAAGCACCCGAAAGTGCTCCCGCCCAGCCCCAATACACACTATCCTGTCTGGGGAGGTGGTCACACCTCCCTGGGACAGGAAACCTATTGTCCAGGCCTCCCCTGCCGGAGTTTCGTCCAGCAGCAGGAGGCCAGACTTGTGTCTGTGGCAGCAGCATCCATTTTGTGATGCCAGGGCTTTAGAAAGAAGTTACCGGTCAAGCCAGGGTTAACAGGTCTCTCCCTCTAGAAGGGTGGAATGCTACCCCCGCCGCCAGAATTGGCGGCGGGGGTAGTATTCCAAGATGTTTGACACCAAACACGACATGTTTCGGTGCAGCCATTCCAAAGTTAGCATTTAACGCGAGGTTATAATGCGCTTAAGAGTATATGGTCAGGCTGCACTACAAACAGCATCAAAGAAGGGTCTCCGAACGCTGCAGAGGGGCCCTGCTCATGCAGGGGCACCCTCTCACATAGGAACCACGCACTCTGCCTTCAGGATTGATAAGGCCTGCCATAGGAGTGACATATATAGGTTTATATGTGTGTATGTATATAGTGATATAGGTAGCCTATATCACAGTAAGGGGTCCATGCACCACCTTACCCAGGCTGCAGTAGCAGACCTGTGGTGTCAGTTTGGATGGCCTTCCAGGGGTGGCACAATACATGCTGCAGCCCCTGGTAGGCCTCTGAGGTACCTATGCCCTGGGTACATAGTATACCATATACTAGGGACTTATAAGGGCACTCCAGATTCCAATCAGAGATGTGCCTAAGGCACATGGAAACCTTTACAGAGAAAGCAGATAGACTGGGGCCCTGAATAGCAGGATCCCAGTCCAACTAAGTCATAAACCAGCAAAACACCATAAAAAAAGTGGGGGCAACCATGTAGTCAGATTCCACCTTCCTACAGGACGGGTCGAGGACGGCGTTCTCTTCAATGAATCGTGTCAGTTTCCTGTTGACTGTTTTCTCTGCAACTTTGGCTGCGAAGGGGAGGAGCGAGATAGTTCTTGAGGTCGGTGGGGTCAGCTGTGGGCTTCTTGAGCAGGGGTCTGACTTCTGCGCGCTTCCAGTCGTCTGGGAAGGTGCCTGTTTTGAAGGTGGTGTTGATGGTGTGCTGTAGTTCGGGTGCGATGGCGGCCGCGGCTCTGTGGTAGATGTGCGGGGGCAGGGGTCGGTGGGGGCCCCCCCCCCCCGAGTGGATGCTTTTCATGGTCGAGGCGGTGTCTTCGGCCGTGATAGGTGTCCAGTTGGAGATGGTGGGCTGGGTGGAGTTTCTGGGGGGCGTCTATGGCGCCTGGTCGATGAAGTTGTCGTAGAGGTTTTTGATCTTGAGGTGGAAATGGGTTCGAAGCTTGTCGCAGAGGTCTTGGGATGGGGTGATGTCTGTGGCTTCGCTGTGTGGGTTGGTGAATTCTTGAATGACACTGAAAAGTTCCTTGGAGTTGGTGGATTTGGCCAGGATTTTGTTGTGGATGAAGTTCCTCTTGGTGGCTCTGATCTGGTTGTGGTAGTCCGTCATGGCGTCCTTGTAGGTGGTGTGGTTTTCGGTTGTCTTGGTGTTTCTCCAGTTCTTCTCCAGGCGTCTGCAGGTGCGTCCGGCTTCTTGGAGAGCGGTGGTGAACCAGGCGGCTTTCCTGGGGCGTTGTCTGTCGGGGTTGCGTAGCGGGGCGAGCTCGTCTGCGCAGTTGGAGATCCAGGTGTGGAGTTCTCTGGCTGCGTCGTTTGCGTCGGGTGCCCAGGTGTGGTTGTCTCGGGTGAGGGTGGAGTTAAGTTGCTCGTCGGTAACCTTGCTCCAGTTCCTTCGAGGTGGGCGTGGGGCTGGTTTGGGTGCCAAGGGTTTGTTGATGGCGAAGTGTACGCAGTGGTGGTCGGTCCATGGCGGCTGCGTTGTGTGGCTGTATTGGACGCTGTTTCTTGCCGCGAAGATGGGGTCGAGGGTGTGTCCTGCTCTGTGGGTCGGTGTGTTGACGAGTTGTTTAAGTCCGATGCTGGCGAGGTTGTCACGAAGGATAGTGGAGTTGGGGTCGCTGGGGTTTTCGAGGTGGAAGTTCAGGTCTCCAATGAGTATGTAGTTTGTTGAGGCAATGGCGTGGGGTGCGATGAAGTCAGTGTTGGTGGCGGCGAAGGATGTTCGGGGGCGGGGGGTCTGTAGATGAGGGTTCCTCGGAGTGTGGCTTTGGGGGTGGTCTGGAAGTGCAGGTGTTCGGCAGAGGGGAAGGTTTTGCTGGAGGTGGTGAGGCGGAGGCTGCTCTTGTGGGCGATGGTGAGGCCCCCTCCTGGGTGGTTGGGGCGGTCTTTCCTCTGGATCTTGTATCCGTCTGGGATGGCGGTGCTGATGTCGGGGCGGAGGATGCGTTGGTCCAGATCTCTGTGAAGAAGGCGATGTCGGGTGAGAGAGAGTCGAGTAGGTTCCAGATTTCCATGGCGTGTTTGTGTACGGAGCGTACGTTGAGGAGGATGCATTTTAGGGTGTCGCCGGTGCTGGCGTCGGCTGTGTTGGAGGCCGGGGTGGCAGTGAGGGTCTGGCAGCAGTGGAGGCAGGAGAACTGGCTGTGGGTCGTGTTCGGCGAGGCCTGTTGGCATTCTCTAAGTCTTCCAGGGTTGAGTGCGAGGAGGGTGGTGGTGTCGTAGCGATGGGTAGTGGGAAGTCCAGGGTTCCTGGCGCTGGCCGCGGTCGGATCGCGGACGGGCGCAGACGGGCTTGCCTTTGGCGCGTCCCCTTCGTAACCGCGCAGCGGCCGCCATTAAGTAGGGGAGGTGGGAGGGAAGAGAGGCTGGGAGGCGGAAGCGGGGGAATTCCGGGGGGGAGGGGCCGCAGGGGCAGCAGCGGCGAAAGGAACAGGCAGGCACGAGAAAATAAAAACAGTGGTGGAATTAGAGCAAGACACAGATGGGCACAATAACAGTGACACAACAGGGAAAAATTAAGAAAAAAAACGGCTGATAAAGGTTACGGTGGTTGCAGGCAGTCTGGTCCCAGTTGGAGCGGGCAGCAGGCGCAGGAGCAGGCAGCAGCCTCGAACCTCCCAAGGAGGAGGTCGGGGTCTGGAGGCAAGAGACGGCACAGCGGAGCTGCGGGGAGAGAGTGGACCTAGACCGAGGGTCGGAGGTCTTAATCTTCCAAATGTGGCCTCCTCTAAAATCCCAGAGCCAACCTGGAACAACTTCCTGTATGATCACTGCAATCAGTCGGCTCAACCGGACCAGCTCCCTGTACAGGGGGATGGTTCAGAGGCTAACAAACCTCCAGATTTCCTTCTGGGGAGCTGTGATCATGAAGCATCTTGGTGCTCCATCACAGACACTTCAGTCCAGAAACAAATTAGAAAGGGCCGTAAAGAGGGGGGCGCCAGGCCCAGGCGGAATACCACTAGCCATTTACAAGAAAGATCCAACATTCTGGGCTGCTCAATTAACCCCTCTCTTTTCAACCATTTTGCAGCAGAACCTTCATGGCGTGGCTCGATACTTGCTCCAATATTTATGGGGGGGGGAAAAAAAGAAGTCCCTGGGAACTATCGTTTGATAGCATTAATTGACAACAATGCCAAATATTTAGCAGTGTGCTACTAGATGAGCTAAATCTATGAGCCGAGACAAATATTATCATCCCGCCAAACTAAACTGGGTTCACCAAGCACACAAGGACCTCTGTGAACCTCACAGCACTCTTCCTTTTATTTGATCAGGCGGAATTTAACAGCCAACCAGTATATCTGGGCTTTATCGATTACAAATCTGTATTCTATAGAGTTGACAGGGGTAAGCTTTGGCAAAAACTGTCTCACCTCAACATTCCAGGTGGCTTGCTTAGGGCCTTGCAACTAGTGCATCAAGAAACATGGATCAGAATAAAAATCGGAGAAGGGTCTCGCTTGTCCAGGCCAATTAACACTACGCAAGGACTCAAGCAGGGTAGTGTCCTTGCACCAACTCTATTAAACATGTTCTTATCTGATCTGAGCCCTATTCTGAATTCAGTTAATTCCCATCCATCCATCCAAACTGGGGGCTTCCAACTTTCGAACATGCTGTATGCGGACGACCTAGTACACATTAGTAGAACCAAGGTCGGCCTGCAACACCTTCTGAATGCTACCTCAGTTTTCTCAATTTGGAATGGCCTGACGATCAACAAAAAGAAAACTAAGATCCTCGTGGTTCAAGGGACTAGACTAAAAAAAACAATGTGGTTCCTGGACCAAGAAAAGTTAGGGTCAACTAAAAGTTTTAAGTACCTTGGAGTCCACTTCAATGATAATGGGAGATATAGCGACCAACTGAATGAAATCAGGAAGAAGGGCATTGCATTATCATTTGCTCCTAGGTCTCCTTATACAAAACTAAAAGGCCCTACGGTTACACCTATCCTCCAGGTGGCCCAAGCAAAGATTCTCCTGACCTTGGCTTACGGATACGAGGCTCCCAAGGGGCAGGACAGTGCAACACTTGAAAGAATGCTTCTCAAGATATATAGAACCATTTTTCAACTTCCTTCCCATAAATCTCCAGCCCAAATTAGGCTGGAGTTTGGAATTTCAAAGCAGGTGCTCGCACAAAAGGCAGCCTTCGCAATGTGTTGTCACAAACTCAGGCCAGCGAGAGAAGACTCGTTGGCCCATTACATTTGGGCCGAACTAGAAATAAAGCAAAGGTCTTCGGCAAGAGCCTACCTGTCTCAGGCCTTAAGCATGCTTGGTCTAACGAATGCCTGGGACCTAACCATCAGCCACCAGGAGTTTAAAAGGATGGCAAAAACAAGTACAAAACAGCTCTCACTACTAGAGGACAAGGCCTGCCTGTCTCAATGCAAACATGGCTGGAATGCACTGCACATCTATAGAGGCCTCAAACCGCAGTGTTATCTAAGCGAAGTTTATAATGGTTGGACAAAGGATTAGTTCCTGCAACTCAGGATGGGGATAATTCCTATCCCAGCTTATTATCCAGCATTGAAAAGATGTGAGGAACAGACGAACTGTCAGCTATGCGACCAGCCCAAGGAAGATACAATTCATATACTATACTTGTGCCCCACCCTAATGGAGGACAGGCGTGAGCGGCTACGAAGAAAGTGGATCACCCGAGGCATAAGGTCTAAGGTGATGTTGGCCTGCTTTGAACTATCAGACATTAGGCTAAATTGTGCACTGGTGTATTATTTTCGTTTTCAAAACAATTTGAGGCCACGTCTCCAGCATTTGAAGGGAAGGGGTACAATTAGACAATTAACAGGTCTGGTTTTAGTCCCCTTAATGCGCATCTCTTGGATCTTTTTTAAAGCCCCTCCACCTAAAGTTTCATCAGGTGCCTGTAGGTACAGGTTGGCTACAGCCCCAGATGTCTAGACCCTGCACTTACACCTGTTTTAGTGATAATAGCTTAAACTTTTAAACCATTCTATTTTAAACACACTGCACCTTATTTGATTAGTGTTAATGGCTTAAGCCTTTTTTAATCTAGTTGCGTATATTGCACAGGCCCGCCAAAAGTCTTTGTCACTTTATCTGCTGCACTTTCTAGATTCAATGTTTACAATTATCTGCTTATGTGACTCAGCAATGCTTGGGGCAGGAGGAGTTCATCGAGAGAACTGGTCATACTCTACTGGCTTCTCTTAATGTTTTGCAAATCTCCTCCCATCCCTTATTAACAGGCTCGGGCAGTACAAGCTCAGTTTTTTTCTGAATTTATAGGGTATGCAGTGAGTCTCCTTCCGGGGTTCTGTCTTTTAAATGCAAACAGCGATGGGAGCACGTCTTTGTTTCAAAAAAATGTTTTATGTAACTTATGAATACATGTTTTATGTATTTGTGTAGTGTATCGCAACGGTTTTAATAATCAACCAATAAAGATTCTTCTTCTTCATACCTACAACTCCACACATTATATGTGCTGGAAGAGGAAACTAATTTTAATAACGTTATCAAATCAAAGAAACTTTATTCGATCCATTTAAGAATACAGATCATAAAAGTACAAAGCAATAAAAAAAAATATAATTGAACCAGTTTGGACACAATTCCCAATTTAATTCTTAACGCCAAACATGTTAAAAAGACGACTAAGTCTGGAAGTTCATTTCATAAAAACTAATTACAAATGTCCGAATTATAATTGGGTTAATAAAAGAAGGTAGTCAATTATCAATATTCATAAGGCATGTGCATTACAGTTTTCCTTCTCCTTAGACATGCCAATAAAAAAGTAGCTACTGAGAAGAATACAAATGGATCAGAGAGTTTCTTTAAAAAGTATAATGCCGGGCGACATTGATTAAAATTCATTTTCTTTAAAATTGGGCGAAAAAATCTAATATGTTCATTCTTATAAAACCCACAAAAAAAGAGTATATGAAGGTCTGACTGCTCTGAGCCACAGTCACAGGGGCAAGGTGCCAAATCAGTATGTCTAAATCTCTTCGTAGGAAAACCCAGCATGAGTGGTATTAGGTTCAACCGGAATCTAAGTAAGATAAATCTGTGCTGCGAGTTTCTTATATGGTCTAAATATGAGAAACCCCCAGATGATATTCCTGGAGAGGTATGATACAACATCACAGTGACCTTAGAATAATTTGCACTTTGGCGCTCATACATCAATTTTTCTAACAGTATAGACCCCAATTTTCCCTTTGTTATCGTATTGCATAAGTTTGGGTTAACAAAAAGTTTTTCCAATACTTGTGTCAACAGTAATGATCTTACATACCAAAGCCAGGGAATTTTACAAGTATTGTCTAGGTTTATACAATTTTTAATTATGACTTGAGTCAGGTTCACTGTGTCCCTGCACCAGATCGAGTGCCACAGGAGTACAGGGGCGATCTTAATGTTGTCGATCAGGTACGGGATTTCTAGTTCATGATGATAGTTATTAGAATATGAAATAGGGACGGCATACAGCTTCTTATAAAATCTATCCTCCAAGGATTGGAGTTGGGTTGCCGTAGCCGTTCCCCATACCCCAACCCCGTAAAATGCTGCTGGTACTATCTTCGCTTGGTATATTTTCCTTATTGTTGATAAAGGTTTAGACCCTAATCTTTTTGCAAAGGTTCGGATTGCTGACATACCCCGCTCCATTACTATCGCTCTGTTATTCACCATGGGTACACATGACTGTTTTTTGTCAAAATGAACCTCTAAATATGGGAACAAATCTATAATCTCCTGTTTCCGTGGGCCTATTGTAAAGTTCAGGGATCTTTTTGGGGATAACGTCCCTGTAACAAGGACAAAGGACTTTGTTTTGTTTACCTTCAAGCCCAGAGAAGACATGAATGCGACATAGGCCGTTATTAGCCGTTGAAGGGCCAGCCCTGTTCTTGCAATTAAAACTGCATCATCGGCGTATGCTAAAATAGGTATGGGAGTGGGGCCAAATTTAGGAACGTCTGGGGTTACTCCTAGAAGAGCTGCTTCAACTCCATTTGTGTATACAGAAAATAAGAAAGGGGCGAGGACACGGCCCTGCCTAACTCCCCTTTCTATCTTAAATGGGCGTGTCAACTCTCCCTCTTTCCTGTATTTAACACAAGCAGTGGCATTGGAGTATATTTGTCTGATGAAGCAGATTATTGTCGAGTCCACCCCTAACAGCTCCATTAATTCCCAAAGCTTTGAATAAATGACACAATCAAGCGCCTGGCTTAAATCCATAAATGCCATAAAAATCTGGCCAGACTTTGCTCTAGTATATTTTCCAGTAATTAATGATAGATTGAGGAACTGGTCTATGGTGCCCCTACCGGACTGAAAGCCATACTGTGATTGCATGAGAATATTCTTTTTGGCTGCCCACTCTTCCAACCTATTTAATAGTAGACGCCCCATGAGTTTTGCCGTGGTGTCTAATAATGAAATCGGCCTATAATTCTGGGGGTTATCCTTAGGGCCCTTTTTATGGATGGGAACAATAACACTGGTCTTCCAGGAATCTAGTGGAGTATTTTTGCTATGCCATTAAAGATGTTTGTCAGTAAAGGGGCCCATAGATCTTGGTAATCAAGAAAGAGATTGATAGGCACTCCGTCTGGGCCCAGTGCCTTATCCCTAGTACACTTACACAGGGCCAATTTTGTCTCCTCAACTGAGAATATCAGTTGATCTGGCTGCAACGAGTCAGTAGGCCTGCAGACAGTGGACGATGTATTGCAGGTAGTAAAAATCTGTTCGAAGTGACCCACCCATGTGTCTTCGTTAAGATGTGAATCTAGGGAAGGATCAATATTATTTTTACAGAACGGTGCGTTAATCGTCCCCCAAAAATCTTTGCTGTTGTTTAAAGTTGCTGCCTTCTCCAGACTCTCCCAGGCTTCCTCTCTTAATGCCTGTTCTCTTGTTTTCCTAGCCACTGAGTATGTCTTCCGGAGTAACTTAATCAGGTCTCTATCCCTAGGGTGTTCTTTAAGTGCTATGTGCAAGTTTTTAGATGCTTTGGAGCATTCCTGATCAAACCAACGCTTTGGGGCTGAGTTAGCTTGTGGGTTAGGGCGAGTTAAGGCCATTTTAATCTTCTCTAAGAGGTTCGTAAAATTAATAGCAGCTAATTCATAGTTATCGTCTGTATCCAGACATTTTAAAACCAACCCCAAGTTCTCTGTCACAATTTGTGAAAGTACCTCTGTCTTATTTACTTGTGTCCATTTTAATTGGAAGCCATTTTTTCTTCCCAATATTGGTTTCTCCATTTTTAACGTTATATGTTTTTTCGGAACTCCAAGTATCATTGTAATGAAAATAATGGCATGATCATTATATGGGGAGAATTGAGTATCAATGTGATCAATCTTTTCCTTAATAGAGGATGATGTTATTACAAAATCAATAGTCGACACCTAGTCGCTACGAATAAAGGTCTTATCGTGATCCCCTGTATCTGGGTCTGTCCGATTACAAATTTCCAGATCCCTCAAACAGATAAACCTTTTTAGACTGTTCCCGTAATCATGATGTTCAAAATGGTAAATTGGCTCACCCTGATTATCAACAAGGCCACACATTTTATTTAGCTTATGTTTACATGGCTGCGTGTTAAAGTCTCCTACCCATACTAAGTTAACCACTTTCTTCCTCTGGGTTTGCATGAGTTTGTTCAGTTTGGATTCTATGGCATCTACCACTGATTGTGGGTCAGTAAAATTATTATTATAAAAATGTATTAAAAGCCAGTCCTGGTATATATTATCCTCAATCAATAAAAAATTGAATTGTGGGCTAGAGGAAATTTTTTTTTATACCTTAATTGATAATGTATTAGAAATTAAGGTTAGGAGACCTCCTTTGGCTCTTCCTGCTGCAGACTGTACGGCATTAGTTTGGTACGAACAGTAACCATCTACATGAATGTCTTCCCTAGATCACGTCTCCTGGAAACATAAAAGGTCCTGATGCTGCCACAGTGCTAACCATAAGGGGATTTCCAGTTTCGTAGCTATGCCCGCTAAATTCCAGGTGGCTAACTTCACATGCAAGCTAGGCCCCCCTACTTTAGATTTTAGTCTAGTAGAGCATTGTCAATTAGGAGCTATGGGTTCCCCTGAGTTCACCACCACCTGTGTTTCTGGATTTAAATCTACACTGGGTAGTCAGTCACACGCCTCCAGGTCTGTAAGCGGGGCAAATCTATTTCCTACACCTAAGCCTGAAAAGTCCCAATTATGTCTCTTAGCCGAGTTAGTTACCTGATTATGTGTCATGCTCCTATTGGGGACAGTGCTCCAAGAATTTTGCTTAGTAGGGGCAGGATGGCGATAGAAGTACTCCAGTGATGTAATAAAAATCTGGGACCTGTGATGACCAGGTTCATGGAGGTTAGCCAAAAGCATCCTAGGTATTACATCATCATTGAAATTTACTACTACACAGTCGCCAGAATGGGCTTTCAATGAGGGACTCACCCATCCCACTCTCCTCGCCATGATGATATGATAATGTAAGCTTCTGTCGTGACTACCACTATGGGTAGTTAACCAGTGTAGCGATTTATCCATAAGTTGTTGGGTGGATTCTTTTTGGCCTTCTCGTAATCTAGGAACATTTACCAGAACAAGCATGAGTGGTGCGGAAGCTGGAGGGAGATCTAAGAATGTATGTACGGGCTGATCAATTTGATGAGTTTTGCCTATGTCAGATGACATGGGGGTAGTTAGATCTACTGTCGAATAACTTTCAACCCTAGTCCCCTCCCCACCCTCCCCTCCTCCCCCCCGCCCCCCCAGGTTTAGAGACTGTTAAATGAGCTTGAGATTGTTTTTGAACACCTTCCGCTTTCTCATTTCCCCCAGTTTGAAATTGCAGTCCCCCAGATTGCTGCGATAAACCCCCAGGTTTTAGGCAATTTTTGAAATGCTCTTCCCAAGAAGAAAGTCGATCTTCTATTTTAATCAGACGAGACACAATCGGCTGGAGTAAGTTAAAGACCTTCTCTTCCCGTTTTTTCCATAGTGCTTCATCTTCTAATAGTTGCACTCTGATAGAGTCCACCGGATTTGTGGGCATTGACGGCTTAGCTGGTTTTGTAATTGCCACAGAATTGCCCTTCACAATTCTAGTAGTTCTTTTCCTTTTGGGTGCCGGTTGGTTACCTAAAATAGGGGTAGATGGTACTGGGTTTAATGTGGCCGTGGAAGGGCAGCCCGAGGAAGCAATGGGGGTCTCCTCTTGTTCAAGACTGTGGGATGATACCCTACTAGAGTCAAGGGGGGCTAAAGTTTTAGATACATTATTTCTCCCTCCTCCCATCGAAAGACGGCGCTCAGTCATCTCGATATCATGAGACAGTACATTTGCTGCCCGTGATAAAAACGTATCCAATGTGGTTACAATGCCCTCCCCAGGTTTATCAAATGTGGCCTTTCTCTTACCCATTGGGGATGTCCAGCAACTAGGGAGATGGCATTTCGAGGTGAACAGGACCAGATGTCAGAAGGGGGCCCAGCCTCCTCCGGGCTCCGACGGGCGCAGCCCGGACACGCTCACGCACGCCCCGCGACACGGGAGCCCCGCAGTGATTTTATGCGCCTCCAGGCGCAACAGACCCACGACGGCGCCTCCTGGCGCAAAGGCTCTTGGGGGCTGAAGTCCCCGGTTCTGGCAGCGGTGAGGCAAGGTCTCGTTAAGGGCTCCTCAGACTCAATCAGTCTCTCAGGGGGTTTAGTTGTTGGTGCTTGGTCTCTTTTTTCTCAGGAAGCGTCACGTCGTCCAGGACTCCCAAGTTGAGTAAATAAAACAAGGAAAAAAACAATCCAAAGAAACAAAGACTTAGAAACGGGTCACTCTTTCTAGGAGTTTCACCAGAGTGCCACCTTCACCAGGCAAGGGGTGTTTGTGCAGGGTGGGAAGCTGTGGCTACAACCTTTGTTGTGAGGGGGTTCTCTCTCTCCTCCCCCCCCTTCCGCCCACATGGACTCCCACATGCACTGTTCTCTGTTCCCCAGGTGCCTGCTATGCGGCTGCCCATGGCCCACGCAGGGGGCCACTCAAGAGGGCGGCCCTCTAGTGCCATCTGGGCACCAACCCACCTCCTTCTCTATTGCGGGGACTCAGGGAGGAGTCCCCCCATCCTGGCCTGTGGCGCGCGAGGCGCGTCACGTCCAGCGCGCCGAGGATTGGGGGAAGGTATATAGGCCTTCCCCCGCCATCCGGGCGTCCTCTTTTGCGCCGGACACGCCGTCTACCAGCTCGTGTCGTTGAACGTCGCTGTCGTTGGTCGTGTGAGTGCGGTCGGTCAGGGACCCCTTCGGGTAGCGAGGTGAGTCGGCCCCCTCTCCCCGCTCCGGCAATTCACTGCCACCAGCCCGTAGCGATCCGTCCTCCCCCTTCACCCTCGTGGTGTGCACTGCCCGGCCCCGCTGGAGGGCCGCTGGTTTGCGGTATGCGGCAGGGGAGACGGTGTGGGGACTGGTTGGGGGCCGGAGAGAGGGTGGTCTTGTCCCGGGCTCTTTATCAAAATAATTCTGCCCGGCGTGATCGGCGGTGGTGTAGACGGCACGCGCTGGACGGTGGCCATCGTGGGTGCAGAGACCAAGCCGCGGGTCGTGTGAGTCGCTGTTTGGCGAACTGAGCGTGGGTCGGCTGGGTTCGGGTGCACAGGGCTCCTGCTCTGCACCCCGTGTTGTCCACACGTCAAGGTTTCGGGAGTGGTTGGATGCGGGCTTTTGTCTCTCGGGGAGGCCGCGTGAGTTGCTATTCTAGGGTGCCTGTTTGGGCCGGTAAAACATCCGCTGGTGGTCCCTAGGGTTCAGTTCCTATCCTTTTCATAGGGTCCTAGACAGGTGCCCCATCAGCTCCACCAGAACCCCGGGTGTTCTTTAGTACTTGCCTTTGACCACGACCCGTTTCTGGGCCGTGGTGTGGGCATCTTAAGTGTTCCTCTCGTCCCTCGAGGTTCTGGGGCTGTATCCTGCACAGCACAGCCGTCCGTCTTCGGTCCCCTCTGCTCTGGCGTCTCCGGGACTCTCGGGCTCTGAACACACCGGTACTGCTCTCCATACACCAACTTACTCGATTCACGATGACGTTATCAAAATATATATTTCTAGTTTGGATTCTTGAGTGTGTCTATTCATGGTTAAATTAATGACAACTCATTAATGACAAATACACTTGCGAGTCTGACAGAACTGATCTCTGCTCAAATAGCACCATCCTCATGTAATTAATTGTAAGGTAGCTACAGTGAACCAGGCTTCTTGTCTCATGTCAGTAAGTCGGCATTTGAAGCTTGCATTTTTGCCAGACGGTCGGGACATATTTTACTTTACGGTAAAAACATATCGAGCACAATGACAGATGTCTTCAAAATTCCAACGATTGGCTTCTTCACGCTTCTATATTCAAAAAGCTTTCATCCAAGTGGGGCCCAGTTTTGCTGGGCCACTTTTTGCCTCTCGCATATGTATCAAACATCCTTTATTCAGGTGGAGACCAGATCCTCGAGCTTCTGCAAAAGATGCATTTCTACAGTTCTCGAGTTATGATTTAGGCTTGCTCTCCTTTTATGAGGATTACCAGAGTACTAGCGAGGATCCACTACTAATTTATTTTCGAATACTGTATAAGGTAATTTCTTCACCAGCTTTGGCTTGCTGCGTTATGCCCTTGCTGGTACTGATACATAAGCCTTGGGGGATCATTGCACCAGAGGTGTGCTGGCTGCTATTTACAATAAAAGTAAGCACAGCCCCTGCATCCATGTCTTTGAAATCTGGGCTCTGCTACCAAAAGGCAACTCTGAACATCTGAGAAACTCTGGAGAAAAGTCAACCAGAAATCAAAGATTGGCTCTTTTGGATAATAACTAAAGAATTAATGTATAGATCCATTACAAATTGCACACTGGTTATGCTTATGATAGGGGGGATGTTGCCTGCTGGAAAGAAAAAAGGTGATCACAGAGGATTGGGAACAACAGCATCTTCCAATTGTAAACTGAGATAAAACCACTGATCCACTGAAACAGAAAGGGGGCATGTCACAAACTCATTTGATTAAGAGAAAGAGCACTCTAAGAGTACTCTCTACGTGCTCTCACACGCCATCTAACAAGTGACTGAACGCTAATATTCCTATAGAGTTAGTTCAAATAGAAAGTACTGTGCTATATTTGCTTGTATACTAATAGGGAGTTGCACCTTTTGGGGTGACTCACAAAAGTATGTAAGAGTATATAAGAGAGTACTGGTGCAGTATTAGCTCCCATGGTCATAAATGCTTTTCTGAATCTGCCCCATAATATTGTACTCTCCGTTGAATTAAATGACCGGGCACTATTCCACCAACATGATTTTTAGGAACATTTTGGTGAGAAAGTAAGGTTTATTAGCCACATCTTTTAAATGAAAATCAATGTCTTGTAAAACCAATAGTTAATATATTTATAAGAAAGTGTTTTCAAGTTAGGGAAAAATCTGCATTAAGTAGTTTTAAGACAGAGTAACTCAAATGAACTGCAGATGTATCATCATATGTAAACTGTGACTCTCTCGCCCCTTGTGTCTTCAAGCAAGTTTCAGGAAAGGACTTAGAACTCTTTGATCTCAACAGATGTACGGCCTTCATCCCAGAGATTCATTAGTCTTACCCAACTACCCATTCACCAACTTTAGAAACTGTCCCTCATCACTGTCAAAAAGCAACCTCTCTGACACTGTTGATCTTAACGCTCTCTCATTCACTTTGACAAGGTCCTCGAACTATGTTAAATGAATAAAAATAAAATACAGTGTTCAGTTGTTTCACATCCGGCTGCTAACAATGCACAGCTCAGAGTAGTGTGTCTCTTTTAGTTCTACAGATGTGTAACTCTCACCTTGAGTACTTCCACATCCTGCTGCTGACACTTTCCTTCTATCTCTGTAATGAGCCCCCTGTGGACTGATTTCTGCTTCTCCAGTTTGGTCAGCTGTTCTCTTATCTTCTGCATACTCTCCTCATGATCCTTTTCCAACTTGCTGAGAAGCTGTTCCTCCTCCCTGGCCAGAAACTGCTTCAGAAGCTCAAATGTACTCCGGATCCTCTTCCTTTGGTTCTCAAAGTTTTCCTTAATTGAAAATAACCAAAAAAACAGACCACATTTGTATTTTTTGTACATCAACGTGTAATATTGTTTTCAGCATGTGCCACCAGATCTCAACATACACCAAACATTACAAATGTAGCCATTCCTTTGTGGCTGAAGCCACACACAATCAATCCAAGCCAGACATATCAGAAGTTTTGGGGTCTTTGCAAAGAGTGATAGGTCTCCCTCTTGCGTTCATCCTCTTCTTGTATCCACTCTTCCATCACAAGGGTTAATTAGATGAGAAATACACTTTGAAATACATAAAAGTTGCAGATCTGTACAACATGTCTTACTTAGTACAATATTACAAGCTATACAAGATGACAAGTTACAGTTTATAAAATTACAACCAGACACAGGAAGTTTCTTAACTACATTATTTGAAAAGTTTACTAAAAGTAACAATTCTGTTAAGGCTGGCAGTGTAAATCTCAACAGAACTATCGAAACTCTTCTGCAGATATTTGCAGAAAACTACTCGGTTGAGGTAGGTGCTATTGGTCTTAACAAATATAGATTTTACTGAAAAGAAGTACCATTGATAAGAGAACCACTCTACAACTGCCCTAGTGCTCCGGGCCTTCCTACATACTGTATAGCTAATGGAGCAGCAGCCAGGATTCTCTCTGAATGTCTTTTCCCCTGCGTCATTGACACCAGTATATCCTTCAAATGCCATGCTCCGCCCCACATTCAATCAGGATGCATACACCAGGATATCCTTCAAATGCCATGCTCCACCCCACATTCAATCAGGATGCATACACCAGGATAGCCTTCAAATGCCATGCTCCGCCCCACATTCAATCAGAATGCATACACCAGGATATCCTTCAAATGCCATGCTCCACCGCACAGTCACTCAGGATATCCTTCAAATGCCATGCTGCACCCCACAGTCACTCAGGATGCTTACACCAGGATATCCTTCAAATGCCATGCTCCACCCCACATTCACTAAGGATGCATACACCAGGATATCCTTCAAATGCCATGCTCCACCGCACAGTCACTCAGGATATCCTTCAAATGCAATGCTCCGCCCCACAGTCACTCAGGATGCATACACCAGGATATCCTTCAATTGCCATTCTCCGCCCCACAGTCACTCAGGATGCATACACCAGGATATCCTTCAAATGCCATGCTCCACCGCACAGTCACCCAGGATGCATACACCAGGATATCCTTCAAATGCCATGCTGCACCCCACAGTCACTCAGGATGCATACACCAGGATTTCCATTAAATGCCATGCTCCGCCCCACATTCAATCAGGATGCATACACCAGGATATCCTTCAAATGCCATGCTCCACCCCACATTCAATCAGGATGCATACACCAGGATGTCCTTCAAATGCCATGCTCCACCGCACAGTCACTCAGGATATCCTTCAAATGCCATGCTGCACCCTACAGTCACTCAGGATGCATACACCAGGATATCCTTCAAATGCCATGGTCCACCCCACATTCACCCAGGATGCATACACCAGGATATCCTTCAAATGCCATGGTCCACCCCACATTCACCCAGGATGCATACACCAGGATATCCTTCAAATGCCATGCTCAACCCCACATTCACTAAGGATGCATACACCAGGATATCCGTCAAATGCCATGCTCCACCGCACAGTCACTCAGGATATCCTTCAAATGCCAGGCTGCACCCCACAGTCACTCAGGATGCATACACCAGGATATCCTTCAAATGCCATGCACCCCACAGTCACTCAGGATGCATACACCAGGATTTCCATTAAATGCCATGCTCCGCCCCACATTCAATCAGGATGCATACACCAGGATATCCTTCAAATGCCATGCTCCACCCCACATTCAATCAGGATGCATACACCAGGATGTCCTTCAAATGCCATGCTCCACCGCACAGTCACTCAGGATATCCTTCAAATGCCATGCTGCACCCCACAGTCACTCAGGATGCATACACCAGGATATCCTTCAAATGCCATGGTCCACCCCACATTCACCCAGGATGCATACACCAGGATATCCTTCAAATGCCATGCTCCACACCACATTCACTAAGGATGCATACACCAGGATATCCTTCAAATGCCATGCTCCACCCCACAGTCACTCAGGGTGCATACACCAGGATATCCTTCAAATGCCATGCTCCATCGCACAGTCACTCAGGATATCCTTCAAATGCCGTGCTCCGCCCCACAGTCACTCAGGATGCATACACCAGGATATCCTTCAAATGCCATGCTCCACCGCACAGTCACTCAGGATGCATACACCAGGATATACTTCAAATGCCATGCTGCACCCCACAGTCCCTCAGGATGCATACACCAGGATTTCCATTAAATGCCATGCTCCGCCCCACATTCAATCAGGATGCATACACCAGGATATCCTTCAAATGCCATGCTCCACCCCACATTCAATCAGGATGCATACACCAGGATGTCCTTCAAATGCCATGCTCCACCGCACAGTCACTCAGGATATCCTTCAAATGCCATGCTGCACCCTACAGTCACTCAGGATGCATACACCAGGATATCCTTCAAATGCCATGGTCCACCCCACATTCACCCAGGATGCATACACCAGGATATCCTTCAAATGCCATGGTCCACCCCACATTCACCCAGGATGCATACACCAGGATATCCTTCAAATGCCATGCTCAACCCCACATTCACTAAGGATGCATACACCAGGATATCCGTCAAATGCCATGCTCCACCGCACAGTCACTCAGGATATCCTTCAAATGCCAGGCTGCACCCCACAGTCACTCAGGATGCATACACCAGGATATCCTTCAAATGCCATGCACCCCACAGTCACTCAGGATGCATACACCAGGATTTCCATTAAATGCCATGCTCCGCCCCACATTCAATCAGGATGCATACACCAGGATATCCTTCAAATGCCATGCTCCACCCCACATTCAATCAGGATGCATACACCAGGATGTCCTTCAAATGCCATGCTCCACCGCACAGTCACTCAGGATATCCTTCAAATGCCATGCTGCACCCCACAGTCACTCAGGATGCATACACCAGGATATCCTTCAAATGCCATGGTCCACCCCACATTCACCCAGGATGCATACACCAGGATATCCTTCAAATGCCATGCTCCACACCACATTCACTAAGGATGCATACACCAGGATATCCTTCAAATGCCATGCTCCACCCCACAGTCACTCAGGGTGCATACACCAGGATATCCTTCAAATGCCATGCTCCATCGCACAGTCACTCAGGATATCCTTCAAATGCCGTGCTCCGCCCCACAGTCACTCAGGATGCATACACCAGGATATCCTTCAAATGCCATGCTCCACCGCACAGTCACTCAGGATGCATACACCAGGATATACTTCAAATGCCATGCTGCACCCCACAGTCCCTCAGGATGCATACACCAGGATAGCCTTCAAATGCCATGCTGCACCCCACAGTCACTCAGGATGCATACACCAGGATTTCCATTAAATGCCATGCTCTGCCCCACATTCAATCAGGATGCATACACCAGGATATCCTTCAAATGCCATGCTCCACCCCACATTCAATCAGGATGCATACACCAGGATATCCTTCAAATGCCATGCTCCACCACACAGTCACTCAGGATATCCTTCAAATGCCATGCTGCACCCCACAGTCACTCAGGATGCATACACCAGGATATCCTTCAAATGCCCTGCTTCACCGCACAGTCACTCAGGATACATACACCAGGATATCCGTCAAATGCCATGCTGAACCCCACAGTCACTCAGGATGCATACACCAGGATATCCTTCAAATGCCATGCTGCACCCCACAGTCACTCAGGATGCATACACCAGGATTTCCATTAAATGCCATGCTCCGCCCCACATTCAATCAGTATGCATACACCAGGATATACTTCAAATGCCATGCTCCACCCCACATTCAATCAGGATGCATACACCAGGATATCCTTCAAATGCCATGCTCCACCACAGTCACTCAGGATATCCTTCAAATGCCATGCTGCACCCCACAGTCACTCAGGATGCATACACCAGGATATCCTTCAAATGCCCTGCTCCACCGCACAGTCACTCAGGATACATACACCAGGATATCCTTCAAATGCCATGCACCCACCGCACAGTCACTCGGGATGCCTATACCAGGATATCCTTAAAATGCCATGCTGCACCGCACAGTCACTCAGGATGCATACACCAGGATATCCTTCAAATGCCATGCTCCGCCCCACATTCAATCAGGATGCATCCACTAGGATATCCTTCAAATGCCATGCTCTGCCCCACATTCAATCAGGATGCATACACCAGGATATCCTTCAAATGCCATGCTCCGCCCCACATTCAATCAGGATGCATACAACAGGATATCCTTCAAATGCCATGCTGCACCGCACAGTCACTCAGGATGCATACACCAGGATATCCTTCAAATGCCATGCTCCGCCCCACATTCAATCAGGATGCATCCACTAGGATATCCTTCAAATGCCATGCTCTGCCCCACATTCAATCAGGATGCATACACCAGGATATCCTTCAAATGCCCTGCTCCACCGCACAGTCACTCAGGATACATACACCAGGATATCCTTCAAATGCCATGCACCCACCGCACAGTCACTCAGGATACATACACCAGGATATCCTTCAAATGCCATGCACCCACCGCACAGTCACTCGGGATGCATATACCAGGATATCCTTAAAATGCCATGCTGCACCGCACAGTCACTCAGGATGCATACACCAGGATATCCTTCAAATGCCATGCTCCGCCCCACATTCAATCAGGATGCATCCACTAGGATATCCTTCAAATGCCATGCTCTGCCCCACATTCAATCAGGATGCATACACCAGGATATCCTTCAAATGCCATGCTCCGCCCCACATTCAAACAGGATGCATACAACAGGATATCCTTCAAATGCCATGCTGCACCGCACAGATCACTCAGGATGCATACACCAGGATATCCTTCAAATGCCATGCTCCGCCCCACATTCAATCAGGATGCATCCACTAGGATATCCTTCAAATGCCATGCTCTGCCCCACATTCAATCAGGATGCATACACCAGGATATCCTTCAAATGCCATGCTCCGCCCCACATTCAATCAGGATGCATACACCAGGATATCCTTCAAATGCCATGCTCCGCCCCACATTCAAACAGGATGCATACAACAGGATATCCTTCAAATGCCATGCTGAACCCCACAGTCACTCAGGATGCATACACCAGGATATCCTTCAAATGCCATGCTGCACCCCACAGTCACTCAGGATGCATACACCAGGATTTCCATTAAATGCCATGCTCCGCCCCACATTCAATCAGGATGCATACACCAGGATATACTTCAAATGCCATGCTCCACAACACATTCAATCAGGATGCATACACCAGGATATCCTTCAAATGCCATGCTCCACCACACAGTCACTCAGGATATCCTTCAAATGCCATGCTGAACCCCACAGTCACTCAGGATGCATACACCAGGATATCCTTCAAATGCCATGCTGCACCCCACAGTCACTCAGGATGCATACACCAGGATTTCCATTAAATGCCATGCTCCGCCCCACATTCAATCAGGATGCATACACCAGGATATACTTCAAATGCCATGCTCCGCCCCACATTCAATCAGGATGCATCCACTAGGATATCCTTCAAATGCCATGCTCTGCCCCACATTCAATCAGGATGCATACACCAGGATATCCTTCAAATGCCATGCTCCGCCCCACATTCAATCAGGATGCATACACCAGGATATCCTTCAAATGCCATGCTCCGCCCCACATTCAAACAGGATGCATACAACAGGATATCCTTCAAATGCCATGCTGAACCCCACAGTCACTCAGGATGCATACACCAGGATATCCTTCAAATGCCATGCTGCACCCCACAGTCACTCAGGATGCATACACCAGGATTTCCATTAAATGCCATGCTCCGCCCCACATTCAATCAGGATGCATACACCAGGATATACTTCAAATGCCATGCTCCACAACACATTCAATCAGGATGCATACACCAGGATATCCTTCAAATGCCATGCTCCACCACACAGTCACTCAGGATATCCTTCAAATGCCATGCTGCACCCCACAGTCACTCAGGATGCATACACCAGGATATCCTTCAAATGCCCTGCTCCACCGCACAGTCACTCAGGATACATACACCAGGATATCCTTCAAATGCCATGCACCCACTGCACAGTCACTCAGGATGCATATACCAGGATATCCTTAAAATGCCATGCTGCACCGCGCATACACCAGGATATCCTTCAAATGCCATGCTCCGCCCCACATTCAATCAGGATGCATCCACTAGGATATCCTTCAAATGCCATGCTCTGCCCCACATTCAATCAGGATGCATACACCAGGATATCCTTCAAATGCCATGCTCCGCCCCACATTCAATCAGGATGCATACACCAGGATATCCTTCAAATGCCATGCTCCGCCCCACATTCAAACAGGATGCATGCAACAGGATATCCTTCAAATGCCATGCTCCGCCCCACATTCAATCAGGATGCATGTACCAGGATATCCTTCGAATGCCATGCTCCACCACACAGTCACTCAGGATATCCTTCAAATGCCATGCTCCACTGCACAGTCACTCAAGATGCATGACCAACTTAGGAAAAGCAAGGCTCACAGTGCCGATTCCAGGAATACCCAACGCAAAGGGGTAAATTGATCAGCTTCTTTGGTACGGTCACACTCAGAGAGAGATGAAAACAGGATGGGAGAAAGATGCAGCAATTATAGTAAGATAAGCAGGTTGCAATGTCTCTGGCTCTAGGAGTTTAGACAGAAAAAACATGTACAATGCGATGTAATTACAAGAATGAACGATTTTGAGAGGGAAGATCAATGGAAACACCGATGCAACAGGCTAGGTGTCTCAGCATTGAGGACTACTCAATACTTCCTAGTGTAGATCATAGTTCCCAAGCCATGTTAGTAAGACTTAGGCAATTCAGCTGCTGCCAAAGGATACCAGGTTGTCAGACCCTATTTGAGGAGGTGGAGGTGTCCTCAAGAGAGGCCGTGATCGTGGAGTTTGAGGTCATTTGTCACTGTCCTGCGACTGATCCTACTAGGGCTCTGCAAATTCGCCCGAGTAGAACACCTTATGCAGTTGTCTCTGAGGGTAGCGAGGACGAGCAGTAACAGGCTTCTCAAGGAGTTAGTTTGGGTGTATTTAAGCGCAACAATCAAGCAGCAGTTCAAATAAAATGAATGTCCTTCACAGTGCTTAAAAAAGTTCTTTAATCACACAGTTTTCCTAAACAGTACACACTTCGATACTCAAATAAAAGTCAATGTCTCTGGGCATTCTCAAGTGTGCCCTACATCCTCCCTGCTCCCTCTCCATCCCCCTTCCAAACTCTCTCTAGTCGTTTTGGATTCCTCCCTTTCTCGAGAGGCTCTGAGGAGTAGCATGAATCAGGCTCAGGTGCAGTTCAATCACGCGCTGTTCACATATGGACTCTGACTTAAGCCTTACCGATTTGTGGGTTGATAGACGTCGCTCAAGTTTTTTCAGAGTTGCCTTACACTCAGGGCAGTTCTCCCACGCACTTATACATGCTGTGGATTACCGATACTCTTCAATGGAGTTGGGTGCAAACCATATTCAGCAGAGCATGCCCACTCTTCTTTTTGTGGTTGCAGCAGTCTGCAGGGTGCTTCTCGGCTGTGTTGATGTGTTTAAATTTGTCAGACCCCTTAAACTTAAAAAAACACTTTGCACTCTTTCCATGTACCAATAAAAACAGAATCACACCGCAAATCAACCTTTCATGTGATGATTTGACAATTCAGGATGTATTGGATACTAAGTTGTTAATGTCTATCTCTGAATGTGAAGGGGACCCAGTGACAATGGATAGACTGCTCTACGAGCTTGAAGTACAAACAGACTTGAATATTAGCAGTGGACTTAAATCCAAATCGAGATGGACTCCCCCAATGCCGGTGGGCAATAACATTGATATTTTTTATAAGTTAGTCATATCAGACTTAGACAAATATGTAGATTCACGACACTCACACCACAAGTGGACAGACAACCTCACCCATACAGAACGGGAAGCCCTGAACCAACTGATGTCAGTATAACCACAATACGGGAGGCTGACAAAGGGGGCAATGTGGTGCTTCTGAACCAGGTTGACTATGATAGAGAGATCATCTCACAACTCAATGACATAGATTGCTATGAGAAACTATCCTCGAACCCCATCTGGACACTGACTAGTCTCATCAATCAGAAACTTAAAGGTTGGCACGATCTATGCCTCTTAGACTTTAATGAGTACACTTACTTCAAAGTAGAACACCCTAGACACCCATGCCTGTATACACTATCTAAAGTGCATAAAAATGTCCCTTTTCCACCAGGCAGACCCATTGTGTCTGGAATCGGTGGACCCACAGAGAAACTATATGGATATATGTGGATTTATTTCTCCAGCCGTTGGTAGCTAAACTACCCTCTTACATCAGAGACACGAAACACAGACTCAGTACGCTGGCAGACATTACTTGGGAGAATACTACGACACTAGTTACTCTGGATGTCACTGCCCTGTATACGAGCATCCAACATGACCAGGGCCTACTGGCATTAAGATGCACACTTAACTCTCGCCCGGCTAGCCTATGGGAACATATAGACATGTTAATAGACATGAGACAAATGATTCTTGAAAACAATGTGTTCCCCTTCAAAGGGGCATGGTATAAACAGATACGTGGAGTAGCTATGGGCTCTAAATTTTCCCCTTCATACGCCAATCTTTTTATGGGGTGGTTGGAGGAGAGCTGGATTTGGGGCTCTAAAGGCAGTGATTGGAGCGACTCCATTCTTTTCTGGGGCAGGTACATTGACGACTGCCTCCTAATTTGGACAGGCAACACTGAGAGGCTAATGGAATTTGTAACATACCTTAACAGTAATGACGCTAATATTAGATTTACCTACCAACATAGCAAGAGCTCAATTACTTTCTTAGATGTGGAACTCTTTGTCTCCAATAACAGAATTGAAAGCAGGCTTTACAGGAAGGCTACGGCGTGCAATAGTATATTACATGCCGCAAGCGCGCACCCAAGACATCAGATTAATGCTACCCCCTACGGGGAATTTGTACGCGCACGACGCAATTGCAGTATTGAAGGCGACTTTGTGAGTTGCCTCAAACGCGTGGGGGACAGATTCAAGCGCAGGGGTTACAGTCAGAGGACAGTAAACAATGCATTGAACAGGATCTCAAAAGTAGAGACAACACAGACACTTCATGATAAAAGCAAGCAAGAGGACCCCAACACTACTCGGCTTGTCATGGACTACAATGTGCTTAGCATGACACTCACAAAAAGCATGAGGAAACATTGGCACTTACTACGTGCTGATAAGATGTTGGAACCTTTCGTTTCTTCCAGACCAGAAACGACTTTCGGCAACGGGAAGAGCCTTAGAAACTTACTTAGCCTTAGTTATCCTAGGATGGGCAATCAGGTACATTGGCTCTCGACTCACGGACTTGGTTTTTTCAAATGTGGACGAAGCACTGCGTGCAGATGGGCCACTGACAAAAAGAAAGAATTTTCTGGCCCGAAAGGCCGATCTTACAAGATAAATACTAACATCAACTGTCAGACCAACTATGTGGGCTACGCAGTTGTATGCAAATGTCAACGTAGCTACATTGGCAGCACAATCGGATCTCTGAAAGACCGCATCTTAGAACACATCAGGGCGGTTAAACAGGTTGACACCAGGTACCCTGTAGCCATGCATCTATTGGAATGTCCTGCTCAGGGTAGCCACAAAACCTTCTCCTTTTACGGCTTTGATACCATACCCAGAGACGTGAGAGGTGGCAATAGGGAACTACGTTGAGAAGGGAGGCGACTTGGATCATGTGATTAAGAAGTGTGGAAATGGGCCTAAACACAGACCACAAATTACACTACTTTTTGGGGGACTAGCGTTCACGGTCCCCACATGAGACGTATTGTTACCAAGTTGAAACAGTTTCTATTTACTCAGTACCACAATCTCCATGTGGTCTTCTGACTTGTTTGTGATGTGATCTCTATCTTACTACTACTGTTGAGTTCGAAATGAAGTTTTGGAGTTGCTTCCATACGCTTACGTGCAAACATGGGTTTTGATTTCCTCAGCACTATATAGGCTGTCACTTGGGGAGCTCATGTGTTCACTAACCATCTATCATGCTCCTTATACCTGTTCTCCTATCCCTTGAGATTTAGGATTCTACTGCCACAACCTCTCTTCTTTACACTGGAACCGACATGCTTACTCTGGCACCGATGTACTTACTGTGTATGTTTAACTACCTTAAGGTGACCCACAGAATTGTGTATGTAGATCCTGTGGGCATACAATATGTGTTATTTAGATTTATGATAACTATTATTCTGTACCGTTCTATTTAGACTGTTGCAGCACACACTGAACTTGGGACTCTCCTTTAATGTTGCCTTAGAACTCTACTACTAGAGACTCCTTTTTTTCTTAGATTCAAATATTAAATAACTTATTGTTTCAGGTAATTTATATCCAGATGGATCCGTTACCCTAGGGATGATTCACCCACGTTCCGTTTGTTACATTTTTCTCCTTTACATTCCTAAACTTGCTGTGGACACATCATTACATGGGGGCATCAGCACTGTTTTCCTTCTACAAACCTTTTTTCTGTATGCACACAGCGTTAGTCGAAATTATATTTTCAGATCCTTATTGGATGCACACAGCTACAATCGCTTTAATTTGATATGCTCTTTACTCCTTCTCGGGCCGTTATTTGCCCATCACTATCTCTGTTACTAAGCCGGATGCGGAGATTAGACACTCCAAGATGGCCGACGGTATTTGTTTTATTACTATGCATTAGCCCATTGAGCATAATGCTGATCAATACCCCACGATCCTTGAGCTCTACATCAACACACCTCGAGGGCTGATGAATTGCCCACTTTTAACCTCTATTGATAAGCGGGGTACTGAATTTACAGTTCCAAGATGGTCGACGTCTTTGGAGCAGGTACAGTCCTACAACTGTTTCCGCTCCCAGGTCTATATAAACGTGTGTTCTCCTGCAGGCCATTAGGTCTCCAGCGTACACTCCGGAAGGAGCTCTGTTCATCACAGAGGTAAGTGCCCATAACTAACTGAATGTTCTCCAGCAATTAGCAGTACAGTGCCAATTACGCTAAATACAAGCATCTGCGTTTGGGGGCATCTTTTAAATACTCACCGCGGGGTCTGTCTACTCGCTTGTTCTGACACACTTTCCTTTGATCCTTTTTATTAGGCAAAGGTCCCGTATTAATACCGGCAAGGATATGGCTGCCGGTTATTTTCTTTAACACAAACTGTATCGAGTGGGTGGAATGCACCACGGATTTTATTTATTCATGCCTGAATAAACTTGCACTATTACTAAATCCTCGTTTAAGGTACGTGGGACCACATTACCATATTCTCAAAGTATATAGAATATGCCCCTGCCATTTTTCCTTTGGGTGTATTCTTATATCCTACGAACTGGCTCTGACATCTTATGCAGATGATACACAAATTGTCCTGTCGATATGAAAAAATACTTTACCACCAATGCAAAACTTTAAGGACTACATGCTGGCGGTCAGCTCCTGGATGAGCTCTCATTGTCTGAGACTGAATTCAGACAAAAAGGAAGTAGTCATTTTCGGCAATTTTTTGCCAAACTGGTCACAGAGTTGATGGCCTGACGAACTTGGGACGGCACCTATTCCAGTTAACAAGGCTAAGAACCTTGGCGTGATTATTGATAATAAACTGAACTTCGAGGTTAATGCCGTCTCATCATCGAGCTTTTTTCTGCTTAAAACAATTTAAAAAATACTACCTTTTATTCCCACGGATAGTAGGAAAACTGTAATTTCTTCTTTGATTCTTGCAAAACTAGACTACTGTAATGGGCTCTATCTTGACATGCCTGAGAAGCAACTCAACAAGTTGCAAATGATTCAAAATGCGGCAGCTAGGCTTCTGTTGGGAATTCCTAGGCACCTTTCAGTTCGAAAACATTTGCATAAGCTGCATTGGCTCCCAGTTAAGAATCGTATCATCTTTAAGGCCCTCTGTATTACCTACAGAGCACTTCATGATTCCGGCCCCAAGTTCCTGAGACGCCTATTTTATTGGTATGTCCCAAAAAGGCATCTGCACTCTGAAGGAGCTAAACTGCTGCCAATTCCGAGATCTTTCAAATCTAGCTGGGGTGGCAGAAGCTTTAGGGCGGCAGCCCCCAAATTCTGGAATGCACTCCCTTTCTCCATTAGAACACTTCCAACCTTATTTGCTTTTAGGAAGGCCTTGAAAACTTGGCAGTTTAAGAAATAGAGACCCGTGCCTTACATGAACCTGCCTACTCCAACCTTCCGCGCCAAGAAACCTTCGGGTATTCGTGCGCTTAATAAATTTATTAACATAACATATGTAATTTGGCTGTTTTCCTTTATTTACCCATCCTCAGGGACTCCTCATTGGGAAACACATCCAGGATGCATATACTGTGAATAGGAGGGATTATTTCTGGACGCAAGATATGTGCAGTCTTGACTGTGTGTCTAACATTGGACCCTATTGAATTCCATTCGGGACGGAAATACAACCGGATTTAAGGTTGGTTTCCCGGTCAGATTTGGTCACTGTAGCACGATAAACTTTCTTTTACAGGGCTTGTATACTTAGCATCATTTTTCTTTCTTTTTTACCCGTCACTTTTCCCCTAGGATCTTCACGCATTGAGTATAGGTATTTTTTTTTTTATTACATACCTTCTGGTACCAGGCAACATTAAGGGGGTGTCGTTATGTTAAGTTCACTTTAGCAAAGTCACTGTTGACTGTTTAGGTTCATATGTCACAACTGGACTCACAAGGAACAAGCATGCCTTAACTCCGGACAAGTTTATTTTATCTAAGAGTGTTAGTATAATTTTTCTTAAAATACACTGGTTTGTCACTAAACAACCGAGGTGACACATTTAAGACAGCATGGGTTTCCTCAGGCTCGAGTAAACAACACGAGCCGATCCTTCGAAGTTAGTCTGTCACAATGGGAAACGGACATTGGATGCTATTGTTGCATACCTTTCATTCCCAATTCTGTACTATTGTTTGTTTCTTAGCCCTGAAGAAGTCGCTGCGCACAACCGTAAGTGCGACGAAACACGTGTTGGCTAAGGCTGTTGTGAATAAACTGAAGTGCATGTTCCAGCAAAGACTCAAGCTTTTGTCACACTGTTATTGATATAATTGATGCACTGTTAGCGTGTGCAGGGGACGGTTGTTCTGTTTTACCAGTGGATATCCACACATTGGGGAGGAGGGTGGCTCTCCCTACCCTTATGCACCGCAATCCTCACTCAGTACTAGAGTATACTCACCTGCATATTGCCCAGGAGCGCCAATACCCTATTGAACCATCTACCAAGCAGTTTCTTTTGCTTCTCGGCTGTGATTGGTGCAGTATGGCGATCAGAAGTCCAGAAGGGATGTGGTCCCAACTACACTGGAGGTAGGTACAGTTCCAGAGGGTCCTTCTGCAGTCAGCATTTGTAGCTCATGTCCAGGCAGACTAGATACCAGATGCAGCCCCCTCAGCCCTTCAGCAAGTACAAGCACCAAGGCCCTCCCTTAACTTTCTAGTGAAGTACGCTTCTTCTGGGTGCCCATTTTGGATGCACAGCTCCTTACTGGACAGTTTCTATTCCTAGCTGCCAGGCAATACGTTCCCTCTCTCAGGAGACTTTTAGGCACTTCAGGACATGTACACAATCTTCCAAAAGAAGCCCAGATTTCAGGTGATGACCCCTCACCGCTAGTAGACTGGCTGTCAGGCAGACACCAGCCCTGGTTGCATAGAAGTCCTCTGAGTACTCTGCGGAGCACTCTCTTCCTTGGTCACAGTATTTGGAACTGGAACAAAGTTGGGTGGTTTGGATGCTTCTTTTATACACAACATCCAGACAGATGATGTGGATCCACTGTCTCACACTTCACAGCTATATGGGAAAATTTCAATTTACAGGCAGTTCTTCAGGAACAGCCTTTGTATAGAGTGATACTTCCCCCAGCAGGGTTGGCTCACTCTCGGAGCGCCCAGAACACAAGGACACTTCTGTGAGCTTTCTTCTGCTCGTTGTCATCAGCCCAACTGAAGGCGTAGTCAAGGAAAGACTAAAGCGCAGGCCTCATCTAGAAATTTTCACACAATGGAATACATTTTTGGAATCCACATGTACCCAAGTACAATTATTTGTGAGGTGTTAAAGCAGTCTTTAATTTATTTCCTGGTCTGATACTTCTCTCATGATTGAAAATGCTATCTACAAAATTAACAATGTTACTCTGTTTAGTCTCTATCAAACACCTCTACCAGACAGTATGATTAAAACAAACATCTGTTCAAGGTCAGTGGAAGAACTAAAATGAATTTAGTGTTTTTTATACTCAACCCAAGCTAATAAAGTCTTCAAGTGTATAAAGAGCAAACATCTAAAGAAGGCCTCTTCCTCTTGAATATTAATTTCTTTTACAAAACTGTGCAAGACCATTTCTTCACCCACTTTGGCTTGCTGGGTTACACCCTTGCTGGTATTGACACCTAACCCTTGGGGGATCATTCCATCAGAGGTGTGCTGGTTGCTATTTCTGATAAAAGTAAGCACATCACCCGCATCCATGTCTTTAAAATCTGGGCTCTGCTACCATGGAATGGCAGTGTTCAGGCAGGCTACTCGGCTGTGATAGCAAACCAAAAGGCCTCACAGAATATCTAAAGGAACCCTCTCTTCTCGCACTTCAATGTAAAGGGCTCAACCCTCCAATTGCAGAAATGTAAGCAATACACTTCCACTTTTTGTGAACACAGTCCTCACCCTCCATCTTGTGCAAAGCCAGGCTAGAGCTGTCTAAAATAAATCCCATTGGCCTCAATTACTCTGGCTCACTGACACACACTTATATGTACCACAGAGGCTACATACACAATCATGCTTAACACACATAAAGGATGCTCTGAAGCACACAGAAGTCCACCTTTATGGGGGCTGTCCAGTAGGTCGCCACCCCCAGTGATCCAGATAAAATCGTCTGGTTACACTACTGAGTCCGAAAACACAGTATGCTACCACTATGTGCTAAAACCACAACAAGGATAGTTGTCCACTATCATTAATAAGGGCATGCATGGTGCGCCCCTTCTGCTCACAGTAAAAGTCCAGAACCTCTCATAATCAAGGACAGGCCAACGGCCCGGTGCACACATTTAATAAGCAGAGAAACAAACAAGGGAGGAGAACAGGAGAAAGAACCATATGCGAGTGACTAAAAAGGAAAAGCAAAACAAACATGAAGGACGCCAAAGGCTCGGTGCCAATTGAAGTAAAATGCAGAAACCTTGCAACCTCGATGTTGCCTGACATAGTTACTTCCTACTGAGTCTTCTTACATTGATCTCGGCGTAGTAACACGCCCTTTGCCAAGCCATAACCTTCCCCCATAGTGTCCAATCCACCAGTGTCTTTGTTGTACTGCAGCAAGTAACAGGTCTCCTTCTAAACACGCCTTGAGATTTCAGATTGTATTGATCACTAAGAAGTGTGTGAGAAGTGCCATACTGATATAAAGTCCTGGACAATCTCCTGACCAGACCGGTATGGGTAGGATCCAGCCCAGTGTGAAACTTGACATGACTAAACTCCCCTAGGAGTGAGGAGGGCTTTGCCTTTCTGATTTTTAACTTTATTTTTTTGTGTCTCCGTTACAACTTTGGTTGAGACTCCAGACCACGAGAAATCTCTACTGGCACACTCTCACGATTACACATAGCTCACAGATCTATTCATGACCCTCTTACAAAAGGGGAACACCTATGGCCTACCTGATCAATGTTATGATTACCTCCTGGGAGTAGGTGGTTAGAAGCCTGAAGGAGAAGATTCTCATATCATCACAGCACACCACTGGGTGTCTAAACCATTTCAAAAATCTATGCAGCGAGGCTGCTGTGTTGTGATGGATGACGAGTGGATGCCTTGAGGGGAGGCATCTATATGAAGGACAGGATTTCTTGGCATTCAAGAATGCCAGACTTCACTTTGGTGTACAATTTTTGGTGCACACAAGGCTGATGACAACTGCTCATATGCTATGGGAGGGGGGCCTGTGGTCGTTCACAGGCATCCTTCTCTAACAACCTAAAGCAAGGGCAGAGACGCTCTGACCAAACAAGTCTTGTTCCTCCCGATTATTTCTACATGGTTGCCACACTTGAATCCTTAAACTCCCCCCCCCCAGGAAGCTGTTGTGCCTAAACCATGCAGAAAGTGGTTGTCATTACACTTAAAGGAAATAGATCATTTTGACACAGGTATATCGGCTTTCACTTAATTCACAAAGAAAACACCTTACAAAATGGCTTTCAGACTTCTTTAAACTGTCTGAGACCTTGAATTGGGCCCAAGACGAATTTAGAGCTAGACACAGCGCAGGGCCTATTCTCTTGGCCACCCTTCATGAGCTACAAAGTACAAGAGATAAAGGACGCCCCGTGGGAAGGCTGTCCTAGACACATCTGCAGTGTTGATCATACCATCCTGATTGACTGGATTGCACGTGTAGGTCATTCCTATCTGTTCCTGGCATGGTCAAAAAAACTCTCAGCACACCACATAGACAGTGGCCCTGCTGCCTTTGAGATCCAAGGAGGTGCTGATTGAATGTGGAGTTCTTTGTCCTTTCTTGTTCAATACCTACGTCCAGCCACTGGGGTAACTGGCTATGTTCTTCTGCTTCAAGGCATTCTCACATACCTATCACAAGAACCTAATTTGGAAGTTTGATCATCTTGCTTGTGACAGCACAGGAAGCTTTGGCGACTACCTTCCCTTCAATGCAGGACTGGATGCCCCTAAACATCAATGGGGATAGACAGCGATTCTGGTGATCAGTGGAGACCATATGCTGTGGAAAGAGAGGCTGTGGCCAGACTCCTAAGGAAATATCTCTACATCAGCTGATGCAGTCCAATTCTGGACGTAGGCTTTGAGCAGGGACTCTGGATTACCAGATTCAGGCGAAATGTCCATCTGTCGCTTTCTTCTCAGCATGCATAGAAAGGTGCCTCCCTATATTCCCTGGAGTCATGATTTTGTCCCACTTACAACTATGGCAACAGCGTCTACCTTGGGGTGCCAGAATGACAACTGACCTTTGGGCCCTACTGGCTCAGAAGGACAGACCCATTTCTGCGCTTGGTCAGGAGCTATGGGATTTCAAGCCAAAGTTCCCAATCCCAATTATGTCTTAAGCCTCGATTGCAAGTGCCCCTGAGGGTGCAGCGATATTTATCATACCTTATAAATCCGATACTGTGGGGTTCAGAAATTCTCGGGTGTGATAAATATCAACTACTTCAAGTTCCCCACTTCCCGAAAATGTAATAATAAAAGAAAAAAAAGACACACCATAAAGATTTTGTGCTTACTGCACCAAAATCCAAATGCCCTAGTATTTAATGGGCCTTCTCCCACACTGATTAAATTCAGACGTTTGACCTACTGATTTTTTTCTGGGGGGTTGGGCTGGTTGATGGTCTTTATCATATATAGAAATAAATTACTAGTACAATACACTTTGGTACACAATGTAATGCCTGCACAAATAGGTGTTTGGGGAGAGATCATTAAAAACTGGGGTACATGTAAAAGAGGCCTAAGTGGGACTCTGACCCTAGATGCACAGCTCTCTAAAGTGTTTTAAGAGAGGAGGCTTTTACATGTGAAGTGAATGGCACCCAATGCTGGCTTATCCCTAAACTAGTTTAAATTTCTAATTAGAACTTATCTGACCCAAGATGTTTTACATAAAATATGTCATGAACACTCCAATATATGCACACATTGTTTGCGTTGGTGAGAAGGAAGATGCTGAGTTCCTCCTTAGTCTGAAACTGGTCTTGAAACTGCTATGCCGGGATAAGATATTATCACAACTTAGGAGATAGTGGGTCAGTTTATCAACAGTTCCCCATGAGCAATACTTATTAGAACTAATTCCAATTCCCAAGCAATGTGAAAGCGAATAGGTATGCTCCTTCGGTAGTGCATGCACATCAAGACACCACATGCAGGCACCCTATCCACACACACACACGCACACACACACACACGCATTTGGGGGGGAAAAGGTTATTTTAAAAAAATGGAATATCAGATACTTTATATATTATTATTATACGATAAGGGTACGTGGGGTGAGCAGGTCCACAGCCGATCTTCTCCCGAATGGCTGTGTGCAAGTAGCACGGGCTACATTGCTGGGGGATGGAGGGGGACGGCGGCTTGGGATAGAGGTTGGGGGATATTGAGGGAGAGGGCTTGAAAGTTAACTGTTTATGGGTGGAGGAGGGGCAAGGGAGTTCCAGCCTCTTGCTGACTTAATTTAGTGCAAGTGTAAGGCAGTGACAATTTTTCAGGTGGCAAGGAATTTCATTGGACAGGTAGTGTAGTGTAGCTAGAGACTGGAGGTAATGTATAAGGATCCTTGTGAGGGGGCGAGGGAAACACTGCATGTGTTATGGGCTGTGGGTTGGGATGGCCTTATTAGGCTATGTGTTCTGTGCTAGGCTTGGGTGGTTATGGTAAGGCCCAAAAGGGAGGATGCTGGTGGTGGTGATCCCTGCTTGCTCACCGCCGCGAGGTAGGAGTCCATCGGGGTCTATGGGGCTGGGCAGCACTGACGTCTTGAGGGAGAGGGAAGATGTCCTCCCCCCCCCCAAAAATGAAGAGCTTACCTGCTGTGCGGGGGCATGCTTCTCAGCGGAGGTGCTGCAGGGAGTGGGCGGTCCATTGATAGTGTCGGTGCTAAGGACAGAATGGCAGCAAGAGCAGCTGCACAAACAAAAATGGGTTGGGAAGTGGGAAGGTCCATGGTCGAGGTTGGTCGACCAGGGGAGGGCAGCGCTGGCTTGGAAGAAAAACCATGTATGGGTGCGGTGAAAGCAGGTCGCCACCAGAGGCAACAGATTATCGGCCACTGCAGGGACTGAACTGGGAGAAGGGTGGGGGCAAGGAGGTACAATGGCATGTGGGGAGAAGCAGGAGCTTAGGCGGGGATAGAGCACACAGTTAAACAGGGCAATGGGTTTGGATCCCAGAACAGGAGGAACAGGTAGCAAGCAAAGGAGCTGGAGCGGCTCACTGGACTACCTGTGATGGAGCCCCTTCAAATTGGAGCAGCCTGGAGGGTAAGGCAAGAGTTACATAAGCCCAAGGGGCTGACAGCAGCATGTCGTTGCCCACAGAGTGCATTATGGCTCCTGGAAGTTGGCCTGAAGACATGAAAAGACTTCGACTGCTTTTTCGTCAATAAGGGATCGAGCAGACTCACATTTGCCTAAATGTGCCCGAGCATGGAGAGAATATGATGGCGTTGTGGGGGTGGTATGAGACCGGGAGTGAGTGGTTGGGGCAGAATGGAAGAGACAGATATGTTGTTAGGAGTGATGATTTGGAGGAGGGTGAGGTGCGAAAGAGCTGGAGGATTTGAGACCGGAGAGCAGGATAAGGAATGTGAAGGGGCACAGGAGAATATAATGGTAAAGAGTAGCTCTGGTGCCTTTCAAAGGTCACGTGTGAATGAAAAGACCACCTTCAAATCTGTAGTAGGCAAGCATGGAGGAGCTGGTCGGAATGCAGAGATGCTACCAGCAGTCAAGGAAATAAACTGTCACAAGGTATGGGACAGAGGTGGTCTTTCTGGGATGCAGTGGAAAAGTGCTATGTTAAAGTGTAAACTGAATAAGTGAGGGTTGAAGAGGGCGTGATCAAGACAAGAAAAAATGGCCAGTAAGAAGGCGTCATCAGGTCTGAAAGTTTAAAGTGACAGGAGTTCAAAGACAGGGAAGATAATGTGTGATAAAGAAATGCAATGTGAGGACAAGGAAGAAATAAAGACGAAGGAGGCAAAGAAGCTCAGCATTCATGGGGATTGCGATGCCTTGGGGGTCACATTTATCTGAAAAGACTAGAAATAAGACTTGGAAGCATGAATATATGGATGTATTTAAATTGCTACATAGGGTTCTCCAATCTAAAGAAGGGTCCAAGGAGGAGGAGTGAGGCAAGAAGTCCGAGGGTACCTATGCCAGTGGAAAACTGGCCTTCAGCATTTTTGATTTATGCTAGTGTTTATTGTGAGAAGCATGGTGTAATAAAAGAGGCGCTCTTGTGATTTGGCATCCTATGATGACCCTCAACTACCACCATTTTAACTGACTTTAGTATGTTATTTTACCCTAGCCTTAATGTGGGATGGTCCTACATATGCCTGCTTCCTTTCTGTAATCTTGCTGTCTTTTAGTGAGAGCTGTCACGGAGTAGAACAGTACATTTATATTATAAGTGCTTACTATTGGCTTTAACATGGCATCTTGTTTTCTGACTTTGACTATTGGCTTTGACATGGTCTCATGTCATCTTGCTTTCTGACTTTGCCTTGCTTCTGCGTGCACAGAATTATGAGTTCTTACTATTGGCTTTGACATGGCCTCATGTCTGACTTTGCAGTGCTTGCGATTCATATTCAAGGTCTTTCTGCTCCTCACTTGTTTTTCGCACCTCACTGACCACAGTGAACTGGATATTATCTGTGGAATGTACAAATTCTGTCTCAGAGTCAAAATACAGAGGCTTGGCCAGCCACTGTCTTGGCCTTGACGCAGACTGGTACAGCCAGCTCGGTTCTTTTTCATGAGAAGTGGGCGGGGTTTTCTAGAAGCTTCGTCTTACGTTGAATAATGATACTTAAGCTGGAAGCTTTCGTGGGTCAGGTGGAAGTTCACCACAGAGTAGACGTACTGCTGTGGGGGTGACGGAACTTGGGTCCTGACTGATACTCCTACCTGGGCTGTGAAAGGGCTTCCCCAGCTAAAGAGCGGACAAGGATGTTGCAGAATCAGTCGGTGAGGTATTCCTAACCACTCTCTCTCTTGTATATATTTTCTACTCTTTGCTATTTGTGTATATACTGCATTCTATTTCAATTGTTAATTTAATCATTCATTTGACATTTGAGAATCTGCATTTACTGATATATTTGGCCTACCGTTTTGAACATTGCATTAATAAACTTGTGTGTTATATCCCATACATTTGGGTTGGTTTATTTACCTCGCCTTAAGTGAGTGTTGTGTCTTACCTCTGTCTTAAGGGAGTGTTGGGGTTTTGGGTGTGGCTTGATGGTGAGCAGCCACATTCATTACACATTGGGACAGAGCGGTTGGGACGTTGAAGTACATGGACATCATTTGCAAAAATACATTTTGGACCTACGCATGGTTTAGGTTTGATAAGGTATGGAATGTTTAAGTTTGAACCCCAACAAAATGTGGGGAGCGACAAATTCAGAATTATGGCTGCAATGGAGGTAATCTACCCACCCACCATCAATAACGCATCTGACAAGCAGGCTACCGATTACCTATCGACCCTTTTAGTATTGGCCCATCCAGCAGGGGGCGAACTTATTGAGAAGATGACAAGGACTTAATTTGGGAGCGTGTTGGGGGTTTAACAAAGGTTCATTCCCCAGGCAGTTTGGCCATTGCAAAGAAGAGTGTTCCAAATGTGGGAGTAGACACCCACTGGCGCAATGTTTTGCCATGGCTAACAACGGGTATCAATGGAAACCAGCAAGGGGCAATGGACAGCAATCACAACCTATGCCATGTGGTAAGGATAGGATGGAGGATCCAATTTTACCCTGATTAAGAAGTGACAGTAAAACTAGAATGGGATTTCAAGGAAGGGTTTCTGTTGGGGTATCAAGGTGAGCGGACAATATGAAGTTGGCAAATTGTTAAACAAAACAATTGCTTAAGGAACTGAAGGAAGGCACGACTGCGACAACATTCTGATATTGGCCTCCCCCTAATTAGATCATCTCCTCCTTTGAGGTGGTACCAAAAAAGACAAAAGGTGATTACCGCGTTATATATGGTTTTTCATGGCTGGAAGGGGCCACAGTGGATGACTATATTGCAGGAGAAGCTACAGTCACATATGCATCAGTGGATGATGCCATGAAGTTGGTCAGATGGGTGGGTACATGAGCTGAGCTTGCAAAAAGTGACATTCAATCCGCATTCCATTTATTGCCGGTCTATCCATCAGATTTTTCATGGCTGGGGATGCAATTTGGAGGAGCGATATTTGTGGATAAAGTTTTGTCAATTTGGTGTGCTATTTCCTGCTCACTGTTTGAGATGTTTAGCACCTTTTTGAGATGGGTATTCACAAGGAGTAGTGTTAATAGACTGGTGTGACATTACCTGGACGATTTTTTTGTGGGGAGGAAAGAGGCAGGAGAATGTTAGCAGTTGACAAATGATTTGGGAGTGGCCCTAGCCCCAGAGAAGAGAGCGGGACTGGTAACATCTGTAATCTTTTTAGGGATTGAGCTAGATACAGTGAACATGATGGTGAAGCTACTTGACAGTAAAGTGCAGGAGATACAGGCTTTCTTGAGCAGTGTAATTGAGAACAACCCAAACGTGATTGGGTTATTTCAGCTTTGCTTGGTAAGAACAGGGAGGAACTTTTGTAGGAAGCACGGTTTTGCCCATTCCTAGAGCGAGAATCACCACCATGGCAGTGAGAGCTAATTTGTGCATTCAGATGTCATTTTTTGAAAGAATTTAATGGTGTTTCAATGTACTTTCTGGAAGATGACACACTTTGGCAAGAGTGGTTTTTTTGTGATGTGGCAGAAGCGGCCTGAGCTTTGGTTAGAACAAGGGAAGAGTTTAGCATTTTTGGAACTCTTCACTCTTCTAGTAGCACTGACAGTTTGGGGGGTGGGAACTGGCGGACAGGTTGTTGATGTTCAATGTTGACAATATGACGGTTGTGGATCTATTGAACAGGAAAGTGACATGAGTGCTTTTATGTTTTTGAGGAAGTGTATGCAGCTGAACATTGTTTTTAAAGCTAGATGTGCCTGGAGTGAATAATAATATAGTAGATGCTTTGTTTCGTTTGCAGCCGCAAACATTTTGCAAGTTGGCCTCAGGAGTGGAAGAAGAGTAGACAGTTTCCATCTACCATCTTGACGCGGGATGAAAGAGTAGTGGACCTGGTTGTAGCATCCACAAAAATGCACTATATGTTTCGATGTACTAGATATGATGGGTTGGGGACTGTAGGGAGGGAAAGAAAAAAAAGACCTGCTAAGTTCTTTGTGCAAGTTTTGTGAGGAGTTTGTTGCAAACTACCATAGTGAGAAAGCTGTCAGGGATGTCTTTTTACAGGAAGTTATGTTGAGGATATGAGAAGAACTGGTGAGGAGAGTTCTGTGCAGATGGGAAGAGAGATTCAGGTGAGAACAAGATAAGAGCCTGGGACGGTGGATTTATTGAAGAAGAACGTGAAAGTGTTACTTCTGTGTTGTTATAATGCATTTGAAGTACAAATATTTAATTTGGGTAGGATACAGATTTTCTAAAGGGGTTTTCGAGGACCTGAGCTTTTTGGGTCAAAAGGGAAACTAGAGTGAGGCATAGTGAGGTGTTTTTGGAAGGCTAAAAGTTGAGAACATTTTTGAAGGCATTGAAAACTGATCAAGCTGGGAGGGGAAAATAGATGTGATTGAGGAAGGGAGAGGAGACAGTGATTTGTACAGTTTGGGACTGGGGAAGGTTTTTGGAATGGCCAGGAAAGAAAGGCAACAAGGTTTTTTGTAATGTCAGCGGATCTAGGATTACAGCGTCAAATGTGTTGGTGGTGATCAGGATTGCTTTGAGATGTCTGGTTGCTGGGCAAAGGGCAATAAGGAACACACACTTTCAGAACAGGTGCAGAAGATCCAGAGAATTGGGAGATGGCATTCTAAGTGCTGTGAAAAGTACACCAGAAAATGAGATTTGATTGCAATGGTACGCCAGGAAATGAAATTTGATTACAATGAAAGCAAAGATTTGTGTGTTAATTGAGGCTTACTATTTTTTCTCTACTGTAGGATGTTTTCAGTGACCCACCAGAGGAGGATGAGTATCTATTTCGGGCTGATGGGGTACATCTGTCAAATCTGGGAATGCTTTTATATGATGGGAGTTGAGAGATACATTGGGAAAAATGTGGTAAAGAAATGATGTTACAGAAGAGAGTATTAAGGGAGTGCAAAAAATGTGAGGACACACAGGTGGGGCAGAAAACGCTTTTCCAGAGTTTCGTGGTTGGCAGTATTTTGGAAGTATGGAGAGTAAGGAGCGGCCACATCCACCCCGCTGAGGCTTGGGGGCAGCCAGAGGAGGGAAAGAGTTGGTTTGAGGATGTGGAGCAAGACAAAGTGGAGTTACCCTTGGAGATGATTGTTAGGTTGTGAGAGAGAGATTAGGTAATGCAAGGAAGGGCTGCAAATGGAAAGAAAGAATTATGTTGCGCGGTAAGGGGAATTGTGTTTGGCGTATGTAACAAATTTGGGGATTTTAAGGGAGAGGTGGTGTCAAGAGGTTTTAAGTATTAGCATGAACGTTTATTTGGATGTATTTGTAAATAATGAATTTTGATAACTACAAGCCTGTCCTAATAAAGTGGCCTTATATGCTAAACAGGTTTGTGGTTGTGTCTTCTTGCACAATGGGGTACTTGGGGAGAAGGGACACAGGCAGTCTCCCCCCCAGGTGACTTTGTGAAAGTGGAACAAGCCACTTTGCCTGGAGGTTGGGGACACTGAAGGGGCCGGACTCAAAGTCAAGGGACATGCAGGCGGGGGAGGGATTTCAACATCTTACTAACTCCATTTTGTGCAAGTGGAAGGCTGAGACATTTTTGTGCTGGGTAATATCGAGAGTGTCATGTTTTTGATACTAGAGCAGGTTTTAGGACGTTTTTAGTGGTATTTTAGGGGGAGAGAGAGACCGGTGTGGACATATTCACCCCTCGGGAGAACGGGGGTGGCGGGGCAGAGTAGATTTGAGAATGTGGAGCAAGACAAAGGGGAGTTTGCTTGGAGAGGATTGTTAGAGTGTGTGAGAGACTGGGGGAGGTCGGGTAATGTAAGGGAAGGACTGTGAATGGAATAAGAAAGAATGATGTTGTGGGTAAAGGGAGCTGTGTTTGGAGAATGTTACAAATCTTGGGATTTTAACGAAGGGGGGATGTTAGGAGTTATTATATATTAGCGAGGACGGTTCCTGAATGTATTCATAAATAATTAATTCTGATAACTACAAGCCTGTCCTAATGATGTGGTCTTTAATGCTATAGAGGTTTGTGGTTGTGTTGTATTGCACAAAGCTGATATTAAGTACCATCGGATCAGATCACTAGCAGATTTTCTTTCTGAGGAAAATATTTTAAATATTTTCCCTCTGATAGTACAATCCCCTTTGAAGTGCACTTTTTGTATTTCGCTGTGAGGAGTTCTTCACTAATGAGAACTTAGCACACAGGAATAGGGTCCTGCAGGCTTAATCATCTGACCTTCCCTCGAGTATGCCGGAAACCTGTGCTTGGTGCACATTTCTAGGTATACTCCTCAGAATGCTGTGAATAGCAAATAAGTAGGAAAAGTACGTTCAGGTGTTGGACATTTCCACAACTTTTTCTTAATGAATTGGGCCCAGATTTAATTACATGCATGCATGCATGAATGACACATTCACCTACAAAACAAACATGGCTGCAAATTACAGATCTTCCCAAAAATACAAATGAAACGATCCACTTAGAAGGGTTACAAAAGCAAAACCTGCACTCATTACAGTACAAAATAAAAATGCTAATGAAAAACATAACAATTCAAAAAAGCATAGTACACACCAACCTAAAAAACGTGTGCCAATCTACTAACAGTGCATCCTTCTGCCAAATAAAAAGTCACCTTCGATTACACACTTGATGATGTTCAAAATACCCCTGCTACACTAAACAAACAAGCATTTATTGATAATACTGTGAGAGGCACAAAGCAAAACAGTTAAAAAAACACAGATAAACACATGCCACACTGGCATATTCAAAGTAGGGGTGGGCGATAAATTCCGCTCCGCCGACAGAGTTTTGCCCACTCTGCATTCCGCTTGGAAAGCGGAGTTTCGGCAAAACTCTTCCATCCGCTGCATTGTGGAGTTTTTCTTGCATGCAGCTCTCCAATGTTAAATTGGCGAGTGCAAGCGAGAATTTGTGTCCCCTAGTGCTATTTTCAGGCGCTAGAATGCCTCCCGGGGAGATTTCTTAATGCAGGAGGTTGCAGCAGGTCGCACCGTTCGTGTTGAGAAAGCTGCTGTTTGACTACAAAATCTACCTAAAGCGTCAGAAAGAAGCAGCGCCCTCTGGCGAGCCGCTTGGTGACGGTTGTGCTGATTTTACAGCATGGAACAAACTCCCGGCGCAAAATATCAGAGCGAGCAGCGTGAAGTGCCGAATTCCAACCGGCTCACGGAACTCCGCAGAACCTCGCTGAGTTTTTATGTAATGCCGTGGAATTCCGCAGAGTGAAACTCCAGGAGTTCCGCCCACCCGTGATCCAAAGTAGGCTGTTCATTTGCTAGTTAACGGTGTGATCTAGCCAGTCAGACAGCTCATAGTTCCGCAGCGACAAAGGGCATTAAAAAGGGTTAAGTAGCGCACGGAGTATAAAGTAGTGATTGTGCATGATCCTATGTATTTGTATATCTTACTCTGTTCACTAAAATGTGGGGCTAGTACCCAGAGAGCCTGAAAATAAGGTATTGCAAAATAGTCCTATTTTGTAGCGCAAGAATAACAAGGTGCCTTGATGGGAAACAGGAAGTGCAGAGTTAATGAATTAATTTTTTTTAAACGGTACAGCTTCTGTGTGTGGTACTGTGATTTTTTTCTCTCCGCAGGGAGGGGTGGGGGAAGGCACAAAATAATACACTGGTGGGTGAAGTTTTAAATTGTGAGGGGTAAAAACATATAAACACCAGTACAATCAGATCTTCTCTTTGTTTGCTACAGTAAATAAGCATTAGCAAAGCCAATAGTTCTCGGCTATGCAAGAGCAATTGGCTTTGCTAATATGCTTTAGCCATGTTGTATACCAGCGAGGCTGCTGTTCGGCATGGCTAAAAGTTAGGGGGGTAAAGGAGACTGGCATGGAGTGGATTGCCATAAAGTGGAGTAGAATGGAGTGGCATAGAGAGTCGTGGAGGGGAGTGCCGTAGGGTAGAGTTGAGTTGAGGGGGCGGAGTGAAGTGGAGTGTCATTGAGTGGCGTAAAGTGGAGTGGTGTAGAGTGTTGTGGAGTGTCGTGGAGGGAGTAGAATGTCGTAGAGTGGAATGGCATAGTGTGTTGTGGAGTGGTGTAGAACAGAGTTGAGTGGCATAGAGGGTGTTGTGTAGAGTGTAGTAATGTACAGTAGAGAGGAGTAGATTAACATACAGTGGAGTGCCATAGAGTGGAGTAGTGTAGGAGATTAGAATGGCATAGAGTAGATTGTTGTAGAGTGGAGTGGCGTAGAGTGGAGAGGCAGTGTCAGAGTGGAGTAGTGTGTCGTATAATAGAGTGGAGTAAATTGGCATAGAGGGAATTTCATAGAGCATCGTAGAGTGGAGTAGTGTCACCGAGTAGCATACAGTGGAGTAGAGTGTTGTCGAGTGGAGTGTCGTAGAGTGGCCTAGAGTGGAGTGGCATAGTGTGTTGTGCGGTGGTGTAGAACAGAGTTGAGTGGCGTAGAGGTTGTTGTGTAGAGTGGAGCAGTGTTGTAGAGTAGAGAGGTGTAGAGCAGAGTAGATTGACATACAGCGGAGTGGCATAGAGTGGAGTAGTGTAGGAGGCTTGAATTGTATAGTGTAGAGTAGAACATTGTAGAGTTGAGTGGCGTAGAGTGGAGTGGCATGGAATGGAGTAGTGGAGTAGATCAGAGTGTCGTAGAATAGCGTGGAGTAAAGTGCCATAAAGTGGCAGAGAGGGAATTGCGTAGAGCACCGTAGAGTGGAATATTGTTGTAGAGTGGCACAGAGTGGAGTAGAGTGTCGCTGAACCTCGGACTCAAGCAACTGGTGACCACCCCCACACACCTCGCCGGCCACACGCTTGACCCCGTCTTCTCCTCCAGCAAGGACATCTCCTTCAGCCACACCACCGGACTCCACTGGACAGACCACAGCTGCGTCCACTTCAGCTTCAGCAGGATCACCACGCACCACCACCCGCAACAGTTTCCGCGCAGAAGCTGGAACAAGATCACCACCGACCAACTCACCACATCCCTGAGCCAGAACCCTCCCGCCAGCTCAACGAACCCCAACCAAGCCGCCAGCAACCTCACAAGATGGATCACCAACTGCGCAGACGACCTCGCCCCATTGAAGACCCCCCAGTCAGACCCGGCAACAAGAAAGCATCCTGGTTCACCGACGAACTCAAGATATCCAAGAAGAACTGCCGGGCCCTCGAGAAAGCATGGCGCAGAGACCCGACTGCAGACAACATGACCACCCTCAAGCACGCCACCCGAAAACACCACCAGCTGATCCACACCACCAAGAAAACCGCATTCAAGGAACGACTGGACAACAACGCCCACAACAGCAAGGAACTCTTCATCATCGTCAAAGAACTCTCGAACCCCAGCGCCGGAAACAACGACATCACTCCCTCGCAAGACCTCTGCAACTCGCTCGCCTCGTTCTTCCACAGCAAGATCGCAGACATACACTACAGTTTCAGCACACAGCCGACGTACCCTACGACCGTTCCAACGCCCCCACCTCCACCCTCCGAGCCTGGACCCCTATCAACACCGAAGACACTATCCGCACGATGAACTCCATCCACTCCGGATCACCAACCGACCCCTGCCCTCACCACGTCTTCAACAAGGCCGACGCCGTCATCGCACCCCACCTCCGGGACATCATCAACACCTCCTTCGTCACCGCCACCTTCCCAGAGAGCTGGAAGCACGCCGAACTCAGCGCCCTACTGAAGAAACCGTCAGCAGACCCCACCGACCTCAAAAACTACCGCCCCATCTCGCTCCTTCCTTTTCCTGCCAAAGTCATTGAGAAGACCGTCAACAGACAACTGGCCGCCTTCCTCGAGACGAATGGATCCCTCGACCACTCGCAGTCCGGCTTCCGGGCCAACCACAGCACCGAGACCGCCCTCATCGCAGCTACCGACGACATCCGAGCCCTGCTCGACAACGGGGAAACAGCGGCCCTCATCCTCCTGGACCTCTCCGCAGCGTTCGACACAGTCTGCCACCGCACCCTAGTGCAACGCCTGAACAACGGCGGAATCCAAGAGAAGGCACTGGAGTGGATCATCTCCTTCCTCGCCGGAAGAACCCAGAGAGTCCGCCTCCCCCCGTTCAGTTCCGAGGCCACCGAAGTCATCTGCGGCGTACCACAAGGATCATCACTCAGCCCCACCCTCTTCAACGTCTACATGAGCCCCCTCGCAGCCATCGCACGCCAACACAACCTCAACATCATCTCCTACGCCGACGACACCCAGCTGATCCTCTCCCTCACCAACGACCCCACAACCGCCAGAACCAACCTACATGAAGGGATGAAGGACGTAGCCGAGTGGATGAGGAACAGCCGCCTGAAACTGAACTCAGATAAAACGGAAGTCCTCATCCTAGGATCATCACCCTCCGCCTGGGACGACTCCTGGTGGCCCCCTGCCCTGGGCAACGCACCCAAACCAACGGACCACGCACGCAACCTGGGCTTCATCCTGGACTCCTCCCTCTCAATGACCCGACAAATCAACGCCGTCTCCTCGTCTTGCTTCAACATCCTACGCATGCTGCGCAAGATCTTCCGGTGGATCCCCACCGAAACCAGGAAGACGGTCACCCAGGCCCTCGTCACCAGCCGACTGGACTACGGCAACTCCCTCTACGCCGGAACCACAGCCAAACTTCAAAAAAGACTCCAACGCATCCAGAACGCCTCAGCTCGACTCATCCTGGACATCCCCCGACACAGCCACATCGCCGGACACCTGAGAGACCTGCACTGGCTCCCCGTCAGCAAGAGAATCACGTTCCGACTCCTCACCCACGCACACAAAGCTCTCCACAACCAAGGCCCCAGATACCTCAACGACCGTCTGACCTTCTACACTCCCACCCGCCAGCTACGATCGACCAACCACGCCCTCGCCGCCGTCCCCCGCATCCGAAGAGCCACAACGGGAGGAAGATCCTTCTCCTACCTGGCTGCCAAGACGTGGAACTCCCTACCCATCCACCTCCGCCTTACCCAAGACCACCTCTCCTTCAGGAAGCAACTCAAGACCTGGCTGTTCGAACAGTAGCGGACCCCCCTCCCCCAAGCGCCTTGAGACCCTCCGGGTGAGTAGCGCGCTATACAAATGCTTGATTGATTGATTGATTGAGTAGAGGGGCCTAGAGTGAAGTGACGTAAAGTACAGTGGTGCAGAGTAGATTGGCGTAGAGTGCAATGGCGTAGGGTGCATTGGTTTGGAGTAAAGTGGTGTAGACGGCATTGGCATAAAGTGCCGTGACCTAAAGTAGAGTGGTGCAGAGTAGATTGCAGTGGCGTAGAGTTCAATGAAGTAGAGTGGAGTGGCACAGAGTGGAGGAGAGTGGCGTAGAGCCCAGTGGCGTAGAGTAGATTATTTCAGAGTAGAGTGAAGTGGCATAGAGTGGAGTGGTGCAGGTTAGAATGAAGTGGTGCAGGGTAGAGTGAAGAGGTGTGGTGTAGCGTAGCGTGCAGTGGTGTAGAGTTGTGTAGAGGGCAGTGGCGTGGGGTGCAATAGTGCAGAATAGAGTGGAGTGAAATAGAATGTAGTGGCTAGAGTGCATTGGAATATAGTACAGTAGAGTTGAGTGTTGCAGAGTAGAGTGCAGAGGCATAGAGTGTATTGGCTTTGGGTTCAGTGGCAGAGAGTGCTGTCTTGCAGAGTAGAGTGCAGTGGCATAGAGTGCAGTGGAGCAGAGTACTGGGGTGCAGAGTAGAGTGGCGTAGAGTGCAGTGATGTAGAGCACAATGGTGTAGAGTGGTGTAGCTTGCAGTAGCATAGAGTTGTAGAGTAAAGTGGCGTAGAGTGCAGTGGTGCAGAGTAGTTGGGTAGAGTGCAGTGGCGTAGATTGCATTGGTTTGGAGAAAGGTGTCGTACAGTGCACTGGCATAGAGCGCAGTCTTGTAGAGTGGCGCAGTATAGACTGCAGTGGCATAGAGTAGATTGTTTCGGAGTAGAGTGAAGTGGTGTAAAGTGAAGTGGTGTGGGGTAGAGTGCAGTGGCATAGCGTGCAGCATTGCAGAATAGAGTGGCATACAGTGGACCAGCGTAGAGTGGAGTCATACACAGTGAAGTTGTGCAGAGTAGAGTGGAGGGGCCTTTACTGGAGTGGTGTAGAGTGCAGTGGTGCACAGTAGATTAGAGTGGCGTGGACTGGCATAGTGTAGTGGCGTAGAGTGTACTGGTGGTAGAGTGCAGAAGAGTGGCGAAGAGTAGAGTGGTACAGAGTAGAGGGAGGTGTTGTAGAGTACAGTGGCATAGAGATAAGTGGTGCAGAGTATAGTGGTGCAGATTAGAGTGGCATAGAGTTCAGTGACAGAGTGCAGTGTTGTAGAGTGCAGAAGTATAAAGTGCATTGGTGTATAGAGCAGTGCGTTGAGTGTTGTAGAGTAGAATATAGTGGCTTACAGTACAGTGGTGCTGAGTAGATTGGCGTAGAGTGTATTAGTTTTGAGTAAAGTGGCGGAGAGTGCAGCGGCATAGAGTGCAGCGGCATAGAGTGCAGCGGCATAGAGTGCAGCGGCATAGAGTGCAGTTGAGTGGCACAGGGTATATTGCAGTTGCGTATAGTTGAGTGTCAGAGTGCAGTATTGCAGAGTAGATTAAAGTGGCTTAGAGTGTATTGGCATAGAGTAGAGTGATGTAGAGTGTAGTGGCGTACAGTGCATTGGTGTAGAGTGCAGTAAAGTGGAGTAAAGTAGAGTGTGGCGGCATAGAATGCAGTGGTGTAGACTAGAGTGGCAGAGAGTGCAGTGTTGCAGAGTGAAGTGGCATAGAGTGGAGTGGTGCAGAGTAGAGTGGAGTGGTGCAGGGTAGAGTGGAGTGGCGTAGAGTATAGTGGCATAGAGTGCACTGGCGTAAATTAGTGTGGAGTAGAGTGGGGTAGAGTGCAGTGGCACAGTAGAATGCATTGTAGCAGAGTTCAGTGGCGTAGAGTGGGTAGATGTGGCACAAGGTAAAGTGGAGCGGCGTAGAGTGGAATGGTGCAGAGCGAAATAGAGTGGTACAGATTGCAGTGGAATTGAGTAGAGTGTTGTAGAGTGCAGTAGTGCAAAGTAGATTAGAGTAGCTTAGAGTGTAATGCCATAGAGTGGAGAGATGTAGATTGTAGTGGCGTACAGTGCATTGGGGTAGAGTGCAGAAGGCACAGAGTGTAATGCTGCAGAGTAGGGTGGCATAGAGTTCAGTGGCAGAGAGTGCAGTGTTGTAGAGTGGCATAGAGTGCAGTAACAGAGTGGAATGATGCAGAGTAGAGTGCCACAGAGTGCATTGGTGTAGAGTAGAGTGGGGAAGAGTAGAGTGCAGTAGCATAGAGTGCAGTGGCAGAGTACAGTGGCGTAGAGTGCATTGGCACACAGTGCTGTGGCATAGAGTAGAGTGGTGCAAAGTAGAGTGGCAAAAAGTGCAGTGGTGCATAGTAGAGTAGTGGGGGGTAGAGTGCATTGGCACAGAATAGAGTAATGTAGAGTATAGAGGCATAGAGTGGAGTGGTGCAGAGTAGAGTGCAGTGATACAGTGTGGAGTGGCGTAGTTTGGAGAGTGCAGTGGTCTGGAGCTGTGCAGATTACAGTGGAGTATGGTAAAGTGGAGTATGCATGGTGTGGTAGCGTACTGCCATTATGGACAGCACATCTTCAATTGAAATGACCATTACATTTGAACAGACATACAGTTTTACTGATGAAAGTATACAGCGCACAAACGATGTGTGCAAATGTCATCACCTAGTGTACTGATTTGTTTTCATCATATTAAACTATTTGTTTCCACTACACTTCAGAATTTTCCCAAAAATGTGCTTAAATTGTGATGTACTAATTCTGATATAAACAACAACGTGGACGGACCCGATAGGGGATCCAAATGCAAGGATGACACACTGTCATACACAGGAAAGAGCAGAAAAACCAGTGGGTTTTTTAGAAGAACCCTCACCCACCAACCTAGTTGGTGGCATGCTTCATCATCAGGTTCCCAGCTGGGCTGCCGAATGCAACCCAGCTGTGCTGCGACGCCTGAATTACAGCGGAACGGGGTTTTTTTTTGGTTTTTGAGTGAGAAGAGGGTGCTGGAAGTGTGGTTTAAAAGTACCTCTAGGATGCTCAATAACTACCTTTATTCTCGAGGTTCTAGGGCACGGTTAAAAACTGAGCGGGGATACTGTGAAGATATAGTTGGTCTTCCTTATCCCACTTTAAGTTGTCAACATGTTTCAGCCTCGACAGGGGTGCTGAGGCTTTCTTCAGGACCAGAACAAGTGAATTACGTATATATCAGCACCCGCGCTAAGGTGTGCTGTGGTGCAGTGAAGTTACCGTACTTACGGTTCCCACCGTCAGGAATAATATCTGGAAAAACAAAGCACAACATAAAGACATACCAAACATATACAATTAAAATGGGTGTGATTGCGGTTATGCAGTCACCCCCTGTGGATTGTGAAATTGTGCTGGCGGTAATCATTCAAGTGCAGCCATCCATTTGAAATTAGGGATCCACTAAAAACCACTTCACGCACGGGCATGCAAAAATACACTTTGTATACGCAAAGTCACGCAAAGTAAGTAGTGCACTAAAATATGCCTAATAGTGAAGAGGAACAAACGTGATGGCAATTGACCCCAGTGTGGGCGAGGCCAAAATCCCATGTAACAGCCTATAGTTACATGTAAAAAACGAGAAAGTGTGGTTGGTCAGAGTGAGTCATGCCTACTAAACCCAGAGCTAATGGTCAAGGCAATCGTATCTGGTGTAAAAATATATGCGGCACAAGTAGGCATATCTAAACAACAAATGGCAAGAGAAGCGGCTTACAAGAGCTACAGGGAATCTGCAGCTAATAGTGATCCCGGAGGGGGCGGACTCCTGTAGTCACACACTGCGGGAGAGAAAGGTATGAAGAAGAATGAGCTCTCGAGTCAAGAAATCGGTCGAAGGACCGGGGAGAAGTTAGCCCATAGAAGCTCAGAGGAGACACTTACTTCGTCAAGGATGTCCGTCCACCTTGGATACCTACTGTGGTCCTTCACGGGATCCCGATGGTATATTCTAAAATATCTGTATAGTTCATTTACAGACATTTAAATTTTGTTACAAAAAAAATAACATCCTACAGTCTTCCGACCAGCACACCCTCAGTAGCCAACATGATTGTCACATAAATCCTCTCATTTTGAAGACAGAGAAAGAAAAGTAAACACCAAGCTCCCTGGAAGACAAAGCCTGACATTTGACCTCTGTCTTTGACTGCACAGCAAATGTGACAAGATGACAACAAGATTTAAAGGCCTGTTTACAAACGTCCAGTACTGGTGAAAAGAATACAGAAAATAAGGTTTGGGCAAGGGAAAGGACAAACTCAAGCTGGACAGCCTAAAACAAATAAAGCCAGCAAATAGAAAGCAAGCAAATGTGAGTTACAAATCACAAAGCCAATAGTAAGCAATGGTCAGAATGCATCCCCAGGGAAACTTTACGAATGTCCCCAAAATGTTGTTAGCAAACCAGACACCGGCTTCGCCCTAAAAAGTTTAACTAAAGAAATATTTATGTGGTGCTATTACTCACTGACGTTTCTGTAGCTAGGAATTTTTACATGGTAGGATAGCTAGCCCCATGCATAACCCCCCTCCTTTTGCAGCTGGGCTTGGGATCTGCCATGGTGAAGGACCTAATGCTGCAAATCAGGATCAGGCTTTTTAACACCAATGTAAAATCAGTCCTTCTGTATGGAGCAGAAACTTGGAGGGCAAAAGAGACCACCACCAACAAAGTCCAGATCTTAATCAACACCTGTCTGAGAAAAAGCCTCCAAATCTGCTGGCCAAACACCACCAGCACAACAACCTATGGCAGCAGACCTTCCAACTCCCTGCTCATGTAGAAATCATGAAAAGGCGCTGGGGCTGGATAGGACACACACTCCGCAAGCCCTCATCAAACAACACCATACAAGCCCTCACCCAGAACCCTCAAGGGAAAAGGAAACAGGGAAGACCAAGAAACACTAAGCGTTGAGGCCTCGAGGCTGACTGTAGGGAGATGGGTTCCACTAGAGTCAGAGTGAAAGAAAAGCCCAGGACAGAGATGGCTGGAGAGTGCTGGTTGATGGACTATACCCCAGGAGGGGAGTAGGCATAAGTAAGTAAGTAAGCTATTACGCAGCTCAGGCAAGGCCAGAGAGAGTGCCAATGGATTTGAAAGCCATGCGCATTTTTAAGTGCAGTGCATTATTTCAGTATGCATCAGTGGCACACAGCTGAAGAAATCACCTCAGATGCCTTTTTTTCCTGCGTAGGCAGCACTGCGATTTTACTCTGTGTTCTGTGAAAAGCAGAAAATAGTGCAGTGGTCAGTCAGCTTTTTTTTTCTCTTTACCCACATACGAGTACCAGGGTTAGGCTGGTCATTTGCTTAGGGAGGGAAGTAGGGGCCATTAGTAGAACCTGCTACGATTGCCCTGTAGTTTCACCTCAACAATGAACGAAGCTGTAACAGAACCAATGGCTGAAAGGAGCTGACATCTTGCCCACTGTATGTCTGCTGTCCTGTGGGATGTGCCAAAAATGGATTGACATTCCAACAAAACAATAGCTAAAGAAGTTAAATCAAGGACATTTCTCTATGTAAAATTACAATCTATGAATTCATTTTCTAGATTACACGAAAAAGTAAGAGACAAAAAAGCTATTTCTAGGCCAGATCTAAAACTGGAAAATTAGACAAATTAATTATTCCCACCTTACGATAGGTCACCCTGTTAAAATTGTTTAACTGAAAGTGCTTTAACAGAAACAGTTGTATGCTGGAAGTTTCACCTCATTTTGAATGCTCCGAGAGCGATCAGTGTTCAATATCGGGCCTTGGAGCTGAATGAAACAGATGGTTTAATTCTGCTCCAAGGCCCGATTTTCAACACCAATCGCTCGACAGTGGAGAACATTTGTGACCTTTTGATGCATCCACTGTATCCATTCACCATTTACCACAAGGAGGATATAAATCCGATACCAGTCTATTAGGAAAACTCTAAATAAATGATTCAACTACTTTCTGACAACTGATGCTGCCAACTAGTCCTGATGAAGACCCTATACAAATATTTAGAGGTCCAAATGTCGACGCTCTAACATGTAGACTGTCATTAAATGTTATTGTAATTTGAGTCAAGACTGAAAAATTGATTGTGAATACGTCTACATTGTTTTTATTCAATTTTTTCTTTACCACACTTAGAGCACCATTATTCAATTATGTCCCGTTCACTGGAGCACCTGTGGTGTAATCATTAACACACTTATTTTTGAGATTTGATTCAACATTACTAAAATGATTCAATTGATTATGATAACTTATGTATGTTGCATAATGATGCCAAGGGAGCATAGGCTTATGGCTCTCTGAGGGAACCATTGTTTTCTATAGCTAGACAAGCAAGGCTCAACCACCCCAGTAGCTGCCTCTACTCAAATGAGTAGAGGATGGCGAGGTGGAGGGTATTAAGAGAAGCGAGGGAGGCAAACTGGAAATAATATTTGCTGGGGATGTGCTACAAATGGCCTTCCTTTTGTTCATATTTTGTGTGCTTGTGCATATTCATAGGCATGTTTTCTCATAATTTTGCTCCCTATCTAACAGATATCCATCCCCAACGGCCTTCACAAAGTTTGTTTGCCTTCGTTGCTCATGATATGTACTCCTCTAACTGGGAGGGAACTCACGACCACACATCTGGTGCTCTGCCTCATGTCCATCTTTCTGTAAATGACAATGCGACGATGAAATTCTATGTCCAGATTGAGCTAATGTCACCAAAATGCTAAACTCAAAACCAACAGGTGACATCCTGCAGTTATAGAAAATAAAAAATAAAAAAAGTGTTGAGGATTTTAAGGAAACGCCATTTTTGTATGGTCACCCATACAAAAAAAATTCTGACTGATGCTGCTGGGTTTTCGACTACGAGAGTGCACCGAGGCCTGCTAACCAGACCTCATTGCCAGTGCCCTGCCCCAAAACGTGTATGTCACGTGGTCTACACCAAATTGGCATAGGCTAACTTACTTGTAAGTCCCTAGTATATGGTAAACAGAGCCTGTAAGATAAAGAGAGTCCCCCCAGGGATTGCAGTAATGGTTGTACCACCCTGGGTGGGTCAAGAGTAAAACGAATCTCCCAGTCCACCATTGTAGACTGGATGGCGAGTTTCAAACTGCAAGCCCAACCTTGCCATTTAAAAGCCAAGGCAAAGTCAGCTGTAACATGTGTAAGCCACCCCTATGGCAAGTCTACCGAGCCCTAAGGCAGGGTGCAGCATATTTAATGGGCAGAATAAGTAATTCACATGTTCTGACAGTAAGAACTTGGAACTATCACTGTTACTGTGGAAAGGCTTGGTCGCCATGTTGGCGAGTACAGGGTTACACACTAACCCCTCAGCTGTGCTAACTCCTGAACGGTGCGACTAAAGTTGGTACTACAAGGTACCAAACAACTCATTACATCAAACCCAACTTGGTTTTCAAGTGTGTAACTTTAGCAAAGTTGCCACTTTGTTGCCTTCAATCTCCTGTGCAGTTGCATATGGAGCTTGAACACAAGACAACTTTGTGTCCTCCTAGGAATATGTGCTAACAACTCCAAGGAAAGAGACAATAGGGGCCTGCACTGGAGAGAGGTATTACCTCCCTCCTGCAGGAAGCCACACGGGTGTTGGCCCAAAAGGTGAGCTTCAAAGCTGAAACTGTCTTTGATGGACAAAAGGGGAACACTTGGGAGAGGGGCAGTCCCATTGTTTAGGCACCGTAGCTGGCACCTAGGAATAAGAGGGGAAATCTGTTGTCAAAACGGTTTCCATGGGCGTGTAGCGCCCTTGGCAACCACACCCCTATGTTGGGCTAGGGAGCTCTGGACGCCGAAAAATGGGTTCTACCATCTTAGGAGTGGGCAGAATGGTGCTTTCTGGGATAGCCAGATGCCACACTTCCCAGGAAGTGGTCATCAGGAGGGAGGGAACCTAGTAGCCCATTGGCTAACAACCACATCCTACCCTGAGGACATTTTCTGTAGATAAATAGATCACCCCTGGCATCCAGAACTCAGAACTCGACTGGACTGGAAGAAGGACCAAAGAAGGACTGCCCAGCTGCACCAAGTTCCTGGCGAAGAGAGGCTGCACCAGATTGCACTGCACCTGGTGGTTAGCAAAGAAGGACTGTGCCTGCTATGTCCTGCTAAAGGAGAATTCGTCTCCAGAGCCCAGCCAAGGCAAAGAGGCTCCAAGGGTCAGCTGACTAACCTCCTGTTCGAAGTACAGCTGAAGAAGCCTGCTAAGTAAGAGTGGTAACCCAGATCACCACTCCCGCTATCGTGCATCCTTGAGCATATTTCAGCATCCTGTATCCTCAGCATCAGGACCACTGCATAGGAATCCAGTGGACTGAGGATAAAGCACCTGGAACCATCTGAAGACTGCTGCTTCTTCTGTGGAGGTAACTGTTTCTGAGGCCTTGCTGGTCCCACTGACTGGCTCCCTGCTAGAGTTAGTCGCCCCAAGTAATTGTAACCAAACGCATTACACCTTGCCCAACTTTTTGCTCAAAACGTTTCTAAGTGTCAAATTCATTGAATTTGCCAATGCTTCTTCGCAGTTGAGTGAAATGCTTTGATTTACTAAACCTCGTAAATTCTATATCTCCGGAACCCTCCAGTGGATCTTTTTCATTGCGGTGTCTAAATATACATAAAATACAGTCTATTTTTATAAATTGATGTCAGATTTCTTGGGTGTCTTGTTGATTTCTTCTTCAATTATTTTGGTGCTGTTTAAATGCTTCACATTTTTACCTTTGGATTACTGATCAGAGCCACAGTTACCCAGGGTTGAGGTGAATGTCTGACAAACAAAACCTAAGGGTCCTAAAGGGGTTGGTGAGTGTATTACACGCTGAGGTCGCACTACCACACCATATAATACACTCCATTTCCTCACAAGAATCTCATTTGCTGTCTTGATGTGTACCAGTGGAATAGTAGTCAAGTATTTTCTCTCATTTATTTGCCTTGTCAGGACGCTGCATGTCAATACACAGCCTGATGTCACCTAATCTTAAGAGCCTTTTTTTTTGCCATGCCTATAGGTGAGATTAGAAGGCTTTACAACGATGACATACACTTTTGAGCTTTCAAAGTTACAAATTGCCCCCTCCTGCTCACACCGATGCCCAGTTCAGCATTTTCTGACTCTCTGTAGACTACACTGACCTATATTTGCTATGTCCAGCTATTAATGAGGGAGACTTCCATTTAGCTAAAATATTACTATTTGTGATCTCTTATTGCTTTGAAAACATCCACCACTTTAATATATGTTATTGGGGGGAATTGTCTTTTTTGGGTAAAACACCTTGCATTTTTCTACGTTTTCCCATGCCTCACACAAAGCTCTGCATCTTATGAGTGTTCAAAGAGCACCATATTTAGACCGCATTCATATCTACCTGGAGATAACCAGGTCCCTCACCTCTTTCTCCCAGTACAGTTCAAATGCAAGTAGGATTCCTCTTACCTCCAACTTTACTTCAGTCATGCTTTCTTCAGCTGTCCAAGTCTGCAGGCACTCCAGCTCCTTTTTCAGTCGTTCCATGTGGCTATGGAGTGTTTTCTGGGGGGAAAAACAATGTACTTATATTATCCAATAGCTGTCCTGAAGATCAATATTCTACTTAACTGCACAAAGCAAGAATTTGTTTATCTGCAACTGGTCCTCTATCGTTTGCAGCTCATGTTTGTTCTGCGAAAATACTCTCAGAAATGGCATGAATTCTCTATTTACTTTCACAGGGTTGGCTTAATGCGAAAACCTAAGTATTTGAAGAATTGCAGCTCCACAGCATTAAATCTATTCAGGAAAGCCTGTAAATGGTACCAAGCACAATAAGGCAGCTGCTTTATAACATGAGCGTGGTAAGTCATCATCAGCTTCACCAAACCTGAATGGAATGTTTGCATGTCAATATATTGAGTGCCACTACAACATGGAGTACAACACGGTCACCCCACATTATGAGACATAACATTTCCTCAGGAAGAGCACACCATGACAATCCCTGTTCAACGTATTTAAACATAGTTTAGTTGCCCCAAGACATTTTCTTACTGCACACTCAAGCAAGGGCAGTTGTATGGTGAGTGAGGCAACGTGTAATAAACCACTCATGGGGCTTTACATCTCGTGGTTCCACAATGGCTGTCTGCTAGGGGGATATCCAGGATGCTAAATTCACAGAACCAGGGGGCACATGGGGTACTGGGCTGCGCAGAAAAAAACGCTTGTACAGGAAGTGACATTATAGCAAGGAAATGTCTTTAAAGCTTGTTCCAGTTGGTTCTCTGCTCTTTAGACACAAAAAGGAGACAGGCAACGCCATATAAATCAAATGTATGTTCAGCTGTAAGAGGGTGACAAAGTCCAGGTACAGAGCGACCACTACTGATGGCGATCCTTCAGTAGAAGATGGTACTCCCTGGAATAACAAATGGACATGACTATCAGTCAACATCATGGTACAACAGAGAACCTGATATTTCGCCTTGGCCATGTGAAAGCAAGCCTTCTAGATAACTTTTTAATGATTCCTAGAAAAATTAAGAAATGCATAGTTAGTTATGCCTTGTTACTTAGTCAGCTGACTCAACTTCTTTTGTTAAGATTGTAATTACTCCTATTGGGTTTGATTTTGTCAAGAAGGGTGGTCGGGGTACTCAAAGTAAGCAGAGAGTTGTGTTTCCTCGCCCTGTTGGTATTGGTCCATAGTCTATCTCACGGCAGATGCTTTATGTTCTCAAAGTAAGGAATGAGAGTTTGGGCTATTTGCAGGGAAATGCTATGTTTGTTATGTTATCTTATCAGTTCATGACAAATTGTGCTATATTAGGTAGAGGTCTAGGTTTTGCAAAGCATTTTTTTCTCTCTCTGAATGACTGAGCTGGATCTAGGGGTGGTCAGATGCGCATTACTACTTGGAATCTGAATGGGCTGTTAGATAAGATTAGAAGGGGGCGGTCCATACAGCGGCTAAGCGTGTTCACTGCGATATTCTCTTTTTACAGGAAACTCGCCTTGTAGGTAATAAAGCCCATTTATGGCCTGTTTGGGTTTATCATAGCTCTTTCATCGTGGCTTTACCAGGCAATCTATAGGTGTGATGACTCTTATCCACCTGCCATCTATGGTAGCGCGAATATGGCATGAATACCTGGGCAGATACATTGGTGTCACTGGGATGTTAGATGGCAAGACGTCCTTGATAAGTGTGAATGCACCTCTCCCCAAATCCCACCCCCACTTCTCAACCGCAGCTTTCTGGAATTGGTTAGATGACTACTAGCAAGGCTTCCACTGAAGCCTAGGGCTTGAGGTGGTGGATGGTGTAATCTGAATACGGTGTTGGTTTGGTGTTGCAATAGATCAGGGAGCGCAAGGATTCCCTAGTGGAGTCCATCCCTGTTTGCTAAAATTCTTGGAGGTCCTGGGAGTTCCACTGGCAGGAACAAAGTTTTACATTGTTCTCTGGCCCATATAAATGACTTTCTTAGCTTATCTCCCGATGCTCAATCCAGAGATACGTAGGGAGACCGAAATCCACATTCAGGTGTGAGGCCTATCAGATCATTTCCCCCTAGACCTTAGGATGCTGCTGGGCTCAGGGTGGAACAGGGTCGTATGACGTTTGAGCACATGGTGGTTGAGGGAATCTGACTCTAGGATGCGTGGAGCTAGAGCAATGGAAACTTGCTTTGAGGTAAACAGGGGCTTCGTAGAATCTGCAGAATCACTGTGGAGGGTTCCTTGATCTAAAAATAAAAATGTAACCGCCTCACAAATCCTACTCAGGAACTCCCTTCCTACCGAGGCTGTTCTACAGCGAACACTGGTGGATGAGGCAAGAGCAACGTGGCTTCTGACTCAGAGTCCCGTTTATCAATGAAGCAATAAGGAGAGTAAGACCTTGCACTAGCTGTAATATTTCGAGACAAGACTCCATTATACAAATGGCAGATGGTCGGGCACAGTGCTCAGTGGAGACAGATAGCACAAATATTTGCAGCTTACTACACAGACCTGTACTCCATGGCCACTCAGTCATCGCCCGATAAACTGACTGAGTTTCTTGCGGATCTCCATTTGAGATCCTTGATAGAGGAGAAGAAGGAAGAGGGAGCTCATGGACGAGGAGCTTGCGATATCTCTGGGCCAGTTGCAGTCCGGTAAAAATCCAGTTCCCCACTGAAATTTGTTTTAATAGGCTGTCCCCCTAACGACTGCTTTCCATATTGTTCGATATCCCTCCTAAATGCAGAGATAAATATGCTAACTAAGGCTTTGGGTAATCATCTAAGGTGAAATGCTCCATGGTACACCTGGATCGTACTGGCTTTATGCCCAAGGGTACCACTAGACATAATATCAGACGCATTCATAATGCTCTTGAGGACACACTACAGGTCTCTCTGGCACTGCACTAGGCCGATTTTGAAAAGACTTTTGATTCTAAGGAGTAGCAGTATCCGTTTGCCCTACTCAGGAAAATGAGCCTTGGAATCAAGTTCATCAGATATGTCCGATTATTTTATATACAGATATCTAAGCCATGGTCAGGGTGGGACAGGAGGTGTCTGGAATCCTTCCTGGTGCAATGCGGCACCAGGCAGGGTTGCCCTTTGTCAATCAATCAGGCTTTTGTTAAGCGCGACTACTCACCCGTAAGGGTCTCAAGGCGCGGGGGGGGTCTGTCTGCAAGATGCAGGAGGACCCTGGGATAGAACCATACAAACGCAGACAGACAAACTGTTCAGCGACATTAAAATCCAGGCAGCACTTCCCCTATTCTTATTAGGCAGATTAGCAATCTTTAAAATGGTGGTCCTGCTGCGTCTGCTCCACCAACTAAAACATTTTCCATTTGGCATACCTTTTACTTTCTTCACACAGATAAACTGCATTCTGAGGGGTTTTCTCTACAACCAGAGGACGCCTAGAATCATGCTGACGAAGTGCTTCAAGTCTGCATATGACAGTGAGGTGGCGGAGGCCTACAGTGCGTCCTAACAGAAGGTTGCACACTTAGTGATTCTCAACAAATGGTGGTATGATCGCCAGGGAGATCCATGTCCGAAAAATGAGCGATGCAGGAGGTTCAAATATTACACTTATTGTAAGGTGGACGACCAGGATCGTCATCCCTCCGGTCACTGAACTGATTTTTTTTAAACAGATTTTTATTGCTTTTTAAGAAACAGAGTTATAGATCTCACAATACAGCCTGTGAATACAAGCGGATATCACATTTACAGAAATGTAGCTCTTTGGCATACTATTCTTCAGTTACTACTCAACAGATAACCCCCGCACCTCCCTCCAAGTTACCCCCCATCCAACCCTCTTCTCTGTAAACTATCCTCCCCCCACCCCCCAGGCATGTCGCGGAGTCGTCAAGTCTTATGTGTATAGGAGTTGGACAGATTAATAGCAGATACTGTATTCCAGACCAATAAGCTCGTTCCGTTGATAAAGTTGCGTGGGATGCACATCATAGCAGGCAGGTCAGTCACTCAGTCAGCAATCCAGGCTACTAGATTTGTCGGGCGGTCAATCCCCTGGTGGATGGTCTACTTCGTCAGGGTATGCATCGTCCTCATTAATGGGTTGTTTCAATAATTCTACTAAAGCCACCCATGCCCTTGCTGCCTCCGGTCACTGAACTGATATTCCAAATTTGGAGAGAAACACATGGGGCCTTGGTCTGGATGCATACGTTACAAAAGAAACTCTGCTTTGGGTAGGTTCCAGGTCCAGCTCCCCGTGCTGCTGCATCGCTCTCTCCAGCTTTTGCCTCGTTTTACTGCTTTCTCTCTCCTTTACCCCGTTTTTCTAAGTGCTTCCTCCTGCTTTCTGTCTCGTTTTTACTGCTATCTCCCTCCTTCCCCCAGTTTTTCCAAGTGCTTCCTCCTACTTTCTGCGTCGTTTTTTCACTGCTTTTTCCTTGTTTTTTCTACGGCTTTCTCCTGCTTTTTCCTTGTTTTTCCCATTTCCATCTCCCGCCGGCTGCCTATTTTACTGCCTCCTGCCTAGCCCCGCCCACGGCCTCCCAACGCCCCTCCCTCCTCCCAGGACCTCCTTATGGAAGCCTCAGTGCAACCTCATTGAGCAGGTCCCAGGCCCGGCTGCTGCATCGCTCTCTCTTGCTATTGCCTTTCTCCTTCCTTTCCCCCTGTTTTTCTAAGTGCTTCCTCCTGCTTTCTACCTTTTTTTCACCGCTCCCGCCTACCACTGTTTTCCCACCTAGTCCCGCCCACAGCTTTCCAGCACCCCTCCCTCCTTCCTGTACCTACTTAATGGAGGCCGCGCCGCTGGCACGCCAAAGGCAAGTCTGTCTACGCTCGCCTGTACCTGGACCGTGCCCAGCGCCAGGACCTCTGGCCCTTCCACCCGACGATACACCGCCGCTGACCTCTGAGCCGTGGACCAGGACGCACCAACTACCACTGCTGCCGCACATCCCCACGCACCACCAGAGAACCGTTCTCTTGCCGACACTGCCGCCTCACCTTCAGCACCAAAGCAGTCAACGACACCAGCAACACCGCAAACACGGCCGCACCCGCTACATCAACCGAGATCACCACGTCACTACTCCAGTGCATCTTACTCAACGTACGTACACTCGGGAAACATGCCACAGCGGTCTGTGACACGATTTCCTCCCTCACCCCAGATGTCATCTTCCTCACAGAAACCTGCCTAAGCCCTGGTTCCACACCAGACATCACCACCGCCATCCCCGAAGGTTATAAGATAGCACACCGGGACCGAACCAACACGTACGGAGGCGGTATAGCCATCATCTACAGGGACACCATCCGCTGCACAGCATCCCCTGACGACCCGACACCAGTAATGGAACACCTCAACTTCCAACTCCACACAGACGGCAAATGCACCATCAGAGGTACCCTTGCCTGCAGACCACCAGGACCACACCCCAGCTACTACAACCCCATCCCAGACCTCATTGCCCAGCTTGCAATCGACTCAGAGCACTACATCTTCCTAGGGACCCTCAACTTCCACCTCTATGACCCCAGCTACGACAAATCCACTGACTTCCTGAAAAGCATGAGCAACATCGGCCTCACGCAGCTCATCACCGACCCTACCCACTTCGCAGGAAACACACTTGACCCCATCTTCACCTCCAGCGGCAGAGTCAGGTACATTCACACCACACGACTCACTTGGTCCAACCACCACAGCGTACATTTCACCATCTCAGGACCCATCCACCCCAACATCGTGCCCCCCAAATCCACATGAAGAGACTGGAAAAAGGTATCAGAAGACCAGTGGAACGACATTCTCCACTCCCAACTCTCAGACTCTACACATAACCCTGATCAATCAGCTAAGAGCTACTCACAGTGGATCACAGACTGCGCCGGCGCCATCGCCCCCGCCAAGACAGCCAGGACCAAAGAACGAAGCAAAAGAGCAAGCTGGTTCACTGAGGAACTGCACTCCACCAAATGCAACTACCGACAACTTGAAAGGAAGTGGCGCATCAGCATAAAGACAGAAGACCACACCGCATTCAGGTCCGTTCTGAACCAGTACCACCGCCTTCCGAACGAAACCAAGACGAACGCCCTAGCACACCACATCAAAGCCAGGGCAAATCACAGCAAAGAACTCTTCACCATCTTGAAGGAGTTCACCAATCTCGCAGCCACCGAGAACGACATCACTCCCTCCCAGGAACTGTGGGACAACCTTGCAGACTTCAACTACAAGATCTCGGCCATCTATGAAAACTTTGAACACCAATCTTCCGAAGCAGATAGCATCAACCAGTTCACACCCACGAACACAAACCCAGAACACGTTCTCACCCACTGGAAACTCCTCACCGCGCAAGACACTATCTCCATCATGAACTCAGCACTCAGGAGCACCCACGGACCCATGCCTCCACCACATCTTCAACCTCGGAAGCAAGACAATTGGCGACGAGCTCAGGAAGGTCCTGAACACCTCCATCACCGCAGCCTCCTTCCCTGAGGACTGGAAACACATTGAAGTTAGGCCCCTCTTGAAAAAAACATCCGCCGATCCACCCGAAATGAAGAAGTACCAGTCCATCTCTCTGCTCCCCTATCAAGCAAAAGTCCATGAGAAAGCGATCAACCAGCAACTCACCTTACAGCTAGAAGAGCACAACCGTCTGGACCCCTCCCAATCCGAATTTCGAGCTAACATTGGCATCATCCTGAATAGCAAGCTAACCTTGGAGAAGCAAGTCAAAGCAGTCTCATTTGCCTGCTTCCGCACCCTTCGGATGCTGCGCAAGATCTTCAGGTGGCTCCCGGCAGACACCAGAAGGACCATCATGCAGGCCCTCATCACCAGCAGACTGGACTACGGAAACACACTAAGTAGGAATCACTGCACGCCTCCTGAAGAGACTCCAGACAATACAGAACTCAACAGGAAGACTGATACTCTACCTCCCTAGAAGGACCCACATCACACCACATCTCCAGAAACTACACTGGCTCCCGATCCAGAAGAGATGCCAGTTCAAGATGCTGACCCACTCCTACAAGGCCCTGCACAACGAAGGATCAGCATACATCACCAACGCCTGACCCGCCAGCAACCGACCAGACACCTTTGATCAGCTTTCCCCTCCCTCTCGGACACCCCATGGATCCGTCGAGCCAACAGCAAAGGACGCTGCTTCCCGCACCTGGCAGCCAAGGCTTGGAACAACCTCCCCCTGCACCTCAGGACCGCACCGTCACTCAAGCAGTTCAGAAGAGAACTAAAGACCTGAGGTTTGAATGATCAAACCTCCACGCAGCAGCAAACAGCTTCAGCACCTCAAGACCCTCATGGGTGATTTCTCACACTCTATAAATGTTTGATTGATTGATTGATTGGTAGGGTAGAGGCTCTGTTAAGTGGCTGAAGTATGTGGTTTCAAACATAGAACCTTATAGGAATGTTGAGGTTAGGGGATGTAATGTCTGGCACAGTAACAAAATTATTCTCAGGGTTACAGGAGGAATAGGATCTTCCGCTACTTGCAACTCTGCAATGCGCTCGCTCCATATGTTGAGGACCTGATGGAGCTTCAGGACTTTAGTCCATCAGAGGCTATGATACTGACCTAGGACCAAAACATTACACACATTTACCTATCATTGGTACCGCAAACTTGTTTGACCAACTGTGCTCTGCATCTGAACAAGACTTGGGCCCAATCTCGGATGATGACTGGAGAGATGCACAAGCATCAACACTAGAGTCAGCCATTCTTCGACAATTTAGATTTATCCAACTGAAAAATTTGCAACAAACTTCCCTTCCATGGGACAGATTGAGGGTGATGGGTGTGACTGCTCCCCGCTTTGTTTGAGATGTGCCCTGGAGACCGGAGACAGTATTCAAACTGTTTGGAGCTGTGGAGTGATTGTCCCCTTTTGGGAAGATGTGTTCTAGTCTTTTAGCAAGAATTTATGCAGAATTAATGTGTATAGACAAAGTGAAATTATTCTATATTATATATATATTTGTATATGAGAGAGCGAGAGAGAGAGAAAGATAGATAATAAATAATTTTGAATTATACCATTCAATTATAACAGCAAGACAGAATATTTTAACACCAAGGATTTTCATTGTAATGTACTAGCCGTGGCATTTAATTCTGAAATGAACCCAGGTCCAGATTAATATTTGGCGCAATGCAGCAAGACAACTTGCTGCGCTGCGTCAAATGGAGAGGGCAAGAATGCAACATATCTACCAAGATATGGGGCATTCCTGCTGTCCCTCTACGCTGGCACACTTGTGACTGCCAAGAGCCAACGCACCCACCCTTGCACCATGGTGCAAGGGTACCTACATTACAGCCAGGATTGTTTTTGTGCAGAAAGGTAACAATCCTCTAAGGCATACTCCTCTATGTGTGCTGCAGAATGCACAAGTAGGAAGAGGGAAAAACAAGGAGAAATAAACATATTTCTCCTTGTTACACCCCCTGGAAAGGAGTACCATTCTGACACATTCCCAGGTTTACTAGTGTTAGTAAATCTAGGAATGCGCCAAAAGCCATGAGTGGATGTGTGGGAACACACGCACTCCATCCATGGAACGCCTTCCCAGGGTAGAGTAACACAAGGCAGTGACTTGGGCTGCCTTGCTTTACTTCAGATTTACTATGCAAGGTGGCTCTGCGTGGCATAGTATATCTCACTTAAGCACTTGCGCTCCCCTTGTGTGACGCAGGGGCAACGCAAGCCCTAGATAAATCTGGCCCCCAATGTTTTACAAAGGTTGCTAAAGCAAAACTGGGCTGTGCTAACTATACATCCACAGAAGATTTCCTGGGGATATTTGTTTCATACAAGCATGAAGGGCCTTTTGTAGTTCACCTCTGGTCCCATGACTATGTAAAATTAAACAATGCATCTGCACAAACCTCCATTGCATAGCAAGGATTAATTCCTTAAAACTGAAATAAACACCGGGATAGCCATGGTACTTCATGTTTTTATCTGGTTTTATAAAGCAGCAAGAGGTACTGAGTTCAGACACTGAAGGGCAAATGTCTGAGAAGCCAGAGTTTCGATTTTCCCAATCACTGTTTCAAATGTCTTCTGAACATTTCACTTAGGGAGAGCGACTACCAAGGACTGAATAGGACTTATTGTTTTTTTTGTAATTTATTTTTTAAACCTCTACTGCATCGAGTGGTCATGCAAGTCCCTCATTCGATAAATCTATTGACTAACCAGAGGAGGTGTGCAGACTATATCTGGGGAGGGAGCAGAAGATGGGGGCGGCTCCTCCGCTATGATGGAAGAGCATCACCTCCCCACCACCAGCCAAAAAAATGAAAAATAAAACTATAATAAACCATTGTTTATTATCGATTTATTTTTGCTCTCAGAGCTGAACCTTGGAGGGCTGGGCCAAGGGATGACAGGCACTAGGGAGAGAGGTTGCTCTGCTCTCAGTGCGCATGGCGGTTTGGCCGCCTCAGGACGGTCAAACCGTCATGCGCACTGAAGCTCTTTCCAACCCGAGCTGCGGTGCCGGGTTGGAAAGAGCAGCACAGACTCACAGTATAACTGGGAGCGCAAATAGAGGGTGCTCAGGCCAATCCTGACGCTGCTCTCATGCTGCGCGAGGATTGGCTGCAGTGGAGTCTGGGAGCCTGTGCCTGCAGTGGAAAGGAGAGTGATGCGGCAGGTAAGTGTTTTTTTGTTTTTCTTTATTTGTCCCGCCATTTGTCTATCGAGACACCGGCCGCTACTCCTGTCTAAACTGCTCTTTTTAGGTCTCGCCTACGCAGCGCGCATGCGCTGCATAGGAAAAAGACCTTTAGCAATCGATTCCGTTTTTCAGGCAAAAACGTGCACGCATTGCATTGCTTTGAATGCAACGCGTGCACGTTTGGCGATTCCCTTGCGGGAGCGAGCTTTGAAACCATGTGTTTGGAATTAACATATGGTTCCTGCTCGCTCCCGCAAGGGAAACAGGCGCAGCCCCCCTCCTCTCTCCCCTCCCCCTGCTGCCTCCTCCTCTCCTGCCAAACCTGCTCTCGGCTAACTTTCGCGGCCGCGGGGCCGCGCTGGTCTTTCAGCGCTTTTTTGTTTTGCTTCAAGTCAAAACAATTACCTAGCGCACATCACGACAAATAGTTGTCAAAGTAAATAGAACGAATACGAATGTAAGTGCACAATCCACTAAATGCCTACTTTATTATTTCATACTCTTTTCCCCGTGTTTTCAATGACAGCTGTTCTGCTTAAAATGTATTTATTAAATAAATAATAATGTACCCAATGGATTTTTAAATATCGATGTTACTGCGCGCTGGACCTAAGAAAACAGCGAACATCCTTTAACAAGCGGCGTTAAAAAGTATTTGGATGTCAGAGCGCGCCCTTTAAACATGGCCGTACGTCTTGACGCTTCAATAAATTGTTAACTTGTCCTTCCTCTGTTTCCATAGCGCCATGTGCTAGTATAACTGGTCTTCGTACTGTGTTATGCTGACAGTCGGGTGTCACTGTCATCTGTAGGAGCGCAACAACCAAGACCGAGCAGGCAGGCAAGTGAATTAACAAGAGGCATTGAAGACAGGCCACCAGCAGAAGAACGCAGAACTTCCTGCGCAGATTAATGCTATCGGTACGTTATATAGCGTTATAGACGTGCATACGAAGTACTATAGAAACACAGTTGATTGCTCTCTGAGTTACATACCTGTCAAGCAGTTAGCTCGCGAATTAGATTGCACTCAGATGTTTAAGAGGGTGACCGTATTAAAATGAATGTAGAACATAACATTTTTGGAAGGTGATGAAGGTTTGCATAGAGAATGCCGTAGTGGCCGTCTTCGAGGCAAGTTGCTCTTTAGATGTGGTCACTGTGTGTCACTAAGAAAAATCAGACTGCAAAGACCTTAACGAACTGTATATCTTTATATCCTTATCTCTTCTAGCGCGCAAGTGTTGAACTCTTGAAGATCAGATTGCTATTTGTCTTCTTTGTGGTGCAGTGCAAAGTGGGTGCTTCCCATTCCCAGGAGCGCTCTTCGTTTGGTATCGACCTAGCTCGCACGTCTCTGTCCCACCTTCCTTCTGTCTGTTCCTCCCTTCCTGAGCACAGTGGAAGTATCTAGCGACACTCGACCCAGACGGAATTCTAGACACTATAGGAGACTCTGTATTATTTAAAAGAGGGTTGCACCTGCCAAATGGGGGTAGGTTGTCAGGAAGGGGGTCCGAGCTTTAAGTAGAGCTGATCTCGCCTTTCGGGATATATACCAATTGTCATTAGCCTTATTGAAGTAAACACTGATCAATGAGTGTAAAAATCTTACTTTTATGTCAGCAATGCAAACCTGATTTACAGTTCACATTCTACACTTCACCCTGCATTGCGTTCCCTAAGTGTATTTGCTTATTTCAGGATGGTATTTTTTTCTGTCGTTTTTGTCACGCAACATAGGATTTTTGTATAGTGCGTACTTTGAACTGTGTTGCCTCTAGGTGCCTTAGTAAGTTCAGGGCATAATCACCGTAGTCTCCAAACTTTCGGTTTGACTTTTGACGTCGAATATCCTGGAGCCTACAGCATCCACATCCTTGCGTAGTTCATGAATCTTGGAGACAAGCATGCTCATAACGTTTGTATTGCTGCGTTCAATGCCCTTACTCATGTCTTCCCGGATATCTTTCCAGAGGCCCTGCAGAGAGTTCTAGAGATCCTGTTTTATGAGAGACATCTCTTCTGCAGTAGGTGTGGTTTTCAATAGTGCAAATGTTGCATCAGAGGCCTCCATAGACAGCAGATTATGGGAGGAATGCACATATGCAATTAAGGCCTTTTGATTCTTCTGTGCCCGCTTTTTGGGGGGCATACAGGTCAGTAGTAGGTATGCTGCATGGAGACCAATTTTCAGATCATTCAACAAAAGGTCGGCCGTGTCCGAAAATATCCATCTGCCTGCCAATTAATCGTGGGCTCACTGTCTACATAATGAGTGGGTACGTGTTCTGTGCAAGTGCTTTTTCCACAGCCTTCCAAGTGCTCCATGCAGCCCTTGTACATTTTTCAACCACTTCCTGACTAGCCCACTGTGGTATCCTAAAGTGCATGCCCACGTGTCCCCAATCAGCAGGAGGAGCGAGGGTCGTTATTTTGCCAGTCTTCCATGTTTCTCCAGTAGAACGCGTCACTGTCCAGCTCCGTGCTTTCTGTTTTCTCCAGGGCCTTTTTGTTATCCACTGGGGGCCGCACGTATTCCCCAGCTGTGACAGGGTTTTCAAGTGCCCCGCAGCCCAGCCATGCCCGCTCACTACTGGCCCGCAGTGCCGGTATCTGCACACCACGGGACCCCTTCACTCACCAAAACAGCCAGCGTGCAGGGCTGTCTCCATCACTTCTACCAGTAATGTATTAAAGGTCATGGCATTAATTGTTTGCATCTATTTTTAGGTACCCTCACTGAACAGTGGATACATTTTAGAACAAGCATTGGCATAGCCAATAGGTCTCGCCTTTGGGATCTTATAAGTGTTTAGTTATCCAGTACAATATCCTTGGTGCAAAAACATCAACTGTTGCATGGCTAAACACTTATAAGGTCCCAAAGGCGAGGCCTATTGGCTATGCCAATGCTCGTTTCTTGTAGACTTCACTGCTTTCTGTTCCAGTTGATCTTTACTGGAAGAGCTTGTGATTCCTGGACAGTTCTGTTTTCAACATTTGGGGAGCTGACTTTACCGAGGGACCTAACCAGGAGCTGCTAGTTGTTTCAAACTGAAAAAAGCTGAATCTTAACTATAGCTCCTAGATGCAGAAATTACAAGTATAATCTCGAAGGCATGAATATGCAACTATCAAAACAAAGAATGCAAAGCCTAATGCTTTATTTTGTGTCCGCTCAAGTTTGAGAAATGTGTTATTTAAATGTAGGTCTATTGAAAGGTTTTAAGCACTCTGGTGGTTAGTTTGCAATCTGCCAAATAAACAATGATTAAAAAGAGTTGTATTTGTCACCATTTATCTTAAAAGCATCTGAAAGTCACACATGTCCAATTTTACATTTAATTCTCTGAATGCTTAAATTGTCAGCAGTTCATTCGCTGACCCGTCCAGGAGCACTTGTCAAATTACTCATTATTTACATAAACAACATGCTTCAGCATGTGAGCTTTCAAAGGTCATTAATTTAGTAGTAAATACTAAATAGTTTGGTTTGAACAGTTCAAGGAGTGAGCTGAAGGGCTTTTAGATGTCCATGTTTTAGCTTCGGATTAGATTTCGTTTTTAAATATGAGAACATTTTGGAAGGTCATGTTAAGCACTGGATTACTCTGCTGAAGCTACTGTGTTTTATAATGATGAAAAATAGTGAAGCACATTTGTCAATTAGTTTTTACCAAGAAATATGTTTTATGATTTACTTCAATACATTTTTAAAAACAGTATAAATTTGCTTTTCTCCATGACAAATGGTCATAAAACAGGCGTGAATTTTACTTCCTGAATCAGCATTGTAAGACTGGAAAGGCCACAAATTTGATACATCCATGTATATATGTATGGTTTTGTTTTACTTTGGCTACTGGAAGACAAACAATCACAGTTTTTCATTATGAATGGAAACCAGTTTATTTAGAATTTCTTTTAGATGGTCATTGAGGGCATTAAAACTTGGTGAACGTTTCTTTGCACTAGATTTTCGGAAAGCTGACAACTAGAAATATTTTGAATTGATTAATAAATCAGAGAATTAGTATTAAGATCTGGACGGTATAATGTGTGGTTCTTTTCTTAAATTTCCGGGTTTTTATGTTCATTTTCAGCAAGCTCCTGGTTTGGACGTCAACACTTCCAAAATTGCAAAAGGGACAGGAAGGATACAAACTTTACAGACATAAGTAGGATGTGTCACATGATTTTTAGAGGAAACGCGTATCTTCCAGCAAGAGTATTCATCCCAGTTTTCAAATGTGGCTGTGTACCTGGGTAAAGTCGGCAGAGGTCACCCTCGAACCCCACAGTCTCAACAATCAGACCACCTGGATCTGCATGGCAAAGCAAAAACTATCATGAAAAAGTCTTAGAAGTTATAAAAACTAAATATGACTGTAAGCCACAGAAGAGGCGAACTTAATGCGTCTCTGCCTGAACTACCCATCTCCTTCGAGTCCCTCAGACCTACATTAGTTTGATTTCTGAATTCTGTAGACCATGATACTATACAAGGGAAACCAGAGACAAGGGTCATCTACATTGCCAAGGGGGGGGGATCATATCCTGACACATGGCTTTTACCACCAGATGTAGGCCCTACTAGCCTTCAACCAAGATAAATAAAATCACTTCAGCCAACTTGGAATCACCTCTGCCTAGTGCTACACTGCCAGGCTGAAGATAGCTGACAAAAATAATGTGAAGTCATATTTTTACTATTTAGGTATCCCCCGTTGCATTTTATATATTCATGTATTCAAGTGCACATTTTTCAATTTACAAATACATAGCAGTTAGTATTGTTTAATATTGGTTTTGTTACATTTTGATAATTCAGCCTGCATGACTAGAACCATCTGATAGTTGGGTTTGCATGAACGTATCATTTTAAGTCTTGATAGTTCCTTTACTGTAGCCAACAGTCAACAATATTTCACGTTAATGTCCGTTTCATGTACTTCAGCAATCTTTGATACATGCAATCCATTAGTCAATTATCTCTTGCATAAGTAAAAATGCATCAAGACTCATACATCAATTGCTGATACTAATATCATCCAATAAGGCACTTGTCTTTTCTCCAGATAATTTGAAAGCAGTATTTAAGTTACATTTAGATCATTGTTAGGGAGAGAGGAATCTTCGCTTTCAGGGAGCAGCAGGCTGTGGGGTCAAGCCAGCACAGAAGCTGTAAACATCTTTTCATTTTTGAAGGCCAAAGGAAAAGGTAGGTGCATTAAGCCACCAGGCGAGCCTTATTGCATTTCCTGGGCACACCATAGCTGTTGCATGCAGAAAGAGAGACAATAGCTGTCTATATACAGAATATTGCCTCTTTTATCCCACTAAAGTGTGCAGGTGAAAGGCAAAGCCAACTAAGAAACTCATACAGGGTCATTTTGGCGCAAAGATTAGTTAAGCTAGAGGAAAAGAAGGGGGGTTTGGAAAACAAATTCTAAATCACTGCTATAAACTTGCAATTTTCCTAATAGTCTCTTTATTAGCCAATATAGGTGCAACTATTTTGTTTGTCATTATAGTAACAACTATACCACTAGTATGCACTAGTATGGAATTTTGATTTTTAATGACAACAAACGTATATTCTCTGTGTGTATTCGTGAGTGTCTATTCATGGTGAAAGGAGGTCTGGAGACTTGGAATAACATACTCATGTGTCTCTCAAAGCACTGGTTGTCACATTCCTCTTGTTATGCACAGTGGGTTTAGTGGGTTCCAGTTCATTGGGTTCTCTGTCTCATGTTGGTATGAAGACTATGTCTACACTGCAACAGGGTCTAGAGAACCCACAGCTTGGGCTATATTCTGGATTGGTTCAAGAAAAGGCATCAAAAGCTCATCTGCACACAAACACTCAGCAACCATGAACATTGTGGACACTCATGTCAAAAGAGAAGAGGGCAAAACTGGATTCTCTTACAGAGGATGGATCAATGAGACTCTGGAATTTTAAAACACACAAACACAGATTAAAAAAAGCTTATGTCTCAGTTTAAAGATAAATGTAAAAATGCGTTGAGCAGGCCATTCACTGTCTCCCCGTGCAGTCTTCTGACTGCATGTCTAATACCATGAGCTGCATGTAGAGTATGAAACGGTTTTCTAGTTACTGGTGTCTTACAAAGGAAGAGTAGACCCTGGGCCCCGACCCCCTGCATCTCATCAATGCTTCTATGTCACAGTGGATGAGTGCAGACTGCAAGCTGCAACTTCACCCTTTCATTCAAAATTTGGCAAACTATGTAGTATAATTTAAATAAAAACTAGGTTACTGCAACCCTGGAAAAGAAAGAAAATGACCATTAAATAGACATGTGCAGCAGCGGTACTAAGAATTAGTCTACATTTATCAAACAGTGAAAGAGAATTAGCAGGGCTGAGTGACAAGATGGTTGTCTGCAAGACTTTGCTCAGCATGCAGACAAAGGAATTGATGGCATGCTTACTGTGAGAAACTGGTCACCCTATTTTGTTTTATTATTGCCGGTTTTCAGGCTCTGCACACTGGGCACTACTTCTCATTGTCTCTGTTCTGACCCCTAATACATGCACAAATTGACTAATTACTGATGGACATATTTACCTTTTCTGTAAGGCCATAGTATATAGTGTAGAAACTTCACCAATGGCATAGACAGTTAAATGTCACCTGTGGACTGCAGCACCTATTGTGTCTTCCACTAGTGTGACACAGGAAAGCATGGCTCCAGGCCTACTATTGTAGCCTGATTGCTGCAGTTTAACCCTTCGGCCCGACCTGTCAAAAATAACCCCTTCGATAGGAGTAAAAACATTCCTTTTAAAAAATAATGCTACCCATGTGTAGACCATGTAGCCCACAAGGTAGGGAAAGAGGGATATGTAGAAATGTAATGTTGCCATATCTCTACGTAGACATGGCCCAAAAGCTATTTTCATAAAGGCTCTGACTATCCTATGAGGAAAAGTAGAGTGCTGATTAAAAAAATAATTCTGCTATCTCGACAGCTCAACCACTATTTGTAATATATATGAAAAATGTAAATCAATGGTGACGTATTTTAATAAATATTTAGAAAAAGTAACTTTAAGGAAGTTACTTTTCCCTGTCCGAAACTACTGGAGGCTATTTTGAATTAGCCTAATAGCAGCTTTCCCGTCAGTTCTTGACCTTAATGAGGTGTGAAACTGCCTGTGAGTGAAGTGTTTTTCCCCTTCCAGGAAGACCAGTTAGGGTAAACCCAAGAAATTAATTAACTTGTAAAGGACCTGCCTTTGCACAAATAAATATTAGGTTAGACCAAGAGAAGGCAAACCTTTGTTTCCCCTGACAGATTGACTAACTCCAGTGGGAGGGAAGCTATCCCCAGAACCAGTTTTGAGTGACCACAGATGCCACTCCCCTGGGCAAACCTCTGGCCGGGCATACAGGCTCTGCACAAAGGAGAAAGGGTTTCCCCATCTTGGATTTTATGAGTAAGGTGCAACGTGGGGTTGTCTGTAGTTGAGAAAGCAGGAACTGCTGACAAAGGTAGGATTGTCCCTGGAACTTTTACCCTACTGGTTAGGGTGGAGCCAGGAGTCACTCCCACCCAGTAGCTAATGCAATAAATGTGGCAAAACAATGCAATTTCTTCAGAACACTTTCTGGACCTGCGAAAGAACAGAACAACTGCACCTGCTGTTTGAGATCTGGGAGGGGAACAGAAGGGCTGGACCTGCTACTACTTGTAGACAGGACACTCAGGACAAAGGGGAGAGGATGTAGCCTTACGGCTAGAGCGGTCGACCTCGAAGGTGGGGAACCGGGTTCGAGTCTCCGCAACGACTCAACATCTTGTGATTCTGGGCAAATCACTTAATCTCCCCGTGCCTAACAAAAATGAATGTGTCCTTCTGTAACGAAACTGGTGCGCATGTAAAGCGATCCGATACCGGACATACTCAGGTCTGGTTCGCGCTATATAAAACTCTAAAAAAAAAAAAATTTTAAATGGAGGACTCTAAGGGTCAGCTGGTTGGCTATGGGGTACAGCCTGAAAAAGGCCTTTTCCTTTAAGTGACCACCCGACCAATTACAACTGGAGATTAACAAGGGCCTGCTGGTGGCCTCTGAAGACTTTTGTGCAACCACAGCCTGTCTGCTGCACAGCTAGCTTGCCAGAGGAGGTGAATTTACCCAAGTTTGAATTGTCTGCTGTAAGGCCAGTATTTCTCTTGATCCTGTCCTAGTTCACCTTGAAGCCTGCATGCTGAGAGAGGGGAAGGAGCCTAACCTTGCAGGAGGAGTTTCTGCCTACGGAAGAGCAAGATTGTGTATGTCTTAGGTGTGTCTGTGGGGCACCGAGAAAAGAGTGGCAGAGGAGAGCTATCTGTTGGGCCCCAGTATCTCTCCAAGCACTCTTGCAACGTTCATTATACCTACAATTGTCGAGGCACAGCTGGGGTTGTGATTGTGTGGAAGAATCCAACCAATCCGTGGCCAGCAAGAGTCAGCCTTTGTGGGGCAGTGCCTGCTCACATTGACTGACCTGTGCAAAGCTGCTAATGCAAAGTGTATGACTGGCCTTTGTGTGGATGCAACTGCCCTGAGTGATCAGCCCATGCAAGGGCTGCAACTGCCGTTGTACCCAGCCCATGATGGGCTACATATATCGAAGTTGTAACCATTCAGAAGAGGATGCACCTGCAAGTATTCTCTAGCCCAGTCGGGGCCCCAGCAAGAACTGCTGGCTTGAACGTCAGCCCCTTGCCAAAACCCCAACTGCAGAGACACTCACTTTTGGTTCAAATGGGAGAGAACATTGCTTCCTCTGCTTTTGCTGGGCACCCTATAGATTGCGGGCCGAGCAGACGAACCTGGAACTCAGACAATGCTGTTGGCACATGCACAATCTCTCTGGCAGACAGGGTGTGAGCACAGCAGGGCAGCAGAATCAATTCACCGGGGACTGATCCACTACTAGTTAGGCTGAATCGTTACTAGACATAGCTCACCTATTTTAGAAGTGATCCTAATTCCACCAGAGCTTCATTTATGCTACTACCTTATACCCCTAAGAGCGGGGAGGGGGAGAAAGCACCCCACATCTGGGAGATAGCCTGGATCGGTTGCCTGACAGAATATCGGTCCATAAAATAATGTGTGGACAGAATATTGTGTCCAAAATATCAATAAAGTGCAAATAAGCAAGTTTAGATCTACAACTCTTAACTCAACATCTATATACTTTGAAGATATCTATTGTCAAGGTACATATATGTGGACTTAAGTATAGTAAACTTTGGGGAGGCTTAGCATCCTCTTGTGGAATGTTAACGGAATGCTGGACAAGTTCAAGAGAGGGGCCGTCCTGAAGGCAGCCCACACATTTAACCCAGACATCTTAATGCTCAAAGAGATTAATCTTATGGGCCAAAATTACCCCTTTCCTGGCTCGGAGGTATACGCAGGTGTTCCACTCAGGGTTCCAGCGAGGCAAGAGGGGGGAGGTTACCATCTTGATCCGTCAACGTATTCCTCCCTTGGTATCCAGGGTGTGGCATGATACCCTGGGACGCTTTGTGGTGGTGATGGACACCCTCCAGGGGGCCCAGATTTCTCTGGTTTGTGTTTATGCTCCCCTACCCCCTCACCTCTGAGGTTATGGGGACACTCGGCCGCCTCCTCATGGGGGAGGCGATCTAATGGGGTTAGTGACCCTGTCCTGGATTGCTCTTCTGCCTCGAACGCGGTGGGGGCTGGCCCGACACTCCTCTCAACTTTCCTACATAACATGTGCCTTATCCATGTATGGAGGGCGTACCTACCTGAGCAACGCTGCAACACCTTTTTTTGGCAGCACATAGGTCCTTCTTCCATCTTGACTATTTTTTCCTCCCTAGGTGGGATAACCACCGTATCCTCGCCATCCGAATGTTGGCGAGAGGACTGTCGGACCACTCGCCGATACTGCTGGACATGGCCTGGGGGCCGAGACTGTCCGCGGCAGGGTGGCGCATGAACCGCTGAAGCCTCCAGAACAAGGAGTTCTGAAAGTCCTACCGACATACGAGTCAGCGATTCATGCAAGAAAACTGTGGGTCGATGGACTCCCCGGGGGTTCGTTGGGAGGCCCACACGGTCACCCTGCGTAGTGAAATTATCAGCTATAATAAGGGGCAATGGGGCCGAGCTCAGCAAACAATGGCAGACCTAAAGTCTTGGATCCTCGAGCTTGAATAGCGTTACACAGCTACAGTGGAGGACTCTATCCTGCGCGACTCACTACACACTCAAACACTGCTTCGGCAAGAACTTATGTAAGAGCCCCACGAGGCATGGATGGCTACGCACAGCGTAGGGGGGGACAAGCCCAGCAAAATGCTGCACTGGTTGTGTATCCCCTGTGCCTCCGGAGTTACTATAGCCTGCATAGAGTGAGATTAAGGCTCACATGTAACAGGCAGCGAGGCTATAGCGGAGGTCTTCGCTGGGTATTACCAGCGGCTCCATAGTCCTGATCCTGTGGGCCCCCAGGCTGACCTGCACCGATTTGAGGTGGACCTACCGGTGAGTTACCTGTCCCCTGGTGGACCGCAACTCATTGGAGGAAGAGGTCACCTGCAAGGAATTGAGGATGGTCCTTGCGCAGCTTCAGGCGGGTCGGTCGTCGGGACCCAACAGATTCCTGGCAGTGTTGTAGAGCCTTATATGGCCTCAGGCAGGTAAACTTCTACTGCAGACCTATAGTGAAGCCCTGACGAGGGGCAAGTAGCCAGGGGACACAGCAGACATAGTGTTGATCCCGAAGCCGGGCTGCCGCAGAACCCACAGCGAGAAGTACAGACCAATACCTCTGATAAATACGGAAATCAAGGTGTGGGTCAAGGTGTTAGCTAATTGACTATCAGGTGTGATTAGTCACCTCATGCACCCTGATCAGTCCAGATTCATGCCCCAATGGGCCACGGGACACAACATATGGAGAGTTAACGCCATTGAGATGAGCGACATTCTACCCGGTCATCAAGCTCTGCTTCTGGTGGACTTTCAGAAGGCGTTTGATTTAGTGAACTGGGACTACCAGTTTGCCTTGTCTACAGTTTGGGCTCAAATTTATTAGCTACATGTGGGGTTCTGTACAGGCCTCCATGTGAGCGAGAGAATCAGTGGGACTACGTCGAACTGGTTCAATATAGAGATGGGCACCTGTCAGGGATGCCCTCTTTCCCATCTGCTTTTGGCCTCGGCAATTGAGTCCCTGGCGGCCTGGGTGAGGGTGGATGCCCGGTTTCTGGCTACTAATGGTCCCCGACAATCAGCTGCAGAATATCCTTATATGCAGATGATGTCTTCTTGTTTCTTGACGACCTTGCTGTGATGGGATCTCCAAATATAAATATTTGGGACTTACTCCAGTCTCCTCATGAACAGTGCCAAGTCATCCATTTACCCCATTGCCCAGTGTCCGACGGCCATGCCATGGGCACCAGATTTACAAGTGCTCCCCTCAGGATTCAAATATCTAGGGCTGTTCATTACGGAAGACAGGGCCTGGGGTTACGAGGCCAACCTCTAATCTCAACTGGTGGGCCTGGCGAAAGACGTGAAGTTCTGGTCCTCCCTCCCGCTGTCCTTACTAGCACGCTCGGCCATATTCAAGATGGTTTCCCTCCTGCTGCTTTTATACCAGCTCCACACTCACCCTTTCCAATTGAGCGAGGATTCTTCACTAGCACCAACGCTTTGATACAAGATCTTTTGTGGGTTGGGGGTCTCTCAGATTGCCCTGGAGAAGTACTTCAGGCCTGCCTTTCAAGCCGGTATTGCAACCCCAGATCTACTGTTATACTACAGGGGGCCCACCTCTTGGTGAATAATGACTGGTGGTTCGGGTGGTTTTGAGACCCGGCTTATGCAATAGAGGGATGGGTTGTGGATGAAAACAACCTCCCACATTTAGTATATGGTGGAGACGTTCCCTTTCCGACTCCCCACGGGTGGGGAGGCAGTGGTGCGAAGGCCATGGGATGGGTGGGCAGGCTCACATTGGAGACTCCGCTATGGAGGGGGACTAGACTGCCGCGGGTCGCGGCAATCCATGGTTTTTCCCAGTGCGAGACAATCAGCATATCGATCCTGGGAGACGTGCTCCATAATGGGTCCTCAAGTCCTTTCAGGCACTGAAGACGGAATACCACATGCACTGCACCCAGTTTTTCCGCTACCTAGCGCTCACGTCACACCATACTTGCTGAACAACTTGGTCATTCCCAAATACTCTCCCCTAGATGCAAAAATCCTACTCACCGACATTAAGGAACACATACTATCAATTCTCTATCATATATTGTTGTGCTATCAGCCAGATCCCATGATTGGGTGCGGGAGGAGTGGACACAGGACTTTGGGCCATTGGAGGACAAGGACTTGATTGAAGCAGTGGCTGCCCCTAGGGAAGCTGCGACAGCCTCTCAGTTCCGTTTGCTTCAACTCAAACTGCTGCATCGCACATACCTCACGAGGGCACGGCTGTTCAAGAAGAGGCTAATTGATTCTGGAGGTTGCCTGCACTCTGGAGGCCCCTTGGCGCTGATCGGCCTTATCACACCTTTGGGGGTGGGGTATTAGGGTCCTAGAGACCCAAAATGGATCCTTCTACACATCAAAGAGGACAGAGGAAGTGACAGATACAAGAGGGCGCTGCTCTGGTTGGGCCTGCTGACAGCCAAGCGTGACACTGCAAGGGCGTGGAAAGATACCGCGGCCCCACCCATAGCTGAGTGGGTCACAGGTATGAACTACTGCATGGGCCTGGAACATACAGTATTCCTGGCCAGGGGTTCCCCACAGAAACATCAAAGTCTGGAAAGGTTGGGCCGGGCACAGAGGGATACACCTGCAGCCATGTCCATCCAGACCGTGGTCCTTGGAGGGGGAGATACAATCCTTTGGGGCCACCTCTGACCAATTTTATGGGACAATGTTTGAGTTATTGTTATTCCCCGTTTAGTCTCGAGTGGGGTGAACCTGTATGGCTCCCTCTGTAGCACTGCAATGTGAATTGCGGAAATTCTATTTTATTTTACTGCTGGCTCTGTACCAAACCTGGGTGTGTTAAGGTTAAAACTCAATAAAAGATTAAAAACATTAAAACTATAGTAAAACTTTGCTTTCTCATAGAAACCTACCTTCAGAATATTTTGTCCTCGATATTCTTGACACAATATTTTGTCCACACAGTATTTTGTCCAAGCATCCCTAGATCATAGGGCAGGGGGTTAGTGATGAAATAGGTAGAGGTACAGACCTGCATTCCAAGACATCTAATTGCATCCTGTTGAAAGTAGTGTTCTAACATTCTACTGTGTACTAAAATGTACATTTCTTTCTTAAAGGTAAACAGTGGGCTGGACATTCCTTTGAGTTTATGTATGATTTTTGAGCTCTGAGCTGGAGCACCACCATGCTACATGAATGAATGAATGACCGGTACTTATAAAGCGCACAGCTACTCCAGCAGGAGTGTTCCAGTGCTAGCGGTTCTCACATGGCTGCCCTGAAGAAGGCTTAGCTCTTTAAAAGCCAAGTTATCAGCAGTTTCTTGAAGTTGGTCAGATCTATGGATGTTCTTACAGCCGCCAGCAGTTTTTTCATCATTGGGCTCCTAGGAGGCCGAAGGACCGACCTCCTCTCCGCGCCAAGTGTGCCTTAGGGCTGCAGGCCAAATCGGCGGAGGATGATCTGAGTGCTCTATTAGGTGTGTAGGGGCTAGCTCGCCTTCTAAGGCAGCCAGCGCCGATGCCATGGAAGGCTTTGAAGAAAATTACCAAGGCCTTGAATTTTATCTGCTCCCTCACTGGAAGCCTTGAGATGAGGAGTCATATGAGACCTAAGTTTCAGTCGGAGGATCGCCCTGGCTGCTGAATTTTACACTACCTGAAGGCGCTGAAGGAGATAGTCCTGTAGTCCTAGGTAAAGTATAGTCTAATCTAGACGTGACCGGTGCCTGAACCACTGTCTTCCTAGAATCCAGGGAGAGAAGCAGAAGGAATTTTTTCAGCATCCGCAGTAAAGCAAAACAGGTTACCACCAGGGCCTGCACCTGGGACCGCATTGAAAGAGCGTTATCGATGTAGATACCCAGGTTCTTAACTGTAGATTAAGCAGCACAGGGGGGGGAAAAGAGTTCTTTGGGCCACCATTGGCTCCAATTGCTAACAGAGGGCTGGCCGAAGAAGACAATCTCGGAATTATCAGGATTGCACTTGAGCTGATTCTCCTTCAGCCATTTAAAGACCTTTGTGAGGCAGGATCCAATTGTATCCCCATTGAAGTCTGTGCCTTTGTCGCATGTGAAAATCAGCTGAGTATCATCCGCATAGGAGATTATTTTGGCGCCATGTGCCTCTGCCAGAGATGCTAGAGGCGACATATATAAATTAAAAAGAGTTGGACTTAATGAGGAGCCTTGCAGGACGCCTATCTGCATATTGGGCATAGGGGATGAAAACGGGGGAGTCCATATTACCTGTTCTCTAAAAAGGATGTTGTCCAGGCTCGTGCCCATGTTCCTCAATCTGTCGAGGAGCATCATGTGTGGCACCGTGTCGAATACCGCCAACAAATCGGGTAAAATGAGAATCGCTCTGCCCCCATGGTCTAGCTTATCTCTAAGATGTTCCGTCACCTCCAGCAGAGCAGTCTCGGTACTGTAGTTGGCCCTAAAGCCGGATTGAGTGGAGTGCAGGAGATTGTGATTCTCCGCATACTCCATAAGTACTTTATTAACATTTTTCTCCAGCACTTTGGAGAAGGCCGGGAGGAGGGAGATGGGGCGATAGTTTGTGGGAACGTTAGGGTCCGCATTTGTTTTTTTGTTTTTTATAAGTGGCAGGATTTTTGCCTGCTTCCAGAGTGGTGGCACAATGCCCGTATCAAGAGAGGAGTTCAGTACCTTATTGACCGGTTGGTTTAGGGTGGCTGCTAGGGCAGGAACCAGTTTAGCTGGGCACGCATTTGTTGGTGATCCCGACTTGAGGCCCATGAGATAAGCAAGTGACTCCTCCGGTTCCATGGCTGGGATATATAACAATGGTGGCCACTGTGAAAGTGCCGGGGTGGGATGGGGTTGTATGATTCCATCGTGGATGCGAGGTGAAGAGATTTCCTCCCCCTCTTCCACAGAGAAGGACTGCTGGATCAACGTTATCTTTTCGCGAAATCTGCTGATAATGGGACTTCCTTGCTAGCTGTCTTAGGAGCCGTAAAGATTTTACGATATTAAAAATTTCCTTACCCTTGTTATTGGTGGTTGCAATTTTATTCTACAGATAGCTTATTTTGGCCATTTTCACCATTTTATAATTTGATTTTAGAGCTGCCTTGTAAATGATCATATCCTCCGAGAGATAATGATAACGCCACTTTCTTTCAAGGCCTTTGAATTTGCTTTTGCTGACTCAAGTATTCGTTAAATCATGGCGCTGAGCGGCCGGTCCTCCTTAAAGTGCACGAGGTCAGAGGGGCGACTGTGTCGAAGTTTGCCCTCAGCCATGATTCTAAAGTACAATCATCCACTATGGGATTGCCCCAGAAAGAAGGAACTGAAGAGTCAAGCGCCCTCTGAAGAGATGGCAGAGATATTTTATTAAGGGCTCTGTAGTTGTATTCAGCCATTTTTCCCCCCCGAGATGGGACATGCTTCCCTGTATCAGGTATCCTGTCACGGCTGACAAGCAGTCAATGGAATCACCACTAACCTGTATCTTTACCCAGCAGGGGCGATGTGAATCTATGTCCCCAATTCCCCTTTGTGATACCTCTCAAGAGCATTCATAAAAGCTATCTCGAATAGGTACCGCTCAGGGGAAAAGGGGAATGGGATAAAATAAGAAAATACTGCTGAAGCGAATCAAGAAGCTTCATCCGCAGCGTCCTTCATAGCGTGGCAAACTCGCTCTGGAAAATGTCCCCTTTAATGTGTAATATCTGCAGCAGGATAGAAAAGACAAAAACATTCATAAAGAACCAACAGTGACACCTCTCTGTAGGCCAGAATTCTAAATAAGCTACTCACTTCTCACACAAGCAGGAGACAGCCAAAAAGTAGTCAGACACCCTGATACAATGAGTCTTGTACTGGAATCCTGACTATATTCTGAGCATAAAGTAAGCCTAGTTCTGTATACGAATCAACATGCGAAGCATTAAGTCCATAGGAAACTCAAAACAAAGTTGATTAATCCAAACAAACAACTCCTCAGAAAAATAAGGATGCAAGTACGAAAGAAAAATAAAGAAAAGGTTGCTTGACTGCTGGCCTCGATAATAAATCACTTTCTCATTCGCAACTCTGGAAGCGGAGTACCGTGCACTCAAATACCTGCAGTCTGTGATAGTGATCAGCTTGTCACTCGATGGGAGACATCACAAGGAAACAGCGAACACCCAGCCCCAATGGTTAAATGGCCAGGAACGCTTTAACTCCTATGCACGGGCACAATAAATAAATGGATCCAGCCACCTGCCGAGTGCCGCCTAATTGCGATGGGGAAATGAATCTAGACGCCTTGGGGAACTGCTGACAGCCGCCAACAGGTCTTCCGTAATGGAGCCACAACCTCCCGCTGAATGTCCGAAGTGAAGCCGTGCGGCGGCTTCCAGCCGAGATAATTACCGCTACAGCTGATGCAGCAGAAACAAAGGTTGCAGCATATAGGAACTCGTTCGTGTAGCAGAGTCAAGAAAATTCAAAGAGTAAAGAATACACAAGCTGACTGCTCGCTCAGGAAGGCAAAATCCACTAGATTAATCCAGGTGAATTGTCAAGCACCTTTCTCTTCCGGGGCAGGGCTTAAATAGCCGGTCCACAGGTGCCTCATGTTCTACTCTTGCACTCGCATTCCCAGGATTTCTGGGAGTTGTAGTCTTTTATGTCACTCCACATTCTTCCCCCAGTCATACCGTTATAGAAGAGAGGGGGATTGAAAGGAGGAATGCTGACTCTTGCGCAGATAACGATGACATATCAGAAAGTTGACAAGGAAGTGATCCAACCAAGTTAAGGGGATTGGAGGGTCTGCCTCCAATTCCGTATTACAGAACATTTGATCTAAAATATGTCCCACGTTATGTGTAGGAACCTTGATGAAAGGATTTGGATTACAGGCTGCCATGATTTCCGATAAGGCCGTCACATGGGGGTCCAAGGTCTTGTCCAAGTGTAAGTTCAGTTCCCCCACGATGAGAAGAGGTTTAATCGGAGGGCAAGCGGTGCGATGCATTCCTGTAGGGTTCAAATGAAATTGCTAGGTGTGCCCGGTGGTCTGTAAATCAGCATCCTAGCAATGCATTGGTGCGGTGAAAGAGTACAGCGGAACCCTAGGCATTCTGCACCTTCCACCTGGTCAAGTAAGATAGAGGAACACTTTAGTTCCTGTTTGAAAACAATGGCGACGCCCCCACCTATCCCAGCCGAACTGTCTTTCCTCATGATTTTATAACCTGCGGGAATGGCAGATGCAATGAATGGTGTGATAAGAGGAGTCTGACAGCCATGTTTCGGTAAGGAACATAAGGTCAGGGCTCTCATCTAATAGAAGGTCATATATTTGTGCCTCATGTTTTTGCAGGGAACGAGTGTTGAGAAATATAGCTTTAAAATACTTCCCCGGTCTCCCTGAGTTAGCTGCCTTTTTATTCAGGGCTGGCCCCGTCAGAGGATCCTCCCGGCCCCCAACCGTAGACCAATTGCAGTGAGAGATGACTCCACTGTCAATGCTTACCGCGGTATTCCGGTACTTGTGGAGGGTGCCTAAGTTAAGCAGTACATCTCATTCATAGTTAATAATGTGCGTCGTCCCCGCGGCTCGAAGGGCAGCCTGGCCGGCGCCAGCCGCTTCCGGGACGCTGACAGGCGCAGACGGGATAACCTTTGGCGCGTCAGCAGCGCACCAGCGCAGCGTCGCCTCTTTTATACATCAAAGACTAGAGCGCACACCTCCCAAAATGGTGGCGCTCCTTGTCCAAGACGAGAGGCTGAGCTCCCAAAAGCACACCCCCAACTTCCTGTGACTAGCAGCGTTTATGAAAGTGCAAGGTGCGCTGTTAGAACTGGGGGTCTCTAGTTGGCAGAGGTAGGTACCTTTGTCCAAATAGGGACCCTTGCTTCTAGTCAGGGTAAGGGGGATACACTACTAAAATAACCCCTGCTCACCCCCTTGGTAGCTTGGCACGAGCAGGCAGGCTTATCTCAGAGGCAGTGTGTAAAGCATTTGTGAACACATACAGTAACACAGGGACAACACTACAGATGGACACCACACAGGTTGTATTATAAAAATAAGTATTTTTATATACACTTAACACAAGACCCAAAACGACAAAAATCCACAATACACTATGAAAAATATGACCGTCAATGGTAGAAAATAGTTCAGTTCAATAAAGATGATAAATGCGACACTCTACGTTCAATGTACCTTTGGATGCGTAACTCGATACAAACAAAAGAGTTGCAGGGAAGGTGATGCGTCGGTTCCTTACACGCAAGAACGATGATGCGTCGGTTCCTTGCTCCGGGGGAGGTGATGTGTCAGTTCCCTACTGCTGCGTAGGGGACGGTGATGCGTCGGTTCCTTACCGGAGAGGAGGTGATGCGTCGGTTCTTCACCGTGTGGGGAGGTGATGCGTCAGTTTCTTACTGCGCTTCTGTGGCGATGCGACCCGCAGCGCCTCGATGCAATGACGACCCGGTGCAATGAAACAAAATGGCGTCTTCTTCTTGCTGCGACAACGAAGGGGGCGATGCGTGCACCCCCGACGGCCGTGTGGCGACTCGGTGAATCTTCTGAGCCGCGACAGGCCTTGCGACACGCTTCTCCGATGATGCGACGGCTACACTCTTTTCCGGTGATGCGGGGCGCTTCGGTGATGCGATGGCGACCGCGGCAGCGGCGGCACGCTTTCTCGGCGATGCGACAACTGCTGCGGCGGTGACACGCTTCTTCTTCGTGAGTCGCGCTTCGAGCTCCCAGCGACACGCAGTCTCTCAGAAGGCCCAACACAACAGTAGGCACTTCAAATTCCCAGCAAGGGAATTCAGGGGAGCTGGTTGGTGAAGTCTTGTATCCCTGAGACTTCAGCAGGAGGCAAGCTCAATCTTCAAGCCCTTGGAGATTTCTCTGCAAGATGATGAAAGTAGTCACAAAGTTCCTTTCTACTCTCTTTAGCAATCAGGCAACCACTGCAGGCCAATCCCTCAAACAGCACACAGCATAGGGATAGTCTCCTCCTTCAGTTTCTCTGGTTCCTCTCCTCAGCAAAGGTTCTTCTTGTTTCCCAGAAGTGATCTAAAATCTTGGGGTCTGGGTCCCAATATTTATACTAGCAAATCCTTTGTCCTCTGAAGGCAGAGGGTCCTGTACCTCGTCCAAACCCGTTCTGGGTGCATTCTGGCAGTGCACACCTTCTTCCTTTGTCAATGTGGGCCAGGGACATCAGACGCACCACAGGAGGTGGAGCCAGCATTGTGGAAGGCAGGCACAGCCCTATTCAGGCCCAGGTGCTACTCCTCTCACCACTCTACATGCAGATAGGTCTATTCAGCCCTGTGCTGACTCACCCGGTCTCCTGGAGCCCCCCCAGCCCCTGTCACTCACAAACCCAGACATACAATACACAAGCTAGCAGAGGCAGGCTGGATGGTTAGGCAAGAAAATACCCACTTTCTAAAAGTGGTATTTTCAAACACAGAATGTTAAAACCAACTGCACTAAAAGATGTATTTTATCATTCTGAGTTCAGGCATACTAAATTCGTTTTTCTACCATGTTCCCTGGGTCAGTTAGGATTATAAGAGGTTATAATCAAACTGCCAATTCTGGCCTTTGGGGACAGGTAGCCTTGCAATAGTGAAAAACGAAATTGGCTGTAATTCACTATCAGGACATGCCACACACACCAGGGCATGTCCTACCTATTACATACAATGCACCCTGCCTGCAGGCCTACCTTAGGGGTGACTAATATGTAGAAAAGGGAAGGTTTAGGGACTGGTAAGTGGGTGCACTTACCAAGTCGACATGGCAGTACCAGACTGCACACAGGCTCTGCAACGGCAGGCCTGAGACACACTTTACAAGCTGCTCCTGTGGGTGGCACAACCAGTGCTGCAAGCCCACCAGCAGCATTTGATTCACAGGCCCTGGGCACAAACAGTGCACTGTACTAGGGTCTGACAGTGAATCAAATAGGCCAAACATGGAGTCACTAATCCACACATTAATTTACCATAGGGAGCACTTGCACTTTGGCACTGATTAGCAATGGCCAAGTGCCCAAAGCATCTAGACCAGCAAAAACATGTCAACAACAGTGGAGGCATAGCGAAACAATGGAAGGGAGACCCACGCCAAGGATGCCAGGTCTAACACGTGTCCCCTCCAGCTGAAATGTGGGGAGAACTATCGTACCTCTAGGGAGTTCTCATCACTAAGGCGGAAGAATCTGGACAGATCATCAGCAGTGGCGTGTTCTGTACCAGGGCGGTGTTCCACCGTAAAGTTCATCCCCTGTAGGGAAATGGACCACCTCAACAGCTTTGGATTCTCACCCCTCATCTGCATCAACCATCTGAGAGGCCTGTGGTCTGTCTGAACCCGGAAGTGAGTTCCAAACAGGTATGGCCTCAACTTTTTCAGTGCCCAGACCACAGCAAATGCCTCACGCTCAATAGCACGCCACCTCTGTTCCCGTGGAAGTAACCTCCTACTGATGAAGGCTACAGGCTGGTCTAGGCCCTCCTCATTTAACTGTGCCAGAACAGCCCCTACACCATGCTCTGAAGCGTCTGTTTGAGCAACAAATTATTTTGAGAAGTTGGGCGCCTGAAGCACGGGGCCGTGCACATGGCAGTCTTCAAGGCGTCAAAAGCTCTCTGACAGGTGTCAGTCCAAATCACTCTCTTGGGATGCTTCCTGGAAGTCAGCTCTGTCAAGGGTTCAACGATGCTGCCATACCCCTTGACAAATCTCCTGTAATACCCGGTGAGTCCTAAAAAGGCTCTCACCTCTGTCTGGGTCTTGGGGAGTTCCCAAGCCAGAATGGTATCAATCTTGGGCTGTAGGGGCGCCACCTGGCCGCTCCCAACCAAGTACACCACGGAACCCTGCCCGATCTGGCACTTACTCGCCTTGATCGTGAGGCCTGCCCTCCGCAGCGCCATCAACACTTCCCAGAGGTGGCGCAGATGTTCTTCCCAACTGGCGCTGAACACTGCGATGTCATCCAGGTAGGCGGCACTGAAATCTTCCAGTCTAACTAACACCTGGTTGACCAACCTCTGAAAGGTGGCAGGAGCATTCTTCATCCCAAAGGGCATAACCCGGAATTGGTAGTGCCCATCTGGTGTGGAGAATGCTGACCTCTCTTTGGCCCCTTCAGTCAAGGCGATCTGCCAGTACCCAGACGTTAAGTCAAACGTGCTGAGGTACCGGGCAGCCCCTAACCGATCAATGAGCTCATCAGCTCTGGGGATGGGGTGCGCGTCAGTCCTGGTGACTGAATTGAGTCCTTGGTAGTCCACACAGAACCGGAGTTCGGGCGTGGCACCAGGCGTGGCAGCCTTTGTGACCAAGACCACTGGGCTGGCCCAAGGGCTGTGAGAGGACTCAATCACCCCCAATGCAAACATCTTGGAGACCTCCTCCTTGATGCAAGCTCTCACCCTGTCAGTCACTCTGTAAGCGTTGTGCTTGACAGGAGGATTGTCCCCAGTGTCCACATCATGGACGCACCAATCAGTGACACTAGGAGTCAGGGAAAACAGGTCAGGAAACTGTCCCAACAGTTGGCGACAGTCTTCCTGCTGCTCAGGTGTCAGGGAGTTAGAGAGGTTCACACCCTCCACTGACCCATCTTGATCTGTTGCAGACGGGAGGTCAGGAAGAGGTTCGGTCTCCTCTTCCATTCCATCATCTGTTGCTAGGAGCATGCCCACTTTGGACCTCTCAAAATGGGGCTTTAGGCGGTTGACATGTAGGACCCGCAAAGGGTTCCTGGGAGATCGCAAGTCCACCAGGTAGGTGAACTCACTCTTGCGCTCCACCACCTCAAATGGTCCGGTCCACTTATCCTGGAGCGCGCAAGCCTCCACGGAGGCCATGACCCACACTTTCTGTCCAGGCTGAAACTCGATCAGAGTGGCATTCTGATCATACCATCGTTTCATCTCCTCCTGGCTGGCTTCCAGATTCGCCCCAGCGAGTTGTCTGAATCACCTAGTTTGGTTTCTAAAGGCCAGCATGTAGCTAAATACAACCTGGGGAGGTTTACTGGGAGCTTTCTCCCAGCCTTCTTTCACCAAATTCAGATGTCCTCTTACCGGGTGACCATAGAGCAGTTCAAAGGGACTGAACCCTAAGGACTTCTGTGGCACCTCACGGTAAGCAAAGAGAAGGCATGGCAAGAGGACGTCCCACTTACGCCTCATGGGTTCTTCCAGACCCATAATCATGCCCTTCAGGGTCCGGTTGAATCTCTCAACCAGCCCATTTCCTTGGGGGTGGTAAGGAGTGTTGAACTTATAGGTAACACCGCACTCCTGCCACAGGGACTTCATATACTTGGATATGAAGTTTGTACCCCGGTCACTCACCACCTCCTTGGGGAACCCCACATGGGAGAAAATCCCCATCAGTGGGGCCATCACTTCGGGCCATCACTGGGGCCATCACTGTCTGAAGAGGGATGGCTTCCGGGTACCGGGTGGCATGGTCCACCAGGATGAACCTGTTGCCCATGGCTGTCTTGGGATCCAGTGGCCCCACAATGTCAATACCCACCCGTTCAAAGGGGGTGCTGACCACAGGGAATGGCTGGAGGGGAGCCTTGTGCTTCCTCCCACTTTTTCCACTTGCCTGGCAAGTCTGACATGTCCTGCAATGAGTGTCTGAACTCTTGCGCATCTGGGGCCAATAAAAGTGAGTGACAAGCCTTTCAAAGGTCTTGCCCTGCCCCAGATGTCCTGCTAAAGGCACATCATGAGCCAAACCCAGTAGGAAGGCTCTGAAGCGCTGGGGTACTACCAGCACACGGGCTGACCCAGGCTCAGCAACCTTAGGCTCGCTATACAGGAGACCATTCTCCCAGTAGATCCAATGTGATCCAGACTGATCACCTGCTGCCTGGTTTGTGGCCTGTTGCTGCATACCCACAAGAGAAGGGCACTTGTTCTGCTCCTCACAGAACTCCTCCCTGGAGGGTCCTCCTTCTTGCTGCCAATGGGTCAGCTCAGGCAGGTCCCCCAGATCGGCCACTTGCTCCCCTGTAGGTTCCAGAGCATCCCCCTCAGGTTCTGCTTCTTCCTGGACCGTGGGAACTACGGGGGCCGGTTTCCCGCGCCCCCTGCCTCTTCTCTTCAAGGCAGGCACCTGGGCCACCCTCTCAGGCTCCAGGTCCTCTTGAGCACCTCTACTGGCTGCCATAGACCGAGTGGTGGCGCACGCCCACTCAGGCAGACCCAACATCTGTAAATGAGACCTTCTCTCCACCTCTGCCCAAGGTGAACTCTCCAAATCGTTGCCCAACAGACAGTCTACAGGCATGGCTGGCCTCACAGCTACTTGAAAGGTACCGGAGGCCCCCCCCCACTCAAAGAGAACCTGAGCCACTCTGCAGTGGCTCTCTGAGTTGTCCGCGGCAACTACTGGGCAGAAAGGATTGGGGATCACCTGCTCTTCAGACACCAGCCGACAACTGACAGCTGTCACACTGGCTCCGGTGTCTCTCAGAGCCTCCACCCTTTGGCCATTGATGGTCACCCACTGCCTGTATTTCTTAGTGTTATCAGGCAGTTGGGCCCTGGGGACCATCTCACTGTCTCCTAAAGAGACCAAGGACATTGCTACGGGACCCCACCCACATTGGGCACCCATCTCCTCCCCCAGGGCTACACTAGCTACCTGCCGGGGTGGTGCACCAGTGGGTGCTGATTTTCCATACAAGGGACATCTAGTCTCCCAGGAGCAGTGGCCCACTTGACCACACTTAAAGCAAGTCTTGGGCCCCCTGTGAACAGGCTTATCCGTCGTGCCCCTGGCTTCCTTTCAGGGGAGGCTGGGAACCTTTCCCTTGGGGATTACTTTGGGGCCCTTTCTGGAACTCCCTCTGTTTACCCTTGTCCCCCCCACTCCTCTGCTGGGGACCCTGCCCACCTTTGGCGGAGTCTCCCACGTGACCCTTGTGGACCCGGGTGCTCACCCAGCGGTCCGCCTCCTCAGCAAGCTTCCTAGGGTTAGTAAGCCTACTATCAATAAGGTGCTGGCGTAGCTCTGGAAAACAATTTCCTGACAAGTGCTCCCATGCAATCAAATCAAAGAGCGCTTCAAAATCATTCACTTTGCTACCCTTCACCCAACCATCCAATGCTCTGCAAAACAAAGTCACATATTCTACCCAGGTACTGCCCTCCAACTTTTTGCAACTCCTGAACCTCTGCCTATAGAGTTCAGGAGTCAACCCGTACCTGGACATCAATGCTTCTTTGATATGACCATAAGAGGGCAAGTCTAATAAGGTATCCCGCCCCTCACTAAGGAACCACCCCCACAACCCCGCTCCCCAATCCTTCTCAGGGACCCGGTGTGAGGTCATAGCTACCTCATAGGCTTTAAACCATTGCCCAATGTCATCATTTTTATAAAACTCTTTCACCACATCTTTAGGTATATACACCCTTGCTTCAACTCGCATGGACGGTGTGCTGCCACCAGAGGGAGTAATCTCTAAGCTCCTAGCTTTCAACTCCAACTCCCTCAAACTTCTCTCATGCTCCATTTGCATCCTCTTTTCCTCTAGGGCCAGTTTCTTAATTTCCAATTCCAACTGCCCACCCATCTTAAGCTTGGTCAGCTCCATTTCATGCACCCTACTTCTCTCCCTGTCCTCCAGCTCTCCTGGGGACAGGCCCTTGGAAGAAACACTGCTGCCTGCTGGGGAAGGTGCTTTCCTCCCCCCTGGACCCAATAGCCCATCCAGCTGCCTTCCTGCATCCTCAGCCCCCTCCTCATGCTCTTCCACAAGCTCAGGGGTGCTCCTTGCTTCCACCCAGGCCCTCAGCGCCTTTTGGAACTCATCCTTCTTGGAGAGACCGGTCATAGCAACTTTCAATTTCCTGCAGAAGTATTTCAGCTGTTTTACAGTGTAACTTTCCAATTTTTCTTCTTCAAAATCTAAATCCACAGATGCGATTGATGCTGTTTTGCTCATGGTGACTAAACTTGGCAGTTCTTGGCAAAAATAGAAATCCCAGGAAAAAACAATCTACCAAAATGTAAGTGGTTGCGTTTGGCCTGCACTCACTAGCAGTGTACACCAATCACTGTATATGTCACAAATGCAAATCCAGAATCCTCACCGCTGACCACCAATGTTAGAACTGGGGGTCTCTAGTTGGCAGAGGTAGGTACCTTTGTCCAAATAGGGACCCTTGCTTCTAGTCAGGGTAAGGGGGATACACTACTAAAATATCCCCTGCTCACCCCCTTGGTAGCTTGGCACGAGCAGGCAGGCTTATCTGTAGTGTTGTCACTGTGTTACTGTATGTGGTTGAAAATGCGTTAAAAACTGCCTCTGAGATAAAAAAGCCTGCTCGGGGCAAGCTACCAAGGGGGTGAGCAGGGGTTATTTTAGTAGTGTATCCCCCTTACCCTGACTAGAAGCAAGGGTCCCTATTTGGACAAAGGTACCTACCTCTGCCAACTAGAGACCCCCAGTTCTAACATGCGCGTACAAATTCAATTTCAAATTCAAATACAACACGATAATTCCGATTTTAAAATAAAGGTGACACTTTAAAAGCAGCTAAAACTTTAAAGGAGGCAGCTTGACTCGCAGAGATGCGATCAGTTTTCAGTGTGAGACCAACTGCGGCCGTGCAGCGTCTCCTCTTTTATACATCAAAGACTAGAGCGCACACCTCCCAAAATGGTGGCGCTCTATGTCCAAGACGAGAGGCTGAGCTCCCAATAGCGCCTCCCCCCCCCCAACTTCCCGTGACTTCCCTGAGAAGCCTCTGACTCCTTGCCATCGCCACCCCTAAATCAAGTTCAGAAGGGGTTATGCTTGGCCAAGTTTAGAAAGTTATAGTAGGGCGGACCCTTGGACGACAGACGCAAACAATGTCAACCCCCACAGTAGGGGCTCTGTAGCCCCTGCTTCCTTGATGGCCCCCAGGAACAGAGAATGACAGTATGCCAATTATTAGATTTAGGTCATGCAACAAGTTACTAGCTACGGGTTATTGGGATGCACATCTAAATGTGACTATTGCTGATTAGCAGTGGGGCTGCTTTAGTGCAGCCAGTTCAGATCTCTCTAAACCACATGATGAGGCACACATGCAGTATGACCCAAACGTACACCTTATTCCGTTGGCCTACTGCAGTGCCTAGAGGTGACTTCTGACTGCAGGTCGATGCTATACTGTCCAAAATCCTAGAGGTGGAATCAACTCCTTCCCACCTAATTGACAGACTGGGTTTGGTTCTGGGTGCCTCTAAAGCAGTTTTGGTACTCGCAGTATTGGCTTAGTAGCTGTCGAAAGGAGGTCTTCTTGAAGATAGTTGGAGAGTATTCTTTGTGCATAAGAAAGGCCTAATGCCTCCAGAAACAAGACCAGGCGCCAGATTGTAACTGGGAACCTAGTACTGCTCCAGAAAGAATATCCAACAGGAAGGCAAAAACATATATTAATAATGCAGCTCAATATCCACACCCCATTTAGTTCTACAAGATCAGACCAGGAAGCATGACGTACCACCACCGTCAAGTACCTCCTTCTCAGAATTATTCATTCCTTTAAGAATAATAAAGAGCATTGTTTTGAGACTTCATATTACGGCCCCCATGTTATTTTGGTCTTGGAGAAGAGTATATTGTGATCGACACCATACAATTATGTGTTCTTCATGAAAGGAAGAGAAAATAAGAGAACAATATCTATAATACAATTGTTGGACTCTTGAGGCACTCCCTTTTGTGTGTGTTTTTTTTTTTGCAGTTTTATATAGCGTGAACTTGACCCAAAGGTATCAGAGCGCTTTACATGAGATTTCTAGGCACAGGGAGATTAAGTGATTTGCCCAGAATCACTGATGTTTGAGCCTCCGCCCATACTCGAACTGATTCCCCAGCTTCAAAGTCAGCCGCTCTAGCCTTTAAGCCACATCCTCTCCCCTATAGAAAGCACTATCAACATGCAAGTCCGTATTTTAAACTTGCATAACAGTATAAAATTGGCAGTCACAAAATGTGCAAAAAAAAGTTTCGCTTTTTTTAAAAGGTGCTTTCAAAATACATATTTTAGTAACGTGCAATCAGACTGTACCTAGCGCAAACATTAGTCTTTTCAAAGCACGCACTCCATAGCAAAGCTGCTAACACCCTTACAAAAAGTATAAACCTTTGTCATCACAAAGCTTCAAGCGACTCCATCAATTAAAGCCATTGTTGGTTTACAAGTAGCCTTTAATTCACATTTGCAGATTAACTAATTGTACGTATTAATATTTCTTTCAGCCTGGTAAAAAGGTTTGTTTCTAGTTTAGCTGTCTTTCCCTCTCTTGCTACATTTGGAGCAATTAGAGTGTCAGAATAAACCGTCTCCGGACGGTAGCAAAAACCAGGGGCACTATTTTTGTTAAATTAACAACGTATGGGCACGTTGTGCCCCACAGATCCCGCCCACTTCGACCTCTGATCGTGCAGTTCCAATTTTTAAGCCTTCATGTCTATGAACTTGATAGAGCGCCATGTTCTCGTGAAATTTGTAGGGGTGCATCATATTCACTGTTAGCCCGCACCCGCATATAGTCAGAAATGTTATTAATGAATGGTCAGTATAATGTAGTTTAAACCGCATTTATTAAAGTGAATAGAAGTGTAGTTGTGCTATTTTAATCATGCCAATGTAATGCTTAATTGAAAAGAGTTTGCAATGATGCATAAATGAATAAGCCTATGTATAACCGACAAGCAGTAGTGAAACGTGTACCATATTATTTGCACGTGTAGCTCATTTTCGCATATAAAGGAAATGAATTGATGCTTAAAGAAATAATTGAATCGTGTGTTTAAAATGTGTAAAGGCCTGACTGCTTATACGTTAAGGAAAGGCCTGTTCGTTTTATGTTAGCTTAAAATGGTAGGACGGAAAGGTGTTCTCTTGGGAAGGCTCTCTGGGAACAGTTGGTAAATTCATGCAAAGGAAAGTTACTGGATGTACTTTTGTTGCAGGTGCAAGGACAAATGCCTCGTTAGCGGGGGAAGAACTAGCTCTTTGTTTTAGGAGTTAGGGATGGTGGGAGACGTTGAGATGGGAGTATACTGGAATGCAGGGATGATACTTTCAGCGGAGAAGGTGCTTGAGACCCAAGATCATTGCAACCGTCTTGGAAGAAGCAAGAGTTTCGATGGAAAAGTACGAGAAGGAAGACCTGTCCGAAGAGGCGTGACAAGGGCGTATCTTACTGTGTGTGGATTTTGTATTAGGGATAGTGCCCCGGGGGAGGAGAGCAGATTGGAGGAAGAGGAGACCTGAGAGAAGGGCGAAAGCGAGAGATCTAATTAGGAAGGAGCATCTTAGAGCGAGCTCAGATTGCTAAGTGAGTGTACTTCTTAGGAAGTCTTCACAGCTGAAACCTTTATATTATTTCTCTTGCCTGGGAAACCTGTTAAGTAGGGATGTCACTTTAGATGAGAGCAGGGACAGATTAACATTTTCTTTTATTAGGCAAATGCAGAATAAAATAGAGATTGGAGCCGTCATTGCTAGCTTAATGCTTTTGGAACTAACGATTCTTTTTGTTCTGAGTCGGATGAGACTCCTGCGTAGGATGTTATTTGTATTAGTGCCCATCTATTTCTTTAACCTCGTGCTGAGGTGCTGGTACATTCAGTTATTTTTGACTTTGTAATAAACCTCTAAAATTTAAATTCGGAGTCAGTGATCTTTGAGGGAAAGTTGAATTCTAGAATTGTTGCATGAAAGGATTGGATTTTCTTCCCTTTACACTATTCAGCAGGTAAAAAGATTCTGGCGACCCGAGGATTCTTAGTGATGGTAAGATAAGATAAGAATCCCGCTTTTTCAGTTGGTAGCAGGGTAGGATGGTTTCCTCTGATGGTAAGGGGAGATCTAGATCAGGATAAGAGATCACTTGCCCATAGAGCCTGAGGGATGGTGATCCAGTGGATTGCAGGAGGACGACAGAGGTCGCTGAAAACGGACAGAGAATGATGGTGCGGCGGAAGTAGCAGTTCATGGTGCAGCGTGAGTATGAACAGGGTGATGTTTGTTAGACTGCGGTGTTGATTTGATTGTGTGATGTCTTGCGGAGTTGGAATAAGAGTCGTGTGATTGAGGATCGGACCGTGATCGCGCGCGGGGCCGAGAGATTTGATTCGATATCCCGGGATACGAGATTGTGGTGTAGAAGACACCCAGAGTTGAGATTGTTGACCAGAGATTGTGGGAGTCATGAGACGTCGTTGATTAACCCATTGATGATAGGGAGCGTATGTGTGAGTGTGTGAACAACCGACGCCGGTCGTAGGTTGTTGTGGGTGAAACATCGAGTGTTTGGATCCTATCGATTCCAGATTTGAGGTCAACAGTTTCGAGAGACTGTCCGGTCGTTGGTGGACAGACGGTTACTTCAGAGTGTGATTGAGACGCGTGTGAATTGTAAGAGGTGAACTGTAAAGGAGGGGAACTGCTGCGAGCGGAGGAAGAGTGACGTCAGACAGTGCCGCGCTTGGTGTGAGTCGCGCTGGCATTGGTGGACTGACACCAGGAAGCAGAGAACGAAATTTGTGTACGAACGAAAATCTGTTTTACCATGAAATGTTTTAAAGTTTTACGAGAACTCTGTAGAGGTAATAGACATCAGGGTGGAGAGGAAGCTCCTCCCGAAGATACGCCAGCACATTACATGGCTAGAAATGTGGGATTGCATACTATAATTTGGCTTGAGAATTGGCACCAAATGACACACGGAGAGGGAGAATTGACTTTCCCGCGCTATGGTACTTTCAGGTTGGAAGTGTTGTACCAGTTGAAAACTGTGATGTCTTCATTGCGACCACTACCCAGACCCACTCAGTTTGAGGCGTTACATGCATGGATTAGAGCAGCGTATGACAGGAAGAGAGACAGAAGTCAGGAAAGGGTGAAGAAGTCGATCAGGGCATTTCAAGATGCGAGGTGGGATGCGCTGGAGAAAAGGTGGAGAGTGGAAACGATCCAAACGGATAGGTTGTATCCGTTGCTAGAGAGAACGGGAGGTACGCAGGGAAAGAGTACAGAGGAAGATGACAGTGATACGGATGACAGCTTATTAGAAAGATTGCTGTCAGAGAGACCACCTCCATTTAACCCAGATCATGGCGAAGGAACATTGACTATGGCAGGAGAGACGGGCGTGTCACAGAACCAGACCAATGTGAGAGTAGTGGGGAAAATCTCCACAGGAACAGAGGGAGCGGGAACGCAACTTTCAATGGGAAGTATGAGATTGCCAGATGCCCTGACGGTACCTGTCACCATCGGTCCTATAGTGTCAGTGTATGACCCAGATGAAGTAAGCGAAGGGCGTCTACTGCAGACGACGGAGAGAGAGGAGAGAAGCGTTGGAGGGAATGGTGTAGGGGAGGGAACGGTTCACTCTCCGTAACCCATAGAAGCGAGTACGCCATTGCCAGCCACCACAGATTCCTCTAAGGAACAGGGGGATGTGAGGTCGGAAGGACCAAGGTCTTTGATGGAGTCCAGATCAGATTTGAGAATGTGGTTACCGCCGGTAAGGAGTCAGAGTGATAGGATGGCAGGAGATACGGAGCAAGACAAATCAGGAAGTAGGCCAGTTTCCAGGAATACGATAGAAGAGACCAAGCCACGAGAACAAAGTTGTGATTATAATGAACAGAGTGGTGTTGCTTGTCGAGAAATTTTGAGGAGTGCCATGAGGGCAAGGATGTTGGATGTAGTGAGGCTAAAAGAAGAGGTAGACGAAATGATTAGCGGAAATCTGCCTCTGGAGAGAATAGAGATCTATGAACCAGATGAGCTGCTTTTTGTAGCAAAGGATATGACTCGTAAAGCGAGGACAGCACACGAGAAATTGACAGAATTGGCAAAGAAATATGAGGTAGACCTGACTAAAACGAAATCATTGCAAGGATCTCATAGGTTGCAGTACAGTGATCAAGAGCTGGAAGAGAAAAGGGTCATAGGACTGAGGACACACACCAAGGACCTGATTGTAGGGATGCGCATATGGATTATGCTCAGCAAGTGGGAGGAGAGGTGGTCTAAGAAGAAGATTGCTAAAAAAAGACTGTAGGAGAAACGCCGCTTCTGGGGGGAGGGATACAAGGCGTAGGGAACTATCCTTTACGGGAAGTTCAGAATGGAGGGTATGTACATGTGCCGTGGAGTAGAGGTGATTTGGCTGCATTTACAAATGATTTTCCTCGGCTGAGGGAAAAACCAGTAGAGTGGTATAAACAAGTTGACCGTTTCGTGAAAATTTCGAAGGTATTGTGGATTGATTTGAACACCTTGTTTGACATCGTAGTACCAGGAGATTTATGGACAGCTTGTAAAATTGCATTTGAGTGGCCGACCTCAGAACCTGAAAGGGATGGGGCCACTAATGGTCCGTCACCCATAGTCATGAAAAAGTTCGAACAAGTGATTACATGGTTGAAGTCAAAGATTTCACCTCAAGACATTGATTGGGTTAAGATAGATCGAACGGTTCAGGAACCCAAGGAGACAGTGCATGAGTATTACGAGCGACTTTTGCAACCTTTTAAACAGTATAGTGGATTGGACACCTTAGACCCTAAGGACATGGGACAGTTTGTCTCCAAGTTCGTCCTAGGATTGAGACCAGAGGTTAGTCTTATGATACAGCAGCATTTCATCTGTTGGCAGAATAAGCCGGTGGATGAAATTTTGCGGTATGCGAGGTACTATAGTGATGAAATAGACTCCAAACAACGGAAGTTGAAGGACAAACTGATGCTTGTTCAGATGCAACCAGCTCAGGTCCAGCCTAATGGAGGGACACTAGGAAGGAGACAGGGAAATAACCATGGGAACCAGAATGTGCAAGGTCAGGGAAGAGGGAAACCTGTAGATCCTCAGACAGGGATGGTGTGGCGACATTGAAGAAGACCACTGCGTGTCATCTTTGTCACCAGATCGGACACTGGAAGCGCGAGTGTCCTCTGAACCCAGCCAATCAGGTGCAACAGGAGGTAGAAGTGGTTCAGGCACCCGTGCCGGAGGTAGTCAATACTGTGACGAGGCCCAGATCGATGCAAGGGGGGACGTTTAACCCACAAGTGCAAGTTCCCCAGCCACCGAGGATTTCGCAAGGAATGCGAACTTACCAGCAGATGCCCCTTTTCGAAGGGTATGATGAGTACAGCCCAGACCCATTGGCCTGACGGTGCCTGAGGGGGGAGGAAGACTGCACCCTTGGAGCAGTCTTGGAGGTAGACCAGAGAGGACCTTTTGTGGAGGCAGACATTGATGGTCATCCTACCACTCTTTTGGTTGACACTGGTGCTACCCGGTCTACTGTAAGATCAACAGTAGTCCCCAACCTACCCCTCTCGGGACAATCGATCCAAGTTGTTGGAGTGGAGAACAAGAGGATAACTAGCCCATTGACCGAACCAATCCCAGTAAGAATAGGTTCTTTCCATGATAAACATCAGTTTGTGGTGTGCGATACCAGTCCAGTCTGTCTGCTAGGAAGAGATTTACTGTGCAAGTTAAATTGCACCATCTATTGCACACCAAGGGGAGTTGAGGTCCAGACGAAGGATGATGATGCCACCTTCAAGGTTGCGAATCAGCACTTGTGCATAGAGATGTATCCTGTGGTGACGGTGGAGGAACTTCCACTAGATCTGAGGGATTCTGTGTCACTAGAGGTGTGGGACTTCACAGGAGAGGAGATCGGACTGATCAAGGGAGTTGAACCTGTACAGATCCAGGTTAAGCAGAACGTCTAATTCCCCAGAACGCCTCAGTACAACATGTCACCCGAGACCGTTGCAGGGATTAAACCTGTAATTGAGTCCATGATCAAGCAGGGAATCCTGAAGGAAATAAGAGGTAGCCCATGTAATTCACCCATCATGGGACTACAGAAACCGAGTGGGAAGTTCAGGATCGTGCAAGACCTGCGAAAGGTTAACACAATAGTTGTTTCATGTTGTCCAGTGGTACCGAATCCATCAGTGATACTGTTTCAGATCCCATGTGAAGCTGAGTGGTTTACTGTGATGGATTTGTGTCAAGCATTCTTTTCGATACCGCTTCACGAAGAAAGCCAATTTCTTTTTGCTTTCCGGCTGGAAAACCATGTGTTAACATGGTGTCGTATCCCTCAAGGGTATACAAAGAGTCCATCGATCTTTAATCAGATCTTGAAGAAGAACCTCGAAAGTCTTGTATTGCCACAGAATTCGGTTCTCGTGCAGTACATAGACGATTTACTTGTCGCTTCAGAAACAGAGGACGCTTGCAGAATAGACACGATAGCCCTATTGAATCACTTGGCAGAGAACGGACACAAAGTGTCTCCAAACAAGTTGCAGTACTGTCTGAATGAAGTGCAGTATTTGGGCCACAGGATAGAGAAAGGCAAGAGGAAGGTGTCACCAGATCGAATTGAGGCAATAATGAATATGGCTGTGCCTACCACTCAGAGAGAAGTAAGAATGTTCTTGGGAATGGTAGGCTATTGTCGACAGTGGGTTCCCAACTTTTCCTTAAAGGCAAAGCCTTTACAGAGACTGACACACAAGGATGTGAGTGATCCGGTACCATGGGACAATGACTGTCTGATTGCGTTCTTAGAGTTGAGAGAGGGCTTGTGCCGTGCTCCGACTCTGGGAATGCCTGACTACAACAAGTCCTTTTCATTGTTCTGTTGCGAGAGAGAAGGTTGTGCATTGTCAGTCTTCGCTCAGAATCATGGAGGTGTCCGTAGATCAGTTGCCTATTTTTCAGCTACTTTAGATCCAGTAGCTTCTGCGTTGCCCGGATGTCTCAGATCCGTTGCTGCAACTGGTGTCAGCATTGAAAGATGTGAAAGCATTGTAATGGGTCACCCTTTGACAGTCTATGTACCACACTCTGTTGAATTGTTAATGACCAGGACGAAGACCCAGCACCTAACGAATAACAGGTTAACGAGATACGAGCAAGTCATACTTGCCGCAGAGAATGTGACTCTGAGAAGGTGCTCTGTCTTGAACCCTGCGACATTAATGCCCATACCGAACACAGATGAAGGAGATTGTGAGGACCATGATTGTCTCGATGTCACTGAGCTATGCACCAAACCGAGACCAGACATTGTCGATGAACCACTGACTGACTCTGATGAAATTTTCTTTGTCGATGGTTCGTGCTTAAGAGACACTGTTGGTCAGTTGAGAGCAGCGTTTGCTGTATGTACCATCTCAGGAGTGGTTGAGGCTGCCTGTCTAGAAGGAGTACACTCCGCGCAGGTAGCTGAGATCATTGCCTTGACTTGTGCCTGTTTGGCCGCTGATCAAATCCGAATCACGATCTACACCGACAGCCAGTATGGGTTCGGTGTCGTTCATGACTTCGGACAGTTATGGTCACAGAGGGGATTCATGACATCATCTGGTTCATCTATTAGGAATGGAGAATATGTGAGACAGCTGCTAGATGCATTACAATGTCCAAATGAAATCGCTGTCGTTAAGCGCACTGCACATGGAAAGGGAAATGATTTTGTTTCCCAAGGAAATAATTATGCCGACGAAGTTGCCCGGTTCTGTGCAGAGCAAGGGTGTATATTCACTGGGGTTTACACAGGAGAGAGCCCAGAAGGAACCGAGCTCAGCATGATGTTGGCCATGGCAGACACTTGGGAAGAACTCAAGCGACTGCAGGATGAGGTTTCTGATCAAGAACGAGATGAATGGCTGAGAGCAGGATGTGAAAGAGGAGAGGTTGAGGTTTGGGTTTCCAGTGATGGCCGAGCGGTGTTGCCTGAGAGTCTGTTGAGCCAGATGGCGAGACTAATAGATGGTTCAGTGCATCTAGGGAGAGCTGCGATGATGCGTGTGTTTAGGCAGACATGGTATAACTCACGATTTCGTGCAATAGCTGAGGCAGTTTGTCAGAGATGTGTTACATGTCAGCAGATGAATGCTGGAAAGAAGACTGTGGTTACATTGAGTCACATTGGAAGGTCCGGAGGACCCTTCAATAGGATGCAACTCGATTTCATTGAAATGCCTAAGTGCAATGGGTTGAGGTACATTTTGGTGGTGGTGTGTGTATTCTCACGATGGGTGGAGGCATACCCGACACGCAGGTGCGACACTCTCACAGTGGCTAAGCTACTGTTGAGAGAACTCATCCCGAGATTCGGATTTCCAACCTCTTTGGAATCAGATAGAGGAACACACTTCCATAGTGAAATCATGAAGTTGCTTTGTGCTGCATTGAACGTAGACCAAAGACTACATTGCAGTTATCGACCAGAGGCTTCTGGGATAGTGGAACAGGTTAATGGAACTTTGAAATCCCGAATGGCAAAAATGTGTTCGTCAACGTCCCTGAAGTGGCCTGATGCCCTGCCGCTTGTGCTTATGAGCATTTGCAGTGTCCCCGACAGGAGAACTGGGTTGTCACCCCATGAGATTCTAATGGGAAGGGCGATGCGATTGCCAACAGTACCAGCTACAGCTTTGATAAACATCACTGATGACTTGATTCTCGATTATTGTAAAGGACTATCTGATGTGGTCCGTTCTGTATCCCAGCAGGTGCAAGCTGCGGCCGTTCCGGCCTCGAGCGAGTTTCAGCACCCTCGGATCAAACAGCTCCTCTCGTGAATGAAAATCCAGCTGATGTGGCAGTGCCACATGAGAGGACAAGTCAAGCTGCGAGGGCCGCTGATGCAGCTGGTGGTGCACCAGATCAACCAGAAGAGGGTCGTGACAATCAGACCCCCGACTTTGACTCAGATGACGAAGGTGGTGCAGTGGGTGGAGTAGACTCAAATTCAGCAGAAAGAAGGAAGTGGTGCACAGGGTAATCAAGGGGAAAGCGGAAGAACGATCAGAACCGAGGAAGCTTGGCCTGAAAGACAGATGCGACTGAATCTGAGGCTAGCACCCGAGAGAGATCTTGCTCCAGTGTCTGAAACGTCTGAATCGGAAGCGAGCGACGGGGAGCAGGCTCAAGAGGGTCGGAGAAGGTCGAAGAGAACGAGAGTACCTTGCCAGAGATACACTACCCCGGAGTGGACTTACACAGTGACAGATGCCGGGAGTAGTGAGCTCAGGGAGGCTGAGGTCCGTGCTGGTGGTCAGCAAGAGCCCGAACGTGGTACTGAAAGTGCTGCTGTTAGTACCGGGGCTAGAAGTCGAAGGAATACTGACCCTCACGGTTCCGAATCCCCCACTTCTGAGTAAGGTCCAACAGTTGATTTTGCATCGACTCGAATTTCCGTCATTTGGGTTTGAGCCGCCTGCACATGAAATTATAGTTCTTCGTATCAAACTTTTGCATCATGTTTTAGAAGCGCTTGGAGATGATCTAATTGTGGACTGTGCATAAATTGTTGTAAATAAAAGTCTTAAAGAAGAAGATAACCTAGGTCCGGGTGGAAGAAGAACAAATTTAGGGACTTTCCACAGAAGAGGAACGAAAACTTAGGGCAGTCTTTTTCTGGACTATGTAAATAAGGAACAGTAGTTGAAAGGGGATTTCCAGCTGTTTCGGAGTGTTGTTCGAACTGGTTGAGCAAGTCACGCGTGAAGAAGACCAAGACTTTTTGAGTGTTCGTTGCTGAAACCAAGGACTTTGAGAACTCTTCTGAAATCATGGAGGCTGGAAATGCACACCGTATATCTAAATTGATAGTAGGGGCATTGTTAGGGGGTGTGATAGCTTCTATAATCATAGTAGTTGTAGTTTCATATTTTGTTCCACACAAGCTAGAGGTGGGGGGAGTTCAAGAGATTCCTACACCCACTACGCCTAGCAAAAAGGAGGGAGCCATAGGAGCTGAAAGAGCTATGCTAATAGAAGAGAGTCGTAGGTTGCATGTAGATTTGTCTAGAGGTGATTTTAAGCTTAACGCATATGCCAAGCTGCTATATGAGTACGTGGACGCGATGGATGCAAAAGATTGTTATGTGTGTATGCAGTTGCCAGCGTCAGTGGATGAGGGTATTAGATACCACCATCTTCCCCTGACGTATGTAATTTCATGTAGTTTATTGCTTAGTGTGTTTTATGGAAGAGGTCACTATGAGTATTTCTTTTCTAACTATGATGCCGTGCTTCCAGAGGTGCCTGCCTATAAACATTTGAACAAGTATGATTATTACAAGGCGGATGATAGACTTGGAAAGTACTTCATACCGACTTCGAGTTTAGATACAGCTTATGCCCATAGACACAATTTAACCTGTGCATTAACAGAGGTAGAGAAAAAGTTTGTAAATCAGGTAGAAGATAGATTTAGAAAACTATCACAGACGTGTCATACTGGAGATAGTCCTGTAGATTGGACAGATGAGGAGAGATCACGCGAAGGGAAGTTATGGCCCTATAGCACTGGATATGGTGCAGAAGGGGAAGTTGTGCGTGAGATGTGTACAAAATTATTATGACAAAGTCTCTGTGGGTCAGAGTGAGTGTGATCATGTCTTCACCATGGAGGAATCAGCAAAGAATTTCTTGCAAGGACCTGTGCAAGTGATACCTACTGTGTATTATGTGTGTGGAAGGAATGCTTATGTGAGGTTTCCAGCGAACTGATATGGTACGTGTTACTTGGGAATAATATTTCCAAAGATTTACCATGCAGATGATTTGGAGCTTTTGGAAGATGGAAAGCATTCAAGGGTGAAAAGAGCCGAGAGTGGAGGAGCGATAGTAGGAGATATTTTTGGAGCGATGATACCAAGTTTGGGTGTGATTCTGAATGATGTGAAGATCCGGAGATTGGCGACGGTGGTTAATGAATTGTCAATGAATACAGCAAGGTCATTGATACTTGTGGATGGAGAGATGTTGTCGATAAGGACAATGGTTTTGCAGAACCGTCTTGCTTTAGATGTCTTATTGGCAAAAGAGGGCAGAGTCTGTAAAATTTTGAAGGTCCAAGAATGTTGCACTTATATACCAGATAACAGAAAAGATCTGGAGAAATATATAAGTAACATCACTACGCGGATAGCAATCAGCTGGATGAGTGCGCAGCCCCCTACAGTGCAAAATTGGACTAAAGATCTGGTGGAGTGGGCTACAGCGGAGTTGATTCGCATGAGACGAGTCCGGATGGACGAGAAATTAGAAGATGATGCAAGAGCATGGCAGGGTATGATAACACAGGTCCCGCTAGAGGAAGAGGAAGTGAGTTCCCTCCCACAGGTCACGGGTGGGACACAGATTGTCCGACAGGACCTGGACGACTGAGATACTGTATAGATTGCCGCGGGCCGGTGGGCCCGAGGGT